>CAMTDV010000004.1:72556321-74046970 GCA_947069175.1 Scalesia atractyloides | reverse complement strand
GTGAGTGGCACTCTAAACATGTACGCTACATTCTAAACCGCGTTTACTCAATTTTCGGGACGAAAATTCTTTCAACATGGGGATAATGTGACATCCCAGGTTTTTCGGATAACTTAAACGCGACACTTGTCGAATAAAGTATGTGCTAAGTATTAAACGTGTATGAGTTAATGAATACGTGTTGTGTGTTTGTGTGATTGTTTTATGTTATAAAATATATGTATATATAATAAATATGCACACGAACCGAACCGCGACACAAACACAAACCGAACTCTTTGTGAAACTAGGAAACCTAAAACCCAAGTCTTCGGCCGCAAGATTTAGATCTTAAACATTAAGCCATTCTCGGCCAAGTGCAAACCAAACCAAACCAAACCAACCCAAGTCCTTGGCCGCGAAGAACAAGCTCAAACCGCAAACCCATTGCGGGATCAATTGTGTGAACCTAGATCAAACCAACCTTAAACATATCCCGGCCGCAAGATAAAACCCAAACCGACCCAACCCAAGTCCCTCGGCCACAAGCTTAAGCCTAACCGTAACCCTCATCTCCTTTGCGCTATATATACACACACCCATGCATGTTTCATTCACAAACACAAACCCTAACAAGCAAAACAGCCGTCGGCTGCCTTCTCTTGCTCCATTGATCGCGAACAGCCGATCATCCATTCCATTCAACCGCAAACAGCCCTTGTTCACCTCCATTCAGTCGCAAGATCAACCATTGTTCACCTCTATTCGATCACATAACAGCCTACTACTCTTTCTCAGCCGCGAATAACCTCTTTTCTCGGTCACGGATCTTCTCGGTTGCAAGCAATCTTTGATCACCGATCTCTTATAGTACTCACGGTTCGTTTATCTTGTTATTAAAAGATTAGAATTTGTCATATGCTACAAGATAATATTTGGATACATGTGTTTTGATTGTGTTGTTTTCGGATTATATGTGTTGTAAATAATCGGCTGAACTATCATTGTTTGCATGTATAATAGTTTGCGGAACTTGTAAGTTTGGGAGTATGTTTGTTTGTAAAAACTAGAAGTATGAACTAGGGTTTGCATGGATATGTTATTAGTAGTGATCTATGATTAGAAATCGGTTCCTGATCGCCTAGGTTAATCGTATGAACGGCTGATGCAAGTCTATAATAATGATATGCTGAAACAGTTGCTGAGTAATAGTTACAGCCGACTTCATCTGGCTGTAACTCGGTCGTTAGTTGTCGAAAAACGGATTTTCTGATGTCTAGAACGTAGATATTTGAATAAGGAATCTAATGGCGCTGGATTCATAATTTTCTGAAGTCATTTGATATTTTTAAAGGGCCAAATAAGTTCAGTAACTAAAGCTGTGAAAATCCTGAAATTTTGTTAGTCGTTTATCGAGTTGGATTTTAAAATCAGTAGGGAGTTGAGTCATGAATTTTGTACAGCAACTAGGTATGGAAATTTCCGGGCAACTCCAACTGGAATTTTGTTAATTGGACAATCGGTGATTTTTAAATAAATTCTTCCGTGGACTGCAGTCAGAAAGTGATAAATCTGACTGCAGCCTAGTATATTTATATTTATGGTTAATTGGTAAAGATTTAGGACTTGGAAAATTTATATAAATTTCTATGGTATAAATGTCACCTACTGTAAAAATATTGGAATTTTTGGAATGTTGGAACTATTTTATAAAAATCCTAGAAAACAGCTGAATTATGAGTGTTAAGCTGAAATTTGATAACTTGTGATTGTGTGCACCAAATTGTGGCATGGATTGGATTATGTTCATGATAAATTGTTTGATTACTATGATCACATGAGGATACTTGCATGCATGTTAGAGTGTTAGATATGTTGTTTGTGTGTATCACTTTGTGCGTAAATTACGTGTAGAATTTGTATTGGTGTGTTCACACACTGACTTGGAATTAATTGGTTTGTTAGGACGCAACTAGCGGTCCCATCTCTTATAACTTCTTTGCTACACTAACCGAGCAAATAAAGGTGAGTTCACGGCCACTAACTTTATCCGGTTTTTAAACAAAAGGGGGAGAAACATGTATACACTCTCAAACTCAATCTCTTTACGTTATACGAATTTAACGTCACATAACTATTCGGTAACTAAGTTAATGTTAATGTAATGTTATGGTCACTAAGCAGCTTTATCACTTAAGTCCTCGTCAATCTCTCGGATCGTTAGTATTGGGTTTAATAGCGGGGGAATTATAAGTAGTACTACTGGGCCCGACAAGCCCCATCCGAGCTAGTCGCGCTAGCCGACCGGGTATGGTCAACGGGTGAATAATTTGGCCTAACTTCGCCATGGTCAGTGATAGGCCTGGCAAAACGGAGGCACAACAGTCAGCTTCGATCGCGAACTCTTACGTGACATAACTTTAGGCTAGCTACCTATATATGTTAACATTGAACTTAATTACGAAACAACTATATTATCCCAGGTTGGGGATAATGGAATCAACTGTATTATTCCGGGTTTGGAATAATGGAAACAACAACTTAATATTCCGGGTTTGGAATGTTGGAAGCAACAACTTATTATTCCGGGTTGGAATAATGGAACCAATACGTTATCCCGAGTTGGGGATAACGTAGAAAACAAACTATAACCGAACAAACGAATTTATGAAAACCTGTGAACTCACTCATCTTTAATGTTGACACTTGTTTCTTTACATGTTTCTCAGGATACTAGGAGCTCTAGGTGCACGCACATGCATTGAACAAGACATCTTTTATCGAGTCTTATTTATAAATATTGTTTTGGGGTTTTTCATTTGTTTTGGCGTTTGTGTTGGCGCCCGCTTCACTATTTATTTTATGCTTCCGCTCAACTTTAAAAACTAATGCTCTGCTAAATATTGGTAATTAATTTATATAAAATCTACAACAAATGATTTTGGAAAACGTATTTTCAAATCATATAGAGTCGTTCGACGTACTAGTGTTTCAGATTCTGGTTTGTTCACACGCCTCGCATTAAAACTCCGCAAGTGGAAATTGCAGGTGTGACAGATTGGTATCAGAGCCACTAGCTATAGAGAACCAGGTTTGCATTAGAAGTAGACCTAAACTAAAGCTGATTTCACGACACTAGACTTAGTTTGGCACCGAACTATTATATCTTGTTACCACAACTGTGTTATGTAGATTATGCCTTCATAATAAGAAATGAAAACAACTCGTAACTAACTACACGACCTAACAGGCAATGTCATCATCCTCATCGTCATCATCATCATCCGACAAACTTACGCCACCAAGGGCACCAGGAAAGGCACCAATGGTGGAACCCATACCATCTTATGGCGTGGAGACACGCTCAGCTGCGAGGAAAAGGCTCGCTCTGGGGGAGGAGTCGTCGTTACGCCCAACCATTGCTGTACCGGTTGAACCGGTTAACCCTATAGAAGTAGGAATTGACATACTTAGAATCCTGGTACATACACAACAAAAACAGTTAGAAAGAATGCAGGAAACCATCCTAGCACAAGGATGGATGATCCGACAACTTACAGGTAAGACCGACTCGCTCGAGGAAGAGCATCGTACGAGTAAGATAGCTCGTAACACCATAGCCAGAGATCTGCGTGCTGAGCAGATAAGAGCCGACTGGCTCGAGGACAGAGTCCTGGAAAATAGTTGGAACATTCAGGAACTGCAAAATCAAGCACTTGCACCAGCACCGGCCCCTCCAGTGCCGGTAGAGGAGGATCCGGAAGAAGATCCAAAGGAGGACCCTGAGGAGGATCCAGAGGAGGATCCGGAGGAGGACCCAGCTGTAGAAGCTGGAAATGCCGCGCAGGATGACGGCAACGACAGTGACTTGGGGGATGGAGACGTAGACGACTGACGCGTTTCGTTTATTTTGTTTATTTTGTTTATTTTCCTTCAGTCTATTTATTTTCCCACTTGTGTTTAAACTTGAGACTTTATAGTGAATTCGTATGTTTGATTTGCACTTTTGTAAGACGTTGAAATTTCAGTTAATCAAGTATTTCTTTTGACTATTTAACATATTGAGTTGACATAACTTGATAATTATTAAAGTACGAAGTAGGATAACTATATTGGATATATAGACTTATCGGGGTGTGTTTGTGTTGTGTTTCGAAGATCTAAATGGCAACTGGAAGACGTGGAAACCTTAACTTGACGCCCGAAGAGCTAGCTGCCATGATTCAAGAGCACGTGAACGCAGCTTTAGCGGGTGTTCAGAACCAACCGGCAGGTAACCATTATTAAATTTTCGCGTGAAAATCTAATAGTGAGGCTAGTAAAATTCCTTGCTGACTTCCTGTTCTCTGTCAGCAGGAGGGGGCTTTAACCCCTACAAGATGTTCCTCGACGCAAAACCAAGCAAATTCTCAGGGGCGGAAGGACCCATTGGACTGGTCCGCTGGATCGAAAAATCTGAATCCGTTTTTGAAATGTGCAACTGCCTAAAGGCCAACAAGGTCAAATACGCAGCCTCAACACTGGAAGATGGGGCACTGACATGGTGGAATGCACAAGTCCAAACACGTGGACTTATAGCTGCGAATGCAATGGCCTGGGCCGAGTTCAAGGCCCTAATCAAAGAGGAGTACTGTCCACGAGACAGAGTGCAACAGTTGGAGCAAGCCTTATGGAACCACAAGATGGTGGGATCGGAAATTGAAGCTTACACCGCAAAACATCATGACTTGGTATTTCTGTGTCCCGATTTGGCCAACACTGTGGAGAAAAGACTCGAGTTCTATCTTGGGGGTCTGGTTCCGGAAATTCAGGGTATGGTAATGGCTAGTAACCCTGTAACTGAACATCAAGCAATCCGATTGGCTCACAAACTCACCGATAAGGCGGTGGAACAGAAGAAGCTGCCAGCACGGGGTACAACTGAAGTTGCCCCGGATAACAAAAGAAAGTTTGAAGACTCAACTATTCGACAGTCTTCGTCATCTCATCCGCAGCAAGGGAACCAGAAGCGGTTCAATCATTTCAACAGCCATCGGGGTCACCAAAATCAGCCTGCCAACAACAACAGCAACAACCAGAACGCAAGCGGCTATGCAGGTCGAAAGCCGCAGTGCAACCGCTGTAATCTCCATCATAACGGCCCTTGTGCCGGAAATTGCTGCCAACGATGTGGCAAGATGGGACATGCGGCAAAGGATTGTCGTGGGGAAATCATGTCCCGACAAAATCAAAATCAACCCCAGGGTCAGCAGCAGGGTATTAACCGGGGATGCTATCAGTGTGGTAGTACTGCTCATTTCAGAAGAGACTGCCCACAGTTGCGTAACAACAACAATAATGGTGGAAACAACCACAACCACAATAACCACAACAACAATAATAACAACAACAATAATGGGAACGGTGGCACAGGAGGTGCCAAAGGTCGCGCATTTACATTGGGCCGCGGAGAGGCCAGAAACGACACGAACGTGGTCACCGGTAAGTTTCCCCTTAATGAACATTTTGCTACTGTGCTTTTTGATACGGGTGCGGATAGGAGCTTTATATCTGAGTCTTTTAGGAAGAACCTAAATCTCACGCTTAAACCATTAGAGACCCCTTATGTTATAGAAATAGCCGATGGTAAATCTGTAGATGTGACCCAAATAGTATCCGGCTGTCAACTCAAACTCGCGGGCCACACTTTTACCATTTATCTGATGACAACTACCCTGGGTAGTTTTGACGTGGTAGTCGGAATGGACTGGCTATCCGACGTCCGGGCTGAAGTTCTCTGCTTCGAAAAATCTATCCGTATTCCGCTCTCTAACGACGAAATCCTGACGGTACAAGGCGACAAGGCAAGCGCCGTCACCAACATCATCTCATACATGCAAGCGCAGAAGTATCTTCAGAAAAAGAACTCCTTCGCTTTGCTCGCACTGATTACCGAACAGCCTAAGGACGAGAAACGTATAGAAGACATCCCTGTCGTCCGTGATTTTTCCGATGTATTCCCAGAAGAACTACCTGGTCTTCCACCCCATCGACAATTGGAGTTTGAAATCGAATTGGCAAACAATGCAACTCCTATTGCCAAGGCTCCGTACCGCCTAGCTCCAGCTGAGCTGCAGGAGCTGTCTACCCAACTTCAGGAGCTATTAGAAAAATGATTTATCCGACCAAGCGTTTCGCCATGGGGAGCTCCAGTCCTGTTTGTCAAGAAGAAGGACGGGACTTTCCGCATGTGCATCGACTACAGGGAACTCAACAAGGTTACTGTCAAGAACCGGTACCCGTTACCTCGCATCGACGATCTCTTCGACCAACTTCAAGGGTCAAGCTACTACTCAAAGATTGATTTACGGTCTGGTTACCATCAGCTACGCGTCAGGGAGGAGGATATCGCCAAGACGGCATTTTGCACTCGGTATGGCCATTACGAGTTCTTGGTCATGCCCTTCGGTCTCACCAACGCACCCGCGGTGTTCATGGACCTCATGAACCGCGTGTGTAAACCATACCTCGACAAGTTTGTCATTGTGTTCATCGATGACATACTCATCTACTCCAAAAGTGAAGAAGAACATGCTGAACATCTACGATTACTGCTAGGATTACTCCAACAGGAAAAGCTATATGCCAAGCTTTCGAAGTGTGATTTCTGGATTCGGGAAGTTCAGTTTCTCGGGCATATCGTGAATGAAAAGGGTATCCACGTAGACCCTGCCAAGATTGAAGCCATCAAAAACTGGGAAGCACCTAAGACACCGACGGAGATCCGCCAATTTTTGGAATTGGCTGGTTACTACAGACGTTTCATCGAGGGGTTTTCAAAGATAGCACAACCGCTTACTACCCTCACCCAGAAAGGCATCAAGTATGCTTGGGGTGACAAGCAAGAAGCAGCATTTCAATTGCTGAAGCAGAAACTTTGCAGTGCACCCATTCTGTCCTTGCCGGAAGGGACAGATGACTTTGTAGTATATTGTGATGCTTCCATTCAGGGATTGGGATGCGTACTCATGCAACGCGATAAGGTCATCGCGTATGCGTCGCGACAACTGAAGGTTCACGAGAAAAACTACACGACGCATGACCTGGAATTGGGAGCAGTAGTGTTTGCACTTAAGATTTGGAGACACTACCTCTATGGAACGAAGTGCACAATCTTTACGGACCACAAGAGCCTCCAACACATCTTTGATCAGAAGGAGTTGAACATGCGACAGCGTCGCTGGGTCGAACTCTTGAACGATTATGAGTGTGCCATTCGGTATCACCCGGGTAAAGCTAACGTGGTAGCTGATGCCCTCAGTAGGAAGGAACACTTGAAACCACGTCGTGTACGAGCATTACAACTCACTATTCATTCGGGGCTACCCGAACAAATACGCGACGCCCAGTTAGAAGCAGTTAAGGAGGAAAACATCAAAGCAGAATCGGTGGGAAAAATGGAACGCGATTGGGAAGTAAAGCCCAATGGAGCCCGGTATTTCATGAATCGCATATGGGTACCTCTCTACGGAAATCTCAGAGAGCTAGTCATGGATGAAGCTCACAAATCCCGATATTCTGTCCATCCGGGTTCGGATAAGATGTATCAAGACCTTAAAGCTGCATATTGGTGGCCCAACATGAAAGCCGGTATAGCCACCTACGTGAGTAAATGTTTGACTTGTGCAAAAGTCAAAGTGGAGTATCAAAAGCCATCGGGGCTACTCCAACAACCTGAGATCCCAGTGTGGAAATGGGATCAGATCTCAATGGATTTCATCACTAAACTCCCGCGAACCTTGGGTGGTTGCGATACCATCTGGGTGATCGTGGATCGCTTAACTAAGTCCGCACACTTCCTAGCTATTAAAGAAACAGATAAGATGGAGAAGTTGACTCGCATCCACATTAAGGAAGTAGTTTCTCGGCACGGAGTGCCAACGTCCATCATCTCAGACAGAGATGCTCACTTCACGTCCAACTTCTGGCGGTCACTTCAGAAAGCGTTGGGAACCCGCCTGGATATGAGCACAGCTTATCACCCTCAGACTGATGGTCAAAGCGAAAGGACCATACAGACCTTGGAAGATATGCTTAGAGCATGCGTAGTAGACTTTGGAAATAGTTGGGAAATTCACCTGTCTTTAGTGGAATTCTCATATAACAATAGTTATCATACGAGTATTTCGGCAGCACCGTTTGAGGCATTATACGGTCGTAAATGTAGATCGCCGGTCTGCTGGGCAGAAGTCGGTGACAGTCAACTCACAGGCCCTGAATTAATACTTGAGGCCACCGAAAAGATTGTACAAATCAGAAACCGTATGGCGGCGGCACGAGATCGACAGAAAAGCTATGCTGATCAACGACGCAAACCGCTCGAATTTCAAGTAGGCGACCGTGTCCTACTAAAGGTGTCACCCTGGAAGGGTGTAATCCGCTTTGGAAAACGGGGCAAACTTAACCCACGGTACGTAGGCCCGTTTGTAATCTTGAAACGTATCGGACCCGTAGCTTATCAATTAGACCTTCCTGCCGAACTCAGTGGAGTTCACAACGTTTTTCACGTGTCAAATCTGAAGAAGTGTCTATCAGATGAAACTCTAGTCATTCCATTGGATGAGATCCAAGTGGATGAACAACTGCACTTTGTGGAACAGCCTATCGAGATCATGGATCGTGAGATCAAGACTCGAAGGCACAGCAAAATTACGATCGTTAAGGTTCGTTGGGACTCTAAGCGTGGACTGGAGTTCACGTGGGAAAGAGAGGATCAAATGAAAAGCAAATACCCACATCTCTTCGCAACTGAGCAGCAAACTAACGATACCAGTAACTAAATTTTCGGGACGAAAATTCTTAAAATTGATTTACTTAAATGTTTTATCAAGGTTCACTCGCCAACTTTTGTTGACCCAAAATTTCCTCTGTTTTACGCATGATACAGGTGATCAAGTTGAGGAAAGAAACACCTAGGATGGCCTAGAAGAATAATCAAGTTATTTTGTTGGAACAAGCATTTAGATTATTATTTGTGTTTGTATGAAATTTTGTTGGATATTTGAATTTTAATTTGAATTTAATAAATATGAAACTTCTTAGTAAACATCATGAGCTTTGGTGATAACCCACTCATGCCCCGACTTTTATTCCGCTGTGGGTCGGGGTGTGACACTAGGCGCGAGGGGGAGGCCTCGAGCGCCTACTGTTCACCATCACACCACCCGACTAGCTCCTCGGAGCATAGTCGTACCCCGGATGTTACCATACCCGTAGGACCTATTCCTAGGAGCCCTACTCCCGCCACGGGGCATTGGGAGTGGGAGCTGGTAGCACCCCGCTTACCGTCACCTAAGACACCGCCTGACCCTTACACTCCTTCCACTCTGAGTACTTATTCACCCTCCTCATCTAGCCCTCTTGAGATACCCACCTTTGGCCTCCGACAGACGGCTCGTCGGAGGGTACTTACGCCTGTACCTGTGTTTACCCCACCCGGGTCCCCTATTCATCCGACACCCGTACCTATAGGGACCCAGCTGCACTTTAGTGTTCGTTACCCTTCCCCTTTTCCCACATACGAGCGAGGTGGCCCTTCCCAGCCGTTTAGAGAGCCTTCTCCACCTATCTGGGGTATACCTGTTCCTCCTCAGGAGGTGCCTACTCCTATCACTGAGAGTAGCTTGATGGGATTTCTGTTTGAGCAGATTTCATTACTACGGATGGCACGAGATGAGGATGAGCAGCAGAGGAGGTCGATGGGAGACTACCTGATCGTCTTGCAGCAGGTGATCCTCGCTTTAGAGCATGGTATGGGGTATGTTCATCATGAGCAGGATCATTTCTGTGCGTTGGTATACGGATGCATCGGGGCTATTGTAGGTTGATCGCAGTTTTTGGAGGATTGGCATGGTGGATGTGGCGTTCTTAGTATGGTTTTTTTTCAGTATAGTTAGAGATGATGTATCTTTTGTACATCCTACCAAGCACTGGGTTATACCCATGTCGAGGTGGTGATGCAGTCATAGTATTTTCACATTTTCCTGGTTAGTACTTTTGTTGCATCGAGTCTGTACGTCACTGTGGTGACACATTTTGACAGCACATCTAAGCACTGGCCCTTATGGGTTAAGTCTATGTGCAAATTTTTACGCTTGTATGATGATGACATTACATATATATGACGATGCTTTTGACTATATGTGCTGTGGATTCATGTGTGTGATGAAGTGTGTGTTATGTTTTAACAAAATATGTGATCTGTGTTAACTGGATACGTGACATTGATACCTAGACATCTATTGTTTATAATAGAATGGCCCCAAAACACGCCCCACAGATGACTGAGGCAGTTATTGCGCAAATGATAGCGCAACAACTCCAAGCTGTTATTCCCACGATTGTGGCGCAGATTAGCGCCGGTATTAATGCTAACCCGCAACCAAATCCGCAACCAGGACCGGTAGGTCAGAACGAAAATCAGAATAATGGTAGGCCGGTTTGCACATATAAGCATTTCAAGGAATGCAAACCGATGGAATTCAATGGTACTGAGGGACCCAATGGGTTTGTGAAATGGGTCGAGAAGTCGGAATCGGTACTTAACATAAGTAACTGTCCTGATAATTGCACAGTTAAATATACCACTTGTACCTTTATCGACCATGCACTAAACTGGTGGAACACTATTGTTCAAACTCGCGGACTAGACGCGATTAATGCTATGACTTGGGATGATCTCAAGATACTGATGAGGGAAAGGTTTTGCCCAACCCATGAAATTCAGAAGTTGGAACATGAGTTATGGAACCTACAGATGCAAGGTGCTGATCATGCAGGTTATACCAACCGTTTCAATGAACTGGCGTGTATTTTGCAAGACATGGTCCGACCAGTGTCTAAGAGGATTGAAAGGTATATCTAGGGACTGGCCCCAGAAGTAAGGAGTATCATTAATTCGGTGGAATACCTAACCATGCACGAGGTGGTAGCAAGGTCAGGTACCGTTACCTATGACATGGTTAGGCGTAAGATTTTGACAATGCCGGGAGAGCCGGCTGGGAACAAGCGGGAGGCCCCAGAGAGTAGTCGCGCAAGGGCAGCAGCGCCGAAGAGGGGGAGAAATACTAGCTAGAACTACGACATGACTACCCCCAGGGGTAACTCTGATAGCTACCAGGGAAAGGCCCCAAAGTGCAACAAGTGTAATTACCAACACTTTGGTGGTTGCCGAGCAATAATATGCTCGAGGTGTCATAGAACTGGGCATTATGCCCAAAACTGTAGGGGGCCCATGGAATCCAATCTCAAACCAACTTGTTTTCAACCTGCTAGGCCTCAACCTCTTCAGCAGCGACCTCAACAACCAGCACAACAAGTTACCTACCCCCGTACATGCTTTGGATGTGGCAGGATGGAGCATTTTCGTAATAGTTGTCCGAAGTTAGCCCAGCAGATGGCAGGAAGGAACACCCAGAACCAAGCATCTACCTCGAATGCAGCCCGAGGTCGTGCCTTTGTCATGGGACCTGGTGACGCACGCCAGGATCCCAACGTGGTTTCAGGTACGTTCCTCGTTTCCAATCAATTTGCTTCAGTGTTATTTGATACGGGAGCCGATATAAGTTATGTGTCGATTGCATTTTTGCCACTCTTGAATATGCCTGCTGTTGACCTGAAACAACCCTATACCATTGAACTTGCAGGCGGGAAACCAATTACCAGTCACCAACTTATTATTAATTGCCCTATAACCTTTAACAGTTACCAGTTTACTATTGACCTTTTACCGGTACAGTTGGGTAGTTTTGATATTGTCATAGGAATGGACTGGTTGTCCAACCATCGTGCAGAGGTGTTATGTGAGCAAAAGGTCGTGAAGATTCCTTTATCCCCACGGATGCAATTATGGTACACGGAGAGAAGTTAGGCACCACGTTGAACCTTATATCTCACCTTAAGGCGTTAAAATGTATATGAAAGGATGTGACGTGTTCTTAGCTAGCGTCACATCGGAAGAGCCAGCCGAGAAACGTATTGAAGACATTCCAGTAGTATGTGAATACCCTGATGTGTTCCCGGAGGAATTGCCCGGATCGCCGCCCAATCGGCAAGTCGAGTTTCGCATCGACTTAATACCGGGAACGGCACCTGTTGCCAAGGCCTCATATCGTCTTGCACCGTCCGAGATGCAAGAGCTATCGACATAGTTGCAGGAGTTACTCGATCGTGGTTTTATCCGTCCTAGTTATTCCCCCTGGGGAGCCCCAGTTTTGTTTGTAAAGAAGAAGGACATGTGCATCGTCTACAGATAATTGAATAAAGTCACTATCAAGAATCGGTACCCTCTTCCGAGAATCGATGATCTCTTTGATCAGCTGCAAGGAGCCCGATACTTTTCTAAGATAGACCTGCGGTCAGGTTACCATCAAGTGAAGGTCCAAGAGGACGATATTCCTAAGACCGCATTTCGAACTCGTTATGGCCACTATGAATTCCTGGTTATTCCCTTTGGGTTAACCAATGCACCCGCGGTATTCATGGACCTCATGAACAGGATATGTAAGCCATACCTTGACAAATTTGTCATCGTCTTCATTGACGATATTTTGACCTACTCCAAGAGTTAGGATGAGCACGAGCATCATTTGCGTGCTATCTTGGAGATACTACGGACCGAACAACTATACGTTAAATTGTCTAAGTGCGACTTTTGGTCACTAGCCGTACAATTTCTAGGGCATGAGGTGGATCAGTATGGAATTCATGTAGATCCAAGCAAGATAGAAGCAATCAAGAACTGGCCAGCGCTGAAATCTGCAAAAGAAATACGCCAATTCTTGGGATTGGAAGGGTATTATCGTCGCTTTATCGAAAACTTCTCAAGTATTGCGCAATCGTTAACCGCATTGACGCAGAAGGATAAGAAGTATGAATGGGGTGAAGACCAAGAAACAGCGTTCCAGCTGTTAAAGAAAAAGTTATGTGAGGCCGAAATCTTGACGTTACCCGAAGGCAATGACGACTTTGTCGTCTATTGAGACGCATCGCGACAAGGGCTTGGATGTGTCCTTATGCAAAGAAATAAAGTTATCGCGTACGCTTCTAGACAACTGAAGGTGCATGAGAAGAATCACACGACTCATGACCTGGAACTAGGAGCAGTTATATTTGCATTAAAGGTTTGGAGACATTATTTATATGGTACCAAGTGTACTATATATACCGATCACAAAAGCCTCCAACATATCTTCGACCAAAAAGACTTGAATATGAGGCAGCGCAGATGGGTGGAATTGTTAAATGATTATGATTGTGAGACAAAGTACCACCCGGGGAAAGCTAATGTGGTAGCAGATGCGCTAAGTAGGAAGGATCGAATTAAGCCCCTTCGAGTGAGAGCCTTGCGATGATTGTGCAGACAAGTTTGATATATCAAATCCGGAACGCGCAGATGCAAGCCCTGAAGGAAAGCTAGTTACCCAGTGAAGGATTGCACGGGAATGAGAAAAGTTTGGTGAGGAAAACGGATGAAGTGTTGTACTTTAAGAATCGAGTGTGGATTCCTGCAAGTTCGGAGCTGAGATAATTAATAATGGACGAGGCTCATAAATCGAAATATTCGATTCATCCCGGTACAGATAAGATGTACCATGACCTGAAAGAATTTTATTGGTGGCTGGGAATGAAGAAGGACGTGGCCGAGTACGTGAGCTAATGCTTGACTTGTGCGCGAGTCAAGGCTGAGTATCAGAAACCCTCGGGGATGTTGCAACAACCCAAAATACCTTAGTGGAAGTGGGAACAAATCACAATGTATTTCGTGACCCATCTTCCGAAAACGCCTCGTGGTCATGATGCGATCTGGGTGATCGTAGATCGATTGACCAAATCGGCACATTTTATTCCGATCCGTACAACTTATAAGACTAACCAGTTGGCTGAAATTTATACTAATGAGATAGTAACTAGACATGGTGTCCCGATTGCTATTATTTCCGACCGAGACAACCACTTTACTTCGCGATACTGGCAGAAACTACAAGAAGCATTAGGGACGCGAATCAATTTAAGCATTGCTTATCATCCCCAAACCGATGGCCAATCGGAACACACGATTCAGACACTAGAGGACTTGTTGCGTGCTTGTGTCCTGGACTTCGGAGGAAGTTGGGACAAGCATCTCCCACTAGTGGAATTCTCGTATAACAATAGTTACCATAGTAGCATTCAAGCAGCCCTGTATGAGGCCCTCTATGGTCTAAAGTGCCGATCCCCACTTTGCTGGGCCGAAGTGGGTGACACTCAACTGACGGGATCCGAACTAGTTCAGGAAACGACCGATAAGGTCCATCAGATTCGGAATCGTCTGAAAGCCGCCTAGAGTCGGCAAAAGAGTTGGGCTGATGTGCGTAGGAAACCATTATGTTCAAAGTTGGTGAACGAGTGCTGTTAAAGGTATCGCCGTGGAAAGGCGTTATCCGATTTGGAAAGTCAGGAAAGCTAGCCCCGCGCTACATTAGGCCATACGAGATCCTAGCCAAGGTAGGTCCAGTAGCATATCGGTTGAAATTACCAAACGAACTTAATGCCATTCACGATGTCTTCCATGTATCAAACCTAAACAAATGCCTGTTAGGCGAAACTACCCAGGTACCTTTGGAAGACATACACGTTGACAATAAACACCACTTTGTGGAAGAGCCGGTGGAAATAGTTGATGGTAGGGTCAAACAATTAAGACATAACAAAATTTCACTGGTTAAAGTCCGGTGGAACTCTAAACAAGGACCTGAATATACCTGGGAACGGAAGGATGAATTCCGTAGAAAATACCCTCACCTCTTCCCTAGTGTGACAAAGTAAATTTCGTGGACGAAATTTCTTAACCAGGGGAGACTGTGATACCCATGACGAAACCAAGTACACCGTAATTGGTCCTAAACTTAAAGCATGACTAAAACTATAATGGTGAGTAAACCTTGTGAAATTTCATGACTTGTGTGTTGTGCGAAACGATATATGTTATATCTCGGAGGAATCTGAGAACACGTCATGGTTGACATGACACTACTAAGGACCAATGATACGAGGTTGGTGTCCTTAGCCTTGAATTTGCTCTCGATGCCTAGAACTAAACTAGGAAAGCCCTTGTCAGTCGAGATAGCCAATGGTGAACCTCTCTTACTTGATTCCGTCATTCGTAACTGCCAGTTGAACCTCAATAACCATCTTTTTCCTATCGATCTTACACCAATGCAACTCGGAAGCTTCGATATCATTATTGGAATGGATTGGTTAACCAAACATCATGCCGAAGTTATTTGTTTTGACAAGATTGTTCGAATACCTCTGCCTTCTGGTGAAACCTTGGAAATTCATGGAGAGAAACCCGCTAGTAACATAAAACTCATGACATGTACACAAGCCCAAAAGCACTTACGAAAGAATTATGTGGTGTTCTTGGCACATATCGTAGAGGAGAAAGTAAAGAACAAGAGTATTCAATACATTCCTGTTATTTGAGAGTACCCTGAGTTATTTCCCGAAGATCTATCTGGTTTACCTCCAACACGACAAGTTGAGTTTCGAATTGATCTTGTACCAGGTGCTAACCCGATAGCCAAATCTCCTTACCGTCTTGCACCTTCTGAGATGCAGGAGTTATCGAAGCAACTTCAAGAATTATCTGACAAAGGTTTCATTCATCCAAGTTATTCTCCGTGGGGTGCACCTGTCCTATTTGTGAAAAAGAACGATGGATCCTTCCGGATGTGTACCGATTATCGTGAGCTCAACAAACTCAATATTAAGAATCGATATCCCCTACCTCGCATTGATGATATGTTTGATCAACTACAAGGTGCCACATGTTTTTCGAAGATCGATCTGCGTTCTGGGTATCATCAGCTTCGTGTTCACGAGGAAGATATTCCCAAGACTGCTTTCCGCACACGATATGGTCACTACGAGTTTACTGTTATGTCTTTTGGTTTGACGAATGCTCCAGCTGTATTCATGGACTTGATGAATCAGGTTTGTAAGCCTTATTTAGACAAATTCATCATTGTGTTCATCGACTACATTCTTATTTATTCAAAGTCTCGAGCCGAGCACGAGCTACATCTTCGTCTGACAATGGAACTTCTAAAGAAAGAGCAACTTTACGCCAAATTCTCCAAGTGTGAATTTTGGCTGAAAGAAGTTCAGTTTTTGGGACACATTGTTAATGAGCAAGGTATTCATGTGTATCCTTCTAAAATTGCTGCAATTAAGGATTGGAAAACACCCACTACACCCACAGAAGTTCGCTCATTTCTTGGTCTTGCTGGTTACTATCGGCGATTTATTTCGAATTTCTCAAAGATCGCTGTTCCCCTCACTACCTTGACTCAGAAGAATAAGCCATATGAGTGGGGATCCAAACAAGAGGAAGCTTTCCAAACCTTGAAACAGAAACTCTGTGATGCTCTCATTCTATCTTTACCCGATGGCAACGATGATTTTGTGGTTTATTGTGACGCGTCGAATTTAGGCCTTGGTTGCGTTCTGATGCAATAGGATAAGGTCATCGCCTACGTGGCAAGACAATTGAAAACCCACGAGAAGAATTACACAACTCATGATCTTGAGTTAGGAGCTGTTGTCTTTGTTCTCAAAATCTGGAGACACTATCTTTATGGCACGAAGTGTGTGGTTTTCACAGACCACAAAAGTCTCCAACACATATTCAATCAAAAGGAGTTGAACATGAGGCAACGACGTTGGATCGAACTTTTAAACGATTACGACTGTGAAATTCGTTACCATCCTGGTAAGGCGAATGTTGTGGCTGATGCGCTTAGTCGCAAAGAACGTGTTAAGCTTCATTGTGTTCGAATTCGATCCGATATCCAAACACGTATTCTTGTAGCCCAACACACTTGGGTAACCTAAGGTTTGTTGAAAGATGAACTACCTCATCAACTCGAACTTCAACTTGAAACGAAAGACGATGGATTACTTTACTACATGAACCGTTTGTGGGTTCCGAATCGACACAATCTCCGTACTTTATTGATGGACAAAGCACATAAGTCTCGATACTCAATTCATCTTGGTGCTACAAAAATGTACAAGGATCTTCGCACCCAGTTTTGGTGGCCGGGTATGAAGAATGACATTGCCTTGTATGTATCGAAATGCCTTACTTGTCTCAAAGTCAAGGCTGAGCATCAATGTCCGTCTGGTTTGTTGGAACAACCAGAAATTCCGATATGGAAGTGGGAGAACATTGCGATGGATCTCATCACTAAGTTACCGCGCACATCCAGAGGTCATGATGCAATTTGGGTGATCATTGATCTTCTAACAAAGTCAGCACATTTCATAGCGATTCGTGAAGACTATTCTGCTGACAAACTCGCTAAGATCTATGTTGATGAGATCATATCTCGTCATGGTGTTCCTTTGAACATCATATCTGACAGAGATGCTCGTTTCTCATCTCGTTTTTGGAAGACCTTGCAATCTGCAATGGGAACCAAACTCAATCTGAGCACTGTTTATCATCCTCAAACGGATGGACAATCTGAGAGGACGATTCAAACATTGGAGGATATGCTTAGAGCTTGCGTGATCGATTTTGGTGGTAGTTGGGATTCGCATCTCCCATTGGTCGAATTCTCTTATAATAATAGTTATCACGCCAGCATTAACATGGCGCCTTTTGAAGCTTTATACGGTCGAAAATGTCGTTCACCTGTCTGTTGGAATGAAGTTGGAGAGTCTCAGTTTACTGGACCTGATCTCATTCACGACACAACCGAGAAAGTCAAGAAAATACGCAATAACCTTCTGACAGCTAGAAGCCGTCAAAAGAGCTATGCGGACAAGCGACGCAAGCCCTTGGAATTCCAAGTTGATGATCATGTCCTACTCAAGGTATCCCCTTGGAAAGGAGTGGTCAGATTTGGGAAGAAAGGAAAACTTGCTCCACGATACGTTGGACCATTCAAGATCGTCGAAAGAATCAGAAAGGTGGCCTACCGACTTGAGCTACCTCCTAAAATCGGGAATATTCACCCAACATTCCACGTGCCCAATTTAAAGAAATGTTTAGCCGATACAAATCTGCATGTTCCACTCGACGAGATTCAAGTTGATGACACTATGCATTTTGTCGAGAAACCGGTGGAGATAATGGACCGTGAAGTCAAGAAACTTAAACGAAGACGAATTCCGATAGTCAAAGTTCGTTGGGAATCCAAATGTGGCCCAGAATTTACTTGGGAACAAGAGGATCATATGAAAGCGAAGTACCCACATTTGTTCTCACGAGTTTCCTCTAATTAAATTTCGGGACAAAATTTCCTGAAGTAGGGAAGACTGGAATTTTATGTTGAATATGTGAATTTTGTTTATTTATTTTGATTATTACACACATTCGATTCTTGCACGATTCCGAACTCTTGATTCGCTTCTATAAGCAAAAGTGGTAAACCGGTACGCAAACGCAACCAATTTAACGCAACATATGTCCTGGAATAGTGATGTAAGATAAACATGCCTTAAATAACCTTTACATAACTTAGAAATAAGTTTTGAAAGGTTTGGTATGTCAAAAACAAGTTTATTCGATCGCAGGGACTAAATACGACAAACTGTGAAAGTCTGCCGATTCTCGCAGCAACGTAGACTCCGAAACAAGAACATAAGCCTAACATACCTTAAGTATCCTTTACATAACTTAGAAATAAGTTTTGAAGGCTTCGTATGACAAAATCACACTTTTGTAACTTCAGGGGCTATTTTTCAAATTTCGTGAAACTATGCATTTTTACATATATCGCTATCCGAAACACATTCGGACATTTAAAATTCTTTCTAATCATCAATATATTATATGTTAGTGATTGGAATGCGTAAAATCCGTTCGTTACGCATTTAAGGTCAAGCACGCGTTTGTTACGATTTTCGTCGTAGTTAACCGAAAACCGTGATCGTACGGCCAAACGAACCGACCTATGGAATATTTTTGAACACATTTCAAGTTCCCTATACTTATTCTACCTTATATCTTAGAAATGGGGTTAACAGGTGTCAAAAGTACCAAAACGCGTCGAAAAACAAGTTTGTAGGCTGCAGGGACCATTTCTGCCAATTCTGCTATTTTGGCTTCTGGCGGGGCGCGAGCCCCTTAGCCTAAACGGCTGGCGGCCCGTAAGAAGGTATCAGATGCAGAAAATTAATAGCTGGCAACAGCCTGTTCATTGTGGACACTAAGCATTCGAATTTGATCTCATTTCCTCTGCATTTGACACATCAAATGACACTAATCCAAGCCTTAAACACCTGTCCTAACACTTGTCAAGTTGTGGTGAGTTCTTGAACATTATAAATACCAAGTTCATGGCAAAATATGAACTCTTTGATCATTTCTTGCAACACTCTGCCAAATCCGAATTTCTATCATCTTGGAGCTTTCTCTGGTGTTCTTGATCATTTCCCGTGTGTTTGTAAGTGTTCCTTCATGACCTTTTCAATTATTATAGCTTAAATGAACTAAAAATCAAGCAGTTTGACTTCTAGTTTTGATCATGAATTGATCAAGATAAATCTCAATTGAAACTTGCAATATGATGGTAATCAAGGTGGTTATGATCCCTAAAAATCATACCTACTGATTTCCATCATTTCTAGTCATTTTGACAAGACAAAGTTTCGGTCAAGATGCGATTTTTGCATATTTTGCAACGGATCTAATTTCGATTGTCAAAACAGTTTGTTTTGATGCCAAAAGTCCTTTATAAACTTATTTAGACATGTCAAAACATGTCTAAATCGTCACTCTCATTTTAGTGCTTGTTTAGAGTCAAAACGTTGAACGGTTTGACCACCGCTTTGACTTCCGAATCTGACCCGTTTGGTTGATCTTTAGACCCGACCAAATACATAATTGTGACCATAAATATATAGGGGTAACCCTCTGAGGTTATACCTTATGGTCATGATGTTTGGATTGTGTTATGATAAATGATTGTAATATTACTTAAAAATGACCAAAATGCCCTTTTCACAAACAAATCAACTTTAAGCACATGTAACATAAATTTTTACATGTATTCTGATCAAATAACATTTTCAAACATATTTAAGCTTTAAAGGCTTATTATAACACATATCTAACCATCCGAATGCGTAGTTACGCAAATGATGCGTTAAAGGGCTTAAACTACCTTAACGGGTCATAACGGGTCAAAAGCACTTATAAACTTTTCCAACTCAGAATGTAAACTTATTAAACCATATTATATGAGTTCCGACACTCACTTGGTTTATAAGATCTTATTCTATCCGAATCTTCCGATTTCAAGTCTCGATATTTACACTATTGTTCATATATAGGACACGCGTGATTTCTCGGATCTTTGAGCTTCGATCTTTTTATTAATCTAAGATTTACTTTGATATCACAAGTGAGTACATAGTTCCCCTATTTTATATTTTACAATTGTTTTGGGGTGATTCATATGTGTTATGGTTTACAAGTTTTAAAATGCAATTATTATGGTTTATATAAACAATACGATTTTCATAAAGTAAACGAACTTGTTGGTGCGTTATATTTATAACAAGAATGACATTCATTAACAATGGCCAAGCCGACCAGTAGTAAGTTAAGGCGCATAGGACTGACAATCCCGTTACCAAATTTCCCGGGGTTTGTGGGGAAATTTGGGAAGCGACTGAAACTGTATGTAACAAACCCTTTGGTGGTATGTTATACGATTAAGGGACACCGTGGGTGGTCTTGAACAAGTCAACAAAGGTTTGAATGTATTCAGGAAACGACCAAAGTTTTCAATTAAAACAAGGAACGATGAACAAATGGTTTATAACAAGGAACGATGAACGATGAACAATGAACGATGAACGAATGAACAATGGTTTATAACAAGGAACAACGAACAATTGATTTATGACAAATGGTTTATGATAAGTGATTTAGATAACGGAACGGGTGTAATGTAATAAAAGCATGGTGGATACGCCGCTGGTACTTCCTATATATAAGTGCTTTTATCACATTACAAACGTGTCGTTATTTACATTACTTGGACAAATGGTTTCAAACAATGACACACAACGATTTTTCAATTAACAAGATAAACGAGTTATTTCAAGACGATTTACAACTTGGATTTACAATACAAAAGATTTCGAGTCAAGGTTCATGGCTACTAGATCTTTATAAACTCTATCTCACGTGTTTACAAAATTATTGCAATATCAAAATATTTTTAAAACAAAGTTTTCACTTACGACTCTAGTAGTCGGGTTGTTTATATTGCAATATATACAAAGCCATGAACTTGACACACTCACAAAACCTATGTACTCGCTGACATATTTTTGCTGACTCGTTTTCACATATGTTTCAGGAAATCAAGTTTGATGTCGATGCATGCTCACGTAGGATGGGACATGGACCGAGTGCCTTAAAATAAACAAGACAATAACTATGTTTGTTTAGTGTGTTTTAAATTCTCAAAAGACAATATAAACTATGTTTAATAATCAATAAAACGAAACATCAAATGCCATGTGTTGTTGAAACAATCTGTTAACGTGACTCCCCAAGTGTTTCCGCCGCGGTTGTTGTTTTACGCGATTTGGGGTGTTACATAAAGATTTTCAAACTTAAACCCTATGATTTTTGTTTATTCCAGAAATCTTCAAAGCCAAACCCATAATCCTAACCTACCTTTGAAAAATTGAAATAAATATTCACGTTAATCTCCTCAACACGTATCGCCGGGGTATGACTTACGAGAAGGAGGTTGTCGGTGGTCTAAACTCTTAACTCTTAGGGTTGAAGGGAGAATGAAGAGACTGTTAGGTGCAATTTCTTTTCAAGAGATAAAATGTTTTTTAGTCTGTGGACCACGTATGTAGAATAAGAGGTGGACCAAACCTCTACAGTCTGCAAGAAGAAGGTTGTTTGTTTTTTAACGTATGAAAACTTCTAAATAAATTGGTGTTGGTAGGTGGTGGACAGTGGTGGACGTGGATGGTGGGTGGTGAACAGTGACTGTGGGTATCGGTGGTGGACGGTGACGGTGGGTGGTGGTGTTTAACCCTTTGCAGTCCTTAGAAG
The DNA here is from genome assembly GCA_947069175.1 of Scalesia atractyloides. NCBI lineage: Eukaryota > Viridiplantae > Streptophyta > Magnoliopsida > Asterales > Asteraceae > Scalesia > Scalesia atractyloides. Next base: position 74,024,874 of record CAMTDV010000004.1, on the reverse strand, counting down.
ATCTTAAAAGTGGTTGGGCTAAGTTTGCACCAAGAATAGCTCGTGCAAACGTTTTTTAATTAAACGTCTTCGGAAAAACAAACAGTTAGTAGATGACAATGTATGCACGTGGTCTGCGTGGCACAGAATGTCACACCCCAAATTTTGACGTTGCGGAAGCGTGAGGTGTGACTAGAGCAGTAATCGTTGCATTCAATCAAGTAAACAACAAATATAAAATATAGTAAGATGTTCATCCATACATTTATTTAAAAATGAAGTTTACAACTGTCATATTGTTCAAAGAAAACCACTACAACTTTAACAACATTATTCAAAGTTTAAACGCAAGTTTACAAACATATTAACTAAAACTTAATGACATCTGAAGCTTGACTTCATGACAACACGGACTGGTTTTTCCAAAGTCGTCCATTAGTTACCTGTAATACATGTTAGTTTTGAAAAACATCAACTAAAGCTGGTGAATTCAGTATTTAGTTTTTGTATCATATGAATCAATAAAACATTTGAAGTATTGAAATCCGGTATGTATAGCATAATGAAACTTGTAAGATCATTAACATTTTGCAAAGACACTAATATGTATGCCGAATAGGAAGCAACCAAACCTTGATGATAAGTTGTGCCTGAGACACTCGTTTTAGACACAAAAGCACTATTAATGATCTGTTTTTGTTGCCGTTAAGGTTGGAGCTTGCCAAAACCCAATAGCTATATCACTTTCGTTCCTTGCTACTTGAATATTCATTAATGGTCCCTTTCATATGATCCTATCTACACGTGATCTAAATATTTTCATTTTCTAGCTTAATTTTACCAGTTATAACATGTATACTTCCCCGAGCGTTTAAAACTATAAAATAATTAAATAAAAGGGGAAACATGAACTCACAGATTTGAGTCTTGTGCAAATCTCTAGTTGGTGTCTGGTTCTGTGTTCGTGTCTTAACCTACAAGTGTTCTAATCTCATTAGACATTTAGGTTTATGTTTGTTTTCATACAAGTATTTTATCTTGAATTCGTACCTATACTTGCATTTGTTTGCTTTCTTTGTTTGTATATATATATATATATATATATATATATTCTTTTTAGTTTGAATGGACCTAGCCCTTGTAAGAATCCAATCCATATGTTTTTGCATGTGTGGGCCTAGCCCAATTAAATTTATATGTATAGGCCTAGTCCATGTAAGTTATGTTGTTAAATTTAGCCCAAATTAATTATATAGGAGTGGGCCTAGCCCAAATGAATTTATTAAAAGTGGTCCTAGCCCAATTTAGATTTATAAAAGTGGGCCTAGCCCAATTTGGTTTATAGAAGTGGGTCTAGCCCAAATTAGTTTATAAAAGTGGGTCTAGCCCAAGTCAGTTTATAGAAGTAGGTCTAGCCCAAGTTAGTTTATATAAAGTGGGCCTAGCCCAAGTTTTATTTTTAATAAAAGTGGGCTAGCCCATAAGGTTTATTTAAATGCGCTTATCCTAATGTTTATTTATGGGCTTGATCCATATTTAAAGTTTACTAGTATTTATAAAAATTAGTTTATAAAAACTACTAAATATTTTTATAGAACTTAATTTTATGAATTCTAGTATGTATAAACTTTGTAAAAATATGTGACGGTTCGTATGTTTATTTCGACCGTTTCGTTCGCGTTATATATTTCGTCCATGTCGTTTGTTTATTTTGTCCGAATTGTCCGATTTATCCGATTTGTTTGTTTTGTCCAAGTTTGGACATATATATGTGTTATACTAGTCGGATTTCACGTATACTTTTATGTTGGTATTTTGTAAGTATTTAAACTAGTATGTATTTCCTAACTTTTCTAAATACATACACATAAATACATACCATTATATACACATAATTTTTGGTAACTTAAATATATATTTTTCATTCTAAACATATATATTTAACACATTGGTAAATTAGTCTTACACATTTTTACCCAAACTTGTATAATCATGATTAAACTCTCTAATCATTTTTAAACAAAATAATCTTTAGTTTAAACACCCTTTAATCATGATTAATTTTATAAAAAAAATTGCCATAGTTTCCCCTAAACTATGGACTTTTCCCATGTTTTAAAAACATGAATTTATACACTCTTTCAAATCAACAAATTTTCAATTTACCAAAATAACAACATAAACTAAAATTCTTAATATGAAGCATTATGAGCTTGTAGGTAACTTTGTCTAGTTCAAAAATCATGTTTGAATATATGTTTCATCTTTATTTTTCTTAACATGTTAATGTAACTTAAAAGTTTATGTAAACTTTGTTTACATATTTTCAAAGACTTCATTTCTATAACATGATTTTAATGTTAAACTATGTATTACATGTTTTATAAACACATTTTTAAACAAGACTACAAGTTCATAATTTTCATATTAATGGATCTTGCTAGATCTAAACATACAAGTGTTTAGATCATTCTTTTAATCATAAAAAATGCAAGATCAAGTTTACTACGTTATGACAACTTCAAAGATCATCAAGATTATCAAAATAATCAAATAATCATAGTAGTTTGTTTAGTTTTTATTAATGTTTTCAGGTGACTTTTAAGTAAGCTTCAAGATGATTACTTGTACACTTATGTTTAATCATATTATGAGAAATGTAGTTACAAGACATGAAGCTTACAACTAGCTTGAGATGGATAAGATGAAGATGATGAAAATATAAAGACAAGATGAAGATCCAAAAGTTCCAAAGCTTGTGTAAATGCTTCAAGTAGGCTTCCAAGATTGAAATTTCATTGAATCACCTTTGATCCTCCATGGATGTAAGAATTTCTAGTGTTTGGATTTGAAAAAGGACGAAGGTGAGAGGTGTTTAGGTTGGCCGATTTTTAGAGAGAAGAAAGAGAGTGATGAAAAGTTGTTGGTGATGTATGGAAATGAGGATGGTGGTGAAGGTGTGAGGACTTGGTTTTGATTACAACTCTTACACATCACTATACACTAATCATCCCTAAACTTTTACAACACATCAAGGAAGGTGAGTGGGTGCGGGACCCACTCCAAAACCGTGGATGGAGGGGTGGTTTGGGTTTTATTTATTATTATTATTTCCAATAAAAACTTGTTAGATTTTTATAAACTTTATAAACTTGGGTGTTTTAAATTGTTAGTTTTTATAGAATTTATTGATCCAACGCCTTAAATTGATGTTAAAATTTGTCTAACTAGTTCACTAGACTTATCGTTTTGAATTGTTCAGACAATGGGTTCGGTTTATGCTTCGTACCGGTTCAAATACTGACAATTTATACTACTTTCATGGAATTGTTTACATATCCATCATTGTGATATTTTTTATGTCCAAAATTCATTAACTAGTTCGTTGGACTAGTAAAATTGCTATTTTGGTCATAGTTTTTATACCGGCTTTGTTACCGGGTAACTACCGAACGAGTTGTGTAGCCTTAGACAAAAGGGTTTATATAAAGATTTTAGTGTTTTTTTAATATCCTGTATATTTTTCAAGACAAATAATATTTATTTTTGGATTTCAGATATTTGTTGTATTGATCTGCAGAGGGTTGTACACTTCTGCAGAATTGATGAATTTTTCTGTGGACCGGACAATTTAGTGTTTTATATATTTTTTTCTGGAAAGTATTATTTGTGAGTTGTTTTAACTAATGTTTTTATGTAATATCATCTCGTTTTTTTCATGTCAGGTTGTACCGTGACTAGTCCTGGCATGAATAGTGCGTTTGCATTTCTGCTGCCAGTCTAGGACATAGTTTAATACTGTTTCTAATTATGGTGGATTTGTTATCATACTAAGCTAAGATATGCACATTCCTAGACTTTTAAGACTTAATTAATTAAACTCAAGTCGAAAATATGCGAAATAAAGAATGTAATAGTTGTTCAGGTTGTACGACATTACCGGTATTTTGTCGAATGTCACATAGATAGACTAGCCTGCATAGATTTTTTTTATAGAAACAAACACCACCTTACTGTCATGAAAATGTATGTTAAAGTTTTAAAAGAACATATTTGTCATATTATCTAATTTTGTGAAAACGTGGATATATACAATTAAGTTTTAGGTTTGACATATATGTAATTAGAGTTTCAAATATGGGGATATATATTACATTATCCTATTTTAAAAGGAAATTTAATATGTAGTTGTATGATTAGTTAACATAAAGAACAACAAGATGCTATTTGTAACAAGTAACTTTTTGTTACAGTGTGGCTTGCTTATTTGGTAGAGATTCTTGTTTTTCAATTTGAGATCTTGGGTTCAGTCCCAATCAAGAAATAGAGTAAGATTTATGTGGTGTGATTTAGGAGTATGTAAGATTTGCCATTAAAAAAAGTAGCTTTATTGGTTGTAAATTAGTTACATTTTATTTAAATTTTATTCATGAAATGAGTTTTTCTTAAAGATTTAATTAAATTAAAGACTTAAGAAAAGACTTAAGTAAAAACATAAAAAAGATATAGAGATTTACGAAGTAGCTTTGTTGGGTGTAAATTGGTTACATTTTATTCATGAAATGGATTTTTCTTAATGACTTAATTAAATTAAAAACTTAATTAAACAAAGACATAATAAAAACTTAAAATAATATACAAATTTAAGATAACTTAAAGATTTAAAAAGTAACAACTTAATAAAAAGATATATACATAAGAAAAATTAGCATGGGAACAATTTTAAGATACTTAAGAACAACGTTGTTGCATTTGATGCAAGTGTTAAAGGGTCAAAACAGTCTCATTTGAGAGCAAAATGCTAATTGATATAAGAACATAAGGAATAAAAGAAACTAAAATATAAAAATAGATTTAAATCATTACACAATGAACATAGCTTAAGACAACGATAGAAATAGTGTCACGTTTTGAATAAGCATAACATATTATGTTGGATCTCAGAGAGTGTGTGTGTATTTTTTATTGCAAAAGATGGAACATATATGAGAATTAAATAAAACAGTTAATATTAACACATCATCTTCAATACAATTGGATTTGGAAATGACTACAAAATGATTTCATATTAAATTCATCAAATGTAATACAATCACAAGGTTCAACGCACCCCCTCACTAGGTGCACTCTTTCTTATTAAGTTCTTATGTTTTAAGCTCTTAATGTACCCTGTTACATTGAATACAAAGAACTATATGTATGAGGAGAGGGCTGTTGGTGACGTCACCATGAAAGCGACCCCTAATAACTCATTAAATGATGTAACTGCTGGATAATTACATCGTTACATTGAGCAACTGCTTCTAATGTGAGTAAGAGGAAACAATTGGATTTCATAGAACTGATGGTGAGAACCAGCACTTCTAGGAATTCAGAACTTTTGGTCTTTGACTTGTTGACTTGATCTTCTAGTCTTCAGTTTTGACTTTTGTTGACTAGCACTTTTACAATCCAGTACTTGTTCTTCTATTCTTGAAGGCAATAGTTTCTGTATCAATAGTTTAAGTAGTTGTTTTAGGAAGCCTTAGGGGGTGATACTAGACCCGTGATTATATCTTAACTTATTCCATCAGGAAGGAAAGATGGTTCCCTTGGGTTTTGGCTTTCATCATCAGCATATCTTATATAATCCAACAATCTCCCACTAGATATGCTGATGCCAAAATCACACTTATTAATGCATGTCTTTTATTTTTTTATTTAATGGAGTCTTTCAGTCTTTCCCTAATCATGCCTTTGATTCCAAGTTCAGGACTTAGAGCTTGACCATCATCAGCATCCTTTTCCATTTCAAGATCAAGAAAAAGCTTGATGTCTTTTGGGTTCATACTTAGGACTTCATACCCATCCACTTGGATTCTAGAGCCATCTTCTCTAGGAATATCCACATCATTTGAGTTCTTTATTGCTTTCCATCTCACAATCTTTGGGTTAGGGAGATTGTGAGGCAAGTCTAAGACCTCAGTGATAGCCACTGATTGAAGTGATAGATTTTGTGGATCTTATTTTGGAGATTCCTCTAATATAACTGTGTTGGTTCTTGTTGTTGGGTTGGTAAACACATTTGTAGTATCAGACATACAGGAGACTTGCAGAAGTTTCTCTTCTTGATCCAAGTCAACAATCCATCTTGCATAACATATTTTTTGTAACATCCGCCAAAAACCGGATTTACCAAACCCGCTCCGTTTATCAACCGAACAATCAGTTAAAAATTTCGTTGCGTATTTAATGCCCAAATTAATTTTAAATGATACATAATTAATAAGTATATTAGAATATAAAAGTTACATTTGAAAAAGTATTGAAAATAATGAAATAAAAATAAATGGCTGAAGCCGGGTTTCGAACCCGGGTCAACCAGATACAGCAACGACTTAACTCACATCCCTACAACCGCTCCGCCACTTGTGATGTTTGTTAATATATTGAACCAATTAATTACATAAATCAATCTGGAAATCAAAACCAGTGCACAACGCGGCCAAATCCGCTCACGCCGGAAATCCCGGCAATTCCATCAAAGTTTGCCGTTTCTTTTTGGTCATAACGTATACATTAACAAGTAAGGTCGGTTACAACCGAAGAAAACCATCAATTTCATTCATTGCTTTGAATTTCTATTGAAACCGAAAATACAATCCAAATTCGGGATTGTACCTTGTTCATCAGTTAGGCTCACGTATCTATTCAACTCACACTCATCATTTCGCACAGAAAACTTCGCCGGAACTCGCCGGAAGTCTCTGAAAAATTACCGGAAAGTTTTGCCGGAAAACCGAATTCAATCCACCTTTTCTTCTTACCCAAAAATAAGATCATAGAACTCGTACTGACATCACTCCCACTCACCTTAAACCACTGAAGAATCTCGGTCGCAAGAAATTTCACTCGCCGGAATTCTCTGCAAGTCGCCGGAAAACCGGGACTCTCATATACACGGTAATTACCTCGATGTTTCTGTTTCATTCCATTATAAGACGAATTCTAACACCATTTCATCGCTCAGAATCAACCTCAGACGACATTGCCGGATTTTTCTATTTTCGCCGGAAAATTTCTGAAAGTTTCAGAATCACGCTGATAACCGGTATGATCATGTAATCTACTGATAGTCGTTACCCAGTGATTCAATTTCACCTTTAATTCATCCAAACTAATTATTGACTCTAACAGCCGAAGGTTACCAGAACAGAGCCGAAGAGCTTCACCGGATTTTTCTGAAGAAGACGATCTGTTCGGTTTTCTTTCCCCAAAATCTTCGGTTCAATACTTTTCAATTGTTCATCTTGTTCATTAATCGAATTAATCAAGTAACAGTTAAATAACCGTTGCCTGAGTTTTGAACGAAGAAGACGAAGTAGTTATGTTATAAGATTATTTAAAATCGGAATTATAAACGGGTTAGACACACAGTCCAGCGGTGGACTGTGTGCAAATAAACACATACACGTCGCGAGATCGATTCCTGTCCCAACCTCATTCGCTGTAATAAAATGCCTTTTTTTAAACTGAACCGGGTTAACTACGTTAGATGTTAAGTATAATAAAAATCTGTATTTTAACCAAGTTAGACACACAGTCCAGCGGTGGACTGTGTGTAACAATAAGTCACAGGTCCCGGGTTCGAGACCTGTTGACGACACCGGTCCGATACATTTAAAACCCTTTTTAAAAATAAGTAATTTTCGGATTAATTGATTTAGTGTATAAATATAATTAAAAACAGAAATATTTCGGGTTAGACACGTAGCTCAGTTGGTAGAGCTGCGTGCACGCGTACGGGAGGTCACCGGTTCGAGTCTCACCCAGCGCACACATATAACCGACCTAACCGGTCAACGGTCAACGGTCAACGGTCAACAAGTCAACGGTCAAAAGTCAACATTTTTATTATTATTTTTATTTAATTATTTTATTTAAAAATCAATTAAAAATACTTAAAAATAACATTTTTAAGGTTAGAAAATAGCCTAAAACTCACAAAAATATATCCAAAAATTCTATTAAAGTTGTTAATAAAATCCATGTATTTACCTTACTTTTTCATTATTAATTAGGTTAGTTATTCATCGTCGATCAATCCTCTAAACTCGTGCGCAATCATCATCATTCACCGAACGCACCCACTGTGAGTGAATCTCTACAAATTCCCCGTTTAAATCACGTTTTTGGGGTGTATCATGTGTCTTACTATTTATTATATTTAAATCATTGTGCATACATCATATCATGAATAAATGTGTATTCAGCTTGTATAAACTGTTTGTGTGGTTATTGTTTAGATTAAATTTATTATTTTCTGTACATGCAAATTTCATAGGCCGCCGCTCCCCATTACATTATGAGCGTTGAGCATGTTCCCCATTACATTATGAGCGTGAACCTGGCGTGCCAACATACGATCGGCTCTGTTTGATTGAGCCTTGATCGCACAGACATTTTTCATTTTCAGTAAATGCAATACGATCGGCTCCGTTTGATTGAGCCTTGATCGCACAGACATTTATCATTTCCAGTACATGAAATACGATTGGCTCCGTTTGATTGAGCCTTGATCGCACAGTTTCATTTATGTTATAGTTATGCAAGTTGATATGTTATTGTATGCTGTTGGTTTGTTAATGTATGTTATTGTTTGTTGTTGTTTGATATCGTATACTAATGGTTTGTGATTGTATGCTGTTGGTTTGTTAATGTATCTTATTGTTTGTTGTTGTTTGATATCGTATGCTAATTGTTGTTATTGTATGTTTATTTACGTTTGTTCATATATGAATATTGCACAAATTTTCCTTATTAAATACAATCAGAAATAAATAATAAATGTTTTCTAACAAGGTTCACTCGCCAACTTTTTGTTGATCCAAAAACCATTTTTACATATGATACAGGTGAACAGGATGAAGCAAGGAAAACATAGGAAATTGCCTTAGAAGAAAAATAATGAAGTTTAGAAGGATGAATAGAACATGTTGTATTTATTTGATATGATTGTATGATCTCTTTTAAATTGAAATAATAAATATGAAACATTATAATAAATGTCATGAGCTTTGATGATAACCCAATCATGCCTCGATCACCTTTTCCGCTGCGGGTCGGGGTGTGACATTTTTCTTTTAAATTGTTCATGTAATTTTCCATGATTTGGGGATTGTAGAAGAATATTTCCTTGAGTTTAAATGGAACAACAACACTCCTTCTTTTCAGCAAAGTAGATCTCTGTGTTCTCCAAGTTTAGTCTTGGTGGGAATTTGTTTGGATTTTTCTTTCTTGCATCTAGGTAGTCTATATACTCTATAGACAGAGTAGACTCCCTCCACCTTGTAATTGAGCTTTTAGGAGCCCAATTCATGAGAATCAGTTCTTGCTTTATTTTAAAGGTCGTTGCTGCAGCTTTTGGAATTGGTTGTCTTTTACTACTAAGCTTCTAGTTTGGAGGTGTGACCTTGATGCTTGGATTAGCTAGAATTTTTTTAACATTGGAAACTTCTGCCAATAGTTTCTATGCATCCCAATTATGAAAGACATAGAAATTCTTCACAGGATAAGTAACATTTTTCTTAAGCCATTCTATGCTTTGTTGTTTTGAAGAATTTGCTATAGATTGATGCTTGAATGCGGGAATTTGAGAGAGCTTTTGTGATTCTTGCAACACATGCTCTTCACACACCCTGATTTCTCTCATTATTCTATCCATGACATATTGGGCCTTTCCGTATGTCGTTTTGCCCTGATTCTCCATGAATTTCTTGATATCTTTCTCTTCTATCTTTTTTGAGTTTTCATCATAATTAAATTTGTTATCAATTTTTAGTAATGGTAGTTTTTGAAGTGAATTAATGAAGTTTGGGGAAGGAGGAGGCTCTTCTATAGATGGCGCTGTGAAAACTGCTGCAGTAACACGTTTTGTTGCTGTTATTGGTGGGGAATCCTCAGGATTATCTTGCAATAACATCTTCCTTTTTATTTATGGTTGTGTAGTTGTTTCCTTAGGGACTTCTAGCTTACTTGGAACTACTGGTTCTGGTGAAACTTACCAGACAGTTTACCAGTAGTTTTAACAACAGCTGGTTTAGCCCCAGTCTGTGTTTTAGATGGGGATCTAGTTGTTGGTGGATTTGATGTTCTTTGGGAACCAACTTTTTTGCCTTGTCCAGCTATTTGAGTGTTCACTCCAGCTGTTTGATCCGGAATAGATGTTTATTTTTTAGGACCAAATTTTTGTCCTTTGGCATGAACTACTGGTTGAGCATGAATAGGTTGTCTTCTTTTAGCCACCAACTTTCCAAGTGTCTTGGTCTTTTGAATAACTCCTGGTGGCCTCATATCAATCCTAGCAGTTATGGTTATTTTTGGATCTTGCCTTGCAGCTCTTTATTCTCCTCTTTAACTTTTTATTGGACTTTTTACCAAAGTAGGACTTAAACCTCTTTGATCTTGTTTGAATTATGCTATCTTTTCAGCAACGTTCACATCGCTAACATCTATCCCCTTTTGTTTCTCAACCATGGCTCACGGTCTTGCATCATTAGTTCTTTTCTTAGCAACTGCAACTCCATCATTAATTATGTTTGGTGCATTCTTCTCCCCCTTTTTAGCATCAACAGTTTCCTGTCTTTACATAAAATGGTGTAACAAGTGTATGGGGCAAAAGTTTCAAACACTTTGGCATCAAATTTTGTCAAATGGTCTCTGAACATGGGTTCTAGGATATTTTGGTAGGCATCGTGGGGCTCCTCTGCTAGCAACGATGAGGTGGCTAAAACCTCACCAGTAATTCGGCTTTGTGTGGCTAGTGGCTTTTGAGTGGGAGTGTTAAGTATATGAGTGAGATCCTTTTGTGAGGAGTCCAACTTTTGGATGTATTCTGGTTTAAGCTGGACTTTAGATTGGGGAATTTTGGTGACCAACTCCTTGAGTTTGGAGACTGCAGCACCCAACTGTTCCATCAATTCTTGAAATTACTAATCTTGGGCATTATCCAAATTAATGGACTCATTTGCTCCCCTACCAGAGGTGGTTATATTAGTAGGTGTTTGTGGCTTTTCAGACACAAAATCACTTCCTGATGCCCCTTTCCTTATTACTGGGGACTTCCACTAGTTTCTTTTTCCAATACCTTAGAGGTATGGATGAGATCAGTTGCTATTGTATGCATGGTAGTCTTAAATATGTTTCCTTTATCTTCATGAAAACCAATGGGTTTAGCAAGAATAGTGGAACCCACCACTGTAATCTTCTTATTAGGATTTACATGTGAGGGATGAGCCTCTTCCTCATGTGGGTGACGGCTAGATTCCACATGTACCAGGGCTTCATTCTGAGGCTGCATCTATGTAATTAGTGGTTGAGATGTAACCTTTTGTTGGTATGTAGGAAGATCTTCCTCCACGAGTCTTTTCTCAAAACTACTGGCTAGGCTGGTTAGAGGTACTAGAAACTGTGGTGAAGAAGTAACCACAGTCTCTAGCTGAGTTTGTAGTTCAGCCTGACTCTCAAGGACCTCAACTTCCTGAGTAGTCTTTCTGGTTCATTTTGTGAATGTGGCTTTGGATTTGGAATGAGAGGCTTTAGAGGTCTTTTGTTCTAAAGAGTTCTTCATCTTTTTGGTGAATTTTGTTGTGGTCAGCAAGATCAGTGGGCTCAGTTGAAAGTGTTGCCTCAGTTGTTAGTTGTGCAGGGCCATTGCGTTGCATAGGCTCAGACCTTTCCCATCCTGTAAATGTTTGATCCAAAAGAGATTTGATGGGAAGGATCTCACCCCTTTTGAAAGCCAATTCTATTTCTAGGATTTCCATAATAAGTCTGGTACATCAAAAATTTTGAAGTAGAATTAACATTCGTAACCAATTCTTTGGATATTTGATTTAAAAGTTTAAATTTAGAATTTGTTAAGATTAAGTAATCAATGTATTGTGTAGATTATGGAACTTCATTCCAAGAGCCAGATTTACCTGAGAAGCACTGCATGAGAGTATGACAAAGAAATTTAAGAGCACGATCATAGTTTTTCTTCTCATAGGTAGCATACTTGGTTACACCATAATAACCTTGCACAATAAATTCAAATCCATTTCAGATTTTGAGAATTTGTCAACCCATTGAGGATCATTAAGTTGGAGATTGGTTGATAGAATTTCTGGGGTGATTGCAATGTTGATGTCTCCTAACTTAGCATTGATAGCCAACACTTTTCCTTTGTCATTGTGAATCAGCTTGGCTGTGGACTAGAAATCGTATAAGGTGGTTTTGTAGTTGGTTGGATTAACTGTAAGTGCATGATAAAAGGTTGATTTCTCAATAAGGTCTATGATGGTGTGAAATTGAGGGTGCTCCTTCTCCTTTGTGAGATAAAGATGAAGGTTGTGAGTAGGTCGAAAAACAAAGGTTAAGGTTTTCCATGATGAATAATGATGAGATGTAAGTTCAAGTGAAATTAAGAAATAGGGTTTGCAATTGACTTCAAGATAGTTCTTGTAACGCCCCAAAACTTGAATGTTTATATTTACCATATGTTTCCATATGATAAAACATGAAATAAAGTAACTCGGCTTTTTAACCTAGTTAAGTTATTTAGTCAAAACAAGTAAGGAATGAACTTGGTGACAAGTGTGAAGGTGTGACAAATTAGAGGGACTAGAAGTAGCAAGTTGGGCAAACTCTTTACAAATTCAGATTTAAGTGTGTGTGTGTGCAGTATGTATGTCGACACATACATGAAGAAGAAAAGGGGGTTCTTCCCACAACCCCACAAATTGATGAAATTGAACAAGGTGTGAAGCAAAAAACACTTGCATGGATGAAGATCCTTCATCATCTAGCCTTAATAAACATATGGTAAGTTGTAATTTATGATTTGGTGATTTTGTATGATATGGGTTATGATCAATCCATGAATTGATATGAAATTAAGCATGATTGTGTATTAGAATCACCAAATAGAACTTGTGTTATGAACAATTCCAAGTAATTTGATGTTTAAACATGAAAACCCATTTGTAGAAGTAATGTTATGAAGATGATGATGTTACATGTGTTAAATCTAGTGTAGTTTTAATATATGTGAAGTTGGATGTTATAGATTATTGCTAAATGAATTGATTTAGAATGAAAATTATGTGAAGCTAGTGGAATTTGATGATCTTGACATGAACTAGTAAGGTTATGCATAAAATACTTGTACAATGTGCTTGGTTTGTGGTACGCACGCCAAGTGTTTGATGAAATGCCTAGGTGAGCTTGATATATGAAATTTGTATCTAAGTAAAGGATGAATATATATGGAATGTGGAAATGATGTAGTTGATAGTAAGACATCATGTGACATGTGTTCTTGATGAAATCCATGTGAGAATGTAGTCAATGTGAGATTTAGTAGAAGTATGCTTTGGGAGCTTGCACTACATGCTTGTGTGATGTAATGCACAATTGTGGTTTGTTTGATCATATTAATTTCAAATGAAGAAGTAGATGTGGAGCGTTTGAGAATCCTAGAAAAGAGTGAATTCGAATGATGTTGATGTTAGTTATGAAGTAATGAAAATGCTAGTGTGGATGGAACAGATTATGTACGTGAATGCATATAAAACTAGGTGATCCTGTGGTCGTAAACATATTGCGTCATGAGTACAAAATGTATATAGTGTCATTAAGTATAGCCTAATATGATGACACGGATATAGGGGGTTGAGTCGAAAATTCATATGATAAACCGTTGACTTCTGGAAGTCAACTGCGCATAAGAGTCATGGTTAGACTTGTCGTTACAGTTATAGGGCTATAGAAAGTCACATGATATGTATTATATCAACATGTGTCTTATGTGATGACATGATGAATTATATGAATGTGAAAAGATGTGATTTTGGGTATGTGCCTTATACTTGTTAGAATTGACTAATGAAAGTCAAATGCGAGATGTGCATTCGATATGATCGTTAATATGTACAATCATGTATGCTAACAAGAATGTGATTGCAATGACGTGAAAGTATAGGGATCATGTCAAGATGGATGGAAGTATGGAAAGCTAACGGGTCAAAAAGAGGCAAGATAACGGATGCAAATACGGACGCTAAGGTAAGTGATTTTCGGAATCACTTCGTATTTGTTTAAGTAAAGTTACATACTAGTTATTTAAGCATGATAATTGAAGTAAAATAGGGTTTGATTGTATGAAAACGATGATTTTCGCTAGTAGACTGAACGGGTCAAAATGTTTTATTTCTATGCCAGAATGATTGTCTAAGTAATGACTACGGTACTATAACCGAGTACTGGGTATGATTGCATATAAGCTTGCTAACCGAGGAACGAGCACATGAATTAGTAGCCAAAAGACTCGGTTATGTGATAGGATTAGATGGGTAAACAACTTAGAGTATGAAAGTCGTACTAATGAAGTTCGATTACGTATAAATGAATAAATGAATGAGTCTAATGTATACCGAGTATCGGGTGCTTAAATTCCTAAGTTAAACTCCTAAGGATATGAAACTTAGGTAGTTATAATGTTCATGTGAGTTTTGAGTTCAAACAATGAGTTGTTTGATAAAATCATAAACGGGTCGAATAATTCGTAAATGAATATTAAGCCAAAAATATAAAAGTCAAGAATGTCCTTAGACCGGATGTTAGATTTTGAGTCTATATGATAGAGGACCAAATTACGATCACGTAGGAAGAAACGTGTGGTCAAACGGATGAACGGGTTAAAAGTTATGCGAGTTTTAGTGCGTACAAACGACGAATCAACACAGCAGAAAAATGGAAATTCTAGAGGGCGTCGCCGACGCACGGGGTGAGTCAGCGACGCACACTCCTTTTGCTGCCGACGCACTAAGTTGCTGTCTACGCGGGTTTTGATGCCGGAAACTGTTTTTTGCATTTTTCGCACTTTTGCTTGATTCCAAGGCTCATTTAGCTTCCCCAAAGGTACTCCAAGCCTAACCTAAAGTTTTTATAGGGTTCGAGTAAGAACTGAAGCCTATGGAATGTGTACGAAGATGTGATGTGTACACCAGATTATGTAAATATGGTTTGATACGATTTGGCTAAGTCTTATAAGTAGGATTCGTATCATATAAACACGATGTTGTGTTTATGATGCAGTTAATGGCTAAGTAAGCATGTAGGACTTGTGTAAGAGATTTGGTAGAGAAGTATGTAAGTTCGTAGAAGGTCTTTTATACACGAATGAGCTGGATTCGATGGTTTGTACATGTGTTCTTAGTTTATACGCTTCCAAAGCATAAGACTCGTACGAAGAAGTTCATGGTGTTAATATACAAGGAATTATATGCTAACCGAATTGTTTGAGAATGAAATGAAGTGCAGGTATATTATGGTGTACTCCTCAAAGGATAGACTTTGGAAAGAAATGCTCGAATTCAGGAAGATATCTAAATGCAATCTACAGGAGGATAAATCACGACGTGATCTTTTAGTTATATACTTAGATCGTATGATGTTTCGAGTACTAATAATATGAATGTATGTGGTGAATGCAGGTTGTGCAGATTTATGGGTCATAATCATCTAGAGAAGCAAACAATTGAGGATCGAGTTATAATACGGATTGTATGGGAATGTGGGGTCTTGTGATATCTAAATATGATATGTTCATGTATTAAATGAAACGAAAAATGTAAATATCAATACTATAGAAAAGACTTTAATCATGATGGAATAATTTTAATGAAAGAAATTTTACGGTAGGAAATTCCGCTGCGTCTTTTCGGTCTAAATGATTCAGGGTCTTACAGTTCCGTAATGTATGGAAGCTTATTTATAGAGATTTGATAACGGTCATGAAGAACTACTGTGTCACACCCCAACCGATGTCGGAAACATCGAGGCGGGACGAAATAGATTGCTCATTGCTCATAAATACTAACTGGCGACAATATTTAAATAAAACCCATATTTCATTCATAACAACATTGTCAAGTACAACATTTGAAGTCAAATACAATAATTCGAAATAACAACAAGTACAACATGATTATAACAAAACTAGTCTAGTAAGATTAAAATGTGTATCTAAAGCATTTCCTACTAGCTTTCATCATGCGTATCCTCTTCAACCTGTAACATGTTTAAAATACGAGTTCAATGCAAAAGCAAAGGCGAGCATACAAGTTTGGTGATACATAGCATAAGTATAAAATGTATAGCTCGAATCCACATGGTAATTATAAGCAAAGTATATATTAATCATGCAATACTAGATCAAACCCCGAGTTTCCATAAAAGTTTTAACGAGATCGAGCTTCCCTTGTCACGAAAGCGACAAGACTAAAATGAGTATGATAATCTTAACATAACCCCGTCGGGCGGCGTGCTACTCCTATAGCGCTATATATGATAAGTTGGGCTAGCTAAGTTAATGATCAAGCATGTATAATCTAGCATGTATCTAAGCATAACAAGTATTCTTGTATAAGGATTGAGTATGTAAAAGCATAAGTTTGTGATAGTGTATTTTGATACGGAAACATGTTACAACCCAAAAGTGATAAAAGGTAAATGGGTCGAGTGTACTCACGGTTTTGCTAAGTGTTCCACTTAAATAATCCTGGGAGCTTTATTGTGATGATTAGAGTTTGGCACCTTGTCCTTCTACAAGAAGAACTTAGGCATTAGTTATGAGGGTAACGGAAGATTTGGATTATTTGAGCGAGATTACGAAATTAAGAATAAAGTATTATGTATGAAAGTAGTCACTAAGACATAGCACTTGTTCTTGACACTATAATAACCCAAAATGGGTTTGATATGGTTTCATAGGTTCGAGGCCTATTAGAATCATGACAAGGAACTACGTACTTTAGTGACAAACTTAATAACTCAATAGATGATTATTTAGTCATTATCAAGGGTTCGGTTTTTGGGATTATATTATAGTCCAAAAAATATACATAGTTATATAATCATCTAGGAGGTGGGAGGATGAACCATCCACTTTGGTACCTCTAAGTATTCAAGTAAGTCAAGCATGGAGGTAGGATGATGAACATCCATTTAACCTCTTTATATGATTCACCACTACACAAGTTGTCATAGACAACAAGGAGGGTCATGAATGTACAATAAGAAATGAACTAATACATAACTAATCTAAGAGAACATCAAGTGATGTGTGGTTTCAAAGTCTAGGATAGCTAAGGCTAACCAAGGTGGACACACATGAACAAGTTATGAACTTGCACCACTTGTGAGCTTGAAGCTCTATGAAAATAGAAAGTTTGTAAGGATAAATCCTCTATTTTGAATGTCTCAACCTTGTTTTTAATCCTAACTGTAACATCCGTCAAAAAACGGGTTTTCAAAACCCGCTTCGTTTATTAATCGAATAGTCAGTTTCAAATTTTCGTTGCTTATTTAATGCTCATTTTAATTTTAAACAATACATAATTAATAAACATTTTAGATTATGGAAACTAAAATTGTTAAAAAGTAAAAATAAAGTAAATAAAAAAAAATAGGCTGCCGGGTTTCGAACCCGGGTCAGCCGGAAGACACAACCAACACACAACTTAACCACTCCGCCACTTAGTTCTTTTGTGTAAACAAGGAAACAAATAAAACTTAAGTTCCCCGTGAATTCATCTGTTGCGCCAAAACTGAAACCGATCATCGGCTTTCAACCATCCAGAGACGTTTGAGTGATCGCTAATTACTGATTATAACCGATAAATCCATTGCAACCCACGTTCTTAATCAATTCGGTCTTCATTGCCTCGGTTCATATGATTTTGGGAGTTGAAAACCGAAATCATTTACTTCCTGATTTACACTAACAATATCATCGTCTCATAATTCGGAAACACTCACAGAACCCTCAATTTTACTTTCGCTCTAATTTCTGTTCGTTGGAAACGTTATCTGATATCGCCGGACTTTCGCCGGAAAACCATGACATTCATCAAATCGGTAATTTTCTCGATTCTTTCATTTTCAATCCATTGTTAGAGTTTTACTAACTCAAATCCTTCAATCAAATCGGTCCCAGACGACGTTACCGGATATTCAGTACTCGCCGGAAAATCTCTGGACATTTCCGAAAACACGCTGTGAATCGGTACAAACATCTAAACCCTCTGATAATCATTGTTTAGTAACTTAATTCGCAACTAATTGATCAAAACTGTAAATTCATCCGATCAGATGGAATTTACAAAACAGAGCCGACGACCTTTGCCGGAGTTCTGAGAAAATCATCTTTCCGGTACATTCATTCCCAATACCTTCTTTATCCATTACATTTTAATCATTTATATGTCCGTTAATCGAATTAAACAAGAACAGTCGAATAATCGTTGTTCTGTGTCTTTGAATGAAGAAGACGAAGTCGACGTTGTGTATAAGTATAATATAAATTGAATATTAAACCGGGTTAGACACACAGTCCAGCGGTGGACTGTGTGCAAACACATAGCGCAGTCACGAGTTCGAATCTTACAAACGCACCGGCTTTCCGAATTAAAACCAATTTTTTTGTTACTGAATCAGAGTAGGACCTAGGATGTTCTTAAGATTAATTTAAACTGTAAGTTTAACAGATAAGTCACACCAGCCCAACTGGTTGGGCTGTGCACTTACAAACCGAAGGACCCGAGTTCGATCCGGCTCCCTGCAAACCGGTTCAACCATTTAAATCTTTTAATATAAACAAAATAAATTAAACATTTAATTAGTATATATATATAATTAAAACCTAGAATATTTCGGGTTAAACACGTAGCTCAGTTGGTAGAGCTGCGTGCACGCGTACGGGAGGTCACAAGTTCGAACCTCACTCAGCGCAAACAAACACAAAGTCCGAACCGCTCAACAGTCAAAGTCAATGGTCAACGGTCAACCCAAAAAGTCAACATTTTTTTATTTTTATTTATTTATTTAATTTAAAAATCAATTAAAAATACTTAAAATAATATTTTTAAAGTTAGAAAATGACCTTAAACTCACAAAAATAAATCTAAAAAACCCTATTAAAATTGTTAATAAAATCCACTTATTACCGTACCTTTTCATTATTATTTAGGTTAGTTATTCCTCGTCGATCAACCCTCTAAACTCGTGCGCATTCAACATCATCAAACGAACGCACCCAATGTGAGGGAATCTCTACAAATTCCCCGCTTTAATCACATTTTGTGGTGTATCATGTGTCTTATTATTTATTACATTTAAACACTTGTGCATCCATCATATCCATGATCAAATGTGTATTCAATATGTATCAACTGTTTGTGTGGTTAATGTTTAGATTAAATTTATCATTTTCAGTACATACATCATCATAGGCCGTCTGTTCCCCATTACCTATGAGCGGAACCGTTCCCCATTACCCATGAGCGGAACGTGGCGTTGCCAACATACGATCGGCTCCGTTTGATTGAGCATTGATCGCACATACATCATCATAGGCCGTCCGTTCCCCATTACCTATGAGCGGAACGTGACGTTGCCAACATATACATTATCATTCATGTCATATACTCATGCAAGGTGGTTTGTTATTGTATGTTTATTTACGTTTGCTCACATATGATTATTGCACAATTTTTCCATATTAAATATAACAAGAAATCAATAATAAATGTTTTCTAACAAGTTCACTCGCCAACTTTTGTTGACCCAAAAACCCCCATTTTTACACATGATACAGGTGATCCAGTTGCAGCAAGAAACATATAGGACGGCTTAGAAGAATAAATCGGTTTAGGCTTTGGATTGTTTATTTAGTTTCTTTTTCCTTGTAATTGTATGAACTTGTTTGGAATATTGAAGTTGAAATTTTGAATTTAATAAATATGAAACATATTAGTAAACATCATGAGCTTTGGTGATAACCCAATTATGCCCCGACTCTTATTCCGCTGCGGGTCGGGGTGTGACAGATTGGTATCAGAGCCATGACTATAGGGATATATGATAGGTTATTAGACCCTTAGAGCCTATACTATAGTTGAATAGAATTATTTAAATTGTTTATGTGTTACATACAAAATTCATGATGTTTATATGCTTTATGTTTATTGTTACATTCAATGTTATGCAAGCATGTTCATAAGTCCATATTACTATACAATGCTCATCATGAATCATATCCTCATAACATATCATATCCATGAGAGCACACACCACACAATTTCCATGATTTTTACAACGATTTTTATATATTTTTTTTCAATCACATCAAAGTGAGTTCTCATGACGGGCATGTAGTAACTGGAAGGGTACAAGTACCGGTAGTCGGAACATCCTGTCTAGGCTTGGCATTCGTATAAATCCAAAATAAAGGACCAGTTTGCCTACCTGGGAACTAACGATGAGAGTACGAAGGACCTATTAGGCCAAAGCATGCTATACCAAACGTCGTGTGAGCTAACCCCACTTTGAGTTGTCATTGTGTCTACACCTGGACACCCTCCGACCATACATCTCGCGAACATATTTCATGGTTTTCATTCGGGTGACGCAAGTGTTAAACCGCCAACACCAATGTGAATCCTACTAAGCCAATAGTCATGGGGGCCCACATGACTATAAAGGCGATGGTATGGGGGACATTGGAGGCCCAAACATGAGCAAACCCAAGACATCCTATGGATGTAGTTGCATTATTGATGTTTATGTTATTTTTTTTACGACACATGACACCTAAAAAGACTCCTTAAACTCACAATCTTCTTATGTATGTTCTTGTAGATGTCGGCTAGGAAACAACGTGGGAGTAGAAGGTCAGGAAGGTCAAACGAGTTGGCCACCCAAATCGCAAAACAAATGGCCGTGGTGCTTCCTGACATCGTAATTCAAGTCCAACAAGCTCTCGCCGCAAATCCCATCAATCCTCCCCATCAAGAAGACCAGAACGTCGACAACCCTCCCTCCAAAAAGTGCTCTTACAAACACTTCAAGTCTTGCGATCCCCCGAAATTTGAAGGGACCGAAGGTGTCACTGCTATCCTCCACTGGTTTGAGGAAATGGAAAACACCTTCCTCAATTGCGATTGTCCCGAGGATCGCAAGGTACGTTACGCAACCGGGAGACTATTTGGAGTAGCTCTTACCTGGTGGAATACAGAAAAAGGTAAGAGAGGAATCGAAGATGCAATGGCCTTAACATGGGAGGAGGTAAGGGAAATCATGACGAGACGCTTCTGTCCAAGAAGCGAGATCAAAAAGTTAGAGGATGAATTTCACTTGTTGAAGCAAAAGGAGGGAGATCATACTTCCTACAACAAAAGGTTTCTAGAGTTGAACCAAATGATCCCCAACTTGTTCACCCCAGTATACCGCTTAGTCGAACACTATATTCGAGGCCTCCCCTCGAAAATTCAAGACTCAGTTCTAAGCACTTCGTCTGCAACACTTGAAGCTGCTATGGAACTAGCTACCGAGCTTACCGAGAATCGTATCCGTAACGGCAAATTTAAGGACGAGAAAAAGAAAGCCCCCATTGAGGGCCAAACCTCAAACCATTCCACCTCCTCCTCAAAGTTTGCTAGTAAGAGGAAACGAAACACCAGAAACTTTGCAGTCACACAAACAAATTTCCCTATCCCTGCTGCACCCATCACTCAAGTTGCCCCCTCACCTGCACCATATAAAAAGCCATACTCCGGCCCATACCCAAAATGCAACCGTTGCCAATACCATCACTTTCCTGATCATCCTTGCCAACATTGCACCGGCTGTGGCCGCGCAGGTCACACCATTCAAACCTGTCGCGCGCTTCAGCGAACGAACCGCAATCAACCCTCAACCCAAACCCACCACCAGATAGTGGGTCAAGCCCAACAACCTTTACTCCTACCACCTACCCAACATGTAGCCCAATCCTACTACCAACCCAACTATCCCATGATGCAACCTATGCGGGCTTGTTACAACTGTGGAGACCCAAACCACTTCAGGAACACCTGTCCACGCCTGGTGAACATCATCCATGCCCAAGCTCAAGCAAATCCAGTAAACCAGGCTAACCAAGCTCCTCCACCTGCTAGAGGAAGAGCTTTCAACATCAACGCCAATCAAGCTAGGGCTGACAACAATGTGGTTAACGGTACGTTTCTCATCAATGGTAGTTATGCATCCATGTTATTTGATACTGGCGCGGATAAGAGTTTTGTGTCCTTAGAATTTGAACCCATCCTCAACCAAACTCGTGATAAACTCATGGAATCCATAACGGTAGAAGTTGCTGACGGAAAACCGGTCTCATTAAACTCTATTATACGCAATTGTACTCTCACCCTAAACGATCACGAATTTCCAGTTGACCTCATCCCTATGAAGTTGGGAAGTTTCGACATTATAATTGGTATGGACTGGCTCAGCCAACATCATGCTGAAGTTGTATGCCGCGAAAAGTTCATTCGCATTCCTCTTGCAAACGGTCAGACTCTACGAATCTTTGGAGAAACCCCTTCGAAGGGACTCAAATTAATGTCCTGTCTTCAAGCCCGAAAATATCTCCGCAAGAATTATGTCGCATTCCTAACTCATGTCGTCAAAAAGGGAATCAAGGAGAAGAAACTCGAAGACATCCCAGTAGTAAAAGATTTTCTGCAAGTTTTTCCTGACGACATTTCAGGACTTCCTCCCGTGAGAGAAGTCGAA
Source organism: Scalesia atractyloides (assembly GCA_947069175.1). Taxonomy (NCBI): domain Eukaryota; kingdom Viridiplantae; phylum Streptophyta; class Magnoliopsida; order Asterales; family Asteraceae; genus Scalesia; species Scalesia atractyloides. The sequence goes on along the minus strand of CAMTDV010000004.1, from coordinate 74,002,260 downwards.
TTCCGCATTGATCTTATACCTGGAGCTACACCAGTTGCAAAATCTCCTTATAGGTTAGCCCCATCCGAGATGCAAGAGCTAGCCAGTCAACTGCAAGAGCTGACTGACAAAGGATTCATACGTCCTAGCTCATTGCCTTGGGGTGCACCTGTCCTTTTTGTGAAAAAGAAAGATGGAATGTTTCGCATGTGTATCGACTACAGAGAACTCAACAAGTTAACGGTCAAGAACCGCTCCCCATTACCTCGCATCGATGATCTTCTAGACCAACTTCAAGGCGCCACCTGTTTTTCAAAAATCGACCTTCGTTCTGGTTATCATCAACTCAGAGTACATGAAGAAGACGTCCCAAAGACCGCCTTCCGAACTCGTTATGGTCATTACGAATTCATGGTCATGCCATTTGGTTTAACCAACGCCCCAGCTGTCTTCATGGATCTAATGAACAGAGTCTGCAAACCCTATCTCGACCGTTTTGTCATAGTCTTCATCGACGACATCCTCATCTACTCAAAGTCTAAGTCTGGTCATGAACGGCACCTTCGACTCATCCAGACACTCTTAAGGACAGAAAAGCTGTACGCTAAGTTCTCGAAATGTGAATTCTGGTTAAGGGAAGTACAATTCCTTGGACACGTCGTCAACGACAAGGGAATTCATGTTGATCCCTCAAAAATCAAGGCAGTACAGGAATGGCAAGCGCCACGTACACCTGCCGAAGTAAGATCATTCCTTGGTTTGGTTAGTTATTATCGCCGTTTCATTGCAAATTTCTCCCGTATTGCTGTACCACTCACGGCTTTGACTCATAAAGGAAAGCCCTTCATATGGGGACCCAAACAAGAAGAAGCCTTCCAAACCCTTAAGCAAAAGCTTTGTGACGCACCTATCCTCACACTTCCTGAAGGTTGCGATGACTTTGTAGTATATTGTGACGCATCAGGGCAAGGGCTAGGCTGTGTATTAATGCAAAGAGGAAAAGTGATAGCTTATGCTTCTAGACAACTCAAAACTCACAAGAAGAACTACACCACCCACGACCTAGAACTTGGAGCCGTTGTGTTCGCTCTTAAGATATGGAGACATTACCTCTACGGTACCAAGTGTGAAATATACACTGACCACAAGAGCCTCCAACATATCTTTAACCAAAAGGAGTTGAATATGAGGCAACGAAGATGGGTCGAACTTCTTAATGACTACGACTGTGAAATTCGGTATCATCCTGGCAAGGCAAACGTGGTGGCCGATGCGCTCAGTCGAAAGGGTTATGCGAACTCCATTCGTCTTCTATGTTCGCAAATCATAACCGACATCAAAGATCAAATCCGAGAAGCCCAACATGTTTCAGTAACAGAAAACGACGTACGCAAGGAGCTGTCTTGTGGAGCTGAACTTAAAATCGAAACTAAATCCGACGGTATTCTGTACTATCTAGATCGCATATGGATTCCCGATCACAATAACCTTCGTGGTATCCTTATGAATGAGGCGCACAAAACACGGTACTCTGTACACCCAGGAGCCGACAAGATGTATCAAGACCTGCGATACACCTAATGGTGGCCTGGCATGAAGAAGGATTTCGCTGTTTTCGTTTCTAAGTGCCTTACATGTTCCAAAGTAAAAGCTGAACATCAAAGACCCTCAGGACTTCTAGTCCAACCTGAAATACCTGTATGGAAGTGGGAAAACATAACCATGGACTTCATTACCGGGTTACCTCGCACCTCCAGTGGGTATGACACTATATGGGTAATCATTGATCGTCTTACAAAATCAGCTCACTTCATTCCGATTCGCGAGGACTTCAAGAACGAGAAGTTAGCTCGAATCTACATCAGCGAGATCGTAAGCCGTCATGGTGTACCTTTAAGCATTATTTCAGACCGTGATGGTCGTTTCACTTCACGAACATGGCAAGCCGTACAAGCCGCTTTGGGTACACGATTAGACCTCAGTACCGCTTATCATCCTCAAACTGATGGACAATCTGAACGCACCATCCAAACACTTGAGGGATCGCTAATTACTGATTATAACCGATAAATCCATTGCAACCCATGTTCTTAATCAATTCGGTCTTCATTGCCTCGGTTCATATGATTTTGGGAGTTGAAAACCGAAATCATTTACTTCCTGATTTACACTAACAATATCATCGTCTCATAATTCGGAAACACTCACAGAACCCTCAATTTCACTTTCGCTCTAATTTCTGTTCGTCGGAAACGTTATCTGATATCGCCGGACTTTCGCCGGAAAACTGTGACATTCATCAAATCGGTAATTTTCTCGATTCTTTCATTTTCAATCCATTGTTAGAGTTTTACTAACTCAAATCCTTCAATCAGAATCGGTCCCAGACGACGTTACCGGATATTCAGCACTCGCCGGAAAATCTCTGGACATTTCCGAAAACACGCTGTGAATCGGTACAAACATCTAAACCCTCTGATAATCATTGTTTAGTAACTTAATTTCGCAACTAATTGATCAAAACTGTAAATTCATCCGATCAGACGGAATTCACAAAACAGAGCCGACGACCTTTGCCGGAGTTCTGAGAAAATCATCTTTCCGGTACATTCATTCCCAATACCTTCTTTATCCATTACATTTTAATCATTTATATGTCCTTTAATCGAATTAAACAAGAACAATCGAATAATCGTTGTTCTGTGTCTTTGAATGAAGAAGACGAAGTCGACGTTGTGTATAAATATAATATAAATTGAATATTAAACCGGGTTAGACACACAGTCCAGCGGTGGACTGTGTGCAAACACATAGCGCACGTCACGAGTTCGAATCTTACAAACGCACCGGCTTTCCGAATTAAAACCAATTTTTTTGTTACTGAATCAGAGTAGGACCTAGGATGTTCTTAAGATTAATTTAAACTGTAAGTTTAACAGATAAGTCACACAGCCCAACTGGTTGGGCTGTGCACTTACAAACCGAAGGACCCGAGTTCGATCCGGCTCCCTGCAAACCGGTTCACCATTTAAATTCTTTTAATATAAACCGAATAAATTAAACATTTAATTAGTATATATATATAATTAAAACCTAGAATTTTTCGGGTTAGACACGTAGCTCAGTTGGTAGAGCTGCGTGCACGCGTACGGGAGGTCACAAGTTCGAACCTCACTCAGCGCAAACAAACACAAAGTCCGAACCGGTCAACAGTCAAAGTTAATGGTCAACGGTCAACGGTCAACCCAAAAAGTCAACATTTTTTTTATTTTTATTTATTTATTTAATTTAAAAATCAATTAGAAATACTTAAAAATAATATTTTTAAAGTTAGAAAATGACCTTAAACTCACAAAAATAAATCTAAAAAACCCTATTAAAATTGTTAATAAAATCCACTTATTTACCGTACCTTTTCGTTATTATTTAGGTTAGTTATTCCTCGTCGATCAACCCTCTAAACTCGTGCGCATTCAACATCATCAAACGAACGCACCCAATGTGAGTGAATCTCTACAAATTCCCCGTTTTAATCACATTTTGGGGTATATCATGTGTCTTATTATTTATTACATTTAAACACTTGTGCATCCATCATATCCATGATCAAATGTGTATTCAATATGTATCAACTGTTTGTGAGGTTAATGTTTAGATTAAATTTATCATTTTCAGTACATACATCATCATAGGCCGTCTGTTCCCCATTACCTATGAGCGGAACCGTTCCCCATTACCTATGAGCCGAACGTGGCGTTGCCAACATACGATCGGCTCCGTTTGATTGAGCCTTGATCGCACATACATCATCATAGGCCGTCCGTTCCCCATTACCTATGAGCGGAACGTGACGTTGCCAACATATACATTATCATTCATGTCATATACTCATGCAAGGTGGTTTGTTATTGTATGTTTATTTACGTTTGCTCACATATGATTATTGCACAATTTTTCCATATTAAATATAACAAGAAATCAATAATAAATGTTTTCTAACAAAGTTCACTCGCCAACTTTGTTGACCCAAAAACCCCCATTTTTACACATGATACAGGTGATCCAGTTGCAGCAAGAAACATATAGGACGACTTAGAAGAATAAATCGGTTTAGGATTTGGATTGTTTATTTAGTTACTTTTTCCTTGTAATTGTATGAACTTGTTTGGAATATTGAAGTTGAAATTTTGAATTTAATAAATATGAAACATATTAGTAAACATCATGAGCTTTGGTGATAACCCAATTATGCCCCGACTCTTATTCCGCTGCGGGTCGGGTGTGACACTAACCAACCACAATAAGTGTTGTAAGCATTCGGACATAGGTTTGAGATGAGTTAGACTCAAGTTTGAGAAACATAAACAAAGTTGGAAAGAGTTTGAAATGAAACAGAAAGTTTTGGGACACTTTAGGGGCACTTCCAGGTCTGGATTCTCCATGGAGAACCCTTGGATTCAACCCTAAAGATTATCCAAGTAAAATGGAAGAAGAATCAAGTAAAAGACCAAGATTTGAGCAAGTTATGCTCACTTTTGTGAAGGTGGTACAATCTGCTCGGGATTCTGATTTGCAAGAGTTCTTGAGGTGATTTGAGAGAGGTGATGGAGTTGTGAAAGTGAAAAATGTGTGGAGGAAACTTGGGTTTTATAGAGGGGTGATTAGGGTTAGTTAGGAGGTGATTTAATGAGGTTTGGAGGTGATTGGAGGGTGTTAAGATGGTGGGTTCGCGACATGCCGCGGCTGATTCAAACTTCTGCCCGCCAGTGGTCCATACGGACCTGGTTAGGGCAAGGTTTTTATTTTTTTGTTATTGTTCCCAAATGTGATGGGTTTTGATGATATTCTAAGGTATTTTATGAACATTAAAGTATTATAAGGCATCACAAGGTCATGTAACATGTCATGATGTATGCATATGTATGTGTTGATCGAGATCGAGTATTCACATTGTGCATAAAGTATGTATCACGTACGAATGTCGCGTATTATCAAATATATCACGTATTCGAGCATGTGTATCATGAGTAAGTATTGTATGAACAAGTATGATTTGTGTATAACAAGTATGAGGATAAACATGTTTATTCCATTACGATTCAAGTCTCGATTACAAGGATTACAACGAAATGGAGAATACGAATACAATAGTTTCCAAAAATAGAATTACAATACGAGCTTGCTATAAACAGAAAGTTTGGAAAAGCAAGGCGTTACAGTCTCCCATCCTTTAGGAAACTTCGTCCCAAAATTTAGGAAGATGCAACGAAGAGATGCGGATACTTAGTCTTCATATCACGCTCGAGTTCCCAAGTAAACTCGGCGCCACGTTTCCCTTCCCATCGAACCTTGACGATAGGGATCCGACTGCGCCTTAGCTGCTTGACTCCTCAGTCCATGATTTCGACCGGTTTTTCCACAAAATGCAATGTCTCGTTGATTTGAAGATCTTTAAGTGAAACTTGAAGTCCTTCTTCAGCTAGGCATTTCTTGATATTTGAAACATGAAACACAGGGTGAACATTGTTGAGCATTTGAGGTAGGTCTAGTCGATATGCTACCTTGCCAATCCTCTCGAGAAACTTGAAAGGACCTACGTAGTGAGGAGCGAGTTTTCCTTTCTTACCAAAACGGACAACGCCTTTCCAAGGGGATACCTTGAGAATACATGATCACCTGCATTAAATTTCAAGGGCTTGCGTCTTTTGTCAGCGTAGCTCTTTTGTCGGCTTCGTGCTTTGAGGAGATTATCACGTATTTGTAAGATCTTGTCCGTTGTCTCTGTATTAATTCGGGACCGGTGATCTGAACATCTCCAATCTCGTGCCAACAAATAGGCGAACAGCACTTGTGACCATACAATGCTTCAAATGGAGCCATTTGAATACTAGCGTGATAACTATTGTTGTACGAGAATTCAACCAAGGGTAAGTGCGAATCCAATTGCCGCCAAAATCGTTTACGCATGACCGAAGCATATCCTCCAAGGTTTGGATAGTACGTTTGGTTTGACCATCAGACTGAGGGTGAAAGGCGGAGCTAAGATTAAGCTGAGTACCAAGGGCAGATTGAAAAGTTTGCCAAAGGCGAGAGGTGAAACGAGCATCGCGATCAAAAATAATATCAAGAGGAGTACCATGACGACTAATGATTTCATCCGTGTAGATACGAGCCAACTTCTCGACTTTGTAATATTCACGAATGGCGAGGAAATGAGCGGATTTGGTCAATCGGTCAATGATACCCAGATGCTGTCATGACTAGACGAAGTACGAGGCAATTTCGTGATGAAATCCATGGCTATGCTTTCCCATTTCCAGACATGAATTTCTGGTTGTTCGAGCAAACCAGAGGGTCGTTGATGTTCGGCCTTAACTTTGGAACACGTAAGGCATTTGGACACGTAGAGAGCGATATCACGTTTCATTCCAGGCCACTAATAGGATGCACGTAAATCATGGTACATCTTATCAGCTTTAGGATGAACGGAGTATCGGGATTTGTGGGCTTCATCCATCAAGGTAGTCCGAAGATTGAGAAGATCGGGAATCCAAATACAACTTATGGTAATAAAGAATACCATCAGGCTTAGTTTGAGCAGGTTTTCGACTCCACAATTCAATTCGCTATCGAGGTTACCCTCGTTAATGACGGTAAATTGTGCTTGTCGAATCAACTCGTTGAGTCTCCCCACATTTGGTAGCAACGAACACTCTTAACATGAGTCTTACGACTAGTGCATCGGCCATGACATTCTCTTTGCCAGGGTGGTAGCGAATATCACAGTCGTAGTCGTTTAACAATTCTACCCAACGACGTTGACGCATGTTGAGTTCCTTTTGATCAAAGATATGTTGGAGGCTCTTATGGTCGGTGAAGACCGTACACTTTGTACCATAAAGGTAGTGTCGCCAAATCTTTAATGCAAAAACAACTGCACCAAGTTCAAGGTCGTGAGTAGTAAAGTTTTTCTCATGTATTTTGAGTTGTCTCGACGCGTAAGCGATTACTTTGTCTCGTTGCATGAGTACGCAACCAAGACCCTGGTTAGAGGCATCGCAATACACGAAGAAATCGTCGTTCCCACCGGGGAGAGTGAGGATAGGAGCGTTACAAAGCATGTCCTTGAGCGTTTGGAAAGATTCCTCTTGTTCGGGACCCCAAACAAAAGGCTTATCTTTTTGAGTCAACGAAGTCACGGAACGGCAATCTTGGAGAAATTCGAGATGAAACGACGATAATACCCAGCTAAGCCAAGGAACGAACGAATTTCAGAGGCGACTTAGGTGCAATCCAATTCTTCATAGCTTCTATCTTTGCAGGGTCAACATGAATACCGAGTTCATTGACGGTGTGACCTAAGAATTGAACCTCTTTTAGCCAAAATTCACACTTGGAGAATTTGGCATAAAGACGTTCGGTTTGTAATAGCTGAAGAATGAGACGCAAATGTCGTCCATGCTCTTCTTTCGTCTTGGAGTAGATTAGGATATCGTCGACGAATACAATGACAAAGTGATCGAGAAAAGGCTTACACACGCGGTTCATGAGATCCATAAACACTGTCGGTGCGTTAGTCAAACCAAAAGGCATGACCACGAACTCGTAGTGTCCATAATGTGTGCGAGAAAGCACTTTTGGGTACATCTTCCAGGAAGCCCGAAGTTGATGATAGCCAGAACGGAGATCTATCTTTGAAAAGCACTTCGCGCCTTGCAATTGATCGAAGAGATCGTCAATAAGAGGAAGTGGATAACGGTTTTTGACTGTAAGCTTGTTGAGCTCATGATAGTCAATACACATGCGGAATGATCCATCTTTCTTTTTGTTGAAAAGAACGTGAGCGCCCCAAGGAGAAGTACAGGGCTATAAAGCCTTTATCAAGAAGCTCCTGAAGTTGCTAGATATCTCTTGCATCTCCGAGGGTGCTAGACATAGGGATCTTTCGCAACAAGAGTTGCTCCAGGAATAAGATCAACACGAAAATCGACGGCTCGAGGTGCGGAGGACCAGGAAGATCCTCGGGGAAAATAGAAGGAAACTCACAAACGACAAGAACATCACTTATGCTTGGACCTTTGTCTTTCTTTTCCACAACATGGGCGAGAAAGGCAAAGTACTCCTTACGCAAGTACTTGTTCGCTTTGATGCATGACATAAGCTTGAGACCTTTAGAAGGTTTCTCGCCATAGACGTGTAGGGAATCACCTTGAGGAAGGGGGAGGCGAATAAATTTTTCGGAATAAACAACTTTGGCACGAACTCGTATAAGCCAATCCATGCCTACTATGATGTCGAAACTACCCATTTTCATGGGAAGGAGATCAATGGAGAACGTTATGATCGTTAAGAATCAAAGAGCAACCAGAAAGAATGGAATCAACGGAGATGGTTTTACCATTACCGACTTCGACAGCGAAAGGATTAGGCATTTAGATCGTTCGCACTCAAGCAAGGGTTCAAATTCTAGCGATACAAAGCTTTTATCGGCACCAATATCAAATAGGCATGTAGCATAAATATGGTTCACAAGGAACGTACCAGTAATAACGTCATTAGAGCTTTGGGCTTGAGCGGAGATAACGCATGAAAGCTCGTCCTTTAGCAGGCTCAGGCTCAGGCTGCTGTTGCTGCTTGCTGCTGTTGGTTGAGAAGAGGGCAAACATTGGCGAGATGATTGAGATCGCCACATTTGTAACATGCTCGCACAGGAGCATTCTGACGTGGAAGTTGAGTTTGGTTCGGGTTAGGGTTAGGACAATGGCTTGGTTGCTTTGGGGTTGGCGACAATGACATATTTGATATTTTGAAAGAAGTGACTAGAACTGTGAAGAGTGATTTGAGGCTTCATGTTATAAGTCAGATATGATTTGGTCATTTTCTTTTAACATCTATTTATGAGAACTAATGGTTTGTGCCAGAAGGTTTTTAGAATTTTCAGACTTTTCAAGAAGCATGATATTCAATACTTTGATATCCCCAAATGCTTGATGCACTTTATAGAAAAAAGTTATGATAGTATTTTGGGGATAGTCAACAGGCTGACAAGGTTCAGCCGTTGTTGATCCAACATGTGGAATAATGCATAAACCAGTAATTTCGCTAGTGCTAGGATCGATACATCAATTAAAGTTTCTATAGCAACTAGTGCAGGATTTTTGTGACTTTGATCAAGTGCAATCATGCCAAAATGTTCATCACTCAAATCCTCAGGTGGAATACTCCTATCTACATAGCTTTGAGTAAAAAAGCTTTGCAGAGTAGTTTCTGGTGAAGGGGTAAATGAACCTAGGATTGAGTTTGTACAAATGAAGGTGATTGGACATGTGGCTGTGACATATTATTCTGTGATGTGTGATATTGGGAATGAGCAATCACATTTAAGTAAGAACTTTTAGCAGATCCATGTGCAAAATGGGATGTAGACTATGTGTTAGGACCAGGGGTATTTTGGGAAAAATTTTGATCTACATTTTGAACTACATTTTGAACCTCGAATCCTGACCAACAGTTGATTGATTTGATTAGGATAAGTCACATCTTGGTGAAGGAGTTTGCGCAAAATTTCTACACTCCTAAAAAGTGACGGAATATATGATATTTAAAACCTAAACTCTTGATTTATCATTCTCATATTTACCCATACCCCACTCTCGGGAATCTCCTACCAGTTCATTATGAAACTTGTTTGATTTGATGCTCAAAAGTGCAAGTTGGTCTAGAAGGTCAAACTCTTCCTGGTCGATTGGGTCCATAAGTTTATGATCATACATCACAAGGGCATAATTCTGTTTTCCAGCATATGATGTTTCTGATTGAGAATTGAAACCAGTATTATATCAAAGAAATTGTAACATCTGCCATAAGTGGATTTCCAAAATCTGACCCGTTCTTAAATTTGGATCCCTAACCGTTGTAAACTGGAGTTTTCGCGAAATAAATAATCATGGAAGGACCTTATTTAATTAATTGTTTATTTATATATTTTATTTATTAGGTTAATAATCTTATTTAAATTAATTATCTAAAAAGTTATAACTCATAAATTTTATAGTTAAGCTTGTTATACAATTTAGTTATTACGTTAGCAAAGAATGGAAGTTGAGAGGCCTAAGTACAAGTTTTAAAACTCTTAAATTTAAAAGATAACCAAACCAGGTGGACCGTGGGATTCGAACCCGGGTCAAACATGGCTCATGCTAAGCACGCATAATCTCGAACCACTACCACCGCTGCCTCTGATGATGTTTTTTTTTAACTAGAATTCCCTTAAACGAAAACTGGCCTAGTTTTATTTTTAAAATCACAACTTGTCGTCCAAGGGAACCAGTGAATGGGAAACTTTATCACCAAAGATTTCCCGATCTTTGATCCTTTCTCGCAAATCATGTTGCCATATTAAAGCTCATGAATCTAGTCACTGAATCAAGTTTCTTCACATTTATAACCGAACCAAAACACCATATATTCGTATAAGATCTTGTCAGTTGAGGAATAAGATTGAGAGACGAAATCAGTCTCGTTTAAGTCTTGGTATGAGCGAATCTTTATATATACGAGACCTAACACATCCTTCCGAACCCCCTCGACCCGTATCACACCTAATCTCACTCGAAAAATAGTTCTGCACATCACACAGGAGATCGAGACTCACCGGAGTTTTCTTTCTGTTTCATCATACACATCGTCGGGAGGTATAGTCCACCTCTTTATGTTCAGTTTTATGAGGGAGTAAAACCCCCAACTTAATTTCTTCAAACATGCTTTGTGTTATACGAATTTTGGATTTGAACAAATAGGGTTCAGGTTGGGTTGTTAAGTGAGGCAGATGATGACCGTCGGTTTTGTTTAAAAGACAAACAAATACAATATTATCACATAAACTCATGGCAGTGCAGTGGTTGTCTGGCTTTGTAATAACACGTAAGTAGTTAAGGTCTCGGGTACCAAACCCCCCTCTTTTTCGGTGAAATTCTTTTACTTAATAATAACCTGGATTGAGCTGGTTCTGTTTAAACATATAAGACCTATAATTTCACAAAAACACTGGTGGTTTAGGTGTTATGTCATCTAGAATATCGGAGGTCACCATTTCAAACCCGGGCAACCTCCTTATTTTCTGCATTTTTATTCGTTTAGGCTTTAAAGGGCCTAATAAATAATAGTTGACTAATGGGTTAGATAATTATTTAAATAAAAAAAAAAAACTAAATTATATGTGAAGTATATACATAAATGTTTAAAAAATAATATATTTATAGAATAAAAAGAACTATATATATTTCTCAAATAAAAATTTATATATATATAATGAATTTAAGTAAACCAATGTTATCAATTTGAAACTTACTTAAATCAAGTATGTACGATAAATTCACATGTTAATTACGTTCGCAACGGTATATTGTTGGGGAAGCTCCTAATATTCCAAAAGGTGACGATCTTCGATCTCACCCGGATCCTTCAGATCTAGGAAACCGTGGTGACCCAAAACGTACCTTATGAATAATTAAACCTCAAATAATTAATCAATATAGTTGGTCGTGTTTTTGTATCGTATTCTATTTGTGTTTCGTATTTAATTGTTCTAGGGTAGTTTCGACACTTGAAGTTCGTCGTTCATCGTGCGCTTATTCCAATGAATCAAAAAACGCAAGACGTGAGTAAATCATTCCTAATTCCCCTTTTTATCATTTAATCATTTTGAAGTGTATTATGTGCATTTTCAATATATAATGAATTTAAGTAAACCAGTGTTATAAATTTGAAACTTACATGTATGTATGATAAATTCGCATGTTAATTACGTTCGCAACGATATATTGTCGGAGAAGCTCCTAATCTTCCAAAAGGTGACGATCTTCGATCTCACCCGAATCCTCCAGATCTAGGAAACCATGGTGACACAAAACGTACCTTGCGAATAATTAAACCTCAAATAAGTAATCAATATAGTTGGTCGTGTTTTTGTATCATATTCTATTTAGTGTTTCGTATGTAATTGTTCTAGGGTAGTTTCGACACTCGAAGTTCCTCGTTCATCGTGCACTTATTCCAAGGAATCAAAAAATGCAACCTGTGAGTAAATCGTTCCTAATTCCCCTTTTATCATTTAACCATTTTGAAGTGTATTATGTGCATTTTCAATATTTCAAGTTCATTGTTCAAATACATGCAAAGTTCAAGGTGTAATTATGTGTTGTTGTGTTTTGTTATTATGTATGCAAATTCAATGTGCAACTCGGTATTCAGATGGATCCATTGGCTGACTAGATTCCCCACGACAATTAGTTGTAGTCTAGTATCGCTACCACATTTTGATTCGCTCCTTGGCAGTCTCGAGTCTCATATTCAGAGTTCACTACACTTACAACAGTTTATATGTTCATGGTTGGTTATTTTTTGTGGTTTGTTCATTTATTTGTTGGGTGCATTTTATCACTTAATTACCGTTGATTTGCATGTCAATAAATATTTATTAAAACAAATAAACAAAAACTGCTTTACTTAAAACATTTTAGATTTTCTCACCAACTTATTTTAACCCAAAAACCTATTTTTACACATGCTACAGGTGAACAGGTTCGAAGAGTAGATGATGACACTTAGGAATGGTGCCTTAGAGAAATTAACCAGTTTGTGTGATGTTATGGATTGTTATATGCATTGTGACATTGTTAAATTATTAATAATATTTCTCAAAATGTTAATTTTCTTGTCATAAGCTATGAGCAACCATTCATGCCCCGATCACCTATTCCACTGCTGGTCGGGGTGTGATGGAAATGATCATAACTAAGTTCATTTACCCTATTGGATGATGATGTCTCATCTTGACTCATCAGGACTGTGTTACCATATGTGTAGTCATCAAATTTTTTTCCTGATGACATCCGTTTTTGTTTCTAGCCAAGCTCTCTCTCAAAAGTGAGGAATTTGCCATGAAGCTGTGTCAGAGTCATCTCCTTAAAATCAACAGAGTTTCTCAACATATATGCAGTTGTATCCCATTTATCAAGAAGAGATCTTATAAATCTGTGACTCAGAGCAGAAATTTATATAAGTTTGATCTGCAAGCCTTAGCTCACTGACCAGGTAGTTAAACCGCTCAAATTGTTGAGTCAGAAATTATCCCTGGATATGAGTAAATACTGTCCCACGAAATTTTCATTCAAAGCATCCCACAACTCCTTGGTATTCTCATAATGGAGCAATCCAACACATATTTCGTTGGGTGAAGCCATGGCTGGTATTCCGAATGCCTTAGCATCTAGCTCCATCTTTTGATAATCTTGTTGGGAGTAATCAACGAGTTTTTAGGAGTATTAACATCCGGTCGTTCGGTACTCAGAATAGAGTGAACATGAGGGCTATATACCATGATCTCCAACAACCTCTATTCTGATATGACAAGTGACCTATTCTTCATTGCCACATCTTGAATTCATGATGAACGAGCATCAAAGGCTTGTTTGCCGATCCGGTATTATGAGGATCATAAGTGATTGGCATCACTCTGAATTCTATTGAGTTTGACTAAGAAAACATAATATCAAAAACAAATTAATGATTTGATTGGTCTAATTCTTTTCAATGTCCTTTGATCTCTTAATCACTATTAATTTGAGCTAATTTATCTTTTGAATCAACGCTGAAGTCAATTCAGTGAAACAGCCTCTGGCACCGATTGTTGGATACGAGAGAGTGTGATGTGTGTGTTTTTTAATGCAAAAGCTTGAATGTATGAGATTTTAAGGGTTAATGTAACATCCGTCGAAAAACGGGTTTTCCAAACCCGCTTCGTTTATTAATCGAATATCCAGTCATAATTTTTCATTTCACATTTATTGCTCAAATTAATTTTAAACGATACATAATTAATAAATATTTTAGAATTTAAAAACTATAATTAATAAACAATAAAAACGAGTGAAGAAAAAAATAAAGGAAGCTGCCGAGTTTCGAACCCGGGTCAGCCGGTTCATCAAACAAACAACACACCGCTCCGCCACATGAATCTTTTGTGTATATACTGAAACAATTAATACTTAAAATAAATCGAAATCAAATCCTGAGATCAGCGCGCCCAATCCGCAGTCGCCGGAAATCCGACGATTTCGCAAATCACGACCGTTTTTTTTTTACTGAACGCATGAAATAACTTCGACATCGGTTATAACCGATGTCTAATTCCCCAATACCAGTCGTAACCGCCGGAGAAACCTTGACCACGAATCAAGACCAAATTCAGACTAAATTCATCCCGATTCTTCCTTATAAATACCCACCCAAACCTCTGGTAATCTTTTCGCTCAAAATCGCACAATTTCTCGAAGCTTTAGCACTCGCCGGAGATATTCTGCATTCGCCAGACTTTCGCCGGAAAACCGAGACTTACACCTAAATCGGTAAATTTCTCGACTCTTTCGTTTTCAATCCATTATTAGACAAGTAATAACATAAATCGTTCAACCAGAATCCGACTCAGACAACGTTGCCAGGAATTTCTGCACTCGCCGGAAAATCACTGGAAATTCCGGAGTCTTGCTGTGAATCGGTACAACCATCTAAACCCCCTGATATCCCTTGTTTAGTAACCTAATTTCACAACTCGTTGATCAAAACTGTTAATTGATTCACTCAGACGGAAGTCACAAATCAGAGCCGACGCTCTTGCCGGAATTCTGAAGAAAACATTCTGATCGGTACATTCGATTCCGTAACCCTCTCTATCCATTTTAATTCAATCAACTATATGATAGATGACCGATTTAAACAAGAACAGTCGGTCACCTTTGTTCTGTGTCTTTATAAATGAAGAAGACGAAGTCGAAATGTGTTTAAGTATAATTAAAACTGAATGATTAACCGGGTTAGACACACAGTCCAGCGGTGGACTGTGTGCAAACATAAACGCACGTCACGAGTTCGAATCTTACAACGTCCCACAGAATTAAAACCAACCTTTTTAAAACTGAATCAGAACAAGCCACAGCATGTTTATAAGAGTAATATAAACCGTAAGTTAAACAGATTAGACACACAGCCCAACTGGTTGGCTGTGCGCATACGAACCGAAGGACCCGAGTTCGACTCCGGGTCCCTGCAAGCGGTTCGGCCATTTTAAATCATTTTAATATTAACCCAATAAAAATAACAAATAATTAGTATATATATATAATTAAAACAGAGAATATTTCGGGTTAGACACGTAGCTCAGTTGGTAGAGCTGCGTGCACGCGTACGAGAGGTCTCGGGTTCGAACCTCACTCAGCGCACACTTAACCACAGTCCGACGGTCAAGGTCCGGTCACAACGCGGTCAACGGTCAAAAAAAGTCAAAATTTTATTTCTTTTTATTTATTTATTTAATTTAAAAATCAATTAAAAATACTTAAAAATAATATTTTTAAGTTAGAAAACGTCCTTAAACTCACAAAAATTAATCTAAAAACCCTATTAAGATTATGAAATAAAATCCATATATTTACCGAACCATTTCGTTATTATTTTAGGTTAGACTTCCTCGTCGATCAAATCCCAAAACTCGTGCGCATCCAACGTCATCAAAAGAACGCACCCAATGTGAGTGAATCTCTACCAAATTCCCCGTTTTAATCACATTTTGGGGTGTATCATTTGTCGTACCATTCTACTATTATATAAATATAAACACTTGTGCATTCATCATATTTGTGATCTAATGTGTATCAAATGTGTACAAATTGTTGTGTGAATTATGTTTAGTTTGGATTTATCATTTTCAGTGCAAGCATTTCATTAGGCCCATCAGCTCCCCGTGGGATACGGGTTGAGTACAGGTGCCTCATTCGATCGGCTCCGTTTGATTGAGCCTTGATCTCACATACATCATCATTCATGTCATACGATCGGCTCCGTTTATTGAGCCTTGATCTCACAGTCATCATCATTCATATTATATACTCATTCTAAGTGGTTTTGTTTTGTTATATACATACGTTTGCTCACATGTGATTATTGCACAACTTTTCAATATTAAATACAACAAGAACTTAATAACAATGTTTTATCAAGGTTCACTCGCCAACTTTTGTTGACCCAAAATATCCCCCTTTTTACACATGATACAGGTGATCCAGTTGAGGCAAGAAACACATAGGAAGGCTTAGAAAATAAATCAGTTTAAGCTTTGGATTGTATTACTTAGTTTCATTTTCCTTGTAATTGTATGTATTTGATTTGACTATTTAAGTTGTAATTTGAATTTAATAAATATGAAACATTTTAGTAAACATCATGAGCTTTGGTGATAACCCAATTATGCCCCGACTCTT
This sequence comes from Scalesia atractyloides, assembly GCA_947069175.1. Taxonomy (NCBI): domain Eukaryota; kingdom Viridiplantae; phylum Streptophyta; class Magnoliopsida; order Asterales; family Asteraceae; genus Scalesia; species Scalesia atractyloides. The sequence continues at coordinate 73,985,965 of CAMTDV010000004.1, read as the reverse complement.
ATTCCGCTGCGGGTGTAACATCCGTCGAAAAAGGGTTTCAAAACCCGCTTCGTTTATTAATCCAATAGTCAGTTTTAAATTTTCGATGCTTATTTATGACTTATTATAATTTTAAACGATACATAATTAATAAACAAATTGGAATTTATAAGCTATAATTGTTAAAAAGTAAAAATAAAATAAATAAAAGAAAAACAGGCTGCCGGGATTCGAACCCGGGTCAGCCGAAGGAAAGCTTAGCAACTTAACTCACACACATCCAACCACTCCGCCACTTGTGTTTTTTGATAATATATCGAAACAATTAATTCAAAATAACAAAACTCGATATCAAAATCAGTCAACGACGCGCCCATTTCGCAGTCGCCGGAAATCCCGACGACTTCGCCAATTATTGTCGGTTTCTTATGACTTAGCGTGCGTATTAACACCTACATCGGTTATAACCGATGTCCAGTCCCGCGACATCAGTCATAACCGCCGGAGAAAGATTGACCAACGAATCAAGACAGAAATCGGACCCAATTCATCGATATTCTTTCCTATAAATACACACCCTAGCCTCTGGTAATCTTTTCGCTCAAAATCACACCAATTCTCGAAGCAATTTCACTCGTCGGAACTTTTCTGCCATCACCGGACTTTCGCCGAAAACCGAGACTCACATCAACACGGTAAATACCTCGACTCTTTCTGTTTCAATCCATTGTTAGACCATTACTAACATCAATCAATTTACCCAGAATCAATCCAAGACGATGTTGCCGGATATTCTGTACTCGCCGGAAAATCGCTGGAATTTCGAACTCACGCTGTTAATCGGTATGATCAACTAAACCTCCTGTTAATCATTGTTTAGTAACTCAATTTCACATCTAAGCAATAAAAACTGTTAATTGATCCGAACAGACGGAGTTCACAAAACAGAGCCGACGAATCCTTGCCGGAGTTCTGACAAAGACACCTGTTCGGTACATTCTTTCCCCAAACCCTCTCTGTTCATTACCTTTCAATTGCTTATCATATTCGTTAACGAATTTAAACAAGAAACGTTGGTTAACCGTTGTCTGTGTTTTGAACGAAGAAGATAAGTTCGAACAAGTGTATAAGATTAATTAAAATCAGAATAATAAACCGGTTAGACACACAGTCCAGCGGTGGACTGTGTGCACACAATGAATACATGTCTCGAGTTCGATCCCTGACCCAATCTCACTCTCTTAAATAAAAATGCTCTTTTTTTTTAAAACCGAACCGGGTTAACTCACAGTAAGATGTTAAGTATAATAAAAACCAGAATATTAACCAGGTTAGACACACAGTCCACGGTGGACTGTGTGCAAAACTAAACCGCAGGTCCCGGGTTCTAGACCTGTTGAGAGCTCCGGTTCGATACAATTAAATCATTTTTAAATAAATGATTTTCGGATTAAATTAAATAGTGTATAAATATAATTAAAACAGAAATATTTCGGGTTAGACACGTAGCTCAGTTGGTAGAGCTGCGTGCACGCGTACGGGAGGTCATGGGTTCGAGTCTCACCCAGCGCATGCTTATACACGACTGAACCGGTTCAACGGTCAACGGTCAACAGTCCTGGTCAACGGTCAAAGTCAACAATTTTTTTCTATATTTTTATTTATTTATTTAATTTAAAAATCAATTAAAAATACTTAAAAATAATGTTTTTAAAGTTAGAAAATAGCCTTAAATTCACAAAAATATATCCAAAAATCCTATTAAAATTGTTAATAAAATCCACTTATTTACCGTACCTTTTCGTTATTAATTAGGTTAGTTATTCCTCGTCGATCAATCCTCTAAACTCGTCGCATTCAACATCATCAACCGAACGCACCCAATGTAAGTGAATCTCTACCAATTCCCCGTTTTAATCACATTTTGGGGTGTATCATGTGTCGCTATTTATTTATTTCAATTAAACACTTGTGCATCCATCATATTCATGATCAAATGTGTTGCCAATATATATCAATTGTTTGTGTGGTTAATGTTTAGATTAAAGTTATCATTTTCAGTACATACATTATCATAGGCCGCCGCTCCCCATTACCTATGAGCGTGAGCTGTTCCCCATTACCTATGAGCGTGAACGAGGCGTTGCCAACATACGATCGGCTCCGTTTGATTGAGCCTTGATCGCACATACATCATCATAGGCCGTCCGTTCCCCATTACCTATGAGCGTGAACGAGACGTTGCCAACATATACATTGTCATTCATATCATATACTCATGCAAGGTGTTTGTGATTGTTTATTTACATACGTTTGTTCATATATGATTATTGCACAGTTTTTCCATATCAAATACAACAAGAAACCTATAATAAAAGTTTTCTAACAAGGTTCACTCGCCAACTTTTGTTGACCCAAAATTCCCCATTTTTACACATGATACAGGTGATCAAGTTGAAGCAAGAAACATGTAGCACGGCCTTGAAGAATAAACCAGTTTAGAATTTGGATTGTTTTAGTTAATTTTTCCTTTCCTTGTATTGTATGAATTTGACTTGAACATTTGAGATGTAATTCGAATTTAATAAATATGAAACATATTAGTAAACATCATGAGCTTTGGTGATAACCCAATTATGCCCCGATTCTTGTTCCGCTGCGGGTCGGGGTGTGACAGATTGGTATCAGAGCCATGACTATAGGGATATAGGATAGGTTATTAGACCCTTAGAGCCTATACTATAGTTGATTTGAATTTTTAAATTGTTTGTGTGTTACATGCAAAATTCATGATGTTTATATGCTTTATGTTTATTGTTACATTCAATGTTATGCAAGCATGTTCATAAATACATACTATTATACAATGCTCATCATGAATCATATTCTCATAACATACCATAACCATGAGAGCACACACCTCACAATTCTTATGATTTTTACAACGATTTTTGTATTTTCAAATCACATCAAAGTGAGTTCTTATGACGGGCATGTAGTAACTGGAAGGGTACGAGTACCGGTAGTCGGAACGTCCTGTCTAGGCTTGGCATTCGTATAAATCCAAAATAAAGACCAGTTTGCCTAACCTGGGGACTAACGATGAGAGTACGAAGGACCTATTAGGCCAAAGCATGCTATACCAAACGTCGTGTGAACTAACACCACTTTGAGTTGTCATTGTGTCTACACCTGGACACCCTCCGACCATACATCTCGCAAACATATTTCATGGTTTTCATTCGGGTGATGCGAGTGTTAAACCGCCAATACAATGTGAATCCTACTAAGCCAATAGTCATGGGGGCCCACATGACTATACGGGCGATGGTATGGGGGACATTGGAGGCCCAAACATGAGCAAACCCAAGACATCCTATGGATGTAGTGCATTATTGATGATTATGTTATTTTATTATTTTAAACGACACATGACACCTAAATAGTCCTTAAACTCACCATCTTCCTATGTATATTCCTGTAGATGTCGGCTAGGCAGCTACGTGGAGGTCGAAAGTCAGGAAGGTCAAACGAACGCTTGGCCACTCAAATTGCAAAACAAATGGCCGCGGTGCTTCCTGATATTGCAATTCAAGTCCAACAAGCTCTCACCGCGAGTCCTATCAACTCACCAAATCAAGAGGATCAAAACATCGACAACCCTTCCTCCAAGAAGTGTTCCTACAAACACTTCAAGTCTTGCGATCCCCCAAAGTATGAAGGGACCGAAGGTGTCACCGCTCTCCTCCACTGGTTTGAGGAAATGGAAAACACCTTCCTCAATTGCGATTGTCCCGAGGATCGCAAGGTACGTTACGCAACCGGGAGACTATTTGGGGTAGCCCTGACCTGGTGGAACACCGAGAAGGGTAAGAGAGGAGTTGAAGATGCTATGGCCTTAACGTGGGAAGAGTTAAGGGAAATAATGACAAGACGCTTCTGCCCAAGAAGCGAATCAAGAAGTTGGAAGATGAATTCCACTCGCTGAAGCAAAAGGAAGTAGACCATACTTCCTACAACAAAAGATTTCTTGAGCTGAACCAGATGGTTCCTAACTTGTTCACCCCAGTGTACCGCTTGGTTGAACACTACATTCGAGGCCTCCCCTCGAAAATTCAAGACTCAGTCCTCAGCACTTCGCCTGCAACTCTCGAAGCTGCTATGGAATTAGCTACCGAACTTACCGAGCATCGCACCAGAAACGGTAAATTCAAGGAGGAGAAAAAGAAAGCCCCGGTTGAGGGCCAAACTTCAAACCATTCCACCTCCTCCTCAAAGTTTTCTAACAAGAGGAAACGAAATACCAGAAACTTTGCTATCACCCAAATAAATTTCCCTATCCCTGCTGCACCCATTACTCAAGTTGCCCCCTCACCTGCACTATACAAAAGGCCATACTCCGGCCCATACCCAAAATGCACCCGTTGCCAATACCATCACTCTCCCGAACACCTTTGTCAATATTGCACCAGCTGTGGCCGTGCAGGTCACACCATCCAACCTGCCGCTCACTGCAGCGAATGAACCGCAACCAACCCACAACCCAAACCCACCATCAAATAATGGGTCAAGCCCAACAACCCCTACTACTACCACCAACACAACATACGGCCCAAACCTACTACCAACCCAACTACCCCATGATGCAACCCATGCGGGCTTGTTACAACTGTGGGGACCCAAACCACTTTAGAAACACTTGTCCACGCTTGGTGAACATCATACATGCTCAAGCTCAAGCAAATCTGGTGAATCAAGCTAACCAAGCTCCTCCACCTGCCAGAGGAAGAGCTTTTAACATCAACGCCAACCAAGCTAGGGCCTACAACAACGCGGTTAACGGTATGTTTCTCATCAATGGTAGTTATGTATCCATGTTATTTGATACTGGCGCGGATAAGAGTTTTGTGTCCTTAGAATTTGAACCCATCCTCAACCAAACCCGTGATAAACTCATGGAATCCATAACGGTGGAAGTTGCTGACGGAAAACCGGTCTCATTAAACTCCATTATCCGAAAATGTACTCTCACTCTAAACGATCACGATTTTCCAGTTGACCTCATTCCTATGAAGTTAGGAAGTTTTGACATTATAATGGGCATGGACTGGCTCAGCCAACATCATGCTGAAGTAGTATGCCGCAAAAAGTTCATTCGCATTCCTCTTGCAGACGGTCAAACCCTACGAATCTTGGAGAAACCCCTTCGAAAGGACTCAAACTGATGTCCTGCCTTCAAGCCCGAAAGTATCCCCGCAAGAACTATGTCGCATTCTTAACTCACGTCATCAAGAAGGGAAGCAAGGAGAAGAAGCTAGAAGATATACCTGTAGTGAAAGATTTTCCACAAGTCTTTCCCGACGACATCTCAGGACTTCCTCCCATGAGAGAAGTCGAATTCCGCATTGATCTTGTACCTGGCGCTACACCCGTCGCAAAATCTCCTTATAGTTAGCCCCATCCGAAATGCAAGAGCTGGCCAGTCAACTGCAAGAACTGACTGACAAAGGATTCATACGTCCTAGCTCATCGCCTTGGGGTGCACCTGTTCTGTTTGTGAAGAAGAAGGATGGAACGTTTCGCATGTGTATCGACTACAGAGAACTCAACAAGTTAACGGTCAAGAACCGCTATCCCTTACCTCGCATCGATGATCTACTAGACCAACTCCAGGGTGCCACCTGTTTTTAAAGATCGACCTTCGTTCTGGCTATCATCAACTCAGAGTACATGAAGAAGACGTCCCAAAGACCGCCTTCCGAACTCGTTATGGTCATTATGAATTCATGGTCATGCCATTTGGTCTAACCAACGCTCCAGCTGTCTTCATGGATCTAATGAACAAGTCTGCAAACCCTATCTCGATCGTTTTGTTATAGTCTTCATCGACGACATTCTCATTTACTCAAAGTCTAAGACTGATCATGAACGACACCTTCGACTCATCCTCACACTTTTAGGGAACGCCAAATTCTCCAAATGCGAATTCTGGTTAAAAGAGGTACAGTTCCTTGGACATGTCGTCAATGACAAGGGAATTCGTGTCGACCCCTCAAAGATCAAAGTAGTACAAGAATGGCAAGCGCCACGTACACCAACCGAAGTAAGATCATTCCTTGGTTTGGCTGGCAACTATCGCCGTTTCATTTCAAATTTCTCTTGTATCGCTGTACCACTCACGGCTTTGACACACAAAGGAAAACCCTTCATATGGGGACCTAAACAAGAAGAAGCCTTCCAAACCCTTAAGCAAAAGCTTTGTGACGCACCTATCCTCTCACTCCCCGAAGGTTGCGATGACTTTGTGGTATATTGCGACGCATCAGGGCAAGGACTAGGCTGTGTATTAATGCAAAGGGGAAAGGTGATAGCCTATGCTTCTAGGCAACTCAAAGTGCATGAGAGAACTATACTACCCACGACTTGGAACTTGGAGCCGTATGTTCGCTCTTAAGATATGGAGACATTACCTTCTATGGTACCAAGTGTGAAATATACACTGGCCACAAGAGCCTCCAACATATCTTTAACCAAAAGGAGTTGAATATGAGGCAACGAAGATGGGTCGAACTTCTTAATGACTACGACTGTGAAATTCGGTATCATCCTGGCAAGGCAAATGTAGTGGCCGATGCACTCAGTCGAAAGGGTTATGCGAACTCCATTCGTCTTCTATGTTCGCAAATCATAACCAACATCAAAGATCAAATCCGAGAAGCTCAACATGTTTCTATAACAGAACACGACATACGCAATGAGCTATCTTGTGGAGCTGAACTTAAACTCGAAACAAAATCCGACGGTATCCTGTATTATCTGATCGCATATGGATTCCCGATCACAATAACCTTCGCGATATCCTTATGAAAGAGGCGCACAAAACACGATACTCTGTACACCCAGGAGCCGACAAGATGTATCAAGACCTTCGATACACCTACTGGTGGCCTGGCATGAAAAAGGATATTGCTGTTTTTGTTTCCAAGTGCCTTACCTGTTCTAAAGTAAAGGGTAAACATCAAAGACCCTCAGGACTTCTAGTCCAACCTGAAATACCTGTATGGAAGTGGGAAAACATAACCATGGACTTCATTACCGGGTTACCTCGCACCTCCGGTGGGTATGACACTATATGGGTAATCATTGATCGTCTTACAAAATCAGCTCACTTCATTCCGATTCGCGAGGACTTCAAGAACGAGAGGTTAGCTCGTATCTACATCAGCGAAATCGTAAGCCGTCATGGTGTACCGTTAAGCATTATTTCAGATCGTGATGGTCGTTTCACTTCACGAACATAGCAAGCCGTGCAAGCCACTTTGGGTACACGATTAGACCTCAGTACCGCTTATCATCCCCAAACTGATAGACAATCTGAACGCACCATTCAAACTCTTGAAGACATGCTTCGAGCATATGTCATAGACTTCAAAGGGAATTGGGACGCTCATTACCATTAGTCGAATTTTCGTACAACAACAGCTATCAGGCATGGCACCTTTCGAAGCCTTATATGGTCGTAAGTGCCGATCACCAATATGTTGGCACGAAATTGGAGAAGCTCAAATCACCGGTCCAGAATTAATTCAAGAAACAACAGACAAGATCCATCAAATTCGAAACAATCTTCTAGCGGCACAAAGTCGTCAAAAGAGTTATGCAGACAAACGTCGAAAGCCCTTGGAGTTTAACGTTGGTGATAAAGTACTTTTAAAAGTATCACCGTGGAAGGGTGTGGTTCGTTTTGGCCAAAAAGGCAAGCTAGCACCACGCTACGTAGGACCTTTCAAGATACTCGAAAGAGTAGGACCTGTAGCATACAAGCTTGACCTAACAGAAGAACTCAACAGAATTCATCCCACATTCCACGTATCGAACTTGAAGAAGTGCCGCGCCGATGAAAATCTCCATATTCCTCTAGAAGACATTCAAGTCGATGAATCTATGCATTTCATTGAAAGACCAGTAGAAATTATGGACTTGGAGAGAAACGTTTAAGAAGAAGCCGTATTCCAATCGTCAGGGTACGTTGGGAGTCAAAACGAGTACCTGAGTTTACTTGGGAACGTGAAGACTCAATGCGCGAGAAATACCCACAACTTTTTCCTGTTACCACTACTACTTAAATTTCGGGACGAAATTTCTAAAAGTAGGGGATACTGTAACATCGTTCGAAAAACGGGTTTCCAAAACCCGCTTCGTTTATTAATCGAATAGTCAGTTTTAAATTTTCGATGCTTATTTATGACTTATTATAATTTTAAACGATACATAATTAATAAACAAATTGGAATTTATAAGCTATAATTGTTAAAAAGTAAAAATAAAATAAATAAAAAGAAAAACAGGCTGCCGGGATTCGAACCCGGGTCAGCCGAAGGAAAGCTTAGCAACTTAACTCACACACATCCAACCACTCCGCCACTTGTGTTTTTTGATAATATATTGAAACAATTAATTCAAATAACAAAACTCGATATCAAAATCATCCAACGATGCGCCCATTTCGCAGTCCGATAAATCCGACGACTTCGCCATATGTCGTTTCTTAGATTTAGCTGCGATAACACCACATCGGTTAAACCGATGTCATCGCGGACATCAGTCATAACCGCCGGAGAAAGATGACCAACAATCAAGACAGAAATCGACCCAATCATCGATATTCTTTCCTATAAATACACATCCCATAGCTCTGTAATCCTTCTACCTCAAATATCACCCAATCTCGAAGCAATTACTCGCCGGAACTTTCTGCCATCACCGACTTTCGCCGGAAAACGCTAGAACTTCACATCAACACGGTAAATACCGATCTTTTGTTCAATCTGTTAGACATTACTACATCAATCACACCAGAATCAATCAGACATGTTGACGATATTCTGTACTCCCGGAAATCGCTGGAATTTCCCAACTCACGCTGTTAATCGTATGATCAACTAAACCTCCTGTATCTGTTAGTAACTCATTTCAATCTAGAATCAAAACTGTTAATTGATCCGAACAGACGGAGTTCACAAAACAGAGCCGACGAATCCTTGCCGGAGTTCTGAGAAAGACACCTGTTCGGTACATTCTTTCCCCAAACCCTCTCTGTTCATTACCTTTCAATTGCTTATCATATTCGTTAATCGAATTTAAACAAGAAACAGTTGGTTAACCGTTGTCTGTGTTTTGAACGAAGAAGATGAGTTCGAACTAGTGTATAAGATTAATTAAAATCAGAATAATAAACGGGTTAGACACACAGTCCAGCGGTGGACTGTGTGCACACAATGAATACACGTCTCGAGTTCGATCCTTGACCCAACCTCACTCTCTTAAATAAAAATGCTCTTTTTTTTAAAACCGAACCGGGTTAACTCACAGTAAGATGTTAAGTATAATAAAAACCAGAATATTAACTAGGTTAGACACACAGTCCAGCGGTGGAATTGTGTGCAAAACTAAACCGCAGGTCCCGGGTTCTAGACCTGTTGAGAGCTCCGGTTCGATACAATTAAATCCTTTTTAAATAAATGATTTTCGGATTAAATTAAATAGTGTATAAATATAATTAAAAACAAAATATTTCGGGTTAGACACGTAGCTCAGTTGGTAGAGCTTGCGTGCACGCGTACGGGAGGTCACGGGTTCGAGTCTCACCCAGCGCATGCTTATACACGACCGAACCGTCAACGGTCAACGATGTCACGTCAAAGTCAACAAAAAATTTTCTATATTTTTATTTATTTATTTAATTTAAAAATCAATTAAAAATACTTAAAAATAATGTTTTTAAAGTTAGAAAATAGCCTTAAACTCACAAAAATATATCCAAAAATCCTATTAAAATTGTTAATAAAATCCACTTATTTACCGTACCTTTTCGTTATTAATTAGGTTAGTTATTCCTCGTCGATCAATCCTCTAAACTCGTGCGCATTCAACATCATCAACCGAACGCACCCAATGTGAGTGAATCTCTACCAATTCCCCGTTTTAATCACATTTTGGGGTGTATCATGTGTCGCTATTTATTTATTTCAATTAAACACTTGTGCATCCATCATATTCATGATCAAATGTGTTGCCAATATATATCAATTGTTTGTGTGGTTAATGTTTAGATTAAAGTTATCATTTTCAGTACATACATTATCATAGGCCGCCGCTCCCCATTACCTATGAGCGTGAGCTGTTCCCCATTACCTATGAGCGTGAACGAGGCGTTGCCAACATACGATCGGCTCCGTTTGATTGAGCCTTGATCGCACATACATCATCATAGGCCGTCCGTTCCCCATTATCTATGAGCGTGAACGAGACGTTGCCAACATATACATTGTCATTCATATCATATACTCATGCAAGGTGTTTGTGATTGTTTGTTTACATACGTTTGTTCATATATGATTTTGCACAGTTTTTCCATATCAAATACAACAAGAAACCTATAATAAAAGTTTTCTAACAAGGTTCACTCGCCAACTTTTGTTGACCCAAAATTCCCCATTTTTACACATGATACAGGTGATCAAGTTGAAGCAAGAAACATGTAGGACGGCCTAGAAGAATAAACCAGTTTAGAATTTGGATTGTTTTAGTTAATTTTTCCTTTCCTTGTATTGTATGAATTTGACTTGAACATTTGAGATGTAATTTGAATTTAATAAATATGAAACATATTAGTAAACATCATGAGCTTTGGTGATAACCCAATTATGCCCCGATTCTTGTTCCGCTGCTGGTCGGGGTGTGACAGCGGGTCGGGGTGTGACAGATTGGTATCAGAGCCATGACTATAGGGATATAGGATAGGTTATTAGACCCTTAGAGCCTATACTATAGTTGATTAGAATTTTAAAATTGTTTATGTGTTACATACAAAATTCATGATGTTTATATGCTTTATGTTTATTGTTACATTCAATGTTATGCAAGCATGTTCATAAGTACATATTATTATACAATGCTCATCATGAATCATATCCTCATAACATATCATATCCATGAGAGCACACACCTCACAATTCCTATGATTTTTGCAACAATTTTTGTATTTTTCAAATCACATCAAAGTGAGTTCCCATGACGGGCATGTAGTAACTGGAAGGGTACGAGTACCGGTAGTTGGAACGTCCTGTCTAGGCTTGGCATTCGTATAAATCCAAAATAAAGGACCAGTTTGCCTACCTGGGGACTAACGATGAGAGTACGAAGGACCTATTAGGCCAAAGCATGCTATACCAAACGTCGTGTGAGCTAACCCCACTTTGAGTTTCATTGTGTCTATACCTGGACACCCTCCTACCATACATCTCGCAATCATATTTCATGGTTTTCATTCGGTGATGTGAGTGTTAAACCGCCAACACCAATGTGAATCCTACTAAGCCAATAGTCATGGGGGCCCACATGACTATACAGGCGATTGGGATGGGGGACATTGGAGGCCCAAACATGAGCAAACCCAAGACATCCTATGGATGTAGTTGCATTATTGATGATTATGTTATTTTTTATTCTTTTAACGACACATGACACCTAAAAACTTCTTAAACTCACAATCTTCCTATGTATGTTCCTGTAGATGTCGGCTAGGCAGCTACGTGGAGGTAGGAAGTCAGGAAGATCAAACGAACGCTTGGCCACCCAAATTGCAAAACAAATGGCCGCAGTGCTTCCTGATATCGTAAAGTCCAACAAGCTCTCACCACGAATCCCATCAACTCTCCCAATCAAGAAGACCAGAACGTCGACAACCCTCCCTCCAAAAAGTGCTCCTACAAACACTTCAAGTCTTGCGATCCCCCAAAATATGAATGGACCGAAAGGTGTCACTGCTCTCCTCCACTGGTTTGAAGAAATGGAGAACACATTCCTCAATTGCGATTGTCCCGAGGATCGCAAGGTACGTTACGCAACTGGGAGACTGTTTGGGGTAGCCCTTACCTGGTGGAACACAGAAAAGGGTAAGAGAGGAGTCGAAGATGCCATGGCCTTAACATGGGAAGAGTTAAGGGAAATCATGATGAGACGCTTCTGTCCAAGAAGCGAGATCAAAAAACTAGAAGATGAATTCCACTCGTTAAAACAAAAGGAAGGAGATCATACTTCCTACAACAAAAGATTTCTCGAGCTGAACCAAATGATACCCAACTTGTTCACCCCAGTGTACCGCTTAGTTGAACACTATATTCGAGGCCTCCCCTCGAAAATTCAAGACTCGGTTCTAAGCACTTCGCCTGCAACACTTGAAGCCGCTATGGAACTAGCTACCGAGCTTAACGAGAATCGCATCCGAAACGGTAAATTTAAGGATGAGAAAAAGAAAGCCCCCATTGAGGCCCAAACTTCAAACCATTCCATCTCCTCTTCAAAGTTTGCTGGTAAGAGGAAACGAAACAGCAGAAATTTTGGCGCACACACACAAACTCTCCTATCACTACCGCGCCAATCACCCAAGTTGCTCCCTCGGCTGCACCATATAAAAAGCCATACTCCGGCCCATACCCAAAATGCAACCGTTGTCAATACCATCACCTCCCAGAAACTCCTTGCCAACATTGCACCAGCTGTGGCCGTGCGGGTCACAGCATCCAAACCTGTCGCACACTTCAGCGAATGAACCGCAATCAACCCTCAACCCAAACCCACTATCAGATAGTGGGTCAAGCCCAACAACCTTTACTCCTACCACCTGCCCAACATATAGCCCAATCCTACTACCAACCCAACTACCCCATGATGCAACCTATGCGAGCTTGTTACAACTGTGGAGACCCAAACCACTTCAGGAACACATGTCCCCGCTTGGTGAACATCTTTCATGCCCAAGCTCAAGCAAATCAAGTAAACCAAGCTAACCAAGCTCCTCCACCTGCTAGAGGAAGAGCTTTCAACATCAACGCCAATCAAGCTAGGGCCGACAACAACGTGGTTAACGGTACGTTTCTCGTCAATGGTAGTTATGCATCCATGTTATTCGATACTGGCGCGGATAAGAGTTTTGTGTCTTTAGAATTTGAACCCATCCTCAACCAAACTCGTGATAATCTCATGGAATCTCTAACGGTGGAAGTTGCTGACGGAAAACCAGTCTTATTAAACTCTATTATATGAAATTGTACCCTCACTCTAAACTATCACGATTTTCCAGTTGACCTCATTCCTATGAAGTTGGGAAGTTTCGACATTATAATCGGTATGGACTGGCTCAGCCAACATCACGCTGAAGTAGTATGACGCGAAAAGTTCATTCGCATTCCTCTTGCAGACGGTCAGACCCTACGAATCTTCGGAGAAACCCCTTCGAAAGGACTCAAATTGATGTCCTGCCTTCAAGCCCGAAAATACCTCCGTAAGAACTATGTCGCATTCCTAACTCACGTCGTCAAGAAGGGAAACAAGGAGAAGAAACTCGAAGATATACCGGTAGTGAAAGAATTCCCACAAGTCTTTCCCGACGACATCTCAGGACTTCCTCCCGTGAGAGAAGTCGAATTCCGCATTGATCTTATACCTGGCGCTACACCAGTCGCAAAATCTCCTTATAGGTTAGCCCCATCCGAAATGCAAGAGCTGGCCAGTCAACTGCAAGAGCTGACTGACAAAGGATTCATACATCCTAGCTCATCGCCTTGGGGTGCACCTGTTCTTTTTGTGAAGAAGAAAGATGGAACGTTTCGCATGTGTATCGACTACAGAGAACTCAACAAGTTAACGGTCAAGAACCGCTATCCATTACCTCGCATCGATGACCTTCTAGACCAACTTCAAGGCGCCACCTGTTTTTCAAAAATCGACCTTCGTTCTGGTTATCATCAACTCAGAGTACATGAAGAAGACGTCCCAAAGACCGCCTTCCGAACTCGTTATGGTCATTACGAATTCATGGTCATGCCGTTTGGTTTAACCAACGCCCCAGCTGTCTTCATGGATCTAATGAATAGGGTATGCAAACCCTACCTCGACCGCTTAGTCATAGTCTTCATCGACGACATCCTCATCTACTCCAAGTCTAAATCCAATCATGAACGTCACCTTCGACTCAACCTTACACTCTTAAGGACTGAAAAGCTCTACGCTAAGTTCTCAAAATGCGAATTCTGGTTAAGAGAGGTACAATTCCTTGGACATGTTGTTAATGACAAGGGAATACATGTCGATCCTTCGAAAATCAAGGCAGTACAGGAATGGCAAGCGCCACGTACCCCTACCGAAGTAAGATCATTTCTTGGTTTGGCTGGTTACTATCGCCGCTTCATTGCCAATTTTTCTCGTATTGCTGTACCACTCATGGCTTTGACTCATAAAGGAAAACCATTCATATGGGGACCTAAACAAGAAGAAGCCTTCCAAACTCTAAAGCAAAAACTCTGTGACGCACCTATCCTCACACTCCCTGAGGGTTATGATGACTTCGTGGTTTATTGCGACGCGTCAGGGCAAGGACTAGGCTGTGTACTGATGCAAAGAGGAAAAGTGATAGCCTATGCTTCTAGGCAACTCAAAGTTCATGAAAAGAATTACACCACCCACGACCTGGAACTTGGAGCCGTTGTGTTTCGCTCTTAAGATATGGAGACATTACCTCTACTGGTACCAAGTGTGAAATATACACTGACCACAAGAGCCTCCAACATATCTTTAACCAAAAGGAGTTGAATATGAGGCAACGAAGATGGGTCGAACTTCTTAACGACTACGACTGTGAAATTCGATATCATCCTGGCAAGGCAAACGTGGTGGCCGATGCGCTTAGTCGAAAAGGTTATGCGAACTCCATTCATCTTCTATGTTCGCAAATCATAACCGACATCAAAGATCGAATCCGAGAAGCTCAACATGTTTCAGTAACAGAAAACGACGTACGCGATGAGCTGTCATGTGGAGCAGAACTTAAAATCGAAACCAAATCCGACGGTATTCTATACTATCTAAATCGCATATGGATTCCCGATCGCGATAACCTTCGTGATTTCCTCATGGATGAGGCGCACAAAACACGATACTCTGTACACCAGGAGCCGACAAGATGTATCAAGACCTACGATACACCTACTGGTGGCCGGGCATGAAAAAGGATATCGTTGTTTTTGTTTCCAAGTGCCTTACCTGTTCCAAAGTAAAAGCTGAACATCAAAGCCTTCAGGACTTCTAACCCAACCTGAAATACCTGTATGGAAGTGGGAAAACATAACCATGGACTTCATTACCGGGTTACCTCGCACCTCCAGTGGGTATAACACCATATGGGTAATCATTGATCGTCTTACAAAATCAGCTCACTTCATTCCGATTCGCGAGGACTTCAAGAATGAGAAGTTAGCTCGTATCTACATCAGCGAAATCGTAAGCCGTCATGGTGTACCTATAAGCATCATTTCAGACCGTGATGGTCGTTTCACTTCACGAACATGGCGAGCCGTACAAGCCGCCTTGGGTACGCGATTAGACCTCAGTACCGCTTTTCATCCTCAAACTGATGGACAATCTGCACGCACCATCTAAACTTTTGAAGACATGCTTCGAGCATGTGTCATAGACTTCAAGGGAAATTGGGACACTCATCTACCATTAGTTGAATTTTCGTACAACAATAGTTATCACTCAAGTATCGGCATGGCTCCTTTCGAAGCTTTATATGGTCGTAAGTGCCGATCTCTAGTATGTTGGCACGAAATTGGAGAAGCACAAATCACCGGTCCAGAATTTATTCAAGAAACAACAGACAAGATCCATCAAATTCGAAACAATCTTCTAGCGGCACAAAGTCGTCAAAAGAGTTATGCAGACAAACGACGAAAGCCCTTGGAGTTTAACATTGGTGATCAAGTACTTTTAAAAGTATCACCATGGAAGGGAGTGGTTCGTTTTGGCCAGAAAGGCAAGCTAGCACCACGCTACGCAGGACCTTTCAAGATACTCGAAAGAGTAGGACCTGTAGCATACAAGCTTGACCTACCAGAAGAGCTCAACAGAATTCATCCCACATTCCATGTATCAAACTTGAAGAAGTGCCTCGCCGATGAAAACCTCCATATTCCTCTAAAGACATTCAAGTCGATGAATCTATGCATTTCATTGAAAGACCAGTAGAAATTATGGACTTCGGAGAGAAGGTTTAAGACGAAGTCGTATTCCAATTGTCAGGGTACGCTGGGAGTCGAAAAGAGGACCTGAGTTTACTTGGGAACGTGAAGACTCAATGCGCGAGAAATACCCGCACCTTTATCCTGTTACCACTACTACTTAAATTCGGGACGAAATTTCTAAAAGTAGGGGATACTGTAACATCCGTCGAAACACGGGTTTTCCAAACCCGCTTCGTTTATTAATCGAATATCCAGTCATAATTTTTCATTTCACATTTATTGCTCAAATTAATTTTAAATGATACATAATTAATAAATATTTTAGAATTTAAAAACTATAATTAATAAACAATAAAAACGAGTGAAGAAAAAAATAAAGGAAGCTGCCGGGTTTCGAACCCGGGTCAGCCGGTTCATCAAACAAACAACACACCGCTCCACCACATGAATCTTTTGTGTATATACTGAAACAATTAATACTTAAAATAAAACTCGAAATCAAATCCTGAGATCAGCGCGCCCAATCCGCAGTCGCCGGAAATACCGACGATTTCGCAAATCACGACCGCTTTTCTTTGACTGAACGCGTGAAATAACTTCGACATCGGTTATAACCGATGTCTAATTCCCCAATACAGTCGTAACCGCCAGAGAAACCTTGACCACAAATCAAGACCAAATTCAGACTAAATTCATCCCGATTCTTCCTTATAAATACCCACCCAAACCTCTAGTAATCTTTTCGCTCAAAATCGCACAATTTCTCGAAGCTTTAGCACTCGTCGGAGATATTCTGCATTCGCCGGAAAACCAGACTTACACCAAATCGGTAAATTTCTCGACTCTTTCGTTTTCAATCCATTATTAGACAAGTAATAACATAAATCGTTCAACCAGAATCCGACTCAGACAATGTTGCCAGGAATTTCTGCACTCGTCGAAAAATCACTGGAACTTCCGAAGTCTCGCTGTGAATCGGTACAACAATCTAAACCCCCTGTTATCCCTTGTTTAGTAACCTAATTTCACAACTCGTTGATCAAAACTGTTAATTGATTCACTCAGACGGAAGTCACAAATCAGAGCCGACGACTCTTGCCGGAATTCTGAAGAAAACATTCTGATCGGTACATTCGATTCCGTAACCCTCTCTATCCATTTTAATTCAATCAACTATATGATAGATGACCGATTTAAACAAGAACAGTCGGTCACCTTTGTTCTGTGTCTTTATAAATGAAGAAGACGAAGTCGAAATGTGTTTAAGTATAATTAAAACTGAATGATTAACCGGGTTAAACACACAGTCCAGCGGTGGACTGTGTGCAAACATAAACGCACGTCACGAGTTCGAATCTTACAACGTACCGACTTTTAGAATTAAAACCAACCTTTTTAAAACTGAATCAGAACAAGCCACAACATGTTTATAAGAGTAATATAAACCGTAAGTTAAACAGATTAGACACACAGCCCAACTGGTTGGGCTGTGCGCATACGACCGAAGGACCCGAGTTCGACTCCGGGTCCCTGCAAGCGGTTCGGCCATTTTAAATCATTTTAATATTAACCCAATAAAAATAACAAATAATTAGTATATATATATAATTAAAACAGAGAATATTTCGGGTTAGACACGTAGCTCAGTTGGTAGAGCTGCGTGCACGCGTACGAGAGGTCTCGGGTTCGAACCTCACTCAGCGCACACTTAACCACAGTCCGACCGGTCAACGGTCCTGGTCAACGGTCAAAAAAAGTCAAAATTTTATTTCATTTTATTTATTTATTTAATTTAACAATCAATTAAAAATACTTAAAAATAATATTTTAGAGTTAGAAAACATCCTTAAACTCACAAAAATTAATCTAAAAATCCTATTAAGATTATGAAATAAAATCCATATATTTACCGAACCATTTCGTTATTATTTTAGGTTAGACTTCCTCGTCGATCAAATCCCAAAACTCGTGCACATCCAACGTCATCAAAAGAACGCACCCAATGTGAGTGAATCTCTACCAAATTCCCCGTTTTAATCACATTTTGGGGTGTATCATGTGTCTACCAATCTACTATTATATAAATATAAACACTTGTGCATTCATCATATTTGTGATCTAATGTGTATCAATGTGTACAAATTGTTGTGTGAATTATGTTTAGTTTGGATTTATCATTTTCAGTGCAAGCATTTCATTAGGCCCATCAGCTCCCCGTGGGATACGGGTTGAGTACAGGTGCCTCATTCGATCGGCTCCGTTTGATTGAGCCTTGATCTCACATACATCATCATTCGTGTCATACGATCGGCTCCGTTTTATTGAGCCTTGATCTCACAGTCATCATCATTCATATTATATACTCATTCTAAGTGGTTTGTGTTTTGTTATATACATACGTTTGCTCACATGTGATTATTGCACAACTTTTCAATATTAAATACAACAAGAACTTAATAACATTGTTTTATCAAGGTTCACTCGCCAACTTTTGTTGACCCAAAATATCCCCCGTTTTACACATGATACAGGTGATCCAGTTGAGGCAAGAAACACATAGGAAGGCTTAGAAGAATAAATCAGTTTAAGCTTTGGATTGTATTAACTTAGTTTCATTTTCCTTGTAATTGTATGGATTTGATTTGACTATTTAAGTTGTAATTTGAATTTAATAAATATGAAACATTTTAGTAAACATCATGAGCTTTGGTGATAACCCAATTATGCCCCGACTCTTGTTCCGCTGCGGGTCGGGGTGTGACAGTTAAAGGGTCAAAATAGTTCATCATTTGAGAGTAAAATGCTAATTGAGTTAAGAACATAAAAAATATAAAAAAACTCAAATATAAAATAGATTAAAATCATTACACAATTTAATCTTCTCAATCAACGATGAAGTCAATTCAATGAAACAACCTCTGATACCAATTGTTGGATCTGAGAGAGTGTGATCTGTGTGTTTTTTATTGCAAAAGATTGAACATATATTAGAATTTAAGGGTTGAAGGATCAAAACAGTTCATTATTCGAGAGTAAAATGCTAATTGGGTTACAGACATAAAGAATATAAAAAAACTGAAATATAAAAATAGATTTAGATCATTATACAATGAATCCAGCTTAAGACAACGATAAAAATAGTGACACGTTTTAAATAAACTTAACATATTATGTTGGATCTGAGAGAGTGTGATGTGTGTGTTTTTTATTGCAAAAGAAGGAATAGATATGTGAATTTTAGTAAAACAATTTATATCAACACATCATCATCAACACAGTTGGATTTGGGAATGATTGAAAAATGATTTCATAATGAAATTATCAAATGTAATACAATCACAAGTTACATGTTGTAACACCCAAAAAACGGGTTTGGTAATCAATCCACGTTAATATTAAAGAGTGGGTAAAAATACCGTTGGTGGTAAAAGCTAACCCGTAAACAAATAACTAGGAACAAATTAACCTAGTTGTAACATGGAAATAGTAATAAAACAATGAGTTGCAGCCCTTTATAAATAAAACATAACCTTGAGGGGCCAAAAGAGGAAAACTGAAACTTAAGTTTCAATAATAAAAATAAAACACAACACACATAGATGTGTGTGTGTGTAGCGACCAAGAGAAAGAACAAGGGGAGCAAACCCTTGTTCAATCTTAATCCATCAAATTGGAGGATGAATTAGGGCCAAATCACATGCATGAACATAAATTCGTGATCATCTAAGTTTGGAGATCATAAGGTATATCAAAAATCTCAATTTGGTGATATTATGAATGTAGGTAGAATTCATGGATTTCAATCCATGTATGAATATTAGAAATTGAAGTAAGATAAGAGATGTATACTTGCTTAGGAACAAACCCTAAGTGAAAATTTCGAATATATTGCTATGATTTGGGTGTTTGGATGATTTACCACACCTAGTTAAGTGGGTTTTGAATAATGAGGAAGAACACATAAATTATGAGGATGAAAATGATGTGTTAGATGTTGGATGCATTGAGTTTAGGTGCTAATTGAACATTCCAACCATTTTGATGTTATGAGTTGTATATACATGGCTAATAGTTCAACCAAAGACTTGATGGAAGTAGTATAAAATTCATGCCCACACGGTGTTTGATGTAATGCCTAAGTGAATATGATGAACTTATATGTTTTGAAGATAGTAGAAGTATTCTTCACTATCATAGTTATTGATTATGTAAAATAGTTAACACATGATATACATGATGATTGTTTAAGTAACTAACCAAATGAGTTTTGACATGATTACAAGAAATTAACCTCCTTAGGTTAATTCGTATACATTAGACTTATGGTATAAAATCTAGATGATTGAATACAATTGAATAACATGAAGTGTGAATACATGGTAAATTGTTAGAAGTTAGAGACATTGGGTGGGATAAAAATTACACCCACCAAGCGTGGCGATGAAATGCTCAAATGGGTTAGTTGAGTTCATTGGTACATTTGCATATGTTATTAGCAGTTTGACTTTAAAAGTCAAACTGACCTATAATAAGATCAAATGGTAATATTGACATAAAATGCGTAAGGCGGGATAGTCGTATTAAATGATGACTAATTTAACCATCATACGAATGATAAATGGTAGTTTGACGCTTGACAAGCTAGGTGGAAGCTTGGGAGGAAGCGGATTAAACGAATCAAATACGCGGAAAAGCATAATCGGATTGTAAGGTAAGTAAAGCTTACACCCTTCCAATAGAATACCTACTTATTGTATTGGTTACGAACAAGGTAAATTAGTACTTGAAATATGATGTTCCGACGCGGAAATTATACGGGTCGGAACAAGTGAAAATGGTAAGAAACCATATTTGATGGTAGAAAGGGTAAAATAGTAATCAGGTCCCGAGTTGACAGATAAATAATGAGTTTTGAAAAATAGACACCTATGGTGTAAGCCATAATGGGTCAAACGAATTAAGAAACGACTTTTAAGTAATATGATCATATGGTGTAAGCCGGAATGGGCTAAATGGGTGAGATGGCAAGTAAATACTATCTCATAATAAGAAAATGGTAATTTAGGCCAAACGGGTCAAAATGGTGATGTTATCACCATTTGACAATATTGACTAATGGTTGCTTGTCGAGTTTTGTGCTCACAGGAAAAATAGTGTATGGATTGTATTGTTTTTAATTAGCAATTTATAATGTAAGGCATTAAAACGGGTCAACGCTATGACTCGAGCCAGGTACGTGTAATGGGTCAAACTCTCAATGAGGACATGGGGTCCGATGAGAGTTAAACGAGTCATGGGTGAACACTGGATGTCCTAAAGAGAGATATATTTAATAATTTAAATTAGAGATATTATGTTCTTTGGAACATAATGCTTTTAAATAGAATATGGGTTAAAAGTGCCCACTTGGTCAAACCAAGCTTTAAATGTCCTTCGTGGTTAAAAGGACTAAAGTTGACCAAAACGCTCTTGAATGAAAAATCGGGCAAACGACCCTTAAGTGTAGTTTAAATATGAGTTTATAATTTGGACAGTTCTTCCAGTAGTATAAAGTGGAAGGCTTAAACCATTTTGGCTTAATGCTACATAATGGGTCATTTTTCGTAAAAGTGTCAAACTCGAGGGTAGAATGGGAATATAATGATTTTTCCTATCATAATCCATCACAATTGAAGTTGTGAGGATGAATGAATAAAGATCATAAAATGGGATTAAGAGATATGAAGGAATGCATATAATTTAAGCTTAAGTACTTAAATCCCATAACAGGTCAAAATAAATTTGCGCATAAACCGGGTAATGGTTGCGAATTCTTAAAATTTGTGAATCCGGGTTGAGGATTTTGGGTTAATTGCATAGACAAATGTTTTACGATCAATTATGAACAAGTTTCAAGAGAAATAGGTAAGTATTGAAGAAGTTATGGAAATTTTATGTTAAAATGGAAGTTTAACTGATAAGTGAACATTTATACAGCTGAGTGAACGTTCCTGCTGATGAGTGAACATCCCTACAGCTGAGTGAACATTCCTCTGATGAGTGAACATTCATACAGTTGAATGAACATTCCCAGTGATGGGTGAACATTCCTTAAATGGCTGTTTAAATGGGTTTAATTTCTGCAGTTTACGGCGGGACATAGAACAAAACGTTTATTTTTTGTTTTGGGCCTTCAGGTTTAGTTTGTTACGTTATAAACTCCTCGTAACTAACATATTTCATGATTTATGAAATACAAGTAATGGTTTGAAGTACCGGATGACGATCAAGCTTAACGAAGAACCGAACACGACCAAAGTTCAAGATTCCGCATTTTTTTTTAGTTGTAAATCAAACCGAACATCATCAATATGTCGTAATGTTTTTAAATACTTAAGGAGTTTTAATTAACTTCATAATTAAGTATGGCTATTTGTTTGCATTATAAATGTATAATTGCAAACTTTTATAAAATACTTTGTGTATAATAAGTATGGGTCTTACAAATGTACTCCCTTCACCAGGTGCACTCTCTCACTAAGTTGTTATGCTCTACGCTCTTAGTGTATTCAGTTACATTGAATACAAAGAACTATATATATAAGGAGAAAACTGTTGTGATGTCACCATGAAAACGATCCCTAACAACACATTAAATGATGCAACTACTAGCCAATAGTAAAACTGCTATATAGTTACATTGTTACATTGAATTACTACTTTTGATGTGAGTAAGAGGAAACAATTAGATTACATTGAACTACCGGTAAGAACCAACACTTCTAGGAATTCAGAAATTTCTGGTCTTTGACTTGTTGACTTGATCTTCTAGTCTTCAGTCTTGGCTTTTGTTGACTTGACTGTTGACTTATTGACCAACACTTTTACAATCCAATTTTGTTCTTCTGTTCTCTATTCTTAAGACAACAGTTTATGTATCAGTATTTTGGGCAATTGTTTTGGGAAGCCTTCAAGGGATGAAAACTAATAGACCAATTATTGTATTGTAACTTATTCCATTAGGCATGGAAGATGGTTCCCTTGGGTTTTGGCTTTCATCATTATCATATCTTATTAACCCAACATGTTACGTAAATTTGACATGTTTGGTTTTCCAAAGAAAATAAAATTATATTATCATTTTACATCAAATCTTAACGCATTGATGCTATCACAATTAGAATATAAGAATAATGAAAATAAACTACTCCACCAGACATTTTTATCATTAACTAATACAGACGTTAATTGCTTTTAATATTTTAATTATTTAATAACTAAAACAACAAAAAATCTTAGTTTATGAAGCTCATTATGAATTTATTTTTCTCTTGAAATACCACCTAAACTAATACTCATTTATTATAAGACATCGGGCTGGGAAATCAATTTAAAACAAACATACAAAATATTAGTTTTTAAAGCTCGTTGCTTTCAATTTGTAAGACGTAGTGTTGTTGATAAATCAAATTAAAAAAAAACATACAAACTATTAGTTTATAAAGCTCATTGCTTTCAATTTTTGTAATAGTAAATTTATTGTTAAAAAGTCAGACTATACATATCGATGTAATTGAATAACACGTATTCATGTTGAGCGTATGATCATATAAAAACGACAACATTCTATAAATCTAATATAAAATATCTTTTATAAACAAAGTTAAATTTTGTAATATAACTCAAGGTTTTTCAAAAACGGGTTGATTAGGATATAACATAAAAGCCTAAAGTTGAAAATGCAATAAGTTTTATTAGACTCAAAATAGCTTTTATAATAGTATTACATTATAAATATAAATGCTAGATGTAATAACAATACATTAATATTTTACCATTTATTACACTACATTAAATTACATACTAAAATGTAAAGGGGTATAATTGTAAATGACAAGATGTTTGTGCAAACACTTGTAACAAATGCAACGAACATTGTTTTTAAATGTCTTAAAATCTAATTAAAATTACATTGTTCTTCTAAACATATATATTAATAATAGTATAGATATAGATAAAAGACCAAATAAGAATAAATACGTCTACCCCTACCAAGTTGATAACTTATGCTACAAAGAAACTGATATAATCAATTACATTTAGAATTCCATGTATTATACATCAATAAAAATAAGTAACTTAGGTGATTATATGATCAATTTCTTTAGGACATATTTTGTATAATTTGATAAATACTTTTTTTTAAGAACTACTCACATACTAGTAGAACAAAAACCCTTTAGTACAAAATATATATACTTGTTTTTAAAAATTTATGTGTAGGTGAAACTAATAAAAAACATATTTAAAATTTGACTGAATAAAAGCTTGTCAATTCCCATGCAACATCTTAAATTTTTTATTAAATATATATTAGGAATATATTATTTTTTTAATAAATAAGAGATATTCATTTAAACTTTGTAATATATTTTTAATTTCGAATTTACGAGTAATAGTGGTACAATGAGTTTAACCCTACTATAATGGTGAGGAAGTGGTCAGGGTTCACATCTCCACCAATAAGCGTTTAGGGAAAATCATCTGTCAAACTGATGTCGCTATAGATATTGAGCATGATAATGGTTATGTTCTTTATTATTCATGAGTAACTTTCAAGTACCACACTGCCCGTCGTATAACCCTAACAGTTTAAAAGGACAACCAAATTTTTTTCGGTACTGGAACATTTAATGAGGCTGTACTATTGTGCTAGCCACCACACTAGTCTTCAAGCCATATTTTCACGACCATGGCTGACAACCCTTTGCCTTTTTTCTTTGATCGTTGGTTGATAATGATTGATATGATCAAATTATACCCACTAATATTGTGTTTTGTTAAAAAAGTATTCAAAATAGGCTTAAATTGCTTTGTATTTGATTTTAGGAGAAAACTAACCCCATATTAACAAAGAAAGCAAAATCAGGTGAAAAACAATAGAAAATGAAAGAAATGTCCTGACACGCTCCCATGCCTTGGATCCAGAGTCTGCTATACACATCTAGAAGACCACAGCGCGGAGACCGGTGAAGAAAATCCCAGGCATGCCCCGTGCCTTGGCAGTACAAGACAAAAATGCCCCACGAAAGATTTGGAAGATTTTGAGGGACCCATAAAGTTTACCACATGCCATGCTTCGTAGACACGCCCCGTGCTTCGAGAACCGGAATAACAAGTCACTTATACAGGCACCCAACCAGGCTATAAATATAAGCCATTTCCACCATTTTCACTTGCTCATATTCTCTCATTTCTCCACTACATACTTCTCTTCTACCCCACTATCTCTAATCTTTGTAATCATTAGGAAAAATTCAAGAATCATTAGTGTAATCAAGTTTTATATGATTAATATAGTCTTTTCAAGTTTGTTAATATCTAGTTTTATGGTCATTCTTAGCTAGATTCTTGAGAGTGTTTGGGGGAAACTTACCCCCTTGATGTTGAGTTAACTAAGGATGATCAGGGTAAAAAAGGTGTGTTTGTGTGCGTTAATGACTTTAACTTATTAAATAGTTCATTGAAAGTGAGTGAAATATTAGCGTCACCATTAACTTTAACTTGGGTCATTAGTATTTCTGTCTAATCCTTAAAATCTACCAATAATCTTGTGACACCATTTACTTTGGTCGTTCATGTTTTCTATGTCTATGTAGAGTCAAAACATGTGATTCTCTTAGCGGGGGTTAAAGGTTTTGGATGGGACTTCCGGTTGGGTAAACTCTTGCCTTTACGCGGATATAACATCAAAGCGACATGTTCGATTGTTTTAGGATTCCGACCTACATACTGCACGACATTATGCATTAACACATATAGTTTCTCGTCTGACAATTGAGCCCTTGTGACCCCATGGTAAGAGCTAGTTAACGAGCATCAAGAGTTATGTTGATCCTAAACACCCCCTTTACTATAATTGTTTACTACTAACCATTGGGTGTCAGCCCAGTGGCCACGCACTCTCCTAAAACCGGTTCGGGAGCCCTTTAGGGCGCGGGTTCGAACCCTGGGTCACCCTAGGCTCTTCGCTTTAACCGAGTCGGCTGGGTATTTACCGCCAGGCAGCGTTACCGGGTCGTTAGCTTGGGAAGGGTTAACCCTTCCGCGGTCAGGGTACCGATGCATCTACCCTTTTTTTATAATTGATTACTACCTTTTTATTTTCTTTTCAGACATTTTTTAAAACTTTAAGTTTTAGGTTTGACTAGATGGTAACAAAGACTCGTTACTAAAACTACTGTATTCTTGGACGACCTCGGTATCTTACTATTACTGTATTACACCAACGATTGGTGCACTTGCTCAACGTTAAGTGTAATGTGATATCATGTTTTTATAAATATTAAAATTTGAACCAGTGTATAAAACAACTAAAAATAACCATCTTTTTATAACACCACAACACGTCACCAATCATCAGTTATTAGGTAGCACTTAAAGGGGAACTTATGCAAAACTCATACATCAACTAGTGACATGTTTAATCTATTTCCTCTTGTATATAAATATTTTTCCCTTTCTTATTTTTTATGAATTTTTCTTTAAATGAAATACATTTTTTTTTATGTTTAGCCCATGTCGTATAGCTTGGGCTGGCAGACTTTCTAAAGAGTGACGGGGTCGAGGAGGATCATAGGAAAACTAGTTTAAATGAGAAAACCAAAAAACTAACTAAAAAATCCAAAAAAACATATCAAAATTTTTATTTTTTTGAATTTTTTATAAAAAATCGCTATATATATTATATAAAAAAACTTAAAAAAAGCATATAATGCACATGTGCAACATATACATATAATGCACACGTGTAGTACACATATAGTGCACATGTGCAGTACAAGTTTTTTTTTAAAAAAAAGTTTTTTTATACATAAAAAGCAGTGATTTTTATAAAAGAAATTGTAAAAAAAATTGTATGTTTTTTTTGTTGCTTTTTTAGTTAGTTTTCTAGTTTTCTCATTTATATCTAGTTTTCTCATGATCTTCTCCCTACCCCGCACCCTACAAAATCTTTTTAATAGTATATGTATGTTATCATCTCGACTAGCCTCATGAAATTTGAGATACACCTCTAATGTAGAAATTTACATATTTACAAATGTAAATCTAGTATAAATAAGTTTATCTCAATCAGACACATATATAATATATTAACATTAACATTTAATACAAAATTTTGAAGCCACAACTTAGTCTAACAAATATTACTCTTTAGATTTTGCCGATTTTGCCAATTTGTTTAAGTGTGTAAACATTTAACTTGAATAAAAACAAAAGAAAACAATAAATCACTTTTCAGCATCAAATCACTTCTCCCAATCCTAATTTTAATTAAATAATGATATAATATCTTCTCTAAATTTGAACATTATATTGCATTGTATATATAAAAACACTTTTCATTCTAAAAAAATATCAAACTTATTAACAGGGGCGGACCACCCTTTGGCCAAGGTAAGCGGCTGCACCCCTTGAAAAAAAAATATTTATGATTTTAAGGAAAAAACCGACCGCACCCCTTGAAAATATGGTTGAACACCTCATCCGCACCCCCAACAAATAATTCTTGGATCCGTCCCTGCTTATTAATAACATTACCTAATAAATATTAAACTTAATTTGAGATCATTTTAAGTAACTTATTAACATGATAAACAAATACATTATATTATATTGTAAATTTTAATTGAATATTTAAATGTCGTCTATTAGTTAAAGAGAGGTTGTCTTTAAATTAAATGTTATAATTTTAAAAACTTTAGTCATACTTTTTAAAAGCATATTTTTATTTATAGTATGATTTTTTGTAAATGTAAGATTTTATATATTCGTATCTCTTTTCATTGTCCCAATTTCCTAAAACTAATGTTGATATCAAAATATATATTATATCATTAATAATATACATAGATTTACAATTCATTTGTTATAATCTCATAACATACAGTTTACTTTTAAAAACACTATCATCATTATTTTACTTTTTAAAAACACTATCATCATTATTTTTTATTTTTTCAATGTTACTTTTTTATAGCTCGTGTATCATAAATTTTAGTCAGATTGAAAACAATTAACTCCAACAAAAACAAATCACCCCAACATATGATAAAGGTTAAGAAAATAATTTGTTCACTCATGCCTTTATAAAATAAGTTAGCATTCATTTATTGAAGTTTTCATATTACATTGTTTTTTGTTGTGAAGCTAATATGTCTTATGTAAAAATGAGTTCAAAAGTATGTAACTTATATTCTTTAACGAGAAATTTTGCAATTTTTTAAACGTGAGCCTAGATGAATAAAAAAGTGACACTAAGAGGGTGTTTGTTTTTTGTGAAAAAGCTTTTCAGAACCTCTTATGTTTGCCTTACGCAGACCACATGCAGAAGTTTGAGTCTACAATGTGTTTGTTTTCTCAAAAACTTTTCATTAAAAAAGGTCTGGTGACCTCTTTTTGGTGCAGACATGGATCAAGGTCTTCTTGG
The DNA here is from genome assembly GCA_947069175.1 of Scalesia atractyloides. Lineage (NCBI taxonomy): Eukaryota > Viridiplantae > Streptophyta > Magnoliopsida > Asterales > Asteraceae > Scalesia > Scalesia atractyloides. The sequence continues at coordinate 73,957,435 of CAMTDV010000004.1, read as the reverse complement.
GTCTGCAGACTCTCTTCTCCTCCACAAAACCCTAGCACCTCTCCACCCCTTCTCCCACACCCCAACTTCTCAACCGCCGCCACCCACCCTCCCACCGGCGGCACCCTCCCACCGTCCGCCACCACCTCGTCACCCTTCCTTGGCCGGCGTTCTTGAGATCCTCACCATTCCTCGCGCCTCTGGTTTTCCGGTGTCTTCGATGTCTCGCGTCGCCTCCTCTCCAGTTCGGTTGCCGGAATGTGCTAAATTTGCCGGAATCCAGAGGTTTAAAAATCCGGTCATTCGGTTCTTCTGCATCTGTGAGCCTGAGGTCCAAACCGACTACGTACATGCCATATTGTATGTGAGGCTCAAGATACAACCGTTCAGGTTAGAACTGTCCGTTGTTGTCCCTCCATTTCTCCAGAATTGAATCGTGTTATATTGCTTATAACATTTTTATAGCTAAATTGATACTGTAATGACCTAGGGTTTCATAATTAGGCCTAATTCATCCTCATATGATGTTCAGCAGCTTGTAGAAGTTAAACAACAAACAGTCTTCCTCTGCAGACTACAGAGGTTTGGTCCACCTCTTCTGCTGCACATTTGGTCCGCAGACTGTAGACATTTTACCTCTAAAAAACAAACAATACCCAAGTAAGGTTGGGTGTAGAAGGCTTATACCTCAACCACGTCAAATCAATCTTTTTGGGCACCGAGGAGGGGTTAGCCCCCGTCACCGTTTTACTTTAGCCGGTAACTCACCACATTCTACGACATCTTGTTTTAGTGAATCACAACAAGTCACACACTGATCTTTTTCGCTTTACTTAATTTAGTTCACACTACAGGTCTATAAACAACTCATATATTCTTACATAAACAATAAGCAAAGAATATTTACCATTAAGCTTTGGTCACTTTACAACAACAACAACCGAACTCAGTAAATCCCACTTATAGCAAAGCTATCGGTAGGGTCTGGGGAGGGTGAGATGTAGGCAAGCCTTACCTCTATCCCAAGGGATAGAGATGCTGCTTCTGGTGAGACCCCAGCTCCAACGTCATATCCAGACATCAAAGTTACATCCAAACATACAAGACAGTAAAAAACAACATAAAACATGTGCACTAAAGAGATATATATATATATATATATATATATATATATATATGATTATTATATATATGTATATTTTAACAAGCTACCAAAGAGACAATTAGTGGCATACAACGCAACATAAGAACACACAGACAAGCAAAAACATGCAAAGGCCCCTAAAGCACATCAAAACATCCTAATCCCCTAAAGAGCGAATTTAAAGTTACACCAAAGTATCATCATAAAAGTCCTTAACCTTAATCCCACGTCTCCATAAACTCCTATCCTGGACCATGTCCTTAGAGAGATGCAATTCTAATAAATCTTGTCTATTCCGCTCCTCCCATGTTAGCTTTGGCCTACCTCTGCTCCCTCCTCCCCTCCACATTGAGATTTTCTACGCTTCTAACTTTGGTCACTTTCTTCTTTAAATACAATCATCACCAAATTCTATTTGTTATTATGTAGTACTCTAAGGATGAGCTTATGCAAAACTCATACATCTAGCGACATTTTTGGCCTCTTTACTCTCATATATATATATATATATGGTAGGGTTCTAGAGTGAATCTAATGTTATTTGTGAACCGTGAGAACCATTCTCAATCATTGATCTATTTTAGATGGACGGTTATAAAAATTTCAATAAAATAAAGAGGTTAATGATATAATTAATTATTAATTAAAGATAAGGGTGTATTGGTAATTTTGCTATCCTATCATAACTGAATATTGTATTTTTTTTAATTTTCGCTAAGGTTATGTGTACACAAATGTACAGGCCGTTGTTCCTACAACGTACACAAGTGTACAAGCTGTTTATACACTGTTGTACATTTGTGTATTGAACTCATCTACACCTGTGTATATAAACAGTAAAACGCTGTTTTTCGTTTTTATTAAAAAAAACTATAACAATATTATACTCAAATTAAAGAGCATAAAAACCCGTTTTATGTTGTATTTAAAAGAAAAAAATATTAACATATGAAAAAGTTATAACGATTTAAAGATCGTAAGGGGTAATTAGTTTTATAATATAACTTCCTTATTTATATTGATTATTACCATCATATTCTTTACATCTAAAAAAATATCAATGATTCATAATGGTTCACAAGGTTCACAAACAAGGATGTGGTTCACTCATGAACCTCATCCTATATATATATAACAGGCTATTACTCGAGCACTTAAAACAATATTTTACCAACCAAAATAAATATAACACCCTTTTATATATTTAGGTAATTACATATATTATTAAATCCAATCTTTATTTAACTAGAGTATGAATTGTTAGGTTAAAGTTTTCCTACAAAGCCTTATAAATGTAGAAAGAGTACAATAACACACCAAATTTCACAATATTAGACAATGCCAAGAAAAATATTACACAATGCTGATGAAGAAAGGCATAATAAATCTCAAAAAAGACACAATAACCAAGGGCGGATCGACCATACAATAAGGGGTAGCGACCCCTTAACGCTCTGGCGTTTGTGTAAATTTTGAAAAAATTGACATCTTTTTGACGTTTTTTGGATTTCGTTACCCATTTTCTTTGAAATGTTACTCCGACAAGGATTTTCTAGATCTGCTGCCACTGACAATAACGAAAATAAATAAAAAACACAATACCAAATAAAAAGACACAACAATCTAAAAAAGTTTCAGAATTTTACAAGCAAAAGATCCAAAATCGAAAACCTAAAATCTAAGATACTGGAGTTCCACAAGACGATTGCAATGCCGCTAGATTGAGTCGTATGACTTTCTAGTTTTAGTGACCATGTATTTGAACATTTTCGTGAATCATTATGTGTTTATTATTTAGATGAAGAATCAACTATTTGATTCTCTTCTGTTTCTTTTTTTTTTTTCTGATTTGTTGGCAATTTAGATTTAATAATTATAAAAGAATATTTTAAGATATTATAGGATAGAAATTAGATAAAGGTAAGTTAAGTTTATTTTAAATTAACTATTAAACAAAAGGAAATGTGAATCTTAATCAAATCAGTTAGCTAAGTTACTTGTTTATCGCACCCTTTTTCAAATCATCACCACACCGACTTGGTTGGCTTGCAACACTAAATAAATAACAAATCCCTGTATGCCTTATACCATTGTTATTCATCTTGATTGATATCGTTTAAAAACCACACAGTAAGTCATGTTGATGGATATCGTTTTGTAAACAGAGGCTGATGCTGTGTGGGATGAGTTTGAATATGAAGAGTAGTAATCGTGTTTCGGGTTTGACTGCTTTGGATATGAAGAGTACTAGTAATGCTGAGGTATTGAATACAAAAAAAGTTAGTTTGTTGTTGAAGTCTGTGATTCGAACAAATCCAAAGCATCCAGCGGGTTGGATTGCAGCTGCGAGGTCGAAGGAAGATGCTGGAAAGATTTTGAAAGCAAGAGAGTTGATAAGAAAAGGTTGTGAAGAATGTCCAACGAATGAGGATGTGTGGATCGAGGCATGTCGGTTGGTGAATCCGGATGAAGCTAAGGGTGTTTTAGCTAGGGGTGTTAAGGCGATTCCCGATTCGGTACAACTTTGGATCCAGGCTGCAAGATTGGAACATGGCGCTGCGAATAAAAGTAGGGTTTTGAGAATGGGTCTTGAAAAGATAGCAGATTCTGTGAGGTTATGGAAAGCACTTGTGGAACTTGCTGCTAATGAGGATGATGCAAAGCTTTTGCTTAAGAGAGCGGTGGAATGTTGCCCGTTGCATGTGGAGTTGTGGCTAGCCTTAGCTCGGTTGGAAAAGTATGATGCGGCTAAGAAGCTGTTAAATAAGGCAAGAGAGAAGCTCCCTAAAGAACGAGCAATTTGGATCGCTGTAGCCAAACTGGAAGAAGCTTTTGGAAACACATTTACGGTTGGGAAGATAATAGAAAGGGGTATTGGGGCTTTACAGAGAGAAGGGGTGGAGATTGATCGGAAAGCTTGGATGAAAGAGGCTGAAGCTGCTGAATGGGCTGGTTCCGTGTGGACATGTAATGCTATCATTAGTAACACAATTGGGATTGGGGTGGAAGAAGAAGAAGAAGACCGTAAGGCAACTTGGCTTGCTGATGTAGAAGAGTGCAAAAAAGGGGTTCCATCGAAATGCTTGTCACACCCGACCCGCAGCTGAAAGGTGACGGGCATGATTGGGTTTTCATCAAAACTCATGACATTTATTATAAGTTTCATATTTATTATTTCAATTTAAAAGAGATCATACAATCATATCAAAAAATACAACATGTTCTATTCATCCTTCTAAACTTCATTATTTTTCTTCTAAGGCAATTTCCTATGTTTTCCTTGCTTCATCCTGTTCACCTGTATCATGTGTAAAAATGGTTTTTGGATCAACAAAAGTTGGCGAGTGAAGCTTGTTAGAAAACATTTGTTATTTACTTCTGGTTGTTCTAATATGGAAAACTTGTGCAATATTCATATATGAACAAACGTAAATAAAATACAATAACAACAATTAGCATACAATAACAAACCACTAGTATACGATATCAAACAACAACAAACAATAACATACATTAACAAACCAACAGCATATAATAACATATCAACTTGCATAAATATATAACATGAATGAAACTGTGCGATCAAGGCTCAATCAAACGGAGCCGATCGTATTGCATGTACTGAAAATAATAAATGTCTGTGCGATAAAGGCTCAATCAAACGGAGCCGATCGTATGTTGGCAACGCCAAGTTCACGCTCATAATGAAATGAGGAACTGCTCAACGCTCATAATGTAATGGGGAGCGGCGGCCTATGAAATTGCATGTATTGAAAATAATAAATTAAATCTAAACAATAATCACAAAAACAGTTTACACAGGCTGGATACACATTATTCATGATATGATGTATGCACAATGATTTAAATATAATAAATAGTAAGACACATGATACACCCCAAAAGCGTGATTTAAACGGGGAATTTGTAGAGATTCACTCACAGTGGGTGCGTTCGGTGAATGATGATGAATGCGCACGAGTTTAGAGGATTGATCGTCGAGGAATAACTAACCTAATTAATAAAGAAAAGTAAGGTAAATAAATGGATTTTATTAACAACTTTAATAGGATTTTTGGATATATTTTTGTGAGTTTTAGGCTATTTTCTAACTTTAAAAATGTTATTTTTAAGTATTTTTAATTGATTTTTAAATAAAATAAATAAATAAAAATAATAAAAAAATGTTGACTTTTTGACCGTGGACCGTTGACTTGTTGACCGGTTTTATTGTGTAAGTGTATGCGCCGGGTGAGGCTCGAACCCGAGACCTCCCGTTCGCGTGCACGCAGCTCTACCAACTGAGCTACGTGTCTAACCCGAAATAATTATGTTTTTAATTATATTTATATACTAACTCAGTTTATTCAAAATTCTTTTATTTTAAAAAATGTTTTAAATCATCGGACCGGTGTCGTCAACAGGTCTCGAACCCGGGACCTGTGACTTAATGTTACACACAGTCCACCACTGGACTGTGTGTCTAACTTGGTTAAAATACAGATTTTTATTATATTTAACATCTAACGGAGTTAACCCGGTTCAGTTTAAAAAAATGACATTTTATTACTGCGAAGGTGCGTGTGTCAAGAATCGAACTCGGGACGTGTACGTATTTGTTTGCACACAGTCCACCGCTGGACTGTGTGTCTAACCCGTTAATAAAACTGATTTTAATTAATCTTATAACATAACTGAACTCGTCTTCTTCGTTCAAAACACAGACATCGGTCAAAGCAACTGTTACTTGATTAATTCGGTTAATGAACAAGATGAACAATTGAAAAGTATTGAACCGAAGAGTTTGGGGAAAGAAAGTACCGAACAGATCGTCTTCTTCAGAAAATCCGGCGAAGCTCGTTGGCTCTGTTTTGGTGACCTTCGGCTGTTAGAATCAATTAACAGTTTGGAGGGATTAGATGTGAAATTGAACTAATGAGTAATGATTATCAGTATGTTTGAATGATCATACCGGTTAACCGCGAGTTTCCGAAAAATCCAGAAGTTTTCCGGTGAAAACAGAAAGTCCGGCAATGTCGTCTGAGGTTGATTCTGAGCGATGAAATGGTGTTAGAATTCGTCTTATAATGGAATGAAACAGAAACATCGAGGTAATTACCGTGTAGATGAAAGTCTCGGTTTTCCGACGACTTGCAGAGAATTCCGGCGAGTGAAATTTCTTGCGACAGAGATTCTTCAAAGGTTTAAGGTGAGTGGGAGTGATGTCAGTATGAGTCCTATGATCTTATTTTTGGGTAAGAAGAAAAGATGGATTGAACTCGGTTTTCCGGCGAAAATTTCCGGTAAATTTTCAGAGAATTCCGGCGACTTCCGGTGAAGTTTTCTGAGCGAAAAAAAGAGTGTGATTTTGATAAAACTCGCGAGCTCACTGAATGAATAAGGTATAACTCAGGTTTAAGTGTATTTCCGGTTTCAAATTCAAGTTCTTCGGTTATAATTTGATGTTTTGAATAAAAGACTTAAAGTTTTCAGTTATAACCGACGCTAGTTTAATTGTATCCGTTACGCCAAAATATAACGTCAATGATTGACGATTTCGTCGGGATTTCCGGCGAGAGTGACTGGGTTTGATTTCCAACTTTATTTTATGTATTATTTGTTTCAAATAATCAACAAGAAACACAAGTGGCGGAGCGGTTGTAGGGATGTGTGTTAAGGCTTTGCTGGCTCTCGGCTGACCGGGTTCGAGTCCCGGCTTTCGCATATTATTTTTAATTTACTATTTTTAATACATTTTCAAAAATAAATTTTATATTCTAATATACTTATTAATTATGTATCGTTTAAAATTAATTTGAGCATTAAATACGCAACGAAATTTTTAACTGGTTGTTCGGTTAATAAACGAAGCGGGTTTGGTAAATCCGGTTTTTGACGGATGTTACAGTATCCCCTACTTTTAGAAATTTCGTCCCGAAATTTAAGTAGTGGCATATTTGTCTAAAAAGGATGGTGTTTTAATTTGACAATTACATACTTAGAAGAGAGTAAGAGTTTAAATTTTGTTTGAGGCGGTAACGTTCCTTGTAAGGGTTGAATACCCTGCTACAGGATTCGCTTTTTGTTGCCTAAAGTGTATGAATACGGAACATGGATACACAGAGTTGATTGACTAAGTATGATGTTATGCATATGAGTTTGGGTACGTTTGAAAGATTAGGTTATATCCTAAAACATAACTTTTACTACTAAAACCTACATGGAACTTCTCATAACCGCCTGACAATGCCTCTGATCCTTTGGCAAGAATACTTATATTTAGGAAGTACCAGCGGCGTATCCACCATATTCTTGTCAAATTTTCATTGGTTTTATATTGGTTCTATGATGTGACTCTAGAACATAAATAAACATAACAACCAATATCTGAGTCCTAATTCTGATAGCATACATGTTTGATTGATGACACAATCCAATTCCTTTAAATGATGAGATGATATGAATGCTAAATCAGTGAGTATAACACAAACTTCAATCAAGATAATACCAAATCCTACATGGAACTTCTCATACCCGCCTGATAATGCCTCTGATCCTTTGACAAGAATACTTATATATAGGAAGTACCAGCGGCGTATCCACCATATTCTCGTCAAATTTTCATTGGTTTTATCGGTAAGTTATGATTAGTCCTATGTGACTCTAAAACATAAACAAACACAACAACCAAAGCTTGAGTCCTTGAATGATGACAATACCTCTCTCGTTTGTTATGATGGAGAGGTTAGTCTATGTAGAAAATGGAACACAATCCAATTTCTTTAAATGATGAGTTGATATGAATGTTAAATCAGTGAGTATAACACAAACTTCAACCAAAACATTACTAAATCCTACATGGAGCTTCTCATAACCGCCTGATAATGCCTCTGATCCTTTGACAAGAATACTTATATATAGGAAGTACCAGCGGCGTATCCACCATATTCTTGTCAAATTTTCATTGGCTTTATCCGTAAGTTATGATTAGTTCTATGTGACTCTAAAACATAAATAAACACAACAAACAATGCCTGAGTCATAATTCTGATCGTATACATGTTTGAATGATGACAGTCCCTCTCTCGTTTGTTGTGATGGAGAGGTTAGTCTATGTAGAAGTGAGACACAACCCAACTTCTTTAAATAATGAGATTGAAATACGTTGAGATGTATGATGGTATGAATGTTGAATCAATGAGTATAAAACAAAACTGAAATAATAATTTGCATTAAAATCCTTGAATAAATTTCCAATTTAAAATTGAGACACGTGAGATTTGAGATAACATAAAGAAAACATAAAACTAAGCGGTTGGAGTAGAATCTTGATTGTTGGTGAAGGGGACTAGTTGGGTGGTTTCGTTTGGGCCGTCATTATCTTCAACAGGATTGGCGTTGATCTTGAAAACTCTTCCTCTTGCTGGTGGCCTAATGGTTGGGTTTTCTTGATTTGCTTGGTTAACTGGGTTTGCTTGAGCTTGGGCGTTTATGATGTTAACCAATTGAGGGCACGTGTTTCTAAAGTGGGTAGGGTCGCCACAATTGAAACAAGCTCGAACATATGGGAACGTGGGGTATTGGGGTTGTTGATATGTTTGGATCATGTTTTGAGTAGGGGGTGAGGTTTGGTTTTGAGGGGTGCGGCAAACCTTGCTCATATGACCATAGCGTCCACAATTCACACATAGTCGACAAAGTAAGGTAGATGGATGGTGATAAAAACAGGTGTTACATCGAGGGTGAGGTCCAAGGTAAGGTTTCTTATTTGGGTAGGTTGAGTTGGGTGCTACTTGAGTGATTGGGATAGCTTGGAGGGGTACGGCTTGTAAGGCTGGTTGGTTGCGTTGGGTGACAGCGAAAAGTTGCTCGTCTCGTTTTCTCTTAGAAATGGGTTGAGAAGGGGATTCGGTTTGGGTGTAGTTGGAGGTTTCAGTCGATGCTTTATCCTTCTTCTTCTCCTCCTTGAAGTCTTTGTTCCGGATTCGGTTCTCGGTGAGCTCTGTAGCTAACTCCATTGCTGCTTCCAAGGTTGCAGGTGTGGTACTTATTACAGAGTCTTGAATCTTTGAAGGAAGACCTTGAATGTAGTGCTCGATCAAACGGTAGTGGGGAGTGAACAAGTTGGGAACCATTTGATTTAACTCGAGGAATCTCTTGTTGTATGTAGTGTGGTCGCCTTCCTTTTGTTTCAACGAATAGAACTCATCCTCTAATTTCTTGATTTCGCTCCTTGGGCAAAACCGTCTTGTCATGATTTCTTTCAATTCTTCCCAAGTCAAAGTCATAGTATCTTCAACACCCCGTTTGGCCTTCTCCGTATTCCACCAAGTAAGTGCTATTCCAAATAAACGACCAGTAGCATATCGCACTTTGCGATCATCGGGGCAATCGCAAGTTAGAGAAATGTTTTCCATTTCTTCAAACCAATAGAGAAGAGCGGTGACACCTTCAGTCCCTTCGTATTTTGTAGGGTCGCAGGATTTGAAATGCTTGTAAGTGCATTTAGTGGTATTTGGGGGAGGGTTGATAACATTTTGATCCTCTTGGTTGACAGGATTAGCGGTAAGGGCTTGTTGGACTTGAATTACAATGTTGGGTATTACAGCAGTCATTTGTTGAGCGATTAGGGCAGCCATGCGCTCGCGAGCTTTTCCTGCTCTCATCTTCCTACGAGCGGAATTAGAAGACATCTACAAGGAATACATATGAAGAGTATGAGTTGGATGTTTTTGGGATCATGTGTCGTATTTAGGAATGAATATTCATAAAATAAACATAGCATAATAAATCTACTACATCCATAGGATGTCTTGGGCTTTGCTCGTAATTGGGCCTTCCATGCCGCCATACTTCACCTTCGTAATCATGTGGGCCCGCATGAATACCGGGTTTTTCATATGGTTCGCATGTGTTAGCCTGGTTACGTACACTAAAACCCGGAGAAAATCGAGAAATATGTAACGTATGATATTCGGAATGTATCCAGGTGTGGACACGGTGACACCTCAAAGTGGGGTTAGTTCGAACGACGTTTGGTGTGGCATGCTTTGGCCTAATAGGTCCTTCGTACTCTCATCGTTAGTCCCCAGGTAGGCAAACTGGTCCGTTATATTGGATTTATACGAATGCCAACCTAGACAGGACGTTCCGACTACCGGTACTTGTACCCTTACAGTTACTACATGCCTGTCGCAGAACTCACTCTGATGAGATTTGAAAAATGAAAAATGCGACAAAATCTTGAATAACGGAAGTATGAAGATGATTTGAATATGTGATCATTGAAATATGTATGATGAATATGTATGTAAGTATGTCTATTTGACTGTAAGTATAATTCACTATGTATCACAAAATGTAATATTGGAAATGTTTGCATGCATTTGTGTATGTAATAAATATGAAGGAAATAAACATCATGAGTTTGCATGTAACCACATAAACAATTAAAATCTAATCAACTATAGTATAGGCTCTAAGGGTCTAATAACCAATCCTATATCCCTATAGTCATGGCTCTGATATCAATCTGTCACACATTGACCCGCAGCGGAAAAGGTGACCGTGGCATGATTGGGTTTTCATCAAAGCTCATGACATTTATTATAAGGTTTCATATTTATTATTTCAATTTAAAAGAGATCATACAATCATATAAAAAAATACAACATGTTCTATTCATCATTCTAAACTTCATTATTTTTCTTCTAAGTCAATTTCCTATGTTTTCCTTGCTTCATCCTGTTCACCTGTATCATGTGTAAAAATGTTTTTTGGATCAACAAAAAGTTGGGAGTGAACCTTGTTAGAAAACATTTATTATTTACTTCTGGTTGTATTTAATATGGAAAAATTGTGCAATATTCATATATGAACAAACGTAAATAAACATACAATAACAACAATTAGCATACAATAACAAACCATTAGCATACGATATCAAACAACAACAAACAATAACATACATTAACAAACCAACAACATATAATAACATATCAACTTGCATAAATATATAACATGAATGAAACTGTGCGATCAAGGCTCAATCAAACGGAGCCGATCGTATTGCATGTACTGAAAATGATAAATGTCTGTGCGATAAAGGCTCAATCAAACGGAGCCGATCGTATGTTGGCAACGCCAGGTTCACGCTCATAATGAAATGGGGAACTGCTCGCTCATAATGTAATGGGGAGCGGCGGCCTATGAAATTGCATGTACTGAAAATAATAAATTAAATCTAAACAATAATCACAAAAACAGTTTACACAGGCTGGATACACATTTATTCATGATATGATGTATGCACAATGATTTAAATATAATAAATAGTAAGACACATGATACACCCCAAAAGCGTGATTTAAACGGGGAATTTGTAGAGATTTACTCACAGTGGGTGCGTTCGGTGAATGATGATGAATGCGCACGAGTTTAGAGGATTGATCGTCGAGGAATAACTAACCTAATTAATAAAGAAAAGTAAGGTAAATAAATGGATTTTATTAACAACTTTAATAGGATTTTTGGATATATTTTTGTGAGTTTTAGGCTATTTTCTAACTTTAAAAATGTTATTTTTAAGTATTTTTAATTGATTTTTAAATAAAATAAATAAATAAAAATAATAAAAAAATGTTGACTTTTTGACCGTGGACCGTTGACTTGTTGACCGGTTTTATTGTGTAAGTGTATGCGCCGGGTGAGGCTCGAACCCGAGACCTCCCGTTCGCGTGCACGCAGCTCTACCAACTGAGCTACGTGTCTAACCCGAAATAATTATGTTTTTAATTATATTTATATACTAACTCAGTTTATTCAAAATTCTTTTATTTTAAAAAATGTTTTAAATCATCGGACCGGTGTCGTCAACAGGTCTCGAACCCGGGACCTGTGACTTAATGTTACACACAGTCCACTGCTGGACTGTGTGTCTAACTTGGTTAAAATACAGATTTTTATTATATTTAACATCTAACGGAGTTAACCCGGTTCAGTTTAAAAAAATGACATTTTATTACTGCGAAGGTGCGTGTGTCAAGAATCGAACTCGGGACGTGTACGTATTTGTTTGCACACAGTCCACCGCTGGACTGTGTGTCTAACCCGTTAATAAAACTGATTTTAATTAATCTTATAACATAACTGAACTCGTCTTCTTCGTTCAAAACACAGACATCGGTCAAAGCAACTGTTACTTGATTAATTCGGTTAATGAACAAGATGAACAATTGAAAAGTATTGAACCGAAGAGTTTGGGGAAAGAAAGTACCGAACAGATCGTCTTCTTCAGAAAATCCGGCGAAGCTCGTTGGCTCTGTTTTGGTGACCTTCGGCTGTTAGAATCAATTAACAGTTTGGAGGGATTAGATGTGAAATTGAACTAATGAGTAATGATTATCAGTATGTTTGAATGATCATACCGGTTAACCGCGAGTTTCCGAAAAATCCAGAAGTTTTCCGGTGAAAACAGAAAGTCCGGCAATGTCGTCTGAGGTTGATTCTGAGCGATGAAATGGTGTTAGAATTCGTCTTATAATGGAATGAAACAGAAACATCGAGGTAATTACCGTGTAGATGAAAGTCTCGGTTTTCCGACGACTTGCAGAGAATTCCGGCGAGTGAAATTTCTTGCGACAGAGATTCTTCAAAGGTTTAAGGTGAGTGGGAGTGATGTCAGTATGAGTCCTATGATCTTATTTTTGGGTAAGAAGAAAAGATGGATTGAACTCGGTTTTCCGGCGAAAATTTCCGGTAAATTTTCAGAGAATTCCGGCGACTTCCGGTGAAGTTTTCTGAGCGAAAAAAAGAGTGTGATTTTGATAAAACTCGCGAGCTCACTGAATGAATAAGGTATAACTCAGGTTTAAGTGTATTTCCGGTTTCAAATTCAAGTTATTCGGTTATAATTTGATGTTTTGAATAAAAGACTTAAAGTTTTCAGTTATAACCGACGCTAGTTTAATTGTATCCGTCACGCCAAAATATAACGTCAATGATTGACGATTTAGTCGGGATTTCCGGCGAGAGTGACTGGGTTTGATTTCCAACTTTATTTTATGTATTATTTGTTTCAAATAATCAACAAGAAACACAAGTGGCGGAGCGGTTGTAGGGATGTGTGTTAAGGCTTTGCTGGCTCTCGGCTGACCGGGTTCGAGTCCCGGCTTCCGCATATTATTTTTAATTTACTATTTTTAATACATTTTCAAAAATAAATTTTATATTCTAATATACTTATTAATTATGTATCGTTTAAAATTAATTTGAGCATTAAATACGCAACGAAATTTTTAACTGGTTGTTCGGTTAATAAACGAAGCGGGTTTGGTAAATCCGGTTTTTGACGGATGTTACACTGCTAGAGCAATTTATGGCTGTGCAAATGCTCTCTTTAAATCGAAGAAGCTATTACAAGTATAAACATAATTAGTTTCGGATGATAATTTACGTTCTTGGAAGTTCTTATCCAGTTGTGCAAAGGGTCTGTGTCCCATAATATTGTTGATTTCGTGTATGTAATATGGTAGGTTGCTTTGATTTAATTCTTGCATGCTTACACATTTGATTCAATTGTGCTTACATGTTTCTAGTACCTAGGTATGTAGAAACATGGGACAAAATCTTATGAACTGAAACGTACTGATATGGGTGTTTGTATTAGTATTTACGGAACAATAGTTATTTGGTAACCAAAAGCGGTTTAGATGAAAATACAGTCTTACTCGCTTATAGTTCTGAGTGGCTAGAGTCTGATTCTGAACCGAATTGGACTTTCAAGTATAACTTACATTAATTTTTTAGTGCTTATACTTTCCGAGTACTAACTAAGAGCATCTCTAACGCCGCCTTCTTTGGCTAAAAAAGAGTTAGATCGGTTTGTTTTGGGTACTTCGCCGTATCATTAGTCATCATCTGGTTAGCTTATACCATTGTGCAGTGGCGGACCTAGAAGTAAAATTCAGGGGTATCCTAATTTTTTTTACCAAATGGAGCAATCTTTTTACTGCACATTAAGTGGCGGAACCAAGATTTTATATGATTAGAGTTAGTGTTTTAGATGCTTCAGTTTCATTCAAGTGAACATAAAAAATTTCCGGGTCGGGTCCTAACTTAAGTTTTTGAATCTTATGATATGTATTAATAATTCAGCATGAACTTTAATTTAGTAAGTTTGCTAAAGTGTTTAAAGTTTTTTTATTACCAAATAAATCTCGACAATAAAGCATTTTATATAGAGAAAAATGTAAGCTACTGTATATGTATAGGTTAAAAAATAGATAACCTATGATAAAAGATTATTATAAGAAGTAAGCTCCAATAAAATAAAAAAAAATTAATAAGTTAATAGATAATAAGATTTTTTGAACGACCAACAAAATAAATGTTTGGCTATCCGGTGTAACTCAGTGGCAAAAGGTGACCTCATACACTTCCGATTGCAGATGGTGTTGGGTAGTCCAAGCATACTATCTTCAGTTCCGAAGAAAATCCGCCGCCCAAAAATCCACTACAATAAAACCTACTCAAGATTGGATTTAAACTTGAAATATATGACCTTAAACCTAAATTTTCAATTCCTCAACAATGTCCATTGAGCTATAACTTATTTTTTTTAGATAATAAGTTATAAAATAGTATACTAGAATAATAATATGACAATTAATTAATTAAAGTTAAAAGTGTAATTAAAATTTAAAGTAAATAATAAATAAAATGGAGCCACGTGTTGCAACAGATTTCAAGAAACAAAATAAATAAAATTATAATCATCTTTAGGTTTAAAAAAGCAAAGTCTTCTCTTTCCCAAAGCTGCAACTTCTTCCCGTCGAAAGTTCCGACTTTTCTTCAAAGTAATTCAATTTTCTTCTTCATCTCTCTCTAATATTACATTCAGAGATATCCTAATATTTGCTTAATGATATCCGAATACATAAAACCAAAAAAAAATGACACTTCGTCAAGATAGTTGATGGGTATCCCGGACAACCCTGAAACACGCATAGATCCGCCCCAAACACTACAGATACGAAGTTGAGCCATAGTCCGTGTACGGCTCGTTGAATGCTAGTTCCGCCATGTCATTGTGCACTCGGCGCCTCCTTATCCATATTAGAGCTATAACTTGAAAGTTTGGTTTAATTCTCAATCTCGCTCATAACCCGTGATCTTGGGCAACAAATACCTCCATTTGAAATCCTTGACCTCAAAGATTGAAGTTGGGAAAACAAAGCTGAAACATGTCAAGGAATTCCCAAGTTTGACTCGTTTGAAGCCCAAAATAATAATAATAATAATAATAATAATAATAATAATAATAATAATAATAATAATAATAATAATAATAATAATAATAATAATAATAATAATAATAATAATAATAATAATTGATGCAATAAGAATGGTTACAAAATTTCTATGGTAATCTAATTGATGCACGGTGTGTCGTTGGGGATTTTGTGGGGCGTGAGATTGGAAAAATGGAATTAGAATTGTTAGATGGGTTTGGTTTATGTTATTTAGTTCAAATTTCTTTGCGTTGAGTTTGGACATGGGTTAAAATGGATTGTTGATTGGGCTTTGATAATTTGATTGGGTTAAAAAGTAATTATTGGATAAGCTTTTGTCACTTTCCTATCTTTAAGTACACTTATCACCTAATTCTATTTGTTATTATCTAGTACTTAAAGGAAAAGTCTATGCAAGACTTTTATATCAAGTAACATTTTTATTCTCTTACTCTCGTATATTTTAAAAACTATTATTCCAACTCTTAAAACAATATTTTACCGACTAAAATAAACACAACCCTTTAATATATATTTTAGGTGATAAAATCCAATCTATATTTGACAAGAGTATTAATTTTTAGGCTAAAGTTCTCAAACAAAGTCTCTTAAATCTAGTAAGGGTACAAATATACAATGGACCTATACAATGACGAGAAATGTAACATAGCAGAAAAGACACAATAAATCGCAAAAAAAACGATAAAAACGGAAAAATACAATGGCAAATAAAAAGACGATATAAACAAAAAATTTTAAATCTATAAGGCAAAACCTAAAATCTAAAATCGTAGAATTCAACAAGAGGTTTCTAATGTCGCTAGAAAGAGTTCAATCAAAAGAGCCTCTTTGAGACCTTTTCTACGACATTTTTTTTTTGTTTTAGGAGACTACGCATTTGAACTTTTCCTTGAATCATATTATATTCATTTTTTAGAAGAAGAATCAACTATTTATTCTTTTATTCACTTTTTTATCTTGCATTTAAAAGATACTTTAAGTTAACTCTTTAATTTTTATATCTTTTATATACTAAGCTTATCTTTTAATTTATTTTAGTTCTTTTTACATTATAAATTTTAACTTTTTTCACTTGCTTATTTTTATGAACTTTTCTTTAAATTAATTTTTATATGGTTTGTCCCCGCCATAGAGCACAGACAGGCGGACTTACTATGGGGTGTCGGGGGATTGTCCGCACGGTAAAATCTTTTTTAGTACTATATATAGTTAAAACCTTGTCAGATCCCATGAAATTTCAAGACAGATCCTAAAGAAAAACTAAACTAGAAATGTACATATTTACATGTCACTATTAAACGTCATTGTCGCCGTTTCTATTTCTAGTTAAATTAACATACATGGTAGTCAAAGGGGCTTTTTTCATCGCATGCTTCAACCTCATGACTTGTATTATTCGCTTAAAGAATCCTCATACATCTTTTCATTCGACTCTATACTCACTAGGCATCCATGCCTCACGATTCATATCTCTACTCGCCGATAAAATAAGGTGACCTTCCATAACATCTTATGCTTTGACCTTAACATGAAGGTCCTATCAATAGAAAACAATCGTTTTATCCTCGTTTATATCGTCACTAATGACAACGCGTACCTTATCATTTTATCTTTGTTTAACCCGCCAAATATTGTAGCTATTATCAGCCTGTTGACATTCTACCATGCCCCTTCTGGTTGCATCAACAATCCCGTTACTAGCCAAATTCCATGTCATCTCCGAACCTGCGCGCTTTCAAATTCGTTGTCATTACCCATCATCCCCAAAAATAGGGCATGTCATGTGCACAATCAGCCTTACAACCTCGCCAATCAACGTATACTTAATGTGAAAAGCATCCCCTCGACCCTAGCTGGTGATCTTGATAGAGAGGGTGAAACCCGAGCTTTAAAGTGTTTAAATCGTGAGTTTTATATACATTCTATGTGTTTATTGCTTGGAATGAGATAACTACGAGAATTGTTGTATGTAGGCTAAGCACGTAATTTGGTGAAGTTATGATGATTAAGAATGGCGTGGAATGCATTGGAATGGTCATTGCAGCTCTTGGTAAGGATTTGGAACTGTTCGGTTAGAAGACGACTTGAGAGTACAAGAAGCACGGAAGAATAAAGTTCAAGGACTATTCGGTACTTAATTAGAAGTTGTTGTGTGCCTACATATACAAGAAACAAGAATCTACAAAGCACAAGGACAAATTGGTCGTTGTGTGGAAGTATAAAGATGAGGGAAAAGAGGTCATAAGTCGCGACCGTAGCCTACGGTCTTGTGCTCGTAGGTTACGGTTACTCTAATGAAGCAAAAGAAAGACAGAAGATGTGAACTGTAATCTACGGTTCATCACCGTAGGTTACGTTTGAGTTACAAGCTGAAACAGAAGTTTTAAACCATAAGTTACGGTTCATACCGTAGCTTACAGTTTGGTTGACGAAAGAATGCGAATTCCATCGTTAGGAGTTATATTAGGGTTTTTTAAAGAAGGGAATCATTATCTTTACTCCAAGAACGACCAGAGGCACTCCTAGGGCACCAAGTTCAAGGCTTTTCACCTTCGATCATCATAATCTTGCATCCAACTACCGAATCAATCATGAATTCTTCATCCAACCAAGCTTTCAGTGGTTTTCTTTGTGAGTTGAGCGGCTAAACTTTCATGGTTTCCTCCGGATGGCGAGTTTTTGTAAGTTAACTGATTTTATATGTTTGTGACAATCGTTTGACTCAGTGATCTAAGCATTTGATGTTTTTCACTGTTGATTTATTTAATTAATTGTAATCTATTGCATTTGCTTAACCCTTATTCTTTGATCATTCAATTCCCGAGAGTTCTAGTAATTGGGATATATTTGTTATGTGATTAGGGTTGGTAACTTTGATTGGTAATCATTAGATAACCTCCTGTCATGTATTGACCGGAGTACTTAGTCTTTGGATATCACAATTGGTTAATTAAATTATTCCACTTATGTCTATGTAGGTGTTTCGATTAAACACATAAATGAATTTAACGGCAAAACCTGAATTCCGAGGAACCATTCTTCCTCCTATTTAATTAAATCTTAATTTTCTTAGTTGTTAGTTTAATCAAACAATCAAACTCCCGTTGAATTTACTTTTCTTAGCAAGTAGTGAGACTAAACACTATCTACTCTCCACAATCTTCCTCTGGTTCGATACCCGACTTACTCTAGCTACCTAGTTTATTTCGTTTTTTGCATGATGCTAACGATAGTCATCAAATGGCGCCTTTGCCGGGGAGGCGTGCACAAAGTGTTTAATGTTTAGTTTTTAGTAAAAATAGATAAAAACTCAAAAATAGTTTTATTTTGTTTTGTTCGGAATTACGCGAGGTCTTTTTGTTTTGTTTGTGTAGGTGATCTTGATCATGTATGCATCATACTCGGAATTCAGGGAAGTCATAACCATTAGTGTTCGACCCAGAGATCGGGAGTTCAGGGAAGTCATCACCATTAGTGTTCGACCACCAACAGTGAAGCATACGAAACGAGTGTTACATCCTGAGAACAAAATACTACAATCACCAACATCGAAAACCAAAACAATGGAGAACTCGCAACTCCAGAAAAACAATCGGAGAACCCACTACAGCAACAACAACAATTCTCACCAACTCCTACTCAACCCGCGCCGAATACTACGATACCAGCTGCACCACCCCCACCACCACAATCCACTCAACCTACATCTACTTATCCAGTCCCACCATTCCCATTCCTTTTTCCTAATCTCGATAACCTTCAACCAGCTTCAACCCAAGCCACCTCTTTTCAATACTCGTCTGTCACTCAGATAGCCAACATACAACAGTCATCACCATATGTGAGAGTCATTCCAGATGATAATACGTCACGAAGTCAGACTCGACCAGTGAATTCATCAACATCAATTCCTCAAGCTGCTCAACCGTCTCATTCTCAACAAAGCCAATCGATCATCACTCTTTGATCAAGGGAACAATTCAGGGGAATTTGATGATGGTTATGAAGAATATGACAATTATGTTAGTCAAGGTGGTAGACAGGTAGTTAATACGGGGAACTTTGAGATGTCAACAACAGGTTTTGGGTTCACAGATAGAGTAAATCAGAATAATCCCGCATATCAACAATATGTGCAACAGCCAGTGAGTGTAACGCCGCCGGCACAACCGATACCGATGCAACAACCGCAATATCAACAACCTGACCCGATTAATCAGCAGCCTATCCCGAGAAGACCGTTAATCAACCGGATGGTATTCCTAGAAGGTATGATCGAGGGCCAGTCAGAGGGGTTGAAAGTCACTTCAAACCGTCCATTGCGAATAACCCATCACCGGTTGTGATTCCTCAGTTACAAGGAGGTAGATCATTTGAAGTGAGAGAGTAATCGATATCTAGTCTACCAAAGTATCATGGCTTAGCACATGAGGAGCCATACTTGCATCTAGCTGCTTACAATGCACGTTGCAATACAATTGGGGGTCAAGGCTTTACAACAGATGATGTGAAATTGGTACTTTTCCAATTCACACTTGAAGACAAAGCACAACAATGGTTTCATTCGTTACCATCAGCTTCAATCTTTACATGGCCTAAGATGCAACAACTATTTTTAGATGAATTTTACACTCCGCTGCGTACGGACAACGCTAGAAAAGACATTCGGGGTTTCCGACAACAAACTGGTGATCTTTTCCATGAGGCATTTAATCCAAGATGATGCTCAAGAACTGCCCGCATCATGGTATTTAGCTATGGGAGCTTCTTAACGCATTTCACGAGGGTTTAACGATGAAGATGCACGGGATGTGAGTTCAACATCAACTGGTACATTTGGTACGAATTATGAACATGTTGACTGGGTATTTTTAGAAAGGAATGCGAGAACGTAAAAAAGGAATGCTCAATCCTCGGAGCACTCGACATTCGGTAGTGAGAGCAGTAGAGAATTCACCTGAACCAGGGGGACAACTCCCAATGTGTGGGCATTGTGGAGATATAGGACATATTGTAGATCAGTGTCCGGTTAGTCTGGGTGAAAGTGAAGATTTAAACTTTGTTCAAGGTGGAGGTGGGGGCAGAAACTTCAACATGCAATCTAACACATATCACCCAGGTCTTAGGAATCATCCGAATTTGAGTTATGGAAATGCAAATAATCAGCTCAATCCGGGGTTTCAAGGTAACAACCAAACTGGTGGTCAACAGAACTTCAATCAGAATCGGGTTCAAGGTAATTTCCAAGGGGCTATCATAATAACCAAAGAGGACCAACGCGACCCTCTAATGCAACCGAGGGTAATGATGTTATGGAGATGCTGAAGTCAATTCAGCAAGATCTGCAAAAGCGCAGTCAAGCGGATGAGATGAGGGCGCAGAAGGATGAGATACGGGACAAGGCCTTTCAATCGTTGACTACGCAAATGGGCCAACTGGCGACCGAGATAAAGGAGTTGAAGCCGAACAATGGAAGATTATCGAGCACACAACAACAAATCCCGCTCATCAGAAGAAAGGTAGCTCAGTCGGCCAGGTAAGTACTTTACGTGGTGGTAAAAGTTATAATACGGTCGACACTCCATCACCACTCGTTGACGGTGTGGTGGAGGATTTAGGTGAAGATGGTGAGAGTGATAATGAGTCGGAACCAAATGTCGTTAAAATTGATGATAAAATTGATTCTAATACCCATGCTATAACTATAGAGCCAACCAAGGCTAAGGAAGGGGAACAAATTGCACCTCCCTTTCCTGAAGCTTTGAAGAACCCGGGTAACACATGCGTTATTCATAAAAGGGGACCTCAACCGGAGGAAAGCTGGGAGGTATTTAAAAAGGTAAAAATAACTTACCCTTAATTGATGCAATCAAGCAGGTTCCGGCTTATGCCAAATATCTTAAGGATATGTGCACTCAAAAACGGCAACATAAGGTCCCTAAAAAGGTTGATTGAACTCAGAGAGTGAGTGCCGTGCTGAATGGAGTGCTTCCACCTAAGCTGCAAGATCCAGGAGCGCCCCTAATTCCAATTCAGGTGGGTGATTTTAAAATGAACATGGCGTTATTGGATCTTGGCGCTAGCGTGAGCATCCTTCCGAGAAGCTTGTACGACCAATACGATTTTGGTCCACTGTGTCGTGCCGACACAATTGTTGTGTTGGCAGATTTAACCCCTAAGCTTCCCTGAGGGATAGTTCGCGACGTATTATGAAGGTGGAAGAGTTCTGATGGAACGGGTTTGGAATGCTGTTTAACATGTTTAAATGATTAACTTTATGAGTTTTTATGTGTATGAATGTTTGGAATTGAATAACTACGAGAAGTTGATGTTATGTAGGTTAAACATGAAGATTGGATGTGTTTCGGGGAAATCAAGTGGAGTGGAATTGAAGATCTTGGGATATGGTATGATAGAGGGCTAAATTATGAAGACTGGCTGCAAACGGGGAGGAAAATGGACTTTAAACGAAGAAGTTATGAAGGAAACTGTGTTGTGGAGAATCTGCCAGTACTGTAGGCTACGGTTCCAGAGTGCTTCGGTGTAGCCTACGACGCTGGACTTACGGGTCTATTGATAAAAATATGAATTTTAGGGTTGGAAAAGATATCTTTCACACAATTCGCAAGAGGCAAGGGGGACGAACTGAAGTGACTTTGAGCAAGTTTTTACACCATTCCACACATTCCAATCATTCCAGAATCATCAGTCATGTTTTCCAACATCGAATCTGAAGATCAAATCAGCACCATGAGCGGCTAATTTCTTTGTGGTTTTCTCCAGGGCTAGGGTTTTGTAATTAGATGAACTGTTCAATTTCTTTTTATGTTTGGGATTAGCAATCTAAGCATTCAATGCTTTTTGCTATTTGATTCATTAAACTGATTGTAATTGTTTGAGTTTTATTCAATATCCATTTGTTTATCTTTCAATTCCTGAGATATATAGCAATTAGGATATATTAGAAAACGAATAGAATTTGATAGTACAAAACTGATATGTTCATGATAGCCTTGCATTGCTAATGCAATCCGAGTAAATTATCTTTTCATATCACAATTAGTTAATTGAATTATACAGGTCATATCTATGTGATTTCCCAAACTGAATTGAATTAGCAAAACTGCTGAAAAACCTGAATATTGGAGGAATCACCTTTTCTCCAACTGTTTACAACTTGTTGTAGTAATTTTAAGTTAATCAACCAACCAAATCAACTGAGTTATATTTCTTTTTCAGCAATAGTTAATCAAAACTTAATATCATAACACTTTCCACAATCCTCCTTTGGTTCGATATCCGACTAATCCTATCTACATAGTTTAGTTGGTTTTTGCATGACACTAACGACAGTCATCAAGTTCTACTATCCAATAGACTTCTTGGTAATTGATTAAGTCTATTCTGAACAAATCAAGCAACCGAATAAGATTTTGGGCCGACCTTTCTTAGCCACTGCAAATGCATTGATCGACTGTCGTACTAGCACTGTCGATATGACGTTTGGTAATAGAAAGTCCGATTAAATGTGTTTTCTAATGTTTCTGACATGTTTTCTAGTAATGAATGTTTCATGGCAGATATCATAAATGGGTGTCATCCTCATCTGGAGGACGAAACTTCTAAGTGTTGTTTGTTGTGTGACAGGAAGGAGCAGAATCACATGTGTGATTTAGAGGAAGAGATGCAGAAATTGGAAGCACAAGCGATACAAGAAATAAGGCCTCCATGGACTCATCATGTGGAGAGTCTTCCAGCTGAGATATCATCCGGATTGAAACCATCATTAGTCAGCCCACCAAAGGTTGAACTGAAAGAGCTGCCACAACATTTAAGGTATGCATTTTTGGGAGAGGATCAGACTCTTCCGGTGATTATTACTGCCAACTTGGAGAAGGAACAAGAGGAAGCACTTCTGAAGGTGCTGAAGACCCATCGAGCATCGATTGGGTGGACGCAGATTTAAAAGGTATAAGTCCCTCTATTATTATGCATAAGATTATAACTAATGTATATGCGAAGCCTACATGGGACACACTGAGGTGCTTGAATCCAAATATGCGCAAAGTTGTGAAGAAATAAGTAATCAAGTGGTTGGACAATGGGATCATCTATCCCATTTCAGATAGTGCATAGGTCAGTCCAACCCAAACAATGCCAAAGAAACCAGGAATTCAGATCATAAAGGGCGAGAACGGTGAGCAAATAGCCACTTGACTGGTAACCGGGTGGCGTGTATGTATTGATTACTGGAAATTAAATGCCGCCACCTCAAAGGATCACTCCTCTTTACCCTTCATTGATCAGATTGTTGAAAAGTTATCAGGCCAGAAATACTACTGCTTTTTAGATGGTTATTCGGGGTACAATCTGATTGCCATCCACCCCGATGAACAAGAAAAGACCACATTTACATGCCCCTATGGCACCTTCACATTTACGAGAATGCCATTTGGGCCGCGTAATGCCCCGACCACCTTTCAAAGGTGCATGATGAGTATCTTTTCAGATATGGTCGGGGTTGCCCTAGAAATCATTATGGACGACTTTTCTTTCGGTCATCATTTGATACTTGTTTGAATGAGTTATCTAGGGTATTAGAACGATGTGTCCAAACAAACCTTGTGCTTAGTTAGGAAAAGAGCCATTTCATGGTTCAAGAGGGCATAGTGTTAGGGCATGTTGTGTCTAATAAGGGGATTGAGGTCGATAGGGCCAAAATAAAAGTGATCTCTACATTACCTCCCCTTACTAATGTGAAGGGCGTTCGTTCCTTTTTAGGACACACCGGGTTTTACCATAGGTTTATTAAGGGTTTTAGTGTCATAACGAAACCTCTATGTAACCTACTATTGAAAGATGTTCCATTTGAGTTTAATGATGAATGTTTAAAAGCTTTCAGTGTGTTGAAGGAGCAGCTAGTACAGGTCCCGATCTTGCAATCACCTGATTGGACAAAACCTTTCAAAATAATGTGTGATGCAAGCGATTTTGCTATTGGGTCCGTACTTGGCAAAGAGTAGACAAGAGACCGGTTGTTATCTACTATGCAAGCAAAACTCTCTCTGATGCTCAACGTAATTACACCACAACGAAGAAAGAGTTGCTTGTGGTTGTCTTTGCGTTAGACAAATTCTGGTCATATATTTGGGGAAGCAAAGTAATTGTTTACTCTGATCATAGTGCAGTTAGGTACTTAATGGAGAAGAAGGATGCTAACCCGAGGCTGCAAGAGTTTGACCTCAAGATCATAGACAAAAGGGGTGCGAGAATGTGGTTGCTGACCATCTGTCACGACTACCTTCGGGAATAGAGGATGTTACACCCGATTAATGAGCAATTTCCTGCTGAATTTATTATGTCTGTTAGTTTCGGACCATGGTATGCTAATTTTGCTAATTATCTTGTTTCAGGTACGGTACCAGGTGCATGGAATAAGCGTAGGAAGCAGCAGTTCCTGACGCAAGTGAAGAATTATATCTAGGACGAGCCAGATTTGTTCCGGATTGGTGATGACCAGATCATCCGAAGATGTATTCCTCGAGACAGAATTCCCGGAAGTGTTACAACACGCGCACTCATCTGCACGTGGTGGTTACTTTAGTGGTCAAAAGACATGCCATAAATTTCTTGAGTGTGGCCTTTATTGGCCCTTTATTTAAGGACACCTTTGAATTTACCAAACATTGTACTAATTGTCAAAAGATGGGTGGGATTTCCAAAAGGGATAAGATGCCAATGCAACCAATCTTAGTTGTTGATATATTTGATGTGTGGGGGATCGATTTCATGGGTCCGTTCCCAAATTCGAATGGTAATCTATACATCTTAGTGGCAGTTCACTATGTTTCAAAGTGGATTGAAGCGATTTCCACAAAGACGAAGACCATGCCGTTGTCTGCAAGTTTGTCCAATCAAACATTTTTGCAAGGTTTGGAATTCCCCAGGTAATCATTAGTGATGGGGGATCTCACTTTAAAAACTTTAATTTTGGCAGACTGCTGAAACGGTATGGCGTAGACCATTGAATTGCTACACCATATCATCCACAAACGAGTGGACAGGTTGAAGTGTCGAATAGGCAGATTAAAGAAATCTTGCAAAAGACGATGCGAACTGACCGTAAGGATTGGTCAACCAAATTGGACGATGCCTTATGGGCATATCGCGCCGCTTACAAAACTCCTATCGACACTACACTCTATCGATTGGTGTTTGGGAAGGGTTGTCATTTACCCATGGAAATCGCACATCGTGCATTGTGGGCTATTAAACAAGTCAATACTGACTATTCTGATGCAGGTGCCCACAGGTTGTTGAAGCTAAGTGAGCTTGAAGAATTGCGCAATGAGGCGTATGATGCCGCAGCCACATACAAAAACAAGATGAAGGCGGTGCACGACGCGAAGTTGAAGCGTGAAGTCTTTGCGGTAGGTCAACGGGTATGACTCTTTAATTCCCATCTTAAGTTATTTCCTGGAAAATTACGAAGCAAATTGACTGGTCCGTTTGTTATCACACGGTTGGGGAAATTCAGAGGTGTAGAGATTAAAGACCCGAAGGACGAAAAGAGGCAAGTGGTAAATGGTCACCGATTGAAACCGAACTTGGACGGTGATGACTTGATTCCGTTATCAGAAGAGGTGAACTTCCTTGCAAGTTCACCTGATTATACGATCGACTGAGGGTCATGAGAAGTCCGCTGAAGATTAAAACTTAGCTATATCAGGAGGCAACCCGCATGTTTGTACATAATCCTTTTTGTTCATTTGTATAGTATTTTGTTTGATATTAATGGTTTGAAGAGGTTTGTTTGTGAGCACACCCATAACATCAAGCAAGTATGGGGAAATTGAAAACGCCCAAGTACGTTTCTGAATTAATTTGGGTGTCGAGGTCGACACGACTTTTCATGGGGGATGGAGCGGGCGAGTAAACAAGGAAATTAATCGAAAAAATTTAAGATGAGTCTCGCTAAAAGTACAAACACGATTTCTTTAAACTTTTTGCTTAAAAAAAATTAAAAGGCAGACCATAGCTTACGGCCCTCGACCGTAGGTTACGGTCCAGTATTTCTGTATCGACAGAAACCGGGAACCGTAAGCTACGGTTGACCGACCGTAGCTTATGGTCGTGATTGGGTATGCGTGGGTGGACCAGTTGTGTTAGTTTCGACCCGAGTTTCTTTTAAAACCCATTTTAAACGGGTATTACACATGCTCCGATACTTATGTCAGATCTTCTCCCTATTTTCACCACAAATTCCTTATATTATCATCTACCTACATCATCTTCTTCCTCCAAACTCCAAAACCTCCATAGCCACCTCCATCTCTAACCTTCTTGTTTCTCCACCAAATCGAGTGATTTAAGAGCCTAACTTGACTATTTTTTGGAGAGGAACACAATCCTAGTCTCAGTTTCTTTGGAAAACGCTCAGAATCCCACCAATCACGTTGAGCCCGAAGAACCCTAGAATTCCAAATTTGGGGCTTTTCGTCCAAACTTCAAATACAAGCAATTTGAGAATTCTTTAAGTGTACTAAGCGATAAAGGTATGATTTCTACCCCGATTTGCTTCTATTTGATGAATAAAGTTGTAAGTGTTCGATTTATGCTTGTTATATGTTTGTATGGCTATTCAATAGCTAAGTAAGTATGTAGTGAGTCGAAAATTGGTGGTTTCATGGTGATTTCTGAATTACAAGGGGTATGCATGAGGGTTTAGATGAATGTTATGGCTAATGGGTAATGTTGAACTTGTTTAAAAGCTAGTGAATAAAAAGAATTTCTGAATTTGTGAATGAACTTGTGCATTAAACTTAGTTGATAAAAGAGTTCATAAGTTAAACAAGTTATAGCCATAGCAACGAACAAGTGTGGGATGGTTTCATGGGCACTTGTTCTTGAATATTTTTGAATTGATTTGGATTAAGTTGGTTTGGTTGATTGTGTGTAGATGGTACACTCACGTCCAGGGAAGGAACAAGCAGCTGGTTCATCTGTCGCTGCCCCGTCTCAGTCCAAGAGAGCAAGGAGAGATACCGGGGTCGAGATTCGAGATATACCAATGGAAGAATATGTTGAACCTCAATATGGACATGGTGATGTTCCATACCGACCGAACTGGACCACAGGTCCTCTAAGCAAACAACAGGAAGCATATCAGCCTGAATTATTTTATGCAAAGATGGGTGATGATCGTTCAATAAAGGATAATGCGTATTTTGAGTAGATTATTCAAAAATTCAGATCTTAAGGCGTTGGGGTTGTTTGAGAATTTGTTGCACTTGGATGGGAGGAAGTGATGGACTTTCATGGTAATGTACAGGGAGATGTTTATATAAAGAGTGTGATAGCATGGTTGAGTACTTTGAACAAGGTCGATGGGAAAGATCCACCAAGGATAGTTACTCTCACATGGAAGGTAAACGGGAAGCCAGCTACAATGTCCTTGGCCACTTTGAAGCAATTAACGAAGTTTTATTCAAAACCAGATAAATTTTATCAGTTGATTGATGAGAATGATTACTTCAATGAGCAGAAAAACATTGTCGAGGAGAATCTGATGTATACGGAGCTATTTATGGTGAACAAAGGAGTTGAGATGAAGTGGGACAATTTGAAGCCGCTTGTCAGGGTATTACTAAGTCTAGTAAGTTTGAATGTACACCAAGGCTTGGTGATAAGGTTGCCATCAGGAAATATGAGCTTCCAGTTCTTTACGCGATCATGACCGGGGATCAGTACAATGCTTGTTAAGCTAGGGCATTGCTACCATCCGAAATACGGTTTGTTAAACCGCATGCCACCTTTTCTATTGCCGAGATGTGCAAAAGTGATCAGATCGAGTATGTGAAAACCAAAGCGTGGCACAAGATTAAGTTTGGAGACGGGGCAAAGTTAAAGGTTCTACAATGGGGGAAACAGAGACCAGGTTCAGGAGAGATGGATGACTTGGACACTAGTGATGAGGAGATAATGAGGTTGAGGAGATAATGAGGTTGAGGAGAAAAGCGGGAGTAGATGTTGGTGAAGGTTCGAGTCTGTAGCATGAGGAGCCGAGACAATCGAATTATTCATGGGGTGTTTTAGATGATGAGGCCCAAGTATTTGTGACAAGTAGGCAACCACCGGAATATGGTGGTTGAGAGACATTTCAACAGGCTATCTACGATCAAGGTTCGAGGCAAGACATAGATCGAGATCGTCAACACAGTGAGTTAATGGACTACATGCGATGAACTGATCGGGTGAGGCACATTGATTCTCAAATGGATCTCAATCTAAGAGCCTATGACGAGAATCAAACTAGGAGGCATTTGGATTTTTATGCTGGGTCCATATGTTGAAATCCACCTTATATGGATTACAGTCAAGAGCCTCTCTACCAACAAGGTATGCCTCGCCACCCTATGCCTCAGGTACACGGATCGATGTGGTTGTCGCGGCAGTATTTAGAGCCGCATTTTCAAAGTTCATATCCGTATCAACAACAACTGTATGAGTATCAGTCTCATCAGCATCAGGCTCAATCTTCTTCTACATCAGCACCGCAGTAGGATCCGCAAGGAGGAGGTCTTGCGGATATCTTCGATATGAGTTCCTTCTATGAGAACTTGGGAGGTTAATAATATGGTGGGCCACCGGGTCCATCATACCAGTGATGCACTCTGTGACTTGTTCAGGTCCATGTGCTTTTTCTTGTACTTTATTTATACAATTTACTTGCTTTATTTTTGGTGTGTTTTTTTGTCTCTGGTGGTGTTAAAACTATTTGTGTTTAGGGAATGGTTTAGTTTTATTTATTTGGAGTTAGCCGCTCTTGGGTATGTTGGTTGGTATTCCCGGGTCAGCTTCTAAAAGCACCATACAAATAGTTACAAGCTGAAACAGAAGTTTTGAACCGTAAGTTACTCTAATGAAGCAAAAGAAAGACAAGAAAGTCTTTTGACCGTAGGTTACGGTTACTCTAATGAAGCAAAAGAAAGACAAGATGTGAACCATAATCTACGGTTCATCACCGTAGGTTACGATTGAGTTACAAGCTGAAACATAAGTTTTGAAACGTAAGTTATGGTTCATACCCGTAGCTTACGGTTTGGTTGACGAAAAAATGCGAATTCCAAGGTTAGGAGGTATATTAGGGTTTTGTAAAGAAGGGAATCATTATCTTTACTCCAAGAACGACCAGAGGAACTCCTAGGGCACCAAGTTCAATGCTTTTCACCTTTGATCATCATAATCTTGCATCTAACAACTGAATTAATCATGAATTCTTCATCCAACCAAGCTTTCGGTGGTTTTCTTTGTGAGATGAGTGGCTAAACTTTAATGGTTTCCTTCGGATGGAGGGTTTTTGTAAGTTAACTGATTTAATGTGTTTGTGACAATCGTTTGACTCAGTGATCTAAGCATTCGATGCTTCTCACTGTTGATTTATTTAATTAATTGTAATTGAAATGCTTTGGTTAACCCTTATTCTTTGATCATTCAATTCCCGAGAGTTATAGTAATTGGGATATATTTGTTATGGGAGTAGGGTTGGTAAATGTGATTGGTAATCATTAGATAACCTCCCGTCATGTATTGACTGGAGTACTTAGTCTTTGGTTATCACAATTGGTTTAAATTATGCCACTTATGTCTATGTAAGTGTTTCGATTAACAAATAAATGAATTTAACTGCAAAACCAGAATTCCGGGGGAACCATTCTTCCTCCTATTGAATTAAATCTTAATTTTCTTAGTTTTTAGTTTAATAAAACAATCAAACTCCCGTTGAATTTACTTTTTCTTAGCAATTAGTGATACTGAACACTATCAACTCTCCATAAGCCTCCTCTGATTTGATATCAGACTTACTCTAGCTACCTAGTTTATTTCGGTTTTTTGCATGACGCTAACGATAGTCATCAGATCTCTAGGGGCTTATCCATAACTTATTATGTGTCCGCACATACACACACGAGATCTACTGTCCTAGTCATCATCTTCGTCACGTCTGGATATCAAACCTACATGGAACCTACACGGGTATTCATCATTCCTTTCCTTTGAGCTTAGCTTTAAACGTCTTCCTTAAGCGATTAGTTGTCTCATCCAACTCATGCATCCTTGGCGTTCCCGATTAGCCCCTTCCACTTTCACTTTGGTATCGACTTGTTCCCAAAGTAATACTAAACATCAACTAATGCTAAACGGATTCCTTTAATTCTTAAAAACCATACTTAGGTGCCAAACCCGTTTATCGGTTTGTTTAATAAGGACCCATGCGCCAAAACCCGTCAATGAATCCGCTTGATACCCTTGTTTACAGTTTCGTCTAAACGTAGTAATTCACAAAGGTAGTGTTTGGCATGCAGGAATGAGAGAGATAATGTAATGGATGATTAGGATGGAATGAAAAAAATTGTGTTTGGTTATTCAAGGTATTGGAATCACCAATTACATAAGGAATTTTATTCTCTCAAATTTATTTCATCCACCCCCTTTGTTTTTTTATTCCATTCCCCCTCTCACCCTTCGTCACCAATCACCAACACCGCCCATCAGACCCGTTGTCACCCTCTGCCACCGCCACCACCGTCATCGGCCACCGCCCCCACGTCACGCCAGCCACAACCACTCCAACCCCTATCACCACAATCACCCACCGCTGCTGCTGCCACCCTCCACCACCAACCACCGCCACCCACCGCCACCCACCGCTATGTCGCCACCACCACGTCCCCGCTATTGTCGCCACCCGCTACCATCGACTACTGACCAATGCACCGCCCGCCACTGCCGACCAGCACTATTCCGACTCCCAATGCCACTACCACCGACCACTGCCGCCACCCTCCACCACCGACCACTGCCACCCACCGCTGTTGCCACACCACTTACTGCTATCGCCACCACCACCTACCGCTATCGCTGCCACCCGCCACATCCACTACCAACCAACGCTGTCGCCGCCCATCGTCGAGCCACCCTCCAACACAGACCACCGCCAACACAGGCCACCTCCATCGAACACCGCTAGAATTAGTTCAATCGGAGGAGTCTGTTTGATACATTTCTTACGACATTTTAGTTTTAGGAGACTATGTATTTGTACTTATTGTTGAATCGTTATATATTTATTTTTAGATGAATAATCATCTATTTATCCTGTTTTGTTTTCTTATTTCTATTTTTTTCTCCCGCTTTTTAAAGATCTTTTAAGTTACCTCTTTTTATTTTTTATTTTATATACTAAGCTTATCTTTTGATTTATTAAAGTTTTACCCTTTTTATCTTTTTATAAACTTTTCTTTAAACAAAATTCCTTTTTATGTGGTATGCACTCTGTCATAGAGCGCAGATCGGCGGAATTACTATGGGGTGTCGGGGATGCCCGCATTGCAAAATCTTTTTTTGCTATATATAAGTTAAAATCTCGACCGAATCTCATAAAATCTCAAAGGCCTCTAAGAAAAAACAATACTGTACATTTTTACAAATGTAAATCTAATATAAATAACAAATTTATTTAAACACGTATACTGATATTTAATACAAGATTTTGAAGCCACTGCTAAGTCTAACAAAACTAACTTCTTTCGTTATTGCACATTTGTTTAACTATGTAAACATTTATCCTATAAAAACAAAACCCCCAAAAAAAAAGCAAATTGGAGTCTCTTTTGAAAACTAAGACTTGATGAGCTAAATTAGTATTTTTATATATAGCGAAAATAATTTATTTTGAATATTTAAATGTCTTTAACGAATTAAAGAGGTTGTCTTCCCACTTAATGTTAAAATTTAAAAAACTTTAGTCAACTTTTTGAAGGCATGCTTTATTTGTAGTATGACTTTTTTAAAGACGTACTATTTTATATACTAAGATGATATTCGTATCTCTTCTAATTATTCTAGTTTCTTACACTAATGTTTATATTAAAGTATATATGATATCATTAATTATATACGTAGATTTACATTTTATTTGTTACAACTTCGTAACGTGCAAATTACTTTTAAAAACATTATCATGATTATTTTTATTTTTATAGTGAACTTTTTTAAACGTATATAATAAAATGAATTATAGTCAAATTGATAACAACTTACTTCAACAAAAACGAATCACCCCAACATATGGTAAAGGTGAAGAAAATACGTTGTTCACTCTTGAATTTGTCTCTATAATTATTAAGTTTTTGATTTTATTTTATAAAATACTATTTTTTTTTGTAAAGCTAATATCTCTTAGAGTGTGTAACTTATATTCTCAAAGGAGAAATTTTGCCAATTTTTAAAAGTGAGCATAGACAAATAAGAAAGTAACCCTAAGTAAGGTTGGGTGTAGAAGGCCGGGACCAGCCAATAATGCCCGCCTAATCAATCCTTTTGGGCGCCAGGGAGCGGTTAGCCCCCTCCTTCGTTTAGCTTTAGCCGGTAACTCCTCTCATTTTACAACATCTTTTTAGTATGTCATAACAAGTCACTCACCAATTTTTTTTCTTTACTTAATTTAGTTTACACTACAGGTGTATAAACAACCCATATTTCTTTTACGTAAGCAAAAATTGGGTTAGGATACAATAGAAAGTTTCTATCACTAGGAATGATAGGAAATAATCTTGTCAATCTATTTAGTAATCAAGGCTAAGATTAAATGAACTAAATTGAATCAAAAAGAGGAGACGCGTGGGTTTTTGTAGGGGCATTCTAGTCAACCCAAGGTAATAGTTTCTCTCTCCTCCAATTCCCTCTCATTTTTTAAACGTTAATAACTCTTTCATACGACATTATTTTTTATAAAAATTACACAAAAAAACGAGCGTTTTTTATCTTTAAAACGAGTATGCTATTGCTATATTTCGGAAAAATAATTTTGAAAACCCCAGTTGCGAAAAACGCAATAAAAAACCAGTGATTTTTTTTTGTAAAATGCAACCAACTGTCTACAATTAAAAAACCCGGACAACCCTTCAATCAAAACCGCAATGGCTGAATGTAAAACGCAAGTACAGTTAAAAATCGAAGCTGGCTGAACACAGCTAAAAAGTAAAACGCAATGGCTGAACAGAAAACACAGTTAAAAAACGCAATGACTGGACAGTTTAAAAAACACAGCAGCAAATGTGTTTTCCGAGCGCAAAAACCAGCAACACGCGATCCCGGTTTTTTGGAACTGCATTCGTGTCCGCAGGACGTGCGGGTGCACACGAGTTCGACCAAATTCCGGTTACAATTTGCACCCCCTTGCGCACCCGCGCGTAGGACTTATGGTAAAACATGTCATAAAGTTATGTTGGTTAGGCAAATGTTTCACCTTATAAATAACCTTATACTTTGTCTCCACACCAATGTGGGACACGTGGTTTACCATTTTGGACATCCATTCAAACACACTTAATTTCTATGTTATTATCATATAGTTTCATTTCAAGTTCAACAAACCATTATAAAACACAATGCACTAAAAATATAAAAAAATGTTTTTTTTCTAAAAGACAATGGACAAAAAAAACAAAAGGCAATTTTTCAAAAAAAGCAAAGGCAATTTTTTTTTCAAAAAAAGCAAACAATTAAAATACAAAACAAAGTTTATTCCTAAACGCAATTGACTAAAAATATAAAAGAAAGTGTACTTTCTAAAACGCAATGGACTAAAATCACAAAAGAAAAGTGTTTAATGGACTAAAACACAAAAGAAAAGTGTTTTTTGTAAAACGTAATGGACAAAAAACTGTGTTTTTCATTATTTTGTAAAACGCAATTGACAAAAAACACCCAAAATGTGTGTTTTTTCATTCTTTCGTAAAACGCAATGGATAAAAAACAGTTTTTTTTTCATTATTTTATAAAACCATGGACAAAAACACCCAAAAAGTGTGTTTTGATAGTGGATTGTAGATTGCGCTTGGGTTAATAAAAATGGATTGTAGATTGGCTTTGATAATTTGATTGGTTTTAGTGAATAGGTGGTTAAAAAGTAATTATATAAATTGTGTTATCTAACTTGTATATTAGTAAAAATCAGTGTTTACAATTTTTTAATTCATAATTTTTTTTTCTAAGGAAGGCGGTTCAAAATTTCCAAGGGGTGCGGTTGAAAATTTCCAAAGGGCGCGGTCGGGATTTTCGACGAAAAATGACACTAATTCTTTTTTAAAGAGGTGCATCCGCCCACCTACGGCTTACGGTGGGTCCACCCCTGCGCTGTAATTAGGTGAAGGTGATGAATGCTAACCTAAAATACAACATTCACTTTTGACCATGGTTGTAAAACAAGGTTTCCAAGGCCGAGTACTCTCCGAGTAGTCGCTACAAGTAGGATACCGAGCGACTTTCTTCGACTCCGCCTAATTACTCGGAGTCGGTCAAACGCGGTCAACATCGGCCAAAATCATATCTAATAGGTCAACTCAGGCCTACTTTGACTTAAATAATAATAATAAAACATAATTTCTATGCCTACATATTAAAGAATGAATATCATTTTCACATATTTTGTTATAAATATTAGTAAATTTATGTTATTTGACATATATTTAATCTTCAAAGTAATTTCTTTATAATTTAACATGTCCGAATACTCCCCGTTACTCTCCGCCTAGACCGAGTACTCTCAACTTCCCGGTCGACCGACTAGGGAGCGCCTAGCGACTTTTGCAACCATGCTTTTGACTATATTTTAATATTGAATACAAAGTGGATATCTGTTAGTCTTTTTTCACATAATCTCACATTTAGGATGGTCGTGTTTCAATAGCATATGTTTGTATTCCTACATTTACAAAATTGTAACACCTCGATATTTTAGATCTAAACTTTAGTGACACGTGTCTAGAAACTCTCCATATGATTTAGAAATGTTGAAGAAGAATAAAAAGGCTTATTGACCATGAAAATATTATTGATCCAAAGTTGAGGGGTTAAATCTGCCTAAAAGGCAATTTTTTTATAAATACTTGAGGTCCTTTACGGACCGCAAGGACATCCTCTTACGGTCCGTAAGGATGTTCAAAAGATTTGGGCGCCAGGGTGCCCTACGGACCGCAAGGCATCACCCTTACGGTTCGTAATGGATGCGCTAACAGCAGAGTAATCGCTGGAAGTAGTCTTTGCTGCAATCTTGACACCTATCATGGTTTTTGCCTCAGTTAACCATAACTTGACATATGCCTTGACATTAATCTTATTCTTGACACCCCTAAGGACACTTGTCATGTTCTTAACACTTTAAGATTAGTATAAATACCTCACTAGTTCATAAGTTCATGCACAACATTTCTCAGTTCATTTCTACACTTCTTTGGAGCTTGCCTCTGCTTATAAGAGGCCTCATTCTGAGTTCTTAAAGTGTTTATGAACACTAGTAACTCTTCTTCCTAGTCTATTTCATTTTATAGGCTAGTTTTTAGCCGAAAGTCAAGCAAATTGACTTTTGCTTTGATTTTCGATTCTGACTTTTGGTCAAGTCAAAGTTCAAAACGAAGTTTGCAATGTGATCGTAATAGTGAAGGTGTTAACCCCTTACGATTACACCCTCTGAAGATCACGTTAAGTAGGCGAAATGACGAGTCAAATTTTCATAAAATAAAAGTAAAAAACGTAAATTTTGTAAAATTATGCTAAATGAACTTCTAAGTAGCAAAACCTTAATTTTTGTCATCAAACTAATTTATATAACATATTAGGACATGTTTAATTATGTCCAACTTGTTATTTTCAGTTTAGAACTCGTTTCTTAGCCGAAAGTCAAACAATTTAACTTTTTTCTTAACTTTCGATTCTGACCCGTTGGTCAAGTTTAGGACCCGATGAAGACTTGTTATATAGACCATAATATTATAGGGAATATCCCACTGAGGTTATACCTTATGTCTTATCATTTGATAGGTTTATTGACGAGTCAACAGTTATATACTTTTATAAATGTTAAAAATGCCCTTATGGCGTAAAATGGTTTTTAACCAATGTGGCATATCCTCCGACCTCAAGACTGATTATATAACATTATGAAAAATAGTTTTGACATAACAAACTGGTCATAGACTTATTCGACTACTCAATACCGTATTACACGTACGACTAGTTTAAATAATATAAAATTTATAAACTAGTCTAATCGGATTCAATGATTTCAAAACCATTCCAAATCAGAATGCTGGTTAAATAACCTGTATCCAACGAGGTCGTGCACTCAGACGGGTATAAACACATCTTGTTCGTTCGACGCCAAATCTAGCGGAACCAAGTTTAATTCTATGTAGCTTGGTCAAAGTCCAAAGGATATATAATGACCTGTGAACATTCTATAGGTAAATATTTCCATCCATTGCGGACTAGAAGCCTCCAGTAAACCAGCCTGAGTTTAAGTTGTTTTGAACTACGGTTGTGCTAAATATGCTTTGATTTGTAAAGACTAGCACAGGTAAATACTCTTAGCCAATTTTCCCTATTGAAGAGGTATGGTCCCAAAACCTTGCGCCAAGCGAAAGACCATACCCATTATTATAACAAAAGAAGACCTTGCGCAAACTGTATTAAAAGAAGAGAAGTTCTTTGTTCCATGCGTCGAGCATCTAAGAGAAGAAACAATCATTTAACTACCTTGCGCGGGCTCGCGCAAGGTAACAGTTAAGCTTGAATAATTTCTATATCAGGTGACACCCGCCCGCAGGGAGGATAAACAGAACAGAAAGGAATCTTTTATGTTAAAACAGAAAGGACACGTGGCAGCATTTCAGAGGGAAACAGCTATAAAATGTTCTAGAAACAATTAAAGCTCAATCATGCAAGGGCACCATCCAGCTGTAACCGAATGACTCGTGGCATCATCTGAAGCAATCATTTGGATCACGGTGATGGCATGTTTGTAGATTAAAACAGAATGGCCTCACAGTGCCAGGTGGCCATTCCCCAACCGTCGATGAAATGTCTATCCATGTGCATTTGACGTCTAACCTAATACTTAACGGAATGGCAAGATTTCGTTAAGTTTTACTCTCCTACAGTTCGGCGCCCAAGTCCGGATATAAATAAGTAACTTCAGGTACAAGTAGATTCATTTCACTCTCACTTACTCTCTCTCTCTCTTACTCCACTTTAACTATTCCGATCAACCTGTACTTATTCTCACGCCGGAGGGTGGTCACGAGGAGAACCCCATTCTCCGTGGCGAGTCTGACGGTTTTGTTTGCAGCATTTATCGAGGCTTCTATTTACGCAACAATCGAGATTAATCTTATTGAATTTTCCAAAGATCTATTGACTCCAATCAATAGATCTGGTGTTTCTTCATTGGCGCCCACCGATTAAAATCTCTTTTCTTATCATCTTTTCGTTTGTTTCGCCTGAATCACCAGTATCATGGTTGATGATTCATCTCATCCTTTAGGTCCTCGATCTGAGATCCGTCATGTTGATCGTGGCGCTCGGATTGACGGACAAATAGAAGAGGAGTTTTCCGGCGAAGCTGATGTTCAACATGACCTTGGTCATACGAGCATTCAAGTAACTCCGGCGGCTCCACATGTCGATGTTGCATCAATTTTACCACCAGGCGAGACTCCATTGTCTTTGCTTATCAAATCTCAAACTGCTCTAAATGCTATGCATGCTTAAATCTGTGCTCAGATCGGAACTCCAGCTTTTCAAGCTCCGGTTAATGCTCCTCAGGTCCGTGCTTCGCCGGCACCTCGAGTGTTGAGTTACGATTCACAGATCCATGCTCGTGCACCTTCGCATGTATCTGTAAAAGGAACTGAGATGTACTCTCAAACCAGGTATGATTCTATTCAGAAGACAACGTTCAACGTTGCACATCTGTTCACTCACGTTTGGGCTCGCGACTGCCACAGAAGCGCGACACCTAACATGAGTTTGATAAAAATTATGACGAAGGAGATAGCATAAGTGTTTTTAATCGATTATCCACGGATCATATCAACTATAAACCTAAAATTCGTGCAACATACAACCCTGAGGCGGAGCATGATTACAATCTGGTGTATAGACCTGCTGAAGCAGCTGAACAATCAAAGTTTGTGAGAGAAATAGCACTGGCTCCGCTAGAACGAGCAAAGTTACCATCCAATGTGGGGAAGTTTAATGGTTTAACTGATCCTGATGATCACATGCGCCTCTTCACTGGCGCATGGCTGATTGGAGGCTGGACGTTACCAATGTGGTGTCATCTGTTTGTGCAAACTCTTACCCGCGCCGCGCGCCTTTGGTTTGACAATTTACCCACATGTAAACTTTCCTCTTGGAATGACCTTAATGAAAAATTCCTTACGCATTTTAGCCAACAAAGGCGCTACGTCAGAGATTCCTCAGATGTAATAAACATCTGGCGGAAGGATGACGAGAGCCTAGAGGATTTTCTAACTCGTTATAACAAAGAAGTGTTAGAAATTGGAGATTTACATGAAGATCTTATCCGCGCACAGTTCAAATATGTGGTGAGATGTGATGAAATGATAAAAGTGCTTTCTGGAACTACTGGTCTTCCAAAGAGCTGAGATAAACTAATGGCAGCAGCCAAGGTTTATGCGCAAACAGAGCGGAATCTAAATTCCAACAGACCGCCACTACCTCAGAATCATCCTCAAGATCTGAGTAGGGGTGGTCGGAAGTTTAAGAAAGGTTGGAAGGACTTGAATCAAGGTTCATATTCTCCTTATTCACCAGTAGATGCTCGCGTGACAATTAATAAAATTACTACCCAAAAAGCAATCAAACAAGAGAATCGTGATCAGCAATGGACTCCTCTAACAAAGTCCCCAACAGATGTTCTTAGTACTGAGAACTATCAGTTTAAGCAACCTCAGCCCATGAAGAACAAGAAGGGTCAAGACCCAAATCTCTTTTGTGACTATCACAAAGATACCGGGAACACAACTGATAATTGCATCAGTTTGCGCACAGAGATAGAAAAAGCATTAAAGAGTGGTAAACTGACACACTTGCTGCAGTCAGTGCGTTAGGAAGTTAGACAACTTACGCGCGGAGATGAGGGTCCGAGCAACAAGAAGATGAATCAGGTCTCTATGATTCATGGGGGAACACCGCGCAAGCGCAAATTTTAACGTTTTCAAAATGACAAATGGCGTGAACAGCAAGTGATTTTCCCCATTGTTCCTGGCAGACCATAGGAAGAGCGACCAGTAGTGGTTACAGGTATTTTTGGCCACTATCAAACCGATTATGTGTTTATAGACCCTGGGAGCTCCATGGATATCATATATGAACAGTGTTTTAAGCAATTGGATCCAGAGGATAAGGCACGCCTAGAACCAGTTGATTTTCCTTTAACTGGGTTTTGTAATGAGGCTGTTTTTCCTTTAGGACAAATAGTTTTTCCCGTCACCCTCTCAGACGGAAGACATTCGCGAACCAGTAAGGTGAATTTTATGGTAATGCCAGCAACTTCTCGCCATGATGTCTTATTGGGACGACGCACAACCTGATTTTAGCATGATTACATCAGCTCCACATGATGCTTGTGGTTTCCCAACACCAACAGGCATAGCTATTATGTATGCGCGTAAAGAAATAATGTCTATTGAAGAACCAGTTGCTAAAGCTTCCAAGCCTGCATCTCCAAGCGAACTTGAAAAATGGGTACTTAATACCAGTTTTCCTGAGCAAACAATTCTTTTGGGTCCCGCAATGACCAGATAAATCCGCGCAAAGCTCAAACTGTTATTATTTCGAAATAAGGATATTTTCACCTGGACACCCGCTGATATGGTTTGCGTCCCATGCAACATTGCAGAACACTGTTTAAATGTTTTTCCTTCAGCAGAGTCGGTGGTAAAGAAGAAGCGCAGCTTAGGGCCTGAGAAAACTCGCGTAATGAACGAACAAGTTTCAGAATTATTGGATGCCGGAATCCTGCGAAGTAAAATACCAGACTTGGGTTGCTAATCTAGTTATGGTGCAGAAACATAATGGTGTTTGGCGCATGTGCGTCGATTTTAAAGATCTGAACAAGGCGTGCCCTAAAGATTGTTATTCTCTTCCAGAAATCGATAAGAAAGTTGACTCCTTAGCGTCATTTCAATGGAAATGCTTTCTCGATTGCTATAAAGGATATCATCAAGTATTAATGAAAAAGGAAGACGAGGACAAGACGCCTTTCCGCACGAAGAAAGGCATTTTCTGTTACACAAAGATGCCCTTTGGCCTCCGCAAAGCGTGTCACACCCCGACCCGCAGCGGAATAAGAGTCGGGGCATAATTGGGTTATCACCAAAGCTCATGATATTTACTAATATGTTTCATATTTATTAAAGTCAAAGTTACATTTCCAAATATCCAAACATGTCCATACAATACAAAGAAAATAAACTAAACATAACAATCCCAAACTCTAAATCATTTTATTCTTCTAGTCCAATCCTATGTGTTTCTGGCTGCAGCTGGTTCACCTGTATCATGTGTAAAAATGGGGGTTTTTGGGTCAACATAAGTTGGCGAGTGAACCTTGTTAGATAAACATTTGTTATTGATTTTCTTGTTAGTTTATCAATGAAAAATTGTGCATAATCATAAATGAGCAAATGTAAATAACCAAGCAGTAGCAATAGCAATCACAACTATAATATACAATAACACATGATAACATACATTAACATACCAACATCATACGATAAATAACATGAATGAATCTGTGCGATCAAGGCTCAATCAAACGGAGCCGATCGTATTGCATGTACTGAAAATGAAAAATGTCTGTGCGATCAAGGCTCAATCAAACGGAGCCGATCGTATTGCATGTACTGAAAATGAAAAATGTCTGTGCGATCAAGGCTCAATCAAACGGAGCCGATCGTATGTGGGCACGCCAGGTTCACGCTCATAATGTAATGGGGAACATGCTCAACGCTCATAATGTAATGGGGAGCGGCGGCCTATGAAATTG
Source organism: Scalesia atractyloides (assembly GCA_947069175.1). Taxonomy (NCBI): domain Eukaryota; kingdom Viridiplantae; phylum Streptophyta; class Magnoliopsida; order Asterales; family Asteraceae; genus Scalesia; species Scalesia atractyloides. The sequence continues at coordinate 73,916,085 of CAMTDV010000004.1, read as the reverse complement.
CATGTACTGAAAATAATAAATTGCATCTAACGATAACCACACAACAGTTGAAACAAACTGAATACACATGTTCATGATATGATATATGCACAATGATTTAAATATAATATATAGCAAGACACATGATACACCCCAAAACGTGATTAAAACAGGGAATTTGTAAAGATTCACTCACATTGGGTGCGTTTGATTGGAGATGATGAGATGCGCACGAGTCGGGAGAATTGAACAACGAGAATTACTAACCTAAATAATAATGAAAAAAAATATAGTAAATGAGTGGATTTTTTTAAGGATTTTAATAAAATTTTTAGATATATTTTTGTGAGTTTAAGGCTATTTTCTATCTTTGAAAATGTTATTTTAAAGTATTTTTAATTAAATTAAATAAATAAAAATATAAAAAAAATTGTTTATTTTGCGTTGACCGTTGACTTGTTGACCTGTTGACCGGTTCGGTCAGTGTGCATGAATGCGCTGGGTGAGACTCGAACCTGAGACCTCCCGTACGCGTGCACGCAGCTCTACCAACTGAGCTACGTGTCTAACCCGAAATAATCTTGTTTTTAATTATATTTATATACTAATTCGATTTATTCAAAATTCATTTGTTTTAAAAAGAAGATTTTAAATCATCGAACCGGTGCCGTTAACCAGACTCGAACGCGTGACATGCGACTTAGTGTTGCACACAGTCCACCGCTGGATTGTGTGTCTAACCTGGTTAATATTTCGGTTTTTATTATACTTAACAACTAACGGGGTTAACCCGGTTTAGCTTTAATCAAAAAGGCATTTTATTACATAGAGGGTGCGTGTATCAGGGCTCGAACTCGTGACGTGTGCGTATTATTTGCACACAGTCCACTGCTGGACTGTGTGTCTAACCCGTTCATTAAACTGATTTTTATTAGTCTTATAATATACCCCATCTTCGTCTTCTTCGTTAGACTTTACCCAGAAAACATATTCCGACTGTTTTGACCGATTCATGTCATATTCGATTTTCAAACATTATAAGTAATTTAAAGGTAAAGAATAGAGAGAGTTTGGGGGAAAGGATGTACCGATCAGTGTTGTTCACAGAATTCCGGCAGAGGTACGTCGGTTCTGAAAGTGAATTCCGGCTGTTAAAATCAATTAACAGTTTTGTTCGATTATTTATAAAGTTGAGGCACTTAAACAAAGTTTAACAGAAGTTTGGAAGGTCATACCAGTTCTCGGTGTGTTTCCGGAAGTTTCAGAAATTTTCCGGCGAAGGTAGGAATTTCGACAAACGTTGACTAGGATTGATTCTGATGGTGGAGTTGTGTTAGTGACAGATTAATCAAATGATTGAAACAGAAAGAGTCGAAGGAATTACCGTGGAAGTGAGTCTCGGTTTTCCGGCGACTTGCAGAATTTTTCCGGCGAGTAAAATAACCTTCTCCGGTGGACTGTAAAATGTGCGGAAATGTAATTGAAGGTCTTGCAGAGTATTTTGAGTCGCAGGAGAGGTCTAAGATTGAAGTAATCCGAGAATTGAAAGTTTTCGGTTATTAAACCGATTCACTTCCGAATTCAAGTTTCATTCACAGCAGAATTGATTGGATTTATCAGTTTATCGGTTATACTCATTGAATCGCGAGTATCCAAATCGTCTTTGAGTGTTTGATAACCAATTTCAGTTACAATTGACGTAACCGATTGATTTACATTTGTCTATTAGATCTATTTGTTTCCTAAAGATGACAGAAAACAAACAAGTGGCGGAGTGGTTATGCGGGTGAGTGTTAAGTCTTTGAAGTTATAATCCGGCTGACCCGGGTTCGACTCCCGGCAGCCCCAATTTATTTTTAAACACTTTATTTTTACTTTTTATCAATTATAACTTTTATGGTTTAGTTTGTTTATTAATTATGTATCATTAAAAATTAAAATAACCATAAATACACAACGTGACATTTATAACTTAATATTCGATTACAAAACGGAGCGGGTTTTGGAAACCCGTTTTTGACAAATGTTACAAAGCGGGAGCCACTTATCAACGCCTTATGGATACAGTGTTTGGTGATGATATTGGGGTTACGGTTGAGGTTTACATCGATGATCTTGTCATCATGAGTCACACCGAAGATACAATGTTAACGAACATCCAGCGAACCTTTGATTCATTGCGAAAGGTTAACTTGAAATTGAATCCAAGCCAATGTTCATTTGGTATGGAAGAAGGCAAGTTTCTGGGATTCATTCTTACAAAAGATGGTTTCAAAGTTAATCCTGATAAAGTGGAGGCGATCCAGAGAATGTCTTCTCCTGCTACTATTAAAGAAATGCAATGATTGGCTGGACGATTAGCTGCCCTCAACCGATTTCTTGCTAATCATGCTGCAAAGTCTTATCCATTCATTCGTACGCTGCACACTTGTGTCAAGAAGAATGAATTCTTATGGACTTCTGAAGCTGAGAGTGCTTTTCAGGATATGCAAAACTGTTTAATACAACTCCCAACACTCACTGCTCTGCTTGAAAAAGAGCCAATGATTCTCTATCTTCCTGCATCCGATATGGCAGTAGGTTTAGTTCTATTAGTTAACGTGAAGGGGTTCAAACGCCAATTTATAACATCAGTAAAATGCTCAACGATCCAGAGACGCGATATTCTATTATGGAAAAATTAGTCCTAGATCCCGTTCACGCTTCGAGCAGGCTACGGAGGTATTTTTTCAAGTCACGTAATTACTGTGCTAACAAATTACCACTTGGGGCAAATTTTATCAAAGCCTGATGTATCGGGGCGTCTTGCAAAATGGGCTATTGAGTTGGGAGATTACAATATTTTATACAAGCCACGCCCAGCCATCAAGGGGCAAATATCAGCCGATTTTGTTACTGAAGTGCCAACAGACAAAATTAACGAATGCGAAGCAGTTCAAAATCCAGTCCCCATGATTGATGACAGAACTTGGGTATTGTTCACTGACGGTGCATCAAATAGCGATGGGGCTGGTGCAGGTCTTCGTTTGGTAAACCCTGACAAACAAGAGTTCACGTATGCTATTCGCCTTGACTTCAAAGTACGAATAATGAAGCTGAATATGAAGCATTTCTAGCAGGCTTGCGCCTCGCTATTAAGATGGGAGCAGCAAACTTAACAGCACACGTAGATTCCTTATTGGTGGCAGAGCAAGTGACTGGCGCTTACGATGCCAAGGGAGATATTATGGCTCTGTATTTAGACCAGGCAAATACATTGATCAGTCAGTTTAAACACTTTAAAGTGGTGCATGTTAATTGCAGCGAAAATAAACAAGCAGATGCTTTAAGCAAGTTGGCGGCCACAAGTTTCAAACATTTGGCTAAAGAAGTCCGAATAGAAGTTTTGAGCAACCCTTCTGTGCCACTGAAACAAGTAAGCATCGTCAAAATTGGAAGTCCATCTTGGATGTCTCCAATTATTATGTATCTGCTGCATGGTTCTCTCCCTGATAACAAGGCACAAGCAGGAAAGATACAATGCAAAGCCCTCAATTATGAAATGGCGGACGAAATTTTATATCGGAAGTCGTATATGGGTTCTCTTTTACGATGTGTCGACAAGCATGATGCGCAGTACTTAATCAAGCAATTCACGAAGGATTATGTGGCATACACGCTGGACCGCACATGGTTGTCGCCAAGGTTATGATTGCAGGCTATTACTGGCCAGGAATGCGTGTTAATGCTGTTGAAACTTTGCGCAAATGCATGTCTTGCCAAAGACATGCCCCAAAAACCATGCGCCCAAAAAATCCACTTGTCCCAGTAACCTCTGCTTGGCCTTTCCAACAGTGGGGTATTGATTTGGTCGGTCCGTTCCCCGATGCGCCAGGCGCAGTAAAGTTTATTGTGGTTGCTGTGGATTACTTCACAAAATGGGTTGATCTGGAAAATTTATATGGGAGCATATTATTTGTCGGTTTGGGCTGCCGATGCGCATTATAACTGATAACGGTCTAAATCTAGCATCTGAAGATTTACAAAAATGGATGCAAGAGATGAAAATTGAGCATGTTTTCTCTTCCGTGGCACATCCACAGGCAAACGGACAGGTCGAAAGCATCAATAAACGACAGGTTGATGGTATCAAGGTCTGCCTTGGCACGGCGCGGCATGGATGGGTAGATGAGCTTCCAAGCATCTTATGGGCTCATCACACAATGCCCAAGACAAGCACAGGAGAAATTCCATTTAGTCTAGTCTACGGAACGGAGGCTGTCCAGCAGAAATACTCCTCCCATCCCCCATGATGCTGGCTCTCGAAAAACTAAACAATGAAGAACAAAAGCGCATGGATCAGGATCTGGTGGAAGAACGGCGTGAAAACGCAGCAATACGCGAAGCAAAGTACAAATCGCAATTGGAAAAATATTACAACAAAGGGTACACGTTTGTACTTTCTTACCTGGTGATATTGTCCTCCAAGATAATGAAGCATCAAACTCTGAGAAACCAGGAAAGCTAGCTCCACGATGGGAAGGACGATACGTAATAAATGAAGTCCTTGGTAAAGGCGCCTATACTCTAAATTGCTTGGATGGCTCCAGCGTTCCTCGAACCTGGAACGCCCAACAATTGCGCCGTTGCTACATGTAATCTTAGCTCTCAATGCAATAACCTCGCGTCGCGCAAAGAGACTGCTTACAGTATTTTGTTTGTAATCTTAGTGACAGTATTAGCTCAATGCTTTATCAATGAAATTTTATTCTGTCGCTACTTACGTCTTACTATTTATAAATATATTTCTTACAAATGCATGTAATTACTTTGGAAAAATAAAAACAGTAAGGCTACTAACAACTCATGAGCCACAAGACAACACAGTGCTTACGCTCCTACATGAGTTAGCCAATTACGTTCATTTGTCTGTCCTAAACAAGTAATTGTACTCATGCACACATTGTAATACAAATATATAAAAATTAAGTACTTGCGCGGCTACGCACCTGTCCATACTAGAATTATTACAAACTCACATAATTTGAAATGTCTTAAGTTTATACAAACAGTTAGGCCAATCCTACTTTGAAGCCTTCGCTGCGTCTTCTTCTTCTTCTGCCTCCGCAAAGATACTTTTTAAGCGATCAACAAAATCGTCATGTGGCAACGCATCATCAAAAAGATCATCACCGGGATTTGTAGATGGTCATATCTTTTTTTGGCCCTGGTAAAGGCGGCGCTGGTATCAGTCCCATGAGTAGCTCATCGGCTATTATCCCATTGAACTTTTAAAGCGTGCGAAACATGGGCTGAACACTCGTTGTAGCCTTGGTGTAGCCATCAGTCCGCACCGCAACCATCAGCTGCGCCACTGCTTCATCAAGCTCAATGGAATTCAATATTGAATTGGCAATCTACAAAAAGATACAAAGGTTAGAATAAATGAGCAGCGAGCTATATATTAATAAATCAATAAGACACTTACTTTTACAATCCCATATTGTTGTATCCAAGTAAGCTTGTTCATCAAAGACTCTACGAGGCTTTCAGCAGTGGCACGAGCGACTTCTGTTTCCTCAATCTTCTTTTCGCCTTCAGTAACACGGCATGTCAACTCAACCTTTTCAACCTCATTAAGTTTGATATCTTCTTCAGGGAATCAAGCTCTGCTCGCATTTGCTCCTGATCAAAGAACATAGAGGTAAGATCAGCCATTTCCTTATCTCTAAGCAAAAGAGTCATTCGTGTCTCTACCTCTTTTTGTTCACTTTGTTCGTTATATGAACGGGCTTCAACAGCGGCCGCAACGGCATCATTTTTCTCTTTCTTTAATTTCTCTATCTCATTGCGATGAGAAATTTTTTCGTTATTATTGCGTTCACATGCCTCTAATCACCTCTTGTGCTCAGTGGCAAGAAGCGCAGCCTCAGCCTCTGCTTTCTTCTTCCACCCCAAGGCGGACCACTCTTCTGTCTTCTTCTCATCCTCAAACTTGCTTTTCTCCGCCTCCAGATCCACCTTCATTTTATTTACCTTCTCATTTTCAACTCCAACTTTGAATTTTTTAGATTCAAATTCATCCCACTCTTTATTCATACTACGCCATTCGCGCACGATCTTGTGGGTAACAGACGATCTGATACATCTGTTCATGAGTACTCTCTTCTTGACGCTTAACCTCCGCCGGAGGATATATGACCTTATACCATTCTCTGCAAGCTTACAGGTCGGTAATGGTATCACCTTGATTGAGTTTCCATACTGGTTCATGGATGGTGGAGGCTCGCTTGGTAGAGTAGGAACGATAATAGTAATCCCCAGGAGTCTCTTCAGAGCGTATGGGGGATTCATCTGCTGGATCATCAAAAAGTTACTCAAAGTTATGCGCAGCAGATGACGAGCCAACGTTCTTCGCTTGGCTATCAGTGGTTATCTTTTCTGGGTGTAATGGTGGAGGTATAAAATCGTTCTTCAGATCCTCGACAGTTTGCGTTTCAACACCAGAAGGGGCAGCATTTTTTACCTGCTCGCCAGTAGGGTCTTCAACAGGTGTTTTTGTGTGCTCTTCTTCTGGAGCAGGTTTTTCTGGTATATCAGGCATGATGGGCTCTGGGCCAATGTTCGTCGCTTCTAGATTCACATCATCATCACCCTTCTTTAAGCTTTCAACTTCCGGTTGGTGCGCTGCAGGGGTCGATGATGATGTTGTCTACACCACCTTCATAATTTTTTTCTGTAAATAACAATACAGATGAGAAAAGGTTTTTCAACATACAAAGGAAATTTTAGCATCCTTACCAGGAGAAAATTTATTTTCAAAAGCGTCCAAATTTCTCTTCTTTCCAATTCATCCTTGCGCAACCTTCTTCGGTGGTGGTACTGGTGGTTCAGGATCGTTGTTTTTTCTCTTCTTGGTTGAACGATACAACAATACATCGGGACTTGAAGGAATATCAATCGGGTCATCTGGATTCGTCGCATGGATCTCGGCTGTGTCCATCGGTTCCGCTTTGGATTTCTTTAAACCTACAGGCGCAAGACCTTCTAATGAGTCCGACACCACCACGTACTCACTCCAAGAATCAGACACAAGGCGCGTACCTTTCTTGATTTCTGCCTTAAGGGTTTCAGAAGCCTTAGTCACAGGAACATCAGGCTTCTTGGGAAGCGGAACTGTAACAGTAGGCTTTTTCTTCTTCTTAGAATCGGGGCCTACGCCCAAGTTTGACAAGTCACCTACTTTGATAACCAAAAAACAATATGCGCGCCATAAGTTATATTGCAATATTACTCTAAGATTTAACATTAGTTGTAATATTGCAATACTAACTCAGGCCTAAAGAAAAAATTACTTACCAGCAGTGGAAGGGGGCTGCGCATTAAGTTCTTCTATCTTGGGCAGTTCAAAGTTTCCCAAGATCTGCGAAAACCAAGGTTCTTCATCCGCACCGATAGGCATAACTTCCATCTTGCCTTTATCTCTTTTGAAGGATACCACATACAGGGAAGTAACTACAACGAAGCGCAAGTATGAGCATATGAATGTGCAATTATATTATAGAGTAAACAACACACCTATGCATTCTTCAACATACACCGGTTTCTCACGACGACCACCCTTCCAGAGCATGCTCATCCCAGCCGCAACCAAAGCCCTCTCTGGCAACACAATGTTGGGCACATCCTCTAAATCTTGATACCATACTTCATCAGTGGGGATGGCCATTCTCTCAAGCTCAATTTCTTCACCTCCGCGGAATGTCATCTTCATTGGTATCACATCAGCTTTGATGTAGAAAAATTTTTGTTTCCAATCATGATAGGACTTTGGGGGATTAAGCAACAACCTCTTCGCCGGAAGACGTTGTTGAAACGAGTAAAACCCTAACGAGTAGTGTAACTGGTAGAAGACCCCAAATCTATCAACGGTAGGAAGGATGTTCATAGATCGGCAAACAAACTCGAAGTGCCAGATACGTACCATTCCCATAGGGTTCAACTGGGATATATGAAATTTATAAAAATAAGGAATTTTAAGAAGAAAGTGAGTCATCGAAAGTTGGAAATTGCCTTCTGCAAAATTTATCCCAGAATAACGTAATATATCCTGCCGGAGCATTCGCCGCCATATCGGTTTCCTCAGGATATTGGGCATCCCATGTCTTCGGGAACTTGAAGTTAACAATAAGACTGTCAAAAGCACTCCGGCTCCACTTCAACGTCGATAGCGATGATGTCAACGGCATCTCCAATATATCTTCAGGAGTGGAACTAGTGGCCATGAATATATGACATATCTGATAGGGTATCAACTGATCTTGAATCGGAGAAGAAAGAAAGTGTTTGCAGAGGTTAGAACGAGAGAGAGCAAAAGAAAGCACAAGAATGACGGTTCGTGAAGATGGGATTTTTATAGGCATCGCAATTAATGCCTGAAAATCTGTGTGACAGTGGGTCACTTTTTTCGAACCCCTAGGTACGAAGAGGGGCGAGTGGGGAACAGTAACCATCCCCACGCGCGCGTGTACTCGCCAAGGGCCGTCATGCAATTAATTTGTACTTCTGACACTGTTGACAGCTGTCGCACAGTGCTCAGAATGTCATCATAAAGTACGTGCTTTTCACCAACCACCTGACACAGTCACATCATAATGACAACTTGTTTTCAAAATTCAAATCCTTATACCCTATTCATTTGAGAAAACAAGTAGCTGGTTCTCAATAGCCGCGCAACTTTACAATAACATATTTTATTTAGTCTAGTACTCCACTACTCCGCCGCAGCGCATCGGAGCAACACTGGACTGGGGGGACTTGAAAAGGTATGGTCCCAAAACCTTGCGCCAGGCGAAAGACCATACCCATTATTATAACAAAAGCAGACCTTGCGCAAACTATATTACAAGAAGAAAAGTTCTTTCTTCCATGCGCCGGGCATCTAAGAGAAGAAACAATCATTTAACTACCTTGCGCGGGATCGGTCAAGGTAACAGTTAAGCTTGAATAATTTCTATATCAGGTGACACCCGCGCGCAGGGAGGATAAACAGAACAGAAAGGAATCTTTTCTGTTACAACAGAAAGGAGACGTGGCAGCATTTCAGAGGGAAACAACTGTAAAATGTTCTAGAAACAATTAAAGCTCAATCGTGCAAGGGCACCATGCAGCTGTAACCAAATGACACGTGGCATCATCTGAAGCAGTCAGTTGGATCACGGTGATGGCATGTTTGTAGATTAAAAACAAAATGGCCTCACAGTGCCACGTGGCCATTCCCCAACCATCAATGAAATGTCTATCCATGTGCATTTGACGTCTAACCTAATACTTAACGGAATGGAAAGATTCCGTTAAGTTTACTCTCCTACAGTTTTGCGCCCAAATCTGGATATATATAAGTAACTTCAGGTACAAGCAGATTCATGCACTCTCACTACTCTCTCTCTTACTTCACTTTAACTACACCGATCAACCTGTACTTATTCTCACACCGGAGGGTGGTCACGAGGAGAACCTCATTCTCCCAGTGGCGAGTCTAACGGTGTTTTGTTTTGCAACGTTTATCGGAGACTTCTATTATTACGGCGAACAATCAGAGGATTAACCTTTTATGCAGAAACTCTCACAACAGATCTAATTTGACTCCAATCAATGAGATCTGGTGTTTCTTCACCTATATGGGCTTCGGATACGGCATTAGCCGCTTAGTCATGTATTAAATCATGGCGAATGATGCTTAAAATTCAAATAACCCATTTTAATCAGTTTTGCTTGATAGCTTAAATATTGAGGGTTAATATGACCGTGTTCTTGATATCCTCGGCTCATTTAATTGCAAATGGTCACGACCTAAGAGCGGGATGTCAGATTACACCTGATAGATGCTAATGCCATATGATATTGAAAATGTGGTGTGTCGGTTATTCATGTACCGGTTTGCATTTCCGGTCCCCATATGTATTGACAAGTATGTAAACAAGAAACATTATCTTATCCCAAATTATTTACAAAAATAATATACCAAATGATATCAAAAATTATTTTGAAAAAACTTTCAAAATAGTCGGTTATACCAGCGAAAGCTGGCGTATTTTCAAAAGACTAAACGCAGGCTTTTAGCATATGCAAAGATTATTTACCAAGAGCTTTAGCCACGTTCCTATCCTTAAATACAATCATTGCCAATTTCTATTTGTTATTATGTAGTACTTAAATGATAAACTCAAAACATCTAGCAACATTGTTAATCTCTTTACTCTCATGTTGGGATTGAACCCTATACAAAGGAACAGATGATACAAAACCAAATACACTATCCACGGTTTGGTCCAGCTATCATAGCTTACAACCACTGATTACCTAAACTCTGTCTTCCTAAGGTCTGCTACGTACCTTTACATCATCTGCTACAACAAAATGCCAAAAGTCTGCCAGAAGATAAGAAGCAGAGGATAGTCATCAGTGTTTTACTTTTATTAGTTTAATAATCAATGTAGCAGTGCTTTGCACTATCAGATGTTAGTGAACAATGTTTTCAGTTAGTTATTTGTTTGTTAAATGTCACTATCAACCCTGACGTCATCAAAGATGTTCAGTGGTTAGATAGTTTAGTGTAAATAGGTGAATCGTTGTAAATGTTAAAATTGTCTATTAAAAGGTCATTCACCAATTATCTTCTTCTCTGAGTTTCTGTACAATCAAACTGTTGTAATTGAATGAGGGGGAGCTTGTAAATCACATGCAAAGTTTCTTAACTTGAAAGCATGATGATGATGATGATGATGATGATGATGATGATGATGATGATGATGATGAAAACATACGACCTTTACTTGTAGTGAAAGTTTTCCATCTTATTCCGCTGCATTTTCTTTATAATTCAATCATATTTCCATCTTTTGAAAAAAAACTACAAGTAAATCAAACTCAGATCCTAACAATTGGTATTAGAGCTTGGTCAATCAAAATTTGATTAAATTCAATTTGATTTGAAAGGTCAGCTCTCCTTGCTAATTAGTTTGATAGTATTACTTGAAAACAGAGTTTTATTACATTCAAAGTTTTTAAAACATAAATCTGTTGTAAACAAGTAGAAATGTCTCAAAACACATCAGAATCCAACATTGGGTCTATGTTCAAACCACCGATGTTGAAACGAAATGAATATTTCATATGGAAACGTCGGATGGGTCACATCTTGGCTCAGCAAAACACCGGCTGTTGGCGATCTGTTGTGTATGCACCACATATTCCACTAAACACCGGCTGTTGCGATCTGTTCCCAGCACAGAGGATCCCACTAAACAAGTGCTATAAAATTCTGAAAACTACTCTGAGCAGGATTTCAAGAAAATAGAGTTGGATGAAAAAGCGTTTAGCATTGTTGCTTTCGCGCTACTCAACGAAATCTATGCTGGATTGCTCCTCTGCAACAGTGTAAAAGAGTTGTGGGATGCACTAAAAGAACAGTTCAGTGGGACTAAGGAGGTGATAGAGAACAACAGAGAAGTTTTAAATCAACAGTATCAGACGTTTTGTCATGTAAAAGGTGAGTCGCTAACACAACAGTTCGAACGTTTTAGCTGTCTCATCAGTGAATTGAAACTGGTTAACGTGGAATTTCCTAATTCGACTGTCAATCGTCGTTTCTTAAGATCGTTACCAGAAAAATGGGAGACTGTAGCTTACGTTACTCGAACATCTGTTGGGTTTAAAGAGATGACCCTCACTCAACTTCATGGCCGACTTCTCACTTATGAGAGAGAGTTGAATCAGAAAAAGAAGTTGCAAGAATCAGGGAAAACAACTGACGACTATACCTTGGGTAACACTGCTCTTTATAGTCATGAAGAGAGTTCTTGCAGTGGAAAGGACCAGGGTTATGATCATTATATTGATATAACTTCTGAAAAACAATTTTACATCATATCCTTACACACCCAATTTTGTTTTTGCTGCAAATGGGGAAATCCAAAACTCTGACAATATGTCCTTTGAAATGAATGACTTACAACATTTTGAACCCACTGATTTGGAAGAAATGGGCGTTTTACATCAGCTGGCATTTTTTAGTGTTAGAGCAAGTAAATTTTATAAAAGGACTGGTAGGAAGTTACCTGGATTGCATGGGGGTTGAAAGTGGGGTTGGATAAATCCAAAATCAGATGCTATAAGTGCAATAGGTTAGGACACTTTGCCAGGGAATGCAAACATCAAACTGCAGGTCCAATTGAAACTCACCCAGGCCCTAGACCTCAAAGCACTGCTCATTATTCCCATTATACCCCGGCACCACAAATGCAAAACACTGCACCACTATGCACATACTGCTACAATAGTTCCAGTTTATTATATCCAAACACCTGCTCCACAGATTCAATATGTCCAAGCACCAACTCAAGTGCATGTGCAACAAGCTCCCCATGTCACTCAAACTACTCAAACCACTGCTCCTGTAGAGGTTAACCAACAGAGCTTCTTTACACAAGGCTTTGTTGACTGGAGTAGTTTGCCTGAGGATTTAACTGATGGAAACTTTGCTCTACTGGCTAAAAATGAGTGTGAAAATGAAACTATTTGTTTAATGGCCTTAGAGACAGTAGTTGAAGGTGATGAGTCTAAGGAACAAGTGTCAAAAACTGATGAGTTTCAAAGTTGTGATGAAGCAGTGGTTACACCAGTGGTTTTTCAAAACACTGTTGATGAAGAAAAGACCTCTCTATCTGACCTATGGGATACAAATGTGTGTGAAGATGATTGTGATTGTGCTCTTATGGTTGCTTCCAAGGTATCACCTCAGATTCTTAAGAATCTTTGTTCAGAAAAATGTATAATAGCTTTTGCTAACATTAAACAGGTGAATGAAAACCTTAGGAACAAAATCTTAGAAGATGAATTAAATTTTGAAAAACTTATCAAAGAGTTAAAAACAAAATTGATTTCAAAAGATTCTGAGATAACTAGCCTAAAGCATGAAGCTAGCTAGCATAACGAAGGACCAACTCCAAACTATGGTAGACAAATACCAAGTTTGTAAAAAGGAGTTAGAAGCTACCCAGATCACATGTGAAAAATGGGTAGTGTCTTCCAAAGGTTTTGAGATTATGCTAGATAAATAGATCAAGAGTAAAATAAAATTTGGCATTGGTTTTCAAAATGAAGAACAAGTCACTGAAAATGTTACAAAAATTGATCTGAAAAGGTTGAAGTGGTTCCAAAAAATTTGGCTGGAAATGAGATAAAAATCACTGATAAAAATGGTAAGAAAATTCTCTTGAAAAACAAAAAAGAGTCTTCAACTTTTAAAGAAATTGAGAAATACCAATTCAAACCAACATGGTCAGATGAATGTGATATTCTTGAAAATTTCAAGCCAATGGACTTCTCAACCATTGAAGGTGTCAAAGCACCAAAGGCTAGAATCATTCCCATCAAAGATCTTCCAACAGAGGTTACCACATCTGCTGAGAAGAAATCAAAGAAAAAAAGGGAAAAGATCAAACATCTGTTCTATGAATTTTGCAACAAAAGAAATCATGTCACTGAAAACTGTTTTCTTTTAAAAGCATATGACATAAACAGAACACATGTTATACCAAATGATTCAAAATGTTTTGTTTGTGGTAAAACAAATTTAACTCATGAGTGTGTCTATCTTCAAACCTATGATCAAAAGGTAAAAGAGATCAAGGCAAAAGCTCTAGAGAGGGAAAGTTCAAACTCTGCTAGAAATAAATCTAAGCAGACCTTAGAACTTGTTGAAACATCTGTCACAAAAGCATTGAACAAAACCTCTGTTTCTAGAGAGGTACAAGTGATTGCTCCACCTGCAAACAAGTACCCAAGAGGACATGGACAACCTGTCTATCAAAAGGTTTCTATGAGCTATGAAGGTTACAAGAAACCTTCAAAGCCCAAAGTGAATAAATATCCTCATGGTTACCATCATCTGACGGGAAATGGTTCACAACAGTGGATACAATGCAAAAATCAAACCACTGACCATGTTCCTGGATTTCAGAATGGACAATCTGTAACCCCATCCAAAGCCATTCTGGCTTTGGAATCTCATCTAAACTAATTGTTTACCTATGTGCAGGGAGCTTCTACTTGCCTTGATAGTTTATGCTATGTAGATAGTGGAGGCTCCAGGCACATGACAGGATGTATGCCCTTCTCAAGGATTTCTTGGCTCATGGAGGGGGTGATATATCCTTTGGTAAAAATTCAAAAGGGAAGGTGTTGGGTTAAGATGTGTTCAGGCTGGAAAATCTCAAATTTGAAAATGTCAACTTAATTGATAATCTAAAATTCAATCTTTTGAGTGTCTCACAAATGAGTGACAAAGGATATGGATCCTTCTTTACAAAGAAAACATGTCAAATTGTAGGACCAGAGGTTGTCAAAAAGATTGATCAAATCATTGCTGAGAGCAAAGAACAACTTGTTGCTCATAGGAGTGGCAATGTGTATGTGGTTGATATGTTGAAAGATAACCCTATGTCTAATGCATGCATGTTCTCAATTGCTTCAAGCAAAGAGACAGTGTTATGGCACAAGAGACTTGGGCACACAAATCTGAAAACAATCACCACACTCTCTAAAAATTGTCTTGTCAGAAGTTTACCACAAAAACAATTTACTTGTGAAGAACATTGTGTTTCCTATTTAAAAGGTAAACAACATAAAAGTTCTTATAAGTCAATTGAAGATTCCAAAACAACCCTGTGTTTGCAACTGCTGCACATGGATTTGTTTGGCCCTGTGTAAATCATGAGTCTCACAAAGAGAATGTATTGTTTGGTAATTGTTGATGATTTCTCAAGGTTTACATGGACCTTTCTTCACTCTAAAGATGAAACTGCAGGCATTTTGCAAAATTTTGTAAAACAAGTTGAAAAGCAATTTAACCTTCCAGTAAAAATTTTTAGAAGTGACAATGGGACAGAGTTTAGAAACAAGGAGTTGGATGCCTTCTGTGAGTCAAAAGGGATTGCTAGGCAATTTAGTATCCCAAGAACTCCAGAACAAAATGAGATGGTTGAAAGGAAAAACAGAACTCTTGTTGAATATGAATTTCTTTACAAAATCAAACCTCTGATCTCATATTTCAAAGTTTTTGGCAGTCCTTGTTTCATTTTGAACTTAAAGATTCTATCTCTAAATTACAGCCAAAGTTGATTGTGGTTATTTTCTAGCATACTCAACCACTGCCAAAGCCTACGGAGTTTTTAACTCTAGGACCAAGTGTGTTGAAGAAACTCTGAATGTGAAGTTCAATGAACTCTCATCTTTGAAATCCCAGCAAATCCTGCTGAACTGTTTGATTTAGGTAAATTTACATTTGAAGATGTGTCTGTCAAGAATGATCGTGCAGGTACACCACAATCAACGTCACAAAAGCAAGGATATGACTGCATACTTCCAAACTGCAAGATCAGTCCTTCAAGCAGAGGAACATATGTTAGTAACAATGGTGAAAGCTCTGCTGGGTCAATAGTGGTTAATACTCAATCATCTACCTGCTCTCAAAACCAAAACACTGTTGATAAAAATCCATCAAATATGGATAAAAATCAACAAACACTCACACCAATACCACCCATACCTCCACCTCCATTCCAATCAGAAGCTGGACCATCAAATTCACCTGTAGAGGTTAGCTCAGATGATACACATTTGCAAGCTTCACCTCAAAATGCAATTATTCCATATCAAGGTGATTTGATTTTCCTCAAAAGTCATCCATTGGATCAAGTTATTGGCAACATAAATGAGGGAGTGCTCACAAGCAGCCAATCCCAAAACATTTGCCTATTTGCTGGCTTTCTATCACTCATCCAACCTGTCAAGTACCAAGAGGCACTAAAAGACAATAGTTGGGTAGAAGCTATGCAAGAGGAGCTCCTTCAGTTTAAAAGACAACAAGTTTGGGAACTTGTACCACTGCCTAAGGATGTCAGTCCAATTGGCAGAAAGTGGGTCTTCAAGAACAAAACAGATGAAAGGGGTATTGTTGTCAAGAACAAAGCAAGGCTCGTGGTTCAAGGCTACAGACAGGAAGAAGGTATTGACTATGATGAAACCTTTGCTCCTGTAGCAAGGTTAGAAGCTATCAGAATGTTCTTAGCTTTTGCTGCTAACCACAACATCAAAGTGTTTCAAATGGACATCAAAAGTGCATTCCTGTATGGAAAGATCAAGGAAGAAGTGTATGTGTGTCAACCTCCATGATTTGAAGATGCATTTCATCCTGGTCATGTTTACAGGTTAAACAAAGCACTCTATGGTCTAAAACAAGCACCAAGAGCCTGGTATGAAACTCTATCCACTTTTCTCTTATCCATAGGTTTTTCAAGAGGTAAAATTGATAAAACCTTGTTTTTAAAATGAAAAGGAAAAGATTTGATGCTTGTCCAAATTTATGTGGATGACATCATTTTTGGATCCACATGCACTGCTATGTGTGAAGAGTTCAGAAAACTCATGGCAGCAGAGTTTGAGATGAGTGCAATGGGTGAGTTGCAATGTTTTCTTGGTTTACAAGTCAAACAAATGCACAATGGCACTTTCATCCATCAAAATAAGTATGTCAAAGAACTACTTAAAAAGTTTGATATGGATGATTATAAACCTTGCAGCACACCCATGGCAACTTCCAAGCTAGTCACTATTGATGGTAAAGATGACCTTGTTGATCAAACACTTTACAGAAGCATGATTGGGTCTTTATTGTACCTAACTGCATCAAGGCCATACACCATGTTTGCTACATGTGTCTGTGCCAGATTACAGTCTTTACCTAGAAAATCTGATCTAATTGCTGTAAAAAGAATATTCAGATACATAAAAGGTGCTCCCACACTTGGTATCTGGTATCCTGCTAATGGGAACATTGAGTTTTCAGGTTATTCAGATAGTGACTTTGCTGGATGCAAGACAACAAAGAAGTATACATCAGGAGGTGTCCAATTCCTAGGTGATTGCCTAGTATCTTGGCAGAGCAAAAAGCAAGTTGCAGTTTCCACATCCACTGCTGAGGCTGAGTATATAGCTACTGCAAATTGCACTGCTCAAATCCTGTGGCTTCAAAATCAGCTTTTAGATTTTGGTATCAATGCTTTAAAGACTCCTCTCAAAATTGTTAGTCAAGCAGCAGAAAATATCATCAAAAATCCTGTCTCTCATTCTACCACAAAACACATTGACATCAGACATCACTTTGTGAGGGATTGCTATGAAAAATGTTTGATTTCTTTACAACATGCCCATACTAAGGATCAACTAGCAGATATTCTAACAAAAGCTTTGGATACATCTACTTTTGAAAGTTTGATCTCTAGAATTGGAATGCTAAACATGGATTAAAAACAGTTTTCTAGTGATCCATGTGTAAATAGCATAAAAATGTTTTCAGAAAATCAAAAATCCATCCTTAAAAATAGTTTAAAATTGAATTTTCAATAAATCCTCAAAGTCTGTTCAAACCACTGATAGCATTAAAACACAGATCGTGTAGAAAAGTCAAACCACTGTTAAATTGTATCCTCTGATAGTGTCAAACATTGTTCACAATCCACAGCCCATACTCTCAAACAGTGTTTTTCAAACAACTGTCTTCCATTTTCAAACAGAGGATACACGTGGTTAGACGTTATTCGTCAGTCGATTTGCATCAGATGCCACGTCATCATCACTTTTTCAAAACCCTATAAAAACCTTATTTTATCCATAACAGAGTTTCCACTTTATCGTGTTGAATTCAAAATTCTCAAAACGATTCTCTATCAATCATGGCTCCCAAAACTAAATCAAAGGCGAATTCAAAAGCAAAATCCAAACCAGATAATCATCAAAACTCCTCACAACTACACTGCCATCTTTGAAGAAACCAATTCAAATACAAGATATCATCCGATGATAAAAATCTTGAAAGAATCGAAATTCAAGCACATGTTAATCGTCAAAGCCCCAGTTTATCCAGAATCACAATGGCAGTTTGGGCAAATGCAGAGGTTCATTCTCACAAAGATGTTCCTTATGTCATATTATCAAGAGGGGGCAAAACACTGATAAAGATAACCCCTCAATCAATCTCAAACTGTTCGAATTAAATGATATGGCACATCCTGTGTCATTCCCAATAAATGAGATGCAAGCAGAGTTCTGGAAAGGGTTACACTGGAAACTTAAAGGTATGACTATTTTCAAAGCCAATTTTCCGGCTGAGATGAGATTTTTCTTTCATACTCTTTTGACTTGTCTCTCAGCCAAGACCACAGCTTCTAACGAAATCCCATTGAACATTCAATATCTGGGTTATGCCATTTTAACTGGTTCAAATTTTAACTTTTCCCAGATATTGTTCAATGATCTTGTGGCAAATTTTAATAATTTTGCAAAAGAAAAAGCCTTTTTGATGCATCCAAGATTTTTGAGTGTTTATCTTCATAATCAGTTACCTGATGATGATGTTAAACAAGGCGTAGTTTCAAACCCAGGCGGCCTAACTCATGAAACTTTTACAAGGATCACAAATCAAGACAAGGTTTCTAAAACACAAGTAGAAGAGGAAGAGCAAGTTTTACCAGAACAAAATGTTCAAACTCAACCTCTTGCTACTGAGCCCACTCCTCTTGGTGATCAGGGCACTACAACCACTACCCAGAAACCCACACCAAAAATCTCCTAAAAGAAACCAACTAAACGTACCAAAAACCCACCAAACCCAAAAAGGGTCCTCTGGAAGATGAGATCCCAGAGGTTAACCCAGTGACACCACAAAACACTGCTGCTACTTCTTCACAGCAGATGTTAGAAAGATCTTAACCTGGCTTTGAAACTCCTCTTTCTTCCTCACAAAAGGAAAAGGTTGTAAACACAGGGACACCAAATTATGAAGCTCTGGAACCACTTGGTTCCATCTTCCACAGCCCCCCTCCCAGGGCAATGTCTCTTTCTGCACCACACCCTTCACCAATAACATCACTACCACATACTATGTTACCCTTGCTGAATGTAATAGAGTTAGAACAGACATTAACCAGTTCTTCTCACCAACCTATCAATGAGAATATACTTCAACAACTGATTGGGTCTGATTCCTTACTCTTTGCTAGCCCATCAGCAAATGAAGAGGATACATCCCTTGGGTTACAAGTAACCCTTGGTGATAGTTCAACAAGAGAAGCTACTACAATTGCTAAACTACCAAGTTTTCAATTGGACAGTGGTTACATGTATAAGACTCTGTTGAAGGCAACCACTGTTGAGGCTACCAAGGTAATCTCTGTTCCAATGGAAGTCCCCAGTACCAAGATCAAGGGGCATCTATGTTTGAAACAGGTGTTGACAACCCTGTTCATGATGATGTAGATATAACTACCACACTTGGTAGGAGTTCAGATGATCCTATTAAGTTAGATGATGATCTAAAATAGAAAGTTTTGTTGATGAAATCAAAGATCTATTGAAGCAGATGATAGCTACAAAGAGCCAACCCTCTGTCATAACCACTGATGATCTCAAACAAGCCGTAGACCCTGTGTTTCAACAACAAGATACTTTGTTGACCTTCAACACAAACATCAAATGCAAGAAATGAGAAACATGGTTGATGCCAGATATATGGATATAGTTGCAGATATTAAGGCAATCAAGGCTCACATTCTTCAAACCACTAGTACAACTCCTCCTACAGTTATATTGGTAAACACTGATGATGCCAAAAAGGGGGAGAAACCTTTACAGAAAGAAGTGCTAAAGCTTGAAAGGATTGCACGGCCAACAGTGGATATCCCTAAGCCAGATGGTTCAAAGAAAGTTGATGAAATAGAAAATTTATTGGCTAGTGAAAGGATGAAGAACAAGATGAGGGTAAGAGATGAGGGCAAAGCGTTGGTTGAGAAAAAGATAGCTTGCAAAGAGAAAAAAGAAGAGGTTGGTACTTCCACAAAGAAGAGACCAGTTAAAAAAAACCAAGAAACCAACATCCACACCTTCTAAAACTCAATCTGTTGCTACTCCAACCATTGAAACCTCTGCTCCCACAAAATCTCTTACACCTCCTTCAAAAACAAACCTACTTCCACCACAACATATGTTACAACACCTTTGTGTCAAATCTGTTGACACAGCAGAGGTTATAGCAGATGTTAACCCATCCACTGCTCTAATCATTTTTCCTACATCCACCCAACCAATACCAACACCCACAAGAATTCCTGATCATCCACTATCACCTGCACTCAGGTTCAAAAGGAGAAAGGTAACAAAGGTCATAAATGAAGATGAGATCATTCCTGCTCCACTTCCTTCGTCATCACAACCTCTGACCTCTACAACATCTGTTATTCAATCTTCCATTCAAGTACCTAATCAACCCTGAAGGTAGTTCCTGCAGTAGTAAAGTTTCCTTTTGATTTACCAGTTGTAAGAGAAGAAATCAAGTCTTTCTACTCTGAAGAAGACCCTGGTAAAAGACTTATCCAATCTTTGGAAGGCTATCCTAGACCAACAAACATTGATGAGTATCTTCTACTTAAAGCCAAACAAGCAGAGGATATGGCCAAAAGAGATACAACAGGTAAAAGTGATAGAGAAGTGCAGAACTATATGCAGTTTCAGCTGAGCAAAGTCAGAGTTTTGGAATATTTTGTTAAAGACTTGTGCAAGAAGCTGTCTGTAATGGAAGATCAAAGTTTAAAGCAAGACTACATTGAGCATATCATGACCAACAAGAAGTACAAGCCTACTAGGGAACATTCAAGGATTGGACTGTGAGTGATCTAAGAGAAGAAATGGAAAGAATGCAAGAAATGCTAAAAGATCCTCACAAAAAGACAACTCCTCCAGACCGGAAGAAATACAAGAAAGTTTTGCCTACTAAGGCTTTGAAAATCAAAAGAATGAAGGAAGAATTAATCCAGAACAATTATGGATCAAGAAATCAGATCATCAGATGGGGAGAGTTAAGAGTGCTTGACACTTATAAAAGGTTGGAAGAGAGAAAGAAGAAAGACCATAGCATCCTCCTAAGCCTGATTACTCATCAGAGGATGTAGTTCATAAAGCTCAACACTCTAAAAAATCTGTCTCAACATCTGCCGCTTCCACACTTGCCTTGAATCAATTAAAAAGTCAAGAGGAGATGATTGAAGAAGATAACAGAGTGTATGAACACATCAAAGAAGGAATCCAGTGCATGATTGATTTCCATACTGATGAAATCAGCAAAAAGCTTGCAGAAGATCTTTCACAGCTGGCTCTCAATCAACACTACCAACCTCAACAATAAAATACCATCCTAGAAAGCCATCAGACCCAAAAATTCTAAAGTGGAAAGTTGACAAAAACTCCCACGAATTGACTTTGCTCAAGTCTAATGGCGTTGCTACCAAGATGAGAATGGAGGATACATATGAGCTTTGTGCAGAAGACCTCAAAGATCTTATGGATCTGGTACTTGAAAAGGATGATGATGATGATGAAGTGTCTCTGAATTTTTAATTAAAATTTAAAGGTCAAATAAGAGAGTTTCTGTTGAGGAATAATGACCAAGAATAAATAAGTGTTTTGGCATCATCTGTTCCAGGGGGAGATTGTTGGGATTGAACCCTATACAAAGGAACAGATGATACAAAGCCAAATACACTATCCGCGGATTGGTCCAACTATCAGAGCTTACAACCACTGATTACCTAAACTCTGTCTTCCTAAGGTCTGCTACGTACCTTTACATCATCTGCTACAACAAAATGCCAAAAGTCTGCCATAAGATAAGAAGCAGAGGATAGTCATCAGTGTTTTACTTTTATTAGTTTAATAATCAATGTAGCAGTGCTTTGCACTATCAGATGTTAGTGAACAATGTTTTCAGTTAGTTATTTAGTTTGTTAAATGTCACTATCAACCTGACGTCATCAAAGATGTTCAGTGGTTAGATAGTTTAGTGTAAATAGGTGAATCGTTGTAAATGCTAAAATTGTCTATAAAAGGTCATTCACCAATTATCTTCTTCTCTGAGTTTTCTGTACTATCAAGCTGTTATAATTGGCTGAGGGGGAGTTTGGGAATCACATGCAAAGTTTCTTAACTTGAAAGCATGATGATGAAAACAAACGACGTTTACTTGTAGTAAAAGTTTTCCATCTTATTCCACTGCATTTTCTTTACAATTCAATAATATTTCTATCTTTTGAAACAAAAACTACAAGTAAATCAAACTCAGATCCTAACATCTCATATATTTAAAAAGTTGCTATTATTGGAGCACTTAATATAGCATTTTACCAACAAAGATAAACATAACACCTTTTAATATATTTTTAAGTGATTATACATAGATTAATTCCGTATAAATCATCAGGTGAAGTTATTTTATAAAGTCTCCTAAATCTAAGAAGGATACAAAAACACAATGGATCGAAATTATAACACAATGTCGAGAAATAAAACACAATGCCAAAAAAATAAAATACAATAAATCGCAAAAGGACATGATGATGAAAATAAAAAAAAACACAATGTCAAATAAAAAGAAACAAATCTAAATGTCTACAATCAAAAGTAAAACCCGAAAATCTAAGATCGTAGAGATCGACGAGACGGTTATAAAAACTAAAAGTCTAAATTCCAAATTATATATTTATTTTAAAGATTAAAAATCAACTATTTATCCAGTTTTGTTTTCTTTTTTTATGTTTTTTTTTCCTTTTTCTTCTTCTCTATACAGAATTTTAAAGTTACCATTTTTTTATGGGTGAAGTATCCACACATCCCCCTAAAAGTATCTACGCACCCCTAACCTATACGTCCCTCATCAACCTGTACGCATGAAAATGGGCCCACCCATACGCCCCTCGTAGCCCTATACGCTGCTTACCCATCTTATTGTTTCCATTCATTGGCTGTCAATGATTGCCCAAATATGATTACCCAATGATTGGACTGTACCATATGCAACTTTATTTAATTTCATGAATGTTTAGTATGGAAGAAGTTATGAAATATGGGGAAGTTGTGAAATATGAATATAAGAAAATTAATAGATTTTTTATGAAATGTTTGTTATAAAAAATGTGTTAATATTATAAAACGTCATGTTATTATTTGTTTTTTAGTTATTAAGTATTATTAGAAAATATCATCGTTTTTTAATAAAAAAATGTGCATATGTTTATTTTATTAAGTATATCATTAAAAACTTCATATTTTTATGAAATGTTTTTATAGAATATGTGTATACATTATAAAACATCATGTTTTTATTTATCAAGTATTATTATAAAATATAATCATTTTAATAAAAATTGTGCATATGATTATTTTATTAAGTATTATCATTAAAACTTCATATTTTTTATGAAATGTTTTTATAGAATATGTGTATATATTATAAACATCATGTTTTTTATTTATCAAGTATTATTATAAAATATCATCGTTCTTAATAAAAATTGTGCATATGTTTATTCTATTGACTATTATTATTAAAAACTTCATATTTTTACGAAATATTTATATAAAACGAATTGTATAATGTCAGATTTTTATTTATTTATTATCTTATTATGTCTTTAATTGTCTTTCAATTGTCATTTATTAACCATAACGCAACAAAGAAACGTAATTCAAAATGTTAATTAAACATCGTTTATATTAATACACAAAACATGTCACTTTCATACAAAATGTAAACCCTACACCCTAAATCGCTAACCGTTACAAATTCTTAAATTCTTGCACAGGAAAACGATGGGTGTAACACCCAAACACCAAGACAGGCCCCAACTTGGAATTGGGTACCGTTACCCTAGTTTCCAACGGGCTTTCCACATCCCAACCACCATATCAAAAGGCACAAGGCAGGCGGTGCTTGGAGCAGGGAGTCGTGATTTTTTTATAAAGCACCGTCTAATCCGTGCGCCCTTTCGGGATGGTGCACGAACTAGATACCCCGTTGGTGGATACCTTATTAGAACACTAATGAACGCCTATCTTGGATGTACATGTGTTGGGAAGGTTGCATTAGCTAGCGTCACTAGGAACTTAGCGCAATGCAATCCGCTCCAATCACACATAATCCTAGATCGACATCCTAGTGCATGAATCTGAAATACGAACGCAAATTTCTCCATAAGGATTATCTACCACCACCGTCAAAACACCGGCTTCCGATATCCTGTTAATAAAAAATACAATTTTAACATTAGACTCGGCATTCGAAAATATATTGTAAAAATAAAAAAATAAAAACAAATTCAAGCCCCACCACAACAACCACCCACCACGGCACCACCATAGCCACCACCACCCTTAACCACCTCATTACCTCATCAGCCGACCCACCACCCCCACCATCACCGCAACCTCACAGCCGACCACACACCACACCACCATAGCCGACCCACCACGACCACCACCACCACGCCATCCGACCCACCACCACCACAACTCCACAGCCGACCCACCAACACCACCACAACCGACCCACCACCACCACCCCAGCCGACCAACCACCACCACCACCCCATCTGACCCACCACCACCACCACCACAGTCGACCCACCACCACCACCCACCGTCAAGCACCAACCACCGTCAAACCCTAAGCCCTCAATCCCCACCACTGTCAAACCCTAACACCGAAAACAACACCCACAACCACAACCCCAGCACCACCGCAAACGGCCAAAATTAAACCACAAAAAAACAAACCTTGTATATTCTGACCATATAGAGAGATACTAGAGCGAAAATTATACGAGAGACAAAGAATCTGTTCGTGTGTGTCCCCTTCCGAATCGTCATCGTATGGTCCAGATCTCAGTCCAAAAATTCGCTTTACATGTGTACTTGTTACCAGGGATCTTCATTTTAACTATAAAAGGAAACAAAATTTCAATATGCCGCTCATAAGCTCAATGAGACGCGTATAGAGGTAAAGTTTCTGCCAACTTTTCTGAAAACGTAAATGTATACGCGGCTCATCAGGCTATACGAAGCGTATAACATGAAAAGGTGTCAGAATTTGTACGACGCGCGTATTGCCCTATGAGCGGTTTATCGAGTTGTAGTCGGGTATTCATGGAAAATATAAATATGAATTAAAAAAAATCAGATATATGATCGGGTATATAGTCGGGTATTTTTGCCATCCCAACTTTGAAACACTAATTCCTCTTCCGTTTCAGCGTTCTAAGTGCAACTTTTTTGCATGGTACGATCCTCCCATGTGTGATCGGGCATGTGTGCTCATTAAAGGACTAATGGATTCAAAGGTTGTGCATGAAGACGAAGTCAAGTATTTGAGAGAGGATGTTCCAATGTATAAATTTCTAGTCACGGATTGGAAGATAATCATTCAAGAGTTGTTTGTAAGAGGGAAAGTTGTCGGATAATCAGTTGGATTTTTTTGTGTTGTTTGTGTTGTTATTTTTCATTGTTACTATTTAAGTTTATGCAAGACATGTAATCGAATATTAATTATAAATGTCATTTCTAATTTATTATAAATATCAAGTTTTTTAAAAATGTTGTTTTTTTAATAAGTCAACTAAGCATAAATAACAAAAGGAACAAACACTCATCAAGTTACAAATGCTTAAACATACCAAAATGAAATAAATACTTGTCCATAGATGGAAACACAACCAAAATAAACATAAACAAATAAATATTTGTTCATACATGCCCATAAATGTTTAACAAATAAAGTTCACCCAACAAATAGAAATACTACTCCTCCATGTCCTCATCGGTGTCGTCAGAATCATCACCACCACCTGTCATACGATCTGCGTAGCGGACATGCCTGCCTGCTTCCCAGAAGGGTCTGCCCCCATGTCGGTACGCGGATACACTCGTGGATGTGGCGGGGGTCGAACCGCCAACCCCGCCTGGGTACGTTTTTCGGCCTCACTAGCCATCACCCACTCCATCAAATCCTCCATCCAGTCCATCCGCTGAAACTGCTGTGTCGTGCTCGCCATCCTATCGGCATGACCACCATTAGCCTCTCAAGGAGATGTTGGGGGGACTGAGGCAACCTCACTACATGATAAACGCGTCGAGGAATCTGTGGCAGCTCTTGCGGATGAGGCCCCTGGTCAACCTCAGGCCCCCCGTCTCCATCTATAGCAGGCACATCAGCAACATGCGGCATCTCCATCTCCCCAGCCTGGAGCTGTGCCTGGTGGACTATCGGCTCGACTACAATAATATGTTGGTCATTGTCAACAAACCGATGCCCGATATCCGGAAAGTTCACCGCTATCTTCATCCCTCTCATCATCATAAGATCTAAGGGCACGAAAGGTGCTGGGGGTGGCATATCATCGTGGAATGGGCAATACCGGCCGCAATTCTGGGCAACGCGCGTGATAAACGACCCTCCAATCAAACGGTTACGCCTATGCCATTTCCCGTATGAGGCGAAATACTCCGCCAGACAGCGATGGAGGTCGCATGGTGTGCCCGTAAGTAGTACAGAAAGAACAGGTCCACCTTCGTGACCCACTCATTGCTTTTGCCACGCGCAGAGATCGACGTGGCAATGCAGCAGTGTATGTAACGAACGAGTGGGTCAGGAATCGACGACACTCGGGCCTTCTTACCGAGGGTCCAGCTGTCACACCCCGACTCGCAGCGGAAGAAAAACACAGGGTGCGGCAGACATGTGGTAATTCTCCATAGTTTAAAAACATGATATCATAAACAGAGAGAACCTCGGTTACAACATACTATCAGTATCATATTACACACCATAAGTTCAAGTACAATACTACGAGCTATCACATCTCTTATTCTGCTGTAAAGTTCACTACTAAAGCCATTCACACGCACGTTCCTTACTCCTCTTTAGTTTTACCTGAAATGCATGTTAGTTTTAAAAAGGTCAGCTAAACGTTGCGTGAGTTCCACTGGTTTAATTGTTGTGTAACAATATGTGTTAACAAGTTTAATTGCACTGGTCATAATCACAATGACAGTCACAGTCATAGTTGCAGATGGAATTACACGAGGACACAAGTGAAACCTAACTATTTTATCCCGGGCCGTGTCATCCCAGACACTCCCGGCCACCGGACCGTGTCACAAAGACACTCTCGGCCCATCAACTGCGTCACATGCAGTTCAACGCCCCTTAGCAGTTATGCCTAACAACATAACCAAATTAGGACACATGCAGACCTGGTTGCCGACCTTTCTGTCGGGCGCGGCCTGGGTTTGTCAGACCAATAGACTATTCACTGCCCACGGCTTACGCTAATCACTTGTAGAGGGGATGTAGTTCATGTGTTAGATAACTCACATCATAAGGTGGTGCAATTAACACAGTTTCGTAACATGCCAATCATCTCAGAAACAATATCACAATTTAAAAGTGGGAGAGTAAAACTCACTTCCAAATTGGTGCAATGATCACAGTTTGGAACAAGTTCATGTGTTAGGGAAGTGAAATTCCCTTCATAAGTTTGTGTTATCAACACAGTTTGTAACATGCATTCCACCCCAATTAAAACAATAAAACAGTTAATAGCGGGATAGTGAAACTCACAGTGCAAATAGTGGTCTCAACACAAGAGTGGTCGAGTAGCTGGATCAACTTTAATGACACACATGCAAGCATGGACTCAAATCAGTATCTAGGTTTGTAATGATTATAACTTGGATCTGGTTAGGATTTTTTACTCCGGATTGAGTCTATAGGACACTGGTATGGTGATGGACGTCAGGGTAGTATTAGTTTTCAGTTTGGCTTCCGGGCACCGATTCGCGTGCCAGCCGTAGTTTAACGTGTTCGGGTAATGGTACGGGAATACTAGTAGTGCCAACACGTGGTTATTCAAGAATGATTAACTTTCCATTAAGGGAGGTTGAGTATTTGGGGGGCCTAAGTTGCCCAAATTTGAGTTTCCTTTTTCACAGTTGGGAATTCTCCCAAACTGCCTTAGGACACCCCTAGGGTGCCAAATTTGCCCGGGAATCTCCCGGAATACTCCCGGTCTTTCATTTATAGTATTTTTCGGGTTGGGTCAATTCCCAGTTCCGGCAGGTTCGTTTATACGGTAAACTGCCGAAATTGCTTTAAAATAATCAATTTTTAATTCCGTAAATTCCCATTTAATCTATATTTTATATAAAAATCTGTAAATTTTTATATAATTCAGTAAAAATCTGTAGATTATGGGAAAAATTTCTAGGAATTTATTTTGTTAATTTACGTTTAAATAAATTATTTATCAAACTATTTTTAACCACATAATTCCAATTAAATACCATCAGTTGTTAAAAAATTCCAAAAAAAATCCAGAATACCTTATACATTCCCAGGAACTTCTTAGAAAATTTTGGGATTTTTCCGATTTCGTTTCGGTGCGTTCCCGGCTACCGAAAACTCGCAAAAAAAGCGGTTTTTTAACCAAAATCAAAACTCAACGAATGGACTCCGAATTTTTCCAAATCATTCCCCATATGTTCCTTAGTGTCTCTATAAAATTTGGTGATTTATTGAATCCGTTTGATATTTTTTTCCGAAATTCTTTCGGTAAAATAGTTAAAAATTCACCAAAAGTGGTATAAAATTACAAACACTCTAAAATTTTATTTGGCCCTTCCTGACAATAGCATACATTCGTACACCAAATTTCAGCTCAATCCAAGTTACACGGACCAAGTTATAGGCAAAACAATTTTCTGCCTATCCTAGATTCGGTTTTCGGATCATATACCTAGCGATTCTTCCGATTCCAAGCGTTTATCTTGATCCCAGAAGTGTGTAAAGGCTATATTCAGTACCTACACACCAATTAAATCCCAAATATGCTAGAACTTAGATCAATCAAGCTTTAATTCATTTTTTTTTCGGTTAATCGAATAGTTAAGCGATTTTTGTCGAATAAGAGTTGATTAGGGTATCAAACCCCAATGATTAGTGACCATGGCTGCCATATAACACCAGGGGTTTCATGTGGTGTTCATATTCAGCCCTAAAACTTGTATAAAACTCCAAAATTCATGGATTAAAAAGCATTTTTCGGCTCGTAGAAATCACGTTTAATCGAAGAAACGGACTTAGAATTATAAGTATCAAGGCTAATACCTTTGAATTAAGGCTTGTTCTTGATGGATTCAGCTGAGAAGAAGAGTTTGAGAGCAGGTTTTTGAGAGAATTTGTTGTAATTTTTTATTAAAATAAAAAGAAAAAGAAATAAAATTATTTATATAACCATGGGGGATGGCGGCATAGAGGTGGGCCCCCTAGGGCCACCTCGTGCTTTGTTTTGCGTGCTTGAAGATGATGTCCATCTTCTGGACAAGTACGAGTTCGTTTTCGGGTCCTGCGCGCGTTCTCGATTTGCGTGACGGACTCCGTTTTGCGCGTACTTAATGTCAAAAGACTCGGTTTTAAAAATTATGCATAACCGTCTAAAAATCAGAACCAAGTTATGTTTTAATCATAAAAGTCTCGTTTGACGTTCGTTTAAGTGTTTTTAAGCTTGATCGATCGTTCCTTGCACATTCGGTTGCCTTACGTTATGCCCGGAATGAATGCGTTCCCTAATCGGGAGCTGCTTCGTTTTGCATGCCCGGGCTTTGATTATTTTCAACCCTTATGTCACAGTCAATGGCACAAAACTAAGTTATTCCTGGAACTCGGAATCTTAAATAAGGCTACCGATAATCTAATAATCAACGTCAATGGTTTAAGGCGCTGTTAAACGTCAAGTCTCCGTTTAACACGTTGTTCAAGGCTAAGGACACCAACCTCGCATCATTGGTCCTTAGTAGTGTCATGTCAACCATGACGTGTTCTCAGATTCCTCCGAGATATAACATATATCGTTTCGGACAACACACAAGTCATGAAATTTCACAAGGTTTACTCACAATTATAGTTTTAGTCATGCTTTAAGTTTAGGACCAATTACGGTGTACCTGGTTTCGTCATGGTATCACAGTCTCCCCTGGTTAAGAAATTTCGTCCACGAAATTTACTTTGTCACACTAGGGAAGAGGTGAGGGTATTTTCTACGGAATTCATCCTTCCGTTCCCAGGTATATTCTGGTCCTTGCTTAGAGTTCCACCGGACTTTAACCAGTGAAATTTTGTTATGTCTTAATTGTTTGACCCTACCATCAACTATTTCCACCGGCTCTTCCACAAAGTGGTGTTTATTGTCAACGTGTATGTCTTCCAAAGGTACCTGGGTAGTTTCGCCTAACAGGCATTTCTTTAGGTTTGATACATGGAAGACATCGTGAATGGCATTAAGTTCGTTTGGTAATTTCAACCGATACGCTACTGGACCTACCTTGGCTAGGATCTCGTATGGCCTAATGTAGCGCGGGGCTAGCTTTCCTGACTTTCCAAATCGGATAATGCCTTTCCACGGCGATACCTTTAACAGCACTCGTTCACCAACTTTGAACATAATGGTTTCCTACGCACATCAGCCCAACTCTTTTGCCGACTCTAGGCGGCTTTCAGACGATTACGAATCTGATGGACCTTATCGGTCGTTTCCTGAACTAGTT
Source organism: Scalesia atractyloides (assembly GCA_947069175.1). Classification (NCBI taxonomy): domain Eukaryota; kingdom Viridiplantae; phylum Streptophyta; class Magnoliopsida; order Asterales; family Asteraceae; genus Scalesia; species Scalesia atractyloides. Next base: position 73,885,584 of record CAMTDV010000004.1, on the reverse strand, counting down.
CGGATCCCGTCAGTTGAGTGTCACCCACTTCGGCCCAGCAAAGTGGGGATCGGCACTTTCGACCATAGAGGGCCTCATACAGGGCTGCTTGAATGCTACTATGGTAACTATTGTTATACGAGAATTCCACTATGGGAGATGCTTGTCCCAACTTCCTCCGAAGTCAAGGACACAAACACACAACAAGTCCTCTAGTGTCTGAATCGTGCATTCCGATTGGCCATCGGTTTGGGGATGATAAGCAATGCTTAAATTGATTCGCGTCCCTAATGCTTCTTGTAGTTTCTGCCAGTATCGCGAAGTAAAGTGGTTGTCTCGGTCGGAAATAATAGCAATCGGGACACCATGTCTAGTTACTATCTCATTAGTATAAATTTCAGCCAACTGGTTAGTCTTATAAGTTGTACGGATCGGAATAAAATGTGCCGATTTGGTCAATCGATCTACGATCACCCAGATCGCATCATGACCACGAGGCGTTTTCGGAAGATGGGTCACGAAATACATTGTGATTTGTTCCCACTTCCACTGAGGTATTTCGGGTTGTTGCAACATCCCCGAGGGTTTCTGATACTCAGCCTTAACTAGCGCACAAGTCAAGCATTGGCTCACGTACTCGGCCACGTCCTTTTTCATTCCCAGCCACCAATAAAATTCTTTCAGGTCATGGTACATCTTATCTGTACCAGGATGAATCGAATATTTCGATTTATGAGCCTCATCCATTATTAATTATCTCAGCTCCGAACTTGCAGGAATCCACACTCGATTCTTAAAGTTCAACACTTCGTCCGTTTTCCTCACCAAACTTTTCTCGTTCCCGTGCAATCCTTCACTGGGTAACTAGCTTTCCTTCAGGGCTTACATCTACGCGTTCCGGATTTGATATATCAAACTTGTCTGCACAATCATCCCAAGGCTCTCACTCAAAGGGGCTTAATTCGATCCTTCCTACTTAGCGCATTTGCTACCACATTAGCTTTCCCCGGGTGGTACTTTGTCTCACAATCATAATCATTTAACAATTCCACCCATCTGCACTGCCTCATATTCAAGTCTTTTTGGTCGAAGATATGTTGGAGGCTTTTGTGATCGGTATATATAGTACACTTGGTACCATATAAATAATGTCTCCAAACCTTTAATGCAAATATAACTGCTCCTAGTTCCAGGTCATGAGTCGTGTGATTCTTCTCGTGCACCTTCAGTTGTCTAGAAGCGTACGCGATAACTTTATTTCTTTGCAATAAGGACACATCCAAGCCCTTGTCGCGATGCGTCTCAATATACGACAAAGTCGTCATTGCCTTCGGGTAACGTCAAGATTTCGGCCTCACATAACTTTTTCTTTAACAGCTGGAACGCTGTTTCTTGGTCTTCACCCCATTCATACTTCTTATCCTTCTGCGTTAATGCGGTTAACGATTGCGCAATACTTGAGAAGTTTTCGATAAAGCGACGATAATACCCTTCTAATCCCAAGAATTGGCGTATTTCTTTTGTAGATTTCGGCGCTGGCCAGTTCTTGATTGCTTCTATCTTGCTTGGATCTACATGAATTCCATACTGATCCACCTCATGCCCTAGAAATTGTACGGCTTGTAACCAAAAGTCGCACTTAGACAACTTAGCGTATAGTTGTTCGGTCCGTAGTATCTCCAAGATAGCACGCAAATGATGCTCGTGCTCGTCCTTACTCTTGGAGTAGGTCAAAATATCGTCAATGAAGACGATGACAAATTTGTCAAGGCATGGCTTACATACCCTGTTCATGAGGTCCATGAATACCGCGGGTGCATGTAACATTTGTCAAAAACGGGTTTTCCAAACCCGCTCCGTTAGTAATCGAATATCAAGTTATAAATGTCTCGTTGCGTATTTATGTCCATTTTAATTTTTAATGATGCATAATTAATAAACAAACTAAACTATAAAAGTTATAATTGATAAAAAGTAAAAATAAAATAATCAAAAAGAAAATGAGGCTGCCGGGACTCGAACCCGGGTCAGCCGGGCTTAAGCCCAAAGACTTATCACACACACACATAACCACTCCGCCACTTGTTGTTTTCTGTAAATGTTAGGAAACAATTAAATTTTATGGACTACCATGAATCAACCGGTTACGCCAACTGTAACTGAAATCGGTCATCAAACGTCCAAAGACGTTTGATTGATCGCGGTTTACTGAGTTTAACCGATGCACCGACACCTTCAATCAATTTTACTTTGAATGAACTTGAATTCTAGAGTGAATCGGTTTTAATAACCGAAAACTTTCAATTTCCTGAATTACTTCAATCAAAGACTCCTCTCGCGACTCAAACACACTCTGCAAACCTTCAATTGCATTTTCGCACAACTTTCAGTTCGCCGGAGAATCTATTTGGACTCGCCGGACTTTCGCCGGAAAACCGTATTTTCCATCAAATCAGTAAGTCTCTCAATTCTTTCGTTGTCTATCAATTGTTAAGCTATTGCTAACTCAAACCCTTCAATCGGAATCAATTTCAGACGTTGATATCGGATAACTCACTCTCGCCGGAAAACTTCTGAAAATCCTTATCTTCAGCTGTGAAACGGTATAGACATTCAAACCTTCTGATAACTCTTGTTTAATACTTCAATTCCTCACGTAGTTAATCAAAACTGTTAATTTATTCGTTCAGTAGAAATCCGTAAAAACAGAGCCGACGGCTTGCCGGAATTCTGAGATAAATCGTTCTCCGGTATGTTTACTTCTAAAAATCGTCTCTGTCATTTCATATTAGTCTGTAGAATGTTTGTCAATCGAATTAAACAAGAAACAATAAAGTAATCGCAGACTGTAATTTTGTAACGAAGAAGACGATGATAGTTTAATTATAAGTTTAATAAAATCTGGATATTATCTCGGGTTAGACACACAGTCCAGCGGTGGACTGTGTGCACATACATATCACATGCCGCGGGTTCGATCCTTGATACACACACACCCTCTGTAATTAAAATGTTTTATTTTTCTAACCGAACCGGATTAACTTACGTTAGATGTTAAGTATAATAAAAATCTGTATACTAACCAAGTTAGACACACAGTCCAGCGGTGGATTGTGTGTAACATTAAGTCACAGGTCCCGGGTTCGAGACCTGTTGACGGCACCGGGTTGATGATTAAAATTCTTTTTAAAAATAAATGAATTTTGAATAAACTAAATTAGTATATAAATATAATTAAAAACAGAATAACTTCGGGTTAGACACGTAGCTCAGTTGGTAGAGCTGCGTGCACGCGTACGGGAGGTCTCGGGTTCGAGCCTCACCCGGCGCATACACTTACACAGTAAAACCGGTCAAACAGTCAAACGGTCAACGGTCAACGCAAAAGTCAACATATTTTTATATTTTATTTTTTTAATTTAATTTAAAAATCAATTAAAAATACTTAAAAATAATGTTTTTAAAGATAGGAAATAGCCTTAAACTCACAAAAATATATCTAAAAACCCTATTAAAATTATTAATAAAATCCACTCATTTACTATATCTTCCGTTATTATTTAGGTTAGTTAATTCTCGTTGTTCAATCCTTCCAACTCGTGCGCATCTCATCATCTCCAACCGAACGCACCCAATGTGAGTGAATCTCTACAAATTCCCCATTTTAATCACGTTTTTGGGGTGTATCATGTGTCTTACCATTTAAATATATTTAAATCATTGTGCATACATCATATCATGAACAAATGTGTATTCAGCTTGTATCATCTGTTGTGTGGATATTGTTTAGAGTTAAACTTATTATTTTCAGTACATGAAATTTCATAGGCCGCCGCTCCCCATTACATTATGAGCGTTGAGCAGTTCCCCATTACATTATGAGCGTGAACCTGGCGTGCCAACATACGATCGGCTCCGTTTGATTGAGCCTTGATCGCACAGACATTTATCATTTTCAGTACATACATTTATCATAGGCCGTCCGTTCCCCATTACATTATGAGCGTGAACGTGATGTTGCCAACATATACAGTTTCATTTATGTTATATATTCATGCAAGTTCACATGTTATTGTATGTTATGGTATGTTATTGTATGTTATAATTTGTGGTGGTTATTGCTATTGTTTGATTATTTACATTTGCTCACATATGACTATTGCACAATTTTTCCTTGATAAAAATAACAAGAAATCAATAATAAATGTTTATCTAATAAGGTTCACTCGCCAACTTATGTTGACCCAAAAACTCCCATTTTTACATATGATACAGGTGAACCAGCTGCAGCAAGAAACACATAGGATTGGCTTAGAAGAATAAACTGGTTTAGAGTTTAGATTGTTGAGTTGGTTATTTTTCTTTGCATTTGTATGGACATGTTTGGATTATTGAGAATGTAATTTTGACTTTAATAAATATGAAACATATTAGTAAATATCATGAGCTTTGGTGATAACCCAATTATGCCCCGACTCTTATTCCGCTGCGGGTCGGGGTGTGACAGTGCATTGGTTAACCCAAAGGGCATAACCAGGAATTCATAGTGGCCATAACGAGTTCGAAATGGGGTCTTAGGAATATCGTCCTCTTGGACCTTCACTTGATGGTAACCTGACCGCAGGTCTATCTTAGAAAAGTATCGGGCTCCTTGCAGCTGATCAAAGAGATCATCGATTCTCGGAAGAGGGTACCGATTCTTGATAGTGACTTTATTCAATTCTCTGTAGACGATGCACATTCGGAAGCTACCGTCCTTCTTCTTTACAAACACAACTGGGGCTCCCCAAGGGAATAACTAGGACGGATAAAACCACGATCGAGTAACTCCTGCAACTATGTCGATAGCTGTTGCATCTCGGACGGTGCAAGACGATATGGGGCCTTGGCAACAGGTGTCGTTCCCGGTATTAAGTCGATGCGAAACTCGACTTGCCGATTGGGCGGCGATCCGGGCAATTCCTCCGGGAACACATCAGGGTATTCACATACTACTAGAATGTCTTCAATACGTTTCTCGGCTGGCTCTTCCGATGTGACGCTAGCTAAGAACACGTCACATCCTTTCATATACATTTTAACGCCTTAAGGGGAGATATAAGGTTCAACGTGGTGCTTAACTTCTCTCCGTGTACCATAATTGCATCCGTGGGGGATAAAGGAATCTTCACGACCTTTTTCTCACATAACACCTCTGCACGATGGTTGGACAACCAGTCCATTCCTACGACAATATTAAAACTACCCAACTGTACCGGTAAAAGGTCAATAGTAAACTGGTAACTGTTAAAGGTTATAGGGCAATTAATAATAAGTTGGTGACTGGTAATTTGTTTCCCGCCGGCAAGTTCAATGGTATAGGGTTGTTTCAGGTCAACATCAGGCATATTCAAGAGTGGCAAAAATGCAATCGACACATAACTTATATCGGCTCCCGTATCAAATAACACTGAAGCAAATTAATTGGAAACGAGGAACGTACCTGAAACCACGTTGGGATCCTGGCGTGCGTCACCAGGTCCCATGACAAAGGCACGACCTCGGGCTGCATTCGAGGTAGATGCTTGGTTCTGGGTGTTCCTTCCTGCCATCTGCTGGGCTAACTTCGGACAACTATTACGAAAATGCTCCATCCTGCCACATCCAAAGCATGTACGGGGGTAGGTAACTTGTTGTGCTGGTTGTTGAGGTCGCTGCTGAAGAGGTTGAGGCCTAGCAGGTTGAAAACAAGTTGGTTTGGGATTGGATTCCATGGGCCCCCTACAGTTTTGGGCATAATGCCCAGTTCTATGACACCTCGAGCATATTATTGCTCGGCAACCACCAAAGTGGTGGTAATTACACTTGTTGCACTTTGGGGCCTTTCCCTGGTAGCTATCAGAGTTACCCCTGGGGGTAGTCATGTCGTAGTTCTAGCTAGTATTTCTCCCCCTCTTCGGCGCTGCTGCCCTTGCGCGACTACTCTCCGGGGCCTCGCGCTTGTTCCCAGCCGGCTCTCCCGGCATTGTCAAAATCTTACGCCTAACCATGTCATAGGTAACGGTACCTGACCTTGCTACCACCTCGTGCATGGTTCGGTATTCCACCGAATTAATGATACTCCTTACTTCTGGGGCCAGTCCCCAGATATACCTTTCAATCCTCTTAGACACTGGTCGGACCATGTCTTGCAAAATACACGCCAGTTCATTGAAACGGTTGGTATAACCTGCATGATCAGCACCTTGCATCTGTAGGTTCCATAACTCATGTTCCAACTTCTGAATTTCATGGGTTGGGCAAAACCTTTCCCTCATCAGTATCTTGAGATCATCCCAAGTCATAGCATTAATCGCGTCTACTCCGCGAGTTTGAACAATAGTGTTCCACCAGTTTAGTGCATGGTCGATAAAGGTACAAGTGGTATATTTAACTGTGCAATTATCAGGACAGTTACTTATGTTAAGTACCGATTCCGACTTCTCGACCCATTTCACAAACCCATTGGGTCCCTCAGTACCATTGAATTCCATCGGTTTGCATTCCTTGAAATGCTTATATGTGCAAACCGGCCTACCATTATTCTGATTATCGTTCTGACCTACCGGTCCTGGTTGCGGATTTGGTTGCGGGTTAGCATTAATACCGGCGCTAACCTGCGCCACAATCATGGGAATAACAGCTTGGAGTTGTTGCGCTATCATTTGCGCAATAACTGCCTCAGTCATCTGTGGGGCGTGTTTCGGGGCCATTCTATTATAAACAATAGATGTCTAGGTATCAATGTCACGTATCCAGTTAACACAGATCACATATTTTGTTAAAACATAACACACACTTCATCACACACATGAATCCACAGCACATATAGTCAAAAGCATCGTCATATATATGTAATGTCATCATCATACAAGCGTAAAAATTTGCACACAGACTTAACCCATAAGGGCCAGTGCTTAGATGTGCTGTCAAAATGTGTCACCACAGTGACGTACAGACTCGATGCAACAAAAGTACTAACCAGGAAAACGTGAAAATACTATGACTGCATCACCACCTCGACATGGGTATAACCCAATGCTTGGTAGGATGTACAAAAGATACATCATCTCTAACTATACTGAAAAAAAACCATACTAAGAACGCCACATCCACCATGCCAATCCTCCAAAACCTGCGATCAACCCTATAATAGCCTCGATGCATCCGTATACCAACGCACGAAAATGATCATGCTCATGATGAACATACCCCATACCATGCTGTAAAGCGATGATCACTTGCTGCAAGACGATCAGGTAGTCTCCGATCGACCTCCTCTGCTGCTCATCCTCATCTCGTGCCATCCGTAGTAATGAAATCTTCTCAAACAGAAATCCCATCAAGCTACTCTCGGTGATAGGAGCAGGCACCTCCTGAGGAGGAACAGGTATACCCCAGACAGGTGGAGAAGGCTCTCTAAACGGCTGGGAAGGGCCACCTCGCTCGTATGTGTGAAAAGGGGAAGGGTAATGAACATTAAAGTGCTGCTGGGTCCCTATAGGTATAGGTGTCGGACGAATAGGGGACCCGGGTGGGGTAAACACAGGTACAGGCGTAAGTACCCTCCGACGAGCCGTCTGTCGGAGGCCAAAGGTGGGTATCTCAAGAGGGCTAGATGAGGAGGGTGAATAAGTACTCAGAGTGGAAGGAGTGTAAGGGTCAGGCGGTGTCTTACGTGGCGGTAAGCGGGGTGCTACCAGCTCCCACTCCCAATGACCCGTGGCGGGAGTAGGGCTCCTAGGAATAGGTCCTACGGTTATGGTAACATCCGGGGTACGACTATGCTTCGAGGAGCTAGTCGGGTGGTGTGATGGTGAACAGTAGGCGCTCGAGGCCTCCCTCTCGCGCCTAGTGTCACACCCCGACCCACAGCGGAATAAAAGTCAGGGCATTAGTGGGTTATCACCAAAGCTTATGATGTTTACTAAGAAGTTTCATATTTATTAAATTCAAATTAAAATTCAAATATCCAACAAAATTTCATACAAACACAAATAATAATCTAAATGCTTGTTCCAACAAAATAACTTGATTATTCTTCTAGGCCATCCTAGGTGTTTCTTTCCTCAACTTGATCACCTGTATCATGCGTAAAACAGAGGAAATTTTGGGTCAACAAAAGTTGGCAAGTGAACCTTGATAAAACATTTAAGTAAATCAATTTTATCGTTGTTTAAATAAGATTATGCATAATCACATGTGAACAAATGTATAATGTAACAAATCACAAACCACGTTGAATGAATATATGACATGAATGATGATGTATCTGAGATCAAGGCTCAATCGAACGGAGCCGATCTAATGAGGCACCTGATGCTCAACCCGTATCCCACGAGGAACTGATGGGCCTAATGAAATGAGTGCACTGAAATGATAAAATATATCCACATATAAACCACACTACAAGCAATACACATTTGATCACGAAATGATATAAGCACAAGTGTTTAAATAAAATAAAGAAACGATACGACACATGTTACACCCCAAAACGTGATTAAAACGGGGAATTTGTAGAGATTCACTCACATTGGGTGTGTTTCTTGATTGAGGATGAGAGCGCACGAGTTGAACAACGAATACTTAACCTAAAAATAATAAATACGATATCATAAAAAAACATATTTGTTTTTGGTCTTGCTACTTTTTATTAGTTTATTAGTTTATTTTGATTGAAATATAAGGATAACTTAATGGGATAAGTATTTAAATAAATAGATAGAGGAATAGAATGAAATAGAATAATGATTAAATAATAAAGAAAATAAAATAAAAAAATAAAAAAAGGTTCGTCAGATCTTACGGTTAGATCTGACCGATTTTTTAATGGGATTGGATTGTGTGTGACCAGAGTCGAACTCGAGACCTCGCGGTTGCGTGCACGCAGCTCTTCCAACTGAGCTACGTGTCTAACCTGAAGGAATGTTGATTTTAATTATATTTATACACACTTTAAGCTATTTCATAAATTTATTTAAATTAAAAAGTTCAAACAGGATTGAACCGGCGCGCCTTATGAGTCTCGAACCCGAGACTTTCGACGTTACTTACACCCAGCCCAACCAGTTGGGCTCAGTGTCTAACCCGCTAAGTTCTTTGTTTTTATTATTTTTATATACTGATTAAGTTGTTTCTGTCTTACTTAAATCAAAAAGATTTTTAAAATCAAACAAGCTGTGTGACAAACGGGTTTAACCACACTCGAACTCGGGACGTGTACTTTATTTGTGCACACAGTCCACCACTGGACTGTGTGTCTAACCCGGTTGTAAGCTGGTTTTTAATTCTTTTATACACCGACTGAACCCGTCTTCTTCATTGATGAACACTGAACCCGATTTCAATTCTAGATTATAATTATTCTGGTTCGTATATAATTGAATTTAAAACATAACATAAAAGAAATAAAGAGCTTATACCAGAGTGTGGGATGGGGTTTGGTTCTCCGGTGACCGACTCCAGCGTGACAAAGCTCGGTTTTCCGGCGAAACAGGGGGCGTGAGCAAGGAAGTATGAGCGTGTTCGTGAAAGAAGTGAGCGAGTTTGTTAGTGAGTTAGGGTCGCTATTTATAGATTGAGGCGGACACTTTGATTTAGAAACTGAATTGGAGATTGATTATATGCCAAAATGGTTGATTGAATTCTTGTTTTGGAAGGTAAATACGCGGACAGATAGCTGGGACGAATCCGGCAGTTTTTGATTGATTTTGAATCTAAAGACAGCACGTAGAGGTTTACCTATATACTAAATGTTTTCAAAGAACTTAACAAATGTGTGTGTGCCTCAGCGGTGTTTGTGGTGTGCGTGTATCCGGGGAACCCGGGTTCGATCCCGGTTCACCCATATTTTTTTATTTCAAATTTTTTTTATTATTATTACAACCAATAATTATTTCCTAGGTATATTATTATTTAATTGATTACTTATTATTTTATTAATTTTAAATTTTATTTATTATCCACATATTAGAAGTATTTAATAAATTTTATAACATTAAATAAATAAAAAGAATTATCGAACGACGTAAAAATAAATATAATTGATAAATTGGGGCGGGTTTTCGAAACCCGGTTTACACAAATGTTACAGTATCCTTACTTTTAGAAATTTCGTCCCGAAATTTAAGTAGTAGTGGTAACCGGAAAGAGATGCGGGTACTTTTCGCGCATTGAGTCTTCACGTTTCGAAGTAAACTCGGGTCCTCGTTTTGACTCCCAACGCACCCTGACGATTAGAATACGACTTCGCCTTAAACGCTTCTCACCGAAATCCATGATTTCCACTGGTCTTTCAACAAAGTGCATTGATTCATCGACTTGAATGTCTTCTAGAGGGATATGGAGGTTTTCGTCGGCGTGGCACTTTTTCAAGTTTGATACGTGGAACGTGGGATGTATTCTGTTGAGTTCTTCTGGTAGGTCAAGCTTGTAGGATACAGGTCCTACTCTTTCGAGTATCTTGAAAGGTCCTACGTAGCGTGGTGCTAGCTTGCCCTTTTGGCCAAAACGAACCACTCCCTTCCACGGTGATACTTTCAAAAGTACTTGATCACCAACACAAAACTCCAAGGGCTTTCGTCCTTTGTCAGCATAACTCTTTTGACGACTTTGAGCCGCTAGAAGATTGTTTCGAATTTGAAGGATTTTGTCGGTTGTTTCTTGAATCAATTCAGGTCCGGTGATTTGCGCTTCGCCGATTTTGTGCCAACATACTGGAGATCGGCATTTACGACCATATAAAGCTTCGAAAAGAGCCATGCCGATACTTGAATGATAGCTATTGTTGTACGAAAACTCGACTAACGGTAGATGAGCGTCCCAGTTCCCTTTGAAGTCTATGACACATGCTCGAAGCATGTCTTCAAGGGTTTGGATGGTGCGTTCAGATTGACCATCAGTTTGAGGGTGAAAGGCGGTGCTAGGGTCTAACCGTGTACCCAAAGCGGTTTGTACGGCTCGCCATGTTCGTGAAGTGAAACGGCCATCACGGTCTAAAATGATGCTTAATGGTACACCATGACGGCTTAGGATTTCGCTGATGTAGATACGAGCTAACTTCTCGTTCTTGAAGTCCTCGCGAATCGGAATGAAATGAGCTGATTTCGTGAGACGATCAATGATTACCCATATGGTGTCATACCCACTGGAGGTGCGAGGTAACCCGGTAATGAAGACCATGGTTATGTTTTCCCACTTCCATACAGGTATTTCGGGTTGGACTAGAAGTCCTGAAGGTCTTTGATGTTCAGCTTTCACTTTGGAACATGTAAGGCACTTGGAAACAAAAACGGCGATATCCTTTTTCATGCCAGGCCACCAGTAGGTGTATCGTAGGTCTTGATACATCTTATCGGCTCCTGGGTGTACAGAGTATCGTGTTTTGTGTGCCTCATTCATGAGGAAATCACGAAGGTTGTCGCGATCGGGAATCCATATGGGTTTAAATAATATAGAATACCGTCAGATTTGGTTTCAATTTTGAGTTCAGCTCCACATGACAGCTCATCGCGTACGTCATTTTCCGTTACAGAGATATGTTGAGCTGTCCGGATTTGATCCTTGATATCGGTTATGATTTGCGAACATAGAATACGGATAGAGTTCGCATATCCCTTTCAACTGAGCGCATCACCCACCACGTTTGCCTTGCCAGGATGATACCGAATCTCTCAGTCGTAATCGTTGAGCAGTTCGACCCATCTTCGTTGCCTCATATTCAACTCTTTTTCATTGAAGATGTGTTGGAGACTCTTGTGGTCAGTGTATATTTCACACTTGGTACCGTAAAGATAATGTCTCCATATCTTGAGACCGAACACAACGGCTCCAAGTTCCAGGTCTGGGTGGTGTAATTTTTCTCATGAACTTTGAGTTGCCTAGAGGCATAGGCTATCACCTTTCCTCTTTGCATCAATAAACAGCCTAGACCTTACCCTGATGCGTCGCAATAAACCACAAAGTCATCGCAACCCTCAGGGAGTGTAAGGATAGGTGCGTCACAAAGCCTTTGCTTCAAAGTTTGGAAGGCCTCCTCTTGCTTAGGTCCCCAAATGAAGGGTTTTCCCTTGTGGGTCAAGGCCGTGAGCGGAACGACGATACGGGAAAAATTGGCAATGAAGCGTCGGTAATAACCAGCCAAGCCAAGAACTGACCTAACTTCGGTAGGGGTGCGTGGCGCTTGCCATTCTTGTACTGCTTTGATTTTCGAAGGATCGACATGAATCCCTTTGTCATTGACGACATGACCAAGGAATTGTACTTCTCTTAACCAGAATTCGCATTTTGAGAACTTAGTGTAAAGCTCTTCAGTCCTTAAGAGTGTAAGAATGAGTCGAAGGTGTCACTCATGATCGGATTTTGACTTGGAGTAGATAGAATGTCGTCGATGAAGACTATGACGAAACGGTCGAGATAGGGTTTGCATACCTATTCATCAAATCCATGAAGAAAGCGGGGGCGCTGGTTAAACCGAAGGGCATAACCATGAACTCGTAATGACCACAACGGGTTCGGAATGCAGTTTTTGGAATATCTTCTTCGCGCACTCTAAGCTGATGATAACCAGAACGAAGGTCGATTTTGGAAAAACAGGTGGCGCCTTGAATTTGGTCTAGAATGTCATCAATACAAGGCAGTGGATAGCGATTCTTAACCGTCAACTTGTTGAGTTCTCTATAGGCATGACTAGGACGTATGAATCCTTTGTTCCTCACAGTCAGCTCTTGCAGTTGACTGGCCAACTCTTGCATCTCGGATGGGGCTAACCTATAGGGAGATTTTGCTACCGGTGTAGCGCCAGGCAAAAGATCGATTCGAAATTCGACTTCTCTCACAGGAGGAAGTCCTGAAACGTTGTCGGAAAAAACTTGCGGGAATTCTTTCACAATTGGAATATCTTCGAGCTTCCTCTCCTTGCCTTCCTTCTTGACGACGTGAGCTAGAAATGCGACGTAATTCTTGCGAAGATAACTTCGGGCTTGAAGGCAGGACATCAATTTGAGCCCTTTCGAAGGAGTTTCCCCAAAGATACGTAGTGTCTGACCGTCGGCGAGAGGAATACGGATAAACTTTTCATGGCACACCACTTCAGGTGATGCTGGCTAAGCCAGTCCATGCCGATGATAACATCGAAACTTCTCAATTTCATAGGAATGAGATCAATTGAAAAATCGTGATCATTTAGGGTGAGAGTACAATCGCGTATAATAGATTTTAATGAAGTGGGTTTTCCGTCAGCAACTTCCACGTCAAAGATTCAACGAGATTATCACGAGGTTGGTCAAGAATAGATTCGAATTCTAAAGACACAAAGCTCTTATCCGCACCAGTATCGAATAATATGGATGCATAACTACCATTTACGAGAAACATACCGTAAACCACATTGTTGTCAGCCCTGGCTTGGTTAGCGTTGATATTGAAAGCTCTTCCTCTAGCAGGTGGAGGAGCTTGGTTAGCTGGTTTACCGGGTTTGCTTGAGCTTGGGCATGGATGATGTTCACCAGGTGTGGGCAAGTATTCCTGAAATGGTTTGGGTCCCCACAATTGAAACAGGCTCGCATGCATTGCATCATGGGGTAGTTGGGTTGGTAGTAAGGTTGGCTGCGAGTTGTGCAGGTGGTAGAAGTAAGGGTTGTTGGGCTTGGCACACCATTTGATTTTGGGTTTGGGTTGGAGGTTGACTGCGGTTCGATCGCTGAAGGGTACAGCAGGTTTGGATAGTGTGACCCGCACGGCCACAACTTGTGCAATGTTGGCAAGGGTTTTCAGGAGGGTGATGGTATTGGCAACGGTTACACTTTGGGTGTAGGCCAGTGTATGGCCTTTTGAATGGTGTGGCTGGAGGGGCGACTTGCGTGATTGGAGCAGCAGTGATGGAAGGGTTGGTTTGGGTGATGGCGAAGTTCTTGCCATTTCGCTTCCTCTTACCAGCAAACTTTGGGGATGAACCTGAGTGGTTTGGAATTGGTCTCAATGGGTGTTTTCTTCTTCTCATCTTTAAAATTGCCATTTCGAATGCGATTTTCAGTGAGTTCCGTAGCTAACTCCATTGCGGCTTCGAGTGTTGCAGGCGAAGTGCTTAAAACCGAATCTTGAATTTTCGAGGGGAGGCCTCGAATGTAGTGTTCAATTAAGCGGTATAATGGGGTGAACAGATTGGGAACCATTTGGTTCAACTCAAGAAACCTCTTGTTGTAGGAGGTGTGATTCCCTTCTTTTTGCTTTAGAGCATAGAATTCATCTTCAAGCTTCTTGATATCGCTTCTAGGGCAGAAACGTCTTGTCATTATCTCTCTTAATTCCTCCCATGATAAGGCCTTGGAATCATCTACACCTCGCTTACCTTTTTCCGTGTTCCACCAGGTAAGGGCTACCCCAAACAATCTTCCAGTCGCGTAACGTACCTTATGGTCCTCGAGACAGTCGCAATTGAGAAAGGTGTTTTACATCTCCTCAAACCAGTGGAGGAGAGCGGTGACACCTTCAGTCCCTTCATATTTTGGGGGATCGCAAGACTTGAAGTGTTTGTAGGTGCATTTAGGGGTTTTGGGAGGAGGGTTGGCGACGCTTTGGTCTTCTTGGTTGGGAGGGTTAATGGGATTAGCGGTGAGAGCTTGCTGAACTTTAGCACGATGTCAGGAAGCACTGCGGCCATTTGTTTAGCAATTTGTGTGGCCAAGCGTTCGTTTGACTTTCCTGACCTTCTACCTCCACGTAATTGCCTAGCAGACATCTACAGGAATATATGTAGGGAGATTGTGAGTTCAAGAATTTCCTAGGTGTCATGTGTCGTAAAAAGAATGAAAACAACATAACTGAAAATAATTTAACTACATCCATAGGATGTCTTGGGCTTGCTCATGTTTGGGCCTCCAAATGTCCCCCATACCATTGCCTGTGTAGTCATGTGGGTCCCCATGACTATTGGGCTTGGTAGGATTCACATTGGTTGTCGGCGGGTTAACACTCGCACCACCCGAATGAAAATTGTAAAACATGATTGCGAGATGTATGGTCGGAGGGTGTCCAGGTGTGGACACAATGACAACTCAAAGTGGGGTTAGTTCACACGACGTTTGGTATAGCATGCTTTGGCATAATAGGTCCTTCGTACTCTCATCGTTAGTCCCCAGGTAGGCAAACTGGTCCTTTATTTTGGATTTATACGAATGCCAAGCCTAGACAGGACGTTCCGACTACCAGTACTCGTACCCTTCAAGTTACTACATGCCCGTCGTGAAAACTCACTTTGATGTGATTTGAAAAATATGAAAACATTGCAAAAATCTTTGAAAAGAAATGACGGAAATTGTGAAATTATGAGGTGTGTGCTTTCATAGATATGATATGATATGAGGGTATGATGTATGATGAGCATTACATATTAACATGTACTTTGCATAATGTTGTGTGTGAATATAAACATGAAACATATAAACATATAAACACCATGAATTTTTGCATGTAACACGTAAACAATTTAAATCTAGTCAACTATAGTATAGGCTCTAAAGGTCTAATAACCTATCATATATCCCTATAGTCACAAGCTCTGATACCAATCTGTCACACCCCGACCCGCAGCGGAATAAAAGTCGGGGCATGATTGGGTTATCACCAAAGCTCATGATGTTTACTAAGAAGTTTCATATTTATTAAATTCAAATTAAAATTCAAATATCCAACAAAATTTCATACAAACACAAATAATAATCTAAATGCTTGTTCCAACAAAATAACTTGATTATTCTTCTAGGCCATCCTAGTTGTTTCTTTCCTCAACTTGATCACCTGTATCATGCGTAAAACAGAGGAAATTTTGGGTCAACAAAAGTTAGCGAGTGAACCTTGATAAAACATTTAAGTAAATCAATTTTATCGTTGTTTAAATAAGATTGTGCATAACCACATGTGAACAAATGTATAATGTAACAAATCACAAACCACATTGAATGAATATATGACATGAATGATGATGTATCTGAGATCAAGGCTCAATCGAATGGAGCCGATCTAATGAGGCACCTGATGCTCAACCCGTATCCCACGAGGAACTGATAGGCCTAATGAAATGATTGCGCTGAAATGATAAAATGTATCCACATATAAACCACACTACAAGCAATACACATTTGATCACGAAATGATATAAGCACAAGTGTTTAAATAAAATAAAGAAACGATACGACACATGATACACCCCAAAACGTGATTAAAATGGGGAATTTGTAGAGGTTCACTCACATTAGGTGCATTTCTTGATTGAGGATGAGAGCGCACGAGTTGAACAAAGAATACTTAACCTAAAAATAATAAATACGATATCATAAAAAAACATATTTGTTTTTGGTATTGCTACTTTTTATTAGTTTATTAGGTTATTTTGATTGAAATATAAGGATAACTTAATGGGATAAGTATTTAAATAAATAGATAGAGGAATAGAATGAAATAGAATAATGATTAAATAATAAAGAAAATAAAATAAAAAATAAAAAAAGGTTTGTCAGATCTTACGGGCAGATCTGACCGGTTTTTTAATGGGATTGGATTGTGTGTGACCAGAGTCGAACTCGAGACCTCGCGGTTGCGTGCACGCAGCTCTTCCAACTGAGCTACGTGTCTAACCCGAAGGAATGTTGATTTTAATTATATTTATACACACTTTAAGCTATTTCAGAAATTTATTTAAATTAAAAAGTTTAAACAGGATCGAACCGGCGCGCCTTATGAGTCTCGAACCCGAGACTTTCGACGTGACTTGCACCCAGCCCAACCAGTTGGGCTCGGTGTCTAACCCGCTAAGTTCTTTGTTTTTATTATTTTTATATACTGCTTAAGTTGTTTCTGTCTTACTTAAATCAAAAAGATTTTTAAAATCAAACAAGTTGTGTGACAAACGGGTTTAACCACACTCGAACTCGGGACGTGTACTTTATTTGTGCACACAGTCCACCACTGGACTGTGTGTCTAACCGTTGTAAGCCGGTTTTTAATTCTTTTATACACCGACTGAACCCGTCTTCTTCATTGATGAACACTGAACCCGATTTCAATTCTAGATTATAATTATTCTGGTTCGTATATAATTGAATTTAAAACATAACATAAAAGAAATAAAGAGCTTATACCAGACTGTGGGATGGGGTTTGGTTCTCCAGTGACCAACTTCGACGTGACAAAGCTCGGTTTTCCGGCGAAACAGGGGGCGTGAGCAAGGAAGTATGAGCGTGTTCGTGAAAGAAGTGAGCGAGTTTGTTAGTGAGTTAGGGTCGCTATTTATAGATTGAGGCGGACACTTTGATTTAGAAACTGAATTGGAGATTGATTATATGCCAAAATGGTTGATTGAATTCTTGTTTTGGAAGGTAAATACGCGGACAGACAGCTGGGACGAATCCGGCGGTTTTTGATTGATTTTGAATCTAAATACAACACGTAGAGGTTTACATATATACTAAATGTTTTCAAAGAACTTAACAAATGTGTGTGTGCCTCAGCGGTGGTTGTGGTGTGCGTGTATCCGGGGAACCAGGGTTCGATCCCGGTTCACCCATTTTTTTTATTTCAGAATTTTTTTATTATTATTATACAACCAATAATTATTTCCTAGGTATATTATTATTTAATTGATTACTTATTATTTTATTAATTTTAAATTTTATTTATTATCACATATTAGAAGTATTTAATAAATTTTATCGAGTTATCGAACGACGTAAAAATATATATACTTTGATTCATAAATTGGGGCGGGTTTTCAAAACCCGATTTACACAAATGTTACACCTAGTAAGAGGTCTGGGTGGGTACACACCATAACAATAACCAGAAGGATCTGGCGATTAGCTCAAAAGAAGTGTCAGCGGATCCTCCTCAGGATCAGTTCCATATGCGAAGTCGACTGATGACTCGAATGATGCGACATGCTACCTGAAAAGACAACCACACACACAACACTGATTTGACTGACCAAAATCCTCAACTCAACATTCCAAACTTATACACATAAGCACGTATTGCACGCAGTTTCGATTTTTAAGATTTACAAGAAAAATTACTTGCGGTTGGTGACGTTAGTAGACGGATGTCTTTCCTATCTCAATGACGTTCCCAGAACTCCCAAGTATGAGCAGATAAACTATGGTGTTCCGGACCACAATAATTTATTTACCCCACCAGGGCTTCCTGATAATAGCCATACTACTCAGTTTCTAAAGGTTTTCAGCGTGTGGAGACTAACTTAGGATTATAGTCTAGGTTCTTTAGAGATACCTAGTTCACTATAACCGAAGGCTCTGATACCATCTTCTGTCACACCCCGACTCGCAGCGGAAAACAAATACAGGGTGCGGCAGACACGTGGTAATTCTCCATAGTTTAAAAACATGATATCATAAACAGAGAGAACCTCGGTTACAACGTACTATCAGTATCATATTACCCACCGTAAGTTCAAGTACAGTACTACGAGCTATCACAACTCTTATTTTGCTGTAAAGTTCACTACTAAAGCCATCCACACGCACGTTCCTTACTCCTCTTTAGTTTTACCTGAAATGCATGTTAGTTTTAAAAAGGTCAGCTAAACGCTGCGTGAGTTCCACTTGTTTAATTGCTGTGTACAAATATGTGTTAACAAGTTTAATTGCACTGGCCATAATCACGATGACGGTCACAGTCATAGTCGCAGATGGAATTACACGAGGACACAAGTGAAACCTGACTGTTTTACCCTGGGACGTGTCATCCCAGACACTCCCGGCCACCGGACCGTGTCACAAAGACACTCCCGGCCCATCAACTGCGTCACATGCAGTTCAACGCCCCTTAGCAGTTATGCCTAACAACATAACCAAATTAGGACACGTGCAGACCTGGTTGCCGACCTTTCTGTCGAGCGCGGCCTGGGTTCGTCAGCCAATAGTACTATTCACTGCCCACGGCTTACGTTAATCACTTGTAGAGGGGAGGTAGTTCGTGTGTTAGATAATTCACATCATAAGGTGGTGCAGTTAACACAATTTCGTAACATGCCAATCATCTCAGAAACAATATCACAATTTAAAAGTGGGAGAGTAAAACTCACTCCCAAATTGGTGCAATGATCACAGTTTAGAACAAGTTCATGTGTTAGGGAAGTGAAATTCCCTTCATAAGTTTGTGTAATCAACACAGTTTGTAACATGCATTCCACCCCAAGTAAAACAATAAAACAGTTAAAAGCGGGGTAGTGAACCTCACAGTGCAAATAGTGGTCTCAACACAAGAGTGGTCGAGTAGCTGGATCACCTTTAATGACATACATGCAAGCATGGACTCAAATCAGTATCTAGGTTGGTAATGATTATAACTTGGATCTGGTTAGGAGTTTTTACTCCGGATTGAGTCTATAGGACACTGGTATGGTGATGGACGTCAGGGTAGTATTAGTTTTCAGTTTGGCTTCCGGGCACCGATTCGCGTGCCAGCCACAGTCAGTAGTTTAATGTGTTCGGGTAATGGTGCGGGAATACCAGTAGTGCCAACACGTGGTTATTCAAGAATGATTAACTTTCCATTAAGGGAGGTTGAGTGTTTGGGGGTTCTAAGTTGCCCAAATTTGAGTTTCCATTTTTACCGTCGAGAATTCTCTCGAACTGCCTTAGGACACCCCCATGGTGCCCAATTTGCCCGAGAATCTCCCAGAATACTCCCGGTGTTCCATTTATAGTATTTGTCGGGTTGGGTCAGTTTCCAGTTCCGGCAGGTTCGTTATACGGTAAACTGACGAAATTGCTTTAAAATAATTTATTTTTAATTCCATAAATTCCCATTTAATCTATATTTTATATAAAAATCTGTAAATTTTTATATAATTTAGTAAAAATCTGTAGATTATGGGAAAAATTTCTAGGAATTTATTTTGTTAATTTACTTTTAAATAAATTATTTATCAAATTATTTTTAACCACATAATTCCAATTAAATACCATCAGTTGTTAAAAAATTCCAAAACATTCCAGAATACCTTATACATGCCCAGGAACTTCTTAGAAAATTTTGGAATTTTTCAGATTTCGTTTCGGTGCGTTCCCGGCTACCGAAAACTCGCAAAAAAGCGGTTTTTTAACCAAAATCAAAACTCAACCAATGGACTCCGAATTTTCTCAGATCATTCCCCATATGTTCCTTAGTGTCTCTGAAAAATTCAATGATTTATTGAATCCGTTTGATATTTTTCTGAAATTCTTTTGCTAAAACAGTTCAAAATTCACCAAACATCGTAGAAAATTCCAAAAATTCTAAACTTTTATGAAGACCTTCCTGACAATACCGTACATCAACACACCAAATTTCAACTCAATCCAAGTAACACGGACCAAGTTATAGGCAAAACAATTTTCTGCCTATCCTAGATTCGGTTTTCGGATCATATACCTAGCGATTCTTCCGATTCCAAGCGTTTATCTTGATCCCAGAACTTTGTAAAGGCTATATTCAGTACCTACACACCAAGTACAACCCAAATATGCTAGAACTTAGATCAATCAAGCTTTAATTCATTGTTTTTCGGTTAATCGAATAGTTAAGCGATTTTTGTCAAATAAGAGTTGATTAGGGTATCAAACCCCAATGATTAGTGACCATGGATGCCATATAACACCAGGGGTTTCATGTGGTGTTCATATTCAGCCCTAAAACTTGTTTAAAACTCCAAAATTCATGGATTAAAAAGCGTTTTTTTTCGGCTAGAAATCGTGTTTAATCGAAGAAACGGACTTAATTATAAGTATCAAGGCTAATACCTTTGAATTAAGGCTTGTTCTTGGTGAATTCAGCTGAGAAGAAGAGTTTGAGAGCAGGTTTTTGAGAGAATTTGTTGTAATTTTTTATTAAAATAAAAAGAAAAAGAAATAAAATTATTTATATAACCATGGGGGGTGGCGGCATAGAGGTGGGCCCCCTAGGGCCACCTCGTGCTTTGTTTTGCGTGGTTGAAGATGATGTTTATCTTTTGGATAAGTACGAGTTCATTTTCGGGTCCTGCGCGCGTTCTCGATTTGTGTGACGGACTCCGTTTTGCGCGTACTTAATGTCAAAAGACTCGGTTTTAAAAATTAAGCATAGCCGTCTAAAAATCCGAACCCAGTTATGTTTTAATCATAAAAGTCTCGTTTGATGTTCGTTTAAGTGTTTTTAAGCTTGATCGATCGTTCCTTGCACATTTGGTTGCCTTATGTTATGCCTGGAACGAATGCGTTTCCCCAACCGGGAGCTGCTTCGTTTTGCGTGCCCGGGCTTTGATTATTTTCAAACCTTATGTCACAGTCTATGGCACAAAACTAAGTTATTCCTGGAACTCAGAATCTTAAATAAGGCTACCGATAATCTAATAATCAACGTCAAAGGTTTAAGGCGTAGTTAAATGCCAAGTCTCCGTTTAACACGTTGTTCAAGGCTAAGGACGCCAACCTCGCATCATTGGTCCTTAGTAGTGTCATGTCAACCATGACGTGTTCTCAGATTCCTCTGAGATATAATATATATCGTTTCGCACAACACACAAGTCATCAAATTTCACAAGGTTTACTCACAATTATTGTTTTAGTCATGGTTTAAGTTTAGGACCAATTACGGTGTACCTGGTTTCGTCATGGGTATCACACCAGGACATAGGGTGGGCCACTAAGCAAACAACTGATCTTCAGACATAGCCGTGATCACGGTGGTATAGATGTCCTGAACCAACTTATCATCGGTATAGACCCCGGAGGCAACAACAACTCCGTAGCGATATATTTTGTCACTGCCCTAACAAACAGAAAGATACCTCGGGAGGCGGTGGTGCCACGTTGATCGTCCTATATCCGAATTCGGATCGGTAAGCCAACCGTGGAAGAAACACGAATGTGGAAAGAAACTCCACCATCATGGTCCTATAAGACGGCCCAGCCACCACCGAAAACATGCGATCCTACGGGGAATTATCCCTGATTAAAACCCGGGCCCTCTCCTCCTCCCCGACTTCCCGTAAAGCATCCCATGACAACGCCCTCTGCTGCCTCACCCTCATATGCCGCAACCTGTTAAAACGTTTATACTCTGTAGACCCATTTTGGTAGTCCATATAGTGAATACCCGAACAATCACCCCCGGCCATTGGATCGAATCCAGGCGCCGGTCCCGCACCAAGCTCCTCCTCGTATGACGACATATCTGCAGGAATTAATATATAATATGTGTCAAATATTAATAAAATTATAACATATGTGAATAATCAATTATATAGAATCATAAAATATTTCGTTTCAGTTACGTGTCAAATTATAAACGTATAACAATTTTTATTAACCAATTTTATAGAATTCTAAAATATAACATGTCAGATATTAATAAAATTATAACATATTTTAATAATCAATTTTATAGATAAATTTTTTCGTTTCAGTTAGGTGTCAAATTATAAACTTGTGACAACTCTTATTAACCAATTTTATAGCCGACCCACCACCAGCGCCACACTCGACCCGCCGCCACCACCACCACAGTCGACCTCCCACCACCACAGCCGACACCCAACCACCACCACCACAGCCGACCCACCACCAACACTATAGCCGACCGCCACCACCACTACAGCCGACCCGCCACCACTGTCAAACACCCCACCACCATGAAACACCTAAGCTAACCGTGAAACACCTAACCACCGTCATACCTTAACCACCGTCAAACACCACCAATGTCAAAGACCACCACCGTGAAACACCTAACCACCGTCAAACACCACAACCATCAAACCCTAACCACCATCAAACACCACCATCGTCAAAGACCACCACCGTCAAACACCACCACCCTCAAACCCTAACCACCGTCAAACACCACCACCCTCAAACCCTAACCACCGCAAACACCACCACCGTCAAAAACTACCACCGTCTAACACCACCACCCTCAAACCCTACACACCGTCAAACACCACCACCGCCAACATCAAACATGTAACCACCGTCAAACACCACCACAGGCCAAAATAAAAAAAAATCAAAAAGAGACACAGGAAATATGAAATGAGTCACTAACCTCTTATGAAAATTTCGAGCGTATAGTTTGATACGAGAGAAACCGAGTATATGGGAGGGATCGTTTGTGTGTGTTTTTTTGGTGTTTAGTGTGTGTGTTTGACTTTTTTGATCTATTTCCCCCTCTAGTCAAAATGGAAAAGGTGTTTTGGGACCAGGAGACGCGTATGGATCAATGAGCACCGTATAGAGAGTTGTTTTCTTTTCTTTTTTAATCTATGAAACTTATAATTTATGTATAGGATTATGAACAGGTGAGACACTTGTCCCAGTGGAAGGGACGGGTGCACGTTACTTAGAGGTCTCGAGTTCGATCGGCGCAGATACCGGTTCTGGGGCGGTTTTTGGCATTTTTTGAGATTTTTTATTTATTTATTTAGTATTAATCTTAATAAAAATAAAAGCATATGCACATTTAAAAAAAACAATGATATTTTCTTATAATAAAAAAATGACATTATACTATATAAACCCTTAATTACCACACAAGATTTTTTTAAAGAGAAAATTGAATTATACATTAAAAGAGAAAAATTAATAAAACAATTAAAACATAAGATTTTTTAAAACGATGATATTTTCTTATTAAAAAAACATGACGTTTTATAATATTAACACATTTTTAATAACAACATTTCAACATTTAAGCAATGGTGTTTGTCAAACTTACTTCCCGGTGTTCGATGGTCCGGAGGTTTACCCGAACCATTCCATTTTATAGATCTCTTATGTCGAAGGTGTCCATTTCATCATGGCTAAGTTAACGGATGATTGCCCGATGCGAGTACGAAATGGACTTTGAAATATACACCGAAGTATAGAAGCTATGGAATGGGAGACAATGTACATGTCTCGTATTACACATGGTAGAGCGTTACTAGGTAGTAATAGAACTCCACGAAAAGAATTGTTAACTTGGCAAAGGTGTAACATCCGTGAAACATAGTGTACGAAACATTTTTTTATAAAAAAAATATTAATTAAAGAGTTTTATAATATAAAAACCCTTAATTACCTCACAAGATTTTTTTAAAAATTAAAACCATATGAATCGTATAGGTCAAGAAGACGCGTATACAACTCCTATACGGTGCCTCATTGCCCGATACAACTCCCCTTGTGGACACTCTATACGATCCTCATTGATCCATACGCCTCTTCTGGTGGTTTCCAGTTTCATTAAAAGGGGAATTGTTCAACCAGGGGAGGGGTATGGATCAATGAGGATCGTATAGAGTGTCCACCAGGGGAGTTGTATTGGGCAATGAGC
Source organism: Scalesia atractyloides (assembly GCA_947069175.1). NCBI lineage: Eukaryota > Viridiplantae > Streptophyta > Magnoliopsida > Asterales > Asteraceae > Scalesia > Scalesia atractyloides. The sequence goes on along the minus strand of CAMTDV010000004.1, from coordinate 73,861,242 downwards.
ACCGTATAGGAGTTGTATACGCGTCTTCTTAGCCTATACGATTCATATGGTTTTAATTTTTAAAAAAATCCTGTGAGGTAATTAAGGGTTTTTATATTATAAAATGCTCTAATTAATATTTTTTATATAAAAAAATGTTGCGTAGTACCTTTTCCAAGTTAACAAATTCTTTTCGTGGAGTTCTATTACTACCTAGTAACGCCCTACCCTGTGTAATACGAGACATGTACATTGTCTCCCATTCCATAGCTTCTATACTTTGGTGTATATTTCAAATTCCATTTCGTACTGGCATCGGGCAATCATCCGTTAACTTAGCCATGATGAAATGGACACCTTTGACATAAGCGATCGATAAAATGGAATGGTTCGGGTAAACCTCCGGGCCATCGAACATCGGGAAGTAAGTTTGACAAACACCATTGCTAAAATGTTGTTATTAAAAATGTGTTAATATTATAAAACGTCATGTTTTTATTATAAGAAAATATCATCATTTTTAAAAAAAATAATAATTCTTATGTGTAAATTGTTTTATTAATTTTTCTCTTTTAATGTTTAATTCATTTTTCCCTTTAAAAAAATCTTGTGATGTAATTAAGGGTTTTTATATTATAACGTCATCTTTTTATTATAAGAAAATACGTTAAAATAAGCTAAAATACATCAAAATACCAGGGCTATTTTAGTAAATTCAAGGGGGTTTAGAGCTTTCTTCAATTTCCAACATTTAGGGATTTTTTTTAAGGGTATCGCAGATCTGGCCTACCCTTACTCTCACCAAGGCTCTTTGGAAAATGTTTTTCAAAGGGTAGAGCAGATATGGCATACCCTTACTCTCACCAAAAAATATGAAGTTTTTATTAAAGTAATTCTCTTTTAATGTTTAATTAATTTTTCTGTTTTAATTGTTTAATTAATTTTTCTGTTTCAATTGTTTTATTATTTTTTCTCTTTAATGTTTAATTCATTTTTAAAAAGGGTAGAGCAGATCTGGCCTATCAGTTCCAACCTAAACCCGCTTCGACCCAAACCAAAACAACCCTTTTTATAATTGGCCCGTTTTGACCCATGACCCTACCCGACCCGTTTGTCGGGTCTAGTTATATCATCGTTTTAAAAAAAAATGTGCATATGTTTTTTATCAATTATTATTATGTCTTTTATTGTTTTTCACTTGTCATTTATTAACCATAACGCAATAAATACACAAAACATCGTTTTATATTAATACACAAAACATGTCACTTTGATACAAAATGTAACAACTAAACCCTAAACCCAAAATCGCTAATTGTTACATATTCTTAAATTCTTGCAAAAGGCGGTGTAACACCCAAATACCAAGACAGGCCGACTGTCTTTGAATTGTGTACTGGTACCCATATCTAGCGTCAAAGAACAAATCCACCCTAACAGTCACCGGTATCTGCTTCCACAGCAGGAAGATCCAATCCATCCAGAACGAGTTCTCCCTCGAGATTGTGGGTTAGAAGCATTGTCGTTGGTGACGTTCTATGCATGAATCTGGAATACGAACGCAGTTTAGCATTTGAATCTGAAATATGAACGCAGTGTACTTCTCCATAATACGCTACCACCACCATCTAAACACCGACTTTCGATATACTGTTAATAAAATATACAATTATAGCATTAGACTTGACATTCAAAAATATATTGTTAAAAATACAAAAATCAAATCCAAGCACCACCACAACCACCACCCTTAACCACCTCATCCACCTCCACAGCCGCCTAACCACCACCACCACCACAACCATCATCACCACGGCTGACCCACCACGACCACCACCACAGCCGACCCACTACCACCCCCGCCGACCCACCACACCACCACCATAGCTGACCCACCACCACCACAGCCGCCTCACCACCACCACCACCACATCCGCTAACCACCACCACCACAGCCGACCCACAACCACAACCACCACCACCGTCAAACCCTAACCACCGTCAATCCCCACCACCGTAAAAGCCCCACCAACGATAACAACCACCACAACCCCAACACCACCACAAACGGCCAAAATAAAACAAAAAAATAAAAAAAAGATTGAAGATTAATCAATAAAATATGGGATATAAACTAACCTTGAATATTCCGACCGTATTGAGAGATACGAGAGCGAGAACGATATGAAAGCGGATCTTCATCGTGTGGTTTAGAGTTCGTCTTGTGAAAATCGTGTGGTAGAACGTTTGTGTGTGTGTTTTTGGTGTTTTAGTGTGTGTGTTTGAACTTTTAGATCTATTTACCCCTTTATTGAAGCTGGAAAAGGTGTTTAGGGACCAGGAGACGCGTGTGGATCAATGAGCACCATATAGGGAGTTGTTTTTTTTTCTTTTTAATCTATGAAACTTATCATTTATGTATAGGAGAATTAAGAATCAGAATTATGAACGGGTGAGACACTTGTCCCAGTGGAAGGGACGGGTGCACGTACATTGGAGGTCTTGAGTTCGATCCGCGTAGAAACCGGTTTACGACCGGTTGGGATTCTTTTGAGGTTTTTATTTATTCATTTATCTACTTGATATTAATTCATTTTCTTAAAAAAAAACAGATTTCAATTTTATTTGAGTCAACAGTTTGAATTCCTTTTAAAACAATAGTTTTCTTTTATTTTGTACTTCTTTTTTTTTGTATGAAGAACTTTAATTAAAATATTTTTATAAAAAAAATTGTTGTGTACACTATATTTGATGAATGTTACAATTTAATTTAATTATGTTAAAGAGAAAAATGAATTAAACATTAAAAGAGAAAAATTAATAAAACAATTAAAACAAAAAAAATAATTAAACAGTTAAAATAGAAACATTAATAAATTCGTTGCGTATACACATTTCACGGATGCTACACCTATAACAAGTTAATAAATTCTTTTCGTCGAGTTCTATTACTACCTAGTAACACCCTACCCTGTGTAATACGAGACATGTACATTGTCTCCCATTCCATAGCTTCCATACTTCGATATATATTCCAAAGTCCATTTGGTACTGGCATCGGGCAATCATCCATTAACTTAACCATGGCCACCTTCGACATAAGCGATTGTTAAAATGGAATGGTTCGGGTAAACCCGTGGTCTATCGAACATCGGGAAGTAAGTTTGACAAACACCGTTGCTTAAATGTTGAATAATCACACCAAATTTTTGAGCCACCAACAACCCTATGTAGGGCAACAACATCCAGCATGCCTTTGGCGGACCCACTTCCACTATTTCTGCTCCAACCCCAAACCCATAGCTATGGATCGAAACCCACAGTTACCATCGGCATCTTCGATATGTGTTATGTATCTCCGATACATAGATGGAAGCCAATCCTTGAAACGCTCAATCATGTTTTGTACCTATAATCGGCAAAAAAAAAAAAAAAAAAAACTCAAAGATATTAAAAAACTAAAAAAATTGAATAAGAATATGTATGTATGTACGTATGTACCTATGCCCGGACAACAATGGAAAGTCTTTATCTACAATCGGAATTGTATTTTTTTCTTTACTTTTCTTTGAACGACTACGTCAACTTGCTTTTGAGTGTAGTCGTTCCTCTGTGATTCGGGTTGTTTATCTTTACGTCTCGCAAGCTCTTCATTCTTTTGTTGTTTTGCTTTCGTAGTTGGGCGGCCCCGGGTATCTTGTTGTACCTCAGACGGTTGATGGTCAGTCATACTTGGATTCACCACCGCTTTCACTTTGACAACATACTTTTTAACACTATAGGTGGTTGCGCCTGTAGTTGTTGTGTTAGTCTATCCATTTCCGCCTGAATATTATAATCATCTTGATTAAGTTTTTCTATCGAAAAATCCAGTTTTGTCCAGAATTTGTCAATCATGGCAAGTGGAATTTTGCAACCTGTTTTTCAAGAATCATAGTTAAAACATGAAGTAAAATGATGATTATATATTCTATGGATCGAAGTATATGTTATAGTTGTTATATTACCTGTACTTCCCACAAGACCATCTGACAAGCACATGGCAACCCACAACCCGTAGAAAGGTGGTGGCCACAAGTCCCCCTACTACCCTCGACGCATATAGCTTTTTCCTCTCGACAAGCAACAACTCTAAGGCTTTTTGGGAAACATTACCGCGTAGGTTATCAAAAAACGGTATTATGTGGTCCCCCATTTGCACAGACTTGCTCTCTTGAAAACTAAGTTTTATTTGTATGTGTTGTGACTCTACAACTTTGCCAACAAGCCACACAAGTCTATGGAGCGAGTTGTTTGGCCCTTTAATGTATCTCTTAAACTTAGAATGCTGGCTTTCAACTCTGTTGGTTGTATGTTGACCAAAATGGGGGACTGTGTTAGTCCAAGCTGAAACAAACTTTTCTTTATAATCTTTCAGCCACACATTATACAAATACTCGAGAACAGAACATCTGAAAAAAAAAAACAATACAACGATTTGTAATGTTTGTATGTATATATGTATGGATGAATGTATGTATCTAAACTAATATAATATGTAGTTAGTCAGTCGCGTGAAAAGCTGCTAAAAGTTATAATTGTATAGCGTGGGAGTGGGAGAACTACACAGTCCAGACCAAGAAAGCTTGAATATTTTCCAGTCTTCATCCGCAAATTTTGCCCGACAGTGTTTTAGAATATTCTGTGAGATGTGCCACCTACATAGCAATTTGGAAGCTTTTGGGAATACTTTATCGCAAGCATTCATCAAAGCTTGATCCCTATCTGTTACAATTACACGTGGCTCCATACAATCTACTAACAATTCTTTGAGCTTCTCCAGGACCCATAAGAAGTTATCTTGTTTTTCTTTAGAGACTGATTATATAACATTATTAAAAATATTTTTGACATAACGAACTCGTCATAGACCTATTCGACTACTCGATACCATATTTACGTGTATGTCTAGTTTAAATAATATAAAATTTATAGTCTAATCAGATCCAATGATTTCAAAACCAATCCAAATCAGAATGCTTGGTTAAATAACCTGTATCCAACGAGGTCGTACACTCGGACGGGTATAAACCACATTCTGTTTGTTCGACGCCAAATCTAGCGGAACCAAATTTAATTCTATGTAGCCGGGTCAAAATCCAAAGGATATATTATGACCCATGAACATTCTATAGGTAAATATTTCCATCCATTCTAGACTAGAAGCCTCCTGTAAATCGCGCCTGAGTTTAAGATGTTTTAAACTACGGTTGTGCTATATATGCTTTGATTGGTAAAGACTAGCACAGGTAAAAACTCTTAGCCTGTTTTCCTTATGTCGGCTTCGGATACGGCACTAACCGCTTGGTCATGTATTAAATCATGGCGAATGATGCTTAAAATTCAATAACCCGTTTTAATCCGTTTTGCTTGATAGCTTAAATATTGGAGGTTAATATGACCGTGTCCTTGATATCCTCGGCTCATTTAATTGCAAATGGCCACGACCTAAGTGCAGGGTGTCGGCATACACCTGATAGACACTAATGCCATATGATATTGAAAATGTGGTGTGTCGGTTATTCATGTACCGATTTTCATTTCCAGTCCCCATATGTATTGACAAGCATGTAAACAAGAAACATTATCTTATCCTAAGTTATTTATAAAAATAATATACCAAATGATATCAAAAATTATTTGAAAAGACATTCAAAATAGTCGGTTATACCTGCGAAAGCTGACGTATTTTCAAAAGACTAAACACAGGTTATTAGCATATGCAAAGATTATTTACCAAGAGCTTTAGCCACTTTCCTATCCTTAAATAGGATCGTTACCAAGTTCTATTTGTTATTATGTAGTACTTAAAGGATGAGCTTATGGAAAACTCAAACATCTAGCAACATTGTTAATATCTTTGCACTTAATATAGCATTTTACCAACAAAGATAAACATAACACCTTTTAATATATTTTTAAGTGATTATACATATGATTAAATTCAGTATAAATCATATAAATCATTAGGTGAAGTTATTTTATACTCCTAAATCTAAAAAGGATACAAAACAAAATGGATCCAAAAGTAAACACAATGTGGAGAAATAAAACACAATGTGGACAAAAAAATACAATAAATCGCAAAAGGACACGATGATGAAAATAAAAGAAAAACACAATGTCAAATAAAAAGAAACAATAATCTAAACGTCTACAATCAAAAAGAAAAACCCTAAAATCTAAGATCATAGAGATCGATGATACTGTTATAAAAACTAAAAGTCTAAAATCCGAATTATATATTTATTTTAAAGATTAAAAATCAACTATTTAATCCCATTAAATATCAAGACACAATAGCAAGAAAACACAAATTAGAAATGTACGTATGTACAAATATAAATCTGATATCAATAGTTAATCATTTAAACACATACATTAACATTTGATACAAGATTTGAAGCCGCTACTAAGCCGAATAAAAATAATTGTTCTAGCTGCGTAAACATTTAACCTATAAAATGAAAACAAAAAAGCAAATTGTAGTTTCTTTGGAAACTAAGACTCGAGAGTGAATATGTGAGCTACATTAGTAATTTAATATGTAGCGATAGAAAATCCTGGATATGCTACTAAGTAAATTTAAATTTATTTTAAATAATTAGACTGGAAACGAATATATGAATCAATCAGTTACTTAGCTTAGCTGGTTACTTGTTCATTTTACTTTTCCTTTTCAAATCATCACCAGTATCCATCACCGACTTGTTTGGCATGCAAGGATATAAACAATAAATCCATGTATCCCCCATACCATACCATACCATTGTATTCGATCGCGTGGAAACGATCTTGATTCACATTTGAAATCATTTTGTAAAACGAGGCTGGATGAGATTGAATATGAGGAGTACTGTTACGAGTTTATTGAATACAACGAACTCTAGTTTGTTGTTGAAGTTTCGAACAAATCCAAAGCATCCAGCGGGTTGGATTGCAGCTGCGAGATCGGAGGAAGATGCTGGAAAGATTTTGAAAGCAAGAGAGTTGATAAGAAAAGGTTGTGAAGAATGTCCAACGAATGAGGATGTATGGATCGAGGCATGTCGGTTGGTGAATCCGGATGAAGCTAAGGGTGTCATAGCTAGGGGTGTTACGGCGAATCCCGATTCGGTACAACTTTGGATCCAGGCTGCAAGATTGGAACATGGCGCTGCGAATAAAAGTAGGGTTTTTAGAATGGGTCTTGAAAAGATACCAGATTCTGTGAGGTTATGGAAAGCACTTGTGGAACTTGCTGCTAATGAGGATGATGCAAAGCTTTTGCTTAAGAGAGCGGTGGAATGTTGCCCGTTGCATGTGGAGTTGTGGCTAGCCTTAGCTCGGTTGGAAAAGTATGATGCGGCTAGGAAGCTGTTAAATAAGGCAAGAGAGAAGCTCCCTAAAGAACGAGCAATTTGGATCGCTGTAGCCAAACTGGAAGAAGCTTTTGGAAACACATTTACGGTTGGGAAGATAATAGAAAGGGGTATTGGGGCTTTACAGAGAGAAGGCGTGGAGATTGATCGGGAAGCTTGGATGAAAGAGGCTGAAGCTGCTGAGTGGGCTGGTTCCGTGTGGACATGTAATGCTATCATTAGTAACACAATTGGGATTGGGGTGGAAGAAGAAGAAGAAGACCGTAAGGCAACTTGGCTTGCTGATGTAGAAGAGTGCAAGAAAAGGGGTTCCATCGAAACTGCTAGAGCAATTTATGGCTGTGCAAATGCTGTCTTTAAATCAAAGAAGAATCAACCCGATTTCAACTACAACAACGCTTATCAACGATTTACCAAGGCTTACAACGATTTTGGCACAAGGCATAGCCTTCGTTTTAATCAAAACTCATTCTTTTACGAAAATCTTCATCTTTTTTCTTTCAAAACTTCTATTTTAAGCTTAGATCTACACAATACGGGTTCGTTTGGTATTAGCAGAGGCTTCCCAAAAACGAAAACTGAAAGATCTCGGCTTGTAAGTTATAGATCTGAGAAAAACCTTTGATAAACATTGATTTCTACACAAAATACGGACTTTTGATGATGTTTTGTTCATCTTCTGATATGAAACGAAGCATCTATCATTCAAGATCCCAGATCTAGAAGCACAAGGACGTTTATGTTGGTTTACACAAGTCGACTAATCCGAACGAACCCCAAGTTCGCCCGAATTAGCCCACACTTTTGTAAAACAGCTAATACAGCTCTAAAAGACCTCTCCAACCTAAGTTTGCTCAGTAGCACAGGGTTGGAGGGATGAACACTCGATTTTCCTCAGCAAACAACGCGAAAACGCAAGATTTTGGACCCGAAAACATCAAGTTCGCTCGAGAATCACCAGCTCCCCAGGTCAAGTTCGACCGAACTTGCACCCAGATGGGTCAAGTTCGACCGAACTTAGGCTATTTTCACCAAACTTTCCTACAAGTTCGACCAAACTTGTCTAGTTTCTAAGGAAACTACACAAGTTCATCTCAGTAAGAAATTCTTACAAGTTCGCCCGAACTTGACAAGTTTCTCAAAGAAACTCATCAAGTTCGACCGAACTTGACTCTAAACCCACCAAAACCATACAAGTTCGCTCGAACTTGTGTGTTTAGTAATCCCGAACTTGGCTACTGCCCAACCAAGACTTAACCGTTTCACCTTTTCGGAGACTTATGCACTTCCGTTCGCGTATGCAGGCTGATTCGGCGCTCTTCTCGACTCTCCTCAGATCCCGAACTCTTACCTAAATGCACCCACAGTGCGTATACTTGACCCATTTTCGCTTTAACGCACTTTTTGGGTATTACATACGTTCCTATATTAAATCACATCACAAATCAAACTGTTTATCACACGCGAATAATCTGATTGTGTATGCTCAATACATGATACTAGAAACATGTGACTAGGACTTATTTTCGTTAACTTGCTTCCTTAGCTCGTATGGTACTATAGTGTGGCTTACACCCGACGGGGTCTAGTTAGGATGGACGCGCAAGCCTTCTCACGGTAGTTAGCATGAGAAATGAGCCTATGTTATGTTAAGTGTTTTGGTGTATCATGATATGTAATTAGATTGTTTCGCAAACGTTTTCTCGACTATGCTAGTAATAATCAAACTCGTATGCACACCTTTACTTAATTGTATTGACTTGTATTTTAACGTATGTAACAGGTTGAGGATTTAGCGTGGATGCTTGGATGTTGCTTAGTTTAGTTAGTTTTTTTTTAGTTACTTTGAGGATGTATTTCAGATTTGGAACTTATGTATGAAATCTAGGGGAAATCGAACCCGGTTGAATTTTATGAGAAATCTCCGTTTTGTAATAATGTTTAAATGTTACGTTTAATAGATGGGATATTAAGCAGATTGTGATATGTTAAACGATATTTATGGAACATCTCGTGAAATCAATCAGGTCACCTAGTGCCACTAACCCCGATGTTTCCGCAATCGATTGAGGTGTGACATAAACGTCTACAATCAAAAAGTAAAACCCTAAAATCTAAGATCGTAGAGATCGATGAGACGTTTATAAAAACTAAAAGTCTAAAATCCAAATTATATATTTATTTTAAAGATTAAAAATCAACTATTTATCCAGTTTCGTTTTCTTTTTTCTGTTTTTTTTTTTTCTTTTTCTTCTTCTTTTTAAAGATTTTTAAAGTTACCATTTTTTATATACTAAGCTTATCTTTTGATTTATTTTATTCTTTGTTTTATACCATGAACCTAAAATTTTCCCCTATTTTATATACTACGCTTGTCTTTTGATTTGTTTTAACTCTTTTTTTATACCATGAATTTAATTTTTTTCCTTTATATATTTTATAGGACGTTTCTTTATATAAAAATCTTTTTTCATATGATCTGTCTCCCGCCATAGAGCACACGTTGGCGGACTTATTAGGGGTGTCAGGGGTCGCCACACCCTGGAAAATCGTTTTTAGTATTACCTACAAGTTAATCCCATTAAATACCAAGAAAACACAAACTAGAAATGCACGTATGTACAAATATAAATTTGATATGAATAGTTAATCTTTTAACACATACATTAACATTTGATACAAGATTTGAAGCCGCTACTAAGCCTAATAAAAATAATTGTTATAGCTGCGTAAACATTTAACCTATAAAAAGAAAACAAAATATCAAATTGTAGTTTCTTTGAAAACTAAGACTCGAGAGTGAATCTGTGATCTACATTAGTAATTATATATACTAATGTCCCCGTTAAAGTCAAACCTATTTTAGATGAATATCAAACCTTGGATCATGCTCAAATAAAATCCTGACCGTAATAATTCAGGGAAACCTTCTAGAAGGAGAGGTTGAGAACGCTTTTCCTAATGTCCTCGCTAAAGTCGAACCTATTTTAGATGAATATCAACCCTTGGATCATGCTCAAATAAAATCTTGAGCGTAATAATTCAGGGAAACCTTCTAGAAGGAGAGGTTGAGAACGCTTTTCCTTTCATTCAACTTCTCCCCACGTCTCTGGTCAAACCCACTCTCCTCCTCTTTCTCTACTAAAAAACAATTCATAAGTTCCCCAATAATGATTTCATCAGATTCTTTTATGGGATTTCATTACCAATCAGAATGGTATAACCTGCGATTTCATCCAATAGGAGACAAATGAAAGCCGACGGTGAACTAGTGTTCGGATTTCCATTTGTAGCTGCTCTGACCAGACTGATTCAATCGAAATCAAAGGCGGTGGTAGCCTCGAAATGGATGATTGTTAGGTTTCATTGAATTAAAGGGTTTTTTTTCATCTATTGATGTGTTTTGCTTATGTGTTCATCATAGTTATTAGAGAGTTTTTAATGCTCAATTCTGTGTTTATGTTTTTGCATATTTAGGGTTTTAACTTTTGAGTTAAGTGAAACCCAAGTTTATATCTTCGTCAGGGTATGTCAATTTGCATTGTTAATTCCTATCGAAACATCTCTATTACATATTACAACAGTAAAATTTATCGGTTTCTTATTTTTTTATATTTAAGATGGAGCTTTGAACATCCACTGAAAAGGGGCAGGACGAAATGCAAGTCCATTGAAATCAGGTAAAGCCACAGCCACCTGAGGTACTATCAAATTGTGTAAAAGTGTAAAACTACAATTGTTGAAATAGAAATAGTTGCAATTTTGATGGGAATTACTTACAGCTTGACATGGTTTGTGCAGGGGCGGGAGCAAATGCACTCGTCCGAATTGAAATTTGATGAAGTGGAGGTACTATCAGATTGCATTTTTTAAGTTTGGTGCCTGATTATTTTCAAAGTGGTTTGGTCTGTCTAGACCTAAATTGTCACACCCCAACCGATGGCGGAAACATCGGGTTAGTGGCACTAGGTGAACCAGACTGTCTCAAGATAAATGCCATAACGACTAACATGACAAATATCTTAACAGTTAACTTCCCATACAATCAACCAATATTTCACGTTCAATCATTACAAAACATAATATCTCTTAATACAAATCAGGTCCGATCTTCCCTAGATTTTATTACATGATTTCCTAAAGCAAAACCTAAATCTAAGCGTCCAAAGCAATATCCTCAACCTGCCACATATGTTAAAATAAAATGTCAATATAGTTAAGTAAAGGTGAGCATACAGGTTTTGCGTACATAATAGATATAAAAGTGTTTAGTATACACCGCATGACATACGTAAGAGATGTGAACTATGTAGCTACTTAAATTCATGCAAACCAACAAATCGCGATTGATCGAGGCATGCGAACAAGTGTCCACATCCTAAAAGAGAAAATAAATGAGAAATAAAAATGCGAGCCTTAACAACCCCGGGCCTCCGGGTGGCGGGACAACCTCTAGTATACTATCATGTTAAGGGTGGCGTACAAGTAATCAAGCAATACATACAATTCAGCAGATTTTACGTATATTCATGTAACAGCGGGTTGCGAATAAGCATTTGAGATTCGTGTGATGTGATTTGATATAGGAACATATGTGACACCCAAAAGTGCGTTTAAGCGTAAAAGGGGTTCCAGTATACTCAAAGTTGGTGCGTTTTAGGGAGAGAGACGGGATTTGAGATGAGTTGAGGAGAGCACCGTATCAGCTGTAAACATCAGTCTTCCGAATTGCTGAAGCGGTCGAAACGTGAAGGAGCAGTAGACAAGTTCGGGCGAACTTGACCTGTTTTGCTTGCTGGAAGTACAAGTTCGGGCGAACTTGTCTGGTTTCCTGAGAAACTGGACAAGTTCGGGCGAACTTGCCCTATCTTGTTGAGATGTGACACAAGTTCGGGCGAACTTGTCTAATTCCTTTGGAAAATTGGACAAGTTCGAGCGAACTTGTCTGATTTGTTGAAGAGCTGGTCAAGTTCGGGCGAACTTGGTCACCAAACTGGTGACAAGTTCGAGCGAACTTGATGTAATCCGAGCGAACTTGACTGTTTTGGCATCCAAATTATGCGTTTTCGCATTGTTTGCTGAGGAAATCGAGTGTCCATCCCTCCAACCTTAAGCCACTGAGTAAAACTTAGGCTGGATAGGTCTTTTGGAGTGAGTTTCGCCATTTTACAGAAACTCGGGCTAATCTGGGCGAACTTGAAGGTTCGTACGGGTTAGTCCAGCTTGTGTAAAGTGACGATTTTGTCCTTGTGCTTCCGGATCTGAGATCTTGCCTGACAACGCCTCGTTCCACTTCAAAGTGAACGAAACATACGTCATTAGTCCGAATATTGTGTAAAAATCGATGTTTTAAAAGGTTTTACTCAGATCTAAGAGTAGATCTGAGAGAAAAACAGAAGTTTTATAGAAAAAGATGAAGATTTCCGTAAACAGAAGAGATTTGATGAAAAACGAAGGCAAAGCCTTGTTCCAATATCGTTTTTAAACGTTGTTGAACGTTGTTGTAGTTGAAAACGGGTTGAATCTTACTTAGAAAGCAAAGGGTTTCGGTTTTGGGGAGCTCCGGGCGAACTTTCAGCAAGTTCAAATGAAGAATGGAGCTGGGTATTTATAGGTGGAGTGAGAATGTAGCTGAAACATCAAGTTCGGGCGAACTTGTTACAAGTTTAGGCGAACTTGTTACAAGTTCGAGCAAACTTGTTAGTTTCTGGTGAGTTTCCAGAAAAGTCCGGGCGGACTTGTGGTGAAGTGAGGTTCTTGGTACACTAGACAAGTTCGGGCGAACTTGTGATGCACAAGTTCGGCCGAACTTGACCTAGTGGCCAAGTTTTGTTTCGCATTAAGAATTCGTTTGGCGATTCGGTTCGTATTAGATAGTTATATTAAGTGTTATAATAGATATAGTCGCGCGATTTAGCGATTTGTACGGGTGAGAGCGTTGCGATAGCGATTGTAACCATAACATAAACAAACATAACACATATATAAACATAATTCCACATAATTAACTGCGTTTTGCGATGCAATGAGATAAGCGATGCGATGGCACAAGTGTTTATTAAACAATAACCCACTCGGCTCGTATAGTAGCATAACTACTTGTGATTGCGATTAAATTAGCAATGCGTTTAATAATCAATTAGATGCGATATAACTGTAAATCAACATAATTTAATTAACATAACTTTCTTATAAACGAATCTCGGAGTACAAACGAAATAAAAACAAAATAACAACGAGTTCTTACATGAATTTTCCCACCCGTTGTTGATTGTGTGTTATAACTTTCTTGCTAGCATGTTTAATTGAGCACCTCTTATGAACATTGCTCTAAAGTGGACATGAGAATATGGTTTATTTATTTATAACTTTCCACACATTCTAAAGCTAATTGTACTGCATACACTCATTGGTTGCAAAGTAAACCAAAAAAATGCCGTCTTCGAACCTAAAACTTCGGTTCCAAAGTCCAGCACAGGGCCTCGGCCGACCCTGGAATCTTGCACTAGAGTTACCTACTGTTCTTGGATGGTCAACTTACGAAGATAAGCTGTCTTTTTTTTAATTGCATCATATTAAAGAGTAATGATTTTTGCGTTGTATTCTATCATGCAGTATGAAAAGGCTGCATCTGTGTTGGCAAGCCATGATCCTCCAGTTGCTTTGGCAAAGGTTGATGCCAATGCCGAAGAAAACAAAGGACTTGCAGAACAATATGAGATACATGGTTTCCCTACTACAATCAATATCTTGAAAAGCGGGAGAGAAGTTCAAGACTATAAAGGCCCTAGTGAAGCTAATGGTATAGTGGAATACTTAAAGAAACAAACAAGTTGGTCTTGCATCGTTTGAGATCAAACCTCATGAAGATGCAAGCAGCCTTATAGATGAAAAGAAGGTATTTATAGTAAGCTATTTTTAAACTAAACTCACTTCTCCACCACTTTTGGACTTATAGGGCAGAAATTATAACAAAAGAAATCTACCCACCGTTACCACTATCTGCCATGAATCTTAAGGAAGGTTTTGCACTAGTGTGTGGTGTCTATATGTGTATATATATTGTCTCTATGCATAAAAGTATAAAATCAAATCAATTTAGACTATAAAACTTTTATCATGGTGTTACATAATAGTACTCGTATGAGCTACTGTCACTATGGGGTTCTTTCAATTAAGGGTGATTTTATAGTTAAAGACATATGTGTAAACTTTGGGGTTCTTTAAGAAACTGCGGGCTTCTTTCAGAAAACTCTTTTCTGGAGTTCTTTCGCTCGATTGCAATCGAAAACAAAAGTTGTGCTGACAAGCTTCCTCATGCAACCCATGCCGCTATTTGCAAACTACTTCCACCTCCATCTATTCAAGTAAAGTAAGTGCATGTTAATGGTTATCGTATATAAGTTGTGTTAAATAAATTTTGGTTTTAACTTTATGTTTGATGGTATTATTTGATTGCGTTATTATATATTATTAGTTTATGCATTTTACTCCTTTGGATTTTACTTTTGTTTTTGAAAGAGATATTACCTTATGTGAGTCAAAAAGAGCTCATGTTAGGGATAAACCCTCTTGGTTTTAGTTTTAGTAAGTGGCCCATACAAAGATTCTCATGCTTATCAGACCAAGCATACTCGTCTGAAAAATGGGCGTTTTTTTGCCCAAACTCGCCCAACAACACCCCGACGTCGGCCCCATTGGGCGTTTTTGTTCGAAATTTTTGAATGGCGTTGTATTTATCACGTCGGATACCCCTTATGTGTTGACCAATCACCCTTTTTTGATGGTTTTTTGTCCAATAACATTTTGTGATAGTTTTTTTTATTTAATTATATTATTAAACCCCTTTTAACATAATGTCCCACATCCCCACTACACCCATTTATGAAAAACGCCATATTGCTGACTGGACTGCCACATGGCGCAAAACGCCCCAGTGTGGGGCATTATTCAAGTGTACCACTACACATGGTCTCAGCTGGTGATGACACCGTATGAGGCCATTATAGGTGTAATTTTGGTTATCAATTTGTATGTTAAAATAACAACACTATTAAATTTGAGTATATTGTACTATATTTAAATTTATTTCTTATTTTAAAATGTCAATTTGTAGGAGGCATGTTGGCAACACGTTGAGACCCCTGATTCAAAAGGAATATGATGGTAAATGGAGAAAGGCTAATGGAACAATGTTGCGCAACTAACCCTATGGTTTGGCCTTCTTTCACTTAAATAACGGGTCACTTACATGCTATGTGATGCACCAAACCGAAGGCTGTCATGGACACATTTGAAGAAGGATCTTGAGAATAAGATCAGTACCATTATTGGTATAGTTAATTGGGAAGTGTAAGTTACAGTTGAAGATGCAAAAAGGAAATGAGTTTTTGAGTTGGATGTAAAAGCTAAGTAGCAAAGTTTGAGTAGTTGTTCTAACATGGGTGTTAATTTTTTTTTATTTTTTAGCCTTTTTATTTTTGGATGACATTTTCTTAGAATGTTAATGAAGAGTACATATGCTGATGCTTAATGATTAGTTCATGTTTAAGTGGCAAATACAATATTCATATCAACAATCAATAATCTCCTAAGTACATTTATAAATCATCTTTTTTATTGTCTTTGGGTTAAAGTTCTGGCTAACCCGTTGGTGGGCACTCTTCAAGAGATGGTGGAGCACTTTGAAGGTTATGGAAGTTCGAAGGATTGTACAAAAATCCTCCATTACATTGTCCAGGTGGCCCTTTGAAAGTTTGGAGATCATTGATTGTTAGAAAGGATCAAGAGTTTAACAGGAAAAGGGCTCCGTGGTTAAAGTTGGTAAAAGATGTAAGATAGCTATCTTTCTTGTGGCTCATGCACCTCTAAAATTAGGGCCTTATATGTTAGGGTAGGTTAGGGAGTACGTTGAAATGGGTTGTGTAGGGACTACGCTCATGTTCATCGTTTTGATTTTTAGAGTTAATTAATGCATTAAATACTAATATCATTATACAATTCGTACACCCCCGTCCACCGGACGGGTATAGGACTAATTTAATATGTAGCGATAGAAAATCCTGGATATGCTACTAAGCACGGGACGGGTTGAATAAATAAATATTATAATTAAATAGTGAACACTTAAGATTCTGGGGTTTAGATAGTGAAAATTTAAGATTTAATGATTATAAAACAGTATTTTGAGATATTATAGGATAGAAATTAGATAAAGGTAAGTAAATTTAAATTTATTTTAAATAATTAGACTGGAAACGAATATATGAATCAATCAGTTACTTAGCTTAGCTGGTTACTTGTTCATTTTACTATTCCTTTTTAAATCATCACCAATATCCATCACCGACTTGTTTGGCATGCAAGGATATAAACAATAAATCCATGTATCCCCCATGCCATACCATACCATACCAATTGTATTCCATCGCGTGGAAACGATCTTGATTCACATTTGAAATCATTTTGTAAAACGAGGCTGGATGAGATTGAATATGAGGAGTACTGTTATGAGTTTATTGAATACAACGAACTCTAGTTTGTTGTTGAAGTTTCGAACAAATCCAAAGCATCCAGCGGGTTGGATTGCAGCTGCGAGATCGGAGGAAGATGCTGGAAAGATTTTGAAAGCAAGAGAGTTGATAAGAAAAGCTTGTGAAGAATGTCCAACGAATGAGGACGTGTGGATGGAGGCATGTCGGTTGGTGAATCCGGATGAAGCGAAGGGTGTTATAGCTAGGGGTGTTAAGGAGATTTCCGATTCGGTACAACTTTGGATCCAGGCAGCAAGATTGGAACACGGCGCTGCGAATAAAAGTAGGGTTTTGAGGTGGGTCTTGAAAAGATACCAGATTCTGTGAGGTTATGGAAAGCACTTGTGGAACTTGCTGCTAATGAGGATGATTCAAAGCTTTTGCTTCAGAGAGCGGTGGAATGTTGCCCGTTGCATGTGGAGTTGTGGCTAGCCTTAGCTCGGTTGGAAAAGTATGATGCGGCTAGGAAGCTGTTAAATAAGGCAAGAGAGAAGCTCCCTAAAGAACGAGCAATTTGGATCGCTGTAGCCAAACTGGAAGAAGCTTTTGGAAACACATTTACGGTTGGGAAGATAATAGAAAGGGGTATTGGGGCTTTACAGAGAGAAGGGGTGGAGATTGATCGGAAAGCTTGGATGAAAGAGGCTGAAGCTGCTGAATGGGCTGGTTCCGTGTGGACATGTAATGCTATCATTAGTAACACAACTGGGATTGGGGTGGAAGAAGAAGAAGAAGACCGTAAGCAACTTGGCTTGCTGAAGCAGAAGAGTGCAATAAAAGGGGTTCCATCGAAACTGCTAGAGCAATCTATGGCTGTGCAAATGCTGTCCCATAATCTTGGAAGTTCTTATGCTGTTATGTATAGGGTCTGTGTCCCATAATATTGTTGATTTCGTGTATGTAATATTGTAGGTTGCTTTGATTTAATTCTTTCATGCTTGCATATTTATTCAATTGTGTTGCAGACCACGCGGAGTAATGGACTCAAGGCTGTTTTAAACCATTGCCATACTTGAAACCCTTTTTATATGTTTTCTAGTACCTTGGGACAAAATCTTATGAACTGAAAAGTGTATATATATGGAACTTATGCACTCTGAACATGAGTTGTTTGGACAAAATATGAGTGGCTAGAATCTGATTCCGAACCGAATTGGCCTTCTTTGACCAACGTTATGGCATAGGTGGCAGCCGTCTCAAAACAAATTTATTCTATATTTTGGAACCATTACATTGTCTTGCCGTTTGAAAAAAGACGCTATTTTCTCACACATTTTCTTGTATATATAACTGTAGCGAACACCCATATAGCATAGCACTAGTCATAGCAGTAACGAGAAATAATCATAATCTCATCAAACATGGGCATCATAAAAACGATTATGATGATGTGCATGATCATACTTGTGGTGGTAGGGACTACTACAATGGCAGCAAAACCGTTCCCGTATGATGATCACCCAGACGAGCTTTGTTGCTACCCGGCTATCACGAGTGTTGCCATGTCCCCTATACAGGGGCGGATCTAGTGCATACAAAGGGGCAACCCCCGCTACGGCTTGGCGCTCCGACGGTAGTGTAAAATTAGTGTAAATTTTGGAAAAATTTGACGTTTTTTCAATTTCGTTACCGCTTATTTATAAAACGTTACTGCTTGGCGGATTATCTAGATCCGCCACTGCCCCTATAAGCCCGTTTCTGATGAGGATGATAATGCCGTAGAAGTTTCTGCGTCGTCACCTTCCATGGCTCATGCTCAAAAGAATAAACCTTGATGTTGATGGCAACAAAAACGATGGCTTAGTTTATCTAAGCGACAGAATAAAAATGGATGTGATTTGTATGTATTATAAATCTTGTGTTTGCACATGAAAATAATGATATGTAATGTCAAGGAGTTATGTTAAACTGGTTAGAGCTTTCCTTATTTTATGTTCGGAATTCGACCGTGGGATTGATAAACGTGTCACTTAGTGAACACTATATCCAAAACTTGATCTCGGCTTATGAGGAAGCTTGGCACCCGTGAAACTTTTCAAATGTGTACCTAACTATTGTTATTAAATGACCATATGATAAAACAACAACGTTTAATAGAATCTCGTTTTAAACTTAAAACACAAGTTTCTGACACATAATGTACAATGAGATGTCTTTCAAGTATGAACCGGGGAAATATAACATTTTGCAAGTTTACAGAGTGATATATATGATTAACTGATTACTAAAAGGTTGAATCATGGATGATTGCCGTCTCACATTCTTCTAGTGTTTATTTTGTCGTATTTTCCACGTGTCTCACCGTACCCTATTGAGTCAAGTTTGAAATCGATAAATCTTAACTAGTTTGTAAACGTTTACAAGTGTCACACATAATCGAGTTCAAACTCGATAGTAACCTAGATTGATTAATAATAGCATTCAAAGTTCTACCCATGCATTATAGTGACAATTGAAAACACCCGACCACGTAGTTAAAGGAATTAGGTTAGCTTATACGATTGTGTTGGTTGGTTTTGGCGATATAAACAAAGTGATGTGTGGGTTTACTTAGACGCTATCATTAGTCATGACAAAGGATCAAATACAAATACTTTTAACGTACAAAACATACAAACCGAAGGTTTTCCAGAAAAAAACGGTGGCATTTTCGTAATTGTTTTACTCGTAGAGTAATTATCAAAATTACTCTACAAATGATCTTCTAAGGTAATTTTGATCTTGTAGAGTAAGTTTGTAGAGTATCATAATTACTCTACAAAATTACCTTAGAAGATTATTTTACAAAATTACCCTACAAGATCTTTTATAGAGAAATTTTGATAATTACCCTACGAGTAAAATGATTACAAAAATACCACCACTTTTTTTTCATGACTTTCATACGTTTTGTACGTTAAGCGTATTTGTACGCGAACTTAACTTAATTAGTCATATTCAGAATTAGGTTATCCATATTAGAGCTATAACTTAAATTTCTATGATCTTGTGTAGATCTTAATTACATAATTAAAATGTTTGATGACGCTAAATAATGGCGGATCTGAAAAAAACGTTAAGGGGTAACTTTTCAAACAAAAAGGGTATTGAAATACAAAAACGTCAATTTTTTTCAAGATTTACTCTACCACCCGGGCGTCAACAAGGGCCCAGATAGATGTGTAAATAGTCCATTAAACATTGCACGGAATAGGTAACAAATATAAATACAAGATTATCTCGTGTAATCAAGGATATAAATACTAAGTTTCTACTTAACACTTTCACTTAAACCCTTCTACTTTTAACAACAACAATATCAGTATTCAGTTATTGACTCCATAACAAATATCTCGTCCATTTTGAATCCTTGTCATCAAATATTAAAGTTGGGAAAATAATGTGACACTCGGCAAAATAGCAGTAATTCCTTACAACCTGAACAACTGTTACAATACATGTTTACGCGTTTTTCGACTTGAATTTGTTTAATAAAGTCTCGAATGTCTAGGATTGAATTAAATCATAACTTTAAGGGGTAAGGGGTAACTTTTCAAACAAAAAGGGTATTGAAATACAAAAAAGGTCAATTTTTTTCAAGATTTACTCTACCACCCAGGCGTCAACAAGGGCCCTGATAGATGTGTAAATAGTCAATTAAACATTGCACAGAATAGGTAACAAATATAAATACAAGATTATCTCGTGTAATAAGGATATAAATAATAAGTTCTACTTAACACTTTCACTTAAACCCTTCTACTTTTAACAACTATATTAGTATTCAGTTATTGACTCCATAACAAATATCTCGTCCATTTTGAATCCTTGTCATCAAATATTAAAGTTGGGAAAATAATGTGACACTCCGCAAAATAGCAGTAATTCCGTACAACCTGAACAACTGTTACAATACATGTTTATGCGTTTTTCGACTTGAATTTGTTTAATAAAGTCTCGAATGTCTAGGATTGAATTAAATCATAACTTGGTACGATAGCAAATCCGTCACATTTGGAAATATATATTACTATATCCTAGACTGGCGGCAGAACCGTGAACATACAATGCCTGTCAGTACTGGTCGCAGTACAGTCTGACATGGCAAAAACAAGACATAAAGACATGTCTGCATAAATATTTCATGAAAACTGTTATTGGAAAATAATATGTACAAAATAATTTTCAGGAAATTTTGTTTAAACACCAAATTGTCCAAGTACGCAGAAAGTGCAGCAATCCTGCGGAAGTATACAACATTTCGCAGAACAAAACAGTAATCGTACGAAAATCCAAAAATAAATATTATTTATCATAAATAATATAACGGGTATTAAAAACGACACAAAACCCTTATATAAATCTTATTGTTTTAAGTTGCACAACTCGTTCAGTAACTGCCCGACAACAAAGCCGATACAGGAAATATGTCCAAAATAATAAATTTATTATAGTTGGATTAATAAATTAGACAATAAAAATATTACAAAGACAATTTTGTAAATGAATTTACATAACTAAAACGTAATGCTTGTATTTAACCCGGTACGAGACATGAACCGAATCTGTCAACGAAACAATAAACTTAGTGAACTAGTTGGACCTATTCTAACACTACTTTAGTATATTGGATCAGTAAATTTTATAAAAACTAATATATAAAAATACCCAATTTCACAAAGTTTATAAATTATAACAAAATTTATAAATAAAACAAAACAAAACAAAAAAATAACTAAACCACACCCCCCCCCCCCCCAATCCACGTTTTTGAAGGCCGGACCCCACCTAGTTTTCTTAACTTGATGTGTTGGTTGGTTTTGAGGATGATTAGTGTATGGAAGATGCAAGAACAATAATCAAAGATGCAAGAGCAATAATCAAAACAAATCTTAACACTCCACCATTCTCATTTCCAACACTTTACAAAACTTTTCATCTTCTCCTACTCTCTCTCGTTTGAAATCGGCCAACACCAAACCACCATCCCCTTCAACTTTTAAAATTTAAGCACTAGAAATCCTTGCATCCATGGAAGATCAAAGGTGAATCAATGCATGTGTGAGACTTGAAGATACACTAGAAACTAGGATCATCATATTTTCTTCATATCTTCATCTTGTTCATACTTTGGCAACTAGCTAGTAAGCTTCATATCTAGTAGCTACATTAGTTATGATTATGATTTAACAATAATGTACAATATCATCTTGAATCTACTTTAAAAACCCACTTGAAAAACACTAATATAACTAAAATCATTAACATGATCAAATGATTTCTTGATGATTTTTGATGATCTTGAAGTAGTCTTATAGTAGTAGACTTGAATCTTGCATCTTCATGTACAAAAATGTGATCTAACATGCATGTTTAGATCTAGCAAGATTCACTAACAAAAATGTTATGAACATGAATTTTTGCACTTAAAATGGCATATGCATTGTACATAGTATAGATTTATTATTTAAAATCATGATATAGAAATTTTGTTAAAAAGTTGTAATAAAGTTTCCATTTTTGGAAAGATCATGAATATGTACTTGTTTTTTAAAGTGTTATGATCATACATGCATACTAAAAATTATTTCATGCATCACCTAAAGTATGGATTTTTATATAAAATAATAATCTAAGAATTTTGATGAAACATAAATAAAGTTTCCATTTTAGGAAAGTTTAAAGCTACAACAAGTTCATGACATTTTTGTTAACAATTTAGAATCGTCCTTGATGCTTGATGATGATTTGAGTTGAAAAGTAGTTAAAAACATGTTTATTTAAACATGGGAAAGTCCATAGTTTAGGGAAACTATGGCAAAATTTTTATAAAAATTAGTTATGATCAAAGTATGTTAAACTAAAGACTGTGGTGACGAAAAACGACTTGGGATTTTGAACATGACTAAACGAGCTTTTGGGTAAGAAAGTATAAATTAAAATTTTTAAAGACTTCCTAAACTAATAAAGGAAAAGTATACATATTTTTAGATAAAATATATATTTAAATGTATCAAGTATGTGCATATATTTTGTGTGTATAATATTAACAAATACAAATTATGCAACTACACAAAAGTCCAAAAATATATGGTAGTACTTGAAACACGAAAACTAGAAAGTGAAAGTGTCCATCCCTGACAAAACAAACACATCGGACAATTTGGACAATATGGCACGGAAGAAATAAACGACATAAACGAGACGGACGACGCGAACGAACCAAAACAACACGAAGTAAACGATCAAAACAAACAAATGAACCGACACTCACTTTATTTATACTATAATCTATAAAAGTAACTTATACAAAATATTTATTAGTTTTATAAACTAATTTTTATAAGTTATTATTACTAGTGAATATAAAAACATGGATCAACCCAACTAAATAAACCATATGGGGTCGATAAACGTGTCGATTAGTTAACACTATATCCAAAAATCGACTCGGCTCACGAGAAATATAAAAAACTCAAGCTTTGCACATGTGAAACTGTTCAAACCAACTCGACTCGGTTTGTATCTAACTATTGTTCTTAAAATGACCATTTGATAAAACAAAAACGGTTAATAGAATCCCGTTCTAAACTTATAACACAAATTTCTGACATAATGTAAAATGTATGTCTTTCAAGCATGAATAGGGAAAATATAACATTTTGCAAGTTTGGAGTGATATATATATATATATATATATATGATTGATGGCGCAAAAATCCCCAACTGGTAAATGTGTAAAACGACAATTAACATTGCACAGAATACGTTAGGTTACAAATAAAATACAAGATTATCTCATGTAATCAGTGGCGGACTCAGGAATTTTTTCCCGGGGGTGCGGAATAATATTTTTAAATATTTTAGACCTCTAGCTATATAAAAAATTTGGTTCATAGCTGGTCGAGTCACGTAAAACAAAATAACATCAAACTAAAATTTAAATATTCATCAAAAGCACGTCAAAGTGTCATAAAGTCAATATAAACATATTTAAAATTGGGCCCTATAGGTTTTCATTTTTTGAAATATATCTAAAACAACCTTTAGAGACACTTTACTAAGCAAGTCTTTCTTCATATAACATACTTATGGTTGCTATTACATATAAATCGCTCTATAAGTCCATAAAACAACACAAAATACTTAAACAAAAAAATAATCATCAACCATAGTCCATAATTTTCAATTTTAAGTTTCAAACATTCAAGCCCTAGTTTTAAGTGTTACTACTTGTAGCTAACCATTTAAATAAACAAAGATTTAAATAAAATAACAAAATCATTAACTAGAAGTCTAGAAAAACTAAAAATCATCAAAAAAAACATAAAAAGATCAAACCCATATACATCTATATTTCTCCTAATTATCACATAAAACAACAAAAAGAACAATCATTAAAGAATATTTAAGAAATGATTCTCGTTCTATCTGAGAATTCTTGCAAAATATGGGTAAGTTCCCAACGGACTTTTGGTTTTCCCGGCAAAAAATGTGTCCGATGAGCATAGTGCGTCGATGGGAATTTTTTGGGGCGTGAGATTGAGAGAATGGAATTAGAGTTGTTAGATGGGTTTGGTTTATTTATTTAGTTCAAATTTCTTTGGGTTAAGTTTGGGCATGGGTTAATTAAAATGGATTGTAGATTGTGCTTTGATAATTTGATTGGTTTTAGTGAATAGGTGGTTAAAAATTAATTATATAAATTGTGTTATAAACTTGTATATTGATAAAAATCAGTGTTTACAATCTTAGTTTTTTTAATTCATAATATTCTTTCTAAGAAGGTGGTTGAAATTTTTAAAGGAGTGCGGTTGAAAATTTCCAAAGGGTGCGGTCGGGATTTTCGACGGAAAGGGACACAAATTCTTTTCTAAAGAGGTGCATCCGCCCACCCACAACTTGTGGTGGGTCCGCCCTGAAGCTGTCATCACAGTCATGAATGCTAACTTAAAATACAACATTCACTTTTGACTAGATTTTAATTTTGAATACAATGTGGATATCTGTTAGTCCTTTTTTAGATAATTTCTCGCGTTTATGATTGCTTGGTGTTTCTATGGCATGTGTTTTTATTCCTACATTTACAAAACTGTCAGATAATCAGTTACAACTAATCTATTATTACAGTTGCAATTTCCTCTTACCACTTCACCTGAAGCAACTTTCTACTTTTAACAACAATATTAGTATTCACTTATTGGTTCCTTCAAGCCGAACCTACGTTGGCTCGGGATCAACTCATTTACAACCCAAGCGGCTCACTTAAAACCGACCTGATTTTGAAGGAAGTGTGAATGCTCTAAGCAAAGATTATTTACCAAGAGCTTTAGTCACTTTACTATCCTTAAATACAATCATCACCAAAATCTATTTGTTATTATGTAGCTTATGCAAAAGTCAAACATAGTTAATCTCTTTACTCTCTATATATAAAAAGCTATTACTAGAGCACTTCATATAGCATTTTACGAATGAAGATAAACATAACATCTTTTAATATATTTTTAAGTGATTATACATATATTAAATTCAGTATGAATCATTGGATAAAGTTATTTTACAAACTTTTTTTTGCTCCCTGCGGGCCGCAAGCTTTTAAACAACCCAAATTGAAGCAGTATATTTTTTTTTTTTTTAAAAGACATCTTCTCTATAAGCTTAGTTGGTAATTGTCAACTCCGCTCATTATGCAACATCTTTTAGCCAATCACAACATTGTCACTGATCACCATTTTTTTCCATTTTTTTCTTATTTAATCAGTCTAGTTTAGTTGAATCACTGCACTTGATTTATAAAAAAAAAAACTATATTTCTAAGAGCATTCACATTACTTCCATTAAATTGTGTGAGGGAGGTTTTTAAATTCTAATAAGTGATTGTAGGTGGTTGTGGTTGGAGAATAGAGAGAACATGTTACTCTTTGTTTATTTGTATATTTGAGATGACACTATTCCCACTCTATATTTTTTAATATATTTTGAAAGTGTTGTGAATGGATGAGAGAAAAAGTAATGATAAATGTATTAAAAAATATTATTTAATTGAAAAGAGAGAGAAAATTTTGTTGTTTTTAGTGTTTTATTGAGTAGATTTTGGGGAAGAGATGTGAATGCTCTAAGCAAAGATTGGTTACCAAGAGCTTTAGTCTCTTTCCTATCCTTAAATACAATCATCACCAAATTCTATTTGTTATTATGTAGTACTTTCTGTTTTGAACGGCAAATTTGGATCACTGACGGACCACTTGAGTATAATCGTACAACGAGCGGAACTATCTGATCATATCCATCTCCACTAGGCATAATGCCTATACACCAATTCAGGAGGAAACCCAATAAATATGGGAAAACCTCCCTTATGGGAATCGAACTCAGACCTATTGGTCCCAAAGTTTTATCCCACCCTCAAAATATCATTAGGCTATAAAGCCATGTACTAGTACTTAAAGGATGAGGTTATGCAAAAGTCAAACATCCACATTGTTAATCTCTTTAGTGTCATGTATTTAAAAAGCTCTTACTTGAGCACTTTATATAGCATTTTACCAACAAAGATAAACATAACACCTTTTAATATATTTTTAAGTGATTATACATATGATTAAATTTAGTATGAATCATTGGATAAAGTTATTTTATAAAGTCTTCTAAATCTAAAAAGGATACAAAAACACAATGAATCAAAAAGTATAACACAATGTCGAGAAATAAAGCACAATGCTGACAAAAAAATACAATAAATCGCAAAAACAGACACGATGTTGAAAATAAAAGAAAATGACAATGCTAAATAAAAAAGAAACAATAATCTAAACATAAATTCTAAAATCTACAAACGTAGAAACCTAAAATCTAAGATCGTAGAGATCGACGAGACGAGACGGTTACAAAAACTAAAATTCTAAAATCCAAATTATATATTTATTTTTAAGATGAAAAATTAACTATTTATCCGGAATCGTTTTCTTTTTTCTGTTTTTTTTTTCCTTTTTACTTTTTCTTCTTCTTTTTAAAGATTTTTTTTTCCAGTTTTGATTTAATTCTTACATGCTTACACATTTGATTTAATAGTGTTGCAGAGTGCAGCCCGCGCGGAGTAATGGACTTAAGGCTGTTTAAAAACAATCGCCGTACTTGAAACCCTTTTTTGTATGTTTTCTAGTACCTGGGTATGTAGAAACTTGGGACAAAATCTTACTATATTTCGGCCTTCTTTGGCCAAGATACGGCATAGGTGGTAGCCGTCTCAAACCAAATTTATTCTATATTTCGGAACCATTACATTGTCTTGGCGTTTCAACAAAGATGCTGTTTTCTCCCACATTTTCTTGTATAAATAACCGTAGCGAACACCTATTGCATAGCACTAGCAGTCACGAGAAATAATCTAACGTCATCAAACATGGGCATCATGAAAACGACTATGATGATGTGCATGATCATACTTGTGGTGGCAGGGACTACTACAATGGCAGCAAAACCGTTCCAAGTATGATGATCACCAGACGAGCTTTGTTGCTACCCTGGCTATCACGGGTGTTGCCACGTTCCCTATGATAATGCTGTAGAAGTCTCCGCGCCTTCACCTTCCTTGGCTCATACTCAAAAGAATAAACCTTGATGTTGGTGGCAACAAAAATGATGGCTTAGTTTATCTAAGCGACCGAATAAAAATGGATGTGATTTGTATGTATTATAAATATTGTGTGTGCACATGAAGATAATGATATGTAATGTCAACTGTTGGAGTTATCTTAAAGTGGTTAGATCTTTGCTTATTTAATGTTGGAATTCAACCATGGGATTAGTAAACGTGTCAATTAGTTAACACTATATCGAAAACTTGAGCCCGGCTCATGAGAAATTTTGTAAACTCAAGCTTGGCACACGTGATGGAACAAAAACGGTTAATAGAATCTCGTTCTAAACTTAAAACACAAGTTTCTAACACATAATGTACAATGTATGTCTTTCAAGCATAAACCGGGAAATATAGCATTTTGCAAGTTTAGAGGGTGATATATATGACTAACTGATCACTAAAAGGTCGAAACATGGGATGATTGTCGTGCCACGTTCTTCTAGTGTTTATTAGATCATGTTTTCCTTCTTATCATGCATACAGACTTGCAATACCACCTTCTTCAGATTGAGTGACCTGGCCAAGATAAACTTCATAAACTCCAGCTCGGGCTTACGGTTTCCAAATAATTCAATCTCCAATTCTTTCAGATGCTCCAACCAAACATCTGAATATTCTTCTAATATAAGTGAATGTTCTTCCAATTTATCTGGCTCTCTCTCATCACCATCATCATATCCTCTAATCTACAGCCAGATTCATGAGTTAGTGAATTTTGTCATCATAGCCAAATAAAATAGAATACAAGATTGACTTATACTATTTACCCCCAGTCTCCAGCTTCATTTTCTCCAAGTTAATTTTGAATACAATGTGATGATTTTGTCAGTCCTTTTTTTACACAATTTCTCACATTTAGGATGACGGTGTTTCTACAGCATTTTTTATATTCCTACGTTTAAAAACTGAACTACTTACACTTGTCTGATTGATTGCACTAGCAAGTATACGATGACAGTCAATCCGTTACAACTAATCTATTATAAGAGTTGCAGTTTCTACTTAACACTTCCACTTGAACCCTTCTACTTTAAACAACAACAATATTAGCATCCACTTATTGGTCCATTTTGAATCCTTGACCTCAAAGATTAAAGTTAGGAAAACAAAGCTAAAGCGGTCTAGGAGTTCCCAAGTTTGACTCGTTTGAAGCCCTAAAATCATAATAATTGATGCGATAAGTATGATTAGAAAATTTAAATGGTATTTTAATCATTGGATAGAATGATTAATGGTATGCATACAAAAATATACTTTGGGTATTAAATCACCTGTTTAGCTGTTTTTTTATATTTTTTAAGCTTTCTATCCCCTATAGATAAAATCCATGTATCAACACCACCTCCTCTACATTTGAATGTAATCTAGATTTAGATCAGTTTAATTATGTGTTATGTATTTAAACTAGATATAGGTCACAGGGCAGAAACCAAAAAGGCAAATGGTCGTTATTGACGGTTTCTCTTACACCAAACGACGCGTGTAATCTCCTTGTTAGTACCGTTTCATAGGCTATTAATAGGCTCAAAATTGTGAATATTTGTGGGTCAATTTCATTATACAACACGGTCTGCTTTGACTTTCGTTGGCAGATCAGATTCTGTGTAACTGATCCCTTATTCTTATTCTTATTCTTTCGATTTTACATATATGGATTCGTAATTGAGTGTTCTTGATATCCAACACTTTAACATACAACATGAAATCATATGTCATATACTTTGATTTGGTGCTACTTGATGAGGGCAGTAATATGTATTTACACTATTTAATGTTCGTGAATTATTATGAACGAAGGTGACAAAGTTAAAAACAAAATTATTCTATATTTTGTAACCACTGTCATTTTTAATAGATTTTTGAAAAATATTCAGTTTGAATCTGTTCGTCTTGCCGTTTGAAGAAAGATGCTATTTTCTCTCACAATTTTTGTATAAATACCATACTAACACCCATAGCGTAGCAGTACCGGTACCAAGCAAGAAATAACCACAATGGCATCAAACATTGGCATCATGAAAAAGATTATGATTATGTGCATGATCATACTTGTGGTGGTAGGAACGACCACAATGGCATCAAAACCGTTCCCATATGATGAGCGCCCTGACGAGTTTGCTGCTAACCGGTTACTCTGTTGATTCCCTTTCCTCCGGCGCTGTGAAAGACGTTGAAAGTTGCCGCACCTTCACCATCTATGTCTCATGCAAGTTAAACCTATGTGGCCCTAAAATGGCTTAGCTGTCTAACAACCGATATAAGATCGAGCTTTGTCTTGTGTGCACGTGAAAGAACGAAATATATGTCTTGTTGGACTAGGAGTTTAAACATTAAAAAAATTTGTTTTCTTAAATACAATTATTAAACTTTCATGGTGTTATTTGCTGTGTATGTTGCAATCCTTTACGTACGAGAGAAACGATGAAGATTTGTACTAAAAACTTAATATAGTATATTGTTTTAATGTTGACCTAATCAAATAACTATTCGAGCTCGAGCTTCATAAAAACATGGCGAGTCGAGCTCGGGCTTGGCCCGGCTCGTTTACACCCCTACAAACGCCCGAGTTCGATCAGGTTCGAGCTCGATTAACTTATAAGAGCTCGAGCTCAGCTCGCTTGGAGCTTTGTTTTCAAAGCTCAACCTCGGCTCGTTTGTAGTATTTCAAGCTCAAGCTCGGCTCGGACTCAGCTCGTTTATTATCTAATTATTAATACATTAAATAAAAATATACTCGTTTAGGCTCGAGATCTTGATAAGTAAAGCTCGGGCTTGTTTACTAAACAATACAAAAAGTAAATGAATTATATGTATTTCAAAGGAAACTAATAATAAACAATATACTAAAATACTTACTGTAGAATAGTATCAACCGACAATTTATTTTACTGTAACTGAATAGTCAACCGACAACGTTTTTACTTGTATGAATAATATCAAACAATAATTAGTGATATAGCAATGGGAAGAAACAAAAACGAATATATGGGTGAGTACAAACGCGTCTTCGACTATACTTAGACCGGTATGAATAGTAGCAACCAACAATGATTTTACTGGTAATGATGTTATTTCGTCAGAATCGAAACGATTCGTCATGAAGTCAGTAGACACATTGAGAAAAGCATAAAAACGAATACCTGTGCATATTTTGTTCGCATGGTAAAAACTAAATTATATATAGAACTTATTTATAAACGAACCAAAAATATATAAGTTGATTATAATTGGCTTATTTTAGGTCCGGGCCCGGCTCGTAAACAAGTTTAAATAAGCTAGGATCGGCTCGTTTGCTATAAAAATTTATTAAATATTAATAAAAACTATAATATTATACCAAAGCTCAATAAGGCTCGATGAGCCTGGCGAGCTTTACATGCCAGGCTTGATAAGTAAACGGACTTTATTTTAGGCTTAAGCTTGGCTCAGGCTCAATAAGGCTTGGCTCATTTTGAGCTTTTTCTCGAGTAGCTCGTGAGCTGCTCAGCTCGTTCGTTTGCACCCGACCAAATAGTCATGTGTATAGATGTTAGTTGGTGTAGAGACTGTATCTCGTTTTGGCCAGTTTCCCACTGATTGTCGTTCGAAAAGAAAGAAAAAAAAAGAACTGATAGACTGTGTCAATAGTTGAACAATTAACAAACTATTTGTTTTGATAATTACACAATTGTACTATCCCTTGTTTACTTGGTCAAAAAAAAAATCTTGTATATATCCAAATATTTTCTTTTTTAAAGTTACTTAATAACAGAATAATTCAATCAGGTTATCACCAATAAATTGTGCATACGTTGATTTATTTTATCCTAAGAGGTGATGCATAACATTTGATTAAGAAATGGAGAGATCTTTTTTAAAGATTGAGAACTATTGTCTCGAAACACACTAAATAGTATACTACAATTGTTGTTTTATATTTATATTTATATTTATATTGTTCCCTCAAAATATCCCTTTTAACTATTAGTTCGCTCACACAAAATGACCATATTCATCCCCCGAAGAATAATTTACCATATCGCCAACATCTTTTACATTCATTGGTATTTGTGCAAACAAAGGTGTCCGACGGCAAAACACAGGGGTATGACACCAAAACACAAGCGTTCAACCAAACAAACACCGTCGGCAAGCACCAACGTTACTAAATTATATGGGCATAATGATTTCATTAAACCTAAACACGAGTAACTGAGCGTAATACACGAACGTCATCACCCATGTTTAGAGGGACATTTTGTAGGAAATGAAAGTCAACCCAACATTTGTGGGAAATGAAAGTCAACGGGACATTTTGAAAAAAAAAAAATCAAGTCAAAATGAACATTTCTGAGATTTTCACTTCTGCTTTATTAGGATAATGGGTGGAATAAGTAAAGAACTGAGCAATTGTCATCAGTTTTATGTGTTATATTCCGGAATGAGACCAGTGAGGGCGTAAGGTGTTTGCACACTGCAAAGGTCACGTTATTTGGCGTTGCGTTGCAGCAGGCTCGCTACTACCGCAATCTACAACTGTTGTCACACCGACGCGAAACAGAAATCAAAAGTGACATCGTTTCGTTACACATGTCATGGATTTCCATGACAGTTGAAGCAGCATGATGCCTTTTTTAGTTGTAAACAAATTGAGCTCATCTCGATGACTAGGAAACAACAGAATCTGTTTTACATTCGTTTCAACTACTATACCGAAGATATTACAAGAAATTAGCAAACTGAATACACCTATAATTAGATTTTTAATGGTCATGGTATGCAAGACCCCATCATTTATATATTAACCTTCCAAGAATAAATACATTCCCTATAATTCAATACTTTATTATCCTAAATGCTTTACTTATATGCATTTTATATTTATATAATTATTCTTACCACCAACTCTTCCATAATGTCCTACCATTTGGGAGAAGGGGTCTTGATTGGGGCCCAAATATCTGCTCCATTGCTGCTACCAACTCCGTTCATATATGAAACCGGAACCAGACACAACCCTTTCGCTTTCAGGTTATATGAATCCAAATCCTACAAACCACGATGCATGTTATAAAGAATCTACCGACAGCTTTGCCACCTACTTGCATACAGGTGGCGCACGTCAAACATGTGGGTTAAAAATACGTTGATCATCAAAATGTCTGTCCGTTATTTTTAGATTTATAAGAAATTAATGCAACTATATCATCAAAAAAACACATAATTCTTTTTTTAATAAAATAGGTTACAAGGTTATATAACATTTGAATATTATTTTATGTGAACGCTATCGGTTCTCACCTGAGACTGGGCTGTTGGATTGCTGTGAAGATAAGGAGCACTCGACACCTGAAACATAGTTCAAAAAGATAAGGAGAGTAGATCGGTTGATACAACACGTTTACAAATATATTAACGGAATTGGTCCTCAACGTGTTTACAGTATTTTTTCAAAAAACAAAAGTCTGTCAAACCATTGCATTTCTAACGACAAAATGTGTTTATTGAAACGGCAGTAGGTTGATATGAGCGGTGGCAAACCTTGACTTGGTCATGAAGAAAGTGTATGTACTCTATTGCTTCAAGAAGCACCGAAGCGGTATCTGTCTGCAATTAAAAAACAATATGTTGATGACTACATATGTTTCTTCTCTATACATACACGATCAATAGTGATTTCGATGTACCTTTCCATATGGTGAGACAAGCTGTTGAAGGGCTGCTATCCTCTCACCAACCTTATCTTTTCTTTCCTATTAACAACGTCATAAAACAGTTTTTCAATAATTTGCGTGTGTAAGTCATTCAAACCATAAATCAGAGCAAGTGATCGTAACGGGTAAGACTGAAGTGAAAGAACGTATGGGTCGGCCGGATTGGTAATGGGTCAAATCCGGAAACCTTTATATGTGTCAAAACTAATGAGGTTGACCCAAAACACCTTTCATCCATTCTTTTTCATAAACAATTAGTGTGTTAACAAAAAACCTAATAAATAATTTTGAATGACACGGCCTAGAAAGTTGAATGCGTTGAAAATTCACTTTGGCCGACAAGTGACCGATTAGATATAACGCATAACCCAAAAGCAATAATGAGGGGATAAGATATGACATTGACAACGGTGAAGAGCCCAGACAAAGAAGAAACCTTGGGGGAAATAGACAAACCCGCCTTGTGCCTTTTTGGTGTCAAAGAAGTAAGATTCCCTTGTTCAATGGATACTGGACTCCACTTATGCTCCATCATTTTAATCACTGGCTCGATTCCTTTTCGTCTTGATCAATTGCAAGTGTTAACTTTTAGAAATTGTCACAAAATATATAAGATGCATATACATTCATAACTAAGGGGCCGTTTGGCAACTTCTGAATGATTAAGTGCCGAACCAGTAAGAGGTCTGAACCATTAATGCTGAACCATAAGAGTCTGAACTTAAGCCAATGTCTTAACCGTTCAGAGGCAAATGTCTGACCAATTCAGATTAGATGTGTTAACCATTCAGACTCGGTATAATGCTTAACCGTTCAGAGGCAAATGTCTGAACCATTCACACATTTGCTCACGAAACAAACAGTCTGAACCAATAAGTGCTGAACCAGTAAGAGAACTGAACCATTAAGAGGTAAACAAACAGCCCCTAACAGACTAACAGTAGCTTAGTTTCATAATATCATAACAGATTTGGTTCAGCAACGATCCTATTGACAAGAATAGGGAAGGATGTTAACAAGCGATTTAAACCAAAAGTAAGCTGCTCAAGTGAAACCTAGCTTTTGAAAGATCATTACTTGGATAAATATCAGGCTAAAATATATTCTATTCTCAACGTCGAATTCGCATATGTAGGAAAACTCAAATGTTTGAAGTAAGGTCCACGCCTAAACAAATTTGTGCCTATCTTGTAGCTCGTCTAAATGAGCCCAACTTTTAACACTAAGCTCAATTAGACTCACGATCCTATAAGCAATATAAGTAAAAGAATGTAAATATAATATAATAATGGTTACATAATGTTTATGTGTATAGTTCTAGCAAAAGAATATCTTATATATACTAACAATAATAATCATAATATATACACATCAAATAATCAAATAATATATATAAATAAATAATAAAAAAGCCTAGCGCAAGCCCGAAACGAGACTCAATTATATACCAAAACTAGAGCTGGAAAATCGTGTCTTTGTCATGTTTAACAGGTCACTGACGATGCAAATAACACAAGTATGAAACATGAATACAACTCATTTAACTACTTTATATATTATATCTATAACACAAGTATGTTTTACGTACTAAAAAGAAGAAATGACCGACCCTACCCTCCAAAATTTATTTATTTTAAAAAAGTAAAAAATCACGTGGTGTACTTTTCAGCAAACAGGTCTAATCGTATTGTCAGCCCTGTCCGAAACATACCGAAATAAATAATATATAAACTACTTATGAACCAAACATACCGAAACAAGGCTTAGTTCAGCTCGTTTACACCACTAACTTGAAGTATACTTAACCCACTCAAGTTCAATAGTTCAAGATAAACCGATATACACACGGCTATTCAAAATGCATAACTTGTATACTTGTAAAAAACATAGTTTTCATCTACATTTTAAATGTTTAATGTAACTTTGAAGTTTCAAACAAATCAGGCATGTTGCTATCTGGTACATTTGTTTAATGTCATCTCAGATCTAACTAGTCTCGGAATAAAAATCCAAAATCTATATATATCGTACGCGACAACATTACAATTAAACATCAATTATCTTTTCTTAATGACAGCTTATCATAAAATAATGCTAGATGTAACATATCAACAAAAGAGGAGTGAAATGAACGGTGTAGTACAAGTCACAAAAAATCAACCCTTATGTATTGACATTAATATATTCAATCATGGGTCCCTATATCTTATCATATTTGAATATACAAATGTCTGAAAGTAGCACACAAAAAATATATTCAGGTTAGTGTAGGTCCCATCATTCTTATTCAAAAAGAGCAGGTAAATATGTCCATATGAAAAAAAAATCATCTGTTCTTCAGTGCATCAGTAAACAAATATCAACTACTGTGTGAATAAATGTCAAAGCATATAAGTTAACCAAACAATAACCACAAATAATGAACCATTGAGTTCTAAATTAGCTACAAATAAATAATTTCTGAAGAACAAACATTAAACCCTAGGTTAATAAGTAATTAGTTAAAGATTTGCAGATAAGCCACAAAACCCAAAACAACTAGGGGGTGCTAAACGGGTCGTTTTCGCTCGTTGGTGGTTCAAGACACAAGCCATCCGAAAATTTTGCCCGAACCCGAAAATCATATCAGGCATATGAACTGAACGCGACATGGATATTTACATGTTGACCCGAACACTGGATTCTCTTATTTTTTTCACATATTAATAATTTGAAATTAAAATTTTACAACAAAAATACAATTGTATATGGAACAATCACAATTTAATTATAAATTCCTATGTTAATCTCTGTTTTAAGTTAAATTATAGCAAATAATAACCAACCATTTAGTTTAGAGTAAACTCTCAAAAAAAAAAAGTTCCTGAGTTTATGTCACTTTCGCCACTTTCAGTCCAAAAAAAAGAAAACTTTTGTATTTGGGTTCTAAGGTTTCATTTTTGTTGTCACTTTCATCCGATTGGCAAAATGCGTTATAATTTTCTTCTAACTTTTCCCATTTTTTATCGTTTTCCTCATTTAATTAAAATACATTATAGTAAAAAATGACAATTATACCTTTATTTAAATGAGAAAAACGACAAAAATAGGAGAAGTTAGCAAAAAACTATAACCCAATTTGCCAATAAGATGAAAATGGCAACAAAAATAAACCCAGACCCAGATACAAAAATTGACAAAAATGTCGAAACTCAACTCAGAGACCATTTTGTGATTTACCTCGGTGTGGCAAAACACGTTTGAAAAAAAAATTTCAAAACAAAATATAAACAGTTAAACGTGTTAAACCGTAAACCCAACGAATTGACACGAACCTGACCCGTTTAGCGGGTTCGCAGGTTCAGACCCTACCCGTTTAGATTAAACCAATTTCACGTTAGATTCTTCTCGTAAGAAACTCATACCCTGAATATAACGTCCAAAAGTGTCATATTTATGAACTGCAATTCAACAACTCTACAAACGCTATATCGATGAACAAAACATATGCACATAAATCGTAACAGAAAGTTCGAATTTGCTCAAATATAACGAACCAGAATTTACCTGTGAAATCAGGCGTGAATTCAACGCTTATTCAATCCAATTTTTTTCAAAATTGAACCTCTGATCATATAATATTGTTCATATATGCGTGAATTTATGTGTCAGATTTTGGTGATACAGAGTTATGTATTTGTAGAGAGGGGGAAGGGGATTTTGAAAGGGGTTTATGAGTGGCTATTTATACAAGGGTTAGTTGATTAAATAATTAAAGGATAAAGCGGTGAGTGACGTCATAATTACGAGATATATGATGGGTTTTGACAGCTAATATCCAACCATACCCGGTAAATGGGGTGGTTTACTCACTATTCATCTTAGTTTACTAACCTGACTAGAATTAAAATCGGGTTTAAATCGTTTAATTTAAGAAAGCTCGAGTGTGAATCTTTTGCTGATTTGTGTATTTAATACCCGAGTTTAGTATATAGTTTGTTTTTCAAGCTCGAACTCAACTGAGGCTCAACTTGTTTTAAAGTTTTAGTAAAGTTTGGCTTGAACCTGAGCTTTACATATCGAGTTTAAATAACTATCGAGCTTTACATATGCTTGTGCTTATTTGAATTTAACTCGATACAAGTTTTTAGTGAGTAGGTCTTAAATATTTTACGAACGAATAAACTCACCTCCTGGTTTTAAGTTAAATTTTGGATTGGTTCATGTTACTCATTTATTGGTAAAATGTTCTGATACTTTATTGACGTCTCACTCAATGAGTTTACTACTTTACTTTTAGTTGAACATACATCATTGCTTTAACATAGGAACACGTGATAATAATTTCACATTTTTCATATTTATTTTCTCTTTCATTATACAAAGAGAGTCGAAGCACTTGCCTGATGTAACTAAAATTCTATCAATTACGCATTACCAACAACTTCTACCTTAAACTACCCCAAAGCATATTAATAGGTGACATCACTACTCTAAACCATGAATCCCACCTTTTTACTCTCTCTCTCTTCACACACACACACACACCTTTTAGATCAGTAACTGCAACCCCAACACACTATTCAACTTGAGATACCCAAATAGGTGACGGCGGTATTACCAGTTCGGGTACCCTATCCAAAACAAAAATCGACAAGTGGTGCCACCCCCTAATCATTTAAATCTTGTGTCATTTCACAATCGAAACCACTTTGTAATTATAAAATGAATTACATAATAATAAACATTGTTCTAGTGAAACCTTGTAATTTTTATTTACTATTGTTGCTACAACGATTAAAATGTGGTAATAAAGTATCTATTATTGATATAATGAAGCACTTATTCTTAGGAGAGACAAGGCTAAGTGGTATAAGTACAAAGGAGGAGTACAAGTTACGACCGGAAAGGTATAACAAAATTACAAAGGAAGTACAAATACAATGGAAGAGTAAAGTAGCGAATGGTCTACAAGTCTGAGGTATGAGTCTTGCATCCAAAGTGTTCTTCAATGTTCCCATGGCTTGGTATTTAAAGGAAACCAGAGGCCTTCTCTTGTTCTTAAGCCACACGTGACACTTCCAATAGAGGAAGTATAGCAGGTTCCTTTCCATAAGTTGTTCCAGCTTTGTGTTCTTCTCTTCCATACCATATCGGGTAATTCTTTGACTCCCCTCCTGCTAAAAGTGATGGATCTAGTCTTGTCTCCTTGTGCTTTATTAATGAATCTTGTCTTAACCTTTTGTCTTGGACTTTTGAGACTTATGACTTGCCAAGGTCTTCGCGCCTCTAAATTGTTGCTTTGATGACGAGGAGATGACTCCTATGTTATCCGTAGAGGCTCATGGCTTTACTAGCTTTATGTTTACTTACTTGGTGCCAATGGGATGCCACATTGTCTACTTTTGGTGGATTAGCTCTTTATTTCCCTATATTATTATGGGAAGGGAGGTGGGTTCTGACACCTG
The DNA here is from genome assembly GCA_947069175.1 of Scalesia atractyloides. Taxonomy (NCBI): domain Eukaryota; kingdom Viridiplantae; phylum Streptophyta; class Magnoliopsida; order Asterales; family Asteraceae; genus Scalesia; species Scalesia atractyloides. The sequence continues at coordinate 73,822,566 of CAMTDV010000004.1, read as the reverse complement.
GGCTGATGGCTGCTCTTGGTCAACACGAACCATGTACAGTGTCTTGTCTTCTCTTTTTTCATTGGGTCTCTTCTTTTCCCTGATATTTTCACCAGACATTCTTTACCACTCTTAGAGACAAGAAAAACAACAAGTAGAATAGAAAGTGAGACACCTTTCAAGTGACTAAGTTGAAGCTTGCCCCATGGGGGTGCCACTTGTTGCTACAAATATTAAAGTGTGGTAATAAAGTATGTATTATCGATATAACGAAGCACTTATCCTTGGGAGAGCCAAGGCTGAGTGGTATAAGTATAAAAGAAGAGTACAGGTTACAATTGAAAAATGTATAACAAAATTAGGAAGGAAGAGTACATAGAAATACAAGGGAAGAGTAAAGTAGCAAATGGTCCAGAAGTCTAAGGTATGAGTCTTGTATCTGAAGTGTGCTTGTAGGTCCCTATCACACGGATCTCGACAAGATTGATGAACAGATTAAGAGTGTGGAATCCTCTTAATCTGATGAACACAGAAAACGAGTAGAAGATCTTGCAAACACGAATCACTTTAACCACATATTTTATTAATTATCCAACTTGAATTTACAATTACACAGCCTATGCATGTGTTTTTCTAAGCCCCACAAAAATTCCTCTCTCTTTGGTTCTCCTAGCTGTCTAAAGGACTTACCTAAGCCCTAATGCAAAACATGCTTATATACTACATGTCTGCAAATTGGGCTAAGCCTATAACTAAACCCGTAATCACATTAGGTTTGGTTACGACCCAAACACTATGTAACAACCCGACATCTCCGATGTCTATGTTTTACCGCATATTTTGTTTGTAACCAATTTGTACTCTGAGATTCTAATGTAAAAAGGGTTAACGATATGTTAAATACATTTTCATCACACTCAGTTACGCAACTAAAACGCTTAATACTCGAACGCTTGTCACAACGTAAACTAAACGCGGTTATTAATTATGGTTAAGTAAATGTTGTGTGTTTATGTGTATACATGTTCTATATGTTTTATACTTGCTCAAAGCTCACATGCCCGCTCGCTAAACACGATACGCAACACAACGCCTAACGCCTCGCTAAAATGCTTAACGTACTTAAACAAACTAATACGAACGAAACCCGAACAAAACAGCCAACGCGCGGACTGGATACCTAGCACGAGGCACACCAGCCTTGCACGAAGGACACCAGCCTTGCACGAGGCATCACCCACTCGCATGAAGATTCCCTCGTACGAGGCACATCCTTCTCCTTTTTCTCCTCTCCTATAAATACCACACTTGTGCACACACATGCTCTCTTGCTGTCACTCGCACAGAACACTCTCTACTCGCATTTCCTTGTTTTCCAAGTAAGTAACAATGATTTTCGCGTAAACCACAACGATTTTCACAAGATTATCTTCGATTTCATCCAAAATCCTTCTGTTTATGAAAACCTTCATCTTTTTTACATAAAAATGTTGTTTTTACCTTGATTTACACTTAAACGAGTATATTGGGATTAGCTTTGGCTCCGCAAGCTAGAAATCTTCTTATTTCAAACTCACGAAGTATTAAATCCTAAGGAAATTGTTTTAAACTCGATTTGTACACAAGAACGGACAAAACCGACATATGTTTCGTTCACTAAATAGTGGAACGAAGCGATGTCAACACCGTCATAAAAAGGACTTTAAATCACATCCGATTCAGACGAAGAACTTAGTCCCGGACGCACGAAGACGCAAGAACAGTCACTTATGAGAACCTGACTGGCTAGAACGAAGCACGCTCCGTATGACCCAGTCCAAGTTCCCACGAGAAGACTAACTCGCTCCAAAGACCTCTTCGGCTCTTAGTTTGTTCAGTAGCTTAAGGTTGGAGGGATCAACACTCGATTTTCCAAAGAACGACGTGAAAAACACTCGATTTTGGACACGAACAGGACAAACTCGCACAAGGGTCACTCGTTCGAAACACCCCTCGCACGAAGCACAGCTCGTGCGAGGCATCCCTTGCGCAAAGCACTCCTCGTGCAAAGCTTCACTCGTACGAATGACCTGGGATTCGCACCGAACTCCATTTCGACCGTTTCAGCACTATGAAAGATTGATGCACTTCTGTTCCCGTTTGCAGGCTGATCCGACGCTATCCTCGCTCCGAACCTACGGGTGGCGGGTCAACCTATAGTACTACCATGTTAAGGGTGGTAGTGCGAGTCATCAAGCATAAGCGTAGCACATAACAATTCAGCATTTCATGTATAAGCATGCGAGAGTGTTTTGCGTTTAAAGCATTTTAAGTGTCGTGTACAGTGTTTGTTTTATAGAGAACGTATGTAACACCCAAAAGTGTGTTTAAGAGAAAAGGGGCCAAGTATGCTAATAGTGCGTGCTTAGAAGTAAAACACGAGCTGGATCACACGCGGTCTGCTTGTTAGCTTGTATCAGTGTTTAGTTAGCTAACATAATTCACATACTACGTTTATACATGTTGTTTTGCAAATGCTTTCATTACTATACTTATGCCAAACCTGTGTACTCACCTTTACATGTTTGTATTGACTTTTATTTTAACGTATGTAACAGGTTGATGGATCGTATGCTGAAAACGGATTAGGCCCTAGATACACTCCTAATTTAGTTATGTTTTGCTATGTTGCTTAAGACAACTTTATATTTATTTATGGATTTTGTTTAGCATTTATGAAATTTGAACTTAATAAAATATTGTCGCAATAATAGTCGTTATGGATCCTCTCGAGCAATCTCGTCGCTTAGTGCCACATCCCGATGTTTCTGCCATCGGTTGGGGTGTGACAAATTGGTATCAGAGCCAACTATAGGGAATTAGGTAGAATTGCATGATTTGGCCTAGTCTATAGTCTAAGCACCCAAACAGGCCTCTCGGTACGAATTGAACAGTTTTCATGATTACCAGTACTGTTTATCCACTTAAACAAAATATATGAACATTTCAAGTCCCATTAATTTGTGATATTATTAAGGGTATTTTATACTGTAGTACCTGCGCGTCCCACTTCAGGACATACCCCCGTGATCAAGGTATGCACAAAGCTTCCTCGTAATAGATTATTATACTGTTTTCATCCTTATTTGATTTACAACATCAAACCATTGGTAAACAGGTATATACTACCACACAATCAAAGTGACCAACATTGATGTCCAATGAGGGTTAGGCAAATACCAACTTCGGTACGATTATGCTTTTTGCATTTTGAATGACTCTCTGGAAGAGGTTCTTCATTTTTTAGGTTTTTGGCATTTTGCTCTTTTAAGATATCCTGGTTGCGTCTAGGTCTGCATATTTCTACATGCAACATCCTTAATATACCTAGATGAAAACAATATAAAGACCCAAAACATTGGATTTTGGCAATCAATCAACACAAGATTTAAGATTATAAAGTCACATGCCACTTAAGCAATTTTAGTTTCAATTTTCAGTGTGGAAGTTCAAACGCTAATGTATCACTTATTCTCATTCACACCATGATATCTCATTATATACACATATATATTAATGTTTTTGGATTTTAAATTTTTAACTTACTCCCCGTAAAGACATGCACTATCTGAATCTTTTTGCCTTAGGAAAACTGCTCCCCCTAAAATTTTGTTTCTATGGAGTAAGTTTTAAGAACATAAATTTAACTCAAATAGACTCCCACTTTAACCTAACTAAAAGTTTCAATTGTGAAATGTAAAATAATCATTATCAATCACAGAAGTAAATAATTCGTTGCCACTAATAACCTACCACTCACCTCAGATGCTTTACAGGAACAACCACTTTTGAACATATCAACAGTCCTACTCGGTCGTCCTGCACTCACTCACAACTTAGTTAGAAAGATGAACCCAAGCCTTAACCGTCTTGGGTTGACCGGATTCCTCATAATAAGTTAAGTTTGTCCAATATATATCACACCTTTCAGATGTCTTCGATCTATGTTCATTCATTGTTGAGCTTGATAATTTCACTAGGTCTTTGGTCTCGAGAGTTCGAATAAACTCTTTGATTTGCTGACCTTTGAAAATTATTATGTTGATGATTTCTATTCCTTTTATCATATCCTGAATTTTGAAAACATTTTGGATGATTATTTGAATTATAAGTACTCCTATAATCATTTCTTTGATAACCACCTCAATTTTGAAAATGTCTTTGTTGAAAATTTTGATTTCCAGAATTCTGATATCGATTTTGTTGTCCAAAATTCTTATTTTGTTGATTGACTATTAAAATTATAGATTTTTGTAATTGACTTATTGGTCTGTCAAATCGTCCCGTTCTTGATGGTTTTGGTTGAAATATAGGTTGATTTCTTTGACAACTTGAAGGGGTATGGTCCCAAAAACCTTGCGCCAAGCTAGGGAACCATACCCACTGTTAACTGTCAAGGAAACTTCGCACAGATATGTGTACCAAAGAAAGAACTTAGCAAACGCTACGCTAAATAGCAAAGAAGGGAAAAGATCATTTAGCTACATTGCGCCGTTCCGCGCAAGGAAGATAGTTAAATCTTGAGAATTCCCTAAGTCACTCTTGGTTCCCAGATATCTTGCGCAACCCACAACACAACAGAGGAAGTTTACAATTCTATGCGCCAGGCATCTAGAAGGGAAAATGATCATTTAACTACCTTGTGCCGCCCGTGCAAAGAAACAGTTAACCTTGAAAGACTTTTCCTTAGCGAAGAACTTCTATTCACAAGATATGGTGCAGAGGCAAAAGGAAACTTTTCTATTGTAACAGCATGCACACGTGGCAGCCGGTCACAACTGTGAAACTTCTAGAAGCATTTAATGTTCAATCGTGCAAGGGCACCTTTCGGTTACAACTGAATGCCCCATGGCAACATCTTAGATAATCAAGAAGGTCACGATGATGGCATAGTCACCTCGAGAAAGCTCAGTGATCTCACGACGACACATGGCATCTCCCAAGCCATTGATAGCGAGCCAATCCGTGTGCACTAACGGCAACAACAACACTTAACGGAATGGCAAAGATTCCGTTAAGTTTTCATATCTCCTTTTGGCGCCCAAATCAGGCTATAAATAAGTAACTCCGGCTTCAAGGAAAGGTATTCACACTCACTTACTCTCTCTCTTACTTCACTTAAACTATTCTTCCAAGTATCGATACTTATTCTCACACCGGAAGGTGGTCACGGAGAGAACCCCCATTCTCCCTGTGACGAGGCTAACGGCGCTTTGTTTTGTAGGTATCATCGGAAGGTAGTCGCGATCATCACCGTCGAAATAAACGAAGGATTAACCAATCTATGCAAGAAACCTAACCCTAGATCTAACCAGATTCCGGTCTATTAGGTCTATGTTTCTTGATTGGCGCCCACCGATTTTCGATTCTCTTTTCATTTCGTTTCATTTCACTTAGATCTACAGCGTCATGGCTGATGAATCATTGTTTCTAGGTCCTCGATCGGAGATCCATCGCGTCGTTGGCGGTCCTCAGATCGATGGACAAATTGTTGAAGACTCATCCGGCGAAGCTGATGTTCCGTATGATCCAGATCATGCGAGCATTCCAGTAACGTCGGCAGCTCCTCACGTTGACGTTGCGTCAATTTTATCACCTGGAAAGACTCCGTTGTCGTGGTTAATCAAATCTCAAACCGCTTTAAATGTTGTGTATGCTCAACTATGTGCTCAAACCGGAACTCCAGCTTTTCAAGCTCCGGTTAATGCTCCTCAGGTCCGTGTTTCACCGGCACCTCGAGCATTGAGTTATAATACTCAGAACCATGCTCGTGCGCCTTCGCATGTGTCTGTTGATGGAACCGAGATGTATTCTAAAACCAGGAATGATTCTGTTCATTCTGGTAATCAAAAGCAAGAAGAAAATGCTCAACGTCGCACATCTGTTCACTCATGATTGGGCCCGCGACTGTCACAAAAGCGGGACACCCAACATGATGAATATGATAAGACTTATGACGAAGGAGATAGTGTAAGTGTTTTAACCATTTGTCTACGGATCATGTCAGTTACAAATCCAAAATACGTGCAACATACAATCCTGAGGCGGAGCATGATTACAATCTAGTATATCGTCCTGCTGAAGCAGCTAAACAATCGAAGTTTGTAAGAGAAATAGCGTTGGCTTCGCTAGAACGAGCAAAGTTACCTTCCAATGTAGGTAAGTTTAACGGTTTAACTGATCCTTATGATCACATGCTCCTTTTCACTGGCGCAGGGCTAATTGGGGGATTGACATTACGATGTGGTGCCATCTGTTCGTACAGACTCTCACCAGCGTCGCGCGCCTCTGGTTTGATAACTTACCCACGGGTAAACTTTCCTCTTGGAACGATCTAAAAGAGCAATTCCTTACGCATTTTAGTCAACAAAGGCGATACGTCAGAGATTCCTCAGATGTGATGAATATCTGGCGGAAAGACGATGAAAGCCTTGAGGATTTTATCACTCTTTACAACAAATAAGTGTTAGAAATTGGAGATTTCCATGTGGATCTTATCCGCGCACAGTTCAAGTACGTGGTGAGATGTGATGGAATGATAAAATTACTTTCTGGGACAACTGGCCTTCCAAAAAGCTGGGATAAGCTAATGGCAGCAGCCAAAGTTTATGCGCAGACCGAGCGAAACCTAAATTCTAACAGACGTCCACTACCTCAGAATCGTCCTCAGGATTTGAGTAGGGGTAGCCGGAAGTTTAAAAAAGGATGGAAGGACTCCAACCAGAGCTCGTATTCCCCATACTCTCCAGTAGATGCTCGCACAACGATTAATAAGATTACCACCCAGAAAGCAATCAAACAAGAGAATCGTGATCGACAATGGACTCCCCTAACGAAATCTCTCGCGGAAGTCTTGAGCACGGAGAATTATCAATTTAAGCAACCTCAGCCCATGAAGAACAAGAAGGGTCAAGACCCGAACCTCTTCTGTGACTTTCACAAAGACACAGGGCACACAACTGACAACTGCATTAGCCTGCGCATAGAGATTGAAAAAGCGTTGAAAAGTGGTAAGTTGGCACACTTAGTACAATCAGTTCGAAAGGAGGTCAGGCAACTCACGCGCGGGGATGAGAGGCCAAGAAACAAGAAAATGAAACAAGTTTCCATGATCCAAGGAGGCTCGTCGCGCAAGCGCAACTTCCAACGTTTTCGAAGTGAGAAATGGCGCGAGTAGCAAGTGATTTTTCCTGTTGTTCCTGGCGGACCTCAGGAAGAAAGACCAGTCGTAATCACAGGTATTTTTTGCCATTACCAAACTGACTATATGTTCATAGATTCGGGAAGTTCTATGGATATCATATATGAGCAATGTTTCAAACAGTTAGATCCGGAGGATAAGGCACGCCTGGAACCAGATGATTCTCCGTTAACGGGATTCTGCAGCGAGGCTATCTTTCCTCTCGGACAGATAGTTTTTCCTGTAACTCTTTCGGACGGAAACACTCGCGAACCATTCAAGTAAACTTTATGGTGATACCGGCGACTTCTCGTCATTATGTGTTATTAGGGCATCGTGCGCAGCGAGACTTCAGCATGATCACGTCTGCGCCACACGCTGCTTGTGGTTTCCCAACGCCAACAGGCGTAACTATCATGTTTGCGCGAAAAGAAATTATGTCTATCGAAGAACCAGTTGCTAAGGCTGCGTCGCCAAATGAACCTGAGAAATGGATTCTAAATAGCAAATATCCAGAGCAACCAATTGTTCTTGGTCCTGCGATATCTATGACAATCCGCGCAAAGCTCAAATCATTATTGTTTCGCAATATGGATATCTTCTTCTGGACGCCTGCTGACATGATAGGGGTCCCGCGCGACGTTGCAGAGCATTGTTTAAATGTCTTCCCATCAGCAGATCAGTGGTTCCGAAAAAGCGCAGCTTGGGAATTGAAAAAAATTGAAGCTATGAACGAACAAGTTGCTGAATGACTAAAAGCTGGCATTTTACAAGAAGTTAAGTATCAAACTTGGGTGGCAAACCCCGTTATTGTCAAAAAGCATAACGGTGGATGGCGCATGTGCGTCGACTTCAAAGATTTAAACAAGGCATGTCCCAAAGATTGTTATTCTCTTCCTGAAATTGATAAAAAGTCGATGCTTTAGCATCATTTCGTTGGAAATGTTTTCTTGACTGTTATAAAGGGTACCATCAAGTGTTGATGAGACATGAAGATGAAGACATGACGGCTTTCCGCATGGAGAAGGGTATTTTTTGTTATACAAAAATGCCTTTTGGGCTCCGCAATGCGGGAGCCACTTATCAACGACTTATGGATTCAGTTTTTGGAGATGACATTGGAAAAACCGTTGAAGTGTATATTGATGACCTAGTTATCATGGGCCATACAGAAGAAATGATGTTGGAAAATATTCAGAAAACTTTTGATTCCCTGCGAAAAGTTAATTTGAAATTAAACCCAAGCAAGTGTTCTTTTGGCATGGAAGAGGGCAAATTCCTTGGATTCATCGTCACGAAGGATGGGTTTAAGGTCAATCCAGTAAAAGTCAAAGCAATTCAAAGTATGACATCTCCAGCAAGCGTGAAGGAATGCAGAGATTGGCGGGGCGATTAGCTGCTCTAAATCGTTTCCTTCCGAATCATGCGGCGAAATCTTATCCTTTCATCCGTACTTTGCGCAACTGCATAAAGAAAGATAAATTTCAATGGACGTCAGAGGCGGAAAAAGCTTTCCAAGATGTGAAAGATTTTTTGATTCAATTACCAACTTTGACAGCTCCACGTAACAAAGAACCGCTGATCCTCTATCTTGCGGCATCCGAATTGGCAGTAGGAGCAATCTTGCTTGTTGAAAGAGAAGGTGTTCAAAGGCCTATTTATTACATTAGCAAGATGCTGAATGACCCATAGTCTCGGTACTCAATGATGGAAAAGCTGGTACTTGCGCTAGTTCATGCTTCGCGTAGGCTTCGTAGGTATTTCTCAGGGCACGTCATCAATGTCTTGACAAATTATCATCTTGGTCAAATTCTTTCTAAACCAGACATCTGAGGACGATTAGCCAAATGGGCTATCGAACTAGGTGGTCATAATATTGTCTACAAGACAAGGCCAGCAATCAAGGGGCACATACTTGCCGATTTCGTAGCCGAAGTACCAACAGACAAAGTGCAAGAATGTGAAGAAATCCAGAATCCGATTCCTGTTACGGATGACAGAGAATGGTTGCTACATACAGATGGCGCATCTAATAATGATGGAGCCGGCGCAGGCCTCAACTAGTGAATCCAGATAATCAAGAGTTCACTTATGCTATACGCCTGGATTTCAAGAGCACAAATAATGAAGCTGAGTATGAGGCGTTTCTAGCAGGCTTGCGCCTCGCTATAAAAATGGGTGCTACAAATTAACAGCTCATGTTGATTCTCGGCTAGTAGCGGAACAAATCAATGGTACTTATGATGCGCGAGGCGATATTATGGCATTATACTTGGAACAAGCCAAATCTTTAGTCAGTCAATTCCGACAGTTTAAAGTTGTACACATCAACAGGAGTGACAACAAGCACGCTGACGCATTGAGTAAACTTGCAGCCACAAGTTTTTAGCATTTAGCAAAAGAGATCAGGATTGAAGTTTTGAAAAATCCATCTGTTCCGCTAAAGCAAGTTAACATGGTTGAAATGGGGAGTCCATCTTGGATGTCTCCGATTATCCTGTTTTTGCAACATGGCCAACTTCCTGACAACAAGGCGCATGCACGAAAAGTACGATGCAAAGCTTTAAACTACGAAATGGCGGATGGTATTTTATATCGCAAGTTATACATGGGTCCTTTGTTGAGATGTGTCGATATGCATGATGCGCAGTACTTGATCAGAGAAATCCAATGTGTGGCATACACGCAGGACCGCTCATGGTTGTCACTAAAGTAATGGTCTCATGGTATTACTGGCCAGGAATGTACGTAGACGCCGTTGACACGTTGCGCAAATGCATATCTTGCAAGAGACATGCGCCAAAAACATTGCGCCCAAAAAACCCACTTATCCCAGTAACATCGGCATGGCCTTTCCAGCAGTGGGCTATTGACCTCGTAGGTCCTTTTCCTGATGCGCCTGGCGCAGTAAAGTTCATCGTTGTTGCCGTTGATTACTTCGCAAAGTGGGTCGAAGCAAAACCATTGGCTTTGACAACAGCTATGGTAATCCCAAAGTTTATCTGTGAGCATATTATTTGTCGTTTCGGATTACCCTTGCACATCGTCACAGACAATGGACCTAATTTAGCATCTGAAGATCTACAACGATGGATGCAAGAAATGATATCGAGCACGTTTTTTCCTCCGTTGCGCATCCTCAGGCGAATGGACAGGTCGAAAGTATCAACAAACAATTAGTCAATGACATCAAAGCCCGCCTAGGCACGGCGTGGCATGGATGGGTAGACGAGTTGCCAAGCATCCTATGGGCGCATCGAACGATGCCAAAACGAGCACGGGAGAAACTTCGTTCAGTCTGGTATATGGAACGGAAGCAGTGATCCCTGCTGAAATAGGTCTTCCATCACCCTGAATGCTCGCGCTGGAAAAACAAAACAACGAAGAGCAGCGTCGCTTGGATCTTGACTTGGTTGAAAAAGACGCGAGAACGCAACTATCCGCGAAGCAAAATATAAGTCTCAGTTGGAGAAATATTATAATAAGCGAGTATGCGTTTGCACATTTTTATCGGGGACTTCGTCCTCCACGATAATGAAGCCTCCAATGCTGAAAAACCGGGTAAACTTGCGTCACGATGGGAAGGCCCCTATGTAATCAATGAGGTCCTTGGCAAAGGAGCATACACTTTGAAGCGCATGGACGGCTCTAGCGTCCCGCGGACCTGGAACGCCCAGCAGTTGCGCAAATGTTACATGTAATCTCAGACCTCGATGCAATAGTTGCGCGCTGTGCAAAGAGACTGCTTATAGTATTTCTTACTTTTGTAATCTTAGTGACAATAACAGCTTGATGCTTTATCAATACAATCCTATTTGTCACTACTTACATTATTTATTTTTTATATCTTACTTACAAATGCATGCAATTACTTGGGAAACACAAAAACACTAAGGCTACTAACTCATGAGCCACCAGATAGCACAACTTGCGCGCTCTTGCATGAGTTGGCCAATTACGTTCATTTGCTTATCCTACACAAGTAATTGAACTCATGCACACATTGTAACTCAAAAAGATATAATATACAAAATCACAGTACTTGCGCAACCGCGCAGCTGTACAATACAAATATTATAAATTGTCTTAAACATGCATAAACAAGACGATTAAATCTATCAACTTCATAGTCTTTGTGGCCTCTTCTTCTTCTTCAGCATCAGCAAATATTTCCTTCAACCGATCAACACAGTCATCATGCGACAAGGCATTATCAACCAAATCCATAACAGGGATTTGCAGTTGATTATAACGCTCTTTCGCAGCTTTAAAGGCAGCAACAGTATTAACTCTATGGGTTGCTGTGCGACTATTATCCCATTGTATCTTAAATGCATTGGACACATGTTCGAACACTCGGTATAGCCCTGTACATACCCATCACTTCGCGCAGCAACCATCACTCGCCCAACCGCTTCATTCAGCTCGGTCGAATTCAGAATAGAATTGGCAATCTAAATACAAGTACAAAGGGTCAGAAAGTGCAGATTTTAGAAAGAGATCAATATTTATAAAAATTAGTCATTTACCTTGATGACCACATATTGTTGAATCCAGGTGAGCTTACTCATGAGAGATTCAGAAATACTCTCCGTTGTCGCGCGGGCAGTTTCTGTAGTTTCTATTTTTTGCTCACCCTCGGTTAAACGACGAGTAAGCTCCGCCTTTTCAACCTCATACAGCTTAACATCTTTCTTCAAAGAATCAACCTCAGCTTTCAAAAGCTCCTTTTCAAAGAACAGAGAACTAAGTTCAGCACGCTCTTTCTCTTTAAGCAAAAGCATCATTTTTGTTTCTACCTCATTTTGCTCGCTTCGCTCTCTATGGGAGCGCGCCTCCTCTGCAGCAGCAACAGCATCAGCTTTTTCTTGCTTAAGTTTTTCTATTTCATTGCGCGAGGAGATTTTTTCATTATTATCTCTCTCGCAAGCTTCCAACCATCTCTTGCGGTCTTCGCTATGCTGCGTCGCTGCTGCCTCAACTTTCTTCTTCCAACCAAGGGCAGACCATTCCTCGGTCTTCTTCTCGTCCTCAAATTTGCTCCTCTCCGCCTCAAGGTCTACCCTCATCTTCCCCACCTTCTCACTATCAATTCCAACCTTGAATCTCTTGGACTCGAACTCGTCCCATTCTTTGTTCATACTGCGCCACTCGCGCCCAATCTGGTGGGTAACAGATGAGGCTTGTGCCGTCTCTAGCAGATAGGCTTGATAGATTTGATCGTGAGATTTCTCTTCTTGGCGCTTTACCTCCGCCGGCGGATAAATTCCCTTGTACCGCTCCTTGCAAGCTTGCGGATCGGTAAAGGTATCGCTTTGTTTCAATTTCCATACCGGTTCGTGTGCGGCGGAGGCTCTCTTAGCGGAGTAGGTGCGGTAGTAGTAATCTCCAATAGTCTCCTTAGGACGAATAGGGGACTCCTCTTCAGGATCATCAAAAAATGAGGAGAAACCTTGATCAGCTGTAGAGGGACCCACTCCCTTAATTGTTGAAGCAATTTTTTCGGCGTGAGTAGGGGAGGCAGTCGTCTCTCATGCTTATGTTGCGGCCTTGGTCTCTGTATGAGAGGGGGCAGTATTTTTTACCTGCTCTCCAGCAGGATCTTCAGCAAAAGACTTTTGTTGCTCTTCTTCTGGAGCGATTTTTTCCGGCGCATCAAGAATAATCGGGTCTGAACCAGAGGGAGCTGCGTCAGGGTTCACATCGCCTCCTGTATCTTCAGGTTTGCACGGGGATGGCACAGAGGATGATGTGGCCTGCGCAACCTTTACTGTTTTATCTACAAGAAACATAATAATCAAAACAGAATTTCAAATGCAAGACAATGCGCAACTACTACAACAAAATTTTCAAGGATTTCATAATAGGGGAACATTTCTCCGCTAGAGCCTCTAGGTTGCTCTTCTTGCCAATGCGCGGCCGCGTAGCTTTTTTCGGCGGTGAGGGTGGTGCAGTTCCAACTTCCTTCCTTTTCTTTGAGGTGCGCTTCAGCGCCATCTCTAGGCTAGAAGGTATTTCCAAAGGTTCGTCTGGGTTGGAAGCAGGAATGGACGAAGTATTTATAGGTTCCGCCTTTGGCTTCCTCAAACCTACAGGTGCGAGACCCTCTAATGAGTCTGACATCACCACATATTCACACCAAGAATCAGATATGAGACGCGTACCTTTCTTGCCCTCAGGATTCACAGCAGCAGATGTCTTAGTTTTTGGTACATCTGATTTTGAGGGAAGTGCAGCAGCAGCAGCAGCTGGTTTTTTTCTTCTTCTTCTTCGAATCAGGGCCTACGCCCAAGTTTAGCAAATCACCTACATAATCAATAATAAAGGGAAAACGTTGTGCCATAAGTTACATTGTAATATTACTTAGAATTAATATCTAATAGTAATATTGCAATGCTAACTCAGGCTTTACAAAATACTACGTACCAGTAGTAGAGGAGGGCTGCACGTTGAGACTTTCTTTCTTGGGGAGTTCAAAGTTTCCCAGGATTTGATCAAACCATGGTTCCTCACCTTGCTCAATCGGCACCGCTACCATCTTTCCATTATCTCCCTTGAAAGAAACTAGGTATAACGGCGCAACTGTATCACAAAGCACAACAATGAACATCATCAATATACATTTATAGAGGATGGTCCTAATAAGTGATATAGCAATGTACCAACTCCATCTTCTGTATAGACTGGTTTTTCTTGGCGCTCTTTTTTCCACAGTATGCTCATGCCAGCAGCAATCAACGCCCTCTCTGGTAAAATAATATTGGGCACATCCTTGATATTTTGATACCATACCTCTTGCTAGGGATGGCCAACGTCTCCAGTTCTATCTCTTCTCCGGCCCAGAATGTCATCGCCATCGGAATAACTGCCGACTTAACATAGAAAAACTTTTGCTTTTAATCATGATAGGACTTGGGGGGCACGAGCAACAGGCGTTTGGCTTGAATGTGTTGCTGAAAGGAATAAAACCCTAACGAGCAGTGTAATTGGTAGAAGACCCTGAACTTCTCAACTGTCGGGATTATGTTCATTGGCCTTCAAAATGCCTAATTCTAACCATTCCCATTGGATTTAACTGGGAGATATGGTATTTATAGAAATCAAGAATCTCCAACATAAACTGGGTCACCGGAAGCCTAAATTTACCCTCAGCAAAGTAATCGTAAAACAACGTAATGTAACCGGCCGGAGCATCCGCCGCCGTAGCATTTTCCTTGGGGGTAGAAGCCCCCCCCCCCCAAGATTTGGCAAACAAAAACTTACTAACCAGAGCATCTAACTCTTGTTTCTTCCATTTTAACGGTGGTAGAGTCGACGTCGTTGGCATGTCTGCAGAACTAGAACCGGTAGCCATGAAATGAAGAAAATTTGCAGAAGAAGAAGGGTTTTCTGTAATAAAGATGAGAGTATTATGAAAGCATAAGGCAAAAATGAGGATCGGAGACATATATAAAGGGATCGCAATTAATACTTGGGGTGCGTGTAACCGCCTCCACACTTTTTCAAAAACCTAGGTAAGTGTCAGGGCGAGTGGGGAAGAGTAACCGTTCCCACACGTGCGCGTGAGCCACATAAGCCGTCATGCAATTAATATTGAACAATTGACAACTGTTCACAGCTGTGGGACAGTACATCAAACGTCACAACGACACGTTGTCTCTCACCAACTTCTGACAAAAGGACAACTTTTTCAAAATTCAAAAAAGTTTCTCCTTATCCCAACGAGTTTCAAGCCACAAGATTTTTTATCTTCAGCGCAACAAAACCTTTTTTCAAGAAGGACAACACTTCATCACACTTTTCTAAGTCCAGTACTCCACCTACTTGCTACTTACGCATAGGAGCAACACTGGACTGGGGGGACTTGAAGGGGTATGGTCCCAAAAACCTTGCGCCAAGCAAGGGAGCCATACCCACTCTTAACTGTCAAGGAAACTTCGCACAAATATGTGTACCAAAGAAAGAACTTAGTAAACGCTACACTAAATAGCAAAGAAAGGAAAAGATCATTTAGCTACATTGAGCCGTTCCGCGCAAGGAAGATAGTTAATCTTGAGAATTCCATAAGTCACTCTTGGTTCCCATATATCTTGCGCAGCCCACAACACCACAGAGGAAGTTTACAATTCTATGCGCCAGGCATCTAGAAGGGAAAATGATCATTTAACTACCTTGCTCCGCTCGTGCAAAGAAACAGTTAACCTTGAAAGACTTTTCCTTAGCGAAGAACTTCTGTTCACAAGATATGGTGCAGAGGCAAAAGGAATCTTTCTCTGTTGTAACAGAATGCACACGTGGCAGCAGGTCACAGCTGTGAAACTTCTAGAAGCATTTAATGTTCAATCGTGCAAGGGCACCTTTCGGTTACAACCGAATGCCACGTGGCAACATCTTAGATAATCAAGAAGGTCACAATGATGGCCTGGTCACCTCGAGAAAGCTCAGTGATCTCACGACGACATGTGGCATCTCCCTAGCCGTTGATAGCGAGCCAATCCGTGTGCACTAACGGTAACAACAATACTTAACGGAATGGTAAAGATTCCGTTAAGTTTTCATCTCTCCTTTTGGCGCCCAAATCTGGCTATAAATAAGTAACTTTGGCTTCAAGGAAAGGTATTCACACTCACGTACTCTCTCTCTTACTTCACTTAAACTATTCTTCCAAGTACCGATACTTATTCTCACGCCGGAGGGTGGTCACAGAGAGAACCCCATTCTCCCCGTGACGAGGCTAACGGCGCTTTGTTTTGTAGGTATCATCGGAAGGTAGTCGCGATCATCACCGTCGAAACAAACGAAGGATTAACCAATCTATGCAAGAAATCCTAACCCTAGATCTAACCAGATTCCGGTCTATTAGGTCTACGTTTCTTCACAACTTGAATCTACATTTTTATTCTTATTAACTTGATTCCCATCCTTGGCCTCATCAACAATTTTCTCACCTTTCTTAAAAGGACAACAACTCGCCACATTTCCTTTATTTTGACATTTAAAGCATGATTTTTCTTAAAGACTTTCTTTTGTGAAGCCTTTGGACTAGATCCATTTTCAAATATTTTGACATGTCCACCTCAATATCCTAATCCAATTTAAGAGTACTATTTAACACAAAAGATTCTTTTAAAGAAACTAGACTATCAGGTAAGTCCACACTTATTGGATCCACTACAACTGGTGTAGTTAGCTCAAAATCCGTTAATTCATTTCCATGAGGCAAAAGGTTATAATTATGATTCAAGTTGGTGGAACTTCATTGTATCCCTCATCCTGATTTTCATTACTATAAGCTCCAACTTATGAGATAAAACAAAAGGTGAAATCCTAAATTGTTCTAACTTTTGATTAAGTTCAACAATTTTAACATTGGCATCAACCAATTCTTTGCGTTTATCTAACAATTCTTTTGTTCTATCTTCAGTGTCTCATAAGCTAAGTCAATGCCTTGAAGTTTTTTTATTAAGTTTACTACTTAAAGTACTAACTTATACTTCATATAATTTTATTTTCTTCAAATATTAAGGCTCGTTGTTCTTCAAGACAAAGTTTGCCTCTTTTAAATTTGTTAGATCATTTAACAGACTATGATTATGTTCCGGTAACTAGTCATCTTTACCTTTTTAATTCTGTGCAATTATGACAAACATGAATTACAGATTTTGATTGTACATGCACCTCTGTTGTAAGGTCATCTGCATCTCTAACATCCACTATCTCCTCTATAGTTTCCTTCTTTTCTTCTACCACAACATCTGATTTTGTATCCTTCACAGCAGTAATCTCAGCCATTAATGCATGTGCGCTTGACCCAGTGCCTGAGCTTCCATTGTTCACAGAAACACGATTGCTAGTATTCTGTCCCGAAGAACTCTGATGCCGGTTTTCAATATTTCCAACGGCTTTGTTGAAGTCCGATACCTATTAAAAAATGTTTTATTTCAAATGGCAATGACGTCTTTGTTGTTGCTAAATCATGTTTCTCTGCATCATACATCAGTTTAGCATATTCTTTATCTCCACATAAAAAGTCACTAGAATTTTCCCGTCAACTTCACGTGTAGGAGCAATGTACCCATCAATGATACAACTCCACATTTTTGCATCTTCACTCTGACAAGTAACACAAACTTTTCTTTCCATTATATTATGAAACGTTTATCAATTTTGACGGTTTATTAACAGTCCCATTTACATGGTCCATTTTACTCATTTTAAACACTCAGCTAGAAAGTTACAAATGGATTTTTGGTAAACTTAATTTAAAATCCAAGTCCAACTAGTCTAAAGTACCTTTTCGAGTGGTATAGCGAACACTCAGTTTGTTAAAAAAACAATTGAAAATTTTCCGAAAAACAATGTTGTCAAGTTTGAACAATAGACTCGTCTCATAATTGTGATTAATTTTTAGTCCTTAAATCGATAGCTTTTAAACCTTACAACTGGTTTTCGAAGTCGCGAACAGTTAGTCTTATATGACCAGTTTTCCGCAAACTTGAGAACTCCTAAAGTTTGTAACCTCCCAGAACATGCAAACTTCCAAATTCTGGTGAATTCCCAAAATTTGAGAACTCCTAAATTCTAGATAACTCCCAAACCCTTGTGAACCTGAAAACTAGAGGACACCAATGTAGAGAAAACCAAATGTAGAGATCCTCAAAATCTCGAGAACCAGTGAAACCTGAGAACCTCAAAACGTAGTATACTCCCAAACTCGAGATCTTTTGAAATGGGTTCTCCTAAGTAGGTAAACTCGGAAACACGTTGAACTCCCAAACCTTAATTCTTTCTTTTTTGGGTAAACTCGAGAACTTGTCACCTCTAGAACCTGGTCTTGATCTCGCAAACCTGTTCAATATTCAAACAATATTATCCATAACTTTTTGGGATCTTCTATATCTTTTAATAACTTAGGAAATCCTTTTAAAGTTCAAGAGGATTTTATATTTATCCAACTAACACTAATTTCCGGATTAAACAAAGCTACTTATAATTGTTTTCTAGCAAATATCTTTGAATATTTAGATGAAGACATTAAAGACCTCAAGAACACCTTGAAGATTATTTTTGAAATCTCCAAATTTTCAGCAAACAACCAACATAAATCTACAAAAAAAATATGAATTCTCAACGACCAAAAATAGGAACCAAAACCAGAAAATGAATCAAACAACTCTTATAAAATCTGAACAGCCTTCAAACAACCCAAAAAATTCTCGTATTTCTAAAAAAAAAAAAAACAATCTTGAACTGAGCAATCTAGAGACAATATTCTGATACCAATTGTAGGTCCCCTTAATATGGATACTGACAAGATTGATAGACAGATTAAGAGTGCGGAATCCTCTTAATATGATGAACATAGAAAACAAGTAGAATAACTTGCAAACACGAAGCACTTTAACCGCGTCTTCTATTAATTATCCAACTTGCGTTTACAATTAATCAATGACTCAGGAACACACCAAAACACAGCCTATGTTTGCAATTTTATAAGCCTCATGAAATTCCTCTCTTTATCTGGTTCTCGTATCTGTATAAAGGGCTTACCTAAGCCCTAATGCAAAGCATGCTTATATACTCCATGTCTGCAACTTGGGCTAAGCCCATAACTAAACCCGTGATCACATTGGGTTTCGTTATGGCCCAAACACTAAACCTTATAAACTTGCTAATTCAATTACAAAATATCCAAAGACTAAACTAGTAAGCTGTTGTCACAGAATATGCACCAAAACTGCTTCAATGTTCCCATGGTTTGGTATTTAGAGGCAGCCATTGGCCTTCTGTTGTTCTTAAGCTAACCCGTGACAGTTCCAAGGGAGGAAGTGTAGTGAGTTCCTTTTTTTTGTTGCAGCTCTGGGTTCTTCTCTTCCACACCATATGGGTAGTTCTTTGACACCCATCCTGCTAAAAGCGATGGATCTAGTATTGTCTCCTTGTGCCTTATTAATGAATCTTGTGTCAACCTTTTGTCTTTGACTGATAAGACTTTTGACATGCCTCGGTCTTCAAGCCTCCGAGTTTTTGCTTTGTTGACGAGGAGATGACTCTGCCTATGTTATTCCTATAGAGGCTCATGACTTTACTAGCTTTATGTTTATTTACCTGGTGACAGGGAGATGCCTCCTCCTTGTCTGCTTTTGTATAGATTAGTTCTTTATCTCCTTCCATTATTATAGGAGGGGAAGTGGGCTTTAGCCCATCCCCGTCATCAACTATAATTCTAATTGTCAAAGAATTAATTAGATATTGAGAGTAATAATTAGGTAAAAGTGATAATGAGAAATTGGATAAACATTAATAACGTGTTTGAAATGTTTAGTTCCTACTAGTTGTTGAGGTTTCAATTTAAAGATCAAGAATTGGAGTGTGAAGATAATTGAAGTTGTCTCTACTTACCTAAAATAGATTACATGAGTTATAAAAGTACACATGAAAGTTGATTTTAGAGCTATACTTTTGAAACTCAAGATGATTAAATATTTACAAAAAAATGGTCAAATTTAAATAAGACATTTGATTTTAGAACATACCTATACTAAGTGCTACATGTTAAAAATTACTTGTTGCTCTAATTTGATTGGATACTATGATAATTATGACATGATTGATTCTGAACATAAGATGCCATGTCGGTAGTAGTTGGCTATCCTTACAATGGACCTTTGTGTATTGACATATAGTGGAGTCCTTTGTAATTCTATTGTTTTCTATCTTTCGTAGTCTTAAGTAGGGGTGTTCAAGATCGGATTATCCGGTGTTCGAATATTCGAAAACCGAATATCCGAAAATTTTAGATAGTTAATATAAATATATGCACCTATATCCGAATTTCGGATACGGATTCTAATATTTAAACATCGTTTTGTGAATAGGTTAAAACTCAACCTGTATTTGATTATCCAGTTTTCCAACATTGAAAAAAAAATCATAAGTCCACATTCAGATCCGATTATTTATTATTTTTATCTCATTATCTGAAATTTTTAGAAATTCATATCCGAACATTTGGATTATCCGGTTTTCAAATATCCGGATTTTCGGATATTTAAAATTCCGGGTATTTCGGATTACGGATTTTCGATATTTCGGATTCGATTTCGGATCCATAAATTTTAAACACCCCTACAAATTTCGGTTATATTTTAACATATACCACTATAAGATAATTTAAACTAACAATAAGAAAATGTGGTTTTCTATACATTAGTGTGAGACAACATTTATTATTTTAAGACACTCTTTTATTATTTCAAATATGGAAGGAAATGTCAAATTAAGTAAAGGAGACAAATTACCCACTACCACGCCCCTTATTAATTTTGTTAATATGCATGGATTATTAATTTGTATTCAATATATTTAACCTCTTTTCCATACATTTGAAACTGATATTTCATATTTTTTAAATAAGCTGATTAGAATAAGAGACTACAAATAAGGGGTCACCTTTTCATACATTTTTTACTTAACTTGAATTTTTTAATATTTTTTACCCTTTATTGTTTGGGATTATTTGTTGCCGCTGATAACATCAATGTGGGAATCCGATTTTTCCTCCATCATTTAGGCTTGTGTATTGATGATTTTCTTGTTTTAACTTTTGCTCAAATGGGTTTTCTTTTACAACGTTTTTTTCAGGTGAGTTAAAGAGTTGCTATCAAGAATGCAAAACCATAGGCAGACGACATTGAATATCAACTACAAATCTATTGTAATTATACATGTGGCTGTAAAGTTTTGTAATAGTTATCAAATTCCCAACGCATGCGCGACATGAAAAGTTTGTAACTCTTCTTCGAATCATAATTTTATATGATTTTAAGTATGTATGATCATAAATAATAATTAATATAAGTAACTTGCTCGAGCCCGGGAAGCAATTCCGGATGATAACCTAGTTGTTCGATGTGCAAGAGGTGGAACTCTTCATTTTTCTCGGCTAATAGATTGTCACTCCACATGGTAAGTGTCTTAATTCTCTTTTATACCCTATCATTTGATCTTTTGCCTAAATTTGTAATTCTTTATATGATTCATAGACCAAAAATTTTTATGAGTTATGCAAGTGTCCTTACTTCCTACAACATTATGTTTAAATGCAACCACTATTGACTAATGTATAACACAAAGATAGTCCATTATTTTGACTTGTGACATTTTCATTCCTTGTCACAAAGGTGATAAATGAGATTGTAAACTACATGGTTTCCATCATCTTAGATTGTTTGTTAATTGCTATTCACTAACTAATTATTGATGTAGTAATTCTCATAAAACGCTTCTCTGATAACTTAATCCAATTTTGTATTTTTCATAGTGTCAAGTTTGACTAGTGTTTATTGAAGTTGATCTTTCATCGATGTATGTATATGAATGTGTCTACAAACGTAGGTATTGAAATAGATATTTTTACTGTTTTTTGTCTTATATTTAAACTAAACATGGTACTCGTATAATATATATTTACTATTTCTTTTTAGTTTTCGGATATCGGATAATCCAGTTATCCGAAAATTTTAGAAACTCATATCCGAATCCACAAATTTGGATTATCCAGCTTTCAGATATCCAAATTTTGGGTAATTCAGATACGAATTTTAAGATATTTCGAATTCAGTTTCGGATCCGGATATTTTTTAACACCCCTAGCCTTAAGTATTAGGTTGTACATCTATAGTGACATGTAGAGTGTTTAAATCATAACCAATATATATATTAAGAAGTGTAAAAATGTATAATACACTTGTACGTAGTGTTTTGAATGTGGTATATGTAGTGCGAACCTCGAATTCCAGTACAAAAAAATTCAAAAATTTCGGTAAATTTAAAACTACCAACGAAAAATCAGGAGGGGTCAGGGCACCCCTCGGGCCACCATAATCCTCCGCCCCAGGGGTACATGAGACAATGATGTAAGTTGTATTTTCTCTCTCCCACTATCTTAATTACCTCCAATACATTATATACAAGGGCAGTACTTGGTTCTCACAATTTTCAACATTCTGGAAAGAATGTGTTCCGTTCTGAAAAAAATATATATGCATGAAATGTCCAAATTACCCTTGTGTTAAAAATGATAGGGCGATTTTGATGGCGGTGTTACAACAAAGTGGTGGTTTTCTTAGGTGGTATAGTAGTGAATGTGAGATTCGATATGGATCTGTTGAGATTGAAAGAGGGTGGTGGTGTGTATAAGATTCTGATAGGTAACATGACCAAAAAAGTCGTAAC
The DNA here is from genome assembly GCA_947069175.1 of Scalesia atractyloides. Lineage (NCBI taxonomy): Eukaryota > Viridiplantae > Streptophyta > Magnoliopsida > Asterales > Asteraceae > Scalesia > Scalesia atractyloides. The sequence goes on along the minus strand of CAMTDV010000004.1, from coordinate 73,800,131 downwards.
TTAAAAAAATATATGGAGTTAGCCGTTGAGATTGAAAAAGGGTGGAGGTGTGTATAAGATTCTGATAGGTAACATGACCAAAAAAAGTCGTAGCTTAAAAAAATAATGGAGTTAGCCCATTGGATGGAAATGATAATGAATTTCAAATCTCAGGTGTGTAGTTGAAAAAAAGAAGAAGAAGAAGAAGAAGAAGATTTTCAATGTAAGTGGCAGAGCAAATGTACACAAACTCTGGGATGATGTTTACATCTCTCTTTACATTATTTCATCTCTTTGCACATTGCTCGTCCCTCTTTGAACCATTTCTTATAATTATGTATCAATTATGTGATTATGTCACAACCCCGGACCCGACCTTGGACGGGAGCCATGAACAGACCAAGAGGTACTGGTGTTTATTCCTCAGTTGGGTTTGGAAGTAGTTATTGTAGCATGATTGGTTCAGTGTTCAATAGTTCTGGGTTTATTGGTATCGGTGAATAGGATATGTTAAAATTCATTTCTTGAGTTATTGCCCTGAATATTTCGCAGTTGGTGTGTCATTTCACATTTTTAATCCTAGTTCAATCTCGATCTTTCAAACCATTTCTGGAAGTGAAATCGCAAACTGCAACGCAAACGTAACCAGTTTAACATGATGTATACTCCGGAAACAAGGACATAAGCTAAACATACCCTAAATGTTTATTCAAGCTTAGGGACTATTTGCGTTATTTGCGAAAGTCTGCCGATTCTCGTATTTTTTAATACGAACCACATTTAGACATCCAAAAATTTTTGTAATCAATAAAATCTTGTATTTTATTGATAAGAATGCAAAAAATATCAATCGTTGCTCAATTTCGGTCATTTTCGTGTTCGTTAAAGCGTTCATCGTAATTAAGCAAAAAACGCAACCGTACAACCGAACGAACCGACATCCACAATATTTTTGGACATATTTTAAGTCCCCTCTGCTTTAACATCCTTATAAAGATTAAAAATTAGGTTAACGGGTGTTAAAAATGTCAAAATGCGACAATACAAGTCTAGGGGCCAAAGCTGCCAACTTTTGAAACTTGCTGCCAGCTAAAGGGCTTACGAACCGTAAGCCTAAGCCCATACCGTCCGTGAGGACCCCCAGCCCAGCAGTTTCATAACAGCAACCTGGCAGCTCCTTGTTCAATGTCTTGGGCTTCAAATTCACGAATCTGCCAGCTTTTAACCTGCATTGGACAAGTGTTAACACCCTCCCAAGATAATTACACCTCATTGGACACTTGTGATGATCTTGTGAACCTTTAAACACTATAAATAGCTAAGAAATCTTCCATTCTTCTTTGATCATTCCTTCTTCTCCTCCTATCTGCTCATAATTGGAGTTTGCTTCCCTTTGGAGGCCTCCTACTGAGTGTTCTTGGCTTTCTTGAACACAAGTAAGTGTTCTTTCCTAGCCTTGTTCATTATTTTAGCTTGATATGAGCTAAAAGTCAAACAGTTGACTTTCTGTTTGACTTTCAGTTCTGACATTTTTGGTCAAGTCAAAGTTCAATTGAACTTTGCAACGTGATCGTAATCACGAAAATTATAATCTCTTGCGATTATACCTATTAATTACCATGTTTACTAGTCGAAGTGACGAGTCAAAGTTTCGGTAAAAAATGCGCATAATGTGCATTTTACAACGAGACTATTTTCGGGTATCAAAACACTAAGTTTGGTTACCAAATCAGTTTTATAACATAGTTAGACATGTCTTGACATGTCTAACTCGTCACTTCTAGTTTAGTACTTATTTATGGTCGTAAGTCGAGTGGTCTTGACCACCGCTTTGACTTTTGAATCCGACCCGTTTGGTCGATCTTAGGATCCGACCAAACACATATTTGTGACCATAGTTGTATAGGAATAACCCTCTGAGGTTATACCTTATGTTCACGTCGTTTGGTTAGTGTTATGATAAGTCGCTTATTATGCCTTTAAAAATGACCAAAATGCCCTTTTTGAGCATAAATCCATTTTAAACAATGTAACCAAATCTTTGACATATAAACTAATGTAAAAACAACTTCAAACATGTTTGGGCATTTAAGACTTATCATAGGACATATTTAATCATCCGATCACGCGTTTACGCAAATGACCCGCTAAAGTAGCGTACACTACCTTAACGAGTCATAACAGGTCAAAAGCATTTAGGAACCTTTCCAAATCAAAATGTTAAGTTTATAAAACCATATTATATGAGTTCCAACACTCATTTGGTTTATAAGACTTCATTCTTTCCGAATCCTCCGACTAAAGTCCCAATATTAACACAGTTATCCAATCTTAGGACACATTTTAATTCTCGGACTCTTGAGCTTTGTTTATCCTACTTGAACAAGGACATTTTTGCAATCCCAAGTGAGTACATAGTCCCCTCTTTTACGTTTTTCAAATGTTTTGGGGTGATACATATGTGCCTATGACTACTTTCACATTTTCATGACATTATACATGCTTTGATTACATAGTACATATAGTACATGATTTTCATTGCATTTTTGCTTCGTATGTTGACTTAGCATGCCTAGCACATTGATTTCAAAGACATTTTACATGGTATATTGACTTAGTACACCTACACATGGTTTCAAGGACATTTTACTTCGTATGTTGACTTAGCATACCTAGTACACGATTTCAAAGACATTTTGCTTGGTATGGTGACTTAGTATGCCAAGTACATGGTTTCAAAGCATTTTCATAACATGCTTGCATTGTTCAAGACATATTGGTGTGTTGAGTATACAATGATACATTCATTAACATTGATGCCGACCGTTAGTATGTTATGGTACCATAGGTTTGACACCCCATTCCCGCTTTCTAGTTGTTTGGAAGTATCCATTGGGGAATGACAGAATCCGATGAACATTTGATAAACCTTTGTCTTTATAAGGGTTTATCCGACTGTAAACAAGGCTTGAATGTATTCGCCAACAATCCTAATATATGTTCTACAATAAAAGGAATGATTTATAAGACATAACTTTTGGATTTAAACAAAACCTTTGTTTATTCAAAAACATTGTTTTATACACAACAAGTTGGTTTACACAAAGACATTCGATTATAGATGACATTTGGTTTACCCATAACTTTGGTTTTTAACAAGGACGATTGGTTTATAACAAAGACGATTGGTTTATAACAGGACGATTTGTTTATAACATGGACGATTGGACGATTGGTTTATAGTAAGTGTTTTAGATAACGAGGTGTGTGTAACATGATAAAAGCATGGTGGATACGCCGCTGATACTTCCTATATATACGTGCTTTTATTATATTACATATCGTAACGTTATCTAAATCACTTCGAACAAAGACAAGACATGACATTCTTACACAAGACATAATATATTTTGGTTATTAAGTTAACCTACATCATTTCTTTTATATCATTTGATTTTCATATGATTACATAAAAGAAACACTTCTATAACGGTTCATGCTACATTTGTATTAGTCAAACTTTTCTTTAAAACATTCAAAGCCATGAATCATCATTACAAAACCTATGTTACTCACAGACATTTTTATGTTGACGTACCTATTTTCACATATGTTTCAGGATCCAATGTTTTGATGGTTTGGTTGTACACTTTGCATAGGATGGACGCGACCCTTAATGACTTTAAAATTTGAAAGACAATTTGATTGTAATTCATTGATGTTATTCTAAGACAATGTAATTTAATATTTAATAAAACAAACTTTAATTACCATGTGTTGTGAAACAATTTGTAACGTGACTCCCCAAGTGTTTCCGCCGCGGATTGTTGTTACATTACGCGATTTGGGATGTTACAGTTGGCCAGGCGGCGATCCAGTTTCTTCCCATGATAATAGCATGGGTGCTGAGATTGGGTTGTCTCCAATTGGTTTTCCAGTTGGTTTTTTTTTTTTTTTTTTTGCTACTGTTGGTTTCTTATTCTTTCTTTTCTCCCTTTTTCCTTTCCAGTGTCATCTCCTCTTTTTGGGTGGTGCTTTGTCTAAGGGTTGAGCTTTGAACACCATTGGCTCATCATCATCTATTTCGTATCCGGTTTGTTCTTCATTGGTTTCCATATATGTATTGTTAACAAATATGTTCTAGAAAGCTTTAGATGGCTTTCTACGCTGATACTGTTAGCCGAAAACAATAAAAACAATGAACTCTGAAAATTATATATATAATATTATTATTAGGTTAGTATCACAATAACATAGAAGTTAATTCATTTATTTCCTGACTTCTAAGTTTAAGTATTATCACAATACTTAATTTGCTTAAACCAGTGGCTCTGATATCACCTTCTGTCACAGCCCCTGACCTGACCCTCGACGGAAGCCATGAACAGACCAAGTGGTACCTGTGTTTATTTAAACTTTTGCAGCGGAAATTTCATTAGGACCGGATGTTGGGAAATTATCAGAGTTTCCAAACACGAATTTTCATTTCATAAACTTGTGGGATAAAACCAATATTTACATAAAAGGTTTTCATATGGATAAATCCAAAATGAACCGGTCGGATAGGCTCGGTTTGTAAATGATCCAAGCACGAGCAAAGACTCGCTCGGTTCAGATTGGCTCATGAACAACCCTACAACGGTGTTCCCGCATAGAAGCACACGCCTCTCTAGGTCTCTCGTCTCTTTTCTTCGGTAACTAGTCCATAATGTCTACTCAATTAGTGACCATAGTATACATGATCAACTATAGGTACCCGAGCAAGAGTACCCGCCCATCCTAAGTTATGCTAAAATATTCTAAATATATAATATTTTTATATCTGTAATTCCTTAAAGCTAAGTTTTTTTTGACAGAAGCCTTCTATTTTAATAATCATATATCAAATAACATAATATTGCTATTTTTAAGTTGTTTAAAACCAATGTTTTAAAAACCGGTTCAAACCGGCTGGTTATATCGGTATAATCATACGGTAGAATCGATTATACCTTCCGGTACATCTGATTCAATCATTCGATACATCCGATTAAATTATTTCTGAGCCACTAAAAACCGGTTTTTAAAATATTGTTTAAAACTAAAAAAAGTGTGTAAAGAATTCTTTAGACCCAAAGTCACGTCAATGTAACTGAAAACTGAATGGTCCCACATGCTAAATAATTCTCATCCTTGATCATTGATCAGACTTTGTGACAGGTGTCATGATCAGAGCGAGTGGTGCAGGATAAAGTTTCTGTAGAGTATCATTTAATGTAAAGTGCACACAAAAGTCAGTAATCTTCACCAGATTCAGTCACTCAATGTCCCCACGCGCTTTTGCACTCGTGCTAATGTCAACTACTACTGCGGATACTACGCATATATAGTCCTCCAACTTCTAATAAACTTGTATTATAAGTCCTTTAGTTTTGTACATGAACAATACATTCTTTATACCAAATGTTCTTTAGTATTGAAAACAGTAAAAAAGATTATGATTTTATATTTATGTTGAAAGAAAAATCTAACAAATTTTCATATATATTTAAATAGTTTGAAATTTAGAAGTCAGATGTATACATAAAGTAAAAATTAGTTTTGTTCAATTGTTTTTAAATAATTTGAATATACATTTTGTTTGTATCGGTATGATCAAAGGTGATTACGATGTTTATTGTTTTTCTAATTTGTTTGATAAACATGTCAAATTTAGTTTCAACTACTTAACCCGTTTAGTTAAATATGTTGTCAAATTAATCTAGTTAGGGTTATAATAAGAACTAAAAAAAATGTTTTTATGTTGGGTCAACTAGCTAACCCGTTCTATTACAATATGCCAACTCATTCACGACTTAATTACAACCCTTTAGCATGTTTATACACCGTCAACCTAGTTGGCTCGTTTAGAAAAAAACATGCTATATAATTTTAAGTGTGTTTAGTTTAGATACGATGTTTGTTTCAGAACTAAATATGTATGCCATGTTAAGTTGGTCACTTTAACCGATTAATCTGAATTCTGAGACAGAGCGGTCAATCAGTTAACCCAATACAATACGCACCCTATCACTAAAGTCTAGAAAGTTTGTCTCAACAAGTCGTCACATCCATCAGCTCAATACAAGGCAGGCTATATGGTGTGGTCATGACCTAAATTACCACCACCACCACCCTCTACGTCAATGCCATGTCACCTGACCCTTATCCACCAACCTAATCCACATCCTATACGGTGTGAACCATGACTCCCACTATCCTCTCACACTAATCAAAATGCCCTAATTAATGGAAAGAGAGTTATGGTTGTCATGGATTAAATCATGGTTTGCAAAGCTGGGAGGTGTAGCGGTGGTTCCATGGTCCAACGTGGCAATTCATAACCCAAACCACCATCCCCATACCTTGTAGCCTATATATAAATTATGGTGGAGGGGGCGTCCCTTTCAAGTACCCTAACCCTCTCCAATTCTACAATGTCAGCTCACTTCTATCCTAAACTATTCACAAACCACAAAAAACACTGATAACCGGTTTTACTGGTAATTTCATTGTCGTGCTTACGGGCAGGTGGATTACCGGGTTTTCCCCAGAATTGGTGGTGGACCCGGATTACTCTCGGAGTACTCTGTTTTTTCAATAGATGCCCCGAAAGTGCTCGGCATTGATTCGGTTAGCCGTTAAAAAAAACACTGATAACACTTCTTTCAACTACCCTATGAATGTTAGTCATAAACTACGAAATAACATGATGTGCATATATCAAAATTCAATTCCATATTAGAAAAACATTATCTTATCATGTTCTTGTTTGTGATTTGTTCAATTGCGATAAAACATTCATGGCTAGTGTCAAAAAGCATTTATGAACTTTTAGACCTTTCACACCAACATCGTTTCTCATTTTCGAATGACTCTTTCATTCTGTTTTTGGTATAACCTCAAGCCTGGAGGCCTTTCACACCAACATTTATCTTCTTGTGTAGAAAGAAATTATTGAATCAATGTCACATTTAAACTTTTGATAACACCCAGGATATACAATTACATGTCCAATTATATAAATTATTTTTTCCTTTACTAGTGCTAATTCTCACGAACTTCACGGTTTTAAAAAAATAATACGTTGCCAAATAAAATACACACTTAAATTAATTTAAAATTTATAAAATACTACTTAGTATACAACATTTAAAGTTTATTTGTAATTTTTTAATCACTACCTAACATTAAAGTTGTTCATCAACATACTTAAACATTAAAATTAGAAAAATAAAAAGAATAATATATACGTATAAATCAAAAATCAATGATGCACCAACTTGTTTTTAACTCAATGATATTGAAAACATAACTTTTTAAACAAAAAAATCAATGCACAAACCATAGATGGCATACAATTTAACAGAAAACATTAACAGATAATCAAAAAAAGGTTTTTCCTTGTGAAAAAAAAAATCGTGATGGACACTTCTAATCTACTATTTTTGCTTCTTAACCTTTTAAAATCAATAAATTAGCATTTTTGTAGACTAATTATAACAAACTCATCACTTGTTGAAATATCTTCGGCTTTTATTAAATCACATCATTCAATAACTCTAAACCTGGTATAAAACATATATATGGAAAAAAAAATATCAAAAATTGATCAGAAGATTAAATACTACATAATATTAATAAGAGTATGACTTTGGTAAATTACAATTCAATTTGTAGCCTATGATTTAAAAGTGGGTGTAAGAAACATTTGTATTTTGTTCTTGTTGAAGTCAACTTCTTTAATCTCTTGTTTAAAGTGTTAAGGTTAAACCAAATATCTTAAAGATGTATGTATATTTTCTTTCAACCGGTATTAAAAATAATTGTACCACCTGCAGCCTCGTATGCTTTGTGTAGATCTTGCAAAAACAATTTCCTATTGAGTCAGTTTTTTCCATAATCTTGAAGTCCTGCAAAATTAATGCATTACGATATGAACATGATAAAGAAAATATGGAAAAACCCATCATTTGCATTCTCATTATCATTTATAGTAACAAATAAAATGGAAATGTTGTACAATGAAAGTATGTGATTCATTTCTTAAAAAGCTAAAACGAAGACAATTTTTGGCATATCATATTATGACTATTGTTCCTAACCATTTGTAAGACCATCAAACATCTTACATTACAGAGCAAAAAGGGAATCCCATGAATTCTATTCACAATATCAATTACCGCAAAACAGGATGATATAAAAATATAAATTACCAATTATTATGATTTTAAATAGAAAAATGAAATGTATAAAATTAAAATACCAAAAAATTGGGTGACTATGATATATTAAGTTAAATTTTATTTTTATCAATTATAACGAATAAAAAATTAGGTAAGTAAAAATAAGATACTAAAAATATAGTAAACATTGATTAGGTAACAAATCAAAAGACTTCAACTAGTAAAATACCCTTTCGCGTTGCGGCGAACGTTCATTGATACAGTATCGGCACAATGACATAGCAAAAGAAAATTGTGATATACCAAAAAGGATGTTGACACATGTTTTACTCAATCAAAAACTATATAAACATTATCAGTTACGGTATTTATAAATTTACGTATATGTATTGGTACTATCTAAACCGTAACTGATAATGTTTATATAGTTTGATAATGTCTTTTTGAATAGCATTTTTGTTATTAACACTAAATTGTAAGAATTGTATTTGTTTTAGCTTACATAAGTATCACAGGAAAGAACATGAACATTAAAATAAAATATTTATATATAAGTGACATAATTTTACAGCTATTATTATTTTTTATTTAAAGAATCAAAATTTTCTTGAACAGCTGGTAGACCAACGTCGCCACTCGCCACCAATGTAGCCCATAGTCCATAGATCCATAGATCCATGCAAACTCTACACAAAATGGTAACCGGTCAGGTAGTCACCGCTCTACACCACCACATACATGCATCCACCATTGTCCGCCGCCACACATCAGCCACCGAGATCGTTGCAAACCACCACTTGTCAGTCCCTACTCGCCCAGCACATCGACGCGCCGGTCGACTTCTTTCACCGAAAGCCAGAATCGTAGATAAAGGTGGTGATGGCTAGTGAAACTGACTAGACAGGTGGTAGGGAAGCTGGTGGTTGTTGATGTTGAAGACACTTCAATCCCGTCTCTCTCCCTTGCATGATCTCCCGGTTGAACCCATCCACCATTTGCTGAAAAACAAATAAATATAGAGTGAAGGAGATGGAGAAGTATTGTATCACACCCCTAATTTCCACGTGTAACCTGGTGAGCCCGGTTGAGGAATATCGTGACGTAAGTTGATATCATCATTACCAAGCAATACAATATAACACAACGGAAGTCTGGATAATTACTATTACAAACTTTGAATGTTCAAAGTTCAAAATAATAAATACAACGCTTGTAACTAGATCCACAGGCGGATCGAAAAGTGATTACAAAAAGAAATTTAACAGACTAAGGCCTTCTAAGCAAAGGGTTGCAATTCCTCTTAAGCTTCGCTGAGCACTTCCAGCCTAATTACCTATACTTGTCACATGCGCTTAATCTTTTGAAAATACGTCAGTTTTCACTGGTAAATACATTTAACCGACTCATTTTGAAAACATTTCGAAAATGTTTAGTGTACGCAATGGTACTTAATTTTATAAATAACTTGGGACAAATAATTTTTCATGTAATCAATTTTACATGCTAATAATACATTTAGAGCCCGAAAACTATGTCGGGATCCTGATTAATCGACACACCACTTTAACACCTTTAATAGGTGCACCCCTAATGGGTTATAGTTTAATTTAGCATCTGACGGGTGTATGCCTACACCCCGTGCTTAGGTCGTGGCCATTTGCAATTAAATGAGTCGTGGATATCCAGGACACGGTCGCTTTAACCCTCAAATGTTTAATATTAAGCAATACGAATTAAAATGGATTATTTGAATTCCTGACTCATTGGTCTTTGATCCCATATCCAACCATGTGGTATTAATATACCGTATCCCAAGCCCGTATAAGGGAAAATAAGTTAAAGTATTAACCTGGCTTGCAATCTTTAGTAAATAAGAAAATAAGCAAGGCACAGCCGTAATAAATTAAACTAGCTTGGCGACAATCTACCGGAAGTCCTAGTCTGGAATGGATGGTATTATTAACCGATTAGTTAGCTAGCGGGTCTTTATTTAGTCATTGACTTAGACCGGCTAACTTAAAATAAAGATAACGATACGAAACGCTAGATTAAGCGATACCCGTAAGAGAATGTATTTTGGACCCGACAAGTACTAGGACTTGTATAATATGGGTTACCATTTTACATTCTGGAATTTGAGAATATTTTGATATGATTAAACCCGTTTCGGTTAAGTTGCGTAAACTAGTCACGTGGGCTTAACCGTACACATAAAAGCGACATTGGGTAACCGGGTGAGTCCTACACAAGTTCCATATGCCATTATGTTTAAAATATGTTATTATAGAAGTAGGTTGCTTATATGATGGCCTGTTATGGTTTTAAAAGGACACTATGCCTTAAAAGGGCAATTTCGTCATTTAAAAATGTAATAAACGAGCTTATACGTAGACTGATGTTATTAACATAATCATTCTGTAAAAGTACCTATTTTATGATGTTATATCAGTAGAATATCAATTATATGTGTGGTTTATAGATTAAGACCAAACTATGTCCCGAAAGGGCATTTTGGTCATTTCACAAATAATTTGATAACTTATTTGAGAGTCTGAGTTTGGGACATGTACCTACTGTTATAAGTTGAAAATATGTTTTGAAATCAGTAGGTATCAAGCCTTGATGCTCTAATATGGTTTTAAACCATATTATGCGCCGAAATGGTGATTAAGTCGCTAAATGATGATTTAAATGGTAATTAAGTAAAACTGTAGTTGTGACCAGGTTTGTATGACCAAAATAGGCTTATATATATATATATTACATCAGCGGGCATGAAGTTTTGGTTCATTTAAATGTTCAAAACCCATTTAAAGTGTCGAAAGGGCAATATCGTCATTTAAGGGCATAATATGCAAACTATAGCTCAAAATTAGTTTGCAACCTGAATGAACATCCTAAATAATTCTAATAATGATATTACATCAGTAGGTATTGAGTTTTGATGTCAAGTTTATGTTTAAATCGTTTTATGCGCCAAAAGGGAGATTTGGTCCTTTAAAAGCATAATTTGCGATGATTAAACAAAACTCAGATTATGACCAGATTATTGACATCAAAATAAGTTAGTCATGTTTATAATTTAATACATAATTCATTCGTGTGCTCGTTAAAAACAATACTTTTGAATATGAAGGGCATTTTAGGAAAGTTTAGGCATATTTATCGGATACTTAATAACGACTCGGATTACTACATGACCATGTCCTATAACTCCAGAGGGTTATAGTACATTATAACATAGTCATAATGCAACTTAGGGACAGAAGCTAATGTTGCTAAATCGGGACAGAACTGAAAGTCAAAGCAGAAGTCAACTTTTGCGACTTTCGGTTTGACTTTTTAAGGTCTAAGGTCGGTTCGCAATCGAAAAAGCAGAAGTGAAAGTCAAAGCAGAAGTCAACTTTTGCGACTTTCGATTGCGAACCGACCTTAGACCTTAAAAAGTCAAACCGAAAGTCGCAAAAGTTGACTTTTGCTTTGACTTTCAGTTCTGTCCCGATTTAGCAACATTAGCTTCTGTCCCTAAGTTGCATTATGACTATGTTATAATGTACTATAACCCTCTGGAGTTATAGGACATGGTCATGTAGTAATCCGAGTCGTTATGCAAGTATCCGATAAATATGCCTAAACTTTCCTAAAATGCCCTTCATATTCAAAAGTATTGTTTTAATATAAACGAGCACACGAATGAATTATGTATTAAATTATAAACATGACTAACTTATTTTGATGTCAATAATCTGGTCATAACCTGAGTTTTGTTTAATCATCGCAAATCATGCTTTTAAAGGACCAAATCGCCCTTTTGGCGCATAAAACGATTTAAACATAAACTTGACATCAAAACTCAATACCTAATGATGTAATATAATTATTAGAATTATTTGGGATGTTCATTCAGGTTGCAAACTAATTTTGAGCTATAGTTTACATATTATGCCCTTAAATGACCATATTGCCCTTTCGACACTTTAAATGGGTTTTGAACATTTAAATGAACCAAAACTTCATGCCCGCTGATGTAATATATATATAAACCTATTTTGGTCATACAAACCTGGTCACAACAACAGTTTTACTTAATTACCATTTAAATCATCATTTAGCGACTTAATCACCATTTCGGCGCATAATATGGTTTAAAACCATATTAGAGCATCAAGTATTGATACCTACTGATTTCAAAACATATTTTCAACTTATTAACAGTAGGTACATGTCCCAAACTCAGACTCACAAATAAGTTATCAAATTATATGTGATATGACCAAAATGCCCTTTCGGGACATATTTTGGTCTTAATCTATAAACCACACATATAATTGATATTCTACTGATATAACATCATAAAATAGGTAATTTTATAGAATGATTATGTTAATAACATCAGTCTACGTATAACCTCGTTTATTACATTTTAAATGACGAAATTGCCCTTTAAAGGCATAGTTTGCTTTTAAAACCATAACGAGCCATCATATCAGTAACCTACTGCTATAATAACATATTTTAAACATAATGGCATATGGAACTTGTGTATGACTCACCCGGTTACCCAGTTTTGCTTTTATGTGTACGGTTAAGCCCACGTGACTAGTTTACGCAACTTAACCGAAACGGTTTAACCATATCAAAATATTCTCAAATTCCAGAATGTAAAATGGTAACCCATATTATACAAGTCCAAGTACTTGTCGGGTCCAAAATATATTCTTTTTCGGGCATCGCTTAATCTAGCGTTTCATACCGTTATCTTTATTTTAAGTTAGCCGGTCTAAGTGAATGACTAAATAAAGACCCGCTAGCTAACTAATCGGTTAATAATACCATCCATTCCAGACTAGAGACTTCCGATAGATTGTCGCCAAGCTAGTTTAATTTGATTATGGTTGTGCCTTGCTTATTTTCTTATTTACTAAAGATTTGCAAGCCAGGGAAATACTTTAACTTATTTTCCTTTATACGGGCTTGGGATACGGTATATTAATACCGCATGGTTGGATATGGGATCAAAGACCAATGAGTCGGGAATTCAAATAATCCATTTTAGTTCGTACTGCTTAATATTAAACATTTTGGGTTAAAGCGACCGTGTCCTGGATATCCACAGCTCATTTAATTGCAAATGGCCACGACCTAAGCACGGGGTGTAGGCATACACCCGTCAGATGCTAAATTAAACTATAACCCATTAGGGGTGCACCTATTAAAGGTGTTAAAGTGGTGTGTCGATTAATCAGGATCCCAACATAGTTTTCGGGCTCTAAATGTATTATTAGCATGTAAAACTGATAACATGAAAAATTATTTGTCCCAAGTTATTTATAAAATTAAGTACTATTGCGTACACTAAAAGTTTTCGAAATGTTTTCAAAATGAGTCGGTTAAATGTATTTACCAGTGAAAACTGACGTATTTTCAAAAGACTAAGCGCAGGTGACAAGTATAGGTAATTAGGCTGGAAGTGCTCGGCGAAGCTTAAGAGGAATTGCAACCCTTTGCTTAGAAGACCTAGTCTGTTAAATTTATTTTTGTAATCACATTTCGATCCGCCTGTGGATCTAGTTACAAGCGTTGTATTTATTGTTTTGAACTTTGAACATTCAAACGTTTGTAATAGTAATTATCCAGCTTCGCTGTGTTATATTGTATTGCTTGGTAATGATGATATCAACTTACGTCACGATATTCCCCAACTCGGGCCCACCGGGTTACACGTGGAAATTAGGGTGTGACATATTGATTACCACGTTTGCTTGGTCAATTGACGGGTCAAAGTTATGTTAATAAAAAGTCAAACGGGTCAGTTTTGAAATAAAATCATAGCTAACAATGTAGGTGTTATAAAACCTTTTTGACACACTAACAACTTGGTAATAATCATGAGAACATGTAGGAACATGTTCGGCTCGTCAACCCCAGGTCTAAGATCGGTTCGCAACCAAAAGTCGCAAAAGTTGACTTCTGCTTTGACTTTCAGTTCTGTCCTGATTTAGCAACATTAGTTCTGTCCCTAAGTTGCATTATGACTATGTTATAATGTACTATAACCCTCTGGAGTTATAGGACATGGTCATGTAGTAATCCGAGTCGTTATGCAAGTATTCGATAAATATGCCTAAACTTTGCTAAAATGCCCTTCATATTCAAAAGTATTGTTTTAATATAAACGAGCAAACGAATGAATTATGTATTAAATTATAAACATGACTAACTTATTTTGATGTTAATAATCTGGTCATAACCTGAGTTTTGTTTAATTATCGCAAATCATGCTTTTAAAGGACCAAATCGCCCTTTTGGCGCATAAAACGATTTAAACATAAATTGACATCAAAACTCAATACTAATTATGTAATATCATTATTAGAATTATTTGGGATGTTCATTCAGGTTGCAAACTAATTTTGAGCTGTAGTTTGCATATTATGCCCTTAAATGGCGATATTGCCCTTTCGGCACTTCAAATGGGTTTTAAACATTTAAATGAATCAAAACTTCATACCCGCTGATGTAATATATATAAATCTTTTTGGTCATACAAACCTGGTCACAACAACAGTTTTACTTAATTACCATGTAAATCGTCATTTAGCGACTTAATCACCATTTCGGCGCATAATATGTTTAAAACCATATTAGAGCATCAAGGCTTGATACCTACTGATTTCAAAACATATTTTCAACTTATTAACAGTAGGTACATGTCCCAAACTCAGACTCCCAAATAAGTTATCAAATTATATGTGAAATGACGAAAATGCCCTTTCGAGACATAATTTTGGTCTTAATCATAAATCACACATATAATTGATATTCTACTGATATAACATCATAAAATAGGTAATTTTACAGAATAATTATGTTAATAACATCAGTCTACATATAAGCTCGTTTATTACATTTTTAAATGACGAAATTGCCCTTTTAAGGCATAGTTTGCTTTTAAAACCATAACGAGCCATCATATCAGTAACCTACTGCTATAATAACATATTTTAAACATAATGGCATATGGAACTTGTGGAGGACTCACCCGGTTACCCAGTTTTGCTTTTATGTGTACGGTTAAGCCCACGTGACTAGTTTACGCAACTTAACCGAAACAGGTTTAACCATATCAAAATATTCTCAAATTCCAGAATGTAAAATGGTAACCCATATTATACAAGTCCTAGAACTTGTCGGGTCCAAAATACATTCTTTTCCGGGCATCGCTTAATCTAGCGTTTCATACCGTTATCTTTATTTTAAGTTAGCCGATCTAAGTGAATGACTAATAAAGACCCGCTGGCTAACTAATCGGTTAATAATACCATCCATTCCAGACTATAGACTTCCGGTAGATTGTCGCCAAGCTAGTTTAATTTGATTATGGTTGTGCCTTGCTTATTTTCTTATTTACTAAAGATTTGCAAGCCAGGTAAATACTTTAACTTATTTTCACTTATACGGGCTTGGGATAGGTATATTAATACCGCATGGTTGGATATGGGATCAAAGACCAATGAGTCGGAATTCAAATAATCCATTTTAATTTGTACTGCTTAATATTAAACATTTTGGGTTAAAGCGACCGTGTCCTGGATATCCACAGCTCATTTAATTGCAAATGGCCATGACCTAAGCAGGGGTGTAGGCATACACCCGTCAGATGCTAAATTAAACTATAACCCATTAGGGGTGCACCTATTAAAGGTGTTAAAGTGGTGTGTCGATTAATCAGGATCCCGACATAGTTTTCGGGCTCTAAATGTATATTAGCATGTAAAACTGATAACATGAAAAATTATTTGTCCCAAGTTATTTATAAAATTAAGTACCATTGCGTACACTTAAACGTTTTCGAAATGTTTTCAAAATGAGTCGGTTAAATGTATTTACCAGTGAAAACTGACGTATTTTCAAAAGACTAAGCGCAGGTGACAAGTAGGTAATTAGGCTGGAAGTGCTCGGCGAAGCTTAAGAGGAATTGCAACCCTTTGCTTAGAAGACCTTAGTCTGTTAAATTTATTTTTGTAATCACATTTCGATCCGCCTGTGGATCTAGTTACAAGCGTTGTATTTATTGTTTTGAACTTTGAACATTCAAACGTTTGTAATAGTAATTATCCAGACTTCCGTTGTGTTATATTGTATTGCTTGGTAATGATGATATCAACTTACGTCACGATATTCCCCAACCGGGCCACCCGGGTTACACGTGGAAATTAGGGGTGTGACATATTGATTACCACGTTTGCTTGGTCAATTGACGGGTCAAAGTTATGTTAATAAAAAGTCAAACGGGTCAGTTTTGAAATAAAATCATAACTAACAATGTAGGTGTTATAAAACCTGTTTTGACACACTAACAACTTGGTAATAATCATGAGAACATGTAGGAACATGTTCGGCTCGTCAATCCTAGGTCTAAGATCGGTTCGCAACCAAAAGTCACAAAAGTTGACTTCTGATTTGATTTCAGTTCTGTCCTGATTTAGCAACATTAGCTTATGTCCCTAAGTTGCATTATGACCATGTTATAATGTACTATAACCCTCTGGAGTTATAGGACATGGTCATGTAGTAATCCGAGTCGTTATGCAAGTATCCGATAAATATGCCTAAACTTTGCTAAAATGCCCTTTATATTCAAAAGTATTGTTTTAATATAAACGAGCACATGAATGAATTATGTATTAAATTATAAACATGACTAACTTATTTTGATGTTAATAATCTGGTCATAACCTGAGTTTTGTTTAATTGTCGCAAATCATGCTTTTAAAGGACCAAATCGCCCTTTTGGCGCATAAAACGATTTAAACATAAACTTGACATCAAAACTCAATACCTAATGATGTAATATCATTATTAGAATTATTTGGGATGTTCATTCAGGTTGCAAACTAATTTTGAGCTATAGTTTGCATATTATGCCCTTAAATGACGATATTGCCCTTTCGGCACTTTAAATGGGTTTTAAACATTTAAATGAACCAAAACTTCATACCCGCTGATGTAATATATATAAACCTATTTTTTTCATACAAACCTGGTCACAACAACAGTTTACTTAATTACCATGTAAATCTCATTTAGCGACTTAATCACCATTCGGCGCATAATATGGTTTAAAACCATATTAGAGCATCAAGGCTTGATACCTACTGATTTCAAAACATATTTTCAACTTATTAACAGTAGGTACATGTCCCAAACTCAGACTCCCAAATAAGTTATCAAATTATATGTGAAATGACGAAAATGCCCTTTCGGGACATATTTTGGTCTTAATCTATAAATCACACATATAATTGATATTCTACTGATATAACATCATAAAATAGGTAATTTTACAGAATGATTATGTTAATAACATCAGTCTACGTATAAGCTCGTTTATTACATTTTTAAATGACGAAATTGCCCTTTTAAGGCATAGTTTGCTTTTAAAACCATAACGAGCCATCATATCAGTAACCTACTGCTATAATAACATATTTTAAACATAATGGCATATGGAACTTGTGTAGGACTCACCCGGTTACCCAGTTTTGCTTTTATGTGTACGGTTAAGCCCACGTGACTAGTTTACACAACTTAACCGAAACGGGTTTAACCATATCAAAATATTCTCAAATTCCAGAATGTAAAATGATAACCATATTATACAAGTCCTAGTACTTGTCGGGTCCAAAATACATTCTTTTCCGGGCATCGCTTAATCTAGCGTTTCATACCGTTATCTTTATTTTAAGTTAGCCGGTCTAAGTGAATGACTAAATAAAGACCCGCTAGCTAACTTAATCGGTTAATAATACCATCCATTCCAGACTAGAGAGTTCCGGTAGATTGTCGCCAAGCTAGTTTAATTTGATTATGGTTGTGCCTTGCTTATTTTCTTATTTACTAAAGATTTGCAAGCCAGGTAAATACTTTAACTTATTTTCCCTTATACGGGCTTGGGATACGGTATATTAATACCGCATGGTTGGATATGGGATCAAAGACCAATGAGTCGTGAATTCAAATAATCCATTTTAATTCGTATGCTTAATATTAAACATTTTGGGGTTAAAGCGACCGTGTCCTGGATATCCACAGCTCATTTAATTGCAAATGGCCACAACCTAAGCAAGGGGTGTAGGCATACACCCGTCAGATGCTAAATTAAACTATAACCCATTAGGGGGGCACCTATTAAAGGTGTTAAAGTGGTGTGTCGATTAATCGAGATCCCAACATAGTTTTCGGGCTCTAAATGTATTATTAGCATGTAAAACTGATAACATGAAAAATTATTTGTCCCAAGTTATTTATAAAATTAAGTACCGTTTCGTACACTAAACGTTTTCGAAATGTTTTCAAAATGAGTCGGTTAAATGTATTTACCAGTGAAAAGTGACGTATTTTCAAAAGACTAAGCGCAGGTGACAAGTATAGGTAATTAGGCTGGAAGTGCTCGGCGAAGCTTAAGAGGAATTGCAACCCTTTGCTTAGAAGACCTTAGTCTGTTAAATTTCTTTTTGTAATCACATTTCATCCGCCTCTGGATCTAGTTACAAGCGTTGTATTTATTGTTTTGAACTTTGAACGTTCAAACGTTTGTAATAGTAATTATCCAAAACTTCCGCTGTGTTATATTGTATTGCTTGGTAATGATGATATCAACTTACGTCAGATATTCCCCAACCGGGCCCACCGGGTTACACGTGAAAATTAGGGGTGTGACATACTGGCAACAAAAGTTTGGCAACACGTAAATAAGATCAAAAGTTTGGTCAATTGTTATACTGTTCACAAGGATCGATGCAAAATGTGTTATTATATGGTAATATTATGGAAGAAGTTAATCAAAAGTTATATATAAAATTTCAAATTTAGACCACTAACATGTTTAGGTACATTGAACCAAACAAAAAGGCAATCCAATTAATGTTATTAACTCCAAATAATTGACTTCCATATTATCTTCCAAATCGAATTTTGAATTTAAAATCAAGTCATTATATATCCTCTAAATAAGGAAATAATAATTAACAATAATACTTTTGCAACAAACAAATGGATAGTACCGAACCATTATCATGATCCAAATTCAATTTTCAAACATTAAGGATCAAACCATTAAACTCCAAGAACACATATGATATTCAACCAATCTTCAAACAAAACAATAGAATAGTGGAGCAAAGATTCGACAACATAGTGAAATAAAAACAACCAAACACTTCAAAAGTTTGCACAAATTTTCTAGCCTAATAACAAATTACAAACACAACAATCATAACCCATGATATCACAATATCAAATCCCTAAGCTCAAAAACAACATTAACACGAAAAATCAATTATCACGAATATGAAACATGAGAAAGTAACGAAATCACTTAAACGCGGTATCTATGAGATGGAATAGATCGACCGTGAAATCACATAAAAGAAAAAATAAAAGAAATAAGAGAAAGAAAACAACGATTCGTAACTAACATAGGAGATAGTAACAATAAAGAATGTAAACAGATATAGAAGGGACTAGTTTAAGAACCCGTGATTTTCACGGGTTGGTGAAAGAAAATATCTTCATAATTACCGTTAACATATTCTTTTAATGAAAGAAATGTTCTGGACTAAAATAGTGGCGAAGCTTGAGATTTCCGATCGGGGGTGGAAAACGTATATACCTAAAAAATTCTATACGAAAACCAAATACCGGGCACCACTGAGCGAAAAGTTCGAGAGGGTACTGGGCACTACTGAGCGAAAAGTTCGAGGGGACGGGCGCCCCCTGGCTCCACTTTGCTATGCCCTTGGTACTAACGTAAATATAACACACTTAATAATTGAAATAAATGAATACAAAAAATCACAACTTGTTAAAGACTTCTTTGTACGCGACATTTGTTGTTTCATCTATCGATTTGTCATTCTTGTCTAATATCAGTAATTTGACTACATCTCTAGTTTTTACTTTTGATAAAGCAACATATAACTGACTATTAGTTAAAACAGATTGTTTCAAAAAAAAGTATATTATTCAAGTAATGAAGCTATTATATTGACATATCAAGACAAAAGAAAAGTTTAAAGTTTTTGGGTTTATGCTTCGGATGTAAGGTTTGAGTAAACATAAAACATGTAATAGTTTCGGTAATTGGGTAATCGAGCCGAGTATCATCTAATCTCATACCAGTTATTTATCCACGAAAACGTTTTTTTTCTAATCTCGTACGACATACACGGGATGCTTCACGTATACCTGTAGGGCTCGAGTATATTTGTCATCCCTAGAATTCATAGTCAAGGCAAAGAGCGCCATAATACCATATATTTTGATGAGAAGCCATCCTAAAGGTGGCATCCGCTTTAAATACAAAAATAGAGCACATCTACATTACCGATATAAATGGGGTTACATTTAATCATGTACATGGGGTTTAAGATGTTTGTAATTCATGTTAGCATGATCCAACTCTCTACAGGAAAGAAATTCTAAAATAAATTTCATTTTTTTTATCGATTTTTAAACTCTATTT
The DNA here is from genome assembly GCA_947069175.1 of Scalesia atractyloides. Taxonomy (NCBI): domain Eukaryota; kingdom Viridiplantae; phylum Streptophyta; class Magnoliopsida; order Asterales; family Asteraceae; genus Scalesia; species Scalesia atractyloides. The sequence goes on along the minus strand of CAMTDV010000004.1, from coordinate 73,779,422 downwards.
AATTTTATATTGTATTTCAAGGATATTAATTAGTAAGGATTTTAAAGTTAAAAGGCATCCCTAATAACTTTTAAAAACTAATGATATCAAACATTAAAAGAATTTCATAACTCTAAGAGTTGGTAGGCTTTATCTCTGGAATGCCACAAATGAAAACCAAATGTCTTTTTTTCACATCCAACAAAAACCGAATATATTAAAACAATGGACCAGCAAGAAGCTTTTTTTTAACGACAAAAAAGAAGTTTTATTCCATCAAAAGAAACATTCGGGTTAATAGAACTAATGGAACGTTAACTCGGGTTACATCCATACACCAAAAAACATATTACAAAGTTACACATCAATCACCCCTACGTCAAAGTTACACCAGCTTTCCAAGTCATTGACTTATGCTTGGTTCGACTCCTCAACCCAAAAAAAAAAAAAAAACTCAGCGACCAGATTGTCAATCACAACTGAGTAACAAACTCCCAGACCAGCTGCGCGAATTGGCAAAATACGACCGTCAGTCGTTTCTTCACAAATTTTACATGTGGTAGACTTCAAAAATACATTTTCTCCTGGTTTAAAGACACTCGCCAAGCCAGAAAGTTAACCTTTAGAGAATCCCATTGGTTCCATACAAAGCTATTACAAAGATCCGAAAGAGTGTTGCTTCATATATCGCTTTAAACTTGTGACAAAAACGTCCTATCTGGATCCAAATTCCATCAACATTCGGTCTTCGAGAATCACTATTGCCAGTAACTCTCACATCAAACAATTGAGTTCAGTCGACTCATTAATTTCGGGCTGCCTCACCCATTTTAAATTCAAATCACCGTCCCATTTATTACCGAAACCCGACCATATACAAATACATTCTTGACCCACTCTACGCTAAACGAATTCAGGAGCATGACTCATAATGGCTCATCACTAACCAACACTCATCTAAAATCAAATCCCAAACCACTCACAGGTACCCACACCAATTAGTGTAGCCACCAATACACAACACGAAATGGGCCAAGAAAAACAACATAGATTACACCACACCAAATAAAATGAATCACATAATAACAATAAAGATCTCCAATCTTGCCAGGTTATAGGTAACCTTATAAGGCCATTTAGCTCCCAAGTTAAATTAGATATACAAATCACTTTTAAGTACCACTCTATCTACTGAACAAAAATTAAACAAAAATATTAGTTTGAACTAATAAATCAAGTCACCTTGAGTTCTTAGATCTTTTTGCAATCTGGGTCAGGGACCTCTTTCTCTCTTTCTAGAGAAAACAAAAAAAATGTAATTATCACAGTAATAGCCAAGTGCAAAAGTTAATAAACTTTGTTATCAAATTCAACATGCATAAGGTTTTGCTTGATTAAGATTGCTGAATTGATCTTCTTGTCACAACAATGGGAAGCTTTTCTTTTCTAAAGATTGTGGGTCAGAATCAGGTTTCTTTTTTTTTTTTTTTGCTTAATTAACCTTGTCACTACAATAGGAGCAAATATCTAGCGTATATACGGCCAAAGGGGTGGAATGAATGGGTTGGGTAAAGGGTCAAAAGATGTCAATTTAGGCAAATGGCCCGCCAACAATTTATCTGGTCTGGTTCCGATGACCCGCCAACAATTTAGGCGATCCAAGCATTAGAAAACACTTTTACCTACTTTCAACCCATTTAACTCGTTTCTATATTGTTACTTTTTTACTTTACAATTTGACATGACCCATTATTGAAAACACAACCTGAGTTGACCCATTTTTGTATAAAAGGATTAAAATAGCCACCTTTTAACCCCATTAAATCGTTTCTTTAAAGTTCATTTTTTTTATTTTTACTGTTTGTCCATTATCGATAAATTACGACCCAAAGTGACATGTTTTCAAATGAAATGGTGGAAAGAGCACCTTTTCAACCCATTTAACCCGTTTCATTATATATTTTTTTAATTTTATTTGTGTGTCCCTTTATATAAAAAAACAATTCAATCTGGCTGTTTTTGTAAAAGACAACTGAATAACCTCCTATAATCTAGCCTATCTGCACAGTTATGATTTTTTTAAATGTTTGTAATGTCAAATTCTCTAAAAGAAGATATTTAGAAGTTACCGAGTGCAAGTGCTAAATGGAATGAACCGTCTGAGTAAGAACCCAAAACTGAAGCAGGATATAGCGCTATAGCGCTGGAATTCAAGTCTTGCAATTCTTCACATTCACTGCCCACAAAGAAACAATATACAAATACTGATTAAATAGGGATGAGCATTTGTTACATTTTAACTAAGTTAAAATTTTAGTTATGTACCTAAACGTTATACAGGTAAGAGGTTTGAAAGCCACTAAAAGTAGTGTTAGAACAACTTTAGCCTGCTATTTTGGTTTTTATTCAAACAAATTAAAACACTGATTATCTAAAAAGTACCAAAAGCTACAAAAAAGGTGTAGTGGATCACCCAACCCGCTTTGGACATGAATTAAAAAAAATACTCATTTTCACCAAAATTAGTTGACCCATTAACTAACCCGCCCATATCGCCGCCTCTTAAAAAAGACTTGAAGTTGTAAGGCTCAAGATCGAATAATATAGGCAAAAAGAGCATAAAAAAACCAAGCATCTACTTCAACGAAGGTTCTTCTACGAATTCACTTTGCTGAGTGAATTTAGTCACGAATTAATAGAAATATGTTTGCAATCATGAGGGGTAGCATCCAAACGCAATTTAAAAACGAACTGATTTTTATACCTGACAACACCATAACCATTCGAACTGCATATAATTAATATCCATTTAACGCCCTGATCAGTTCTATGAGCAACTATCCTCATACAACAATGTAGCAACGTATCAGAACAGCTTCTTTCCAAATCAATAGATCTAGAAAGAAAGTGTTGTGTAACCTGATGAATCTGTTGAATGATTCTCAATGGCCTTGTTGAGTCGTATATTTCTTAGGCTAATCCGCTTAGCGGCTGTAAGATCATCATGTAGCCAGTCTTTCACTCCGCCTATTAGTTTCTTCGCTTGGATTGCGATTAGTTGTCGGTACTCGGGTCCCAAATTTTGCTTCACAATCTCTTCTTCATAGTGAAAATTCTTCATCCTTATGATCCTGACATAAAAAATAAACATTAAACCAAATTCTTTCAAATAACTAATTTGCAAAATAATAAAAGTCACAAACAAACATAATGCATAATTTTGCCCCATTTACTTATTAACGCCTTGTTTTAATGAGCCGAATCGCTTGGAAATTGCCCATCATGTTTGTTTAATCTCGCAAATAGGCCGATATCTATTCTAAATCGTTTTAGATTATTTTCACGCGAAAAATAAATCTCAGTTACTGATGGAGGATTAACCTTTCTCTATACATTTCAACTGTAAGAAAAGAGACCGTATTTTTTAGTATTATAATAATAATATAATAATAATAATAATAATATATAATAATGATAATAATAATATAATAATAATAATAAGCAAAAGTACTTACAATTGCAAGACCTTCCTTATATGCCACATTTGTACAACGGAAGTCTAATTTCCAAACCAAGACCATGAAGATTGCTTAAAATGAGACCAGTCTTGACTACAAACTGAGGTAGTTCCTTAAAGGATTTCACATAAGACACAGAATTATAATCTTGTAAGCAAATGACCAACAATAAAACTACCTTTAGTTCAATCATAACATACCTTAGTTTCGCCACTCGAGTGCTATAACCTGCCAAACACTAAACAATCAATTATATGATAATTACAACTTCAAACCGTAAAAGCGTATCCAAAGACAGTCTCCTGCAGGGTGTCTCGGTATAACTGATTCTGATTATTCCATATCACATGATCAATTTCAAAGCACAATGGTAAATGAAGACAAATATCTCATAGTCAACAAAGGGTGTGTGTGTATCATTTAAGTTCAGGGTTGTGTTCATGAATAATATGAAAAACTCGGCCTAGATGCTGAATGCAAGTACATAACAGTGAGTTCAGGGTTGTGTTCATGATAATATGAAAAACTCGACCTTGAAGCTGAATGCAAGTACATAATAGCAACAACCAACGATGTCAAGCAACATTAATAAAAAGAATGAAACCTGACATTTAATTTGCAATGCCATATGACATATAATAATAAGAACAATAATGATAACGATAACAATAATAGCGATACTAAGAATAATAACTATAATAATCATAACGATAACGATAACAATAAGAAGAAGAAGAAGATCAAACTCCATGTCACTGTTCGAAGCTGATGCACTTGTAGCTTGTAGGATACTTGGAACCGACTCCTTATATGATGAAACTGATCCGTTAGCGATGACATCATCCTCATTTTCAGATGCACGTTACTAAGTATCACAGGGTCGGTATACTATACCTTACTCGTATTTAGTAATCTACTTTCGGGTAATAGCGTAATACAAAGTTGAGCGGCAGTTGATTATGGTAGGCATCATGGATTAGTGATACATGTCCGTCTTCCTGCACATAGCAAAACAAACACACACCATCAAGGCCTTAACTTTATGTTATGCTAAAAACAAACACAACAAGAAAAAAACTCTTTGTAGCAATTATACATAGTTAAGCAGCAAAGTATTAGTTCTTACTAAACACATTATGAATGTTATCTCAATTCTCAAATGGATCAAATTAAAAGTTTTAGCTAACAAAAATGGGTCAACTATTGAATAGTTGACATCATAAATAACATGCATTTTACTTAAACATGTACTTTATCTCAATTCTCAAACGGGTCAAATTAATAGTTAAGCTAAAAGGATATCGGGTCAAATACAACAGATACATCCTTTATAGTACCATATAGGATGAGCTCGGTACCAACCGGTACCGAAAATCCCAAAAAACGGGTACCGGTACCGAAAATACCCTGTACGGTACGGTTCGGAACCAATACCAGTACGGACCGGCATTTGAAGGTAAAATTCGGTAAATACCGGTACCGAATCGTACCTAAAATCAACTCGGTTCAGGAAATTCGGTATCGGTAATAAGATTATGGTATACAATTTCGGATGAACTCAAACAGAATATCAAATAACCACAAAATAGGGATTATCGAACAACAAAAACATCAAAAGAGATGAAATCGCATAACATATAAACAAATGTCATCTAACATATTCAAATAAACGATTGATTAAACTTGAATATGAATATGAATTCAGGATGCAAAATACCGAATTCGAGAAACACTAAACCAGGTATATCTAAGCAAAATAATCAATTGCCCTCTCCATATCTCATAATCTAAAACGCAGATCTAAAACCGTAGTCTCGCAAAAACTCACAATAGAAACCAAAATTAACCTAATCAATAAAAAATTCACAATAACAAAAAGCAGCTGCGTTCATAACAACATGAAATCTAGATCAAATTGAATAGTGAATATTTCGATCTAAAAAAAAGAATACATACATCAGATTATTGCTCAAGATCTAGATGAAATCGAATAGTGAAATCGTACCTTTGGAATCGCCATGTAGAATACATAGAGAGTTAGAGTTCTTGATTAGAAGAAGCTTCAATCAAAAAGGAAACTCTGATTCTGAAGATAAACATTCGATCGAAGTTATAGATATTCATCTAGGGCTTTAATCCAATCGATACAGGAAAGGGTTAAGAAGATTATGAAGAACACAGATTTCGTAGAGGAGAGAGACGGCGGTGGAAAGATGAAGGGAATGCTTATTCGCGTGTGCGATTTAATGAGACAAAGAGAATAGGAAATTAGTTAGGCGCCCATTGAGTAATTATCTTGATAAAGAGATGTCCACATCATGAAAATGAAAATGATTGGTTAACGATATAGAAAGTGGTTAAGATGTATTATTTTAGTATAGTAGATTAATTCGTACCTTTGATGACGAAAAAATTTAATTATTAGAAAAGAATTGTGATTGAAGATGGGAAACCCTAGATTAAGAACGAATGCAAAACAAAAAACAAACAAATAAATAGAATTAGTAAATCATGATGATTAATAGAAAGAAATTGGAAACCAACCTTGACGATGAAGATGTTTCAGGAGGCGATCTAGGGATGGAGAAGATAGAGTCGTGTGATGGAAGATAGAAACCCTAGGAAGAGAAAGAGAGAAACCCTAATCGGTCTGGTGAGATTGTGAGGTAAAGAAAGAAAGGAGTCGGGTTTAAGTTTATATATGATAACAATTTTTGACCCGTTTTAGTCAAGTGGATAGTCCAAATTAGATACACCAAAGGGATTTCTTGTGATTTTTGGCGGCAAAATAGAAAATAGAAGCCCTAGATGGATGCCATATGTCCTCTAATTATGAACTTTATTAGGCTATGGGGTATGGGGCGGGGATTTCAGCGTGGGTTGGGTGAAACGCCCAAGGTACCACCCCGGGTGGGCTTGGGTTTCAGTGTAGCCCGTTGGGCGGCGGGGCTTTCTGACCCGGCGTTGGGCGAGGCTACCAAGATGACATGGAGGAGGTTGATTAGCGGTTTGGCTAGGTGGGCCTCCACCTATTTGAATTTTAAAATTAAACCGTTGGGCCAAGCCAAACGGCTAACCCAACCGGTTATAAAACCCCACCTCCTCACCTTTCGCTAACCCAAACGGCTAACCACCACCGCATGTTACCTTCGCTATCCACCGCCTGATCATGGCCTCGTGGACAAACGAAGAAGAGCTTGCACTTGTAACGAGTGTTGCGGACGCTATGAAGGCTCACCAACCCGACGAAACCCGTTACTGGCCAGCGGCTTTCGCGAGCTATCGGCATAACGTCGGGAACGACCAGCACAACCTAAATGCGTGCCAACACAAGTGGCGCGAACTACGGCCGAAACTCGATCGGTTCAAAGCCTACTACGAAAGCGTCCCGGGCGGGGACATAAGCCACGACGACCGGGTGGAGGTGGCCAACATCGAGTACCGGTGCAAGGAGAGGAAGACATTCGACAAGCTCCCCCTCTTCGAGATCTACCTAACCATTTAGGTTTTTTTTATGTTTAAGTATGTTTTTTTTAGATTTGTATTTTTTTTGTAGAATTTTGTAATTTTTAGGAATTTTTAATAATATTTTTAGGTTTTTTAATATTGTGTTTATTTATAAAAAAATTGAAAAAAATAAAATAAATGTCCACGTGGCTAGGCCACGCGGACAAGCCACGCCCCACCATACCCACCGCATGGATGCATGACCGGCGATGCCCCTCCAACTCCACGTGTCAGGCCTTGCCCCAAACCCCCGCCCCACCATACCCCATAGCCTTAGATAGGATAGATTTCATTGATTGGGTTACATGAGTGTATATCATAAAATATTATAAACTAGTTTAAGTTCACGTATGTAATACGTGTAACCTCACAATAAAATATTTATTTAACATTGTTAACATAATTTTTTTAATAAAGAAATGTTCAATTACTAACGTAATATTAAAATAAACTGAATTTTAATAAATGACTCAATCTCTGGTTTTACTCTTGATAAAGCGACGTACAATGACCATGAGTGAAAACGGGTTGTTTCAAGTACAAACCAACCGCATATAGTGATTATCCTTGGCTTTGTTGATTGTCATCGCGGAACATTTAGCTAATGGAAATTGGCTCACTTGAAATGTGAAAGGAATCTTTTTATCCGAAGTTATCAAATTAATTCTAGTTATAAGTAATTACATGCTGACTTCATAGATGATTTTGAAAAAAAATGTTTGTGCAATTAATTTTGCGTAAATGATGTTTCCTTTATATCTTGTGAAGCCATGTGGATAATAATCAATTTATTTATCAAATATAGACTAAAAAGGTATTCAAATAAGCAAAATATCAAACTCTTAAAGAACATCATATTTATTGAAAAACCAGTACACTTGGTTAGCCACAAATGAACAACCAATCACATAAATGTCAATATAAATTTTAGTCAAACCCAATTGCTTAATGGTATGTTAATTATAAAGTTGTAGTATTCAGTCTATTGAAAAGTTGTAGTATACAGTCTACCGGAAAGTTGTAGTATATAGTCTATCGGAAAGGCATGTATGAACAAATATCATTTAATTTTTTAGGAAGCAATATATAGCATTTAGTCTGCCAAGCGGTTTCGAATGAATTGTCAGATCCAACAATTCCGGATTGTGCTGAAGCAATAGATACCGATTGATCAATTAGGGCAACCAATAATACAATTTAATTGTGATCACAGGCGAAGCAGATGTCCGGTATGCTTCGAATGATGGCTAGACCCTTTCCTACAATGACCGGAACCACTCATTTTCGATCAACAAACAACTTATGTCCGTCGTCGCACCTCAATAACCATAGTGATCACTGTTTTGGTTCCATTTTCAGTAAAACGACATTGATCATTCCACCAAAACTCCATTTTGTTGCTAAAACAAAAATCATCCGAAACTGTCACTATTCGGATAAGGCACGTTAATTAGTTTTTCATTCATTTATATGACTTTGTTTTATAATATAGAACTTAGGGGTTGTTTGGCAACTTCTGAATAGTTAAGAGGTCTGGACTATTAAGAGCCAGTATAATGCTTAACCGTTCAGAGGCAAAGGTTTGGCCAATTCAGATTAGAGGTCTTAACCATTCAAACTCAGTATAATGCTTAACCATTCAGAGCCAAATGTCTGAACCATTCAGACATCTGCTCGCGAAACAAACAGTCTGAATCATTAAGTGTTGAACCAGTAAGAAGTCTGAAACGTTAAGAGCCCAGCAAAAGGTAAAAAAGCAGCCTCATAGTGTGTTTCAGACTAAGGATCAGCGTTTGTAAAACAATATAAAACACATTTTTCACTCGAGTTACGGGAGCCTGGGGTCGAGATCACCTTTTTCAAAAGTCGGGTTTATCAAAATTTATAAGATCTGTAGAACATCTGTTGAAATGTGCAGCCTCCAATTTTCTACCATCAAGTAATATACTAATGTTATTTGCTTATGTGACAATTATAATATTTATTTTATGATAACTGACACATTTAAAAAAATAATATATATACGTGATTAAATTGTCTCTGTTACCTTGGAAGCCATCTTACTATAATACAAAAGTGTAACATCCCACATTGGTTGTGAATGGGAATGAAAGCTTCCTTATAAGGGGTTTGATACCTTCACCATCATGACGCGTTTTAAATCCGTGTAGTAATGGCGGTTCGTCCCAGCCAAAGGGGACAATATCATGGTGCGGTTATGCTTGGGCTGTTACAGATGGTATCAGAGCTAGGGACCGGATTGGTGTGCCAGCGAGGACACTGGCCCCGTAAGGTGGTGGATTGTAACATCCGACATTGGTTGTGAAGGGGAACAAAGGCTTCCCTATAAGGGGGCTTGATACCTTCACCATCATGACGCGTTTTAAATCCGTGAGGCGATAGCCGTTCGTCCCGGCTAAAGCGGACAATATCATGGTGCGGTTGTGCTTGGGCTGTTACATAAAGCAACAATCATTTCACTAATCAATAAAAGTCTATATGCCAAAATCGCGATTAGAAAATAATGTGCTTGTTTATTGAACTATAGAGTAGAACATTAACAAATTCCATCTTTTCATAAGGGGAATAATTAATAAGTATATTCAACTCCAATTATAAGTCTTTCCATCAATATCATATCTCACATATATCTTTTAAATAGTATAGTAATCTAATGACACAACAACGATTGAGATTTTTGCCTAAAAATAACACTAATATTTTTTTTACAGAGGCGTCTGCCAGCTTGCCCCATTCCTTACTACGCCCATGTGTGGACCCAAATAAAAGCATAACTGAATTAATAGTGACATTTCGAATTCTGTTGGTGATAATAAACATTTCTTTTTTGATGGTTGCATAGATCATATCTTCAGTAACATTTCCATAGGTTGATTAAAAAAAGTTTGCAAGACCAATTTTGTATCTATTGATTATAAAATATGATTTACAAAACATATGTGGGAATATGATATTCATTCAGCAGTAAAAAGTAGAATGGTTTAGTTCAACACACTTTGTCAAGCTATTAATCATCCCCTGTTAAAGCTTAGTAGCTTACCATAGATTATTAATCAAGTTTTTTTTAACAATAACTTTCATTAAGCAAAAGCTAGCAAGAAACTAGAAAAATAAACAACGTTCAGGCTTACAAATTGAAAACAATCCAATCTTTTCACGAAAGATCGGTAATCGGAGACCTATTTTTAATCCAAAAGTAAGCTAAGGATTTTATATCCTCCAAAACTTTAGTTGCACTTGCTTTCTTGCCCGCAAAAACTGCTTCGTTTCTCTCCTTCCAAATGCACTAGCAAGCAGTAAGAACAATCTCATTTATCACCTTCTTTTTGCGAGCTACCAGATTGAGGTTCTTATGAACCAAACACAAATCCTGAACTTCAAAAGCAAAAATAAGCAGAATCTGGCACCCTGTACTAACGCCCTGAGAAGCAAACTGGCAAGAATTCAATAAAGGATCTACCGTTTCCTCCATGTCTCCACATAACTTGCATGAACCATCATCTATGGAAACATTTCTTTGAAGCAAGGCATCAATAGCTGGGATCCTCTTTTTCTCTGCACGCCACAGAAAAATATTGAGTTTTCTTGGAACCCAATTGTTCCATTGTACCACGAACGGAGCTGCAGTAATAACTAAACTCGACAAGATCTTTTTCATGGAAGCAACCGAGAAAGCTTCACTCGCTTCCGGTATCCATAGCAAACGATCCGGAGTATCCTTCACAGCTACTCTACTGGTCAAAAGTAAACATTCCTCCAATTCTGCTAATTCTGCTTTATCTAAATTTTCCTTTTTCCATACCACTTCTAATTCACCATGTTATCCACTCTATCCATACACTCATGAATCAATACTTTTTTTTGAGTTGTTCTATGCGAAACAAATTTGGGAACCTCACACACAACGGTAGATTTGTAACCCAAGGGTCCAACCAAAAACGAATATTATCTCCCCACCCTACTTCCCCTTTTATAAGATCAAACATCTTCATATTATAATTCTCCAAGATAGCATCAACATGAACTATATTTTTCCACGTACCCGACCAAATTTTCTTGCAAGGCATGAAAGACCAAGAGCGTTTAGTCATGTGTAAAGCAGAAATAACCCTCCTCCATAATGCGTTCGGTTCGTTCTTGAACCTCCACCACCACTTTGAAAGTAATGCGATATTATCTTCTTTTAAAGGAGTTAAGCCAAGACCTCCTTCTTTAATCGGAGATGTGATTATTTTCCAACTAACCCAACCCAACTCATCCTATGTTTATCTTCATTACCACCCCTAGAAAATCATCTCCTCTTAGCTTCAAGTTGATCTATAATTTTGTATGGGGCTTTGAACAATGAGAAAAAATAAGTTGGTAATGTTTCCATTAAGTTAACCGCCCCCCTACGGATAAAGTTGACGCTTTCCAAATCAAAAGTCTCTTATCAAAAGTGTCAAGGATAGAATTCCAATACATAATTTTATCACATTTGCTCTGATAGTAAGACCGAGATATTGACAAGGAAATTCTCACATTTAGACCTAATCAAATTGGCTAAACCACTTGCTTCTACCGAATCACCCGCACACCAATAAGATTCGACTTATTATGATTAATTTATAATCTCGAAACCAAATGAAAGCATCTAAGAATCCTTGCCATATTGAGAATATTTTCTTTAGACCTATCTCCCCCCAAAAGGGCATTATCTGCATACAACATGTGGGACACAATAGGGCCAAAATTCAGAGTTTGAATACCTTTAAATATACCCAAATCCACCACCTTTGAGATCATACAAGAAAGGGCTTCCATTATTATAATGAAAATGAATGGAGACAAGGGATCTCCCTACCTAACCCCTCTTTGGAAATTAAAGTCAAATGAAGGAGACCCATTTACCAACACAGGCGATCTTGCCGACGCCAAAACACCCTTATCCATTGACGCCATTTACTTGGGAAGTTCATTTGCTCCATAATCGAGTTTATAAAACTCAAACCAATATGATCAAACGCCTTTTCAAAATCAATTTTGAAGATGAAACTTTTCATCTAATTTTTCTTTGCCAACGAAATTAATTCATTTATTATGAATGGACCATAAATAATATTTCTACCTTTCAAGAAAGCCGATTGAGTATCTGAAATAATCGAATTCATCACCTTTATAATTCTATTAGCAAGCACTTTTTTACTAATAGAACCAATCATATTAATGGGTCTAAAGTCTTTGAACCCTATTGGATCTAAGACTTTGGAAAAAGAGAGATAAAAGAGGCACTACAACCTCTTGAAATGATACTTGTGTCATGAAAATGATTTAACACCGCCAAAAAAAACTGGACCAAGGTACTCCCAATAACGCTTAATAAACCGGAAGTTAAACCCATCCGGCCCGGGACACAATCCGCACTACACTCGCACACTGTCTCTTTGACTTCACTCCCAGAAAATGGAAAAAGAAGAGAACGACTTCTATATCATTAAGCTTCTTCAAGTCATACACCTCAACAATGGACGATCGGGCATTGGTTCTTTGAACCGGTTTGTAAAGAATTTTAGAGCTTCCCTTTTAATAATATTCGGGTTATTACACCACGAACCATTTAACTCCAATCCATGCATCCTCCTTTTAATCTCCTTACTTTTTATTACCCCGTGAAAGAAGGAAGAATTGTCATCTCCAAAAGACGCCCATTTCACATGTTGTCTTAGCTCCTTTATTTTATTCGAGTCCTTCTCCAATATGGTAGCCTTACATTCTGAATAAACTCACTGCTCCTCTCCGGTTAAATCATGAACTTCAAGAACGCCATCCGATAAAAAAGATCTTTGGAAGCGCATTCACGCTCTTCTTCTTCCTTACTTCTCTTTTCAGCCATCCATACTTTTAAACATTTTTTATAACGATTCAACTTGTTAAACAAAAACATATACCGAGGACCTGAATAAGAAAAAGAGTCATTCGCCTCTTTAATTACGTTGTCAATGCCTTCCTTTCCAAACAAGAATAAAAAAGCGAAACGGGGTTACACCAAAATCCACCGTTCTGTAGCCAAAACCAATGGGAGTGGTCCGATAAAAACCTTGGTAAAGCAGTTAAACAAGCATCCGACCAAATCTCAACAACCTTATTACATACAAAAACGATCTATCTTGCTCAAATTTAACTTTAACACCTTTACCTGTGATGTCTGTTGTGAAGAACATACAAAAACCGAAATAAACTATATAGTAGAGTAAGTCGGATATCGATCCAGAGGAGGATTGTGGAAAGTGTTGTAATGCTCAGTATTGATTAACTACTAATGAAAACATAAAACTCAGTTGATGGTTTGATTGATTATCTAAATTAACAACTAAAATCGAGATTTAATCAATAAGAGAAACAATGGTTCCTCCAGATTTCAGGTTTTGTAGCCAGACTCAATTATGTGTTTAATCGAAACACATACATAGACATAAGTGTTTAACCTAATTAACCGATTGTGATAATCAATGACTAAGTACTCTGGTCAATACATAACGAGAGGTTATCTTAATGACTATCAATTACAATTACCAACCCTGATCCCATAGCAAATATATCCCGATTACTAGAATTCTCGGGAATTGAATGATCAAAGATTAAAGTTAAAGAAAAAGTAATCAGTTACAATTGATTAATCAAATCAAAGGTGAAAAGCATGAATGCTTAGATCACCGAGTTCAAACGATTATCACAAAACACATAAAATCATCCAACTTACAAAAACCCTCCATCCGGAGGAAACCATACAAGTTTAGCCGCTCATCTCACAAGTAACGTCTTCAAAAGTTTGATCGAACGATGAATTCATGATCGCTATGATTAAGTGAGTTGGAATGATGATGATGATGATAAATGATGAAAAGCCTTCAACTTTGTGCCTCCCAAAGGGCCAAATTCGTTCTTAGGTTCCAAGATAACCATTAGAATGAGAAATAAACCCTAATATACCCATGAATACCTAAAACCCGCGTTTTTTCGTCAATCGGACCGTAAGCTACGATCTAGGACCGTGAGCTACGGTCCTGAAATGTTGTCTCCTTTGCCTGACCTCACCGTAACCTACGGTGGTAGACCGTAGGTTACAGCCCCCAATATCTGGTTACTTCTTCGCTGGCCACAAACAACCATAACCTACGGTTTGGTGACCGTAGGCTACGGCGGGATTGTAACTCCCCTTTTTGCCTTCATAAACAACTTTCAATAATTGACTAGCAGACCCCTGAAGTTATCTCTTTCATATTTCTCATGTTTTAGTCATAATTTAACTTCCAATTAAGTACGCCCCTAGACTTTGTTCTTCCGCATTCCTTGCATCTTCAAGTCATTTTCTCAACCGAACATATCTCGAACGGTACCATAAGCTGCAATTACCATTCTTGAACATTCCACTTCATCTTTAACTGCTGTAACTTCCCTGAATTACGTGTTTAACCTGCAAATCAACAAACACTCATAGTTTCCCATTCAACGCATGTAAACACATAAGACGCATATAAAACTTAACCTAAAGACACATTTAAGCTCGGGTTTCACCATCTCCATCACATTCCCACACTTACCTTTGATTGTCCTTAACCAAACCAATCTGAAACTACTCACCACATAACAACACCTCTAAATCCCTTTACCGATTCAACAATTTAAGTTCCCAAGTCATACCCGTCCCACAGACTATACATTCGAGGTTGACAGTCTGACAAACAATTAATGCAATTCAAAATTCAAGACTTGTCTATTTAAAACTAACATGCTTACGATTCCAACACATGCTATACACCCCTCACAATATACTATCCTCTCGGCTAATATCTGCACTAGCGTGTAATGTGCTAGTATATAACACTCATAACCAAATATGCAATTCTGCAATCATAAGCTTGTATAACAATCAAACCTCCACTGCAATATGTAACATGACACATATCAAAAGAACTTTGGGTTTTTGGGCTTAGGCTAAAGTAGGGAAATTTTTGACTTTTTATTTTTATGTGGCGAACGAATAACTACCAAACCGTGACAACTTATTTCAACACATAACAAATCACACCTTCGGGTTGGTTTCTACCCAAAACAATGTATTATTCACAAAAACCTTTCTTTTTCATTCTTTTTCTCTTTTCTATATTTTTCTCTTTTTTCATAACTTCTCGTTCACGGTAGGTTAAAACACGATTCACATTGGGTGGACAAACAAAAGGTATATAGGCTCAACAGGGCTACTAAGGGTAATGGTTGGGTGAACATAAACAACACACATACGAACGGTGAAAGGTAATCCTAATGCCTTTATCATTTATGTGCACATGTCAACAACACAATCTCAGTATGCATCAAATTATACAAGTTCTACCACAGAATAACATATGGCCTGCCCTCAACAAATGAATTCACAATGTCAAGCATTCTATCAGTTCTATAGGCTCAAAAATCTCACCAAGAAAGGGAAAATAGGCTACCGACATGTAGCATATGCAATCTAAAGCATGTTACCCCTAAATAGACATCTCTTTTCAATGCTTTTATCTAAAATCAGTTGTCAGACCTACTCTCATGAAACTTAAAGGGACAACCATGACAAAGGACTATGTTAGCTTACACGGTAAGGAACCCATTAGTGATTGAAACCTTAGGCTTTTCTAACTGATTAGCATACTTAAGGAGATAAAAAATAATTTTCAAAATTTTCAATTTTTTCAATTTTCATCGATTCCAATCACTTTCAATCTCTTTAAGAGTTAATTAACCAATCCCCTTCTCCAGTCCCTACATCCCCACACTTGAGATACATTGTCCCCAATGTATGGTGCTTTTAAACTAACCTGGGAATACCAACCAAACAACCCATGAGTGACTAACTCATATCACGATAACAAACACATTCCCCAAACTTATAAAGTTTTACACCACCAAGAACAATTTAACAGTAAAAATGCAAGATAGAAAAACACATGCACCTGTTCAGAACACAAGTGAATGTCTACAATGGTGTAGTTGTTGCATTCTAATCGGAAAATATGCACCCCAAGGATTCTTTGCTTCCGAACTAGGATGTTTCCAAACATCCCCACACTTGAAATATTGCATACATAGGTATGAAAGGTAATACACCAAAACGAGACAAAACAAAACAAACTCTATATCCTCGGGCTGCCTCCCGAGAGCGCTAAGTTTAAAGTCTTCAGCCAAACCATACCTTGTTTTACTTAGGTGGCTCAGATACCTTGTTTTACTTAGGGTGGCTCAAATAATCGTAAGGGTCGTAAGAAATAGACTGTAGTAAACACTGAAATATAACTTACAATTCATGTAGCTTAAAGTGACAAACCCACCCTTGCAATCGATCTGTGCATTTGCTGTATACAAGAATGGACGCCCCAATATTACCTGCGGCTGCATGTGCGTTGTACTGCTGCATAGTCGATCACCATAAAATCAACCGGATAGTAAAACTCGCCAAGTTAGATTATCACATTTTTCACAACCCCCTAGGTTGTTTCCGACTCGCGTTTGCGAACATTGCCATGTTGTCACATGCTTGTAGAGGACCAAAGTCATATTGGTCGTACAAACTTCCGGGGAGTTCGCTCACCGACGCTCCATAATCCAACAGCGCTTTATGGATTTTGAATTTCCCAACTTGAATTAGGACGACCAACTCCCTAAATCAATGCTGGCACTCTCAACATTCATATCCTTTATACCTGCAACTACATCAACCAAAGAAGACATTAAACTCTTATCATTTAAACCATTTTTCAGAACGGAACTTACCTCACTGATTGGTACATTCTTCGTGTTCTTGGGGTTCGTTGAGTGTCACTGGGGAGTTTCCCACTCTGTTATTTCGAACTAGCCATCTTGCTAGCTAATTGTCCCATTTGCGTGGTTAGCGACTGTATGGTTTTGTCCCGAATCTATCTTTTTGCGCTCTCACTTAATCCATCTGACTGCGCTTCTACATGTCCTGTTGGATGGACTTCACCATCTCCATCATCTCGTTGCTAACAGGGGTGTTAGAGGATCTACTGATCCACCTTGATTATTCGAAATCCCCCTTGAAAGCTGTTCAGCGAGGCTGATTGAAGTTCCTTTGACCACCCGACTGTTTATTACCTTGAAAGCTGGGATTGCTTTGATTATTAGCATTCCCATAGCTAAAGTTTGGTGATTTTTAAGGCCCGGATGGTAGGTATTGGAGTTCATAGTGAAATTTCTACCACGCCTCCACCTCCTTGCACATAATTTACTTCATCAGCATTACCAAATATGCTAGGGCATTGATCTGCAATGTGCCCTAGATCTCCACAATATCCACAAACCGGGTATTTCCTATTATTAACATCTGGTGCATTATCCACCGCTCTCACAACTTCTTGCCGAGTGCTTCTCGAAGACTGAGCTTTCCGTTTCGATGTTCTTGCATTCCTTTCCAGATATTCCCAATCAACATGTTCATAATTCGTACGAAACGTTTCGTTCGATGTCGAGCTTAGATCCCTTACGTCTTCATCTGTCAAACCCTCATGGAAGGCATTAAGTAACTCTGATAACTGAATCCCATGATGCGGACAATTCTTTAGCATCATCTTGAATTGGTTAAAAGCTTCATGGAAAAGCTCACGGGTTGTTGTCGGAAACCTCGGACGTCTTTACTAGCGTTATTCGTACGCCGAGGAGTGTAGAATTCATCTAAGAACAGCTGCTGCATCTCGGGCCATGTGAATATCGAGGCGGATGGTAATGAGTGAAACCATTGTTGTGCTTTGTCTTCGAGTGTGAATTGGAAAAGTACCAATTTCACATCATTCGCCAAAAAACCTTGACCTCTGATCGTGTTGCAAAGCACATCATATGCAGCAATATGCAAATATGGCTCTTCATGTGCCAAGCCATGATACTTAGGCAAACTCGGTATAGAGTGTGCTCGAACTTCATACGACCTACCTCCTTGTAATTGCGGAATCACAACCGGTGATGGGTTGTTAGCTATGGTAGGTTTGAAGTGACTCTCAACTCCTCTCACTGGTCCCCGATCATATCTTCTGGGAATACCTTTCGGTTGATTAACCGGTGGGACCAAATTCCGAGGAAGAGGCCTTTGCTAACCCGATATCTGATTCACCGGAGTGGCAATGGAATATCAATGGGTCTTCTCGGAATAAGTTGTTGATTGATCGGATCAAGATGCTGGAATTGCGGTTGTTGCAACGGTATTTGTAGTACTTGTGGCATTGCATTAACCGGTTGTTGATTGGCTGGATTAGGTGCATGTACTGATTGTTGATACCCTTGTGCTTCAAAAATTCCCTAATCAACCGACTGAAATCCCATATTATGCCCTTCTTGAATTCCCAAACCCATCATTTGTCGATCATACTTGTTACCCCCGTAACTTTCATATCCTTCGTATCCATCCCCGTAATCCATCTTACCCTCCTGTTGATTGAACATGGCAGTTCTAGCCGAATAATGTTGTGGTTGTTGTGAGGGTTTGTAATATGTATGTTGCGTTGGAAGAGGAAGGTTAGTAGCTGAGTTCGAAGGCCAGTTTGGTCGGGTGGGATAACAGTGTCATCCGCAACAATCCTTACATATGGTGAGGAATGTTGGATGTTGGATGTTTGAGAGTAGGTTTGGTTGGGAAAGGGTGGAAGATTATTTAGGTTGGGAAACAGTGGTGGTGGTGGTATTGGTGGCATTTGTGTTGTAGCGTGTTGGGTGGTCTATGATTGTGTTTCAGGTGGTATAGTTGTGTTCGGTGCTGGTTGGGTAGGTGTTGGTGAGAACTGGGTTTGCTGAGATGGAGTGACAGGCTAGGTTTCGAGACTACCTAAGTTTTCCATTGTTTTGGATGCGGTTATTGGTGATTGCAGAATTCTGTTGTCTCGGTGCACGACTCTAGTTTGCCGACCAGTCCTCTCAATTTCTAGATCAAACACTAAAGGCGAAGACTTCCCGGATTTCCAAGTATGATGCATGCACGTATGATATCACCTGCACAACACAAACAAAAGAAACCTCGCGTAATTCCGAACAAAATAAAACAAAATGGAACTAGTTTTGAATTTTTATCTATTTTTAACTAAGAACTTAACACTAAACACTTTGCATACGCCTCCCCGAAAACGGCGCCATTTTGATGTCTGTCGTGAAGAACATGCAAAAACTGAAATAAACTATATAGATAGAGTAAGTCGGATATCGATTCAGAGGAGGATTGTGGAAAGTGTGTAATGCTCGGTATTGATTAACTACTAACGAAAACGTAAAACTCAGTTGACGGTTTGTTTGGTTATCTAAATTAACAACTAAAATTTTAGTTTAAATCAGTAAGAGAAACAATGGTTCCTCCAGATTTCAGGGGGTTTGTAGATAGACTCAGTTATGTGTTTAATTGTCATAGACATAAATGTTTTAATCTAATTAACCAATTGTGATAATCAAAGACTAAGTACTCCGGTCAATACATAACAGGAGGTTATCTAATGACTATCAATTACAATTATCAAATAGAAGTTAGCTCGTATCTACATCAGCGAAATCGTAAGCCGTCATGGTGTACCGTTAAGCATTATTTCAGATCGTGATGGTCGTTTCACTTCACGAACATGGCAAGCCGTACAAGCCGCTTTGGGTACACGATTAGACCTCAGTACCGCTTATCATCCTCAAACTGATGGACAATCTGAACGCACCATTCAAACTCTTGAAGACATGCTTCGAGCATGTGTCATAGACTTCAAAGGGAATTGGGACGCTCATCTACCATTAGTCGAATTTTCGTACAACAACAGCTATCATTCAAGTATCGGCATGGCACCTTTCGAAGCTTTATATGGTCGTAAGTGCCGATCTCCAGTATGTTGGCACGAAATTGGAGAAGCTCAAATCACCGGTCCAGAATTAATCCAAGAAACAACAGACAAGATCCATCAAATTCGAAACAATCTTCTAGCAGCACAAAGTCGTCAAAAGAGTTATGCAGACAAACGACGAAAGCCCTTGGAGTTTAACGTTGGTGATCAAGTACTTTTAAAAGTATCACCGTGGAGGGTGTGGTTCGTTTTGGCCAAAAAGGCAAGCTAGCACCACGCTACGTAGGACCTTTCAAGATACTCGAAAGAGTAGGACCTGTAGCATACAAGCTTGACCTACCAGAAGAACTCAACAGAATTCATCCCACATTCCGCGTATCAAACTTGAAGAAGTGCCTCGCCGATGAAAATCTCCATATTCCTCTAGAAGACATTCAAGTCGATGAATCTATGCATTTCAGTGAAAGACCAGTAGAAATTATGGACTTCGGAGAGAAACGTTTAAGACGAAGCCGTATTCCAATCGTCAGGGTACGCTGGGAGTCAAAACGAGAACCTGAGTTTACTTGGGAACGTGAAGACTCAATGCGCGAGAAATAGCCACATCTTTTTCCGGTTACCACTACTACCTAAATTTCAGGACGAAATTTCTAAAAGTAGGGGATACTGTAACATTCGTCGAAAAACGGGTTTCCAAACCCGCTTCGTTTGTAAATCGAATATCAAGTTATAAAAATTTCGTTGCGTATTTATGATTATTTTAATTTTAAACGATACATAATTAATAAACAAATTAGAATTTAAAAACTATAATTGATAAAAAGTGAAAATAAAATAAATAAAAAAGAAAGAAGGCTGCCGGGTTTCGAACCCGGGTCAGCCGGGTCTACCTCAAAGACTTAACTCACGCATATCCCACCACTCCGCCACTTGTGTTATTTGTTGACATATCAAAACAATTAATACATATAATGAAACGCGAAGTTGAATTCAGTCGCTCAGCACGCCCAAATCACTCTCGCCGGAAATTCCGACGATTTCGCCAATCATCGTCGGTTCTTTTGACTTAACGGATGTATTAACATCAACGTCGGTTATAACCGATGTCTAATCCGGCGACATCAGTCATAACCGCCGGAGAAAAACTGACCAACGAATCAAGACTGAAATCAGACCCAATTCATCGCGATTCTTCCCTATAAATACACACCCAAGTCTCTGGAAATCATTTCGCTCAAAATCGCACCATTTCTCGAATCAATTTCACTCGCCGGAGATTTTCTGCAATCATCGGACTTTCGCCGGAAAACTGAGACTCACATCAAAACGGTAAATACCTTGACTCTTTCGGTTTCAATCCATTGTTAGACTATTACTAACTTCAATTCATCAACCAGAATCCATCCCAGACGACGTAGCCGGAATATTCTGCTTTCGCCGGAAAACTTCTGGAATTTCCAAATCACGCTGTGAATCGGTATAATCATTCAAACCTTCTGTTAATCATTGTTTAGTAACTCAATTTCACATCTAATCGATCAAAACTGTTGATTGATCCGAGCAGACGGAGTTCACCAAACAGAGCCGACGATCCTTGCCGGAGTTCTAAGAAAGACATCTGTTTCGGTACATTCTTTCCCCAAACCCTCTCCGTCCATCACATTTCAATCGCTTATAAATTTCGTTAATCGAATTAAACAAGAACAGTTGATTAATCGTCGTCTGTATCTTTGAACGAAGAAGATGAAGTTGAACTATTGTATAAGAACGAGATATTAAACCGGGTTAGACACACAGTCCAGCGGTGGACTGTGTGCAAACATTTATCACACGTCGCGAGTTCGATCCTTGACACAACCTCACTCTCTGAAATAAAAATGTTTCTTTTTAAAATCGGACCGGATCAACTCGCTGTAAGATGTTAAGTTTAATTAAAATCAGTATAGTAACCAGGTTAGACACACAGTCCAGCGGTGGACTGTGTGCAAACTAAACCACAGGTCCCGGGTTCGAGACCTGTTGTGTGCACCGATCCGATGTAATTAAATCCTTTTTAAAAATAAATGATTTCTGATTAAATTAAATAGTGTATAAATATAATTAAAAACAGAAATATTTCGGGTTAGACACGTAGCTCAGTTGGTAGAGCTGCGTGCACGCGTACGGGAGGTCTCGGGTTCGAGCCTTACCCGGCGCATACTTACACACGATCGAACCGGTCAAACAGTCAACAGTCACAGTCAACGGTCAATGGGTCAACCCAAAAAGTCAACATTTTTTTTATATTTTTATTTATTTATTTATTTTAAAAATCAATTAAAAATACTTAAAAATAATGTTTTTAAAG
Organism: Scalesia atractyloides; assembly: GCA_947069175.1. Lineage (NCBI taxonomy): Eukaryota > Viridiplantae > Streptophyta > Magnoliopsida > Asterales > Asteraceae > Scalesia > Scalesia atractyloides. The sequence continues at coordinate 73,757,214 of CAMTDV010000004.1, read as the reverse complement.
TTAGAAAATAACCTTAAACTCACAAAAATAAATCTAAAAACCTATTAAAATTGTTAATAAAATCCACTTATTTATCGTACCTTTCCGTTATTATTTAGGTTAGTTATTCCTCGTCGATCAACACTCTAAACTCGTGCGCATTCAACATCATCAAACGAACGCACCCAATGTGAGTGAATCTCTACAAATTCCCCGTTTTAACCACATTTTGGGGTGTATCATGTGTCGCTTATTATTTATTACATTTAAACACTTGTGCATTCATCATATCCATGATCAAATGTGTATCCAACATGTATCAATTGTTTGTGTGGTTAATGTTTAGATTAAATTTATCATTTTCAGTACATACATCATCATAGGCCGCCGCTCCCCATTACCTATGAGCGTGAGCCGTTCCCCATTACCTATGAGCGTGAACGAGGCGTTGCCAACATACGATCGGCTCCGTTTGATTGAGCCTTGATCGCACATACATCATCATAGGCCGTCCGTTTCCCCATTACCTATGAGCGTGAACGTGACGTTGCCAACATATACATTATCATTCATGTTATTGTTTGTTATTGTTTGTAATGTATGCTTATTTACATTTGCTCACATATGACTATTGCACAATTTTTCCATATCAAATACAACAAGAAATCTATAATAAATGTTTTCTAACAAGGTTCACTCTCCAACTTTTGTTGACCCAAAATCCCCCATTTTTACACATGATACAGGTGATCAAGTTGAAGCAAGAAACATATAGGGCGGCCTAGAAGAATAAACCAGTTTAGATTTTGGATTGCTTTAGTTAATTTTTCCTTTCCTTGTATTGTATGATTTTGACTTGACATTTGAGATGTAATTTGAATTTAATAAATATGAAACATATTAGTAAACATCATGAGCTTTGGTGATAACCCAATTATGCCCCGACTCTTATTCCGCTGCGGGTCGGGGTGTGACAGATTGGTATCAGAGCCATGACTATAGGGATATAGGATAGGTTATTAGACCATTAAAGCCTATACTATAGTTGATTAGAATTTTTAAATTGTTTGTGTGTTACATGCAAAATTCATGATGTTTATATGCTTTATGTTTATTGTACATTCAATGTTATGCAAGCATGTTCATAAGTACATATTATTATACAATGCTCATCATGAATCATATCCTCATAACATACCATATCCATGAGAGCACACACCTCACAATTCATATGATTTTTACAACGATTTTTGTATTTTCAAATCACATCAAAGTGAGTTCTCATGACGGGCATGTAGTAACTGGAAGGGTACAAGTACCGGTAGTCGGAACGTCCTGTCTAGGCTTGGCATTCGTATAAATCCAAAATAAAGGACCAGTTTGCCTACCTGGGGACTAACGATGAGAGTACGAAGGACCTATTAGGCCAAAGCATGCTATTCCAAACATCGTGTGAGCTAACCCCACTTTGAGTTGTCATTGTGTCTACACCTGGACACCCTCCGACCATACATTTCGCAAACATATTTCATGGTTTTCATTCGGGTGATGCAAGTGTTAAACCGCCAACACCAATGTGAATCCTACCAAGCCAATAGTCATGGGGGCCCACATGACTATACAGGTGAAGGTATGGGGGACATTTGAGGCCCAAACATGAGCAAACCCAAGACATCCTATGGATGTAGTTGCATTATTGATGATTATGTTATTTTATTACTTTTAACGACACATGACACCTAAACACTTCTTAAACTCACAATCTTCCTATGTATGTTCCTGTAGATGTCGGCTAGGCAGCTACGAGGAGGTCGAAAGTCAGGAAGGTCAAACGAATGCTTGGCCACCCAAATCGCAAAACAAATGGCCGCGGTGCTTCCTGACATCGTAGTTCAAGTCCAACAAGCTCTCGCCGCAAATCCCATCAATCCTCCCCAGCAAGAAGACCAGAACGTCGACAACCTTTCCTCCAAGAAGTGCTCCTACAAACACTTCAAGTCTTGCGATCCCCCAAAGTATGAAGGGACCGAAGGTGTCACGGCTCTCCTCCACTGGTTTGAGGAAATGGAGAACACTTTCCTCAACTGCGATTGTCCCGAGGATCGCAAGGTACGTTACGCAACCGGGAGACTATTTGGGGTAGCCCTGACCTGGTGGAACACCGAGAAGGGTAAAAGAGGAGTTGAAGATGCTATGGCCTTAACGTGGGAAGAGTTAAGGGAAATAATGACAAGACGTTTCTGCCCAAGAAGCGAAATCAAGAAGTTGGAAGATGAATTCCACTCTCTAAAGCAAAAGGAAGGAGATCATACTTCCTACAACAAAAGATTTCTTGAGCTGAATCAGATGGTTCCTAACTTGTTCACCCCAGTGTACCGTTTGGTTGAACACTACATTCGAGGCCTCCCCTCGAAAATTAAAGACTCGGTTCTAAGCACTTCACCTGCAACACTGGAAGCTGCAATGGAACTAGCTACCGAACTTACCGAGAACCGCATCCGAAACGGTAAATTCAAGGAGGAGAAAAAGAAAGCCCCCATTGAGGCTCAAACTTCAACCCATTCTGGATCCTCTTCGAAGTTTACTGGTAAAAGGAAGCGAAACACCAGAAACTTTGCTGTCACCCAAACAAACCCTCCTATCACTGCTGCACCCATCAACCAAGTTGCCCCCTCATCTACACCATACAAAAGGCCATACTCCGGCCCCTACCCAAAATGCACCCGTTGCCAATACCATCACTCTCCCGAGCACCCCTGTCAATATTGCACCAGCTGTGGCCGTGCAGGTCACACCATCCAAACCTGCCGCACACTTCAGCGAATGAACCGCAACCAACCCACAACCCAAACCCACCATCAGATAATGGGTCAAGCCCAACAACCCTTACTACTACCACCTACACAACATACGGCCCAAACCTACTACCAACCCAACTACCCCATGATGCAACCCATGTGGGCTTGTTACAACTGTGGAGACCCAAACCACTTTAGAAACACTTATCCACGCTTGGTGAACATCATACATGCTCAAGCTCAAGCAAATCCGGTGAATCAAGCTAACCAAGCTCCTCCACCTGCTAGAGGAAGAACTTGCAACATCAACGCCAATCAAGCTAGGGCCGACAACAACGTGGTTAACGGTACGTTTCTCATCAATGGTAGTTATGCATCCATGTTATTTGATACTGGCGCGGATAAGAGTTTTGTGTCCTTAGAATTTGAACCCATCCTCAACCAAACCCGTGATAAACTTATGAAATCCATAACGGTGGAAGTTGCAGACGGAAAACCGGTCTCATTAAACTCTATTATACGGAATTGTACCCTCACTCTAAACGATCACGATTTTCCAGTTGACCTCATTCCTATGAAGTTGGGAAGTTTCGACATTATAATCGGTATGGACTGGCTCAGCCAACATCAGGCTGAGGTGGTATGCCGCGAAAAGTTCATTCGCATTCCTCTCGCAGACGGTCAAACCCTACGAATCTTTGGAGAAACCCCTTCGAAAGGACTCAAATTGATGTCCTGCCTTCAAGCCCGAAAGTATCTCCGCAAGAACTATGTCGCATTCTTAACTCACGTCATCAAGAAGGGAAACAAGGAGAAGAAGCTAGAAGATATACCTGTAGTGAAAGAATTCCCACAAGTCTTTCCCGATGACATCTCAGGACTTCCTCCCATGAGAGAAGTCGAATTCCGTATTGATCTTGTACCTGGCGCTACACCCGTCGCAAAATCTCCTTATAGGTTAGCCCCATCCGAGATGCAAGAGCTGGCCAGTCAACTGCAAGAACTGACTGACAAAGGATTCATATGTCCTAGCTCATCGCCTTGGGGTGCACCTGTTCTATTTGTAAAGAAGAAGGATGGAACGTTTCGCATGTGTATCGACTACAGAGAACTCAACAAGTTAACGGTCAAGAACCGATATCCCTTACCTCGCATCGATGATCTACTAGACCAACTCCAGGGTGCCACCTGTTTTTCAAAGATCGACCTTCGTTCTGGCTATCATCAACCAGAGTACATGAAGAAGACGTCCCAAAGACCGCCTTCCGAACTCGTTATGGTCATTATGAATTCATGGTCATGCCATTTTGTCTAACCAACGCTCCAGCTGTCTTCATGGATCTAATGAACAGAGTCTGCAAACCCTATCTCGATCGCTTTGTTATAGTCTTCATCGACGACATTCTCAATTACTCAAAGTCTAAGTCTGATCATGAACGACACCTTCGACTCATCCTCACACTTTTAAGGAATGAAAAGCTCTGCGCCAAATTCTCCAAATGCGAATTCTGGTTAAAAGAGGTACAATTCCTTGGACATGTCGTCAATGACAAGGGAATACATGTCGACCCCTCAAAGATCAAAGCAGTACAAGAATGGCAAGCGCCACGTACACCAACCAAAGTAAGATCATTCCTTGGTTTGGCTGGTTATTATCGCCGTTTCATTGCAAATTTCTCCCGTATTGTTGTACCACTCACGGCTTTGACTCATAAAGGAAAACCCTTTATATGGGGACCTAAACAAGAAGAATCCTTCCAAACCCTTAAGCAAAAGCTTTGTGACGCACCTATCCTCACACTCCCCGAAGGTTGCGATGACTTTGTAGTATATTGCGACGCATCAGGGCAAGGACTAGGCTGTGTATTAATGTAAAGGGGAAAAGTGATAGCCTATGCTTCTAGGCAACTCAAAGTGCATGAGAAGAACTATACTACCCACGACCTGGAATGTAACATTTGTAAAAATCGGGTCTTCAAAACCCGCTCCGTTTTGTAATCAAGTACCAAGTTATAAAAGCTACATTAAATATTTATGATTATTTTGAGTTAAAACGATACATAATTAATAAATAAACTAAACTATAAAAATTATATTTGATAAAAAGTTAAAATAAAATAAATAAAAAAATTATGAAGCTGCCGGGACTCGAAAGCCATGAAACACTTCAACAACTTAACACTCACTCCCAAGACCACTCCGCCACTTGTTTGCTTTCTGTCATGTTTAGGAAACAAATAATTTTTATGGACTAAGGTAAATCAATCGATTTTTACACATTGTAACTGAAACCGGTTATCAATCATCCAAAGCGATTTGGATACTCTCGATCCAGCGAGTATAACCGATAAACGGACAATTTCAATCAATGTTGCCATGAATGGAACTTGAATTCGGAAGTAGATCGGTTTAATAACCGAAAGTCTTCATTTCTCGGACTACTTCAATCATAGACTTTTCCTGCGACTCAAAACACTCTGCAAGACTCCCAATTGCATTTCCGCAACCTTACAATCCACCGGAGAAGCTTGAATCAGACCGCCGGAAAAATTCTGCAAGTCACCGGAAAACCGGGACTCACATCCACACGGTATTTCCTCCGACCTTTCTGTTTAAATCATGTGATTAATCAGTCTCTAACACAACTCCACCATCAGAATCGATCCTAGTCAACGTTTATCGAAAATCTTACCTTCGCCGGAAAACTTCTGAAACTGCCGGAATCACACTGTGAACGGGTATGATCTCCCAAACTTCTGTTAAACCTTGTTTAAGTGACTCAACTTCTTAAATAATCGAACAACGCTGTTAATTGGTTTCAACAGCCGGAGTTCACTTTCAGTACCGACGAACCTCCGCCGGAATTCTGTGAACAACATCAATCGGTATATCCTTTTTCCTTAACCTCTCTCCATTCTCTACTTTTAAATTACTGATAATGTCTGAAAAGCGTATAAGTCATAAATCAGTCATAACAGTCGGAATATGTTTGTCTGTGTAAATCGACGAAGAAGATGAAGACACAACATAACATAAGATTAATTAAAATCGGTATTTTAAACGGGTTAGACACACAGTCCAGCGGTGGACTGTGTGCAAAATACACACACACGTCCCGAGTTCGATCCCTGCTACACGCACACCTTATATAATAACGCGCCTTTTTGTTTAAAAACTAAACCGGGATAACCCAGTTAGTTGTTAAGTATAATAAAAACCGAGATATTAACCAGATTAGACACACAGTCCAGCGGTGGACTGTGTGCAACATGAACCACACGTCGCGCGTTCGAAACCCGTCACGAGCACCGGTCCGATTGAATTAAAATGTTTTTGCAAATAAAGGAAATTCGGTTAAATCGAATAAGTGTATAAATATAATTAAAAACAAGATTATTTCGGGTTAGACACGTAGCTCAGTTGGTAGAGCTGCGTGCACGCGGACGGGAGGTCTCGGGTTCGAGCCTCACCCGGCGCAGATTAATTCGCTGACCGAACCGGTCAACGGTCAACGCTAAAAAAATAATATATTTTTTTATATTTTTATTTATTTAATTTAATTTAAAAATCAATTAAAAATACTTAAAAATAACATTTTTAAAGATAGAAAATAGCCATAAACTCACAAAAATATATCTAAAAATTTCATTAAAATCCTTAATAAAATCCATCCATTTAATATATTTTTCCATTATTATTTAGGTTAGTATTCCTCGTTGATCCGCTCATCTAATTCGTGCGCATCACACCATCTCCAATCCAACGCACCCAATGTGAGTGAATCTTACAAATTCCCCGTTTTAATCACGTTTTGGGGTGTATCATGTGTCTTTGTATATGTATATTATTACTAAACCATTGTGCATACATCATATCATGAGCTTGTGTATTCAGTTTGTTGCTGTTAAGTAGTTATCATTGGATGCAATTTATTATTCAGTACATGCAATTTCATAGGCCGCCGCTCCCCATTACATTATGAGCGTTGAGCATGTTCCCCATTTTATTATGCGGTTGAACCTGGCGTGCCCACATACGATCGGCTCCGTTTGATTGAGCCTTGATCGCACAGACATTTTCATTTTCAGTACATGCAATACGATCGGCTCCGTTTGATTAAGCCTTGATCGCACAGTTTCATTTATGTTATTTACAGTATGATGTTGGTATGTTCATGTATGATGCCATGTGTTATTGTATGTTATAGTTGTGACTGCTATTTGCCATTACTTAATTATTTACATTTGCTCATCTATGGTTATGCACAAATTTTCATTTGATAAACTAACAATTAATTTATTAATAAATGTTTATCTAATAAGGTTCACTCGCCAACTTATGTTGACCCAAAAACTCCCATTTTACACATGATACAGGTGAAGCAGCTGCAGTTAGGAACACATAGGACTTGGACTAGAAGAATAAAACGATTTAGTGTTGGGATTGTTATGCTTGGCTTATTTTCCTTGTATTGAATGAACATGTTTGGATGTTTGAAATGTAACTTTGACTTTCTTAAATATGAAACATATTAGTAAATGTCATGAGCTTTGGTGATAACCCAATTATGCCCCGACTCTTATTCCGCTGCGGGTCGGGGTGTGACAAACTTGGAGCCGTTGTGTTCGCTCTTAAGATATGGAGACATTACCTCTACGGTACCAAGTGTGAAATATACACTGACCACAAGAGCCTCCAACATATCTTTAACCAAAAGGAGTTGAATATGAGGCAACGAAGATGGGTCGAACTTCTTAATGACTACGACTGCGAAATTCGGTATCATCCTGGCAAGGCAAATGTGGTGGCCGATGCACTCAGTCGAAAGGGTTATGCGAACTCCATTCGTCTTCTATGTTCACAAATCATAACCGACATCAAAGATCAAATCGGAGAAGCTCAACATGTTTCTATAACAGAAAACGACATACGCAATGAGCTATCCTGTGGAGCAGAACTTAAACTCGAAACAAAATCTGACGGTATTCTGTATTATCTAGATCGCATATGGATTCCCGATCACAATAACCTTCGCGATTTCCTTATGAAAGAGGCGCACAAAACACGATACTCTGTACACCCAGGAGCCGACAAGATGTATCAAAACCTTCGATACACCTACTGGTGGCCTGGCATGAAAAAGGATATTGCTGTTTTTGTTTCCAAGTGCCTTACCTGTTCTAAAGTAAAAGCTGAACATCAAAGACCCTCAGGACTTCTAGTCCAACCTGAAATACCTGTATGGAAGTGGGAAAACATAACCATGGACTTCATTACCGGGTTACCTCGCACCTCCGGTGGGTATGACACTATATGGGTAATCATTGATCGTCTTACAAAATCAGCTCACTTCATTCCGATTCGCGAGGACTTCAAGAACGAGAAGTTAGCTCGTATCTACATCAGCGAAATCGTAAGCCGTCATGGTGTACCGTTAAGCATTATTTCAGATCGTGATGGTCGTTTCACTTCACGAACATGGCAAGCCGTACAAGCCACTTTGGGTACACGATTAGACCTCAGTACCGCTTATCATCCTCAAACTGATGGACAATCTGAACGCACCATTCAAACTCTTGAAGACATGCTTCGAGCATGTGTCATAGACTTCAAAGGGAATTGGGACGCTCATCTACCATTAGTCGAATTTTCGTACAACAACAGCTATCATTCAAGTATCGGCATGGCACCTTTCGAAGCTTTATATGGTCGTAAGTGCCGATCTCCAGTATGTTGGCACGAAATTGGAGAAGCTCAAAGCACCGGTCCAGAATTATCCAAGAAACAACAGACAAGATCCATCAAATTCGAAACAATCTTCTAGCAGCACAAAGTCGTCAAAAGAGTTATGCAGACAAACGACGAAAGCCCTTGGAGTTTAACGTTGGTGATCAAGTACTTTTAAAAGTATCACCGTGGAAGGGTGTGGTTCGTTTTGGCCAAAAAGGCAAGCTAGCACCACGCTACGTAGGACCTTTCAAGATACTCGAAAGAGTAGGACCTGTAGCATACAAGCTTGACCTACCAGAAGAACTCAACAGAATTCATCCCACATTCCACGTATCAAACTTGAAGAAGTGCCTCGCCGATGAAAATCTCCATATTCCTCTAGAAGACATTCAAGTCGATGAATCTATGCATTTCATTGAAAGACCAGTAGAAATTATGGACTTCGGAGAGAAACGTTTAAGACGAACCCGTATTCCAATCGTCAGGGTACGCTGGGAGTCAAAACGAGAACCTGAGTTTACTTGGGAACGTGAAGACTCAATGCGTGAGAAATACCCACATCTTTTTCCGGTTACCACTACTACCTAAATTTCGTCCCGAAATTTCTAAAAGTAGGGGATACTGTAACATTCGTCGAAAAACGGGTTTCCAAACCCGCTTCGTTTGTAAATCGAATATCAAGTTATAAAAATTTCGTTGCGTATTTATGATTATTTTAATTTTAAACGATACATAATTAATAAACAAATTAGAATTTAAAAACTATAATTGATAAAAAGTGAAAATAAAATAAATAAAAAGAAAGAAGGCTGCCGGGTTTCGAACCCGGGTCAGCCGGGTCTACCTCAAGGACTTAACTCATGCATATCCCACCACTCCGCCACTTGTGTTATTTGTTGACATATCAAAACAATTAATACATATAATGAAACGCGAAGTTGAATTCAGTCGCTCAGCGCGCCCAAATCACTCTCGCCGGAAATTCCGACGATTTCGCCAATCATCGTCGGTTCTTTTGACTTAACGGATGTATTAACATCAACGTCGGTTATAACCGATGTCTAATCCGGCGACATCAGTCATAACCGCCGGAGAAAAACTGACCAACGAATCAAGACTGAAATCAGACCCAATTCATCGCGATTCTTCCCTATAAATACACACCCGAGTCTCTGGAAATCGTTTCGCTCAAAATCGCACCATTTCTCGAATCAATTTCACTCGCCGGAGATTTTCTGCAATCATCGGACTTTCGCCGGAAAACCGAGACTCACATCAAAACGGTAAATACCTCGACTCTTTCGGTTTCAATCCATTGTTAGACTATTACTAACTTCAATTTATCAACCAGAATCCATCCCAGACGACGTAGCCGGAATATTCTGCTTTCGCCGGAAAACTTCTGGAATTTCCAAATCACGCTGTGAATCGGTATAATCATTCAAACCTTCTGTTAATCATTGTTTAGTAACTCATTTCACATCTAATCGATCAAAACTGTTGATTGATCCGATCAGACGGAGTTCACCAAACAGAGCCGACGATCCTTGCCGGAGTTCTAAGAAAGACATCTGTTTCGGTACATTCTTTCCCCAAACCCTCTCCGTCCATCACATTTCAATCGCTTATAAATTTCGTTAATCGAATTAAACAAGAACAGTTGATTAATCATCGTCTCTATCTTTGAACGAAGAAGATGAAGTTGAACTATTGTATAAGTATAATTAAAACGAGATATTAAACCGGGTTAGACACACAGTCCAGCGGTGGACTGTGTGCAAACATTTATCACACGTCGCGAGTTCGATCCTTGACACAACCTCACTCTCTGAAATAAAAATGTTTCTTTTTAAAATCGGACCGGATCAACTCGCTGTAAGATGTTAAGTTTAATAAAAATCAGTATATTAACCAGGTTAGACACACAGTCCAGCGGTGGACTGTGTGCAACACTAAACCACAGGTCCCGGGTTCGAGACCTGTTGTGTGCACCGGTCCGATGTAATTAAATCCTTTTTAAAATAAATGATTTCTGATTAAATTAAATAGTGTATAAATATAATTAAAAACAGAAATATTTCGGGTTAGACACGTAGCTCAGTTGGTAGAGCTGCGTGCACGCGTACGGGAGGTCTCGGGTTCGAGCCTTACCCGGCGCATACTTACACACGAGCGAACCGGTCAAACAGTCAACAGTCACAGTCAACGGTCAATGGTCAACCCAAAAAGTCAACATTTTTTTATATTTTTATTTATTTATTTAATTTAAAAATCAATTAAAAATACTTAAAAATAATGTTTTTAAAGTTAGAAAATAACCTTAAACTCACAAAAATAAATCTAAAAACCCTATTAAAATTGTTAATAAAATCCACTTATTTACCGTACCTTTCCGTTATTATTTAGGTTAGTTATTCCTCGTCGATCAACACTCTAAACTCGTGCGCATTCAACATCATCAAACGAACGCACCCAATGTGAGTGAATCTCTACAAATTCCTCGTTTTAACCACATTTTGGGGTGTATCATGTGTCGCTTATTATTTATTACATTTAAACACTTGTGCATTCATCATATCCATGATCAAATGTGTATCCAACATGTATCAATTGTTTGTGTGGTTAATGTTTAGATTAAATTTATCATTTTCAGTACATACATCATCATAGGCCGCCGCTCCCCATTACCTATGAGCGTGAGCCGTTCCCCATTACCTATGAGCGTGAACGAGGCGTTGCCAACATACGATCGGCTCCGTTTGATTGAGCCTTGATCGCACATACATCTTCATAGGCCGTCCGTTTCCCCATTACCTATGAGCGTGAACGTGACGTTGCCAACATATACATTATCATTCATGTTATTGTTTGTTATTGTTTGTAATGTATGCTTATTTACATATGCTCACATATGACTATTGCACAATTTTTCCATATCAAATACAACAAGAAATCTATAATAAATGTTTTCTAACAAGGTTCACTCGCCAACTTTTGTTGACCCAAAATCCCCCATTTTTACACATGATACAGGTGATCAAGTTGAAGCAAGAAACATATAGGGCGGCCTAGAAGAATAAACCAGTTTAGATTTTGGATTGATTTAGTTAATTTTTCCTTTCCTTGTATTGTATGATTTTGACTTGAACATTTGAGATGTAATTTGAATTTAATAAATATGAAACATATTAGTAAACATCATGAGCTTTGGTGATAACCCAATTATGCCCCGACTCTTATTCCGCTGCGGGTCGGGGTGTGACATGTAGTCATAATTTAACTTCCAATTAAGTACCATATAGCCCCTGGACTTTGTCTTCCGCATTCCTTGCATCTTCAAGTCATTTTCTCAATCGGACACATCCCGAGCGGTACCATAAGCTGCAATTAGCATTCTTCATCTTTAACCGTTGTAACTTCACCGAATTACGTGTTTAACCTGCAAATCAACAAACACTCATAGTTATCTCATTCAACGCATGTAAACACATAAAACGCATACAAAACTTAACCTAAAGACACATTTAAGCTCAGGTTTGACCCTCTCCATCACCTGTATAAAAGGTGAAACTTTTTCCTTTCATGGTGAATTCTATGAGACTTGAGGAGTAAATAAAATCATTGAAATTTTTTGCATAAGTAAGATTAAATGTTAAGTTCCATCTCTCCTCCAGTGTTTGCACTACGTTGAAATCACAAAAAAAATTACCCAACAACCTTCAAACGAGGACTTTACAGCCTTTATTTCTTCCCATAACATACATTTAGAAGGGATTTGATTTTCAATCTGATTATCTTCCAAAGTCCCCACCTCCATAATACCGCACTTCTTTAAAAAGTTCTTGCAAGATCTCTGGAACCTGGTTATCTGTTTCCGGTAAATTTCCCACTCGAGCTTCTTTGCTAGCTTCATTTTCACACAGAAACCTAGGTGTCCAAGGTTGAACGTCTTCCTCCACCTTAACCAAGTAAGAATGCGATTTCCACTTAATAGTGACCTGCTCGTTAATATTGTTTTTCACTTTCGTAAGAATTTCCAAATGATTGAAAGTAAGATTTCCATCGATATAAGCCGCCTCGAATGTACGATTTATAGAACTGAAACTATTACCGATAAGTGTAAGTGCAACTCCTGTTGGGTAACTGTGCTTTATTAAGTCAAAGGTCCAAGTCAATGAAGTCAAAGATGTTGAAGCATGAGGATTCCGGATTACAAGGGTAACTCGAAATACTGGGTTCCGAGTTTACAAGGCTTGTAATGTTCCGAGTATATGAGTCAGTTATGTAATTACGAGTTTAATTGTTAACTCATAAGACTTTAGTATTTTGGGGATTCCGAATTTATAAGTTAAACTTGGATGGGATTTCTTGTGCTTGTTTACTCCGAGTTTATTAGTTGTAAACTCGAACATGATTATTTGATGTATCCCGAACAATAAGTTTTGTCCGAGTTTAGTCCCTAGTCTATATATATGTGTGTGTTGTATAGCTTAAATTAGGGCAAGCCTTTGTAATCCTTGGAAAAAGCTGTGTGCACATTCTAGAGAAAGAGACTTTGTGTTAGTGAGAGAAAGCTAGGGTTTAGATCTTGGTGGTCTAAACCAGCTTGTGTAGAAGATGTATACTCGTCCGGTAGTGTAAATCTATGTTGATTGTAATGAATGAATGAGTTTCTCCTACATCTTCTTCTCTATCTTATATGTTTATGTTGTTTCAAATAATGAATCAAGTGCAATGTTGATGTTCGTCATCGATCTAGTGCTTTCACACAGTGGTATCAGAGCATTGTTACCGATTCAGAATGGTCTAACCACCTTCCGAATCACCATTGCTCTTGATTAGATGTTTGTTTCCGCCAAACATCATGAAGACATGATTTTTCTTCGGAAAACTTGAAGAAATTTGGGTGATTTTGGTTCAGATATGAAGAAATTCGAGCTATTTTTGGAGAAGAAATGCTGGATTTTGTTCGATCTGGGTTTTTGATCCATTTTGGCTCTGGCCAAATTTATGTGAGCTGTTAAAAGTTCCAAATTTTCTTTTCGAATTTGTTGTACTCCGAGTTTAGCTTATGAGTTTATCTGTGACCTTTATGTGAAGTCACGTAATGGTAGATAATCCGGAAGAGGATCCACAACTCCGGACTAGACACTTTGTCTGAGTTTATTTCGTGTCCGAATTTGAGAGATATAAGTGATTTTATGTCCGAATTTGTTATTGAATTATGTTCCGAGTTTACCTTCTAGTTACATGGGTCTGAATTCATAAGTTAAATTCGGAATATAAGGGTCAAGTTCGGAGAATATAAGTTAAATTCGGAATTTTTAGGTTAAATTCGGAATAATAGTGCTAAATTCGGAAGTATATTGGACAAATTCGGACTAAAAAAATGCCAAATTCGAACTAAATTTTTTTGTCTGGAATTTGTTAATTAAATCTGGATTATTTGTTAAAGTCGGAATATAATGTTAAATTCGGACTAAAAAATTTGTCCGAATTTGTTGGTTTTGTCCGAATTTAAGGGTTATACTCGGAGTATTTGAGTTAAAATTCGGTTACTAGATTCTCGGTGTTAGGATTTGGTGCGTACTAGAGTTTAGGGACGATTTGGGACTTTTACCAGGAATTCGAGGATAACAAAATTTGAAATGGCTTGGACTTTGAAAGTTTACAAGGAAAGTGGGGGAGTAAAAATTTTAAACATCCTATTTTCTTTGTAATTTTCTAAAAGCTTGTGGTGCGTCAGTGAACCAAATTCATGTTTAGAATCGTGAGATTAAATGAGGTTTAATCTTGCCGGTACAGAAAAGTTAAAAACATGATACATTTTAGAGCTAGTATGTGATTAAGTTTCGTCGATTTTGTTCGAGGTTTGATCAAGTGTTGACGTGATAAAGCTGACTGTTCGCTTGGTAATTAGTTGAAGGTCGAGCCTTATTTTATGCCGGTTAGAGTAGAGAAGATTAGTCTTCTTGGTCCTTTTTCCAAGTTGGTGACTAGTCGGATTCTCAAAATAAGTAGGAGGTTCTTACATTGAGAGGGAGATCGGAGACGAAAGTCATCGGGTAATTGGTGGATTCGTGAAGATGCGAGATTGAATTTTGAAGATTCGAGATGAAATGATTTCAGACACTCGGTTGAAGATTCTGATCAAGATGGTGGATGTACATTTTCTGAGTTTGGTTTGTTATTAACTTTTCGAACCAAACTTCATGTCTTTGCGGAATTTGAAGTGTTCGATGTTGGGCATTGGAAATATGACGTTTCATTCTTTTGTCGATTAAGTTTGAAGATCAAGGATCGAGCGATATTCTTACATTTTGTTGTAGGTCGGTTCGCGTTAACTTAATTCGGGAGTGCTTTGAAGGGAAGGATCGACAGTGATTAATGTTGGATCCTCGTGTTTCTTGAAGCTGTCATTTAAGTGATCGTCAGCAAGTATTTGATTAGAAGGGTTGAAGATCGCTGTGCTCTGCTGGAAAGATCAAGTCTCAGCCAAAGTTGAAAGCAGGCATGATATCGTCAGTCAAAGGGGAGTCTGTAAGTGCAGCATCCGATGAGTGAAGATATCAGTGTCAGACTAAACTGATAGCAACAGATAAGGGGGAGTCTGTAAGTGCAGTTCCTGTCGGGTAACTGTGTTTTATCAGTTCTGGTTAAAGAAGTCAAAGGTCTAAGTCAATGAAATCAAAGATGTTGAAGCATGAGGATTCCAGATTACCAGGGTAAACTCGGAATAGTGGGTTCCAAGTTTGCAAGGCTTGTAATATATTGAGTTTATGAGTCAGTCATGTAATTCCAAGTTTAATTGTTAAACTCGGAAGACTTTAGTATTTTGGGGATTTCGAATTTACAAGTTAAACTCAAATGGGATTTCCTGTGCTTGTTTAGTCCGAGTTTGTTAGTGGTAAACTCGGACATGATTATGTATCCTAGACAATAAGTTTTGTCTGGGTTTAGTCCCTAGTCTATTATATATATATATTATAATTTATAATGTTGTATAGCTTAGATTAGGGCAAACCTTTGTAATCCTTGGAAAAAGTTGTGTGCACATTCTAGAGAGAGACTATGTGTTAGTGAGAGAAACTATGGTTTAGATCTTAGAGCTTGTGTAGAAGATGTATACTCGTTCGGTAATGTAAATATGTGTTGATTGTTATGAATGAATGAGTTTCTCCTACATCTTCTTATCTATCTTCTATGTTTATGTTGTTTCACGTCAGGAATCAAGTGTAATGCTGTTGTTTGTCATCGATCCAATGCTTTCACATATCAAATGTTACCCCTGACCACAAATGAGCCGGAACATCCTTGATTATAATCCACGCCAATAAATAAGTAATGTTTTGGTTATGGTATATAACTTACGAATCTATAATTAATAAATAAGTAAATGAATCTATAGCTAATAAATAAGCAACTGGTTCAAGATTCTATTTTCACTTCTTTTATTGCATAATTCGTATTCTATTTCTTAATATAGAAGATTAATTAGAAAAACAATAGTAATAAAAGTAAATTAAATCTTTAATATAGAAGATTAATTAGAAAAAGCAATAGTAATAAAAGTAAAATAAATCTTTATCATGTTTCGTTCTAGTACCTTGATTGTACCAAACATTGTATGATTTTTTGGTGATGCAAAGTAATTTACCGTTCAAAAAAGAAATCTTTATTACTAGCTGTCCACTATTTCTTTATTATATGGTATGTAACAAACACAAAATTTATAAAATGCGTATAGTTAAATTCGTTGCAAGTATTTTATTGTTGTATCCATCATGATTTCGTTTGATTTTTATTTTGCTCCGTACCTAATAACAAACTCAGTCGACAAATAAGTGAAACTTTTTTATCGGTGGTTATTCTATTGACTATTCAATTATAAAGTAGATAACTTATAAACAAAATCAACATAAATCATGGCATGATACAAGGCTTAAAACATATTGTTAACGTTAACAAAAATATGTTTGAATCTAAAGGCTTACGACCAACGACCAAGTACCAGAGGCCAGAGCAATTATAAAGTAGATAACTTATAAAACAAAATCAACATACAAAATCAACATAAATCATGGCATGATATAAGGCTTAAAACATATTTTTAACGTTATGTTTATGAACAACTACCAAGTACTAGTGGTATTTTGTAAATACAATAACAATTTACAGCATGTCCATTTTATTTATAATCTATATTTTTAAAATAAATAAAAAAGAACGTATAATTGTATTACTATTTCATCGATTTTTTATAAAATTATTCATTCAGCTATTTGATCTTCCTCCTCATTTCTATCTAAAATCAATATTATAAACAAATCAGGTTTCAGGTACGCACCTAATTTCTTAATCCATCATCCATGATTCTGACGTCATTTATGAACAATTTTTAGATTTATATCATTATATTTTCATTGCGTTGATTACCTCGTGAAATTGTTTATGATGGCATGATGTGTTTTAGGAGGCTTAAAGCATATCTCTAATACATCTTATATACTTTATATAGAGATCAATCTTAATCGATTTAGGGGTGTTTACGGTCCTGAATATTTTTGACCGGGCCACTAACTTTCGACAGGGTTGTGGTGTCGGTTAGACTGGCCAAAACGGTTTCAATTTCAAAATTGTTACTGCGTGTTAAGTTCTTTTTTAATAATATGAACTAGCGTAATTTTTTTTAATAATATGAACTAGCGTAATAATAATTACACTAAAGCTTACAAGTAGAGTAATATTTATTAGGCTACTTCTTTTTGTTGTAGTGTAATAATTATGCTTTTACCACAAAATGAAGTATTTTAATAATTATCACGTTACTTGTAAACTATGGCGGGCGTAATTATTATTCAAATTGGTTGTAGTGTAATTACAGTATATACGAAACTATCGCCTTTTTCTTCTTTCGCTTTGTACACTTTGCATGCTAAAACTCATATGTATTTGATCCTAAAACTACATATCAATACGCATATCACATGTTACGAAAATGAAAAAATAATAATGATAATAAAAAAAAGTAAATGACATGTTTAGTTTGCATGGGTGGTTTCAAGTTCTAGCTTGAGAACCAAACTGCTATAGTGCCATAAATAGCGGTTCCCAGACCACGAACCATCATCGTCATCATACTTAGTATATCCCATTATTAGCAAAGTTAAGTAGAGTCTGATGAGGGTAAGATGTAGACAGCCTTACCTCTACCCCGTAGGAATAGAGAGGCTGCTTCCAGTGAGACCCCAGCTCGATAGTAGTTTTGCATCAAGCCTTGGACATAAGACACATAACACTCAGCAATTGGGACAAAAGCCGATTATTGCATATACCCCCTTGTCTTTCAGCTATCAACGCCACCATATGATTGCATGATTAACCGTCACCATATAAACCTTAAAACAACTTTATCGGCTGATTTGCTTCTGTTTGATCTTGAAATCTTTGATCAGATATGGAAGAAACTGTGTTCACATCTGCCATAGAAGGAATGAAGCTTATGAAGTCTGATCATGATGAAATCTTGACTAAACCATTCTTGGATGTCTGCAAAATGTTGATACCGATTCTAGGTGCACACTTGTGTCGAATTGTCGTTATATGTTCTTGTTTTATAATGTAGCTACCTAGAATTGAATCAACACGAGTAAAAAAACGATCATTCAATCAGACTAAAAAACGACGATGATTAATGACTGACTATAGTTACGGACTACTTGTTTTTTTTAATTCAGATAAATTCGGAGCTGCCATGGCTGTGGTGAAATCCGATATAAACGGAAATATCACGGTATGGTTTCCAAGTTTATGTATATTAACTTCCTTTAAACTTCATGGGTTGACATAGTTGTAAGCGTTTGAGTCCCTCTAGCAGAGGTATTATTTGGTTTTCAACCCTTAACGCCCTCGAGGGCCACTTGCCCAACGCAAACAACATCTTACACTACTTTTACCCGATCCCATAGGTTAGCAATTAGCTGAGTATTGGTGGGGTCCTTAAGTTTTAAGGTAACGGGTTCTCATGGTTAAAGAAAACTCCGTTCACCATGTGGCTATTCTTTTTTACTTGCAGAGATTGGATTCTAAGTATACAGAAAATCCAACTAGATTCAACTACTTGTATGCTTTTGTACAAGCTGAAGTTGAAACAAAAACAGCAAAGAATTCATCAAGTTGTACAAACGGGCTTCTTTGGTTAACAAGGTATTATGTTCTTACCCGCTTTCAACATATCATTACGTATTATGTAACACCCTAGGTAAATCGCGCATCAGCCAGGGAATGGAAAGATCTTCGGTTTATAAGAATTTTACAGTTAAGCGTGCTTGGATAAGAATAATTCCAGGATAGTTGACATCCTAGAATGCCTCATCAGGCAAAAAAAAAGAAAACAAATCTGTCTTTTTGTGAGCAAAACAACAATATTAGTCAGTATGACATGTCAG
The DNA here is from genome assembly GCA_947069175.1 of Scalesia atractyloides. Taxonomy (NCBI): domain Eukaryota; kingdom Viridiplantae; phylum Streptophyta; class Magnoliopsida; order Asterales; family Asteraceae; genus Scalesia; species Scalesia atractyloides. The sequence goes on along the minus strand of CAMTDV010000004.1, from coordinate 73,738,259 downwards.
AAGTTACAGATTGTTGTGTCATCAATATTTTGTAGGGCAATGGATTTCTTGGTGGAGCTTTTCCGTAACCTATACCAACATCAAGACTGGACAATGCAACAAGCTTGTAACGATTCATACGGCAAGACTTTGAAGAAATGGCATGGTTGGATAGCAAGTTCAAGTTTTACGGTAAGTTAATTTACCTCGTTTTTCCATTGACCAATGCGTGCATCATAACACGTTGTGTAAACTTCCACATCTAGGTTGCCATCAAGCTGGTTCCTGATAGAAAGAAGTTCATGGAAGTCATAGCAAGCAAGGGAGATACGTATGCGGATATGGACAGATTTTGTGAATCGTTTTCACCGGTTTTGGCTCAGATTCACAAGTTCCTAGTAAGTCATATCTAAATTCATTTACCAAATCATATCCTTGTGGCATCTCATCGATATTTTTTAGTGGTGTCGGTTGTGGGTTGACGGGTTTAATTGTTCAAACTGAACACGACCCATATGTTTATTTGTGTCTAAAACACTAACCTTAACTTGCATACGCTTAAAACCGTGTAATCCAAACACAACATGTTTAACTATATCTATAAGTGAGTTGACAAGTTGGTGGGTACAAGTTGTTAAAGGATTTGTTAATCAAGTTAGAGAGTTGTAAAGAATGGGTTAAACGGGTCATACACGGGTTAGTGGGTCGAAGTGTTTTCTTTTTAAATGGGTTAAACAAGTCAACCCAAGCATGAATCATTTAATTAAACATGTTAACCCGAACACAACTCGTTTAACCTATTTATCTAAACGTGTCAAAAGGGTTGACAGGTTGTTGGATGGTGAGTAAATATCAAGTTTCTACACGTGTTTAATCATCCTGATGGGTTGTAAAAAATGGATTAAACGGGTTGTGAACTAGTTCATGGGTCAATCTATTTAACTAAACATGTTGGCATGTCGACCCATTTAATTATATAGGTTAAATAAGTCAACACGAACATATGTTTATTAAACAAGTTAGATATAACAATTTAAAACCTGATTACGTTTGTCTCTTGTTTTGAGTCATGTAAGAAGTTACACACCCTAATTTTTTTATTTTTTACGTTTTTGTGACTTGATTTAATATAGCATTCATGTGGCGTGGATTCTATGAAGGCGGCATGATAGAAGAACGTTTAAGAAAGTTTTTATGTCACCTTATTGCGTTACATTTTTGTTCCAATCATTGTTTTTTACAAGATTTTGTTGGGCATTCTTCTACTAAATTTATTATTTTATTAGAGATTTATATTTATATATGTATTCATCTTTATTGTTTGAGTAAACTATTATTTTGGTCACTTAGGTTTCAAATTTTAAACTTTTTGCATTCAGGGCTGGTTTTGATTTTTGTTGCCATTATAATCCAAAAGTAAATTTTGACCACTTTCCCCAACTTAAACCATGTTTTTTTGTCTTTATCCGCAAGGGTAATTTAGTCATTTTGGATTTATTATAAGTGATTAATGATTAAAAATAATAAAATCTTTATCCTTTGACCCTATATAAACACCTCGTCTCTCTTCTTCTCTCTCTAAAAATCTCTCTCTCTCTGCCGTTCTCCCTCTTCTATGTCAGGAAACGCTTCAATCGGTGGTGTGAATCCACCTCAAAACCCACAAATCCCTCCACAGCCTCCTGATCCTTTATCGCATAACTCTACCCTTTTCTACTCGGTGCCTTCTTTGCCGTTTTTGAACCCTTTAGAGGGCAAAGAAGCTTCAGATTCGGATGATTTGGGTGGAAATCAGTCTGGTATCTCTAAAGGTTTTGTTAATTCGGGACTTGGTAACAACACTGGCTCTGTATCGACGCCTAATTTGGAGCGTAGGGTTCCAGATTTGAAGTCTCAAGTTACTGCGGCATCATCGTCAATTGAAATTCAGGATGAATTAGCTTCCTCTAGAGCAAATTCGAGCTTGTTGCAGGTAGTAAAGGATGGTCCGACTCCTAATTTGAAGTCTCAGATGGTTGGTGATACAGCTACTTCCATGGCTGATGTGCATCTCGCTCCAACAATGCTAGAAGCGATACCATCATCCATAGATGCAGGTACAAATCACGAGTTTATTGTTGTAAATTCTGGTAATTGTAAAGTGAACAACCGCAAATCGGTATCTCCAAAGAAAAGTGTGAAATTTCATAGAAGCAGGGGATGGATTTCAAGCTATGGGGACCCAGATTTGGATGCCATTCATGCTGCAAACAGTACCCATGATACGAAACTCCAGCAGGAAGCAAATAAATACAGAGGTATTACCCGTTCCACTCGCTCCTGAACCAAACAAACTGGAGTTCAAATCGCTGGATTTGGAGTTATAAAAAAACAGAGAAAATCAGTGAAATATTGTCCTATGTTAGCTGATATGAGGGTCAAGGAATTTATCGCCAATACTCCTCAAGTGATGAACTCAAAACAGCAGGGGATGACATCGAATGATGGAGCTGGTTATGATAAAAAAGTTCTAAGAACAGGGGAGCATATCCTAGCGGAGTACAATGTTACGAGTGTAAATATGATCTGGCCAAGGATGACGTTATCTCGGTGCACTCATGGAGCCAGGACGATGAGGATGAAGGGTCACTGCAGCAAACTACTCCGGTTTGGCATCCTTTGGCTGTTGTTGATGGCCAAGGGTGTGGGTGAAATAAGGGAGACGAGGTGTTTATATAGGGTCAAAGGATTTAAAGATTTTATTATTTTTTTATCATTAATCACTTATAATAAATCCAAAATACTAAATTACCCCTGTGGATAAAGACAAAAAAACATTGTTTAAGTTGGGAAAACTAACCAAAATTTACTTTTGGACTATAATGGTAGCAAAATCAAAACCATAGGCCCCTAGATGTAAAAAAACTGAAATTTGGACTAACGTGGCAAAACTGACCAAACCATAGGCACCAAAATAACAGTTTACTCTTATTGTTTTCTTCATTGGCCATGCATCTTAATTTGGAAAACAAACCAAAATAGGATGTTGATATAACTAGAAAGGACAAATTAAGATCGTTTTATATTTATTTTTGACGATATGAAAAACTCGAAAGCGCAAGTAAAGTTGGAGTAGATTATGACGTGGCAAATGTAGAATCGATTCGATACACCTGAAAAATAGAATATAAATAGTGCATGAATAGTTTCGCACAAAACTGTTGGCGACAATGTTGTTAATATCTTCAGTTAGCCGTTACATACCCTTCTCGTCAACATGTTTTATCGAGCTAATGAGATTAAAAGTTAAAACATACATATTGATCTATAAAACAAAGGTGGTAGAAACTTATTGATCTATAAAAACAAAGGTGGTAGAAACTTAAGCAAACGGGAAGTACAAACACAAAAACTTAAGCAAGTTGGGTATGAATAAGAATTAATGCACCTTCGCCTTAAAAAAACATATACTTTTAAGCAGTGTTTTCACGACCGGACCGGACCGGTTAAGAGAGTAGTAACTTAGCATGTATACTTTTAAGTCTTTAAGAGAGTAGTAACTTAGCATGTATATAAGGAGGTTCGGTTTAAATTTAGCAGGTAACCTCCGATTTTGAAGATGAAAATAATGACAAAATAGACTAAGGGGTTGTTTGACAACTTCTGAATGGTTGAGTGTTGAACCATTAAGAGGTCTAACCATTAAGAGTCAATATAATGTTTATCCGTTCAGAGGCAAATGTCTAACCAATTTAAATTAGAGTCTTAACCATTCAGAGGTGTAATGTTAACCATTCAGAGACAAATGTTTTATCAACCATTCAGACATCTGCTCATGAAACAAAAGTGTCTGAACCATTAAGTGTTGAATAAGTAAGAGGTTTTAGCATAATAAAGATGTTAGTGCGGGCTTGGCCCATTAGCTAATTAACCATTCTATATAATTTGTATTTCTCTGTTATTTGTTTCTTTATGCTTTCTATTGAATAAACCCTAGCCAATTTTGATCCTCTATGTTCTATACATGTTTATCGATTAACATGGTATCAGAGCCAAATTCGATCCATGATTATTGATAGGAGAAGTTGCAAACACCAAGTTTTCGTATTGGTGGAAGTGTCCGAGTGATATTTAATCTCTTGCCGCCACAAGTTGGTCTTAAGAAAAGTTTGCTTTTGGGGAAAAGTTTCTTTGGAAGAAAAGTTAGTTTGGGCGAAAAGATTGGGTTTCAATTATTTCTCATCATGGATAATTCTGGTTCGTCTACACGTGGTTTCAAAGTTGCTTTCGATCAAGGTGCATATTGTAAACAGAAAAAACCATTGGAGGTCTTGGTGTCCATTGTTGCTCAACAAGACAACACAACATCCAAATGCACCATTTGGTCCTGTCTCAATGTCTGCTTCAGATCTACATGTTTTTTGAGAAATTTAGATTGTTTCTAAATTCATGCATGTCTTCGTCTAGTACCTCAGATATCTCTTCTTCTATTTGGATTTTGGATTCTGGTGCATCTCATCATATGTCACCCCACTTGCCATCATTTATATCTTTAACTTCTGGTTCATCCGCGTCTATTATATTTGCTAGTGCTACGTCAATGCCAATAAAGGGTGTTGGATGTGTTGTGGCGCCTCATATTTCTCTCACTAATGTTTATTATATCCCCAATCTTGCTTTAAACCTTGTTTCGGTTAGTCAGTTGTGCAAATCTGGTCATTGGGTGCTCTTTTCTTATTCCATTTGTTGTGTACTAGACAAAAGTTCTATGAGGGTGGTTGGAACCGGTCGTCGAGTAGGTGAACTTTATGTCTTGGATGAACTCAAGAATTTGATGTGGCTGCTTCTAGTGTTGACTTATCTTCCTTTCGGTTGAGTCGGTCATCTCCTGATTTTTATCGTTAGCATTCTCGTTTGGGACATGTGTCAGCATCTCGCTTAAAGTTTTTGGCTTCCACGGGTGCTTTGGGTCATTTGAACATTTGTGACATCTCTGATTGTAGTGGTTGCAAACTTGCCAAGTTCTCAGCTTTACCGTTTGAGAAAAATATTTCTCGTTCTGTTGCCCCTTTTGATATTTTTCACTCTGATGTGTGGGGTCCATCGCCAGTATCCACTAAGGGGGGTCGGTCTATTATGTATCCTTTATCGATGATTATACTCGTTATACCTGGGTGTATCTTATGAAATGTAGATCTGAGTTCTTGGGTATTTACAAAACCTTTAGAGCCCATGTAAAGACACAACATTCAGTTGTGATAAAGTGTTTCCGGAGTGACTTAGGGGGTGAATATACTTCTAATGATTTTTCCAAATTACTTATGTCTGATGGTACAATACACCAGTCATCTTGTACCGACACCCCTCAACAAAATGGTGTTGCTGAAAGGAAACATCGTCATCTTATGGAAACTGCTCGATCATTTCTTCTATCTGTTGATGTTCTGAGTGCTTTTTGGGGAGAAGCACTCTTAACTGCCCAACATGTCATTAATCGGATTCCTACTACTCATAATTCTGGGTTGTCTCCTTTTGAGAAGTTATATGGTGAACTCCCAGATTATAATGAACTAAGAGTTTTAGGATGTACTTGCTTTGTTCTTCGTCCTCATGTTGAACGAGACAAATTGTCAAATAAGTCAGCCTTATATGTTTTCTTGGGATATGCTAGTGGTACAAAAGGCTATGACACTGGACAGAAAGGATATCGTTGTTTTGACCCAGTAAGTAAGAAGTTATATGTTTCGAGGCATGTTATCTTCCTCGAGCATATTCCTTTCTATTCGATTCCCTCCAACTCACATAATGTAACAAAGTCAGATCTTCGAAACATTGATCCTTTTGCTTGTGATATTGATGCAACAACATCATCTGATGTTCCAGCTACATTTGTTGAGTCTGGTGGTCAAGTAGAAACTGAAGGGCCCGTTCAAGGCACCCACACATCGTCTGACGCAACTTCTGGTCCAACTATGCCTGACACAACTCCTTTGTCTGTTGGCACAGTTGCACCTCCGAGGAGATCCACTCGTGAATGTAAGTCCACTAAGCTACCAGATTTTGCCTACTCTACTTACTCGGCTTCGTTTGCTTCATTTATTGCAAATATACATCATTTATCTAAACATGTATCGTATAAAGAGGCTGTATCTGATCCTATTTGGCAGAATGCTATGTCTAAAGAGCTCACTGCTCTTCATCAGACGCACACATGGGATTTGGTTCCACTACCACCTGGTAAACATACAATTGGTTGTCGTTGGGTATATAAGATTAAAACGAAGTCTGACGAGTCTGTTGAGCGATATAAGGCCAGACTTGTAGCAAAAGGATACTCACAAAAATATGGTATGGATTATGAGGAGACATTTGCCCCAGTAGCAAAAATGACTATAGTTCGTACTCTTATAGCTGTTGCATCTGTTCTTCAGTGGAAGATTTGTCAAATGGACGTCAAGAATGTCTTTTTGAATGGTGATCTCCATGAGGAGGTATACATGACACCTCCCCCAGGAATTGATCATCAACCCAATGAAGTATGTCGTTTTCAGAAAGCTCTATATGGCCTTAAACAGGCCCCTCATGCTTGGTTTGAAAAATTCTCTACAATGATTACTTCTCTTGGTTTTGTTCCTAGTAATCACGATTCGGCATTGTTTATTCGATGTACGGAAGCAGGACGCATCCTTTTATCTTTATATGTGGATGATATAATTATCACAGGCGATGATTATGTTGGTATTGAGTCCTTGAAGCGTGATTTGGCTTATCGTTTTGCTATGAAGGATTTGGGCTTACTACGGTATTTCTTGGGTATTGAGGTGGCTCAGTCTCCAAAAGGATATCTCCTTTCTCAGACAAAGTATATTTCTAATATGTTTCAGTGGGCAAGACTTTCTGATAATAAAACTGTAGACACTCCTCTTGAAACCAATGCGCGATATTCTTCCACCGATGGTGTTCCTTTATCTGATCCGAGCCTATATCGTACTATTGTAGGAAGCTTGATTTACCTTACAGTTACTCGACCTGATATTGCTCATGTTGTTAGTTTGTTACTGCTCCTACTTCTGTTCACTGGGGAGCTGTTCTTCGTATCTTGAGATATCTTCGTGGGACTCAACTTCAGAGTCTTTTATTTCCCTCGACATCATCTCTAGAGTTGCGTGCCTACAATGATGCTGATTGGGATAGTGGTCCTAATGATCGAAAGTCCACTACTGGTTTCTGTGTTTTCCTTGGTGATTCTTTAATCTCATGGAAAAGTAAGAAGCAAGATGTTGTTTCTAGATCTTCTACTGAGGCTGAGTATCGTGCTATGGTTGTGGCTACATGTGAGATTGTTTGGTTGCGATGGCTCCTTGGAGATATGGGGGTCACTATCTCTCAAACTACCCCTTTGCATTGTGATAATCAAAGTGCTATGCAAATCGCAAAGAACTCTGTTTTTCATTGAGCGGACAAAACATATTGAGATTGTCATTTTACTCGTCATCATCTTTAGGTTGGAACCATCTCGCTTCCCTTCGTTCCATTAGCTTTGCAGATTGCAGATGCTTTTACCAAGGCTCAGTCAGCATCTCGATTTCGGTTCTTATGTGACAAACTCTCAATGTTTATTACAGTGGCATTGTGAGTTTGAGGCGGGATGTTAGCATAATAAAGATGTTAGTGCGGGCTTGGCCCATTAGATAATTAACCATTCTATATAATTTGTATTTCTCTGTTATTTGTTTCTTTATGCTTTCTATTGAATAAACCCTAGCCACTTTTGATCCTCTATGTTCTATACATGTTTATCGATTAACAGTCTAAACCATTAAGAGCCCCAATGAGAGGTAAATAAACAACCCCTAGATTAAACACATGAATAACGTCCATGATCTACACGTTTTATAGTTAAAACTAAATCAAATAAAAACAGGGAAATAAGGGGAAGTTGAGGATGTAGGTGACGAAATACCCAAGAGTTGGGATAAACCACCATGTTTTTTTAACCGCAAATTGGATCACTGGAGTATTATCATGCCACTAACATAACCATTGATCATATCCATATCCACTAGGCAATAATGCATATACACCAATTCAGAAGGAAATCCAGTAAATCTGAGAAAAAACCCCTTGTAGGAATCAAACTCAAAACCTAATAGTCCCTAAGCCTCATCTCACCCCTAAGATACCAGTAGGCTATAATATCATGAAGTTACAGCAGCCAGCCATGTTGGTTTGTCAAAGCGTCGGAACTTTTTCTAATATGGATTACTTTAGCTTTTGGATTACCTCCAAAAGTTAATAGAGCTTTCTAGAGCCTCTTTGTGAAAAATCCCATGAGTTGGTTAATTCATTTATCTTTATGTTCAAATCTAGCAATAATCAAAATTTAGAAACATCTTAATATTATCATTTGCACTAAGACTCTCTTGTAATTGATGTGACAAAGATCGAGATGGGACCTATACATATAATACAAATACATATATTAAATTTATATATAAATACCAAATGTAATTAAAACATTAGGTACTTTTGGGCACCAAAATATGGGTTTAGTACTTTTTTGCCCTTAAATTTTAGTGGTTTCTATAAAATATGGGGACACTAATGGCTGATATTCATCCATAACCTTGACAAATAATTTATAGTTTCCAATTTACTAAATTTTTATTCTTTGTGTTCTTAAAATCTATATTTTTCGTCAACCATACTTTTATCCATCAAATTTTATTTCCATTTTCTTGTTTGTCTTGTAGGGAACGATCATCTTGGGTATTGTTTCCCATGAGCTCGTAATCTCATGTTCCAATTACATAGAATTTTACATAATTTATTATTTAGCATCTACATATTTTAGAAACAACGATTGTCATAGTTGAAGATGAGAAACTTTCTATAATCAAAGACGGGTCTACGTGATTTCTTGTGTTATTAATCATTTACGAATCGAATAGTGTGTATGAGCAAGGCCATGAAAGGTCTATTAAAAGGCCTACGTTACATCTCTGAAATTTTCGGTACATTTTTTATTTGCTATTGTGATTGTGATTATTATGTTTTATTTTCTTAAGTTTCTTGATATGGCTTATGAAATTACAGAGGCGGATAATGAAAAGGAACCCGAAATACAAATTGGTGCGCCCACAGATGTTAAACATGTTGCCCACATCGGTTGTGATGGTCCTTCTTCCAATGCTCCTAGTTGGGTAATCCCCGATCTATTGTATAACATGTCTCATATGTTGACTGAACTAGCGTTTTAAGGGTTCTCCTTTCAAAAAAAATGTTGATTGTCAATATGACATAAAGTTATTCTTACTCGAGTTTTGTTTTATGTTGTACGTGTACGGTAGATGAATGAGTTTCAAGGTTCGGATGCCGGATCATCGGATGTAAATGGTGGAAAAGGTATGTTTGTTTCTTAATGAAGATCATAAGATCTTTAATCAAGAATCCTAACAAAGACACTTAGGCTATAGCCTAGTGGTCAAGAGAAATTATCTCTTGTGGGGAGACCAAGGTTCAATCTTTGGAAGGTGTAAGTATTTATGGAGAAAAATTAGCCGTAAAAAAAAGAATCCTAACAGTCGTTCATTTATTAGATTTTTATAACCACTAAACCACTAAATGTCTTTAGAAAAAATATTTGGGAAGAAAATAGTTTTGGTACCGACATTGCTACTTGTGTGTGCTACTAAATTTTGAATTCAGTATTGCTTATTGCGCGATACAGATGGAACCTCAAATCGTCATGGCAAGTCGAAGCAATCCAAGAAACAAGCTTCTAACAAGAGCACAAATAGTGACATTGAAACAAGCCGTGGTAGGCGGGCCAAAACCCCAGCCGCGGGATCAGAGTCGCCTTCACAAGAAGCAGGGGCGAAAAAGAACCGAAGGAAAAAGAGATCAAACAAAGATCCGTCCGCCTCAAACGATGATTAAGGTCAATGAGTTTTGTGAATATGACCATCCCTAAAACTTAACATGCTTTTTTAACATCTTTACATGATATTTAACAAATTTATATCGTATAGGACCGAAAATTGTTTTATGTATAAATCATTAGTCGATGTTCGTCACTCTTTGTATTATTTTTGCACATATGCAACAATGAGAATTGTAGCATTTCGGTTCATTCTAGCAGTCATACAGCTCGATTTATATCGCGCTTGCTTTAGTTCCACAACTCAACCAACACATGGGCCAGAAAGCCGACCAACTTGGTATAGAACCTAATGGGGACCGGGAAGCCAAGAAAAGTGAACCCGATTGACCATATAGCGCATTTGGTTAGATCAGTTTCGGGTTTATCAGTCGGGTTAACTGTTTGGACTGAGACGGAATTTGGGGCCACAATTAGTGGGCTGACCGAATATATGGCTGGAAGCTGGAAATAAGGCTGACGAATTCTTGGGCTGTTTGATTTATGGGTTGCAATTGGACTCTGAATAATAAAGTTGGAAGATTTTTTTGGGCCGTCCTAAACTTAATAAGCTTCATGGTTGTATTAAAGGTGGGCAAAAAACCCGGTTATTAACCGGTTATAAATATTTAGTATAGGAACTTATTTTTTAACGGGTAGACTGGTAAACTGAAAAAGACAAAAAACGGCTAATTAATGAAACCGGTTAAAGTAATTAACATGACCAGTTAAAAAAATAACCGGTAATAGGTTAGAAGTAAAAAAAAGGTAAAATTAACCGGTATAACTGATTATTATGAATTAACCGGTTTGTACACCTCTAGTTGTAATTAGATGTGTAAAAAAACTGGTTTGGGCTGCCAAACTGGTTTTCAACCCGGCCCGATCCCAAAAACACCGGTCTAGGCCCCGACCCAACCTGATGGTGTAACATAGGTTGGAGAATTTTGTGTTGAGAACCAGTTTGAGTCAATGTAAAGAAAAAAAACCTGCCCGGTTTACAACCCGAATCAATTTAGACCAAACCGGGTTTTGTACACGTAACACCTCTGGTTGTGGAGTGGTAGTTGTACAACAAGAAAATCTTGCCTAGACCCTTTTCTGTTTCAAGTAATACTTTTCAGTGCATGATTAAATGTATTTCTTGTAGTCAGTGAATAAAATACAATAACAAAAGTAACAAAATAATATAGGTTTCCAATAAAAAAGAACATGTATTATTTTTGTCATCTTTACATGTATTATTTATCTTTACCAGTGAGTCGTGATCACCATCGGTCCATCTAAGTTTATCTCCGAATTTCTACATCACAACAACTTATCGAAAATACTTAAAAAAGAAACATAAATAAAATAGTATCAATAAATAACATAATGACATGTATCATGTATGCAAAATTACTTCAGGCAAGTGGTCAAATTTTTCATCAATGGACAAGATTATGAACTTTTATACAAATCCAATACTTTCTACCCATGCTATAGATAAAATATACATCGTGACGTAGATAACATCATTTAGAATATCTAACTTCTTACAAAACGAAACGTTAATAAAAAATACATGGTAAGTTTGGCTTGGTTTCATACAACGAGTAGATAAACACTACGTCCACACAACGAAATATAGATAAACATATCTCTACTATAATAAAGGAAAAATTGTCAATCCCACGTGTCACCTCAACAACCCCCCCCCCCCCCCCCCCCTTCCTTTCATCTGATGTGTCATTTTGTGAGAATTTTCTTTTATAAATCCTAAAGTCAAATCTGCATATCACGTGTTTGGGCGGCCAGATATTGGATTCAAATTTGAATTCCAGCTCCACAGCCCCATTTCATAATTAGTTCTCAAAACCCACAGGCAAAAACATCATCTTTCTCATTTTCCTTCTATAGGTTCATCTTCTCCACACATTATTTTCCCTCGATTTTCCAATGAACCCCAAACAGCAGCGATTGTGAACCAATGATGGCAGTTAGGGTGGCTCAGTGGTGTTGACTGTAGGATTTTGAGACCAGATCAGAAGCTACGTATTCATTATCTAGCGGTTTGTGAGGGAATCTGGTGGCTAGGATTTTGAGACCCAAAGTTTCAGCCGTTTCTCTATCTTTCTTCTTTCCTTTGTTCTTAGGTCATGTTTGGGATTCCATTTAAAAGCTCCTTATTAATTCATTAATTTTCTAAAATAACTTTTTCCTCTTATAAATGACTTTTTGAAAAAAATAAGTGCATGTTAAATGGAATTCCAAAACATGCCCTTACTCGATTGTAAATGTCTTCTCATACATCAAAGATCTACTTATTTTCTACTCTTCACCTTCATCGCAATCTAACAGCTATTTGAGGTTCGATTTTTGTTGATTGATTTTGATTTATTTGGGAATCATTGCAATCTTATGTTCCACATACAAGATATTTTCTCTAGGGTTTTCACACAATCCAAAAGCTGACCTGCTGCCGCAGAGCACCTCTTCATCACGTAAGATTCTTTCATATGAAATCTATTAATCTCATTATAAACTATGGTAATTTTGGTGGTGTTGAAGAACTTAATCGCATCAGATACGATGAATTCCATATGATTTGCTTTATCGATGATGAATTTTATGATGTTTTTAAACTTAATCGCATCAGATTTGGTGAATTTTATATGAATTGCGCTAGCGGTGATGAGTTTTATGATGTTTATGAACTTAATCGCATCAGATTTGTTCCTTTTTTTAGTTTTATTTAGGTATGATGTTGTATTCTTCACATCTGATTGTTGAGTTGTTAGTTTATACATTAGAAATTGTTGTTACATTTACTGATGATAATACAAATTTAGTGTTATGTTATTTGCTCAAAATATGATGAATTTTCTGGCTTTTTAGATGTTGTAATGTGAAATAACTAATTATTTGTTCAAACAGGGCAGATTGGAGCCTACGCAGACGTACTTAAAGAGAAATAAACGCGGGTTGGGAGCAGATATAAAGAAACCGGCAAACCGCACAACAGGGGGATAAAAAAGACATGCCATCTGATAAAACTGGTGATACAGTAAGTCATCTATTTTGTTTCGTTACTATGTGTTCTTGTTACCTGCATAATGTTTTTGTGTTTGTGTGAAAGATGATCTGTATGAAGTAACTAGGACCCAAAAATAAGAACTACTGTAAACATAATATAATCTACTGAAGGAAATAGTTATATATCATAGAGTACACATTTGGAGGTGTTTATCTAATTGTTTGCGAGTGAAATAAGTTGTTTTAAATAAACTTATTCCAAATTGTTTATCTGAATGAAATAGTCATTTACACATTCGGAGTTTGTGTGTACTAAATTTTACCCAAATGTTTCATTATAGTTATTTAAGAAAAGTAAAGCGAAAATGTCGAAGAAGATGAGGAAAGCTCAAGAAGTCGAGAAGAAGTTACAGGAGAAAGAATTCGAGCGTGCATTCTTTAGGGAGTTTTGGCCGGATAATGTCTGATGCAACATTATATCTTGCTTGTAATTCTTGTAAGTGAATTGTTTGTGCATTAGAGTTCTGATCATTAAATAATAGTAACTCAAAATAGAATATTTGATTTGCATTGACTTTTTCTATCTTATAGCATTTCAACTTTTTGTGGCTGAAAAGTAAATTTTTCATTGAAAATCATCCTTTTTGAACATTTACTGGATGGAAGAATCGTTTTATTTATAAAGTTCCAATTTCAAACACGGTTATAGAATACTTTTTGAACATTTACAGGATGGCAATCGCGATCCGTTTTTTGACCAAGGAGTAATCTTGTGATTCTGTGCAAAAACATGCAGATTTCGCCATTCAAAACGGCATCTTGTGCAGAATTCGCCATTCTGAATGGCTATTGTACCTCACATTGCAGAATTCGCCATTTGTATTGGCTTTATGTGCAACTTTTTGCAGAATTCGCCATTTTGAACGGCTATGGTACCTTTTCTAATGATTTGAGCCCTGCACATTCTGAATTTTCCTGCCACAAGTCTATGGGTATGTAAATTCGCCATTACAAATGGCTTTAGCACTAATTGTGCAAGAAATTTTTGGACGACATTACTTGTGATTTTGATTTTGAAATAAGCATTATGTTTGCAAAAAACTCTTAATAAGATTAATTTTAACGTATTTTTTGCTCTCTTAATATGTTATGCTTTACTTATTTCAAGGTCATTGTATCTTTATTTCAGGTCGAAATGGTTCGAGTCGGCCCAACACACTTTTTGCTAAAAATATTTAGTACTTCTACGGTAAAACAATGTTAGTCAAATTTTTTTAATAACTATATGTTTTTTAATAAATTGATTTAGGAGGTTCTATGCATAGATAAAACAATGTTAGCCAATTTATTAGTGTTTAGTTCTAAACCGAAGATAAATTCATTAAAACTTTGTTTCATGAATGTTAGGGTTTGCTGTGGTTGGCGTTTCTGAAGATGCAAGTCAAGATGTGCAAGGAATGGACGCTTTAGCAGCATATGTTTTGAGCTTGCTCTCCACCGAGCCTCCAAACAGTATGTTCTGTTTCTTATCCTTAACGGGTCAAACAGTTAAGGTAAAAGATTTAACAAAAAGGAAACGGGTTGAACCGGTCACATGAAGTGTATTCAAATGAATGAAACCTACTAAATCATTTTTATTAATGAAGTTGAACTATTATGAAATGTAAAAAGAATGGATAATAAGTGTTTCCGGGTCAGCCTAACCTCTACTTATATAGCCTGCCCGAGTGTTTGATGCACTATTTTCCACCTATACTTATAGCATTCATTATTTTGTGCTTTTTTTTCTCATGTCATTTTCGTTGGCTTTGCAGTCAAACTTGGTGTAGGAGGATTTAGTATGGGTGCCGCAATGGCAATATACTCGGCAAGTTGCTTTGTCTGTGGGAAATTTGGAAATGGGACCGATTGTCCTACCCATCTCGATGCAGTTGTTGGCCTTAGCGGTTGGTTTCCATGTGCAAGGTTGGAACGTGTTCGGGTTGAAAGTATGGTTTTGGTTGACCTTGACACTTTTTATTAAATTTTTACAAAAATTTGGATTATCAGTGTCATATCTTTATTGTTTTATACACAACTTTTTTTGTTAATTGTTAGTGTTAAATGTTGTGTTTTAAGTCTTAACTGGTTCCTACTTGCTACCATTGTTAGTGTTTTGCAAGTTGCAAAAGGTTAATTTTTTAATGGTAGGAGAGTATACATGATTGTTAGTGTTAAATTGCTCTATACATAAATTCAACTTGGTATTAAAATTACCGATATCCCACCGTGATAACCTATATCTCAAATATCGGTCCTTAACTGATATCTGATTTTTTACCACATTAACTGCTTAGTTTATGACCCGTGTGACCAAAACATGTTTTGGGCCGTTACCCACCCTGCCATTATGCCTCTAATTATCGTATATTTTGGTGAACATGCCCGGCCATTGCCGAGTTGATTGATCCACGACTTAGAGACAATTACTCGGAGCGAGAGGTTCGATGCATGTCACATTGTGCACGGTTGTGCATCGCACGGGACCCACATTCGAGACCTTGAATGTCTCAAGTATGCACACCGAACCCGCTTTTAATTTGTATGATTGTTATATCAAGTGACTGTTTCATGTTTTTGTTAAACAGGTTCTATGGATGTTGGAAAATAATGATATTATCAAGTGATGAATATGTACTATGGTGTGAGACTTCAAGTTCGAAACTCTCCAAATTGAGGTTAGCTCCTGCTGGAATTGAGGTTAGTTAAAACTTGCATGTTTGTAACTTTAAAATATCGTAAAGGTTTTGTATTTTTTATTTATCTTTTCTAACAGTATTCATCGATATGTAATTTGATTGATGGTTAGCAAGCTAGCTTATGTAGTACCCCTTTTTGGTCATAAAATGCTAAGGTTCACGTGGACATAGAGAATTTCTCAAGGATGGCTAGCAAAAAAGCTGTACTTTGATGTTTTCTTTGTTGGTGGATGTTGGTATCTTTTGTTTTGTTTTAGGTATAGTTATTTGTTATCTGATTTTGCAATCATTTCAGAGTAAGATTTCACTATGGTGGTTGAATTATGTTTTATTATGCTGGCAGGTTGTCTTGGTCAGGCGAGTGCTCATATTCCGAAAGGAAACAATGTGGACCATTTGTCAATGTATGTTGATGTTGCTGTTTCCACCACATTTCAGTTTTGCCTAGCTGTGGTTAACCAAATTTGTAGCAACTTCACCATATAGAAAGGTAGATATCTTGCTTCTTTTTAAGTTTTAACAAAGTAGATTTAAGATGGATTATAAAGTATACTTCACTGCAACAACAATCTTTAAGATGGATGATAAAGTACACTTCACTGCAAGAAATTAGTTATTGTACGGATTAAGCTGAAAGGAAAAAACAACAATTTTATGATGTTGGTCCAGAAATGAGAACCTTCTTTAACTTCTTTAAACGGGATAATACAATTTTATAAGCCATGCACATTCTTAACCACCTAAAGGTCTATACTATGTCTATCATCCACATCTGGTGTGATTTTCAGTCCTATGGATTATTTTTTGTTCTTATTTATGCTTTGAAACATTTAAATACTCAAAAGTTTCATGTTCATTGCTTTTACGTATTTTTATCATTTATGGTTAATACACTGTTGAATGTTTTAACAGCGAGATAGATGCTTGAGCATCAATTGAATCTCGAGGGAGAGGGGGGGTGGAATACTACAGCCTTAGAGTAGACCGAAAGGTATGGTTTATTTGTATTTTTTTCTTTTCTAATTGTTAGATATGATTATATGGCGATATAGGGATGAGCATTTGGTACTGTGTACCGGTACCAAAACTGTACCGAGTATATTCGGTACCGGTACCCACTTTCCCCGTTTTTCGGCCCCGGTTGTCATACCCCAACTGATGGCGGAAACATCGGGGTAGTGACACTAGGCGACCAGATTGTCTCATCAGAATTCCATAACAATTATCTATCAACATCATTCAACATTTAACGTCCCATACCATTAAACACAATATTTCAAAATAATCGTTACAGAAATTGTTTTCCCACAAAACTAATCGGGTCCGATTTTTCCTAGATTTATTACATTTGAAAACTAAACAAAAGCAAACTAAACTAAGCACGCTACATCCAAAGCATCCAAGCTAAAATCCTCAACCTGTCACATACGTTAAAATACAAGTCAATACAATTAAGTAAATGTGAGCATACAGGTTTTTGTAATACTAGTCTAATAGAAAACCGTTCGCGAAATAGTCTAATTACAAATCATGATACACCAAAACACATCACACAGATAAACATAGGCTTTTTCTCACGCTAACTACCGTGAGAAAGTTTGCGCGTCCATCCTAACTAGACCCCGTCGGGTGTTAGCCACACTATAGTACCACACTAGCTAAGAAGGCAAGTTAACGAAAATAAGTCCTAGTCACATGTTTCTAGTATCACGTATTGAGCATACATAATCAGATTATTCGCGTGTGATAAACAGTTTGAGTTGTGAAGTGATTTTGATAGAGGAACGTATGTAACACCCAAATAGTGCATTAAAGCGAAAACGGGTCAAGTATACTCACAGTCGGTGCGTTTTAGGTGAGATGAGGGATCTGAGAAGAGTTGTGGAGAGTGCCGGATCAGCCTGTAAACGAACAGAAGTGCATCAGTCTTCCGATTTGCTGAAACGGTTAAGTTTGGGTTGAGCAGTGAACTGAAGTGTTAAGTTTTGGTGATTTTGGTGTCAAGTTCGGTCGAACTTGGTTAGTTTCTTAGGAAACTTGACAAGTTCGGACGAACTTGTGAAAAAAGCTTACTGGAAAGACAAGTTCGGGCGAACTTGTATAGTTTCCTAAGAAACTAGACAAGTTCGGGCGAACTTGTGTGGAAATTGGTGAGAAAGACCCAAGTTCGGTCGAACTTGACCTGGTGTGCTGGTGATTCTCGAGCGAACTTAATGTTTTCGGGTTCAAAATCTTGCGTTTTCGGTCGTTTGCTGAGAAAATCGAGTGCCCATCCCTCCAACCTTAAGCCACTGAGTAAAACTTAGGCTGGAGAGGTCTTTTGGAGCGAACTTAGCCATTTTACAGAAACTCGGGCTAATCCGGGCGATCCGTAGGGTTCGTACGGGTTAGTCCAGCTTGTGTAAAGTGACGTTTTCGTCTTTGTGCTTCCGGATCTGAGATTCTTGCTTGACAATGCCTCGTTCCACTCAAAAGTGAACGAAACATACGTCATTAGTCCGAAATGGTGTAAAAATCAATACTTTAAACGGTTTTGCTCTAGATCTGAGTGAAAATAGAAGTTTTTATGAAAAAAGATGAAGATTTTCGTAAACATAAGAGTTTTGATGAAAACGAAGGCAATGCCTTGTGCAAAATCGTGGTAAACTGTTGTAAAACGTTGTTGAACATCATTGTAGTGGAAATCGGGTTGATTCTTACTTAGAAACAGAGGGATTTGGGTTTCGGGAGCTCTGGGCGAACTTACAGCAAGTTTAAAGGAGAGAATAGAGCTGAGTATTTATAAGTGAAGGCAAAAAGGAGAGCTGGTGGAGTCAAGTTCGGTCGAACTTGCATGAAATTCATGCAAGTTCGGGCGAACTTGCTTGATTTTTAAGGGAGATTAGCCAAGTTCGGCCGAACTTATACATGTGTGTACAAGTTCGAGCGAACTTGTGGAAAACAGGAGATTCTTGTGTCTCAGGCAAGTTCAGGCGAACTTGTGGTAGTCAAGTTCGGCCGAACTTGGCCTGATGACCAAGTTTCGTTTGCTGATTTCGCATTAAGTGTTCGTTTGGCGATTCGGTTCGTATTAAATAGTTATATTAAGCGTTATAATTGATATAATAGTGCGATTTAACGATTTGAGCGATCGATAGCGATGCGATAGCGAGCGTAATCATAACCACAAACATACATAACACATAAATAACATAAAACCATATAATTAACTGTGAGTTGCGATGCGATGAGATTAGCGATGCGATTTAATAAGCGATTAGATGCGATATGACATACATAATTGTAATTAATTAACATAAACTTTTCTTATAAACGATTCTCGAGATTTACAAAGGATAGATACAATCGATAATAAAAGAAAAGATAACAACGAAATTCTGATTTGTTACAGTCTCCCCTACTGTAGGAAATTTCGTCCTGAAATTTAAGTAGTGGCTGTAACAAAGAGGTGCGAGTAATTGGATTTCATGTCACTTTCCAATTCCCAAGTGAACCCGGCTTCGCGTTTGCCTTCCCATCGGGCTTTCACGATAGGGATGCGAGAGCGTCTAAGTTTCTTGGTTTCTCGGTCCATGATCTCAACAGGCTTTTCCACGAAATGGAGAGTCTCGTTGATTTGCAGATCTTCGAGATGTACATGGAGATTTTCTTCGGCTAGGCATTTCTTGAGGTTGGACATGTGGAAAGTCGGATGAACGTTGTTAAGTTCCGCCGGTAGTTCGAGACGATAAGCTACTTTACCGATCCTTTCCAGAATCTTAAAGGGACCAACGTATCGAGGCGCTAGCTTTCCTTTCTTGTCGAAGCGGACCACTCCCTTCCAAGGTGCAACCTTTAGGAGAACGTGATCTCCCACCTCGAACTACAGGGGCTTGCGGCGTTTATCGGCATAACTCTTTTGACGACTCTGAGCTTTCAAGAGATTGTCTCTGATCGGGAGGATCTTGTCCGTCGTTTCTTGAATTAGCTCGGGACCGGTGATTTGTGTTTCTCCGATCTCGTGCCATGCAATAGGCGATCGACATTTTCTTCCATACAGTGCCTCAAAAGGAGCCATTTGTATGCTGGTATGATAACTATTATTGTACGAGAATTCGATTAAAGGTAAATGCGTATCTCAGTTACCATCGAAATCTATGATGCACGCATGAAGCATGTCTTCGAGGGTGCGGATCGTGCCTCAGTCTGACCGTCGATTTGAGGGTGAAAAGCGGTACTGAGATTGAGAGTAGTACCGAGAGCGGATTGAAAAGTCTCCCAGAGATGCGAGGTAAGACGACCGTCTCGGTCAGAGATGATGTCACGAGGCGTCCCGTGTCAACATATAACTTCGTCGGTATAGAATCGGACTAACCGTTCGACCTTAAAGTCTTCTCGTATAGCAATAAAGTGCGCGGATTTAGTAAGACGATCAACGATAACCCAAATGCTATCGTGACCAGAGGAAGTGCGGGGAAGTTTCGTAATAAAGTCCATAGCTATACTCTCCCACTTCCATATCGGGATTTCTGGTTGTTCGAGTAAACCAGAGGGCCTTTGATGCTCGGCTTTAACCTTCGAGCAGGTTAAGCACTTTGAGACGTAGACGACGATATCCTTTTTCATGCCCGGCCACCAGTACTTAGGACGAAGGTCCTGTTACATCTTGTCGGCACCGGGGTGAATGGAATATCGAGATTTATGAGCTTCGGTCATTAGCAATTCACGAATATTGTCACGGGTAGGAATCCAAATGCGATCGAGATAGTAATAAATACCATTAGGTTTAACAACGAGCTGAGTTTCGGCACCACATTTCATTTCTTCCTCAAAAGTATCCTCGTTAAAGCAGGCGAATTGAGCGAAGCGAATCATGATTTCGAGATCATTCAAAGCTTGAGAGTCACAAACACTATTTACATAGCTTCGTCGACTTAGAGCATCGGTGACGATGTTTGATTTGCCGAGATGGTAGCGTATCTCACAATCGTAATCGTTAAGAAGTTCAACCCATATGCGTTGGCGCATATTTAGTTCTTTTTTATTAAAGATATGTTGTAAGCTCTTATGGTCGGTGAAGACCGTACACTTAGTACCGTAAAGGTAGTGCCACCATATCTTCGATGCAAAAACAACTGCACCTAGTTCGAGATCGTGGGTTGTGTAGTTTTTCTCGTGGATCTTGAGTTGTCGAGACGCATATGCGATAACCTTGTCTCGTTGCCTGAGAACACAACCAAGACCAAGGTTTGAGGCATCGCAGTAAACAACGAAATCGTCGTTTCCGTCGGGTAAAGCGAGGACAGGAGCATTGCATAGCATACGCTTGAGAGTTTGAAAAGCTTCCTCTTGCTTGGAATCCCAAACAAAAGGTTTGTCTTTATGAGTTAAAGCGGTAAGCGGAACGACGATTTTTCGAGAAGTCGGCGATGAATCGACGTTAGTACCCCGCCAATCCAAGAAATGAACGGATTTCAGAAGCATTCTTCGGTGTAATCCAACTCTTGACGGCTTCGATATTTGCAGGGTCGACGTGAATTCCTTGACTGTTAACGATGTGGCCGAGAAATTGGACTTCTTCGAGCCAAAATTCACATTTAGAGAACTTAGCATAAAGGCGATTACCTTGAAGAAGTTCAAGGACTAAACAGAGATGGCGCGGGTGTTCGTTTCTCGTCTTCGAGTAGATAAGGATATCATCAATGAAAACAATGACGAAACGATCTAAGAAAGCTTTACACACACGGTTCATCAAATCCATGAAGACCGCGGGTGCATTGGTAAGACCAAAGGGCATGACCACGAATTCGAAATGGCCATAACGGGTACGAAAGGCGGTTTTCGGAATGTCTTCTTCCAATACGCGTAACTGATGATAATCGGAACGAAGATCGATCTTAGAAAAACAAGTAGCACCTTGAAGCTGATCAAACAAGTCGTCGATTCGAGGAAGAGGATAGCGGTTCTTTATTGTAAGCTTATTAAGTTCACGATAATCGATGCACATTCGGAACGATCCGTCCTTCTTTTTCACAAAAAGGACAGGTGCGCCCCATGGGGAAGTGCTGTATGAAGCCTTTATCAAGAAGCTCTTGAAGTTGGCTCGATAGCTCGCGTATTTCTGAGGGTGCGAGGCGATAAGGAGCTTTAGCAACGGGAGTAGCACCGGGAACTAAATCGATATGGAATTCAACATCTCGGGTAGGGGGTAAACCGGGTAAATCGTCGGGAAAGACCTTAGGAAATTCGCAAACAACGGGAACATCTTTATAAGTCTTCTTTTCTTTCTCCGGGTTCACGATATGGGCTAGAAAAGCAACACATTGCTTTCGCAAACATTTGTGTGCTCGAGTTCATGACAAAAGCATTTTCTTTGAGGGAGTTTCACCGTATACATTTAGCTGATCACCGTTTGGAAGGGGGAAACGAATCATTTTATCGAACCAAACAACTTCAGCATGATTTTCATGAAGAAAATCCATGCCTACTATGATATCGAAGCTACCTAACTACATAGGTATGAGATTAATCGAGAAGATGTGGTTGTTGAGATCGAGAGAACAACCACGTAGGACGCAGGTCACGGTGACGGATTTTCCGGTGGCGACTTCCACATCGAAAGTCTTTGGGAGTTTAGCGCGCTTACATTTTAAAACCTTTTCAAATTCTAACGATACAAAACAATTATTGGCACCAGTATCAAATAAACATGAAGCATAAATACCATTGACGATGAACGTACCATTGACAACATTGTTGTCATTCTGAGCCTGGCGGTGATTCAGGTTGAAAACCCTTCCAAGCGCAGCTTGTTGTTGCTGTTGAGGCTGCGGTGGTGGCTGCTACTGGGGCTGCTATTGCTGCGTCTTGCTTGACGGTACGGTTTGGGCAGACATTGGCAAAGTGGTTCGGATCACCACACACGTAACACACACGTGCTTTTGGAGCTGCTGCTTATTGCTGGTTGTTCTGGGGAGTACGCTGAGGAGCTGGCAGTGCTGGAGCTTGAGGAGCTGGCTGACGAGGGCCGGTACGACAACTGACAGTAAGTGGCCGTAGATATTGCAGTTTGTGCAAAAACGGCAGTTTCCACCCACCACATGTGATATGTGCACTTAGGGCACAGTGGATGAGGACCGGTGTACGCACGTTTAGTTGGGGGTGCGTCCTGAGCAGGAGCCTGATAAGGCTGAGAGTTGAGAGGTGTAGCAGCAGTGTAGTTCTTGCTAGGGTTTCCTCTTTTGCGTCCCTGACGCTTTCCCTTTGTGTCACTGGATGGTTCGATAACAGCAGTTGGTTCGGCGACAACTTGATTGGCAACTTTCGCATGGTTCTTGAAATAACCATCTTGAACTCGCTGATCATTGATCTCAGCGACGAGCATGCAGGTTTCCTCGATGGTTGTAGTACGAGCAACTTTCACAAAATTCGCAACACATTCGGGTAGACCACGGATATACTTGTTGATAGCTTTCTCAGTAGTATTAACTTGGCTGGGACAGATGATGCTCAAAATCTTAAATCGAGCGGTAAATCCAGCATTGTCGGGACCATCTTGCTTTATACCCCAAAACTCATTCTCGAGCTTTTGAATCTCGTGCGGAGGACAGAACTCCTTCATCATCACTTCCTTGAGTTCCTCCCAAGATAGATTATAGGCTTCATCATTACCACACCTATTCCTTTCTGCGGTCCACCAGTCGAGAGCACGGGACTGGAAGACTCCTGTAGCGTTCACCGTGCGAAGGTCATCGGGGCATACACTTTGCCTAAAGGTGACTTCAATGGCGTCAAACCAATGGAACATAGCAGTCGGTCCATCATTGCCCGTGAAGGCGAGAGGTGCACAAGCTTTGAATTTTTGAAGCTGAATCGTGACTTGGGGTTTTCAGCTTTCGAGTCGACCAATGAGTTACTTCTCACAGCATGAATTTCCGAGACGATTTGCGGGATGACTTTAGCTATTTCTTTGGCTACCATTGTAGCGATACGCTTATCAGCGTTGCTGCGCTGGAGATTCCTCCTGGTATGTGATCCCATAGAAGACATCTACATTGAAGGATTTGATAGGATGAGATTCGATTATAATAATGTTTATGTTTAGAATATTTATTATTATTATTATTATTATTATCACACAAGGCACAAAATCACATAAACACGTAGGCACGTAAGCAGGCAACCACGTAAGCACGTAAACACGTAATTCACATAAGCATATACTTTGCACGTATTCACCTTCTTATAAGTAAAGCGTAGCGCGTTCGAGATGCGATATACAAGCGAGACATAAGCGATATACATAAGTGAGATAAGCGATTTAGTTTGGTTGGTGTATTAATTAGCGTTTTAGATTACGAGAGCTGTGCGATTTGTGCATGCGTTTATGGAACGTTGAGTGATAAAGCGAGAAATCGATAATACGAGAAATAAATAAAGAGAGAAATCGAATAAAGCGAAAATTCTCAAAATTTTAAACACAAATAATAATAAACTCGATGATGCGTAAATCGACGATATAGGCTTAAATCAATTGGGAGTGTCCGGGGTTTTGAGACGTTGACTACCCAAAGTGGTTCGATCATCCTTTGACTTTGGACCCACGCTTTGGCCTAATAGATAGATGCTCTCACCGCAAGCGGCTAACGACATTATCTTTCCGGTTACTACGTGTTCCAAATCATCGGAATAATCGAGACTTTGGTGAGATTGAAAATCGAAAGGCGGAATTTGTTACTAAGATGCGGGTTTCACCCCTAACTTAGCAACGTCGTTCCTAGTTGTGGCTACGCGCACCGATCACATGGCGTTCCACTAGATAGAAATGGAGATTTTCGTCGAGGTTTGGATATCACTCCTAACTCAACGAATGTATCTCGTGGATAGAGATTGCGTGGAGTGAATGAATCTCATCGAGAGTTCTCAGTTTTCACACCTAATCTCGACTTAATCACTCGTTTTGTGTGATACGAGCGATTCCAAGCGTGTATAATGTGTCGGCCTTAGGAAAGGCACATTTAAGCATTTATGGCAAATAGTTTAACATTTAAGTCAAAGATCGGTCAATCGGGTACTTAAACATGCTACTAGGCTGAATCATGGTAATTCTACCTATTATCCTAAGGTTATGGGCTCTGATACCAATCTGTCACACCCAACCGATGGCGGAAACATCGGGTAGTAGCACTAGGCGACCAGATTGTCTCATGAGAATTCCATAACAATTATCTATCAACATCATTCAACATTTAACGTCTCATACCATTAAACACAATATTTCAAAATAATCATTACAGAAATTGTTTTCCTACAAAACTAATCGGGCCGATTTTCCCTAGATTTATTACATTTGGAAACTAAACAAAAGCAAACTAAACTAAGCACGCTACATCCAAAGCATCCAAGCTAAAATCCTCAACCTGTCACATACGTTAAAATACAAGTCAATACAATTAAGTAAATGTGAGCATACAGGTTTTTGTAATACTAGTCTAATAGAGAAACCGTTCGCGAAATAGTCTAATTACATATCATGATACACCAAAACACATCACACAGATAAACATAGGCTTATTTCTCACGCTAACTACCGTGAGAAAGTTTGCGCGTCCATCCTAACTAGACCCTGTCGGGTGTTAGCCACACTATAGTACCATACTAGCTAAGAAGGCAAGTTAACGAAAATAAGTCCTAGTCACATGTTTCTTGTAACGCCTCGTATCTTCGTATTTCTATTTTAAAAAAAAATGTCCGTATTCGTATTCTAATTTTAGAAACCTTACATTCGTATTTTAATTTAAATATCACAATTCGAGGCGTTAATCATAATAAAATTCATATTTATATTTTATTTTATTCACACAACCGATCATTTAAAATACGTATTTATACGCAAACCGACACTTTTATACGTATAAATACTTATACGCACATCCTCAATACTTGAATTATACTTTTATACTTTTTATATACTCAATTACATAATATATACTCAAGAAATACCAAGAAATATACCAATCATATTTCCACCTCATCAATCCTCTTTCACCTTCTTTAACCAATCATATTTCACCCTTTCCACATTCTCTACCTATAAATACCAACCCCCTTCTACTATTTTCTTCATACCATTCTTCTCTCCATATCTCTAATTCTCTCAATCTCTCTCTAAATCAAGAATTCTAAAAGGATACTAAGTGTTCCACCCATTCTTCTCTCAACTTCTATACTTCTCTCAAATCTTCCAAGCAAGGAAGAGAGCTCTAAGAGTTCTAAAAGAAAACATTAAGTGTTTTAAAAGAAGCTTTGAAGCTCCAACCTCCAACTCTTCACGGAATCACCAATCGGAAAGCATATGCAATCTTGTGAGTACACTCGACCCACTTTTGTTTATATCACTTTTTGGGTGTAACATGTTTCCATATACAAAAGTCACAAACACTTAAACTTTATGAAACGCACAAACAATCCTATACACATGACTACTTGAATCGTATACTTGTTGCTTGTCTGGGATATTTGTTATGCCATGCTTTAGTCATTAACTATTTTTAGCATTCGTTTGACATGCTTAGCGCTATAGGAATTCACGCATCCACCTCCATCGTGTTATTCGTGAGGTCATGTTAAAACATCGTGATTGCGTTAAGGGTTTGATTATTAGTATTGCATGCCTTGATATTGCTCTTGTATAGATTTAGTTGCCATGAGGATTGTTTAAACTTATTCGTATACGTATGCTATGCCTAAACTTTTGTACTCGCCTTTGCTTTTGCATTGACTTTATTTTAAAACATGTTACAGGTTGAAGGAGATGATGCTATGAAATCAAAATAGCAAGGACTTAGATACACACATTTTAGACGTTAGATTTATAAATGTTGTACCAAATTTTGTTATGTTTTATGAACTTATTGTATTGCTTCGTGTTGTATTTGACAATGTTGTGAAATGAAATTTGGATTTAATTAAATATTGTCATTTATTAGCGTTGTGTGCAATGAGCAATCTCGTTTTCATCTCATCCCGATGTTTCCGCCATCGGTTGGGGTGTGACAGATTGGTATCAGAGCCATAACTATAGGGAATTAGGTAGAATTGTCATGCTTTCGACCTAGTCTATAGTTTAGCACCACATTCGACCATACGTGATTCGCATGCTAATTTCTTGAAACGTCTCTTATGTGTTAAATTCATGACATGCTTTACGTGTTCATACTTGTTACATTATTTCAATCATACGCCTTTCCTAATGCATTTTACTCGATTATACTAAACACTCGTATTACACAAGTGTGACGACTTCTCTCCAAAATAGGGTGATATCCCCAATTTGGTGAACGACTCTCATTCCGCCAATTCTTTATTTATTTATTTATTTTTTTCACGAAGTTACACCATCAAGTTAGGAGTGACATCCACACCTTGATGGGAAACTCCTATTCAAACTCTAGTGGACTCTCGTCAAGTGTTGAAATTAAGTTTGACCCGACGAGTACCAACCACACTTAGGGTACGAAATCGTCGAGTTAGGGGTGAAACCCGCACCTTGTCGATTAAGTCCCATTCCTCGATTTTCAATCTCGCCAAAGTTTCGATTTTCCAATCGATTAGAGACGTGTAGTGACTAGAAGGGTAAAATGCCGTTAATCGCTTCTCGACTAGAGCGTTTTACCTATAGGCCAAAGCACGTTTCTCTAATTCGAAATGATCTTCGGTTCACTTTGGAATAGTCGACGTTTCTCTACCCGAAACAGTCTAATGTTTTCTGAGACTCTCTTTTATACCATTTCAATTTATACATGACTTTTTATATACTTGTTACCATTCCTTTCAAATTTCAATTTATTATAAGGTTTTTACGCAATTCATATTAAACCTTTACATCCACTTATACATTATTTGCATACATGATTTCAAAACGTCATCAACTAGACTTATATTTCTCGAAAAGTCCGAAATGGAGACCGTCGTCGAGATAGGAGTGAATTCCTTACCTAGACGATCAAACTCCGTTTCCTTCCTTCCTTAAAATGACCTCACCAACGGATTAGGGGTGATTCCCATACCTCGGTGATCGTTACCAACCCTCCTTCTTGGAGACTTTATTACACAAACCACATGTTTAAATTGTATACCTAAATCTTTTATCATATTGTCAAAATTCTTACTTAGACGAATTTCAAAACGTACTATTTTATCAAACATATTTCCCATCCTGTAATCTATTTCATATAAATCACATACGCATATACTTGGTCACCACATGAACGTTTTGTTTCACGATTTTCAAAGCTCGACGGAATGCTACCTACCAACTTAATCAGTCCAAGGAATACCTTGCCCATAAATCTTATGTTTAACATAATCACTAAAACATGATCACACGATAACTTTACATTAAGAGCTTTCATTTGTAAACAAAACCCAAACCAATATCTTATAGACATTATGGGATCGCTTTACTAAGGGTATGTTGGGATTGTTATTATTTTTTTCCTGATTCCTTTGATTATTGTGTTTTTAAAGCAAAAAAAAACTATGTTATTTTGTGTTTGGTAAGTATATAATAAAAAAAACTGTTTTCTTTCGTTTTGTAGAGATCAAAGCTTATTTATTTATTTATTCTTTTTTTCACATATATATATTTGTCAAACACTCAAATAGTTGATTATCTGGTTATTGGGATATCAAACAACATAATCAAATTCAAACACTATCTTTCTGCAGCACGTTTTGTTACAGCTAATCATCTGATTCTGATTATTCAAAACACATAAACTATTTTCAAAACTCAACCCCAAACACCCTCTAAACCTCTTATCGCGATTAAGAGAACATTTTGCTAAACACTTTTCAACGATAATAAATCCATTATCCCAGATTTCCTCTCAAGGGTCAACGTATCACAAGAACCACTGAATTTCAAATTTCTTATCATGATATAACATCCTTTGAAAACGATGTGAACCTGCTAATTTAAGACCTTGTCATACACCACCTAAAATATCACCTCAATTTCAAAACACGTGGGCAAGAAAACATTACAAGGACCAACCACTTTCGACTTACTTGAATTCCCCTAAAACAGTGGTAGCACTCTCGTCCATTACAAAATACGTAACGCATAATCAATAAGTACCTTATATTCTTTTATATTCACAAACTAGATCCTACATTCTAAGTCAAACTTAACCTATTTTAGAAGCGATAACCTCAAAGTTTTGCTCAAACCACTTTACATGCATATCCTCGCACATGATTTAGTCAAAATTTCGCACGACAATATCATTTATATCATTCGTTTTTTTACACATTCAAATTTCTCGATCATTTTACATGATTAAATTCGTTGTATTCAATTCATGTCATGCACGCAATCGTCGTTATTTATACCTATTGATATTCATACTTATACACATATTCATATTTATGCTCATACGTGTCATCATTCATACTTATACTTATACTCATATGCATACTTATAATCATGCTCACATTCATGTTCATGCTCATATTCAAATTCATACATTCGTACCTATACGTGAGCATAACCCGAGGGGATTCGCTCACGTTGGTCTCATACTTATTTAAACGTAAACATGCTTATATACTACATTCTTATACGCACGCACACTCTTATTTTCAAATTTATGTATACCCTGATTCCTACACAACTAGTACAAACTATGCGGATCATGCGACAATCAATATAATCACGGGTGCACACGGGATTATAGTGATAGGCGCATGGGAATCATAGGGTGTACTACTGTGTATGGTAGGACACGGAACGTAACATGACACCGAATAACGAAACGAACGTAACATGGTCAAAACATGATGGATGCGCCGCTGGTACCTCCTATATATAAGTGTTTTCACCATGTTTCAAACTTTCGTAAAACGTGCCATGAGAAATTCGGTGTCTTGCAGACCTATTTAGACCCGATACAAACTTTAACAACTCACAAACGCATTGCTAAGCGCGCGATATCCGATTATCCACGAGAGACCCCATTCTTAACTCATCGCTTTCAATACGCATGCCATTCTTATAGTCCGTTTATCAAATCAATCGTTCACACTTATGCCTCCATTATTCCCCGACATCCTTGTCTTTTATACAAACTATGTTTGCAATCAATCAATTTAAACATTCGGACCCTAAAATACTTTCTTACACTTAAAAACTATTTTCCATTCTTTATTTATGCACAAACATACTTAGTTGGCAGTTACCTCCAAAACTTTTTTTTTTCAAATACCTAACTTCCTCGTTTTTTCACCGATAAAGAATTTTCTATAAAACTGAGATTGCCAATGCTCTTTAAATCCGACGAAAATTTTTGTTACAACCAATAGTGCGGTCACACTTTTCATCAAAATACATCTCGTTTTATACGAAAGCTTCCTTCTTAGGTATCACATTTTAAAATACCTTGAGTTATTCAAACTTGTTTAAACTCGCTTGTCTATACACACACATGCACGTTTTACTTATGCTCAATGCCTCGAATCATTTTAGACACACGAACCCTTTTTACAAACCTATCTTTTCGTTCCTCAAAACTTCATACTTTTCAATACATTTCAAACATTCAAATCTCGATTTTAGACAATTATTCTTCTAGCCAAAATGTTTTTTCTCCAAGGTCTTTCTCTTGAATAAATTTCGGGACGAAATTTCCTAAAGTAGGGGAGACTGTAACGCCTCGTATTTTCGTATTTCTATTTTTAAAAAAAATGTCCATATTCGTATTCTAATTTTAGAAACCTTACATTCGTATTTTAATTTCAATCTCACAATTCGAGGCGTTAATCATAATAAAATTCATATTTATATTTTATTCACACAACCGATCATTTAAAATACGTATTTATACGCAAACCGACACTTTTATACGTATAAATACTTATACGCACATCCTCAATACTTGAATTATACTTTTATACTTTTTATATACTCAATTACATAATATATACTCAAGAAATACCAAGAAATATACCAATCATATTTCCACCTCATCAATCCTCTTTCACCTTCTTTAACCAATCATATTTCACCCTTTGCCACATTCTCTACCTATAAATACCAACCCCCTTCTACTATTTTCTTCATACCATTCTTCTCTCCATATCTCTAATTCTCTCAATCTCTCTCTAAATCAAGAATTCTAAAAGGATACTAAGTGTTCCACCCATTCTTCTCTCAACTTCTATACTTCTCTCAAATCTTCCAAGCAAGGAAGAGAGCTCTAAGAGTTCTAAAAGAAAACATTAAGTGTTTTAAAAGAAGCTTTGAAGCTCCAACCTCCAACTCTTCACGGAATCACCAATCGGAAAGCATATGCAATCTTGTGAGTACACTCGACCCACTTTTGTTTATATCACTTTTTTGGGTGTAACATGTTTCCATATACAAAAATCACAAGCACTTAAACTTTATGAAACGCACAAACAATCCTATACACATGACTACTTGAATCGTATACTTGTTGCTTGTCTGGGATATTTGTTATGCCATGCTTTAGTCATTAACTATTTTTAGCATTCGTTTGACATGCTTAGCGCTATAGGAATTCACGCATCCACCTCCATCGTGTTATTCGTGAGGTCATGTTAAAACATCGTGATTGCGTTAAGAGTTTGATTATTAGTATTGCATGCCTTGATATTGCTCTTGTATAGATTTAGTTGCCATGAGGATTGTTTAAACTTATTCGTATACGTATGCTATGCCTAAACTTTTGTACTCGCCTTTGCTTTTGCATTGACTTTATTTTAAAACATGTTACAGGTTGAAGGAGATGATGCTATGAAATCAAAATAGCAAGGACTTAGATACACACATTTTAGACGTTAGATTTATAAATGTTGTACCAAATTTTGTTATGTTTTATGAACTTATTGTATTGCTTCATGTTGTATTTGACAATGTTGTGAAATGAAATTTGGATTTAATTAAATATTGTCATTTATTAGCGTTGTGTGCAATGAGCAATCTCGTTTTCGTCTCATCCCGATGTTTCCGCCATCGGTTGGGGTGTGACATTTCTAGTATCACTTATTGAGCATACATAATTAGATTATTCGCGTGTGATAAACAGTTTGAGTTGTGAAGTGATTTTGATAGAGGAACCTATGTAACACCCAAATAGTACATTAAAGCGAAAACGGGTCAAGTATACTCACAGTCGGTGCGTTTTAGGTGAGATGAGGGATCTGAGGAGAGTTGTGGAGAGCGCCGGATTAGCCTGTAAACGAACAGAAGTGTATCAGTCTTCCGATTTGCTGAAACGGTTAAGTTTGGGGGTTGAGCAGTAGACAAGTTCGAACGAACTTTTTAAGTTTTGGTGATTTTGGTGTCAAGTTCGGTCGATCTTGCTTAGTTTTCTTAGGAAACTTGACAAGTTCGGGCGAACTTGTGAAAAAAGCTTACTGGAAAGACAAGTTCGGGCGAACTTGTATAGTTTCCTAAGAAACTAGACAAGTTCGGGCGAACTTGTGTGGAAATTGGTGAAAAAGACCCAAGTTCGGTCGAACTTGACCTGGTGTGCTGGTGATTCTCGAGCGAACTTAATGTTTTCGGGTTCAAAATCTTGCGTTTTCGCGTCGTTTGCTGAGGAAATCGAGTGCCCATCCCTCCAACCTTAAGCCACTGAGTAAAACTTAGGCTGGAGAGGTCTTTTGGAGCGAACTTAGCCATTTTACAGAAACTCGGGCTAATCCGGGCGATCCGTAGGGTTCGTACGGGTTAGTCCAGCTTGTGTAAAGTGACGTTTTCGTCTTTGTGCTTCCGGATCTGAGATTCTTGCTTGACAACGCCTCGTTCCACTCAAAAGTGAACGAAACATACGTCATTAGTCCGAAATGGTGTAAAATTCAATACTTTAAAACGGTTTTGCTCTAGATCTGAGGAAAATAGAAGTTTTTATGGAAAAAGATGAAGATTTTCGTAAACATAAGAGTTTTGATGAAAACGAAGGCAATGCCTTGTGCAAAATCGTGGTAAACTGTTGTAAAACGTTGTTGAACATCATTGTAGTGGAAATCGGGTTGATTCTTACTTAGAAACAGGGGGATTTGGGTTTCGGGTGCTCTGGGCGAACTTACAACAAGTTTAAAGGAGAGAATAGAGCTGAGTATTTATAAGTGAAGGCAAAAAGGAGAGCTGGTGGAGTCAAGTTCGGTCGAACTTGCATGAAATTCATGCAAGTTTCGGGCGAACTTGCTTGATTTTTAAGGGAGATTAGCCAAGTTCGGCCAAACTTGTACATGTGTGTACAAGTTCGAGCGAACTTGTGGAAAGCAGGAGATTCTTGTGTCTCAGGCAAGTTCAGGCGAACTTGTGGTAGTCAAGTTCGGCCGAACTTAGCCTGATGACCAAGTTTCGTTTGCTGATTTCGCGTTAAGTGTTCGTTTGGCTTTTCGGTTCGTATTAAATAGTTATATTAAGCATTATAATTGATATAATAGTGCGATTTAACGATTTGAGCGTGCGAGAGCGATGCGATAGCAAACGTAATTATAACCACAAACATACATAACACATAAATAACATAAAACCATATAATTAACTGCGAGTTGCGATGCGATGAGATTAGCGATGCGATTTAATAAGCGATTAGATGCGATATGACATACATAATTGTAATTAATTAACATAAACTTTTCATATAAACGAATCTCGAGATTTACAAAGGATAGATACAATCGATAATAAAAGAAAAGATAACAACGAAATCCTGAGTTGTTACACCGGTAACGGTACGGTACCGGTATTTACGGGTAAAACACTGGTAAATACCGGTACGGTACGAGTACTGGTACCGAACCGGTATATTCGGTGTCGGTACGGTACCTACTTTCCCCGTTATCGAACGGGTATCTTGATACATTAAACATTAAAACACCGATAAATACCGGTACCGAACCTGTATATTCGGTACAGTATCGGTACCCACTTTCCCCGTTACCAAACGGGTACCATGCTCATCCTATGTTGATACATTAAACGTTAATATATTTTGTTAATTTCCTACAAGTAGTTTTAAAAAATAT
Organism: Scalesia atractyloides; assembly: GCA_947069175.1. Classification (NCBI taxonomy): domain Eukaryota; kingdom Viridiplantae; phylum Streptophyta; class Magnoliopsida; order Asterales; family Asteraceae; genus Scalesia; species Scalesia atractyloides. Next base: position 73,704,587 of record CAMTDV010000004.1, on the reverse strand, counting down.
TCTTTGCCATCTTTAATGACAAGTTATGCATACAATCATGTTCTAGTGAGCACATTTGCCGACATTACTAACTTCTTTTTGAAGCTATTATACACCATTGTACCCGTCCACCGGACAAGTATATTTATAACTACTTAAGGGTATATTGCATCGTTTTTATGTTATTTGATGATAAACTATTGATGTAGAGTCCAAGATAACATGGAAATGAAAGAGAATGTGGAGATTGAAAGAGCGTAAGAGAAGAAATTGAACAAGGGAAGAAACTTGATGATGATCATCATCGTCAGTTGGAGGATTCAATAAGGTTGCAACCATGGACAAAACAGATAACGATTTGTGGCATTGTTGGTGGACACGTACAATGGTATATACTTTGTAGTCAGAGGCAAAGAGCCTAATGATGAATCTATTATATATAAGAAACACGTTAAATTTGGATTGATGTGGCATGTTATTAGAGCTTCCTGGATGGTTTTAGGAGGGAAAATGTGTGGGTTTTTATTTCATCAATGAAGCCCCATTTTACTAATCCTGACCCGTTATACGACCCGAGTATATAATCCATCTAAAAACCCTAAATTCCTTTTATCACCCCATTCTTCTCCTTCACGGCTTTATACCTTAAACTCTAGATTCAAATCTCTTCTACACCATATCATCATATTGCATCTTCTGCAATTTCTCTCACATCTCAATTCTTCCAGGTATGTCGATTTTGTTGTTGATATTGATATTAAACCTTTTATCCGTTTCATTAGCTCAAAGTTTTCAAAAGAAAAATCGATTGATGTGTAAACTGTATAGTTAAGGATTGGTTCCGATTTTCAGTTGTTATGTTTATATATTCAAACCTTCGATTGATGTTTGGGATTTGTGTATTGTGGATTTTGGATAGTTGAATTGGATCTTTATTCAGTAGTTGTGAGATATCTACATATTAATAATTTGATTAATTTTTTTTTAATTGATTATGCTTGATATTGATATTGATATTGATATTGATGGTGGAAGCAATGATGAAAGTTGCAAAGTGACATTTCAATTATCGGTTAACAACAATGGCTATTCGGCTATTCCTACAAAATGTTGTCTGATATTGTAAAATACTCAAGTTAATTTATACTTATCAAAATCGATTTCGACACACATTCAGGTAAAAATCAAGTAAAATTTTGTTATGTGGATTCAACTTCTTTAACTATTTTTTGTAAACAGGATATTTATGATTGAATCGGGATCCTAACTTGCTAAAGACGCCGGGTATTTATGATGGAACTGGTGATTTCTACGTCAGATGGAAATGGATAACGATACTCGCCACAATAGCAATTATTGGGACGATTGGTGATGTGGATTCATACCAATTATCGGACGCCAAAGGATAGCGGGTCAGTAAGTGATAGCAGGTGAGTGATAGCAGGTGAGTAAGTAACTGTGACTTTTTTTTTTTTAATCATAGTTCTTGTGTCAAATGTTATTACAAAAACTAAACTTTAATCGAAATATATATATTTTTTTGCAGCTTACTACGATACAAAAACTATAACTTTAATCGAAATATATATATTTTTTTGCAGCTTACTACGATACTTGTTGGATCATGCCATGGAGTCAAGCATATCGCCAAGGGAGATAAAGGGTGTTCATGCAGTTTTTATGCTCACTTTATGGAGAATATGGAACCAAGAGACAAAAAATGCTTCAAAGGAAAACACCGCTCGGATTCTATGGTTCTGGAAGAGTTTAAAGAGGCTTCATTCTGGTGGATGGTAAGGAGCGCAAAAATGGCAGGTTTGAGACTTTGAGGCTGTATGTGCAGGCTTGGCATCTAGCTAAGTTCTGTTGTGTTCTTAATAAAATTTCTTTTGGCTTAGAAAAAAAAAACAAATATAAGATTATAAACCTTTAATGAGTATTTATTTATATATTTGTAACTTTTTTTCAAAGTTTGTAAAAATGTCATTTAACATATAGAATATTATTTTTTATTATGGTTTTCGGTTACTTATCAAAATATATAGTTATTTAAAATTAAAATTTTCATGAATGTCAATTAATAGTGTCACTTACTCGTGTAGGTTTTGATATTTCAAATTGAGGTAATATCAACTTGAGAGTTAAGTATATTTCTTTCTTAATTTATAGCATTACATTTATTATTAATAGCATTATTTAATTTATTGCGAATTTTGTTGATATTTTGATATTATTTCATTATTTCCATAAATTACTTAATCAAATATTATTTCATTATTTCCATAAATAACTTAATCAAACAAATAATGAAGGTATTGTTTACTCTTAGATCATCCATAATCGTTAATGTCTCATAGAACACATATTCCGCTACATCAGCATCATAATCATAATGGTCTTTTAGAATATGTTTAATGGTTAACGTCCTTTGAACGCTCTTTCAATTATTTTAATTTCTAAATATTCTTTTTAAAAATAGGTAATATTATATATGTTTCTTTCTTTTTTTCCTGGATCGTTTATAGATGAAAGTGGCCTTTTTGTGTGTGTGTGTCTGTGTATAAAATAATTCGACCAAAAGATTTGTTGAGAAGAAACAAGGTTAGACATGTGAGGAAATAGAGGCTTGAAGTCTGCTTTCTATCATTACATGTGATAATGTTTATATTATAAAGCATAGAAGTCTTGGTATTATGGAAAGTGTGCCTAAGGTGGCGCTGTATGCACATGTGGGTCAAAACTGGTCTAAGTAAAGTTCATATAATTATAACATATAAACAACATAATATTGATGCCTTTCAAACCATCATTCTTGCTTAACAAGTTGCGAGTAAATGCAGAAGAAAGGAACATACTTGCCGATTTTTCAGCAAACGAAGTCCACAATACTGGTGATATGAGGGTTACATACGTTCTAGTTTGTTTTGCATTGTTTTTTTTTTATTTATTAAAAAGAAAGGGTATTACGCCTACTAAGTATTGATTTTACTTCAGCAATATTATGGATGTGAGCTCATATGATTAACTCAAAGAAGTAAAATCACAGGGAAAATGGGCTATGGGCCCATGGGTCCAAAGGTATGTTTTTCGCTTTTCATGTTTGTAATTCAAGGTTTTGGAAACTATAATCCAGTGCTAATTAAAGTTAATTACAAGTCATGGTTGTTATTGCATTATTGTATATACAAATAAGTTGTATAATCTCATAAGTATATTAGAAAGTTTTTATAATTTGTGGTCCCATTCAATGAATATAGTGAAAGTGTAACATTGTGGTGCTTTCAAAAGTCTTTTCCCCTTATGATGTCATGAGTTCCATTTTCTCGAGTTTATACGGCCCGATGCCAGGCCATTGGATAAATCTACAGAAACTTCATTTGCTCTAGGTTAGTCTAGAATGTCGATTTTTTTATTTCGTTTATATGCTTTACTTTATACTTGTACACTAATTGTTCCAATTTATGTGTATAATTTAGGGGCAGAGGCATCATGTCGATGGATCAATGAGGTAAACTCACACTTGCTTTGATGTTATTTTAATATTTTGTTATGTATTACTAATTTGCAAATGCCATGTGTTATTGACATGGAAATCTCGATAGTATTTTGACATTTGACTCACAAGATCTAAAAAGTTTTGATACAAATTATTATTTTTAAGACATACTGTTAAAACCAAACTTTTAAACCGTAAAACCGGCTGATCCACGAAACTTTTCACCCAACATGACTCCTTTTTTCCAGTTTTTGTAGATCAAGGGAGACGTTAATGCCATTTTATTCTCATACGTGTCAAGGGCAACATGGGTATTTAGAAGTTAACCGCGAAGGCATCTACTTACACTGTCAAGGGCAACATGACGGAGATTAGTAATTGGGAGTCATTTGTGTTCTTTAGGTACTATTTTTTAGTTCGATCTTATCTCTTGCTATCTCTTATAACCATCCTACTCATGATATCATATGACATTGTAGATGGGGAGACCAATTGTGTATGGGTTGACCGCAAAAGGGAGAGTATGGAGTTAGAAGAAATGTTGACGGATGAAATTGAGCTCAAAATGGCTCTTTTTGGCTGCCCCACTCTCAATGATTTTTTATGATTTATGAAGTGACTTTAAGGATATCGAATTTTAAGTGTTTGTTAAATCAAAGAGGACTTGTATCTATAACGTTGGATGTGGCAGGGCATGCTACGCCAACGTGACTGAGCACGTGTTACTTTTAGTAAATTTTAAATGTAACATTATTTGTCATTTTCTTGATGGTTTTGTACACGGCTTATAATCCACTTTGTTACTAATTTACGTGATGTCACTTTATTCACATTACTTTTATTGATACACTTATGATTAATGTAATTTAAATTTACCTGCCCAGGTTACCACCCGGGTGATAACCCAGTTTCAAATATATACTTGGATGGATGCCAAACCTTCCAAATTTGAACAATTTTTTAATTTATGTTTTGTGATCAAAAGTTTTTTTTTGGGGTTATATGTTCGGTATTGAGATATAAAAATTGGCTCATGTTGTAGAACTTATGAAGGATTTTAAAACTATATGTGGGGATATAAGTTGGTACATTTGGTGACAAACAGATAATCAGCAATCATCAAGTGGATAGAGAAATCTTTGAAGTTGATAAACAAACACTTTTCGTTTAAAATGTAAAGAAAATAGTTATGACATTAAACATTACTTGGCCAACGAATGGTGAGACGGGTATGTTATACATGTAAATATGAACTCATTTAATGACATGACATTCCCCACGTAGTGGTATTTTAATTAAATAAAAAACTACTTGTATTATTATGATGTTAAAATGATGATTTAAATTAGCATTTGTCAGGTTACCTTCTAAAGTGATTAGATGGAGGTCTATTGTTCTTTATTTTATATGATAGTATCTTTATCTTTTTGTATTTTCTGATTATTATAATACAGGTTTGCATGATTTATGGTCTAAAACCAAGATAAACGTTTTTATTATCTATGACTTATTTTTGTGACCAGTGTGATCAACTTAGTGTTCAAGATTTTTCAGATGCGCTCCTTTGTTGTTGGTTGATAAGTGTCACGGAATTATTATAACCAATCGTCGTATGGTTAAACCATGTTCTTGACATCTCGAGTATCTTTGGCTTTTTTTTGTATATTATTGAGTTATCATGTTGCATATAATGTGCCTTTTAGATTTAAGAGATTGGGTAATTGGTTATAATAGGTACTCAAATAGGATGAGTCAGGTTGGTTGACGTGAAACATTCTATGTCGATTTTTTTATTCATCTTATGAATATATTGTCAAATCTAATTATAAATTTATATTATGGTGAAAGAACTTTGTTTTTTATATAAAAATTGTTAGGAAGTTTAGTCTGCTATGTTTGTATAAAAATATAGAGTCCGACATGTTAAGGAGTACATTGAAATGGTCTGGGTTAGGGAGTACGTTGAAATGGGTTGTGTAGGTTGGACTGAGCCACACTTCCATGTTCATTGTTTTGATTTTAGAGTTAATTAATGCATTAAAACTTATGTCATTATACCGTTGATGTACCTATCAATACTGCTAAATAAGATATTTTATTGTGAAGTAAATGCCCTAAGTAATTCAATTTCTGTTTTTTTTCTTCTTGGTAAGGTTTGCCAAACATGGGTCTTAGTATGAAGAGTTATTAGGTTATAAATCATACAAAAAAAATACTATTATAGGTATAGATTTTTTTTAACACAACCCATAACCCATGAAGCTCACTGGTATATAACCTAGTGTCATTACATAGACAAAATCTCTTAGAATATATAAGTTTTTCACCATTTATGAAGAATCAAATCTTAGCCAGAGATGACTTATATCAGTTCCACCAACGGAATGCTTCTAATATTGGCTCCGAGGTTCGTTCACCCGCTTATCCTGCAAAATAGCAACACCGTTACACAGGATGAGATTCCTCCTGTAACCACCATCAGGCATGAAGATAAGTACTTGTTTGATGAATTAGGGTTCTTATGAGAAAGAGAATTAAAGAAATTGTGTGTACTTGTGAGGTGTAAATCTTCATCTGGTAGATTTGGTTAGACGTTGTTGTCCTTTAGGTGAGAATGCTCCTCACAACTCTAACGGTTTTGACGACACCTGTCATTCTCCTATAGGTGGAGAACATTCCATGCCCATGGTGTGCATGACTGTGCCGACGTCATCTTTGCTCTGACCGGTAGAAAAGGGATCCGCACTCAGGATGTGCTCGGTATATGATTAGTTGTGCGCGGGACAACCGTAAGCTAAAGGGTGTGACATTTATTTCGTATGGTTGATCTTTCACCACGTGTCCTTGGTGAAGAGATCACTGGCCTGTTACAGTACATTCCTCTACAATTTCAAAATTTGTTTAGTTAAATAACTAAAAAAATAGTAAGATAATAAAAGAAAAGGAAACATTGTGTAAATGTAACAAAATTGCTACTAAGATGTGAAATAATGAAAATACACTGAGTTCTTAGTTCACTTTTAACTAGAGTTAGCCTTAATACTCTATTATGTTACAAAATCATAAGTTAATACCCCATATTGTAGCTTGAAACTTTTAGTACCAAACTTTGTTACCTTCCACAAATCACAATGATCAACCATGCAATTAACTCTAATATATAATTCTAAATATAACGTTGCAACGTGTTTATTTTTTTCTATGTTTTGATGGAAGTTTTATTTAAATCAAATGAGTCAAATACAATTTACTTTTTTTTCTTCTCTGAGACGAACCGAACCAGTCGCATCTGAACAAAATCAGTACCAATAACGATATTTGTTTTACTGATTTCGATGAAATTAAAACACATGTCGATATCCTTAAAATATATCTTTCTCAATTGCCATGAATGCCATTATTGTACAAATATTATAACTAACCCAACAATACCACTCAAATTCTTGCTCGGAGCCTTTTCTTTTAGTAGCTATAATGAACGTCGCTACCATAACGAACCAAACGGTTACATCATTTCCGCGGTGAAGCGCAAGTCTTCCCTTTTATAAACAGAGAATACTTCTATGTTTTTATTACTTATTTTTTTATGTTGTTTGTTGATATATTTTGAATTTTAAATCTCCCATTTTAACCTTAAAATATTCATCACCCTGGATCTAAAAAGCACTCGAGAACTGTCACTATCATTTAAAACACTTCCATATCTCCCGCTTAACATCATCATTCATTCAAACCTTCAAACATTCAAAAAAAAATAAAAAAAAAATCTCAAACTCTCAACCAAGATACACTCAGATCCTCACCAACATGCCATAAACATTCAACAAATCTTCACTCCACAATGTCATCCTCCACAGCACGCCGCCCCAAACACACCGTCACCGGCCCCAAAACCATCACCGTTCCACCACCATCCAAAACCACAACTCCGTCATCCAAAACAACCACGTTCACCGGCAAAGAAAACGCCAATGTTTTCAGATCCACTTCACGGACTCGAGCTGCATCGAAGCCGCTGGTTCCTCCGGCGGCTCGAGCCAATAAGGAGAGCGTGGAGCCACGCGCCAGGTGGTCAACAAGTGTCTCTGTCCGGTCAAGAGGTAGAAGCTCTAGTCCTTGTGAATTTAATAGGATTAATAATATTATTACATCTGATGTGCGTAAACCTAGGGTTTCGGTTGATCGAAATGCGAGAAGTGTTAGTGTTGATAGGCCTGCTAGGGCTTCCATTGTTCCTGATTCTAGTAATGAGGTTGTTAAAGAATCGAAGCCGAAAGGCCCGAAACTTGTAAAAACACAAAGTGCTAGGGTTTCTGTTGTTTCGCCAAAAAAATCTGGTTCAGATTCTGTTCCGAAAGTTGTTTGAGAAGTTTAGGTCGAAATCATGTGTAGGATTGAGGTCTGGTAGTTTAATTGAGTATGAGGAGAATGGTGTTCGGTCGAGTTTTGGTAATTCTAGTGGGAAGTTAAGTAGAGTGAGTGGTTCGGATGGTTTGAAAGAGAAGAAGACGAGTGAAGATAGTTTAAGTGCTAAGTATCCGAGTAAGTTACATGGGAAGCTTGCGTTTTTGGAAGAGAAGGTGAAGAGAATAGCGTCGGATATTAAGAGGACAAAGGAGATGCTGGATTTGAATAACTCTGATGCGTCGAAAGTGATGCTTTCGGATATTCAGGATTCTGTTGAGGGGATTGAGAAGGCAATGGGTGATGTTGTGAGGGGTGAAAATGTAAGTGATAATTTGCAGATGAACACGACAAAAAGGCGTAGTTCAATCAAGGAGTCAAGTGATGCAAAAAGTTCAGCAAAAGGATTGAATACTAATGAACTCGAAGCATGGTTCTTTCCTCACCATAAATTACTCCGAGACCAATCGACGATAAAAGCGCCTTTAGGAAGCCACGAAACCCTCAAAACAGAAGTTGTTTTAGCTGTTACTGAAACCAAACAGGAGGAAAATAGTAGTGCGCATGTGTTATCAGATTTAACGAGTGAAGGGGAGTCCAAAGTCACAGTGAGGGGAGTTGAAGAAACAGAAAGTATTGTAAATGGTAAGGTTGAGACAATGCTCACTGCTTATGAAACACTTGAAGAATGTGACGAAGAAAAAAATAAGATAGTTACGATACATGTCGAAGAGATAGATGATAGTTTCAACAATCAATTGAACGAGTTCGGGCACAAGAATTCTACCGGTGGATGGTTTGTATCAGAGGGAGAGTCTGTTCTGCTTGCTCATGATGACGATTCTTGCACGTTCTATGATGTTGTCAACTCTGAGGTACTAAATGTTGCTCCATCCCATTTACGATTTTACTCATAGTTCACATAACAACAATGATGGTTATTTCAGGTGAAATCCACATACAAGCCTTTGGCCGAAGTTGCAACTAATATGTTTAGAGATTGTTGGATAGTACGTGCACCTGGTGCAGATGGTTGCTCCGGAAGATACGTTGTGGCTGCATCAGCTGGAAATAGAACCGATGCAGGCTTTTGCTCATGGGACTTTTACACCAAAGAAGTAAAATCATTTCACATAGATGAAGTTACTAATACAAGTAACCGACAATGGTGGTATAAACCGTGCGGTCCGCTTATTATCTCAACAACCAGTAATCAAAAGGGTGTCAGGGTTTATGATATTCGCGATGGAGAGCATGTTTCGAAGTGGGATGCCCCGAGTTTTGTTTCGTCGATGGAGAATTCGAGCCCGTTGCAATGGAGAAATAGGATAAAAGGTGGTTTTAGCGGAGACTGGGGGTGTTTCTTTGTGGGATTTAGGGTCGATTACGCCTGAACCGTTGCTTTCGGTTTCGGCTAATGGTAAAAAGATTTTGGCACTTCATGTAAATAATACTGATGCGGAGCTTGGTGGATGAGTTCGCCAAAGGTAAATCTTTTATTGATTCTTTTATAGGTGGTAGTAGGGCTGCAAACGGACCAAACGTTCAGCAAACAGCTCGTGAATTGTTTGGTGGGAGATTTGTTTGTGTTCATTCGTTTATTAAACAAATGAACATGAACAAGAAATTCCGTTCGTTTAGTTAAATGAACGAACATGAACAGAGGCCGTGTTCGTTATTTATGTTCGTGAACGTTCGGTAACGTGTTCGTTTATTTTCATTTGTGTTAGATATTTCATTAGGGTTTTTAGTTTTTATAATTTGTTTAAATACTTCAAAATTCCAACAAATAAAATAATTAATAAGTATTAGTGTGATTTACACTCCGTACATGAACACTTATTTGTGTTCGTTTGTTTCAATTTGTGTTCATGAACATTAGTTCATGCTCATTTCGCGTTCGTTACCAAAAATTATCTAACGAACACTAATACGTTCATTTTCTTAACAAACGAACACGAACATAGAATCTCGTTCGGTAAGTGTTCATGAACAGTTCGTGAACACGTATATTTCCTTAACAAACGGACACGAGCATGAAATCTCTTTTGGGTAGTGTTCATGAATAGTTCGTGAACGCATATATATCCTTAACAAACGAACACGAACAAGGTCTTGTTCGTGTCCGTTCGTGTTCGTTCGGTTCGTTTGTAGTCCTAGGTGCTAGGTTTGACCCATTTCATAATTTATTGGATACATTAATAATAAATCTGTTTCTTATTATTTTGCTATGCAGAGTAAGTTCATCAGAAGCTGAAGGGAACGATGGTGTATTCTGCACATCAGATTCATACTCGTACTGGACTTCCGTCATCCAGCTGGCATTGGTCTCAAGATTCCCAAACACGGCATCACCGCCCACTCGGTTTTCTCTCATGGGGACTCCATCTATCTTGGTTGCGGTGGTTCACCATCAGCCACCAGAAAACCGCCATCCTCCGCCCAAATCCAACAGTTTTCTTTATGAAAACAGAAGCTGTTCACCACCTACACGTTACCCGAATCTAACGCGCACTCACATTACAAACCCGTAACACAAGTTTGGGGTAACTCAAGTTTAGTCATGGGTGTGTGTGGTTCGGGTATGTTTGTATTTGATGCATTGAAAGATGATGACTCGATAGGTCATCATGAAAGTTGTCAAAAGCTTAGAGAGACCATCGGACCTGATAACTTATATTGTCCTTCGTTTGATTATTTGGGATCACGAGCTCTGCTTATATCAAGAAACCGCCCCGCGATTTGGAAGTACTTGGCTTAGTTACCATTTTTTATGGTTTTGAATTTGTGTAATATATTTGTCCCCCAGTGTGTGTTTTTTGCTGTTTAGTGTATTGTTTGTTACATTTCCAATGTCATGTAGTTTGAAGCTTAATACATGGACCACTTAGGATCTGTTTATATAAAAACCTGGTCAATTTTAGCCTATTTTATCTAGAAACAAGTCAAATAGTAAAATATGTTATCTATAAAAGCTCATATAAAATATTTACAACACTCCAAAATAATGTATCTGGTTCACCTCTTCAATTTTTTTCTTTTATTTTTATTTCTTCTTTTCGTTTGTTTTTGCTCTATGATATCATCAAATAACATAGTGAGCTCCGGCAGACTATTTGGCTCCTTGCCTGCTAGCCCATGTAGTGTATATAAATAGACAGATATAATCCTTAAAAGTATAGATGTTTTGTGATCAATATTCTATCAGCGAGCAATGAACATCAACCACCATCCTACACAATCTAAATGGTCCACCGACCTCTTAGAATGCTGGCAGCAATCCAGCTACATGTAGGGCTGGCAATTAGGTACCTGTTAAGACACGATTAGACCTGTTTGACTGAAAAATATACCCTTTGACTTTTTTTATTTTTTAAAATAATTAAAATTACAATGTTAGGATCCATCATTTATTCATCTTTGTACATAAAACAAAAAATGTTTTATAAACATGAGGTATAAAATAGTTAAACGAGTCGTAATCATGTTTGAAACTTATGTTGTGTGCGCCGTCAGAAACATGTTAAGACACGATTCACCACTCCTTACTCTATATTTATGCATTTGTTAGTCTTACAAATGACAATGATACTAATGATGTGATTTTGCAGGTTTCATAACATGTTGTCTTCCATGTGTTACCTTTGGTCGGATTGCAGAGGTGTTGGACGAGGGTAAAAGTTGTAAGTAACTAATAAAAGTATCATTTGTTATGTCCTCGCCGACGACCACCACCCTCCCCACTGAGCATTGTGTCCCTTGTGTTTGATGTTTGTCACCTGTTATTTAAACTTTTGTTTGTTAAATGTTCATCTTTTCAGTTAACTAGCAACCATAAAAATTTCATGCATGGATATTGTCTTTTGTCTCTTTTATGACAAATTACACTAATTTATAAGCTGACTAGTTGAATAACCTCCTTTGACCGTATATTGGTGGTTATTTTGAAACTTTTGACCGTGATGGTTACTTGGATCATTACAAAGGAGATAGATCAGCCACACTTCGTCTTGTCATGAAGCAAGTTGCGACAATCGAAAACACGTTAGAGTACCCACATGCTTGAAGCCCCATGGTTACTCGGATGCCTAAGTCAGCAAGACCCACATTGTGAAATCATCAATGTGTATTATATGTGTGTACATGCAATAGTGACAATATAATGAGTTTTTTTTAGGAACAACTTGATTTCTTGTAGAAAGGTCTTCTATTTATAAGAGGCTGGTGGGTCTAACCCTAATGAGCCACCTTCAACTTTGCGCTTCCAAAGATTGGGTACACTTGAATTGGGCCTAACATATTAGTTTTGGCCCATTTAGGAGGGTGTCTCTAAAGCTAAATAGTTAATTCTGACATAATTTTGAAAATAGACGTAAAAAGTGTTTGCTAAACTCCTTTTTCAATTCGCTCATTTCTATCACTTACTACTAGTAGAAGACTCTTGATTTGGTTGTACATGCAGCGTGTGTGGCTGAAGGCTTAATCTATGGTGTCTTGATGACCATTTCATGACATTGAGTCTATGCGTGCATGCTTCGAGAAAGACTATGAACTAAGTATGGTTTGCCATCTGACCCTTGCAACGATTGTTGTGTTCATTTCTGTTGTGAGGCTTGTGCCCTTTGTCAAGAACATGCTGAACTTAAGCACCGAGGGCTCGACCCATCTAAAGGTTGGTTCTATAAAAATTTGTTTCCAATTTGGCTTGAATTTGACCATAATTGTGTTAGTGTTTGGGTTAACATGGTGATGTTTGCTAATAGGTTGGATCGGACCACCAAATGTTCCTCCACGTATGCCACCTTCGATGGAAAGAGTTTGAACTCATTGTGACTCGATGAGGGGTTACATTTATCATTTTATACAAGGAATAATCGCATTTAAGCAATATTTATCATTTTATACAAGAAATAACAACATACTTATCTTAAATGTATGTAGAAGGTTGATTTGTCAATTGAACGAGTAATTTAAATATAGGGTTGAGTTATAATACAAAGGGGTTTTAAAATAAGAAGTGTAAGAAAAAATCATAGAGTGACAAGTCTATAATTTTGTTCATAAAAGAAAAAAGAACATGTACATGCAAAAACCTAAAAAATCCTAACCCCCCCCCCTCCCAACAACCCAAGCTAAATGCTAAAAACTAAAATCTAAAACTTAAACCCTCAAAAACCTAAACACACCCCCCTCTCAAAAAAAAAAAAACCTAAACCACCCCCCTACCCAACCAAATGCTAATAACTAACCCCCAAAAACCTTTAAAAATCTAAAAAACACAAAATATTTTTTTTTACATTGTTTATAAAGAGTCGCTACTTTATTGTCACTAAGTTTTTTTAGTGACGATAAAGTAGCGATTATTTTAATAGAATAGTGAAAAAATAAATATTTTTGTGTGTGTGTGTTTTAAGTATTTTTTGTTGTGTTCATATCGAAGAATATTCTTTCTTACCATTCTTACAATTAAAGTTTTTTGTATTTGATCATTTCTCATTGTGAATCATAAAAGAAAAAATGACTTTTCTGAGAGAATATAAATATAATTTTGAATGAGAAACCATGTTTATGAAGCCCCATGCTGTAGGGAGATTTTAAATTCGGCATGTATTGTAAAATCTTGATGTATTATAGACATCAAAATGAATCTAAATGTTGAACCAATGAAATGTAAGATTTACACGTTTTTACAATCATAATGGAATCAAGCAAAATCACTAAATTTGAGGAAATACTTCCATATAGGTAGCTCTATGTGAGAGAATTTTTGTACGAAAGTCAGTCAAACCACACATGATTTTTGAGTATCCTAACTCGAGATGAATTAGAAGTTATGTTTGTTTTAAGTTTGAGACTCTTTTTAACCTATTTAGTTTATCTAGTTGTTTCATTTAAGTTACTCAAATAATCAATAAACTATAAGTTTATCTAGTTGTTTCATTTAAGTTACTCAAATAATCAATAAACTATAAGTTACTCAAATAATCAATAAACTATTTCATTTAAGTTACTCAAATAATCAATAAACTATAAGTTACTCAAATAATTTGTATCCATATAACTTTCATCGAATTTATGCGTCAACTTTCCCCCCCTAAAAGAAGAATGTGAGTGGTTCTATGAGGATAAAGTTATAAGGCGACACAAATTATATTTGTGAAGGAATTTTGTAACGTTTGATAAATTCAAAAAAATTATTTTGTTTTAGTGACGATTTTATTTTGAGATGGTTATATCATGCTTTAAAGCACGTAAAGGTTTATAGTAAAAAAGTTAGTTAAAGAATTATTTTGTTATACCCACCTTAAAAAATTAGTTTAGTAATTATTAAATTATTTTAACAAGTATATGTGTGTGAGTGTGTGAGCCGTATCGAATTTCTACCTATTCTTCAAACATATTTATTTTATCTATAATGCTACATCCAATTTAAACACCATTATTTCATAATGAAACAATATATATATATATATAGGGTGAAAATCATTTAAAAACCACCACTTATGCCAAGAACCGCGAGATGGGGGAGGGGGGATGGTGGGGCATAGTTTTTTTAGGTGGGGTTGGGTGTTTAGGTTTTTGGGTGGTGGTGGGGTAGGAGGACCGTTGTTTGTGTTGGGTTTATTTTGGTTGTGTTCTTATATTTCTCCCTCTAAAGTTGGTTCCTGTATAAATCTTACCCTATATATCTGTGTGTGTGAGAGAGAGAAGGGGGAGAGAAGCCACATTTTCTCCATACGTTAAAGTTTGAAATTTTAGACATGATCCTCTATGAACAACACAAACAAACAACACCTCCAAGCAAGACTAACTCCACTCTTTGACAAACTAGGCCATTGCCTAGGACCCAAACACATACATGAGGTATCCAATTCTAATAAAAAAATTTGTTTATATGCTTCTAGCATGAACTTTTGGGTAAACAAAAAATAAATAAGACAACACATTCACTTACATAATACTATAATACTCATGTTATTAAATTATAAGAAAAACTAATTATCTAAGGAAGGTGTGTCGACATATTCGAGAAAAAGTATCGTAACTAATTAGGAAAAAAATCAAGATGTTGGTTCTCTTCACAAGTAAACATACCGACAAACTGAAATCACTCGGTAAATAAACTTAAGAGTAAATTGTCAAAATCGTCTTTAAGGTTTGGGCTATTAATATGCAATTCTAACAAAAACTTTTGTTTATAGGCTTCTAACATGGACTTTTGGGTAAAAAAAACAAATAAGCAACCCACTCACATATTACTATTTACATAATACTATAATACTCATGTAATTAAATTATAAGAAATCTAATTATCTAAGGAAGGTGTGTCGACATAAAAGAGAAAAACTGTCGTAACTGATTAGGAAAAACTCAAGATGTTGGTTCTCTTCACAAGTAAACATATCGATAAACTGAATTCACCTAGTAAATAAACCTAAGAGTAAATTGCCAAAATTGTCCTTGAGGTTTGGGCATTTTTGCTTATTTCATCCACAATGACTTTTTTTTGTTCCATACTACCCTTTTGGCATTTTTTTGCCATTTCAGCCAAATGTTTAACTTGGTTAAAAAGTGTCGTTTAATGAGGGGGTTTTCTGAAATTTCACATTCTAAATTTCACCTAACAATTTATACAACCTTATCCCCTTTCTCCCTTATTCTTCTCCACCCAAAACCCTAGCCCCTTCCACTTCAGATTCTAGAGAGAGGGCCACACTTAGAGAGACTCGAGAGCAATGTTTTAAAAACCGGTTTTTTTAGTCATACTGGTTGGGCTCTAAAATGGTTCAACCGGTTGAACCGGGTTACTAGTTAACCCTATAAATTCTATAAAATACAAATTTCTAAAAAACAATCCAATCTCAACTAGGATTTATGTAACTGATCATAATTTTATCTAAAAACAATTGTTTTTATTGTAAACTATTAAGCATTTTAAGAATATTTTTATTAGTTATAAACAATATTGCATTGTACGAGGTGAGTAACAGTTTCAACAACGATGAAATATTGAATAGAAGACACTAGGTTAATTACCGAAAATATGGAAGATCAATATTACCTTAATTTTGTATTTTATTAAAATTAATTAAATCAAATATTAAGATAATACAAACCGGTTCAACGGTTTAAACCGGTTGAGCTGGATTTACTGCCGGTATATAAGACATACCGTATTTGGATTTTACTGGTCTTTATCGTACCGGACTCGTGTTCGATATCCGGTTTAACCGGTATAACCGGCCGGTTCATACCGGTATTTAGAACATTGTCAGAGAGACGATGGTTGTAGAGATGGCCGACCAAGGCTGCACAACGGGTGGTGGCGATCATTCGGTGGCAAAAAGGAGGAGGGTGGTGGTCTGCGGCTGGGGTATAGGTGATGGCGGATGTAGTGGTGGTTGTGATGGTGACTCGCGGCAGTGTTGGTTATTCACCTCAGCATGAGGTGTCGAGCTCAGGTCAGACCCCTGTGTGTCCAGAGGAAGGTAGCGAGTGGGGTGATGACTGTAGCTTTAGTTGTGATGGTGATTCGTGACGGCGGTAGTGCAGATGGTACATATGGTGGTGATTGGGTAGTGGTGGGGTATGCCATGGTGGTGGTGAGGGTGATGTGGTGATGGTGGACCAAACCTCTACAGTCTTCAAGAAGAAGATTGTTTGCTTTTTAACTTTTGTAGGCTGTTGAAATAAACTGAACATCTAGAATTGTAATAACCATTTTATCACAATGAACAATTCCAATAAGTTTTACAACACAAAACAACAAAAAAATTCACATAATCATAACAAACAAAGAATTAAAATCAGAAATTAACACCAAAAATTCACATAATTTTAACAAACATAGAACTAAAATCATAAAACAAACAACAAATAATCATTAAACTCACCTGATTTTCGGTTGTGGGGGAAGATGACGACGACAGGGGTAGGGGAAGAGGACGACGCGGCGGTGGGGGGAAGAGGATGATGGCGGTGGTGGTGGTGGAAGAGAATAACAGCTGTAGGGGAGGAGAACAACGGTTGTAGCGGCTAGGAGGAAGAGAGAGGTGGGGGACGACGGTAGTGAAGAGAGCGACAACGGCGGTGGCGACTGGGAGGAGGAGAGTGGTGGAGGAGAGGTTTAAGGGTTTTAATGGAGGAGATGGGTGGAGGAAATGTTTGTGTTTTGTGATATTAGGGCTAGAAGAAGAGAGAAAAAGATGTTAGGAGAGGATATCCCACATCTGCACCAAAAATAGGACGCGCAAAGCTTTTTTAATGAAATATCTTTGAGAAAACAAGCACTCTGCATGCTCAAACTTCTGCACGTGATCTGCGTGGCGCAACATAAGAGGACAAAAAGAGCTTTTCAGAAAAAACAAACAACACCTTAATGTGATGTACGTTAGCTAAAAGACAAAATTGATTCTCATCTTAATAAAAAAACAACACCGTTAGAGGTTTGGATGAGTTTGGATGAAAATGGCAAAAAATGTAAAAAGTGAAGGACAATATGACACAAAAAGTCATTTTGGATAAAACTGGCAAACATACTTAAACCTCATGAACGATTTTGAAAATTTACTGTAAACTTAATATAAACATATTTATACACCAAAAAGAGAAATAAAACATCCAATTATATTGAAGTACAACTATAAACATTTTAGTTTATTGTTGTTGATACCAAGGCTTAAAAACAGACTATTATTTAACATTTTAACAATGCCACGTGTAAAACATGCCCTTTTTTTCTTTTTGATGAGAGAAAATCAAGGTGTTGCTTCTCTTCACAAGCAAATATACCGATCTATAAACTGGCGATTTACTAAGAAAATAAACTTAATATTAACATATTTATACACCAAAAAGAAAAATAAAATATACAAATATATTAACTCCATCTATGAACTGTTTTAGTTTATCGTTTTCAATCCTAAATCCTAAAAGCAGACGATTATTAAACATTTTAACAATGTCACATGAAAAAATAATATCGGTGGAACGGACCAAACCACATCGTTAAATTTGAAGTATAACCAGCATATTCCAACAATACAAACAAACACAAGGGTCAATCTAGCCATTTCATCAAACACAGCATTTAATACTTTTCTAAAAAACAAAACAAAAAAACATTTCACTGTACTTCTCTCTCTCTCTCTCTCTCCTTCACATGCTTCCAAACCCTCACTCTCTCTAGAACCACCACCAGCATCAACGGCAACACACCGACTGCGTACTCACCGGACGGAAACTCAACCGATCCACTCCTCTCCATACAACCGATCGAAACTCAGAAGTTCAATGGAAACAATGGACGCACCTGTTCCAGAGGTTCGAAGCGAATCAGAACCAGCACTTGTGGAGGAATTAGGTCAAAATGTTGATGAAATCGTCGTGAAAGTTGATGAGGTACGGTTTCTGTCGCTAAAATTGAAAGAACAAGTGTTTCTGGTTGTTTAATTTTGGGAGTTTTTGTTGCGTTGAGTTTTTTAATGGTAGATGATGACGTATGGCTGATTGATGACGATTGGTTGCTGTTTTGATTGTTGTGATTGATGATTTTAATAGTTTGTTGTGTAAAATATGTAACGGCTTTGTTTGTATCCTGGTGTTCATACGTGTGGTATGTAATAAATAGATTGGTGAATTGTGGAATTGAATAATTGATGCGGAATTTATGGATTATATGATGTCATCTGCTCATGCATAGTGACATACAGTAGAAATTGTTAAGCTAGAATGATGGAATTTTTGTTTTAGTGAATTGTCTTTTGTGAAACCCTAAATTTAGGGATATGAATGTGTGAATTAATTGCTTTATTTGCTAGGTCATTTTTCTGTCTTTTAATGTGAGTTATTGTGATCATTGTCAAGATAATAAGATATGATATTACTTTGGAGCTTTAGGGCTTTTATGCTAGAGGATTGAGCTAGATAAAGACTAGATGTGCTTTTATAGAGGTTGATTTTGATCCGGAAGATTATATGGAAATAGTTAGCTTAGTTAGTATCTTTAGCAGGGGCTATATATGGTAGGTCCCGTTTGATGGGAGCGGCTTCTCGCGATACGAAAATAAACTTCTACGACCATTTTATATCTTTCTGCTACTTTGAAGTTGGATGCAACTGTAATTAATTCGTAATGACAACAGAAATCCTACACTGAGGAAGCATTGCCTAGTCACTGTAATTTAAAAAGAGCCCGATAGTGCGTTAAAAACTGGCTGTGAATTGGAGATTGAGCATTAATAGACAGTGGAGTATACCGTATATTTGAAAATTTCCCTGATTATACGGACGTGCGTATGATTACCATATATAGCATGCCAATGATTTGTATAGAGTTTGGTGATACGCGATAGCAAGGATTTTTCTTGCATTTTCGTGTAAGAGTTCATTGGGAAAATTCTACTTATAATCAACTATTCAACTATTTGAGTTGAACCCTTGGTTCTAAAACTGGCCGTGAGTTGGAGCTCTAGCATTAACTTGTTCATTGCAGTTGTTATAATTCTTCATATTCTATGATTACCATTAAGGTAATGTTTTCTACTACAGGTATTACTTGCACTTCTTTTAACGATCACTTTACATGTGAATTATCTCTTGATGTTTTATAGGGTCTTGCTAACAACATCCATTAGTGCAATGGTTCGTAAATAGCAAGTTCCAACCAAAAAGAAGGGCCTGGTTTATCGGTTTTTAGGCGAGACAAAAAACATTAGCTTGTGGGTTTAGTATAAAGAGAGAAAAGTGGCTTTCTTGTTTTAGTTTTCATTGCAGATTCTGGTTTTTTTTTTTTTTTTTTTTGTAGAAGTTTGCTAGCATTTGCTTATTATATACCGTGGTTCAAGTTTAGGATATTGATGATTGATTAGATATTTTTATTGCGAGCTATAGATGAGTAATCTTTAAAGCTCAATTTGCATTCCTTATAAGAAGTAGAATTCCTGACATGGTTTTTTGTGTTACTGTCTTTTGCAAATCATCTTGCCTCACATACTTTAATTGATATGCAATTTTTTTTTGTTCAATATTAATCTTACATTATATAACCAATATACAGCTCGAGAAAAGATTGAATGAAGTTGAGCAGTTCTACTCAAAGACAAATAAAAAGCAGTCAAATACTTCTAAGGTAGTTCAGCTGGGAAAGACAATGATAAAGATAAACAATTACCTAGCTTTAAAAGGCGACAGCTGGATGCATCACGCAGAGACGCTGCTGCTGCAAAGAGAATGCTAGATCTTATGCGCCAACTTTCTGCAATACTACGTCAGCACATCATATATCCTTTGCAATTAAAAACGTTCTATGGTAGTTTTAGATTGTCTGGGTATTTAATATTGATTTATGATAGAACTCAAATCTCTCTTTGTTATGTTATTTGTTGCCATATATGAACTTCCTTTACTATGATCGGTATTACGGGGCACAAATGGGCTGGACCATTCATGCAACCTGTGGACGTTGTAGGGCTTGGATTGCATGATTATTATGAGGTAATTCTCTAATTTATTAAGTTGTCATTAATATTATGAACTGAGTTTGCAAATATTTTGCATTTTTTTAAATAATAAACAAAAAAGGTATGCTATAAAGGTGCATGCACGTATCTACTATATAAATTATATAACAGTTTATATATTGTTTATGGTATGTGACATTGCTCGCTTTTTGTCGGTTTACAATTAATGATCAATGTAGATAATTGAAAAGCCAATGGACTTCAGTACAATCAAGAACAAAATGGAAGCAAAAGATGGCAGTGGGTATAAAAACGTTCGAGAAATATGTGCAGATGTGAGATTAATTTTTAAAAACGCCATGAAGTATAACGATGAGAGAAACGATGTTCATGTCATGGCCAAGACTTTGTTAGCAAAATTTGAGGAGAAATGGCTGCTGCTTTTGCCAAAAGTTGACGAAGAGGTAAATTATAACCGAACGATGTGATTGTTTTCTTGTTTGATAACATTCAAAACTATAAACTTATACTTGTAGGAAGAAAGAAGAAAAAAGGAGGAAGCAGAGGCACAATTAGATATTCAGCTTGCTCAGGAGGTTTCTCACGCTAAAATGGCTAAAGAATTGAATACGAAGTATGTTCAAACTTATGAGCTTATTACCAATTTGTTTTATAATTTGGAGTAAAATGCCATTTTCGTCCCTGAGGTTTAGCCAGTTTTACGACATTTGTCCAAAGGTTTGTTATCCGCATCTGGATCCAAAAGGTTTGAATTCCGCCATTTTCATCCGGCTCATTAACTCCATCCATTTTTCTCCATTAAGTCTGGGGTATTTTCATCTTTTTGCTAACTAAAAGGGCAATTTGGTCTTTTTTTCACTTTATGTAAAAAGATCCAATGGCCTTGAAAAAGACCGAATTGCCCTTTAACTTAACAAAAAAGACTGAAATACCCCTAACTTAACGGAGAAAAATGGATGGAGTTAAAGAACCAGATGAAAATGACAAGAATTCAAACATTTTGAATCTAGATGCGGAAAAACAAACCTTTGGATGAAAGTCGCAAAAACTAGCCAAACTTCAGGGACGAAACTGGCATTTTACTCTAGTTTTTTTAAGTTATATTTAGTGCTCCAATTTCCTTCTTTTTTGGCTATTCTTTTGAAGATAATGATTTTATTCCTTTTCAGCTTGACGTGATTGGCAAGCGTCTTGAGAAAATGAGAGAAACGGTGCTTCGAAATTGCAGGTGTGTTCTAACTCCGTGTCTTATAGGAGACCCGCTTTTAAAGTTGCTCAAAGTGTTTCTTCAAGCATAAGACCTGAACATTTTTGTTAAAAAAATAATAATAGTTTTAGATTGCGTTTCAGGAAAATGTCTACAGAAGAGAAGAAAGCACTGATGACAGTTCTGACACAGTTATCTCCCGACGATCTGAACAAGGCGCTATTAATTGTTGCCGAGAATAACCCCAGCTTTCAAGCAACTGGTCAGGAGGTTGACCTTGATATCGATGCACAGGTTATAATCAAATACCCTAAGCCGGCCTTAACGCATCTAACATCAAATACCCTAAAGGCCTAAACACATCCAACATTTTTTTCTCATGTAACATGCAGAGTGAGTCGACGTTGTGGAAGTTAAAGTTCTTTGTGAAAGACCTACTTCAGAGTCAAGGAAAGAGTCCGACAAGCATCGGTGGTAACACCACTACCACCACCGTCAACCACAACAATAATCAAAATAAGCGGAAACGAGAGACCAATGATGCACCTGCAAAGCCTTCCAGAAAAAGAATAAAAAGCCTTCTTAACGCTTTTGTTTCTCGGTTAAAAATCTGTGATTATGTTAATAATACATCTCCGTTAACATCATGATCAAGGTTAGCTCAGCTGAATCCGTACCAATTTGTTTGTTTAAGTAACATCTAGTGGAAACTTCTCGGTATTGGGGTCGTTTGTTCCAATGGATATTTTTGACTGTGCTTAGGTCGGGATTTGCCAGTTTTAATCGTTTATACAATTGGTCGGGAAATCCTGGTTTTTTTGATCGTTTATACAATTGGTTAGAATTTTTAAAATCGTAACTTGGTTTTTCAAAATGATATTAATTGTGTTTTTTACTTTGTATAGTGTTGACTATACTCTTGGGGAGTCAGTTTGGTTGACTTGGTGTTTTTGGTGTTCTTAGAGCGCTCACATCCCGTCCATCAATATTATAGACAGTGGTTACAGAGAAAAAATGACGATAAAGGTATAAGAAAATATTATTTAATTAAAAAGGAGAGAGAAAGGTAGTGATTTTTAGTGTAATTATAGAGATGAAGATGGTGGATAGGACATGAATGCTCTTAATCAAATAAAAACTTAAATGTCTATGGCTTTATAGCCTAGTGGCATATTGGGGTGAGATAAGACTTTGGGACCAATAGGTCCTGGGTTCGATTCTCACAGAGGGGGTTTTCCCATATTATTGGGTTTCCTCCTGAATTGGAGTATAGACATTATGCCTAGTGGGGATGGATATGATCGGGTGGTTCCGCTGGTGGCACGATGATACTCCAGTGGTCCGTCAGTGATCCAAATTTGCCGTTCGAAGAAAAAAACAAAAAAAAAACTTAAATGTTAACTAAAGAATTAGTCAGCGGTGGTTCCGGACAATATATCCAACAGGAACAGGTGCTATAGATTTTACTCTACGCGACTAGCAAGCAAATACAGTGATGGGTCATCTGCAATGCTCATCGTTTATCATCCATGGGACCACGTCTGCCCCTTCAAAAACGCTCACGGACGAGTGCCCACTATCCCCCCTCCCACCCTATCTTCATCCTCCTCGCCACGGATTATTCTTCTCTCCTCATCTAGTCTGCAAAGTCATCTCTCTGTACATATCCACACTATCTAGCCATGCAAGGAAAAGTGAAACATGTGCGGTAGTCTTGCAGGTTGATTTTATTTAATGCGGTTTACATTGTCTCAATGTCAACTTGGTGGAAGTAGTGGGTTAGACTATCCCCATTCCGCCTGTAGGGAGACCACCCGTAGCAAGCTTCTCCGACATGGACCAATGTGGACGGTGAGATGGAAGAAAGCGAGGGGGAGCTGCACGTCATCAAGGGCATACCCGTGGAAGAAAGAGACGAGGATTGTAGACGGGCGGGGCCAGCGTTGGAAAAAGTCTTAGTTCTCTTGAGTCATTAGTTATGCACCTGGTGGTTAGTACTTACTAGGTCGATCAAGAAACACAATCAATCAGGGGCGGACCTACCTTAGGGGAAGGATAGCCTGCGCTACCGCTTGACGCTCCGGTGGTAGTGTAAATTTCGGAAAAAAATTGACGTTCTTTGACATATTTTGATTTCGTTACCTTTTTTTATAAAAGGTTACCGCTGCAAAGATTTTCTAAATCCGCCATTGCCATCAATAGCAAATTCAATTAACAAACACAATCAATCAACCCAAAGCACCTGAAACATGCTGTGGACCTGATCGATACAAAACAAGATAGTTCATTTTATACAACAATAGGCCACACGAAACATTTATGCAGTGATAATTATCATACAAAAAAAAAATAAAAAATTCTTATGCTAAAAATAATTATCTTATCTGGAGTTACGTTATATAGACAACAAGCACAACCAAAAGTATAAAACTTCAGAGATCTCATTTCATGTCACATCATTGAAAAAAAAAAAAAAAATACAACAATAATCAAACCAGAACAACAATTACATCTGAATCCAGCGAGCAAGCTGTGCAGGATTCACAACACCCGGTATATGAACTCCACCATCATTCCTCATCATCAACAAGCTCGTTATCTCTTTATACCTCTCATTCTCCACCACCACCTCCGGCCGGAGCTTCCCTTTCTCCGCCGCATCACCGTCCAATTTGTGCCCTAACACCGTCCCCTTCGTCAGAAACTCATGCGCCATATAACCTGCCAACAGCTTGTTCGACGATGACGTCATCTCCATCCTTTACTTTTCACCGTCGTGGATGCAGCAACCGGAGCAACCGCCGCACGCGCCGGCGGTGGATGAACTCTCCGGTGAGGTGATTCTAGGTGATTCTCCTTGTGGTTTAATATTCCTCCGTACAGTCGCTGTTCATTCATTTTCTCGAAATTTGAAATTTTGTGAAAATATAGAGGAGGGGTAAAGTTGTAATTAAGTGTGAGTTTAGGGGTGATTTGTGAATGCGGAAAAAAACGAGAGAGAGTAGGTGTGGGTTAAACACGTAAAATGAAATGAATGTTTTTAGGGTTTGATAAGAAATAATAGATCCGGTAACAGGCGGTGGTTTGTAAGACGTCGGAGAGATGCGGCGGGGGTATGGTGGTTTGGGGCGGTGGGGGCGGAGAGCGGTGGGGAGAAAGCAAGGAGGATATGTATGTATGTATATATTGGGGGTTTGGTTTTGAGGGTAGGGGGGAATTGGGGTGTATATATACGTTGATGGGTTAAAAAAGGTGTTAGTGTTGGGTGAAATTACGAAGGGTGCCATTTTAGAGGAGCGGTTTTGTTTGATTTTGAGTGGCATTTTGTAGTTTATCGAGGATAAGTGGTTTTTTTTTTTTTCGAAAGATGTGAATTATTCATGAATGTCGGAAGGTCTAACATATGTTGTTGTAACTGGGTTCGCATTAAAGCTTCTCAATAAGAAATCTCTTATGACTAAGACTGAAATTAAGGCCTTGAGGGAAAAACTCACCCATGCTCAACATAGCTGAAACTTAAATACCCGTGATCATACTAGAGTAATAGAAGTGATGGTTGGATAAGGTGGGTAATAAAGGTGTTTAGTGAAGTAGCATAAACAATTTTGTGAAAGGAATAAAGGATAACAATGCAAATAGAACATGTTCACGTAATCGCCATCGTCGATGTTTATTTTTAATATTTAAAATTTTTGTTATTACCAAACTAAATATTTTAGTTTTATATTAAGTAATGTAAAAATAGAAGAAATTTTAT
The DNA here is from genome assembly GCA_947069175.1 of Scalesia atractyloides. NCBI lineage: Eukaryota > Viridiplantae > Streptophyta > Magnoliopsida > Asterales > Asteraceae > Scalesia > Scalesia atractyloides. The sequence goes on along the minus strand of CAMTDV010000004.1, from coordinate 73,679,262 downwards.
GATTCAAAACTTGAATTATGAAACTTAAAATTCAAACAATAAAATGTTAGATTAATTAAACATTATCATAGCTTAGTGGAATTTTGGAGATGAGATAAGGCTTAGCGTTTTTCCCTGATTTATTGGGTCTTAATTACTATTAATAATAATTTTTAGAAATATCAGTATATATAGCATTTTGTCTTTCTTAATAAACTAAGAATGATATTTCATATACTATGATGTATTCTAAAAAAGTTTAGTGAAACTACTGTATTTTTTTTATATAAGATCTTATGTACTTGATGTTGCTAACTTCAAGTTCAAGCCATATGTCAATGTTTAAAGTGTAACCGGGGTCCCTAACATAGGATGTATGAACCCGAATCAAGTCAATGTCGATTGTAAACTCGAGGATGTGTTATCGAGTCATGTGAGAAAGGATAATTATGGTCAAAGACACCATCGTGTTTAACGTCCAAAGTATGTGTTATTAAATCTGGGTACAGGATCAGAGAAATGAATACGAACGAGATTCACTAATTTCTTCTATTAATTGTTGTGAATGAATAAACTTGATTACAAAAACTCAATATTTATAGACTAAACATCCTAGATTAATACGAATTCTATTTCTTCTATGACTCGAATAGTAAACAATACGTATCTAAACAAATAATAATAAAACGAATGCTAATAGATAATTCAAATAATAATTAAATAACTTTAAATTACTTTACTCGTTTAGTCCTTCGACTTTAGATTTCTAACCCTTGAGGTTGTCGTACCTCCCTAGTTCTGTGGTTGGGAGATTAAATATGTGTGATTAAGAATGTGTCATTAAATTAAATCCAAGGTTAAAGAACCCATATTCATAATTCATGGATGAACCCCTAACAATGCATGTATTATATGTATGCAAAAGTTATGTTTATTGGAAAACCTTCATTTTCTCATCAACCCTATAATTTCATGAGCTGGTTACACGAATGGATGAGTGGCATGCCATATTATCGATTTGGTCGTAAACTTTTGTCACACACATGTTATTATAGTAACGAAAAAGGAGCTCATGCCCCCCTTGACGCTCCCCGTAATGCTCTGACATGCGTTAAGATAGTGATGTGTCTCACAGTCTACGGCTAGTCTAAGCATGGTGGAGCTGATATTAAAATAAATATAATGTTGCCTCACCATATTGGTCCCATAAATGAGAAAACATGTGTAGTATTCCAAAATTTTGGTGTATTATGTTAAAAATATCTTATTGATGAAATATATTTAAATTCCTACGTTTCATGTGTTGGTAAAATTACCATTTATTTGGCTGTAAAATTTATACTAAAATATCCAGATTGAGGTTAAAATTTACTACACTTATGAGAAATTTTTTCCTTGCCGACTCACGGTTTAGGAGTTTTTTACAACTTTTTTTCCTGCCGACTCATAACACAATATTTAAATTTTAACGCTCAAAACGATAATTTATAACATTTAAACCTAAATTTCACAGTAATTAAAATAATGTGACAAACAAAGATTTAGAACTATAATAGAAATTTAATTATATTACACTATGATTTAGGGTGATATATTGCAAACTCAAATGATGAATTTTGGTAAATATGAGGCATCTATTAGCTTATTATATTATCACACACATAGTGAGGAGAACTTGCTAGAAGTGACTGATTTTGTTCTTGTAGCTTAACCAAGAACTTAGTTGTAACAGTCCAAGTAAACCGTATCAAGATATTGTCGGTTTTGTCTCCGATAAGTTGCCCATCCAGAAACTTACGTATTTGTTTCCACCCGACGAGTTGCTCACTCAGGCAAAACTCGTCTTTATAGAGAAGGTTTCCACCCCCTTATAAGTAAGGCTTCGTTCTCCCCCTCAACCGATGTGAGACTTACATCTCCACCCCTGTTAGAGAGCCTATTGTCCTCGCTGGCACACCGGCCCGGCCCCTGACTCTGATACCATCTGTAACAGCCCAAGTAAACCGTACCAAAATATTGTCCGCTTTGCCCCCGATGGGTTGCCTATCCAGGAACTCACGGATTTGTTTCTACCCGATGAGTTGCTCGCCCAGGCAAAACATGTCTTGGTAGAGAAGGTTTCCACCCCTTATAAGGAAGCCTTCGTTCTCCTCTCAACCGATGTGGGACTTACATTAGTTATATAAGTTTGTAGTGATTATTGACCAGATTTGACTTATTGACGGAAATAGTAGTATCGCCACTGAAATTTATCTAGATGATAATCCAAGGTTAGATCGTGAAATTAATAATATTTTTTGTTAAATGATCATTTTAGCTAATTTGACTCAGTATCAATTTGTGGAATTGACTAGCTTAATTGACAAAAGTTGATTTCAAACGACTAGTTATTCTCACGTAAGTGCATTTAAACGTTAAACTGTGCCTGGAAGGTGATCAAAATCAACTTAGACGGATTTTGAAACAACTTGACAATTTGGGTTGAAGTTGAATTAATGAACCTCGAATTCACTTTTGGTTGTTTAAACATGATCGGTTGGATGCTTATAGATGAAATATTGAACTGTGACAAATAGGTTTCTTTTAACGACAACTTTGAATCACTGACGGATCACTAGAGTATCATCGTGTCATCAGAGGAACCACGCGATCATATCCATCTCCACTAGGCTATAATGCTTATATACAAATTTAGGAGGAAAACCAATAAATCTGGGAAAACTCCTTGTAAGAATCGAACCCATAACCTAATAGTCCCTAAATCTTATCCCACCCGTAAGATGCCGCTAAGCTATAATGCCATGGGCGAAATGTGTCAAATAGGCGAATAGGTTTTTGAATGTGCTTAAAGAAGTACACTAATTGGCATGTGTAGAGTTTTTATGTAAACAATTTTATTTTGGGCAAGTACTTGCTATAGTGTGCGAAGTTCTTTGCCTTTATCTATTTATAAAGTAAAGTCTACATATTTTTTTTTTCATTCAAAAGATAACTATGAGTAAATTAACCCAATAGTTTGATTATCATGTTCTAGATATAAATAACATGTTTATTTTTTAATTTGATAATGCAAGTGAAGGCTATGACCTTAATGCATCTAAGTAGATGATACAAGGGTGTTTGTAAAAAGAGAATGGAATCATAATGGAATATGAAAATTTGGATTTCTTTATTCAATAGAAAAGGAAAGTTGATCCGACATATCCCAACTTTTGTTCAAGCTTGATTCTTTTTTCTTTGATATCGTACACGAAATCATTATGATTTTATTTTCATTAATTTCGACCAGGAAGGAAAATATATAAACATTAAAATTCATTAATCAAAAACATATATGGGTTAAATGAAGGGTAATTATATTTTTTCAAACCCACCAAAACATGAATAAAAAACATATCTAGACTATTTATTGAATTTAATTAAAAAACCTTTAAATTAAATAAACAATTAATACATAAACTGTGTTTTAGTAAATAGTTATATTTGTTTTTTTTAATTATTGCGCGTGCACCCAGCAAAACCTCGCAGATTTTTTATATATCAAGAAAAGTATAAGTTTCAAAACAACAATATTTTTAACGTAATTATTTGACTATTGGTTAATAAAAAAAACATCATAAATATGAGTGATTTTTTCTTCAAGTAGACACCAATATACTATATCAAACATTTTTTAGTAAATTGCACAAAACATCCTTTATGTTTTCGCAAACTTGCAGGTTCCAGCCTTAATATTTAAAAGTTGCTAAAAACAGCCTTTAAGTTTATTTTTGTTGCGGGTTCAATCCTTTACAGCTAACCACGTTATTTTCTTCAGTGAGTTCCCTCACATGCATAACATGTGAGGGTATATTCGTCATTTTGGTTAATCTTCCACCCACGTCAATTATAAGAAAAAAGAATATTTAAGGTTTAACCTATTTTAAAAAAATTCTAACCGCAGGGACTAATGTGCAATAAAACCAAACTTTTAAAAACCAAACACCCTCTTTTCCGGTCTTCTTCTCCGGCGACTTCGCCGGATTCTGGCGAACCCGGAATTAAGATAGGAATCTTGTTAAGCTAGCCCACTAAGCTGTAAAGATTAACACAGATTTTGATCATGCCAACCAAACTCTTCAGGATTATCATCAATTGGAAGAATCGGCGCCTTATTCGCATCAGACGGAAACGACAAACGACTCTTCAACCCTAGATACCTCTCACGGAACTCCGATGCCGTCAAATCAGAGAACTTCGTAACACCGTGTTCAGTAGTCGGATCCAGCAACTGGTGACGCTTAGGACGCCGCAAGTTAAACACTATCAAACGGTAATCGTGCTCTGTAACATTTGTCAAAAACGGGTTTCCAAACCCGCTCCGTTTTGTAACCGAATATCAAGTTATAAATGTCACGTTGCGTATCTATGTCCATTTTAATTTTTATGATGCATAATTAATAAACAAACTAAACTATAAAAGTTATACTTGATAAAAAGTAAAAATAAAATAATTAAAAAGAAAATGAGGCTGCCGGGACTCGAACCCGGGTCAGCCGGGTTTTGAAACTCAAAGCCTTATCACACACACACATAACCACTCCGCCACTTGTTGTTTTCTGTCAACTCTAGGAAACAAATAAATTTTATAGTCAATCATAGATCAACCGGTTGCGCCAAACTGAAAACCGTAATTGGCTATTCAACCGTCCAAAACGTTTGAGTAATCGCGAATTCTGGATTATAACCGATGCACCGACGATCCTAATCAATTCAGTTTTGAATTAACTTAAATTTTGGTGATGTTCGGTTTTTATAACCGAAGATATTCAATTTCTGATTTACGCCAACAATTGCTTCCTCTCTCTACACAAAATCATTCGCATAACCTGCCATTTCACTTTCGCTATACATACAGTTCGTCAGAAAAGCTTTTTGAACTCGCCGGAAAATCTCTGCAAGTCACCGTAAAACCGAGACCTTCATTAATACGGTAAATACTTCGACTATTTCTGTTTCAATCCGTTGTTAAACTGTTACTAACTTCAAACCAACAATCAGAATCAATCCCAAACGACATAGCCGGAATATTCAGCTATCGCCGGAAAACTTCTGGAATTTCCAATCTCACGCGGTGAATCGGTATGAACATTCAAAACCTCTGTTAATCCTTGTTTAGTACCCCACTTTCATAACTAATCAATCAAATTTGGTAATTGACCCGAACAGAGAAAACTCATAAACAGAGCCGACGATCCTTGCCGGAGTTTTGAGAACGACGACCTGTTCCGGTACTTTCTTTTCCCAAACCCTCTCCGTTCACCACCTTTCAACTTGTTCATATTATTCGTTAACCAAATTAAACAAATAACAGTTAGATAACCGTTGTCTGTGTTATAAACGAAGAAGACGAAGTAGTGAATGTTATTAAGAGTAATTAAAATGGATATTATCTCGGGTTAGACACACAGTCCAGCGGTGGACTGTGTGCACATACAAATCACACGCCGCGAGTTCGATCCTTGACACACGTATGTTCTGTAATAAAAATGTTTTGTTTTTCTAACTGAACCGGATTAACTTACATTAGATGTTAAGTATAATAAAAATCTGTATATTAAACAAGTTAGACACACAGTCCAGCGGTGGACTGTGTGTAACGTTAAAGCACAGGTCCCGGGTTCGAGACCTGTTGGTGACACCGGTTCGATGATTTAAAATATTTTTGAAAATAAAAGAATTTTGAATAAACTGAGTTAGTATATAAGTATAATTAAAAACAGAATTATTCCGGGTTAGACACGTAGCTCAGTTGGTAGAGCTGCGTGCACGCGAACGGGAGGTCTCGGGTTCGAGCCTCACCCGGCGCATACAATTACACAATAAAACCGGTCAACAAGTCAACGGTCAACGGTCAATGCAAAAGTCAACATATTTTTATATTTTTATTTATTTAATTTAATTTAAAAATCAATTAAAAATACTTAAAAATAATGTTTTTAAAGTTAGGAAATAGCCTTAAACTCACCAAAAATATATCTAAAAAAATCCTATTAAAATTATCAATAAACTCCACTCATTTACTATATTTTCCGTTATTATTTAGGTTAGTTAATACTCGTTGTTCAATCCTTCCAACTCGTGCGCATTTCATCATCTCCAACCAAACGCACCCAATGTGAGTGAATCTTTACGAATTCTCCGTTTTAATCACGTTTTTTGGGTGTATCATGTGTCTTGCCATTTATTATATTTAAATCATTGTGCATACATCATATCATGAACAAATGTGTATTCAGCTTGTTTCAACTGTTGTGTGGTTATTGTTAGATTTAATTTATTATTTTCAGTACATGCAATTTCATAGGCCGCCGCTCCCCATTACATTATGAGCGTTGAGCATGTTCCCCATTAAATTATGAGCGTGAACCTGGCGTGCCAACATACGATCGGCTCCGTTTGATTGAGCCTTGATCGCACAGACATTTATCATTTTCAGTACATGCAATACGATCGGCTCCGTTTGATTGAGCCTTGATCGCACAGTTTCATTCATGTTATATATTTATGCAAGTTGATATGTTATTGTATGCTGTTGGTATGTTATTGTATGTTATAGTTTGTGGTTGTTATTGCTACTGTTTGATTATTTACATTTATTGCACAATTTTTCTTTGATAAAATAACAAGAAAATCAATAATAAATGTTTATCTAACAAGGTTCACTCGCCAACTTATGTTGACCCAAAAACTCCCATTTTTACACATGATACAGGTGAACCAGCTGCAGCAAGAAACACATAGGATTGGCCTAGAAGAATAAAATGATTTAGAGCTTGGAATTGTTTAGTTGGTTATTTTTCTTTGTATTTGTATGGACATGTTTGGATTATGGAGAATGTAATTTTGACTTTAATATATATGAAACATATTAGTAAATATCATGAGCTTTGGTGATAACCCAATTATGCCCCGACTCTTATTCCGCTGCGGGTCGGGGTGTGACATGCTCCTCTGTAGTCGCGTACGTTTTACCAAACTTTGTTTAAACTAGGTTAAAACTTAAATATTCTTTTTTTTTTTATAATTGAAGTGGGTGGAAGATCAACCAAAATGACGAATATACCCTCACATGTTATGCATGTGAGGGAACTTAACTGAAGAAAATAATGTGGTTAGCTGTAAATGATTGACCCCGCAACAAAAATAAACTTAAAGGCTGTTTTTTAGCAACTTTTAAAAATTAAGGCTGGAACCTGCAAGTTTGAGGAAACATAAAGGATGTTTTGTGCAATTTACTCAACATTTTTTGTCAGTGTACTAAAAATGTTTAGTTAATACTGTAATTTGGCAAGAATTTTTTTTTTTTAATTTGGCAAGAAATTTTTTTTTTTGGTAATACAAATCTACGCAGTGATCAAACCATCTCAACGCTAACCATAGTTATAAGCTCAAAACTAACAAGTTTATCAATAGTAAATTCAATAACAAAGAGTTAATAAATTGCTGCAATAATTTTTTTAATTTCAAATCGATTAACTGATTGTGGTTTGATCAGATACGGAAATAAGATCACCAAAATGTGGTTCCATAATCACAAGGATCGTGATTTGGATAGCAACTTAGTGAACCATTATACAAGCGCTTTAAGTGTGATGGTAGGAAATAGAGAGCAAACTATTAGATTCGCTAAAGATCTATGCTAAGAAATATATAATCCTCATTTAATATTTAATAGTCAATAAAGTCAAACTTATATTCCAATTTCATAGTATAAATTCTAGATTAAAAAAAAAATGTTTTTCGGTGTTTTTGAATTACAACACACACTCCTTAATTTCACTACTAAACTACACATGTTTTGTCCACAACGAGAATTAAACTCTCACCATTTGTGAAGGCAAACTCTTATCCAAACATTGATATTGCTAGGCTAAAGGCCCTTTAATATTCGAATACTTGTTAATCGAGAATACTAAGTTTATACTCCATAAACTTTTAATTGGATTAACCAATAACTTACAAGAAAAAAATGTTTCTTCTTCTAGTTCATAAAGTTGAATCTAATCAACATAAATATACACAACATGCCCGTCCACATATAACATTGATCAAATAAAAAGATTTCTTCTCTTCCTCCCTTTTCTCACATCATAGACACTTTTTCTAAATAATGATCGTGAACTTTCTTGTCATTTCCATGCAACCGATACTGAACACTTATCTTTTTTTTTCTGAACGACAATTGTTACTTCTACTCGATTTTTTTTGTCTAGATAGATTCTTTTTTACGATGATTTTGTATTCGTAAGTTTGTCATTTTAATATGTCAATGTACTTTTGAAAATTCATTTTGAAATGATTAATGAATTATTATAGAACTTTATGATTTTTTTTCGATATGTAGTGATCATTAGGGCCCATTTGTGTTGTTTCCGGAGATTGAACCATCTCTTTGGATAGCAACTTCATAAGATTAGGTGGACAATTTGGATGATAGAGAATTGAAGATTGATTGTTGAGGTTTGAGGTTGAGATTTCGTGAGCCGAATATTAGTTTTTAAGGTTATGTTATTCTTTTTTTATTGCTTTAGTTTGATACCATACTTCTTGTTTCTTGTACAAATGTTTATTGCATGTCTTAACTTTCTCTATAAAAAAAAACATATTGTTTTGCCTTTTCTTGTGAATTTAAAGCCACATAAAGATCCCGTAGTTTATACGTTTCTCTTGAAGGATTCTCATCGTTCGAAAAATAAAAAAAAACTAAATGTATTATCAGTTATGATTGACAATCTTTACAATTTAGATATTGTGTTTTGTCAAACGAAAGTTAATCATGCCTTTATAGATTACTAGTACTACGCATAGATGGCTCATCTTACAGGTGACAGAACAATAGAATAATTGAGCGCGTATGAAACTACGTCTTTGGGGATGTCCGTGGGATGAGATGACCGAGATTTCTACAGATGGCGATGAGGTGGCGAAGAGAGATAGGGGAAGTCCGGGGCTACTGACAGCCAAGACAAGAGATGTGAGAGGGTTTGGAGAGAGGAAAAGAAAAGTCTGTGTCGACGTAGAGAGAGGGGGGGGTGCACCTAGTGGTTAAAGGAATTATCTTTTGTGGAAAATTTAAGGTTTAATCATTAGGAGGTGCAAGATTTATGGGAAGTAAAGTTAGCTTTTCAAAAAAAAAAGTGTGTTTGGTTCATTGAGATATTTTAAATGAAGTGGGATATGTCAAAAGAAGTGAAACTTTTGAAGTATTTGGTTAGTTCACAAAAGAATGAAGTTTTGTAAATTTGTTAAAGAAGTTGGAACATGATTGTGATGGCGGTTGAGATGATGAAGCGATCGTGGTCAACATAGCAGCGGTTGCAGTCGTGGTGGTGGTGGGTGTGGTCGTGGCGAAAGTGAGAGTGAGATAGTGAAAGAATAGAATAGACAAGGTAATGGAATGGATCATTACCATTCCATGTCTTGTTTGGTTACCATTTGGAAAATAATGAATTATTACAGTGTATTGTTTGATTGGCAAGAAAAGACGAAGAAATAAAATCGGCGGTGAGTGGTGGTGGGCAGTGGTCGGTGGCAATAGATGGTGGTGCTGGGTGGTGGCGGTAGCGAGTGGCAGTGGTATCGATGGGTGGTGGTGACGGGTGGGTAGTGGCGGTGGCGGTAGCCGTCGGTGGTGGTTGGTGGCAGCGAGGCGGTGCCGGCAATGGAGGGTTGTGACGAATGGTGGGCGTCAGTGGTGGCTGGTGGCGGTGATTGGTGGGTGGTGGCGGCGACTGGTGGGTGGCGGTAGAGATGGGCATCGGTGGCTAGTGATGGGTGGTGGCGACGGTAATGGGTTGTGGTATTGTTAATGAAGGGTGCAAGAGGGTAAGGAATGAAAAAAAAACATAGGGGTGGATGAAAAATTTTTGAGGGAATGAAATGTCTTATGTAATGGGTGATTCCACTATATTAATCAACCAAACACACTTTTCTTCATTCCCTTGTAATAGTACATATCATTCCGATTCTCATTCCTGCATACCACACACTGTCTTAGTTTCAATTTTTTTTCTCTTTAACCAAACATCTATATATTAATTGAATATTCTAATTTCAATAATTCCTTTAAATCATGTGAACTAGAGTACTAGACTCTAAAAACTTGTTGAATTTATGGATAAAGTGAAAGAAAGTTAACATCTTTGCATCACATCATGTATCAACGTTTTTCATTTTAATAAGTGTGTCACTGTCTAACTCTATGCAGCAAACCAAGCTTCATAATCACACTACCCATATTCCAAAAGTGGCAAGGAGAATTGATTGGGATAAAGAAAGATTTGTATAGATTTACATCCTTTGAAGTTACTTAAAGTTTTATATATAATTAACGTATTAAACGCAATTTACAAGATCATAAACCCTACCCAACCTCTTTAACATATCTTTTTATATTTAGCTAAGTGTAGACATTTACTCGTTGAATAAGGTCGGAGCATGGTATGTTGTAGAAATGAGAAGTCCCATGCTCCGATTTGTATCAGTGTCCTTACTAAATTGAAATCTTAGAAGGATCGCAAGTTTTTATATATATGATTGAGTTATTGCGTACTGAATACACTAATAGTTATATGATATTGCTCCCGATTGGTCGTTTGTGGACCATAATCTTAATTTCTTTTTGAGTAACTCATAGTCGGCCTGAGTTTTCCCCAAGTACGCTATGAGTGGCTCGACTCAACCGTAATTAGGAAATGCTTAATATCTATATGGTTATTCTGGAGTATTGGGGTAACAAGAATTATTGTTAAATTACATTTTTCCTTTTTGTTTGTTGACTAGCTTTGCATTTTACTTATTTATTTTTTGTTATAGAGATTTAGATTTGTTCCTTCATCTAGAAATGTACCATATTAGAGGATAGTTAATACTTTTTATTTTTTTTTTCTGAATGGTAAGCACACACCCATAAAATCTACCTACTACCCATTTTGTAGAACTTAAACTCGCACCACTTTTGTAAGGATAAACAACTGGTGCCACTAGTCTGATGCAATTTCTCATGCAATCAAATGGCTCAAGAACAAATAGTAATCAATGACGATAAAAGCGAACCAAAGGGTTCAAGAACAACGTTCTTTATCATTCAAAATCAATCAAAAACTAATTGAACAAGAAACCCTAGATGCCCTACTTATACTAAATAATTAAAAGATAAACATGGTAAATATAATTCAAATAATAAATAAAAGATAAACTTGATCTTCTCCATTTAAAAGATAATCTTGATCTTTTCCATTTAAATTCTCCCTGCATCATACTCCCCGTCTTAGAAGAAAACTCGTCCTTTAGTTTTGCCTCCTACCCATAAAAACTCGTCCTCGAGTTTTGCCTCCTACCTAAAGCCACCCGGATCAAAAGAAACGTCAACCCGATTCTTATTTATTATTATTATCACAACCCATCCATATAATTCTACTTCACGATTCATCTCGCCTAGTTCTTGATCTGAACCACCTGGGTCGAATGGGGCATTGGACTGTCCGTTGTCCCTTGTATCATTGATTTGTAGTGGACACTATGCTCACTAAATTTGAGTTGGACAAACCCGAAACAAATTTGTTGTTTTGTTACAACATTATCCTCTGACCCATTAGTATCACACATACCAACCTTTTTTAATCCATCAACATTTAGCAAATTTGTTAATTGGATTGGCCCACTAGCCATCGGATCCCTAAAAATCTTTTCCTTTTCTCCATTAGTACCATATAGAGATGGGCATAAAAAACCGGTTCCAAACCCGACCTGGTAAAACCGAACTGGGCCCGGTTTCAGTTCTACCCGACATTAAGTAGAACCGGGTCCGGGTTCAAAATATCCGTTGGTTCCAACCCGGTTCCACAATATTATCATTTGAATCGGGTCGTACCCGGTTCCTAACCGTACCCGGTTACTACCTGTACCCAGTTCCACAAGTACCCGGTTCCACCAGTACCCGGTAATGCAGTTCCAGTAGGAACCGATTATAGCCGTTATAATGTTATCGTTGGAACCGATTATAGCCGTTATAATGTTACCGTTGGAACCTGTTCTATACATTGTAACATCCGTCGGGTCGGGGTGTGACATACATAGTGTTTAGAAATCTACATTTCTTTCTTGTTCTTTTTCACATACTAATCAACAAATGGCCTCAAAGAGTTCCAAAAACGCAAATTCCCAATCCGTTAACATTGTTCCTCAAGATCAATCGGTTCCATATGTGGTTGGAACATTGTCTCATAATCGCAATAAGGAAGTTTTGAGCAATTGGGAGTTGGTCGAGATGAGTGACGGCTCGCAAAAAGCTCAATGTAAACATTGTGGATCGTTATTAGGCAAGGAATTAAACTCAACGTTAATGAAGCATATTAATAAGTATTGCAAAGCTTTAAGGGAAATGACATCCGGTCAAGTTCCACTATCCAAAGATGGTACCATTTTTCGTTATGAACAAAAATTAGCTCGCGATCGGATGGCTAAGTTGGTGATACAAAAAGCGTTGCCGTTTGGACACTTCGACGACCCGATCTTACTAAGCTTATTCGGGAGATGCTACAACCTCGCTATAAACATGTAAGTCGTCACACTTTAAAACGTCATTGTTTAAGTTTATGGGAAAATGCAAAAAAAGATTTAATTGTTTTTTTTAAGAATTTAAAAACTAGTGTAAACCTAACTAGTGATGTGTGGTCGGCTCCATATGGTTTACCGGAATCGTACATATGTGTCACCGCTCATTGGGTTGATCCCGATACATGGCAAATGATGAAGCGTACGATTGCGTTTGACGAGTTTCCTTCTTCTCATACGGGAGAAAATATTTATAAAATTACAAATGGCACAATAATTAAATATGGTTTAGAAGATAAAAAGTTTTCAATATCCTTTGATAACGCTTCAAACAACACAACGACGATTGAAAAATTAAAGTTGAAGTACAAACCAATAGTTGATGGTGTTTTTTTCCACACACGATGTGTTGCACATATTATTAACTTAGTAGTGCAAACCAGTTTAAAAGATATGTTTGTATCGGATTTTATTATAGCATTTAGAGCTATGCTCCAAGATGTTTTCAAAAGTGGAAAAGAAAGATATCAAGAATATAAAAAACTTTGTAAAGATGTCAACCAAAAAATTATTGGACCGAATTGGGATATACCGACTCGTTGGAATTCAACTTGTCATATGTTTGAAATGGCTATAAAGCAAATGGGCACTTTAAAATCTTTTCATACAACTTTAAGTGATGAGTACCTAGTCGTCCCCTTTCCCGACACTGTTTGGGAAATATTCATAACCTAAGTACTTTTTTACAAGTTTTTAAAACTACAATGACTTTGATTTCCAGTGTTTATTATCCTACTAGTTCTAAAGTTGTGGACCAACTGTATTTGATAACAACTAATTTTAAAAAGTTTGAAAATTCTAGTGAGATGTTAAGGAATATGATGAGATCAATGATTAAAAATTTTAAAAATATTTTTTAGAATTACCACCCGTTTTTCTATGTGTCGCCGCTTTAAATCCAACTTTAAATGTACCGGGTGTTGAAGCTTTAATTGATGAAATTTATGACAAGTTGGATATGCATGAGGATGATCCAACTTTAAAAGCAAAAAAAAAAAAACAAATATTCAATGAGTGTATGGCCAAACTTTATGATCATTATTTAAAAAAATATGGTGAAAAAAATCATACAAATTTGTTTGAGTCTCGGTCCACGGCCTCTAACGATGAAACAAGCGGGGATCCACTTATAACCATGTTGAATGTCGTTAGAGACGAGACGGCTAGACAACAAAGGGGTAGTGAACCAATAAGTGAACTTGGGAGATATAAAAAAAAATCAGTATTCGCTTACTATGACCACCGAGGAGTATAGGAAATTTGATGTTTTGGCATGGTGGAAATCGAAAGAATCCGAATACCCGATTCTAGCCACCATGGCTCGTGATATACTAACGGTCCAAGCTTCCACGGTAGCTTCGGAAAGTGTGTATTCTCTTAGTGGCAGGGTTTTGTCAATTAGAAGAACAAGACTAACTCCGGAATCGCTAGAGATGGCAATATGCTTAAAGGACCATTTGGATGCCGTTGATCGTGTTCAACATATAACTAGTCGAGAAGATGAAGTTGAGTTAGAGCATAAAATTGTTGACGAAGAGGAGGACGAAGAAGTGGAGACTAACGATTCGGACGACGATTGTACCGAGGTACCCGCACCTAAGAAATAATTCATCGAAAAGTGTTGCACCTGCCGCTAGTAAACGATCAAAGAAATAAAATCAAACTGGAACCGATTCTGAGTAAATTTTTATTTTTTTTGTAACCGGTTAATTTATTTTTATTTATTGTAACCGATTAATTTATTTTTATTTAATGTAACCGATTAATGTTTTTTATATATTGTAACCGATTAAATTTTTTTTAATTTTAACCGATTACTGTAACTATTTTTATTTATCAATGTAATTAATAATAAAAATCATACATAATAAACACAATAGAAAGAAACATTACACAAACTTTATTAAAAACACCAAACCAAACGGGTTACATCAAACATTTGAAGAACCGGTGCCGGATCCTTCTCCCGTCTCTTTTTTCTTTGCCTTCGTCAATGAGCAATGCCGCTCAGTGTGTTTCTTAAGGGTTGAGTTGGCGGCGGCCTTCATAAATTTTCCACAACCTTTGCATCTAGCCATCTCGTGGCTGTCGGACATTAAACAGAGATCAAAATTCTTCCATATAGCAGGGTTTCTTTTGGTCTCTAAGACCGTAACAACTTCATCGTTGCATGCCATAGGTATTTGCAAGAACTTAGAATTTGATTGATTTTGTAAGTTGATGATGGTGAGTGTTAAGTATAGAAATGGTAAGTAGGAAGGGGCTTATATACAAAAAAAACCGATTTTTTAATAAGGAACCGGTTTCCAACGGTAACATTTATGTGGAACCGGTTCTAAATAGTTAAATGGCAGGTTTGACTAATCATAATGTCAGGAACCGGTTCTGAATAGTTACCTTGCAGGTTTTAAATAACAACTCACATGTTCGGTTCCCAATACTGTCAGAAACCGGTTCCGCACAGTCCCCGGACCAGGTTCCTGCAGTACCCGGTTCCATAATACCCGTACCCGGTTCTACACGGTTCCATATTCTTGGGTGTGAACCCAGGTAGGAACTGGACCCGGTTCTACACCATACCCGGTTCCAATGACAACCAACCAAAACCGGGACCAGATTAAAACCGATTCCGGGTAATAATAAAACCCGATTATGCCCATCTCTAGTACCATATAATAATTCCCCTGTAGAATTTACATGTAATCCACAATTTATTTCCATACATGCGTTGTTGACAAGGGAACCCACCATATCTTGTGCATTTTTAAAATAAATTTGGTTGACCTCCATCTTAGGAACGTTTACTGTAAAACCCGCATGTGAATCCTCAAAAATAGCACCATCCTTTATCACAATAATTTCAGTAAAATTAGTTTCCAAACCAAAACCACTAGCGGCAGGGTCAGTCGTAGCTACCACATTGCCGACAGTATCCGCCACAACACCACCATTGACTACCTTATTTTTATGCAAAAAACCATATATACTTGGCAAAATCCACGAGTACTCATGATTGTTACCATGTGTTTCTTTCATGAGCTTGTCCTCTTAACTAGTAGTCCCGCTAAGAAGCGTTTGCACCAACGAACATTCTTCTTCATCGGGTTTTATACTATCTTCATTGAATCTCGGTTCGTCTTCCGACAAACACTCATGATAGATCGGTTCATAGAACAGGGGTGGGTGACGGCGGATGCTCCTCTCCGTCACCACTTTCGTCCCAGACAATGGTGCTCGACTCGGTTTTCGTCTTGCGCATCTCCCGTTGCAACTCCAGATCTCTGCCTCCAGATCTCTGACTTGTTGATGGAGCCGTCTGATCTCTTCAAGATCTCGGACTCGTTGTCGGAGCCGTTTGATCTCTTCTAGATCTTGGACTCGTTGTCGGAGTCTTTTGATCTGAACAATATCACGTGGATCACGGTTTCTGATCTCGTTGCCTCGGTCGGCGGATCTACGGTCACAGTTTAATCGATCTCCACGAACACGTGAATCACCAATGTTCTTTTTGATGCCTCGATCGGCGACTCTTCGAACAAGAAAACATTTGCCTTCACGTTGAGCCATTTGAAAACCAAAGCTCTGATACCAACTGATGCAGTTTCGCGTGCAATCAAATGGCTCAAGAACGATTGATTAATCAAACATGATAAAAGGATACTCCTCCTTCCCACAGTTCTCATCCTGGATGAAAGCTTCTGAGTCGGTTTCCTGAAACTTGTAACCATCGCAATCTTCAGGATGCTCCTCTTTCCCAACGATCTCATCCCAGATGACATCCTTTGAGTCAGTTTCCTGTATCTTACGATCTTGCGAATCGAACACGATTTTATCGTTGCCTCGGTCGGCGATTCGATGAGTAAAAACGTAGTTCGCTTCATTTGGAGCCATTTGAATAACCAAAGCTCTGATACCAACTGATACAATTTCTCATGCAATCAAATGGCTCAAGAACAAATAGTAATCAATGACGATAAAAGCGAACCAAAGGGTTCAAGAACAACGTTTTTTATCATTTAAAATCAATCAAAAACTAACTGAACAAAAAACCCTAGATGCCCTACTTATACTAAATAATTAAAAGATAAACATGGTAAATATAATTCAAATAATAAATAAAAGATAAACTTGATCTTCTCCATTTAAAAGATAATCTTGATCTTTTCCATTTAGATTCTCCCTACATTATAGTCCATCAAAAGTAACTCACTATAAAAACCAGCCTTTCAATGTCATTCACTCATTCATATCTTTACAGCCAATAAAGGTAGCTAGAGAGGCACAAACATGTTATTTTTAATAACTGGTTCCGGTTATGAAACTGGTTTTGGTTTCTCCGTTTTAAGGGTTGGAACAAGTTATTAATATAACCGATTCGGTTCCGGTTCTGGTTATTTGACAAAAAACCATACCCTATGTGCCCAGATCTGGTTAGGGTTCGATTCCGGTTTTTAAGAAACCGGGCATTAAAATACCATATTTTCGGGTTTTTCTATATACCTTGTTTCCGAGTTTTTTAGTACTCTATTTTCAGGTTTTTAATACTCTATTGCATTTTTATTACCTTATTTCTCGTCTTTTTATTATTAGTAAAATACATTATATAGTGTAAAAAAATAAATGCACTAACGTAAATTTAAAAGACAGATATTAGGATCATGTATTAGGTATTGTTGGGTATGATCGGTTCCGTTCCTGTTCTTGTCCAGTTTCGGGTATTATTGGTATGATCGGTTCCGGTTCCAGGTATTGAGATCAAAATGCATACCCTATCTATACCCTACGGTTATGGTCGGTTTCGGTTTCGAGTATAGAATACTTGGGTATTAAAAAAACTGGTTCCGGGTTTTTTACTGGGTCTGGGTCTGGTCAGGTTTTTTGTGCACTCTCGAGGTAACCTTCATATCGAACAAGTTTAGGCCCAACCCATTCACTTAACAAGTTTAGGCCCAAACTCATTCACTTTCAATGTGATGTCATTCACTTAATAAGTTTAGGCCCAACTCAGGCTGGCTTACAGCTCACTAGTGTTGCTCTTGTATTCTCTAACGTCATAATAATATATACATTAAGGGTATGTTTGACGAAAGTGGCTGGTGGCTGGAAGCTGGAGACTGGTAGCTATAGCTTTTAGATATATTTAAATGTTTGACAGAGTAGCTGGAGCTTTTAAAAAAAATATATAAAATGACCAAAATGGACATTAAAAAGTTGATGTATTAAAAATTTTATTATTTTTAGAGGTTAAAATAGTCATTTTTTTCCTAAAAGCTTGTAGCTCCTTCTAAACGCTACTAGTAGTAGCGTTTAACCAAAAGCCTAAAGCTCCTAACCTAAAAGCTTAAAGCTCATTTAACCAAACAAGGTTTTTTATTGAGTATGAACTTTTTTTTAAAAGCTTAAGCTAGAAGCTCCTAAAAGCTCTTAAAAGCTCCGTGCCAAACATACCCTAAAACACCACTAAAAAAATAATCAAAATCATTAAGTTACTAAGTAGGTGTGGTAAAAGTTGCAAATCTTTATTTTACACATGTTAATTGCAGATTGAAATCTTCTTTAAAAATTATATATTAATCATCTTTTTGTTAAGTATAAAATGAAAAACAAAATCACAATAATGTAGCAGCAGAAGCAAAAATGATAGATTGTCATGCAGATGCATGATATGTATGTCTGCAAATCTCAGTCTCAGGCATCACCAGGTAAAAGCCATTACATATTAAAGACACTTAACCATCAAAACATATAAAAGCATACATAACACATCTGGTGAAGATCAAACAGGCATGATCAAATTCAAATAAGTATTTATGTCTGACTTGAAACAACCCTATGTTTAATCTTTCTGCAGATTTAATCTTGAAACCATATGCTCCACCTTCTGCATAATCGAAATAAAAAAAAATTAACAGATTCAGAACTTGAAGAAAAAAAAACATCAAAGAGACCCGATTGACAAGTTCAAATGATTATCAAGGAATCCTCAAGACCACACCGTCTTACTTTGTTCATCATCATGTATTCATGGATGGCTTGATGATTGCATATATTGTATCACTAGATAGGCCTTGGATTATATTAGAGGTGCCAATGTAATTCTCTTTATATATATAATCATCATCATCATACTCAATAAATCCTACCAATAGCAAAGCTAAGGTAGGGTCTGAGGAGGGTAAGATGTAGACAACCTTACCTCTATCTCATAGGAATAGAGAGGCTGCTTCCAGTGAGACCACCCGGCTCGATAGTAGTTTTGCATCAAGCCTTGGACATAAGGCACATAACACTCAGCAATTGGGACAAAAGCGATTAGTGCTCCATTTATATAAATAGGGTAGGAGTTGGCTACAAAGTCCATTTTTCCTACAAAATGTAAAAAGTCATAAAACACCATAACTTCAACCATAAAACACACCCAAAACCCACAAATAACTAAGTAAAGATTACTAAAACATCATATATGTGGGTTTTGTGTTTTGTTTTAGATGATAAGACTTTGATTATCGAATGACTAACATTAGTGTGTTTTACGTTGATTATCATGTTGTGTTTTTATATTCATAGTTCTACAATGGTGTGTTTTAAGTTTTTATGAAATGTTAGGGTTTATATATTATGTTTTAGATTTGCACTCTGTTATTTATGGGTTTTGAGTGTGTTTTATGGCTGAAATTGTGGTGTTCTATGACTTTGTACACTTTGTAGGAAAAATGGACTTTGTAGCCGAACCTCACCATATATATATAACAGGTCAATTTGAGCTTGTATTATATTGATAACGGGTCAAACGGGTAAAACAGAAAAATATAAGCTATAAGGGAAATGGATTAAATGGGTTGAAAGGGCTGAAAGTTCCCTAACATTTCTTTACAAAATTCTAAATCACCCTTTAAAAGAAAATCAGATAAAAAATCACGTTATTACATTAACTGCTTACAAAAATAACAAAAAGGACAAAAAATGATGACCGGTCAACCCATGTTTCCACCCGCACAATAAAAGTTACACATTTTGTTCCGAACCCATTTTGATCCATTACCCAACGCGCCATTTTGCCACCCCTAACTTAATATAGATTAATTCCTATCCCCAGTGACAAAAGGCAAACAGAACTGACCATGGTTATGGATTTTTTAGTTAGCTAAAGAACATGATGACCTGGAGGTAGTTTACATGTGTTTTGGCTATTAGTCATAAATGTCTAAAAGCCAATCGTGACAAAATAGATAGTTTTGGTAAACAAAGAATACTGCCGCCCATATTTTGTATGGTTACTGATAAGCAAAAAACATTAGTTTGAAGTTGAAGCTTAGCAAAAACTGATAAGCTAAAAGCAAATACGGAATTAGAGGTGTCATTTTTTGACCCATTTACTCATGAATGGTTTTATTCAGGCATGTTATATTTCCAACGGGTCAAATGAAAAAAATAAAATATATAGCTTGAAGGAAAATGGGTTGAACGGGTTACTGTATATGTAATGCATAAAACCTCCTAATATATTATTAAAAAATAGTTACTGTTGAAATAATATCCTTTCTTATCATATTGGACAAAAGGTGTTTGACGCCATACCAGCATGCCCGTTAACACCCACTACCCAACCTGCACGGCCCCCGGATCATATTGCCACCTTTTAACACAGATGACCGTATGAATACCGAAATGAGATGATCTAGAACAAGTATAGTTTCATTTGGTTACAGTTGACACAAAAAAATGCTTTCAACTTATTATGTTATGGCCCAATGTCACTCATGTGGTTAATCATGCATCATGTGGTGGCGTTGATAGCTGAAAGACACGGGGTTACATGCACCAATTGGTCTCTATCCCGATTGTTTGAGTGTTATGTGCCTTAGGTTCAAGGCTTGATACAAAACTACGATCGAGCCGGGGGTCTCATTGGAAGCAGCCTCTCTATTCCTACGGGGTAGAGGTAAGGCTGTCTACATCTACCCTCCTCAGACCCTACCTTAGCTTTGCTATTGGTGGGATTTACTGAGTATGATGATGATGATGATGCCCAATGTCACTCATATCGTAGACTCATAGTTATAGCCTTATAGGTGGCAATTTCAACCAAAATCCTTATGAATGGGTCAATTTTGGGTTGTGCTTTATCTTAAACAGGTCAAACAAAAAACTATCTGAAAGGGGAATGCTGCAGCCTGCAAATAGGCTAAAAGTTGCCCATATTAATGGGTCATCTTATAGTACGAGGCAACCTGGCCCGCAAACACTCTATTTACATAACAGGTGTGCTAATTGTGATTTAAAAACAATTTAAAAACAATACTGTTATAACAATATATCAAATATTAGAATAAATCTATTCACGAGGTTGCATGCATTAAAAATAGACTGTAATCACCTAACCCATCCAGCTTGCCACCCATAGTCGTAGTCTCGTAGACTCGTAGTCATCAAAACATATATCTGTTTCCTAATATCATACAAAATCTAGTGATGTTCGTAAAATGCGACTTACATGCTCAGTATGCGGCAAATACTTCCCGTCAAAGGTCAAAACCACACGATCCTTCCCGTCAACACCTTTCACTTTGTCCACAGAGCAGAAAAAGTCTATAGCTGACATTCTAACAAACAAATCCAAAATTCAAATCAATTACAATAGACTTTGAACTAAACTAGTATACTAACCAAATGCACATGGCCGGCCCTGGGGTGGGCGGGGAGGACCACCAGCCAGGGCCTGATATTTCGAGGGCACGTATTTTTATAAAAAAAACCCGATATGTATATGTAAAATATTTTTTAATAGGGTACACCCATACAAACACCAACATAGGCCAAGTTACAAAACTATTCTTATGGTTCAGATTAGTTGTTGACCCCTTTGGTACTAGGTTTAGACCTTTAGTGAGCCCAATACCCAATTTCGTTAAGGTCTAAAGGCACGTTTTTTCGAGCTGTACATGAATTCTCAGGCCGGCCATGCAAATGCAGTATCATAATTTACAATGGTAACTTACATGCCATCACCAAATTCTTCATTAATAATTTCCTTGATGCTTTCACCAAAGTGCATAACAGCTTCATTCAACCTTCACAAAGAATTATTTAATCATCAAATTAGTATCAATTATGTCAACATTTTTAAGCAATTACAACTGATGAACTGATTTTCCCCATCATCAGAAATCATCATCAGTCTAGTGCTAAAATCGTCGATAAGGAATTAAAACGAAGAACACTAAAGCGCTGCTTTTGTTGCCCCTGGCGTTACCACTAAAGCGCTGCTTTTGTTGTTGGTTTCAAGTGAAGTGGTCTGCTTTTCTTTTATTTTTCTAATAAAAATAATAATTGAGTCCACTAGATCACTTTTAAACTTTAAGCTCCATCTTCTTTGCAAACTAGGACGTCACATGTCGTATAGTGCTTAAGGGAGGGCTTGAACTTCAAGCCCACTACACATGGTCTTAAGGGGGTTAACGTCTCTCCCATTGGCACCCCTTTAACTACCATGGTGCCGTGTTTCAGGGTGTTTTTTTTAACGGCCAACTAAATCACCGGATAAGCATCCTGGGATGCCCTCAATCGAGCAAATGCATCCCTTCCTCCATAACGGTCAGAGTTGGATGCATACCCGAGCCACCAAGCCACCAGTTTCGGGGAAAACCCGCCCGCCCGAAGGCCCACCGCGGTAAAACCCGGTTTGGCTCGGTTTTGAACTGGCGGCCTCCAGAGAGGTCTAATTCTAAACTTCATTGCCACCACCAATGTCCTTCAAAGTGATGCTGGTAGGAGTTGAGCTTGGGACCTCAAGTAAAAAAACCAAATAACTAACCACTAAACCAACTTGTCAAGGTGTTAAACGTGAAAGGGGCGTTAGCCCACATGCAATCATATTTTACTCCTCTTGTTTCACCATTTATTTTTCCGTTTACAATTAATACAATCCTTAGTTTTACGATTTTAAATTTTGTTACTAACTATTTAATATTTTGTTTTATTCAACTGGGTTTCTAAATTCTAACCTTGTAACAATATAATAATTATATTATAATAAATAATAATAAACTAGGTTAACTATTTTAATAACTGGACTTTGAAATAACAAATTGTGGTTGAATTATGTAACCTGTATACAGTAGGATCCTGTACAATTGACGGATCATACGATCTAAGTGGCGGTTCCATCATCTGCTGAATATGCGTATCGGTCAACCCGGGCAGCGACGCCCGGAGTTTAGGGGCAGTGTCCGGTTTCAATTGCGCCTGACGTCTCAACAATTGAGCAACGTATACGTTGGTCAACCCTGTCTCCGATGCAATTTGACCGAATGTTTTACCGGAATTTCGCTTCACTGCCATTAACGAACTAACGACGTTAGCTTTTGTTGGTGTTTCGGGTTCCATTTTTTATGGTTCGGAGTGTTTGACCCGGTTGTGTGTACCCGAATTTATAGAGGAATTGGAATTGATACTGTAAGCCAGTGGATGGTAATTGGCAAGTGTGGGCGGCTTCTATGGCAAAGTCAAATTGATATTGTCTTGCAGCAGGATGATTTTAGTGGTGACTGAAACGGCATCGTATTCGAAAGGGATTTTGTTTTTAATGAAAGGGACAAACTAACTTATGAGATCAAATAAATCATCTAACATTTAGTATCCATGCTTCTAACAGGGTGGCATAAAACCTAAATAATTGAGCCGTAATTGAAATAACCAAAAAATCAAACCAAAAACTGAAATAACCGAAGGGTCGGTTATTTATATTTTTGATAACCGCATGTTGCGGCTCGGTTATGGTTATTGTTAGTTTCATAACCGCAAATAACCGAACCGAACCGAATATTTTAAACATTGCCGAATTCGTAAGATCATAGGTCTTTAAAGTGTTTAACAATGGCCCAATCCATAGTTTTTTTGGTGAAGTGTTTAAGTCTTTTAACCATGACCCAACCTCATTGAATTTAAAACTCTAGCCACTTTGTGTTCGTATGTATGCTTCTACATAACACGTAGAAGTAATATAATTGATAACTCTACAAGCTTTAAACTGTGTATATTTATTTTTTGCGCGCATGATATTGCATAACCCACCACACATTTAAAGCCTAACTTTAGAAAAGATAGCATAACCGACCTATAATCGAACCAAAACCGCATTAACCGCAAATAACCGATTAAATGAAACCGCATTAACCGAACCGAATGATTATGATTTTTTGATAACCGAAGGGTGCGGTTATGGTTTCGGTTATAGGCAGTAATCGAACCGAACCGCACCATGCTCACCCCTACTTTGTAACGACACCATCAAACTAGGGATGGCAATCGAACCCGAACCTGGTGCAAGCTGGTGGGTAAACCCGAAACCCAACACATTTGGAACGGGTTTGAGGTCGGGTAATTGAGTTTGGGACGGGTTTGGGACTAGTTTTTATTTTTTTCGCGGGTTTGGGACGGGTTTGGGATTTGGTGATATACCCGTTTACCCGACCCAATTACCTGATAAAGTGTACCCATTTACCCGATTGTATACCTGATATAATTGTTTCATATTTTTAAATATGTATATATATGATATATCTATTTTGTGTACATGTAGGTATTTTATTTTGTATGCATTGTAGTTATTTGATATATTTTTATAATGATAATGCTAATTAGTAGTTATCCCAAGTGTACCCTAATAGTAATTCTTTTTAAATTAACGGGTTTACCCGAAATCCACAGGTTAACCCGATACCCGATGGGTATTTACCTACTAGAAACCCGATGGGTTTTGGGACGGGTTTGGGACAAGCTAATCCAACCGGTTTTGGGTTTGGGATTACCTAAATCCGTTCCAAACCCGACTCATTGCCATCCCTACATCAAACTGAACTAAAAAAGCATGAAAAGCTATAGCATGGATGATGTAAGCGAGTCGCGTTTGATATTGTCAAAGTTCAGGCTTAATTGGTTTAACTTAACAAGGCTTAAGTTCAACTTGTTTCGGGCTTTATATATAAAGCTTGAATTGGCTAGTGCGAGTTTGGTTCATCTTTTATTATTAATTAATTGTTTAATTATTTTGTCATGACTAGTTTTTACATGAATAAAATTGTAATTTACCCTATATTAATTTACAAAAGACAATATTCCCTTTTCTTTTCTTGTCTTAGCCCCTCCGTAATGCAACGCTATATCACGCCAAAATGGGCTATGACGCCCCCAACACCATTACGGCGAGTGTTATGGGTTAAAATTTTGCCCTCCTGCGATCTATATCACGGTGTTACCAATTTCTTTCCCAATTACACCTATATCCATTACATCCATATATATAAAGCCTCCACTCACACGCATATATACATACATATGTATGTAATGATGGGAAAGTGGCTCTATGACTACAGTCTCTAGTGATATAACACCCCATAAAGCCCCTCTATGACGTGGCGTGCCACTTCTCGCATAACGCCCTAAAGGGCTTTATAACTACACATACCCTTGTAACCCTTTTACATTTCTCTTTTACACTTTTAACCATTTTCATCTTTTACATAACCTCATAGTCTGCATCTTTTACACTTTTAACCATATAGTTTTCATCTTTTACATATTTGTCACAAACATTTCCTATTTTTAACCTCAACACTTATGTACTTTCAACTTTGTTCCTCTATACATTACATTTTTACAAATTTGTCGTTTTACCATTCGTTCTAGATTTTGCAAGTTAACACGTTGCAACAAACGCGTATGGTTGAACGTTTTTACGTCTATCATTTTATAGTTAACGGTTCCCTCGAAACTCGCGGGTCCTAAGCCGACTTAGTTATTATTTTCTATGTTTTACTTTTCAGTCATTTTTTGCGAGTTAACATGCGTGTATGATTCATCTTTTTACGTGTACTTTTTGTTCGGCTTAAGGGTCCCGCTACAAAGCGTGGGTCTCAAACACTAGTTTTTATTATAACACACATATACTTAGTTATTTTAACATATTTATATGTGATTATATTATTATATAATATATATGTGTTATTATATTTATATTAGTAGTAGGCTCGTTTAGGCTTGCGATTGTTTGTATATGAAGTTCAAGCTCATTTATCAAGTGAGTTTCAATAAAGGCTTAAACTCGGACTCAAATTTTGTATAAACTCATCTTGATCCGAGATTTTAACAAGCTGATATCGAGCACCTCGTTGGCTGCCTTCTTTACACTCTATACAACGATAATGTTACAACCCACAAAGATTTATATCACCCAAATTGGTATGAATTCAGACTTTAGGGTGTTGAAATCATTAAGTAAAAACACTTCATGATTTTTTTTTATCAAATCCCACTTTGGCTAGTGCAATTTCGTAAAATATATCATCTAAACAAAGCGGGTTTGTTTGTAATTTATAATTCACTGATTTAAACAAAGCAAGATCAGATTAGATAAGTTCTTAAGACCCTATAGTCAATATGTCGATCTAGGTATGGTAAAAAATGACGAGACCCGACGGCAATACCTGAAACATTCGAGACAGGTAATGTTATAGGTATTTGAGTACGGATTAATAAAATAAAATTTACAATCTTGAGTATGGGTATAGTATTAACCCTTTTCCAACAATGCTTTGTTCTAGATTTAAAAATATTCCATAGAATATAGAAGATGAAATATGCGTGGAAGTCCCAACACGTATTTGTTAAATTAACCAATATACCCAAAACCCGAGGTGTGTTTGTTACCTGACAAATAATTATACTTGAAACATTCGAGACAGATAATGTTACAGGTATTTGAGTACGGGATTAATAAAATAAAATTTACAATCTTGAGTATGGGTATAGTATTAACCCTTTTCCAACAATGCTTTGTTGTAGTGTTAAAAATATTCCATAGAAGATAGAAGATGAAATATGCCTGGAAGTCCCAACACTATTTGTTAACAAATTAACAAATATACCCAAAACCCGAGGTGTGTTTGTTACCTGACAAATAAAGATCTGAAAAATACATGACGGATATTGGGTTAGATATGAGATATGATTTTACAATGAAATGTAGAATTTAATTACCATATATCCAACGTTTTAAAAATCGGTTTTTAAATCATATCGGGATGGGCTAAAAAATGGTTCAACTGGTAGAACCGGATTATACCGGATGGTTTAACCGGGTGAACTAGTTAACTCTAAAATTTCATAGAGATACATACATACATACATGAATTATATTGACAAGCTCACCAGTTTTAATTTTTCACACTAATGTAAATTATAATATAACTATTATCATGTCCTCTTTCTCTTTCAAGTTTCAAAATACAATCTATCACAGAACATTGCTATACCCATATAGACATACATACGTACATCAAGTTGCTTCAAGTCTGTCACTTTTTGTCCCACTTGTGGATCTATATACACCCCACTTATTTATTGAAATAAGTAAACTACGGACGAAGATGGAACTGGAAGCATGATAAAGATGGAGTGATGAACCGATGAAGATGGAGCTGAACCATGTGGATGAAGTAATGAACCGTAATTGATGATGGCTTTGAATGTTGATTGATAGTATATGTATGTGATGGAACTCCGGTATACTAAAAACCCAAACTAAAATAACCATGGGCCGGTACCGGTATTACGGTTTAAAACCGGTATATCGGATTTTACCGCCGGTACGAATCTTATGTTGTTTCACTTATTTACGGGGTGTTTCGTACCGGATTTGCATCCGGCACCGGTATAACCGGCCGGTCTTTACCGGTTTTTAAAACATTGACATGATCTATCCCATTACCATCCCTATCTTGATCCAAGATCCAACAATCACGGAGTGAAAGTTCAATTTTATAAATGTAGGATTTTTTTGACAAAATTAAAGCTATATTTGAGTTCCTAAACTTATCAGAAATCAAACTTTCACTCCTGTTCATTTAAAGTTAAACTCTTCACTAAAGTTTCACTCCTTTAAGAGGGAATATAAATTTATAAATTCCACGTTGACAATCATAAAAGTCCCAATCCTTTTTTTGTCAGCATTACTTACTAGTCATAATTTACGAAAAATCGTCTCAATATGACATAATAGTAGAAATCATGTATCTTTCTATTCTTTTGTTACAGTCTGAATACGTGATTGATGTTGTTACACACAAAATTGTTTCGTTCACTCAAAATGTCATCATGCAAATTCAAAGTTTTGATGTTTTATTTAAAACATTATTCATTAACTAACACTTAAAATTTTATGCAAAAAATCTTATTAATAAAATTCGTTTTAGAGCTTGAAAAAAATTTAGCAAACCCTAATTTATGTCATTATGTGTTATTAAGTATATACGTATACATTTTTAAAAATCTTTGGTGATATTTCCAAAAATACATTAAAAAAAGAGAAGTATAAATTACAAAATTTTGTAGATAAAAGTCTGTGACTTAATACATAAATAGGGATACGAGGATCTATCTATGTTTACAACATGTGTATCTATCGTGTTTGTCGCACAAGAAAGTGCCAAACAATGGATGTTGTTGCGTTTTTCTCTCAAATTGTCTCTTTTTCGGTTTTTGTTATATGTAAAAACTAGGTCGGACATACTCTTCTTTTCTTTGTCTCTTCCGTCGAAATTCATTTCGGCCTTTCGACGGAATCAGACAACATCGCCCTCTTCACCCGGTCCCACCCTAGCACCCACCATGGTGCTATTAAACCGCCGTGAATACTTCCAAGATCCCACCAACCACATATGTGTCCCCTCTCCTCCAGCCCCTCGGCCCGTTTCTCTTGGCCCTCGCCCCGTTTCCCTTGGTGCCGCCGATGATCTCTCGTTCCCTTTCAGCAACATTGATGGCCTTCATCCGGATGACCTTCGCACAACCGCTTATGAGATATTCTTTACGTCTTGCCGGTCCTCCCAAGGTTTTGGAGGTCGTACCGCCGCTACAATTTACCCGTTTGAAAGTCGGGATCATAGGTCTAGTACCCCCGGGTCACCTGGATCACCACGTTCACCCCGTTCCCCTTGTAATGGGGTGACAAGCCGAATAAAGAAGACGCTCGGGTTAAAGATGTTTAATCGGACCCCTACTACGCGAAGGAGCTACTCTTGCGGGTCGAGCCCATTTTCTCCTAGTGGATACACTAATAGTCCTAGGAGCCCGAGAGGATCGTTCTCGACTTTACCATCTCGTAGCACTATAAGACGTCCATTGACATCTGCCGAGCTCATGCGACAACAAATGAAGGTGTCCGAGGATAGCGACAACCGTATACGAAAGACACTCATGAGAACCCTCGTTGGCCAAGTAACTTTTTTTAACAGCTAACACATAACCCTCTAATTCTACTCCTAAATTTACACATTCGTATCACCAATATTTAAAAAAACATTCGTTATAACCACAAAACTAAGATGTTTCTTTTTGTATAAAAATAAACAGATGGGGCGTCGCGCGAATACGATAATATTGCCGTTAGAGCTCCTCCGCCACCTAAAGGCGGCTGAATTCGACGATGCAGATGAGTATCGGGCATGGCAGAAACGCCAACTCAAGACCCTCGAAGCCGGACTCCTAAACCACCCTTCCATCCCCTTAGAGAAAGGCAACACTTTCGCGAAGTGCCTTCGGGACATCATTAATAGGAGTCAAGTCAAACCAATCGACACGACCAAGAACTCAGAAACCATGAAAACAATATGTAACTGTGTGGTTTCTTTATCGTGGAGAAGCCCGAACGGAGCCCCGACTGATGTTTGCCATTGGGCCGATGGCTACCCGCTCAACATAAACCTCTATCTCCCGCTCCTACGTTCCATTTTCGACTTAAAAGAACAAACGTGTGTTCTCGATGAGGTTGACGAGCTTTTAGAGCTCATGAAGAAAACATGGCCTACGTTAGGTATCACAAGACCGATACACAACTTGTGTTTCACATGGGTACTTTTCCAACAATATGTTATGACCGGTAAGTAACTGAAAACAGAAACTACTGTCACATTTGGGGTTATGATCTCATTGGAAAATTATGACAGGACAAGTGGAGAACGATTTGCTTCGCGCCTCACTGACAATGCTAACCGAGGTAGCGAATGATGCTAGGAAATTCGACCGAGATCCATATATGTAAACATGTTGTCTGCAATGTTGAGTTCCATGATCAAATGGTCGGATAACCGCTTGCTTGATTACCATGAAAGCTTTAATAGATGGACAGTTGACCTGATGGAGAACATTCTTCCTCTAGCTTTCTCTGCCGCCAAGATCTTGGAAGAATCTGGCATCGACAAGTACGAGGATGTTTCTGATTCCTCAGGGAACAAGGTTGATCGTTATATTCGATCCTCTTTAAGGAATGCCTTTGCAAAGGTAAACCAAATTTGACTTGTCATATAGTTGGTTTGATAGTTTGC
Source organism: Scalesia atractyloides (assembly GCA_947069175.1). Classification (NCBI taxonomy): domain Eukaryota; kingdom Viridiplantae; phylum Streptophyta; class Magnoliopsida; order Asterales; family Asteraceae; genus Scalesia; species Scalesia atractyloides. The sequence goes on along the minus strand of CAMTDV010000004.1, from coordinate 73,649,245 downwards.
ATTCCACCAAGTACTAAATTACACAGGTGTGAATTTATGACACGACACGATCCTAACACGAAATTCACGGTTTAAGTTTAGCCTAAACGAGTTTGGGTCAGTTTCGGGTCGAACTTACGAGAACGTTTAACTAAACGGATCTTGTTCAGGTTCGCTTGACTGGTTGTAGGTTGACCCGTTTATCCAACCTGCATAGTTTCTCCTCTATGAACTTCTGACGCAACATAAACGTATCACGAAATTTGCTAGTCTGGTTTAGTCTAAAAGGGTTTGGGTCAGTTTCAAGTCAATCCCGTGAACACATTTAGCTAAAGGGGTTGTGTTCGTGGCAACCCAAGGGGTTCGTGGGTTGACCATTTTGACCTCTTTATTTTTTTATATTTTTTAAATGTGTTTTATGTTACAAATTAAACTATTTTCAAAATTTACACATAACTACTTAAAAAAGTAAGAAAAATATGTAAATTTGTATTAATATTCAAAAAAGAAAAGTTAACTAAAAGATTTGGCGTGGATGTCGGGTTCAACCCAGCAACCCACTAACACGACCTATTTAGCATCACTACCTCTATACTCTCTATACTGCGGTGTCATTCACTAATGTGGTACAATGTGTGAAGCAGATGGTTGATAACATTACCACGATACATGGATCGATGAAGTTACGAGAAGAGAGCGGAAAACTAATCCAACTGGCTAAAGGAACGGAGGAATTAGCGCTTCGAGAGAAGGGAATGTTTAGTCCGGTGTTAAAAAAGTGGCACCTGTTCTCAGCCGGAGTTGCAGCCGTGACACTGCACACATGCTATGGGAGCTTGTTGAGACAATTTTTAGCAGCTAACTCCATGATTTCCAACGAGACCGTTGTACTTCTTCAAAGGGTGGATAAGCTCGAAAAGTTTTTGATTAATATAGTGGTTGAAGACTCGATAGAATGTGAAGACGGAGGTAGGACCGTCATCAGGGAGATGGTTCCTTACGACGTTGATTCGGTCGTGTTGAGATATTTGAGACAATGGATTCAAGATTGCTTGAAAAGAGTCAAAGATGTTGTTGAGACAGCCAAAGAAACAGAGGTATGTAATTACAGAATAAATAAACGCGTAGATTGTCCATCTTGACGGGTATCAGGAATGACCCGTTTGACCAATTACCCGACCTGTTATTTTGCATACTCTAGAACTAACGAACTATGTTTATCATGGGCGGTTTTGATCGTTTCTTTCTTGGTGTAAAGACATGGAACCCGAAGTCAAAAAGTGTGCCTTATGCACAATCAACCATGGAGCTAATGAAACAAACCAAAGAAGCTGTCGAATCTTTCTTCGACATCCCGATTGGAGTTTCCGAAGATCTGGTCCGTGAATTTGCAGACGCGATTGAACGTATTCTACAAGATTATATAGCTTTCGTTGCATCATGCGGTAAGAACACGAATCTATCATCGTAAGGACAAATTCAATTAACGGCTTTATTCACATTCTTTTCGTGATTCAGGTTCAATACAGAGCTATGTTCCTACACTCCCACCTCTAACCCGATGCGGTCAGGGCTCAAAGTTCACCAAACTATGGCGAATTGCCGCACCGTGCGGTTTGAACCCAATCGAAACCGGGTACAAAGGAAAGCAACTACTCGAGACCGTCAACTAGCCGTGGAACACAACGCCTCTACATCCGACTCAACTCACTGCAATGCATCCTTTCCCAACTCAATTTAATCGACAAAAACCTCGCGGTCTCCCCTAAAATTGTAACATCATCTCCACGATATCGATTCGGTGGCAACCGCAAACCGGCGGGCGGATCACACTTCGATCAAACCCGATCCACGATTCAATGGGCCACCAAACACGTGTCTGAAATCGCAGCTTACAAGCTGATATACCTCGACTCGAACTCGGTCTTCTACGGAAGTTTATACACAGGAGACGTCGAAACTTCACGCATCACACCTGCTCTGAAGATCATGAAGCATAATTTGACTTTGTTAACCGCTATCGTGACAGAACGAGCTCAGCCGTTAGCAATGAAAGAGTTGATGAAGGCTACATTCGATGTATACCTCCGAATCCTGCTAGCAGGAGGAACCTCGAGGGACTTTACACGATACGATCATAGGTTAATCGGAGAGGACTTGATGAATTTGAAGAAGCTGTTTTCGACATCCGGAGAAGGGTTTATCGTGGAGGATGTGGTGGACTGCGAGGCGGAGGCGTTGGAAGGAGTGGTGGCGTTGATGGGGAAGCCGACGGAGCAACTGGTGGATGAGTTTAGTGCCTTGGTTTGTGACGGGAATGGCGTCGGAGTGATGGGGGGCTTCCGACGAAAGCTTCCGATGCCGCCAACTACCGGAAAATGGAGCAGCACGGATCCCAACACGATCTTGCGGGTCTTGTGCCATAGAAACGAAGGTGCGGCAAATTTGTTCTTGAAGAAAAATTATCAACTACCAAAAGGAAGTAAATGGCTAAAATTGAGGTGGGATTTTATAAAAGGGCTTTTATAATGATCTATGATGCTTGTGGTGTGAAGGGGGTTATTCATTTGTTCTTGAGCTAATATTCAATCAAAAAAGTTCTTGCTAATCAACAATTTTAGCAAGAAGCGGTGCGGTTCTGGTGATCACAGTTTGGCTCGGTCGGTTTCAACGAAAATTCTGAGACAAACTGCCGAGACTACGGTTTCGGAAAAACGTAGACCAGACTTGTTGGGTTGGTTGGGTTGGTTGGGTCGGCCGGACCGAACCGGACCGGCCAAGCCAGCCAAAAATGTACAGTTTGATAGTTTGAACCGCTGTAAAAAGAAGTTAGATAGGTCATTTGTACAAAAAAAAATTATAAAAAAATGGTTCTTATATATTATATGTGTATATAACTGCATATTTCAAAAACAAAAAATAATAATAATAATAAAGAGTAAACGTCAATTTGCCCCCCTGTCGTATGACACTAAAATCAGTTTGCCCGCCCCTAAGAAAACTTTGGACACTTGCGCCATTCACGTCTGCACTTCGCTTCACTTTACACCCCTCCGTCTATTGACAGTCTGTTTGACAGGAGCAGTAGGGTGAAATGATTTCTTAAGAATAAAACCAAAACTGCGAACCAAGTTCTGATCCGCGAACCGATTCGATAAACTCAGTTTTTCAATCCGAGAACCAAAATGCATAATTCTCAAACCAGCCAAACCGGCCGATTTGCTTTGGTTTAGACAATTATGGTGGTTTCGAAGATTTATGTGACCCGGGCTCTCTTTCTGGTTTTGATTCCGGATGGAACCAAACCAAAAACCGATTTCTCAAAACCAAAACCAAGACAAGAACCGGTTTAAGATCTCCTACGTCTTCAACAATCTCTTAAAATCGCGAAACATATGGAGATCCACTAGACCATTAATAACAAGCTTAAGAAAATTAAAACTAGAAGCCATAACCACAAAATGATCAAAACCAAGCAATGTTAATGTCATATTCAAATAACAAGTCAAAAAGACAACATTTTTTCTCCATATCATATATAGTAATATAGTATAGCAACAATGATGTTCCATGACACGATCAAGAACGCTTTGATTTGACACGATATTAAGAAGATTAGCCTAATGGTATTACCAGCCCAAAGCCGGATGCGTGTAAGATCTACATTATGTTACATATGCAAGAATCTTCATCTTCGTCTTCAGAATCACTTACATCACTGCAGCCCCAAACAAAAAAATAATCAAATAACACAAGATAAGCATCAAGAACATAAAGTCAATGTTTTTATCCAAGATTTTCAATCAAAACATAGCATCAATCTTAACTAGGGCTGTAAACGAACTGAACGTTCAGCGAACAGTTCGTGAACCATCCGGCGGGAAGTTCGTTTACGTTCGTTCGTTAAATTAAGGAACGAACATGAACAAGAAATTCCGTTCGGAACGAACACGAACAAATGTCTCGTTCGTTCAATTACGTTCGTGAACGTTTGGTAAAGTGTTCGTGAACATTCATTCATGTTTGTTTCTTTATGTTATTCATTAAAGATTTTTTAGTATTCATTTATTTTATCTAAACTTTTTATATTCTTTAATTTTTATATATCTCATTACCCAAACAAATAAAATAGGAAACCCTATCCTAATCTTGTTTATGCACCGCTTTACTTTCCTTCTCATTATGCACATCTAAAAATACTACCGACCTTCATTCAACGATTAGGGCCTTAAGGTCTAGCGCCGCTCCCTCTCACCATCCACCTCTAGCGACCGTCGTCCGATTTTATATGTGTCCGTGAACCGTTCATGAACACGTTCCCGTTCTTAACGAACGAACGCGAACAGAAAACCTCGTTCGGTAAGTGTTCATGAACCGTTCGTGAACACATTATATCCTTAACGTTGTTCGTGTTCGTTCGGTACGTTTACAGCCCTAATCTTAACAAATCCAAGATTTAACAAACCCAACAAAACAAGATCAAAGTAAGCACATTTGGATTAGAACGAAGAACATAATAAACACATAACCGAATTCAGCAGTTATAAAAACAAGAATACTACCAAATTAATGCACAAATTGAACAAAATGAAATTATACCTTGGTTGATATTCCAAAACTTCAGCAAGTTTATATCCATTCCTATCATTCCACTGCACTTTTCTGTGCTTATTCCCCGATTTCTTTTTCGATAAGCCGCCTTTGTTAGGCAACAACAGTTTCTTTGATTCATCATCTTCATCTTCCACTTTCTCCCCACCCTTTTCTTGATTCCCATTCTCTATAAGCTTTGACTCCACCCCAGATTCATCCATTTACACATAAAAAACACCAAATTCAACTCCAAAAAGTCAAAATCATCACAAATCTCTTCAAACCCACTTGCCCAAAACAAGATTTGATGAGTACAACTTGACTATGTTACACGATTGATGATCACCCAAAAAGTCAACGCCAATTTTTCAAGAAACCCGTGACTATCCGAATCAAATTGTGCACAAGACTTCAAGATCAAGAAAGTCTAACAAATGTCAACCAAAGCAACAATTTTTAGCAATCTTTTACAAACCCCAGAAGGGATTCACCAAGATTTCAGAAAAGAATTGTGGGTTTACAAACAAATTTAACAAAAAACAACGCTGAATCAAGAATTGGGATTTCTTGCAAATTAGGGTTTGAGAAAATATTCAGAAACCCTAGAAATTAGAGTGTATGGATTTGGGGAAAAGAGGGTAGGTTTAGTTGAAGTTCCATTAAAGTCCATTACTGTATGTATATTAAAAATGGAATGTGAATGAGTAGTGGTGGTGGAGAGGTTGGGGAAAGATTTAGCTTTTTAGTCAGCTAACTTCATTTCCTCGGTCCGAGCCCAAGGCTGCCTTATCTTACGGGCGTTTGACTCAGGTTCAACTCTTACTCTCAATAATATTTTCTGCGTCATCTAGATAAAGGCGAATACGGATGGTGCTGGTTTGTCTTGGATGAGAGGCGAGATTTTACTGATTATTCCACTGTCCTGCCTTCGGGCGGATGGAGGTCGGGTTTCCGTGCATCTGGGAGAGCCAGGGGGCCGGCAGCGGTCGAGTAGTCGACCTTGGCCACAACGCTCGGTGTCACAGTGATTGACACGTCGTTCCTTGTCGTTCAAAAAATGGAATAATGATTGTTATATTATAATAAATAGTAAGAAACTTCCGTTTTGCTCCCTTGGTTTGGTCACTTTAACGGTTTTGCCCAATCCTTTAAAAATAGCCATTTTCCTCCTATAGTTTGCTATGGTTTTTCCATTTTGCTCCCCGCCTCTAACTCCATCCAAATTATTTGTAAACTGATAGGGTATTTTGGTAACTTCAATTTTAAAACTAAGGGTATTTTAGTAAAACTATAAATAAAGATTATATTATATATAATAATAATTAACAAAACCCATAAAGATCTGATCGACTCTTCTCTTTACCCTCTTTCTTCACTCTACCCTCTCTCTTCTCCTTCACCAACAACCACCGATAGCCACCAACACCAACCTGCCGCTACCACTAAAACCTATAACCAACACCACCTAATCAACCATCACAACCTGCCATCAACACCAACCACCACCAACATCTTCCCCAAAAAAACCCACCGTCGTTGAATCCTACCACCGTCTCTTAAAATCACTCCACCTTTATTCACCCTCATGCCCGCATTAACCAACAGCCCAACAAAGACCCCGTACAGTCTTTCCACCCAAACCCCACACCACTAGCCACCACCATCCCGCCTTTCCCGAACAGTCGAAAGACTCATGATGCCCCTTAGATCTCCCCAACGACCTTTTCAAAACGTCAAATCGGCTTGCACCGGGAAAAACGTCAAATTGTGATGGCCGGCCGGTGGTGGAGATTTGGTCGGAAATCATTATGCGCAGAGGTTGGAGAAGGATTGCTTGAATAATGTGGCGGTTAATGGGTTTCCACCCAAACCCCACACCACTAGCCACCACCATCCCCGCCTTTCCCGAACAGTCGAAAGACTCATGATGCCCCTTAGATCTCCCCAACGACCTCTTCAAAACGTCAAATCGGCTTGCACCGGGAAAAACGTCAAATTGTGATGGCCGGCCGGTGGTGGAGATTTGGTCGGAAATCATTATGCGCAGAGGTTGGAGAAGGATTGCTTGAATAATGTGGCGGTTAATGGGTTTCCAGATATGAAATCCAGGGATGATGCGAAGGATGGTGATGGCTGGCTGGTGGTGGTCGCCAGATTGTGGGGTGGTAGTGCACGGCAGGTGATGTTGGCTTATGATGGTCTGGTAGAACAAGTGGTACGAGAGAACGGGCGAGGTGGCGAGCTGCTGGTGATGGCGGGCCGGTGGTGGTGGCCGGATGGTGGTCGCGGTCCGTGGTGCTGATCGGATGGTGGTGGCGATCAATGCGCAGAGGGGAGAGTTTGGTAAATTGAATGGTGATGGTAGGTGATATTTGTATATATATGTATATAGTATATTAATAATTAATAAAAAATACATGTATTCATATATTAACAAATAATTAAAATTCAATAAAAGACAGACAGATTTACAATAAATAAAAATTAAATACTTATATATAAATTTACTGAAATACCCTTCTGTTAACTAAAATTTTAACTTAGTTAAAGCCATGGAGCGAACTGGCGATAAAACCGAAACATCTGGGAGTAAAATGACTATTTTTAAAGGATTAAGGCAAAACCGTTAAAGTGACCAAAAGGAGCAAAATGGAAGTTTACTCTAATAAATATAAATATAAATAATATAATGATAAATAAACAGAAAATAATAAAATATGGCAGTAAAACAAGAGGGGATAGAGCAATGGGTCCCAAATGATGAGTAATTAATGGCTGACAATAGTATTGGTGGGAATAAGAAGCGTCCAGGTCGTTAATCTCGTTATCATCGTGTGTCCCGCCATTGTGTTTTGTTGGGTTTGTGGGACCATGTTCTGTTTTCTAGGTCCATTTGTTAAATGATAGTAGGAACCAGATATGATTTGGTCTGTGATAAAAGTATGTTAAAAAACTCTTTGTTTGAACTCAGTGGAGTTTTTTTAATGTCAATTTGGTTGTTTTATTGTTTGAGAAATCCAAATGAGAGATCTTTAGTTTATGTAAAAGGTAATATAAATAAAGGAAAATTACCAATTTAGCCAAGACTTTATCAAATTATCAATCTAGCCACCTCATGCCTCTTTGGAAGACCACTCATATGTATGGAATGGAGTTTTCAGCATGAGATGAGTCATTTGGGAGATAACTTAATAAAATAGCACGTGGCCAGTTGACGCATGGGATGAGTCTGGACGCATGGTGAGTCGCGGACGCATAGATGGGGCTTTCATGTGTGGATGGGATGAGTCTTTCCAGTGTCAGTTGGGGATTGCGTAGCATATTGGCATGCAGACCATCATAAGACTTGGTATCTGTGATGACCTTCCAATACGTTATGAGGTGGTATGATTGGTAATAACTTTTTTTTAGGCTAATTTGTAATTTTTCATAAATTAATTAAATAAGGTTATGATTAAATGTTAAATTGGGTAGTTTTGAATGCAGTTGCTTTTAATGTTTTAATATGATATGTATTGTTAATATTGTATTGTTCCGTTATGGTGATGGTATATTTGGAAAAAAAGGAAAAAAAGAAAAAGAAATGATCATCGCCGGCTTTTCTTCTATGTATCAACTGCAACCTCACCCTCACAACTCTAGTTACCTAGATCATTGATGGATTGACCCCCAAACTGCCTCGCTTTGATATTTGGTAAAGTGCCTTATATTTGGTTTGTGTGTCTGAATTCGACAACAATGCAAGGAAAGAAGAAGAAGATGATGATGATGATGTGAGATGATGATGATGACGACGACGACGATGACGACGACGACGATAGATGTGGTGATGGCGAGAGGATGGTGTGAGAAGGTTGCGGTGATGGTAAGAGTGCCAATGTAAGGTATAAAGGGCGGCTACAAGTAGTTCTTGGAGGATGGAGAGGACGATTGATTTTTTGATTTTGTTGTTTGTTTTGTATATGCTTTGTTTTTTTTTTCCTTTTGTTAACATGTTAGCATAAAAATCAACAAGCCATGTGTACACCTTATGTATGTCACCATCAATTATCATTATTAAAATAATTAGATAAAAAAAGAATTATATGTATCATAATAATACGTAATCAAAGTGTATTTCCAAATCAGATTTGAAAGAACTGAAACCTAAACTAAACTGAATTTATAGTTACGAGTTCGATTTCGGTTTCCAAGTTTTCAAATCGGGTAGCCTCCGAATTGAATCCAACTTTTGAATCGAATATGAATAGTTTACGAATTGATCGAATTGTGTGTCTGTATATATTTCTATAAATAAATACATATTTATTATACATATATTACTTATTTCATATTTTTTATCCATTGTTCTTATTCGAATCAGCTCGAACTTCATTTTAACCAGTCTTTTGAATTCTAATTCGACTCGTTTTTCCGAATTCAAATGCATTTTTGAAAGGTTAAAAATCAAATAACTCAATTTGAACAACCTAGATAATCTAAAAACCAAACAATGAACATCCTATCATATCATTATATTATATTATATACATACATATGATTTTAAAGATACCATGAATAGTTTTTTTAACATTTAATATTTCAATCTTTAGATATTTTATATGTTATTTGATGTTGAGTTATAATAAAAAATAGTAATTAGTAATTTTAAGTGTTTGTATTTTTCTTTTTTATTAATAGTATTTTACTTATTATTAAATTAAATTAAATTAAATTATATTATATTATTATATTATATTATAAATATTTCAAAGTTACCATGAATAGTGTTTTTAATATTTAAATATTTCAATCTTGAGATATTTTATATGTTATTTAATTTTGAGTTATAGTAATAAGCAGTAACTAATAATTTTAAGTGTTTTTTTTTTTATTTTTATTAATAGTATTTTATTTATAATTAAATTTGATATTTTAGTAATAGCTTGGGTTTATTAACTTTAAAAATAAAATTAAAATCCGTATCTATGTTTATTTTTTAACATTTCGTGGGCATTGGATCAGTATTGATACTGTTCGTTTACGGTAACGATACAATAAGTGCGTCCGTTAATTTAAAAAATCGAAATCCCCGTCTATGTTTGTTTACTTTTTTAGCATTCTGCAGGCATTTGATCAATATCAATACGGTTCGTTAAAGCAGCGGTACAATACATGCACTAGATATAGAAATCAACACGTGTTTTGCATCGGCTGAAAACGAAAAAACGAACACCAATAGAGCGACATTGATGTTGTTCGAACGGTATCGATTGGTTCAGATTGTAACGGTACATGTACCGATATTCATTTGTCGTCACATACGAAGTTGTATAAATGAATAACTTTTAAAACCGGAAACCATAAAAAAATATAGTATCGGTATTGATGTTGTACGGGACGGTACGGTATTGTACGATAGCGATATGGTGTCAGTTTATTGAAAGAAAAAAAACAGTAAAAATAAATATTGGTACCGAACCAATTTAGTTCGTATGGTTTCGTTTCGGTTCACTATGGTAGCGATACGAGACTGATGTTGTTCGTTTGACATGGTATGGTAGCGATACAGTATCAGTTTATTTAAAACCAAAATAATAAAAATAAAACCGATACAAATACAGATGTTGCTCAGTTAGGTTTGGTACGATAGTGGAACAATATTCGTTTGCAATAAATTTACATTGCAATGTTGAAAAAATAAACATGGAACGCAAACCAACCAACCGAACCGATATCAATTAAACAACATCATATTTATTTTTATTGTTTTTGATCGATATAGGGTTTGTTATATTGAAAGACACGTACTTATAGATTATAAATATATGCATTTGATTTCGTGATTAAACCAAAATACATTTTTAACAAAAGTAGCGTAATGGTTTGATTCAACGTACAAGTCATCATTTTAACACTTTACAGAAACATGAACAAAAAGGACAGAAGTAAGTAGGCATTCGAGTATGTTCGGTTCTTTGAGTAGCTTGGTCTTCCATCCGGTGCCTGATTTTTTTAAAAGTTTACCTATCATAAAATTTTCATTTAACGATTAGTAAAATCAATAGAACAAGCAAAAAAGTCAAGGAAAAAACATTTACTAAACTGTGCATTTAAACTCAAATGTTCACTTTGTTGATGTATGCACTTTACTACATTTTGCTTAAATGTACACATTCCTGATGTGTGCACTTTACTATATTTTGCTGAAATTTCCACATCACTAACATATGCACTATGCTGAAATGTGCACATTCCTGATGTGTGCACTTTACTAGATTTTGATAAAATGTGCACATACCTGATGTGTGCACTTTACTACATTTTGCTGAAATATGCGCATCACTAACATGTGCACTATGGTGAAATGTCCACATTCCTGATGTGTGCACTTTACTACATTTGCGGAAATGTGCATATACTTGATGTGTACACTTTACTACATTTTGTTGAAATATGCACATCACTAATATGTGCACTATGTTGAAATGTGCACATTCTTGATGTGTGAACTTTACTACATTTGCTCAAATGTGCATATTCCTGATGTGTGTAATTTACTACATTTTGCTGAAATGTGCACATCACTAACATATGCACTATGCTCAAATGTGCACATTCCTGATGTCTGCACTTTACTAAATTTTGCTGAAATGTGCACATCACTAACATGTGCACTATGCTGAAATGTGCACATTCTTGATTATCATTCTCTTTTCCTCAACTACAACCGTAAATGTAGTTGGCTATAATGGACAATACATCGGCTTCAACGGCCCCGCGGGTCGCTTATACCTTAGTTTTACTTGTCCGCTATCTAGCCCTTATGGTCCATAAGCGACCCATTTGATTCGCCCTCGTGGTTTTCATTCTCCACGAATGACAACCATCATTTTTTAATCATTTTCGCCACAATCCTTGACCCTGTTCATTGCATTGGACATTACCTCCGTTTCTATGACCCCATGGGTCACTTATACTTCGGTTTCACATGTCCCAACATGTTTTGTTCAAAAACTCATTTTCTTTTCATTGTCATCATTTATACTTCATCTTTTCAACCAATCTTTGCAACATCTCTTACTAACAACTTAAATAATGATTACATAAACAACGTAACAATAAAGCTACACACCTCAAAGTTTTCCTTTCAAACGTGTGTCTGTCCCGGCTTGAGCTCCCGAAGCTTCACTTGAGTTACCTAAATAGTACAACCAAATTATCATTAGGACCTCATGGTTCATATTCATGCATGTAAACTTGCCAATAATCATTTATATAATTCTCATCAAGGATTTTTTTATTATACATTATCAACACCCAACTTTCACTTAGGCATTTTGTCATACACCTTATGGGCACAATTTTTAACCTAAGTCTATTAGCTCAAATAACAATTCCTAACCATGTAATTTCAACTCAATAAGTTCAATATCCCATCTTAAATCAAATTAACATTTAAGTTCAGTAAATCAATATCATTACATCTTTTTTTACACATACAATTTGGGTTCTTCACACTAAGGTTGAAACCCACTTTACTACATGTTTGAACAATCATCCAAACAAATCAAAGAGCAATTACTTCACACAATCTATAATTATGATAGTCTAAACCACTCCTACAATCAACAAAACTCGTACTTTTAGTGAGTAGGTCACAAATCATCCTTATATGGATTTTCCCCAACTTGAGAATTCTACCATGAATGAAATCGAGACCTACCTTATGTTGTAGTGATCTTGTATGCTATAGAACTTCAAACATGCAAACAAATCACATTCTAGTTCACTCAATTTCTCAGATTTCTCAAGTTTTAGGGTTTTGGAGGAGTTTCCACCTCTTTCTATCTCTAAGTCACGATGTCACACCACGACCCGCAGCGGAATAAAAGTCGGGGCATAATTGGGTTATCACCAAAGCTCATGATATTTACTAAGATGTTTCATATTTATTAAATTCAAATTACAAACTTAAATATCCAAAACAAAATCCATACAATTACAAGGAAAATGAAACTACATAATTATTCCCAAGCATAAACTTGTTTATTCTTCTAGGCCTTCCTAAGTGTTTCCTGTCTCAGCTGGATCACCTGTATCATGTGTAAAATGGGGGAGATTTTGGGTCAACAAAAGTTGGCGAGTGAACCTTGATAAAACATTTTAACTGATTTCTTGTTTTATTTAATAAGGAAAATTCGTGCATTAATCACATGTGAACAAACATATATGTAAACAAGCACAAACCACTTTGGATGAGTATATGACTGAGATGATGATGTATTTGAGATCAAGGCTCAATCAAACGGAGCCGATCTAATGAGGCTCCTGATGCTCAACCCGTATCCCACGGGGAACTGATGGGCCTAATGAAATGCGTGCACTGAAATGATGAAATTCAATCTACATATAATTCACACAATAATTGATACACATTTGATCACGGATATGATGTATGCACAAGTGTTTAAATAAAATAGAAGAATGGTACGACACATGATACACCCCAAAATATGATTAAAACGGGGAATTTGTAGAGATTCCTCACCGTGGGAGCGTTCTTTGATGACGATGAATGCGCACGAGTTTATGATTCAACCGACGAGGGAAAGACTAACCTAAATAATAACGAAATGATTCGATTAAATAAATAATTTTATTTGAGATTATTATTTTCATTAGTGCTCTTTAATGAGATTTTTAGGTTTAATTTTATGAGTTTAATGCAAATTTCTAACTTTAAAAATCCTATTTTTAAGTATTTTTTTAATTAATTTTTCAATTAAATAAATAGATAAAAGGAAATAAAAAGGGTTGACTTTTGTCAGGTTTGACCGGGTCTGACCGGTCAGACTGTGTTTATTCTATGCGGCAAGTGAGGTTCGAACTCGGGACCTCTCGTATACGTGCACGCAGCTCTACCAACTGAGCTACGTGTCTAACCCGAAATATTCTTGGTTTTAATTATATTTATATACTAACTGACTCTAACCTTATTTAGTTTTTATTAAAAATGTTTTAATATGGCCGAATCGGTTGCAGAGACCCGGAGTCTAACTCGGGACCTTCGGTTCGAGTGCACACAGCCCAACCAGTTGGGCTGTGTGTCTAATCTGCTTAACTACTGGATTATATTCCTTTTATATACATACTGTGAATTGATCTGATTAGGTTTTAAAAATGTTGGTTTTATTTCTGAAAGTCGGTAACATGTGCGATTCGAACCCGGGACGTGTGTTCTGTATTTGCACACAGTCCACCGCTGGACTGTGTGTCTAACCCGGTTAAATACACGATTTTAATTACATTAATATACCATTTTGTCTTCGTCTTCTTCACTAAGAGAACACAGAACAGTGAAAACGACTGTTTTTGCTTAATCGACCAACACAATTACACTCGATTGAAATGGAATAGGAAAAATAAAGATTAAGGAATAAGATATACCAAACAAAGAGTTTTCTTCAGATTTCCGGCAAGTGTTCGTCGGCTCTGATTTGCGATTTCCGGCTGAGTGAACTGTTTTAACAGTTTCGATTATTGTGTTGAGCAATTAGATTACTAATCAAGAGATAGCAAGAAGGTTTAGACAATTATACCGTCTGAAGAACGAATGCGGTTTTCTGATCAGTGATTCCGGCGATATTCCGGCGAAAATGAAGATCTCCGGCGACGAGCTTTGGAAGGAATAAAGCTTCGAAAGAGAGTGCGGTTCTGAGCGAAATGTTTACCAGAAGTTTGAGTGGGTATTTATAAGGAGAACAGGCGGATTGGGTTCGAATTAAGGGTCAAGGTTTGCGGTCAATGATTTCCGACGGTTTTGACTGAAATTGATTGTTAGGCATCGGTTATAACTGATGTCGAAATCAGTTTACGCGTTTCAGTCAAAGGATAATCGCCAAAATTTCGGAAATCTCGGTTTTTCCGGCGACTGCGAGTTCTGGGCGCGCTGATTACCGGTTTTGACTTTCGGGTTTTACTTTAAGTGTTATTTGATTCTGTATTTAACAAAAGTGAAGTGTGTGGCGGAGTGGTGTGGTGTGTGTTTGTGTTTATGGGAGACCCGGGTTCGAGACCCGGCGACTCCATTTTATTTTTTATTCACTTATTATTATTATTATTTACTAATTATGGTTTTTAAATTTTAAAATGTTTATTAATTATGTATTATTTAAAATTATCTGAACAATAAATACGCAACGAAATATATAACTGAATACTTGGTTATTAAACGAAGCGGGTTTTGAAACCCGTTTTTCGATGAATGTTACAGTATCCCCTACTTTTAGGAATTTCGTCCCGAAATTTAAGTATAGTGGTAACTGGAAAGAGATGCGGGTATTTTTCGCGCATTGAGTCTTCACGTTCCCAAGTAAACTCGGGTCCTCGTTTCGACTCCCAACGTACCCTGACAATTGGAATACGACTTCGCCTTAAACGCTTCTCTCCGAAGTCCATGATTTCTACTGGTCTTTCAACGAAGTGCATCGATTCATCGACTTGAATGTCTTCTAGAGGAATATGGAGATTTTCATCGGCAAGGCACTTTTTCAAGTTTGATACGTGAAATGTGGGATGAATTCTGTTGAGTTCTTCTGGTAGGTCAAGCTTGTATGCTACAGGACTTACTCTTTCGAGTATCTTGAAAGGTCCTACGTAGCGTGGTGCTAGCTTGCCCTTCTGGCCAAAACGAACCACTCGCTTCCACGGTGATACTTCTAAAAGTACTTGATCACCAATGTCAAACTCCAAGGGCTTTCGTCGTTTGTCTGCATAACTCTTTTGACGACTTTGAGCCGCTAGAAGATTGTTTCGAATTTGAAGGATCTTGTCGGTTGTTTCTTGAATTAATTCTGGTCCGGTGATTTGCACTTCCCTAATTCGTGCCAACATACTGGAGATTGGCACTTACGACCATATAAAGCTTCGAAAGGAGCCATGCCGATACTTGAATGATAGCTATTGTTGTACGAAAATTCCACTAATGGTAAGTGAGCGTCCCAGTTCCCTTTGAAGTCTATGACACATGCTCGCAACATGTCTTCAAGGGTTTGGATGGTGCGTTCAGATTGACCATCAGTTTGAGGATGAAAGGCGGTACTGAGGTCTAATCGTGTACCCAAGGCGGTTTGTACGGCTCGCCATGTTCGTGAAGTGAAACGACCATCACGGTCTGAAAGATGCTTAATGGTACACCATGACGGCTTACGATCTCGCTGATGTAGATACGAGCTAACTTCTCGTTCTTGAAGTCCTCGCGAATCGGAATGAAATGAGATGACTTTGTAAGACGATCGATTATTACCCATATGGTGTCATACCCACTGGCGGTGCGAGGTAACCCGGTAATGAAATCCATGGTTATGTTTTCCCACTTCCATACAGGTATTTCGGTTTGGACTAGAAGTCCAGAAGGTCTTTGATGTTCAGCTTTTACTTTGGAACAGGTAAGGCACTTGGAAACAAAAACAACGATATCCTTTTTCATGCCAGGCCACCAGTAGGTGTATCGTAGGTCTTGATACATCTTTGTCGGCTCCTGGGTGTACAGAGTATCGTGTTTTATGCGCCTCATTCATGAGGAAATCAAGAAGGTTATCGCGATCAGGAATCCATATGCGGTTTAAATAGTATAGAATACCGTCGGATTTGGTTTCGATTTTGAGTTCAGCTCCACATGACAGCTCATCGCGTACATCATTTTCTGTTACAGAAACATGTTGAGCTGCTCGGATTCGATCTTTGATGTCGGTTATGATTTGCGAACATAGAAGACGAATGGAGTACGCATAAACCTTTTCGATTGAGCGCATCAGCCACCACGTTTGCCTTGCCAGGATGATACCGAATTTCACAGTCGTAGTCGTTGAGAAGTTCGACCCGTCTTCGTTGCCTCATATTCAACTCCTTTTGGTTGAAGATATGCTGGAGACTCTTGTGGTCAGTGTATATTTCACACTTAGTACCGTAGAGGTAATGTCTCCATATCTTGAGAGCGAACACAACGGCTCCAAGTTCCAGGTCGTGGGTGGTGTAATTCTTCTCGTGAACCTTGAGTTGTCTAGAGGCATAGGCTATCACTTTTCCTCTTTGCATCAATACACAGCCTAACCCTTGCCCTGATGTATCGCAATATACTACGAAGTCATCGCAACCCTCAGGGAGTGTGAGGATAGGTGCGTCACAAAGTCTTTGCTTTAGAGTTTGGAAGGCCTCCTCTTGCTTAGGTCCCCATATGAAGGGTTTTCCTTTATGAGTCAAGGCCGTGAGTGGTACAGCAATACGAGAAAAATTGGCGATGAAGCGTCGATAGTAACCAGCCAAACCAAGAAATAACCTTACTTCGGTAGGGGTACGTGGCGCTTGCCATTCCTGCACTGCCTTGATTTTTGAAGGATCGACATGAATTCCCTTGTCATTGACGACATGTCCAAGGAATTGTACTTCTCCTAACCAGAATTCGCACTTTGAGAATTTAGCATAAAGCTTTTCAGTCCTTAAGAGTGTAAGGATTAGTCGAAGGTGTCGCTCATGATCGGATTTAGACTTGGAGTAAATAAGGATGTCGTCGATGAAGATTATGACGAAACGGTCGAGGTAGGGTTTGCATACCCTATTCATTAAATCCATGAAGACAGCGGGGGCGTTGGTTAAACCGAATGGCATGACCATGAACTCGTAATGACCATAACGAGTCCGGAAGGCGGTTTTTGGGATATCTTCTTCGTGCACTCTGAGCTGATGATAACCAGAACGAAGGTCGATTTTTGAAAAGCAGGTGGCACCTTGAAGTTGATCTTGGAGGTCATCAATGCGAGGTAGTGGATAGCGATTTTTAACCGTTAACTTGTTGAGTTCTCTATAATCAATGCACATGCGAAACGTTCCATCTTTCTTCTTCACAAAAAGAACAGGTGCACCCCAAGGCGATGAGCTAGGACGTATGAATCCTTTGTCAGTCAGCTCTTGCAGTTGACTGTCCAGCTCTTGCATTTCGGATGGGGCTAACCTATAAGGAGATTTTGCGATTGGTGTAGCGCCAGGTACAAGATCGATGCGAAATTCGACTTCCCTCACCGGAGGAAGTCCTGAAATGTCGTCGGGAAAGACTTGTGGGAATTCTTTCACAACTGGGTTATCTTCAAGTTTTCTCTCCTTGTTTCCCTTTTTGACGACGTGGGTTAGGAATGCGACATAGTTCTTGCGGAGATATCTTCGGGCTTGGAGGCAGGACATTAATTTGAGTCCTTTTGAAGGGGTTTCCCCAAAAATAAGTAGTGTCTGGCCGTCTGCAAGAGGAATGCGAATGAACTTTTCGTGGCACACCACTTCAGCGTGATGCTGGCTGAGCCAGTCCATACCGATTATAACATCGAAACTTCCCAACTTCATAGGAATAAGGTCAATTGGAAAATCGTGATCGTTTAGGGTGAGAGTACAATTGCGTATAATAGAATTTAATGAAACGGGTTTTCCGTCAGCAACTTCCACCGTTAGAGACTCGATGAGATTAACACGAGGTTGGTCGAGGATAGGTTCAAATTCTAAGGACATAAAGCTCTTATCCGCACCAGTATCGAATAATATGGATGCATAACTACCATTGATGAGAAACGTACCGTTGACCACGTTGTTGTCAGCCCTGGCTTGGTTGGCATTGATATTGAAAGCTCTCCCTCTGGCAGGTGGGGGAGCTTGGTTAGCTTGGTTTACCGGGCTTGCGTGAGCTTGGGCATGGATAATGTTCACTAGGCGCGGACATGTGTTCCTGAAGTGGTTTGGGTCCCCACAGTTGAAACAAGCTCGCATGGGTTGCATCATGGGGTAGTTGGGTTGGTAGTAAGTATGGGCTGCGTGTGGTGCAGGTGGTAGAAGTAAGGGTTGTTAGGCTTGACCCACTATCTGATTTTGGGTTTGGGTTTGAGGTTGATTGCGGTTCATTCGCTGAAGGGTACGGCAGGTTTGGATGGTGTGACCTGCACGGCCACATCTTGTGCAATGTTGGCAGGGATTTTCGGGAGGGTGATGGTATTGACATCGGTTGCATTTTGGGTGTGGGCCAGTATATGACTTTTTGAATGGTGCAGCTGGAGGAGCAATTTGGGTGATTGGTGCAACAGTGATAGGAGGGTTGGTTTGAGTGACATCAAAATTTTTGCCATTACGCTTCCTCTTACCAGCAAACTTTGAGGATGAGACTAGGTGGTTTGTAGTTGGGGTCTCTATGGATGCTTTCTTCTTTTCATCTTTGAACTTGCCGTTTCGAATGCGGTTTTCAATGAGTTCTGTAGCTAACTCCAATGCGGCTTCAAGTGTTGCAGGCAATGTGCTTAAACCCGAATCTTGAATTTCGAGGGGAGGCCTCGAATGTAATGTTCAACTAAGCGGTACAAGGGGGTGAACAAATTAGGGATCATCTGGTTCAGCTCGAGAAATCTCTTATTATAGGAAGTGTGATCTCCTTCCTTTTGTTTCAGTGTGTGGAATTCGTCTTCCAACTTTTTGATTTCGATTCTTGGACAGAAAAATCTTGTCATGAGTTCCCTTAACTCTTCCCATGTTAAGGCCATGGCATCTTCAACTCCTCGCTTACCCTTTTCCGTGTTCCACCAGGTAAGGGCTACCCCAAACAGTCTTCCAGTTGCATAACGTACCTTACGGTCCTCGGGACAATCGCAATTGAGGAAAGTGTTTTCCATTTCTTCAAACCAGTGAAGGAGGGCGGTAACACCTTCGGTCCCTTCATATTTTGGGGGATCGCAGGATTTGAAGTGTTTGTAGGTGCACTTGGAGGTTTTGGAAGGAGGGTTGGCGATGCTCTGGTCTTCTTGGTTGGGAGGGTTGATGGGATTAGCGGTGAGAGCTTGTTGAACTTGAAGCACGATGTCAGGAAGTACTGCGGCCATTTGTTTAGCAATTTGTGTGGCCAAGCGTTCACTTGACTTTCCTGACTTTCTACCTCCACGTAGTTGCCTAGCCGACATCTACAGGAACATATATAGGAAGATTGTGAGTTTAAGAATTTTCTAGGTGTCATGTGTCGTAAAAAAGAATGAAAAATAACATAACTGACAATAATTTAACTACATCCATAGGATGTCTTGGGTTTGCTCATGTTTGGGCCTCCAAATGCCCCCATACCATTGCCTGTGTAGTCATGTGGGCCCCCATGACTATTGGGCTTGGTAGGATTCACATTGGTGTCGGCGGATTAATACTCGCACCACCCGAATGAAAATCGTAAAATATGATTGCGAGATGTATGATAGGAGGGTGTCCACGTGTAGACACAATGACAACTCAAAGTGGGGTTAGCTCACACGACGTTTGGTATAGCATGCTTTGGCCTAATAGGTCCTTCGTACTCTCATCGTTAGTCCCCATGTAGGCAAACTGGTCCTTTATTTTGGATTTATACGAATGCCAAGCCTAGACAGGACGTTCCGACTACCGGTACTCGTACCCTTCCAGTTACTACATGCCCGTCATGAGAACTCACTTTGATGTGATTTGAAAAATACAAAAATCATTGCAATAATCATGGGAATCGTGAGGTGTGTGCTCTCATGGATATGATATGTTATGAGGATACGATTTATGATGAGCATTGCATAAACATGTATTTGCGAGCGTGCTTGCATAACATTGAGTGTGAAAATAAACATGAAACATATAAACATCATGAATTTTGCATGTAACGCATAAACAATTAAAATTTAATCAACTATAGTATAGGCTCTAAGGGTCTAATAACCTATCCTATATCCCTATAGTCACAAGCTCTGATACCAATCTGTCACACCCCGACCCGCAGCGGAATAAAAGTCGGGGCATAATTGGGTTATCATCAAAGCTCATGATATTTACTAAGATGTTTCATATTTATTAAATTCAAATTACAAACTTAAATATCCAAAACAAAATCCATACAATTACAAGGAAAATGAAACTAAATAATTATTCCCAAGCATAAACTTGTTTATTCTTCTAGACCTTCCTAAGTGTTTCCTGTCTCAGCGGATCACCTGTATCATGTGTAAAATGGGGGAGATTTTGGGTCAACAAAAGTTGGCGAGTGAACCTTGATAAAACATTTTAACTGATTTTTTGTTTTATTTAATAAGGAAAATTCGTGCATTAATTACATGTGAACAAACATATATGTAAACAAACACAAACCACTTTGGATGAGTATATGACATGAGATGATGATGCATTTTGAGATCAAGGCTCAATCAAACGGAGCCGATCTAATGAGGCTCCTGATGCTCAACCCGTATCCCACGGGGAACTGATGGGCTTAATGAAATGCGTGCACTGAAATGATGAAATTCAATCTACATATAATTCACACAATAATTGATACACATTTGATCACGGATATGATATATGCACAAGTGTTTAAATAAAATAGAAGAATGGTACGACACATGATACACCCCAAAATATGATTAAAACGGGGAATTTGTAGAGATTCTCTCACCGTGGGAGCGTTCTTTGATGACGATGAATGCGCACGAGTTTATGATTCAACCGACGAGGGAAAGACTAACCTAAATAATAACGAAATGATTCGATTAAATAAATAATTTTTATTTGAGATTATTATTTTCATTAGTGCTCTTTAATGAGATTTTTAGGTTTAATTTTATGAGTTTAATGCAAATTTCTAACTTTAAAAATCCTATTTTTAAGTATTTTTTAATTAATTTTTCAATTAAATAAATAGATAAAAGGAAATAAAAAGGGTTGACTTTTGTCAGGTTTGACCGGGTCTGACCGGTCAGACTGTGTTTATTCTATGCGGCAAGTGAGGTTCGAACTCGGGACCTCTCGTATACGTGCACGCAGCTCTACCAACTGAGCTACGTGTCTAACCCGAAATATTCTTGGTTTTAATTATATTTATATACTAACTGACTCTAACCTTATTTAGTTTTTATTAAAAATGTTTTAATATGGCCGAATCGGTTGCAGAGACCCGGAGTCGAACTCGGGACCTTCGGTTCGAGTGCACACAGCCCAACCAGTTGGGCTGTGTGTCTAATCTGCTTAACTACTGGATTATATTCCTTTTATATACATACTGTGAATTGATCTGATTAGGTTTTAAAAATGTTGGTTTTATTTCTGAAAGTCGGTAACATGTGCGATTCGAACCCGGGACGTGTGTTCTGTATTTGCACACAGTCCACCGCTGGACTGTGTGTCTAACCCGGTTAAATACACGATTTTAATTACATTAATATACCATTTTGTCTTCGTGAACATATAACAGTGAAAACGACTGTTTTTGCTTAATCGACCAACACAATTACACTCGATTGAAATGGAATAGGAAAAATAAAGATTAAGGAATAAGATATACTAAACAGAGAGTTTTCTTCAGATTTCCGGCTGAGTGAACTGTTTTAACAGTTTCCGGCTGAGTGAACTGTTTTAACAGTTTCGATTATTGTGTTGAGCAATTAGATTACTAATCAAGAGATAGCAAGAAGGTTTCGACAATTATACCATCTGAACAACGCATGCGGTTTTCTAAGCAGTGATTCCGGCGATATTCCGGCGAAAATGAAGATCTCCGGCGACGAGCTTTGGAAGGAATAAGGCTTGAGCGAAATGTTTACCAGAAGTTTGAGTGGGTATTTATAAGGAGAACAGGCGGATTGGGTTCGAATTAAGGGTCAAGGTTTGCGGTCAATGATTTCCGACGGTTTTGACTGAAATTGATTGTTAGGCATCGGTTATAACTGATGTCGAAATCAGTTTACGCGTTTCAGTCAAAGGATAATCGCCAAAATTTCGGAAATCTCGGTTTTTCCGGCGACTGCGAGTTCTGGGCGCGCTGATTACCGGTTTTGACTTTCGGGTTTTACTTTAAGTGTTATTTGATTCTGTATTTAACACAAGTGAAGTGTGTGGCGGAGTGGTGTGGTGTGTGTTTGTGTTTGCGGGAGACCCGGGTTCGAGACCCGTCGACTCCATTTTATTTTTTATTCACTTATTATTATTATTTACTAATTATGGTTTTTAAATTTTAAAATGTTTATTAATTATGTATTATTTAAAATTATCTGAACAATAAATACGCAACGAAATTTATAACTGAATACTTGGTTATTAAACGAAGCGGGTTTTGAAACCCGTTTTTCGACGAATGTTACACCCTACATGTGTGTGTTTCTAATTTCGGCCCTATTTATATTTTAACCTTTGTTAGTAACCCATTTCAGTCCCTACACTTTGGTTTCTTATTTAAAAGACTCCACCTAACTTTTTTTTTCTTCTAATAATACATTTCAATTTAACTAGGTTGGATTATCCTAGTTATTATACTCATAATATTTTCCAAAATAGTAAATATTAACTATTTTTTTAGATGTTATATATTTCAATTACTATAGCGAGTGCCGTTAGCGTAACGAACCGAACAAATAACGACATAATTCCCGCCGCAAAACGTGTGGAAAAATTGACTAATTTTGGTTTGAAAATAGATACATGCCTTAGTACATTTTAAAAAGACTTAACTATATTAAGTTTAGTTAAACGATGAATTAATAATTTAATATATATAGAATGCATTTCTTATCCAAAGGATGTACATTTTATTTATACAAAGAAAAAGACACATTGGATTGTAAACTTATGTATTATTTTCGTAATATAAATAGCAACATATTGTTGCATTGTGATATTGTACTCAAAGTATGGGGGTTTTTCCAAAAAAATGTGATTTTTCATTTTTAAACCAAAGGTTTTCAACTTTTGTATTTTAACCCTTTTAGTTTTTTTTTTACTTTTAATCCATAACTTTTCATCTTTTGTAACTTAACCCAAAATTTTATTTACATCTTTGGTCCCTCATACTTTTTATCTTTCACAAGTTTTCGTTTTATGTTTCGTTCTAAATATGCGAGTTAACATGTCGCAACGTGCGTGTGGGGTTCTAACATTTTTTGTCTACTTTTCACATTTGATGGGTATGTCACAACGTGTCTATTTCTCCCATTTGGCAAGTTTGCCGCAACGGGCGGGTCCTACATTGACTTAGTTATTCTTTTATACGTTTTACGTTTCTGTCTAATTTTTTCGCATTAGCACACCATAACAGGTATGCGTGGTTCAATGATTTTACGTATGCTTTACTTTGGTGTAATTTTTCCATTCTTTTTACAAGTTTTTCCGATGTTGAGGGTCGGTGCCAGTGGTGTAGTATTGGTGCTACTTGGCATAGTTTTACGAAGGTTTTTGGCCTATTAAACCTTTTTTACTAATATTTTGTTTCGTTTTACCCCTATACTTCCTTTACTTAAAAACTATTTTTACGTGCATAATCTATAGGTATAAATATAATTTGTTCTACGTTTCGACGTAAACTTTTCCTGAAAATGAGTCAGGTCATCTGTATTACGTTTTTGTTTAAAGAAACCATTTCGGTATAAACTCGAGTTGTTCTACAACTTCATTGTATAAGAATTAAAGGCAATTCAATATTCGCAACCAAATAAAATAATTGAGAGCCGATGACCCCAAACCAATTGGTTTGTGGAGAGGTGGGAAGGTTTTCCCTTCAAGGTTCCTGTCCGGGTGATGCCGGTTCGAATCACGGGGTATACAAATTTATGCAAAGCCTTCGAGCGAAGGGTCGAAACAGCCCGCATGCCTGTGGATTCGAACTCGGGGGGCTAGGTCGTTGGCCGCGGTCCTAGCCAGGTGAGCTGTTTGCCGTTAAAAGAAAATTAATAATAATAATTGAGAAGGTAAAAAAGAAATATTTTAGGAAGTAAAGTCACGACTAGATTGTTGTTTTAATATATTGAATTTTAGATTAGATTTAAACAGACATGACTTAACCAATAATAACTAGTGAAAAATGTTGATAATCATCCAAAGCATAATTGTTTAATTTCAAATTAATTACAAACCTAGTGACTGTGGTTTACCCACCCATTTTATCATTCTCATGCCTATATTTTGAAAATTACACCATTAATTGGTATCAAATTTGTGTAATTTTCAATAAATATGAATGAAAATGACAGAATACATAAACCACAAGTATTAACGGTGTAATTATGTTTTTAGTTTCTTTATTTCTATTAGATCGTTTTATTTCTTCATTTTCTTTCAAACTATTTGATACGTGGAGAGTTTCAGTAATGATATTTAACAATATGTAAATTACAACTCTAAGGGAACCCGGGTGGAGAGGAAAATACCCGTGATGAAATTATACCACGCGTGGAACTTGGCCAAATACCACCGTCACATCACTTTATCACGCGTAAAATTTTATAATGCGTGGTATTTTTAACGCGTGATGTTTTGATTGTTGTGAGGGAAATTGTTGGGTGTGGTTGTGAGTGATGAACATTTTCACTAAAAAAGTTGTGAGTGATGGAATAATGGTTGATGACATGACGGAACTTGATTGGAAGTTGTGAGTGAGCGATGAGTGATGACAACACCTACCCCCTAATAATACATAGTGGGCGCCTAATGGCATTCTGGTGGTGGCATAAGGCTTTGGGACCAATAGGTCCTGGGTTCAATTCCCACAAGGGGGTTTTTTCCCATATTTATTGGGTTTTCTCTCCTGAATTGATGTATAGACATTATGCATAATGGAAATGAATATGATCGGGTAGTGGTCCGTCAGTGATTCAAATTTGCCGTTCAAAAAAAAATACCTGGACAATCAAATCTGTCCCATTTTAGAACCAAGCCAATAGATCTACTTTGATCCGCACAAAACGCGTTCAGTTACATTATTTATTTTAAAAGCTTGTAACCAATACGCGATCGCCAAATCATCATGTAACATAGTAAAAAAACTAGTGAAAATCCCCTCGCTACACGGCGGGGAATTCGAACGTTATCGATTCGTTTCGTTTTGTAACGGGATTAATACGGTACCGAAAGCCGTTATAACAACCGAAAGAAAAAAAAAAGATCGTGCCATGACAAGAACAATATAAACACAAAAAAATACATTATGTCTAGTAATGTTCAATCCGAAAGTACCGGTAGCGAAAAGCGTGGAAAAGTGGTACTGGTACCAATATGGTACCGGTACTTACCGGTGTTTTACCCTTAGATACCGGTACCGAATATACCCGGTATAGTTCAGTACCGGTTTGATACCGATTGAGTACCCGAGACACTCAATTTACTCAAACTTTTATTTGGTAGCAGGAAAAAAATTCTTTCCCATGAAGGGCTTCGAACCCTAGACGCTCACTATATTTGAATGTGCATACAACCGACTAAATTGTGAAGTTTTTCTTAATAGTTTGGCGAAATAATAACTATAATATATACATAAAGCAGAAAAGGACAAAAAAAGAAACAACAGAGCAAAAAAAACGATGGTAAAAATGTAAATTTAAATTAAGGGTAAAATCTTAATTTGGCTGGAAAAGAAAAAAAAACAAAACTAATGGCAAATTTGTAAATTTAAATGGGTAAAAATCGTCATTTTGAACCGAGGGCAAATTGTAATTTTTTGTTGTAGGGAAAAGCATAACTTTATTTTGAACTCAGCTAAAAATATAATTTTGAGCTGGTGGCAAAATCTTAATTTTAAAGCGGGGATGAAATCGTAAATAGGTTGGGCCAATTGGGGAGTGTCAGGCAGCTGCCTGGCACTATTCCCCTATATTGTGTTCGTACCTATACATTTGGGGCAAAATCGTAATTTGACGAGAAAGCAAACAAAAACGATGGAAAAATATAAATTTAAATTAAGGGAAAAATCGTAATTTACATGGGATGAAGAAAACAAAACTAATGGCGAACTGTAAATTTAATCGGGAAAAATCGTAATTTTGAGTTTTTTTTACTATTAATGGAAGTTTGAAAATGTAATAGAGTTAATTAGTTTGACGAAAAGGCGAAAGTGTAAATTTAATCGGGACAAAATCGTATTTTTGAGTTGAGGGCTAAAATCGTAAATTAGTTTGACCAAAGCTCTACATCAAAGGGCATACTTGTAATTTTAAAAATAAAAATAATATTTTTTTACTGTGAATGGAAGTTTGAAAATGTAATAGAGTTAATGTAGGCATCTCAAGGGTGACAGTTCCATTAGTTGTTGGATATGTACCCACCACCCACCCCAACACCCTATAGGTAGTGCACTAAAGATAGATATACAAATAGAAAGACACATATTGCTTAAAAGTTGACCAAAAATGATTGCAACAAAGGACTTCAGTTTCACTCAATGTCCCTGTTTACTCAACTGTAAAATAAAAGTTGTTGCAATGCCTAGTTTTCATACCTGCATTTGTCTTCATAACATCTATTACATATTACAAGAAAATCAGGAAGATAGCAAAAAATGGCGTGTTTCGAGAGGGCGTCACCAGCATTAAAGCAGATTCTGCTTCAACTCTATCGGTAATGTTACCTTTTTCTTTTTTTTACCACGAGAACTTGTTAGGGAAAACTGGGCCCCACCAATATACTGTGAATCACAACTTATGCACAACATGTGGCCTTTAAAGGGTTAAGGTAGGAAACCAGTGGAAACTGGAATCAGTCGCTTACCACTGCGCCACCCCCTTGAAGGTTTTTTTTTTTTTTTTTTTTTAATACACATGACTACGGTTAAATCGATTCCGCCTTTAACTCGCACTTGGCTCGATAGGGCTAGATACCTTTGGCTCTTTGGCAGACAATTCTAAGTGTTTTCCAAGTAGATTTTCCAGCCATGGTCCAAGGTGGTGCACCCTATTTAGGTAGCTTTCTAACGTCACCAAAAGCGACTACAAAGTGACAATCATGTTCCGAAATTCATCAAGATTTTGTTAATGGGAAATACTCAAAAATACGTTTGAGAAACTCGAATCTTACGCTGTTAGTAGTATAGAGATTAGAAAGTGAAAAAATAGGTGTGGTAAAATGGGACGGAGGTCAAAATAAGTAATTATGGTGCAGGTCGGGTTGACCCAAAACACTTTTTTATCGAAAGTTATATTTTTTAGATTTTTTAAATACTTGAGTGTGTCAAATATAATGACGTAATTTATAATATTAAATATCTATATAACTTTTTAACCATATATTTCAGAAAGTTTTATGCAACACAGAAGCACTTTAGATGACTTGATTTGTTTAACCGCGTGACCCATTTGACTTGTTTCCTTTTAGCTAAACATGTATATGAAAAATTGCAACCAGAACTGACCCATTCATAGGTAAACGGGTCAAAATTGTCATCCGTAATAAACTTTTAAAAACAAATCGTTGCTTTCGTGCAGTGCTGATAAGCCGGTAGCCGTTGAACACCACTTGCATGAATTTGGATCTCTACAATACCACATTCAGGTAAACAAAAAACAAAAAAGAAAAAACTTTTAAAATTCAATAACTATTCTGATTCATCTAATACAAGGTTCACTAGTCATATGTTTCAGAAGCACATCATGTATATCTATCTATCTCGACCCCTATTTTGTCCATGGGATCCTCGATCTTATACGGATTTCCTCATTACACTATTGAAACCGTAAAGGGAATCTGTCACGAAGTAGTTCAGATTGTTGAACCGGCAAAAACAGGCTACCAGTTGACTCTTAAACTTGATTTCTCTAAAATTCCACGCAAGAAAGGTAAATGTAGCTTCAAAATGTTAGCCAATAATATCTCGGTATTATTGGCATGTATCTTGTAAATATCATCTTGTTATTATTCTGTATTTACCCATTTATTAGGATTGTTTGGTAATAGCTCATAGACCCGTAATTAACTCGATTGTAATTTCCTATATATTGTCTTGTACATCAGTGAATAAAGTCAAGGAATTAATATCCTCACACAAAACACTTGCTAAACATTCATATTTCATTTCATTCAACATCAAATGGTAACTTTCTGTGATTCAAACTCGTTTTGTCGTGTAGATGCAGTGAAAATAATTACGGATATTTCATCTGTGCAAGCGGTAATACTGAGCTCTCAGTTACGAGAACTACTGAAAAATGTTAATGATCAAGAAATATCTCAGGGGACATACAAACCGATCAAACTTGTTTATCATCCTAACGAGCTTTCTATGTCGTTAAACAGGTAATTTTAAGTTTTTTACAAAATATTTAAAATCATTTGAGGAAATTAAAATTTGTATATGGTAATGGTGTTTGATTCTTTGTTTTACAGCCAGCAAAGTTGACTGTAGTTTTCCCGATTCGTTTTAAAGAGCATTCAGATATAGTTATCGCGAAGGCCTTCTTTCAGGTTTGAACTCTTTTAGTAATTATTACTAATAGAGTAATAGAGATGGAAAAAAAGGCGGGCACAACGGGCTGGGTTATGGTTCAAAAATGGGTTCAGATAAAAATGAGTCGTTATTAATACGGGTCAAGCTAGCCCAGAAACATTTCTTTGCCAATTTTTAAATATTTACATAAATACTTATAATAACAACAAATAGATATACATACCTACCTGTGATTAGGGCTGTAAACGAACCGAACGAACACGAACAAGGCCATGTTCGTGTTCGTTCATTAAGTAAATTAACATGTTCGCGAACTGTTCACGAACGCATACCGAACATAAGTTTATATTCGTGTTCGTTAAGGAATTTCACTTGTTCACGAACAGTTCATGAACACTAGTCTCGAACACAAACGGACGCAAGCAAATAAAAACAAGCACAAACGAACATTTAACTTGAAAACAAAAAATAAAAACATTTTTATCCTTAAACATTGGATATAAATAGTTAAATACAACCATCAAATGATAAATTAAAACACATGAAGTCTACTACACTACCAAACGATGAATCAAGTTTAACTAACTTAAACATAATTATCCCCAAAAATGTCTTAGAATGTCCACATTTTAGCTAACTTATAAAAAATAGGGTTTCAGCTTTTCAATGTATTTAGATAAAAGGTTTATTATTTTTAATATAATCAAATGAACACGAATGAACGTAACCGAACATATTACCGAACGTTCACGAACGCAGTCGAACGAACGAGACCTGTGTTCATGTTCGTTCGCTAAGCTAACCGAACAAAATATTTTGTTCGTGTTCGTTCGTTAAGCTAATCGAACGAACATAAACGAACTTCCCGCCGAACGGTTCACGAACTGTTCGCTGAACGTTCGGTTCATTTACAACCCTACCTGTGATTGCTAAGCATATTGGTAAGTTTTATAAATAACTATCCCGTTGTGTTGACATAACAATATAACCAAAACAATAATATAAAACAGACTTTTGGCCTGTTGGACCCATTTGGCTGTCCCCTTTTAGCTATTTTTTATCTGACCCGTTTCAGATAAAACACAATCCTATTCAAGCCATTCTAAGTAAAGGGGTCAAAATTACAACTTGTACTTAAATTAAAGAGTAAATTGCCATTTTTGACCCTGAGGTTTAGTCAGTTTTGCGACTTTCGTCCAAAGGTTTGTTTTTTCGCATCTGATCCAAAAGGTTTGAAATTTTGCCATTTTCATCCGGCTTGTTAACTACCATCCTTTTTTCTCCGTTAAGTCAGGTGTATTCCGTCTTTTTTGCTATCTTAAAGGGCATTCGGTCTTTTTTACTTTACTTAGAAAGACCGAATACCTTTGAAAAGGACCGAATTGCCCTTTAAGTTAACAAAAAAGACAGAAATACCCTGACTTAACAGAGAAACATTGAAGGAGTTAAGAGCTAGATGAAAATGGTAAGATTTCAAACCTTTTGGATCCAGATGCGGAAAAACAAACCTTTGGACGAAAGTCACAAAATTGGCCAAACCTGAGGGATGAAATGACATTTTACTCTAAATTAAATTATTTGTTTCGGTTCTAAGTTAATGAAGCAACTCAGGAGCTTGTGGATGTTGGAAACTCAGGGGTGTGTGCTAGAGCGCCTCCTTGCTATTGGTCGCCGATTCCACCTCCCGAGTTAAGAGGTGAATCCATGAAAGATTTGAGCACCAACGGAGGATTCGTATCATTTGGTATTCAACCAAACTTGATGATCACATTTTTAACAATAGAATAACCATCCTTAACATGACCATATTACAAGAAAACTAGCTGGGCCTTCACAAATTCACTTAATATTCGCAGAAATATCCGCACGACATATTGAAGGCAAGAAACTAGACAAGACCGTATGGAACCTGCTCAACTTTAACGCGTTAGTAAAGTATCATGTAAAGGTAACATTAGAGTAATGATTAATCAGCTAAGTTTACAGAAGTTTCATATCTTGATGGTGAAAATGATTCTCAAACAGTGTACTAAAGGGTTCATGCAACGAAGAATGAGAAGCCGTTTGCAGAGCTTGGTTGAGGTAAAAGAGCCTTGATTATAAAACGAAAACACATTATTATAATCATTTGCCCCGCTTGCGGTGTGCACATATAATGTGTATATGTGTGATCGCTCGGGGGGCAAAAGTGAAATGGTACTAACTTTAACGTTATTTTACTAATTTTGTGAAAATAACGTTAAAAGCGACGGATGGTTAATCATTAATCATGTGGTGGCGTTGATAGCTGAAAGACACTGGGGTACATGCACCGATTGGTCCATGTCCCGATTGTTAGAGTGTTATGTGCCTTAGGTCTTAGGCTTGATACAAAACTACAATCGAGCCGGGGGTCTCACTTCTCACTGGAAGCAGCCTCTCTATATTCCTATGGGGTAGAGGTAAGACTGTCTACATCTACCCTCCTTAGACCCTACCTTAGCTTTGCTATTGGTGGGATTTATTGAGTATGATGATGATGATGATTTGAGAAGGAAATTGGGGTGATCAGGAGGGTTTGCTAATGGGTCAAAACATGTAACTTTTGGGTAAGGCTCAAAACGGGCATGCTGGATTGGATTGACCCGAAACACTTTTTTGCCAAATCATTTCTTCATAAACAGTTAAGTCTGTCAAGTACAATTACTATCTCAATAATGAACTAAATTATTTTTAACAAATTGATTTAGGATGCTTATTGTCTAATGCATTAAAAACACATGTTGGGTGATTTTCAACCCGTTTGACCCGTTTTCTTTTAAGCTAGTTATTTGTGCATGTTTTTATATGATTTTGCTGCCAATTGCAGGCCCTGCAGCACACAGGCATCGAAGAAGACCATAATATTGCGAAAGTTAAAGGTATCAAAAACCGTTCAACTAACTTTTCTACACGATACTATTAAACAATCCTCGCCGTTTGATTTTTATATTGATGTAGGACATCGCGTATGAAGAAACTGATTAAATTTACAAGAGGTGCCATTCTAATGAAACGATGGAATTTGAGAAACAAGATTAAGCGATTTCGTTCAAGAATAAGAATTCGCGGATTTAAAAAGTTTCAAAGGCGTTGGTTGAAACTTCCTAGTTTCACTTCGGTGATGAGCTATCAGAAGTTAGAGAAGTTATAGAGAGAAAGAAGTTGTATGATAAGCATACATATTTTTATTATTCATTTGTGGACCAAATATAACAAAAGCAATCAATAGAACTTATAAACAATATTTTATATAGAAATTGTTCACCTATTTATATTTTCATAATTTCTAGCTTTTTAACCTCCATTTCATGTAATTGTATCTCAATTTCATCTATTTATACCTTCAATTCATGTATTTATAAGCAAAAACTTTAGTCGAAGTTTGATTTTGGTTATTAACCGAACCAAACCAAAATCGACAAACTAACCGAATCGATTGGCTAATAAAGTAACTTAACCGATGACTTCATTTCTGTTTCGTTAACGCTAATAACCGAATCGAACCATGCACACCCCTTATAGTAAACGGAAAATCACCGGAATAACCATTGACAACTGGAAAAGCCAGAATAAACACTCTAAACGGCTAAGCACTCCATCAAAAAAGAGAAATTGCGGAGGAAAGGTCGTATCTTAGCCTTTTCCATAGTTAGAGGGACCCACAGATGGACCAATAACTTAAACATGTTACATTTTTTGAAGATAAAGGCCGGGTAGCCCTCATGTGTAGGGCTGACAATTTTAGACATAGACACGATTACACAACACGAAACTACATGACCTTAACAAGTTCCATGTACTCAACAGATAGACAAGATCGAACCTGTTAATTTCCGTGTGTAAACAAGTAAAATACATGTTTACATATTAATTACCCGTTAATACATTTTAAGATTTTTTATTAGCCAAAAAATAGGATATGGGATAGTGTGTTAAGTACTCGTATATGCAATATGCTTGTAACGACATTTTGATTGCTCTTCTGTTTTGTTTTTTACTTGATATTCACTATATAAAAATATTTGTTCGACAGGTTTAACAAGTATTTTTCGTGTGTAGCAGGTTCCTAAACATGTGATTTATTATAGCGTTTCGGTAAACAGGTCGTAACAGGTATTTTTTCGTGTATACCTGTTAAAAAATAAATTGTGCTCATGTTTGAAAGAAAAGGACACGATAAGCTATCGTGTCGTGTTCGTGTATAACATTTCGTGTCTTATCGTGTCGTGTATATACAATATGCCAGCCTACTCGTGTGAGGGTAGAGTTTGAGCTCTAGTAAGAACCCTTGAAACGGCTAGG
This sequence comes from Scalesia atractyloides, assembly GCA_947069175.1. Lineage (NCBI taxonomy): Eukaryota > Viridiplantae > Streptophyta > Magnoliopsida > Asterales > Asteraceae > Scalesia > Scalesia atractyloides. The sequence goes on along the minus strand of CAMTDV010000004.1, from coordinate 73,616,142 downwards.
GTGGAGACTGAAAAGGCTTAGCCATAGTCTTTTAACTTCTCTTTCCTCCCACGATTTTTGAGCGAACATAACTTTTTTCATACAATAATTTATTTTTAAAAAATTGCAACAAATTAAATAGAATGAAATGCTAGTTACTACGGTGTAAGAAATTATATTATCATATGCAAAAGATATGCTTGTTTAAGAGTCTTAGTAGGTTTGAAAAAAATTGAGATTTGTTTTTCCTTTAAAAAATGGTTGTATTAAAGATAAAAGATAAGTCGTAAATTATTTATTCCTTAAATTTTTTGACAACACGTGAATATTTGAAAAGCTTTCCCTCTATGTCATTAATCAAATAGTGGGACACATGACGTACAGATCTTCATATCATAACTAGGGTTATGCGTCGCCTTGTTGCGGGGCGTTAAACTGAATATTTCTTAGTTTAATGAGATATACGCTTTTATTTCGGTTAGTTATACATGTTACTTATAATACGATCTCAAAAAAGATACATCGAGTCAACCAATTAAACAAAAACACTATCATAGTTATGATAGAAAAATAACAAAAACGATGGCAAACGTGTAATTTAGACTTGGAGGCAAAACATTAATTTGTCAGAACTAATTAGCGAGTGCTAGGCAGCTGTTTGGCACAGTAAACTAAGTAAAATAAAACACTACCATAGTTCTGCAAACAAAAAAAAAAACGATGACAAGATTGCAATTTTTAGCTGGGGTAAATTTGTAATTTTAAAATGGAGGTAAAATCATATTTTGAACTGAGGGCAAACCATTTTTTTTTATTTTGAAGTGGGGGAAGTCGTAGTTTTTTAATTGAGGGCAAAATCGTAAATTTGAGCTGGAGACAAAACCAAAATTTTATTTTTAACTGGGGGCGAAATCGTAACTTTTAACTGGGAACGAAATCGTAATTTGGCAGGACTCTAGCTGGGGGCAAAACTATTTTTTTGGAACTGGGGGCAAAATCGTATTTTTATACCATATGCAAAATCGTAATTTAAATAGGGGCTAAACCAAAATTTAATTTTGAACCGGAACAAAATCATAATTTTAAACTTGGAATAAAATTGTAATTTAACAGAACCTATAAATAACTATTATATACAAAACAAAACAAAAATAATAAAGAAAAAGAAAAGGTGGCGTATTTTGGCCAACCACATAAAAAAAACTATTCCCGCCGGCAACTTTGTTTCGTATGTATTGTAATGTAAATTAGTACATATATACTTATTTTTATGAATTTATAAAATTAATACAATCGGCTTTAAAAACTTTGTAAAATAATTTATAATTTATTGTAAAGTTTATAAACATTGAATTACATATGTTATTAAATTATATTACACAGAACTAAAGAATAAAAAGTTTATTATAATGAATTATTGGTCATAAAAATGAATGTAAGAGGTAGTGATTATGCAAGGATGTTTTTGAATGCATTGTTGATGTGGTAGTTAAGTGTATACATTTTTTTCTAAAGCTAAGGACACCTGGGCGGTGTACGTGATGGAAACGAGCACGCGTTATATCGCGTTAAACACGACCGCCTCCCATCTTGATCACGCGTCAATTATAAAATGCGTTGCCGTGAGCACGCGTGGTGATTGTTTGATTGTGTGAGGGAAATTGTTGGGTGTGGTGAGTGATGGGCATTTCCACTAAAATCCATCACTAGTGAAGGAATAATGCTCGACGTGGCGGAACCTGATTGGATGTTGTGAGTGATGAGTGAGTGGTGAGTGATGGGCGCCCCACCCACCCAATGGTGCCACCATTAGGAATGCTTAAAGAGCCTCGGCAACGAGTCGGTGCCCAACGAACCACAACGTCTGGATTTTCTTGCAAAAACCCTACCACCTAACGGACCACATCCTCCCTTTCTCTCCTACCCTACCATAGCGCATTAGCGCTCGTCTTTTTCTCTCACAAGCAATCCATGGCTACGGACCGGCCACTCTTTCTTCCTTCATGACGAATTTTCTAGGGTTAATCGTTGTTGATGCTCTAAAAGTGGATGCCTCCGAATGCAAATACAGATGTATTGTGCATACAAGTGTTTTTTTCTTCCAAAATGTAATTTTCTTTTTAAATAAACAAATAGCATGGCAAGCAATTGTAATAAACAAATCCATCCTTTTTAATAAACAAATTCATCCTTTTAAAACAAATTACACCATAATAATAAGTATTCCATCCTTTGAGTAGTTTGATACAAATAGAGTATATTTGCTCAAGGAACATGATAGTTTGACTCTTATAAATTTTCAAGTCGATTTTAGTTTGAAATGACTCGTATAAATTTTCAATCGAGTAGGTTTAAATTGAAATAAACTCGCTCAAGACACAAAAAAAGCCATCATACCGGAAGCTAGTTGGAATATGAAGTTATGAACCAAGTTCCAATTATTGAGATGACTTAATATTAGGTATATTACTTCTTAGACCATATGCAATGAGGTTTTATAGGGGCTTGAAAGATTTTGATAATGCCCTAACATCATTTCTCATGACATTATAGGGGCATGAAGAGGGAGGGACATTTCTAGAATAATGCCCAATAAAAAAGAAAAACAAGGAAACTAATAAACGAAGGGGCATTATGAAATTTTAACCATTACATAAAGCATTATGATGGTAATGTGGCAAAAAATGTCCCTTAAGAGGCATTAACCATTACCCATGGTCTTATTAGGTCATGTGTAATGGGCATTAAAGGGTATGAAAAGTTAGATAATGCCCTCAACACCACCCCTTAGGCATTATAAGGGCATGAAGAGGGTGGGGCATTTCTATAATAATGCCAAAGAGAAGAAAAATAATGGAAAGTAATAAATGAAATAAGCATTAACCATTACACCCTTTTTGAAGGGGTCATTGTAATGGTGATGTGATGAAAAATGCCCCTTGTAAACATTAACCATTATGTATGGTCATATACTGACATGTTTATGTTGTGCAATGCGTTTTATTAACTTAATTCATTAGTGTCATGGAATACATTTTGTTAAAAGGTGTCAGTTTCTTATTTATTTGAGAGTAAATTATAATTTTCGTCATTTCTTGTTTATTTGAGAGTAAATTACACTTTTAGTCCTTTTAAGTTACATTAAATTATATGTAGTGTTTTTTAATTAAGGTGACTATAAAAAATAATGAGAAATCGGTCTGTAATAATCCCTAGTAGACGTCATTGGTTATTGACAGTCCTACTTTTAAATATTCCCCTGCCAGTCCAACATTCACCTGTTTTTCCTCCACCGGTCCCCCGTTAAAAAAAACTTAATGGATTTAAGTTTTTTTTCCGAATTACAAACAGTTAGGGCTTTGATCAGAACGACGATACGAGTCATATGTTGTAAAACTTACATCGAAACGGTGCTCCAACGATGAAAACGGTGCTTCAATTCGGGTGTTTAAATTCCGATTAACAAAATCAATGTGTTTGGAGCACCGTTCAATTCGAGGTAATTTTTACATCAATGGACTCGTATCGTCGTTCTGGTCAAAGCTTTAAATCATCTGTTTTTAATTCGGAAAAAAAAACTTAACCCCATTAAGTTTTTTTAACGAGACCAATGGAGAAAAATAGGTGAAAGGTTGAACTGGCAGAGGGAATATTCAAAAGTGGAATCACCAATAACGTTTACTAGGGATTATTACGGGGCAATTAAAACCAGTTTTATTTGAAAAGTGGTAACCCTTTACATGAATGAAGCTATTAACCTTTTTATATTAATCAGTCATATGTATCACGTGAGGGTATTTTGATCATCATATCTTATTTAACTTGTTTGTAAAATATGTATTTTTAGTGCCTTTTTAGTTTAAGTAATAAAGTGAACGAAAGAATGAAATGGACAAAGTAATGGAATTCATTCCACTGTGATGTTTAGTTACTCATGTAAGTAGAATGCATTATTACTTTATACAAGATGAATCAATGAAACACAATTGTATTGAAAATGACCAGAATATAACTGGTCATAATAATAATAATATATTAATGGTAAATAATTAATAATAATAATAATAATAATAATAATAATAATATAAAACACCCTCTTATCAATGAATGAAAATTGTTATATTCAAGAATTACATTACTTGTGGAATGCTCAATTCTATTACTACATGATAACTAGACATGTTTCCTTTCATTCCATCACAATAATCCATTCAATTTCACCTTGTATTCCTTCACACCAAACGTTACCTTAGGGTGTAAGCCCGTAAGGGGTGGTCACATCTCTAGGAGAGGTAAACTCCCACCATAACCATTCAAACCATGTCAACTCCCTCTCCTCTTTCCCTCTTGCACCGAAACATAAGGGATGGTATGCTCAAATAATTTTTTTTAAAGGAAAAATAATATGATTGGTTGAAAGAGAGTAGGGCTCACCATTAACCCACTCTCTCTCTTCTTCCTTGTGCGGTGATTAATCACCGAAATCAACTCCCCCACACGGTAAACCTTGATGACGAAGGTGTTCCCCATGTGGTAAAGAGGTTTACCGCACCCTTTACCGCTTCTACCCCGTGCACTCTTATAGAATATTGCACCACATCCAACAAGTGGACCCACATACATCCCACAGCCAATGAACGAACTTTAATAGATTTCCAAGAAAAGGGGAGATGTACATTGTACCCATACAATCTGGAGGGACAAAATAGTAATTGCCAAAATAACCAGAATAACAATATTCAAACCACAAACTATATGTGGTTCTTATGCCACTTCAAACCAAAGGTTCTAAACTTTACACCCAACCCATCTCTTCACAAACACACAAAACAAACAAACAAACTACATTCCCATTAATCAATCAAACCCCATCACAACTCCTGCTTCAGATTCATTCCAATGGCAACATCATCAACTGGGTTCACTTCATCTTTCCATGGAACTTGGGGGACTTCCATAGCTGGTGAAGCTTATTCCACCATGGTGGCTAAGACTGCACCCATTCGGGTTCGAGTCAGGAACAAGCCGTTAAGATCGGGTCCGATGATGGGGAACGTTAACGAAGGAAAGGGGATCTTCGCGCCTTTAGTTGTCCTCACCCGAAACATCGTTGGAAAGAAGCGGTTTAATCAGCTTAGAGGGAAAGCAATTGCTTTACACTCACAGGTATCATACATTCATACACATATTTTAAACCCTTGTTTGTTGCAACATAAAGATTAATTGAGTTTGAATTTATTTAGTGATTATTGGTTTAGTTTATTTAATTAGTTTAGTGTTTAGTATAAATATAGGTCCATGTAAGTATGTAACAAGTTTAGGTGTTTAAATAGGAGGTTATGGGTTCAATACCCGGGGAGTGTAACATTTAGTCGGTCAAAAAAAATATGTAACAAGTTTATTTTGTCGAGTCTTGCTAATAAGAAAGAGTCCGAGACGGCAAGTTTAGGTGTTTAAATAGGAGGTTATGGGTTCAATACCCGGGGAGTGTAACATTTAGTCGGTCAAAAAAAAATATGTAACAAGTTTATTTTGTCGAGTCTTGCTAATAAGAAAGAGTCCGAGACGGGGTGTCTCCAAAACCTGGGTGTTCGTGTTTTCTTGATCAGGTTTGGGCCTGTCAAACTGGTTCACATCCCGACCCTATACTAGAGATGGGCATAAAAAACCGGTTCCGAACCCGAACCGGTAGAACCGAACTGGAACCGGTTCCAGTTCCTACCCGACATTAAGTAGAACCGGTTCCGGGTTCAAAATACCCGTTGGTTCCAACCCGGTTTCACAATTTTACCATTTGAATCGGGTCGTACCCGGTTCCTACCCGTACCCGGTTTCACTAGTACCTGGTTCCACCAGTACCCGAGGTACCCGCACCTAAGAGAAACTCATCGGAAAGTGTTGCATCTGCCGCTAGTAAACGATCAAAGAAATAAAATCTTACTGGAACCGGTTCTGAGTAATTTTTTTTTAACCGGTTAATTTTTTTTATAATTGTAACCGATTAATTTGTTTTTAAATTTTAACCGATTATTGTTACTATTTTTATTTATCAATGTAAACTAATAATAAAAATCAAACATAACAAACACAATAGAAAGAAACATTACACAAACTTTATTAAAACACCAAACCAAACGGGTTACATCAAACATTTGAAGAACCGGTGCTGGAACCTTCTCCCGTCTCATTTTTCTTTGCCTTCGTCACTGGGCAATGCCGCTCAGTGTGTTTCTTAAGAGTTGAGTTGGCTGTGGCCTTCATAAATTTTCCACAATCTTTGCATCTAGCCATCTTGTGGCTGCCGGACATTAAACAGAGATCAAAATTCTTTCCATATAGCTGGGTTTCTTTTCGTCTCTAAGACCGTAACAACTTTCGTCGTTGCATGCCATAGGTATTTTGCAAGAACTTAGAAGTTGATTGATTTTGTAAGTTGATGATGGTGAGTGTTAAGTTTAGAAATGGTAAGAAGGAAGGGGTTTATATACAAAAAAAACGGATTTTTTAATCAGGAACCGGTTTCCAACGGTAACATTTATCAGGAACCGGTTCTGAACAATAAATGGCAGGTTTGACTGTCAGGAACCGGTTCCCAATAGTAAAATGGCAATTTTGACTGTCAGGAACCGGTTCTGAACAGTAAATGGCTGTCAGGAACCAGTTCTGAACAGTAAATGGCAGGTTTGACTGTCAGGAACCGGTTCCCAACACTATCAGAAACCGGTTCCGCATCATACCCGGTTCCACACCATACCCGGTTCCATAATACCCGTACCCGGTTCTACACGGTTCCATATTCTTGGGTGTGAACCCGGGTAGGAACTGGACCCGGTTCCACACCATACCCGGTTCCAATGACATCCAAGCAGAACCGGGTCCGGTGGAACGGTTTGGTTGGAACCGGTTCCGGGTAATAAATAAAACCCGATTATGCCCATCTCTACCCTATACACCCAAAAATCTGGTTTGGGCCAAACCAGATTGAGCCCCGACCCAACCCGGCGGTTTGGGAATAGTTTGGGATCTAAAACTTACAAATAGCTTCATAAACTGAATTGGTTTGGCCCAAACCAGTTTAGAATGGGTTTGGGCCCAAACCAATTCGGATGGGTTTAGATTTTCAAACCTAAAATTGACTCATAACCCGAACCAGTTTTGGTCAAACCGGTTTGAGCCTATGATGAAAAAACCGAGTTGGCTTAAAAACCGAACCGGACTTTGGACCTAAACCCGGTTTTTGTACATCTCTAGGTAATTAATCCCCAAAAGGAAACCTATCATTGGGCCTGAAAATGGGCCTAATGAGGGCTCAGTGAACTCTAACATGGGCCCTATACAAATGGGAAGATAGAGTTTTTGCTGTGTTTAAAAGTTGCCAGTTGCAAGATTATTTGGTAAATTCTTGATTGTTTATGGGATTAACATGATGATGATTTGCAGGTAATCACAGAGTTCTGTAAATCAATCGGGGCGGATGCAAAACAACGACAAGGGCTGATTCGTTTGGCGAAGAAGAATGGTGAAAAACTTGGATTTCTAGCTTAGTGTTTAATTCAGTCTGAAGATAAAGCAAAGATTTTAAGTTTGATGAGAAAGTTGAATTTTTTACCACCATAGTATGTATGTGTGAAGATCTTCCAGATGCAAATACTTTTTCATCTGGTACCCATCAAAAATATAAAACAAATTCATGTATCATCATCATATTTAATTCATATCTAGTAGTTTTAACACTCACTATTGTCACAATATTCTTCGTGCGATATTATTAGAGGTTTCAACGAGCTAAGAATCTGAGATACTGGTGAGCTACTCGAGATTTGTTTGTTATATGGCGATTGGGCGTTGTGGCTAACCGCCACTGGCCCAATTGTCGGAGCCAATTGCCTCTTCTAGGCCTTTGGTTTTGCATTTCCCTCATTTGTGAATATTGGTTTCTATTTTGTTTACTTTTGTAATGTAAATCGCCTTAATCTAGTTTTTTTTTCAAACTGACAATGTTGGTAAGGATGTAAACGAGCCAAAATGAGGTCATGTTTGGCTTGTTAAACATATGAGAACTCGAGCTTGATTTCTACACTTCTACTTGTTTAAAGCTCTAAAAATAGAGCTTGAGCTCGGCTTCTGATTAGTCTTGACAAGCAATTGGTTAAAATCCACTTCACTAGAAATGTGAAATTACAAACGAAAACTTTTAACCATCACAATTACAAATAAATGAATGTTGTTTTCTTTTTGTATCTTTTTTTACTTGTTTGGTGATGTGACGGAGAGATCTATGTATAAAACTGAATATTGTAAGAACACGTAAACGTAGATAATTATTGTTAATTTTAACTAAGATAACACTTCCACTTTTAAAAGAATGGTTAATGGAAAAAGAAACCAAAAAATGACTACTCACCTACCATAATTTGCGTTTATGTCTTAAACTTATCTCAATCAACCTACAATTTGCAATGAAGTGAGAACCACCTATTTCTATAAATGTCGAGTGCCATCAAGTTGCACTTTTCATGTACCATTTTCTTTATTCATGTTTCAAGGCTTCAAGTTAATAAGTTATTACCAATTTATATAAACCATTTCTCTTCTATAAATACCATTCTCGTTTTTCATACCCTCTTACATCTTCAAAAAACAAGATGGAGATAAGCGATGACCCGGTTGCAATGGCTACGGTCGAGCCAATGGCTCCGCTCACATCCCAACGACATGTTCGGACCGACCTTGAGTCACACATTCCTAAGCCTTGTAAATTGTTGCAACTTCATGAGTCAAGTGTTTTGTTAACTAGACTAACTTTTGTGTTCTCCAATAGACATGGCTAAAGCCATGGTTGCACCGGACATGGAACACCCCAATGGCACACCGGACCACCAGGCTCACGGATTAAGTGTGCTCCAGCAACAGATCGCTTTCTTTGATCAAGAGGATGATGGCATCGTTTATCCTTGGGAGACTTACACCGGTGAACACTAAACTATAATTATGGTTATGCTCAAGAACTAACTTAATTATGATTATGTTTATTCGACGTTTCAGGGCTTCGCGCGATTGGGTTCAATGCACCAATTTCAGTTTTCGGAGGGCTGTTTTTCCATCTTTTACTTAGCTACGTAACCCTTCCAGTAAGTTGAAGTTTAACATCATGTAGATCCATTTTAGCCATCTTTGGCTTCCCTTGTGGTGTAAACAAGATATCGGCTTGCTAAAAGCTCGAATCAAGCCAAGCTTAAGCTTTGTCAGACCTTATATATTAGACGAACTCGAGCCCAAGCATCAATTATCCTGGTCCTGTTATTTTATATAAATTTTGATATACTAAATACATATTTGCATAATAACTAAAATTATGAATAAAATAATGGAAAAATAACTAAACAATATGTGTATGATGTTAAATATAAAAAAATAGTTATAAATGTACAAAAAAAATAATAGCTACAACTAGGGTGTTCTTCGGGTTATTTTTACAGGTTTCAGGTTTTTTGGGTTAGGTTGTTCGGGATTTTGGCTAGGAAAAAGTGACCTGATAACCGACCAATTTAAAGCTCGGGTTGTTCGGGTATGGGTTATTCGGGTCCAGGTTAGTTTGGGTCGAGTTGTTCGGTTTTCGGGTTTTGATGTAAAATGAAAAAAAAATGTTTTCTTTTTGCAAAATATCATCAAAATATATCATGTAATCACAATTCAAACATCATTTAACAATATGGTATGATAATATTCAAAAGTCTCAAAACTTGATGTTTCAAATACAACACTCCACATCAAAGCATCTATAAACAAGACAATAAGTGTTCGGGTTTCAAGTTTCGGGTTATTCGGGTTGTTTGGGTTTTTGGTTGGGAAAAGTGACCCGATAACCGACCCATTTAAGGTTCGGGTTGGTCGGGTTTGGGTTATTCTGGTTCGGGTTTTTTTTTCAGTTATTCTCTAATTCGGGTTTGGATGACTTCGAATTCGGGTAGGTTTTCGGATAAAAAAAGACAACCCTAGCTATAACTATATATTAACAAATAATAAACAAGCACGACACGCTTAAACTTGTCACACCCCAACCGATGACGGAATCATCAAGGCGCGTGTGACACCTCGAAATTTTCATCCAAAAAATTCCGACACGTGTCCCGAAATCTTTGGTTGCCACGTGCTAAACGAGAGGGACAAAAATCGCCAACATGTTATTTTACAACCTCTGAGTGGTGAGTATTAAAGTCGAGGGGTTAAACGTGTCAACATGCTAAATCTATGCCTCTGAGTGACCTTTTAACGAACCCGAAGCTTAATGATGTTCGATTATACTCCCGAGAGTGCTAACCAGGGGCCATATTGAATAAAAGATGCTTTTATGTTGAAATATGGGAGTTTGGAGAAGTTCAGGGGCCAAAATGGAAATTTTGTGTTTTGACACCGTAGGCGCCACGCGCCAGGGACTAGGTGTCCCCGCGCGACGCGCGGGAGAGGTCACTTCGCAGAAACAGCATGCCAGCTGCTGATCTGCATGCTTGTCCACCTCTAAACCCACCTGCACTCTCACAGTTCGAAACCATGGCCTCAATTCCGGTTTTGGACACCTCCTAGCACACTTGGACTGATCTCTAGTGTTCCTATAACACTTGTCTCAATCCTAGATCACCCACTTCAAGTATAAATAGGGGAGTTCATCAACCTCACTTCTTGCACCTCTTACTTTCTTTCTCTCTATTACTCACTTGGAAGGCTCCTAATCTTCAAGGAGCAATCCCCTGAGTTTCTTAAGTCATCCTTGGTTCACTTGTAAGTGTTCCAATCCTTTCTTTTCATTTTTATTAGGCTTTAAGCCAAAGTCAAAGCGTTGACGTAAAAACGCTTTGACTTTGAGCTAAGACCATTACGGTTCAGCCATTGTTCGGTACGAACGTGGCTACGTGATCGTAATCCCTCAAGAGGGCACCTCCTGATTACCATGTTTGCTTGGTCAATTGACGGGTCAAAGCTATTAATAAAAAGGTCAAACTGGGTCAGTTTTTAAAATAAATTCATATATGATAAAGTAGGTGTTATAAAATAAATTTTGACACTTTACTAACTTGGTAATAAGTATTAGAACATGTATAAACATGTTCAGCCCGTCAAGTCCAGGTCTAAGGTCGGTTCGTAACCGAAAGTCGCAAAAGTTGACTTTTGCTTTGACTTTCAGTTCTAACCCGATTTAGCAACCTTAGCTTTTGATTCTAAGTTGCATTGTGACCATGTTTAGTTGTAGTATAATCCTATGGAGTTATATCACATGGTTCATAGTAATCCGAGCATTTTGCAAGTATCCGTTAAATATGCCTAAAACGCCCTTTTAACACATAAAGTGGTTTAAACATAATTTTGATATCAAAACTCAATACCTACTGATGTAATATCATTATTAGGACTATTTGGGATATTTTATTCAGTTGCAAACTAAGTTTAAGCTATAGTTTGCCCACTATGCCTTTAAATGACGATACTGCCCTTTCGGCACTTTAAATGGGTTATAAACATTTTTATGAATCAAAACATCATACTTACTGATGCAATATATATATTAACATATTTTGGTCATTCAAACCTGGTCACAACAACAGTTTTACTTAAATATCATTTAAATCGTCCGCCATTTCGGCGCATAAGGTGGTTTAAAACCATATTGGAGCATTGAGACTTGATACCTACTGATTTCAAAACATATTTTAAAATTATTAACAGTGGGTACATGTCCGGAACTCAGATTCCCAAAGAGGTTATCAATTATATGTGAAATGACCAAATTACCCTTTCGGGACATAGTTTGATCTTAAACTATAAACCACACATATAATTGATGTCCTATTGATATAACACCATAAAATAGGTATTTTTACAGAATGTTTATATTAATAACATCAGTTTACATATAAGCCCGTTTATTACATTTTAGAAATGACGAAAACGCCCTTTAAGGCAAGTTTGCTTTTAAAACCATAACGGGCCATAATATCAACAACCTACTGTTATAATAACATATTTTAAACTTAATGGCATATGGAACTTGTATAGGACTCACCCGGTTACCCAGTTTCGCTTATATGCGTACGGTTAAGCCTACGTGATTAGTTTACGCAACTTAACCGAAAACGGGTTTAACCATATCAAAATATTCTCAAATTCCAGAATGTAAAATGGTAACCCATATTATACAAGTCCTAGTACTTGTCGGGTCCAAAATACATTCTTTTTCGGTCATCACTTAATCTAGCGTTTTCATACCGTTATCTTTATTTTAAGTTAGCCGGTCTAAGTCAATGACTAAATAAAGACCCGCTAACTAACTAATCGGTTAATAATACCATCCATTCCAGACTAGAGACTTCCGGTAGATTGTCTTCAAGCTAGTTTATTTTGATTACGGCTGTGCTTTGCTTATTTTCTTATTACTAAGGACTTTGCAAGCCAGGTAAATACTTTAACTTATTTTCCCTTATACGGGCTTGGGATACGGTATACTAATACTGCATGGTTGGATATGGGATCAAAGACCAATGAGTTGGGGAATTCAAATAATTCATTTTAATTGGTATTGCTTAATATTAAACATTTGGGGGTTAAAACGACCGTGTCCTAGATATTTAATTGCAAATGGCCACGACCTAAGCACGGGGTGTAGGCATACACCGGTCAGATGCTAAAATAAAGTATTACCCAATAGGGGTGCACCTATTAAAGGTGTTAAAGTGGCGTGTCGATTAATCAGGACCCCGACATAGTTTTCGGGCTCTAAATGTATTTTAGTATGCAAAACTGATAACATGAAATTATTTATCCCAAGTTATTTATAAAGCAAAGTACCATTGTGTACACTAAATGTTTTCGAAATGTTTTCAAAATGAGTCGGTTAAATGTATTTACCAGTGAAAACTGACATATTTTCAAAAGACTAAGCGCGGGTGACAAGTATACGTAAATAGGCTGGAAGTACTCGGCGAAGCTTAAGAGGAATTGCAACCCTTTGCTTAGAAGGCCTTAGTCTGTCAAGTTTCATTTTGTATTCACATTTCGATCCGCCTGTGGATCTAGTTACAAGCGTTGTATTTATTATTTTTGAACCTTGAACATTCAAACGTTTGTAATAGTAACTATCCAGACTTCCGCTGTGTATTATTGTATTGTTTGGTAATGATGATATCAACTTACGTCATGATATTCCCCAACCGGGCCCACCGGGTTACACGTGGAAATTAGGGGTGTGACAGGTTGGTATCAGAGCCAACTCTCGAGTGAATTAAACACTAGCCTTTTGTGTTTAATCTCGGGAATACATAATAACACACATCTCTCAGACTTTCGAGTCTAGACTCTAACCTAGGTGTAATCATTTCCATCTTATTATTCTAGCTTTGTATTTTGTTTAACTTGTTTTTGAAACAGGAATAATGCCGCCTAAGTTTAGACATGGAGGAAAGGGTAAAGGACCCATGACGGGTGGACCCTCAATGACTGGACCATCTTTCACTAGACCATCCTTTAGACCACCATACAGACCCTCTTTAGCTGGAGCAACCAACTTACCTGAATACAACCCTTACGAAGTATCTGGAGGTTCTTCATCCCCCTTTGAACCTTACCGACATTCGATATCACATGAATACTCCCCACCTCATTCATATTCTCAGCATTCCTACCATTCACACCATTCCCATCAATCTCACCATTCACACTCCCATTCCCGACAAGAATACTTCAACTCCTATTTCGATAACCCAGTCAATCAACCCACACCAGAAACCCCTCCAGTTGACTCACCCACACATATGGAGGAAGATTCCGACCCGGAGGAATTCCCGCAAACCGGATCGTATGGTCATCCTATTGAGCTATCTAGCGGCTCGAACTCCGTGGCAGGATCTCCATTTAGAGGTCCCGATGAATTTGACCAAAGATGGGCACAATATGTGTTCGTCAACACGCCCTCATACCATAGCACTCCCCAACATCAAAACCCATCACCCCATCCTCACCAAGAGGATGTTGAAATGCAACAGGTGGACCAAACTCAGCCACCACCTGAATCATCATCACAACCACGCCGAAAGCGTGGAGCACGTATGTCAGTACGTGCTGGTCAAAGGTCGGGTTCGCTACCACCTTTGCCACCCTCTTACCCCATCATCCCTGAGGACCCACAAATGGGTTGACCCTCAAACACCTCGCCAGTGGCAGAACCCCCGCCGCAACCAGCTGTTGAGCCTTTGCCTCAACCACCTCTACCACCACCGGATTTTGCCAATCCAATACCTGCATGTACAGGACCATCAGGTTTTTTTCACGCTGTTGACCCTCCTGGCTTGTATAATTACATTCACCATGGAATGGAGCCGGACCCTTATTATGATGCAGTCATTCATAATAACCTTTATCATTCCTCTTACCCTTCCTACCCACCTCCTTATACCTCTACCGGGTATCCATCTTATGGATATCTGTATCCAGTTGCGCCTCAGCCGCAACCACCTCCACCACAGCCGCAACCCCAACCACAAGTACCACTCGAGGCCATTAATGAGGCCTTGGATCAAGTAAGGGAAGTGCGACAACAGGTCAAGAAATCAGAGAAGAAAACAATGAAATTTATCAAGAAGCTGTACAAGGCCGTTAAAGGAAGGAAGGATGACTAGTTTTGTATTTTCATATATGTAATTTAAATTCCAAAAGTTCCTGCGTGGACAATGTTATTTTCTTTTCAGTCCCTGTGAGGACATTATTATTTCTATTAGGTTCCTGCGTGAACCATTTTGTTATTTCCAAGTCCTATATATTAGGCAATTATGTAATGTCCTTTTTAGTAAGATTACCTTATTTATGTATTTTATTTAATCAATCGTCATGATTTTTAATCAAATTTTATTGATCCGCTATATTATCCCAAGATCTATTAGCCAATGACTATGATCAACTAGGAATTGGCAAATGAAAATTTCGAAAGTAACCTTCTGTCTAGCAAAGGTGAACAATGTTCAACTTCCAAATTTATCATTTCTCTATAGTAACTCTCAATGAGGAGTTACCCTTAATTTCCCATGACAATCATTGCCACATTAGTCAAATGGGTAAATGACAGTGTTCGCACCCTATCGCCTAAGTGATCCAGTGAGATCCTGGTTATATTATTCAAACACTCAATAGTAGTGTAAAGCCAATGTGCAAAATACAGTAGTGACACTTGATGCACTAACTGATAAATTTTGGACTATGTCCAATCTATAAAAGCCTATGATGGTCCTTCAAGACCTAGGTTATGTATAAATATACTACATTTGATATTTAAATCCTATATGGTCTTAGAACCATGTCATGAATAAGGGTACACCATAGTGACTAACCGAATTCATCTTGATCTATCGAAGTAAGCTACCGCAATGGCTTATTCAAATGAAGCAAACAGCAAGCACAATGACGATGATGCCAACGAGAACATCCTTATTAGTAAGAGCGATTTAAGAGAACTTATTGCCGTAGAAGTTGGCAAGGCCTTAAAAGACAGATCTGATCGTCAACCGGAGTCGAGTGCTTCTCGCTCCAAGCCTGTTTCCAAACCTAAGTCTCAGCCTAACCCCTCTGAACCGAAAAAGAGTGAGGCACACTCTTCGAATGTGAAAAGTATAGAGAAGAGTGATACGCATCCCAAGAAACCGAGTGTTGATGGCGACGGTTGCTCCTACAAGTACTTCGTGTCTTGTAGACCCCGAGACTTTAATGGGGAAAAAGGAGCAGTAGAATGTTTGAGATGGCTGGATGAGATGGAAACGGTGGTGGATATTAGCGGTTGCGCTAATAAAAATGTGGTGAATATGTATCTCAATCATTCAAGGGCGATGCCCTTATCTGGTGGAAAGCCTTAGTCCAGTCCACGGGCAAGGTTCATCTCTACAACTTGAGTTGGTCCAAGTTTGTAGATCTTGTGAAGGATACCTACTGCCCACCTCATGAAGTGGAGAAAATCGAGTCAGATTTCTTAAATCTGACCATGAAGAATATGGATTGTCGGAAGTTTGTCACCGACTACAACTCTCTTTCAAGGCTAGTGACTTATTTGGTTACCCGGAGCCAAACGTATTGCACGTTTCATCAATGGGCTAGCTTATGAAATCAGGAGTATGGTTAAGGCGGTGCAGCCTCGCACCTATAAATCTGCGGTAGAGCTATCTCTCTCCCTCACACAGGACTATGTGAGGCAAACGTCAGTTAAGACTGACAATGATGGAACGAGGAAACGGGAGGACGGAAACTCCAGAAATTTAACAAGAAAGGTAAGTATGAGTTTACAAAGGTAATCAGAAGTCGGGCGACAAACCCACGTCAAAACGTGTGGGAAGCAACACTATGGACCGTGTCGCTTAGAACAAAACCGAAGCAATGCAACATCTGCAAGAAAACTGAGCATCGGTCTCATGAGTGCCGCAATATTAAGGATGCTACTTGCTTTGGATGTGGTGAGAAGGGCCACATCAAAACAAGTTGCCCAAAGGCAAATAACGAGGGTAAACCCAAAACCACCTAAGCTAAGAAAGCCACTGCTAGGGCCTTTCAAATGAATGCCAAGAAGCAGTGAAGGATAACAATGTCATAACTGGTACGTTCCTTATCAACGACGCTTTTGCTAGAGTTCTTTTCGATTCGGGCGCCGATAAATCATTTGTAGATCATGAGTTTAGTGAACTATTAAACTTGCCCGTAAGAACTCTAGACTTAACCTATGAAGTAGAGCTCGCTGATGGAACTATAGAGATCGCTTCTTCCATTCTTGACGGATGCTTCATATCCATCAAGAATCATTCTATCCCTGTTTCTCTTTTACCCATGAAACTAGCGGGATTCGATGTAGTCTTAGGCATGGACTGGTTATCGCATAACCAAGCTCGCATTGCCTGCGATAAAAAACTCATTGAAATCAAATCCCCATCTGGTAAAATCCTCAGCATTCATGGAGACAAACATTTTGGATTGCCTGATAAGGCAGTTTTACTTAAGGCATCTAGATGTATGACGAAGGGATGTGTCATCTACATGGCACAAGTCACCGTTGATGAACCCAAACCGAGGATTGAGGATATCCCTATCATCTCTGAATACCCGGACGTGTTCCCAAAAGAATTACCTGGCCTACCTCCTGATAGGCAGGTAGAGTTTCGAATTGACATCATACCTGGAGCAGCTCCCATAGCTAAAGCTCCGTATCGTTTAGCGCCAACTGAGATGAAGGAACTGAAACCCAATTGGACGAACTATTAGAGAAAGGTTTTATTCAACCTAGCTCTTCGCCTTGGGGAGCCCCTATCCTTTTCGTTAAAAAGAAGGACGGATTAATGCGGATGTGCATTGATTACCGTGAGCTCAATAAGATAACGATCAAGAATCGTTATCACTTACCCAGGATCGACGACTTGTTTGATCAATTACAAGGTGCAAGTTATTTCTCGAAGATAGATTTAAGATCGGGATATCACCAACTAAAGGTTAGGGACGAAGATGTTCCGAAAACTGCTTTCAGGACAAGATATGGACATTACGAGTTTCTAGTGATGCCTTTCGGACTCACTAATGCACCCGCAGCATTCATGGATCTCATGAATATTGTCTGCAAGCAATACTTAGATAAGTTTGTCATTGTCTTCATAGACGACATACTCATCTACTCTCGAAATCAATCGGATCACGAGAAACACTTGCGGTGCATTCTTGAAATTCTACGCCAGGAAAAGTTGTATGCAAAATTTTCCAAATGCGAATTCTGGCTACATGAGGTTCATTTCCTTGGTCACATAGTAACTGAACACGGTATTTAAGTAGACCCAGCAAAGATAGAAGCAATAATGAATTGGGAATCCCCAAAGACACCTTCTGAAATACGTAGTTTCTTAGAATTGACTGGTTATTGTCGAAGGTTCATCGAGAACTTCTCTCGAATAGCCACTCTTTTGACAATCCTAACTCGTAAGGATACTAAATTTAACTGGGGCCCAAAACAACAAGAATCCTTTGAGACGTTAAAGCATAAGTTGAGCAATGCCCCGGTGTTAACTCTGCCATAAGCAATTGAAGAATTTGTAGTTTATTGCGATGCATCGCACACTGGTATGGGATGTGTGCTTATGCAGAGAGGCAAAGTGATTGCCTATGCATCACGACAACTAAAAGTGTACGAGGGAAACTACACCACCCATGATTTAGAATTGGGTGCGGTAGTATTTGCACTTAAACTTTGGAGGCACTATTTATATGGAACAAAGTGTATCATCTACACTGACCATAAAAGTCTGCAACACTTGTTCAATCAAAAGGATTTGAACATGAGGCAACGTCGTTGGATGGAAACACTCAACGACTATGATTGCGAGATTCGATATCATCCGGGAAAGGCGAATGTAGTCGCTGATGCGCTTAGTCGCAAGGAAAGAATCAAACCTTTAAGGATCAATGCCAAGAGCATTGAACTGAAGAACAACTTGAATGAAAAGCTGCTAAATACACAAAAACAAGCCATGTCAAGGAGAACATTGCCAAGGAAGGATTAGGTGCAACCATCGATCTGTTAGCATCTGGAAAGGACGAAATGTTTAGGATGAATGATCGAATGTGGGTTCCAATCTATGGAGGACTTAGAGGTGTAATCCTCTAGGAAGCACATAACTCTAAATACTCGGTTCACCCGGGTAGCGACAAGATGTATCAAGATCTTAAACCCAGCTATTGGTGGATGGGTATGAAGAAAGATATAGCCAATCATGTAGCAAAATGCTTGACGTGTTCTCAAATTAAGGCAGAACACCAGAAACCGCCAGGACTTCTACAACAACTTGAAATCCCAGTATGGAAATGGGAAATGGTAACTATGGACTTTATCACTAAGTTACCTAAGACCAAGCATGGGAATGACACAATATGGGTTATTGTGGATAGATTAACCAAATCCGCTCACTTCTTGCCAATTAAGAGAACATATGATTCCGATAAGTTGGCAAAGCTTTATGTCGATGAGATTGTGTCCTTACACGGTGTGCCGGTATCCATTGTATCTGATAGAGATACAAGATACACAACTCACTTTTGGAAAAGCTTCCAACAATCTCTAGGCACGAGATTAAACTTCAGTACGGCTTACCATCCGCAGACGGACGAACAAAGTGAACGTGCCATTCAAACCTTGGAGGACATGCTTCGAGCTTGTGTGGTCGATTTAGGTGGAAGTTGGGATGATCACTTACCCCTAATCGAGTTCTTTTATAATAATAGTTACCACACAAGTATTAAGGCCGCTCCTTTTGAAGCCTTATACGGAAGAAAATGTAGGACGCCTCTGTGTTGGCCTAAATTGGGGAAGCCAACTATCTGGACCCGAAATCGTCCTCGAAACCACAGAAAAGATTGTGCAAATCCGTGATCGACTTAAGGCAGCTCGTGATAGACAAAAGAGCTATGCCGACAAAAGGCGTAAACCTTTACAGTTCCAAATTAGGGACAAGGTTATGTTAAAGGTATCACCTTGGAAAGGTGTAATGCGTTTTGGGAAGAAGGGCAAGATAAGCTAGAGGTATATTGGACCATTCGAAATAATCGAATGTGTCGGAACTGGAGCTTATAGGCTTAAGCTACCGGAAAAGCTCAGTGGAATCCATGATGTTTTCCACGTCAGTAATTTGAAGAAATGCCTCGTGGATGAGTCACTAGCAATGCCTCATGAGGATATACAGATTGATGAAAACTTGCGTTTCATAGAGAAACCAATTTCGATAGAGGATCGACAAGTTAAGAAGCTTCGTAGGAAGCACGTACCTATTGTGAAGGTCAAATGGGATGCCGTCGAGGTCCCGAATATACTTGGGAGGTCGAGTCCAATATGCGACAAAAGTACCCTTATCTATTCGAATAAATCTCGAGGTCGAGATTTTTATTAAGGGGTGAAGATGTGACACCTCGAAAATTTCATCCAATAAAATTCCGACACGTGTCCCGAAATCTTTGGTTGCCACGTGCTAAACGAGAGGGACAAAAATCGGCAACATGTTATTTTATAACCTCTGAGTGGTGAGTATTAAAGTCGAGGGGTTAAACGTGTCAACATCTAAATCTATGCCTCTGAGTGACCTTTTAATGAACCCAGAGCTTAATGATGTTCGGTTATACTCCCGAGAGTGCTAACCAGGGGCCATATTGAATAAAACATGTTTTTATGTTGAAATATGGGAGTTTGGAGAAGTTCAGGGGCCAAAATGGAAATTTTGTGTTTTGACACCTCAGGCGCCACGCGCCAGGGACTGGGTGTCCCCTCGCGACGCGCGGGAGAGGTCACTTTGCAGAAACAGCATGCCAGCTGCTGATCTGCATGCTTGTCCACCTCTAAACCCACCTGTACTCTCACAGCTCGAAACCATGGCCTCAATTCCGGTTTTGGACACCTCATAGCACACTTGGAGTGATCTCTAGTGTTCCCATAACACTTGTCTCAATCCTAGATCACCCACTTCAAGTATAAATAGGGGAGTTCATCAACCTCACTTCTTGCACCTCTCACTTTCTTTCTCTCTATTACTCACTTGGAAGGCTCCTAATCTTCAAGGAGCAATCCCCTAAGTTTCTTAAGTCATCCTTGGTTCACTTGTAAGTGTTCCAATCCTTTCTTTTCATTTTTATTAGGCTTAAGCCAAAGTTAAAGCGTTGACATAAAAACGCTTTGACTTTGAGCTAAGACCATTACGGTCCAGCCATTGTTCGGTACGAACGTGGCTACGTGATCGTAATTAGGTAGGTGTTAATCCCTCAAGAGGGCACCTCCTGATTACCACGTTTGCTTGGTCAATTGATGGGTCAAAGCTATTAATAAAAAGGTCAAACTGGGTCAGTTTTTAAAATAAATTAATATATGGTAATGTAGGTGTTATAAAATACATTTTGACACTTTACTAACTTGGTAATAAGTATTAGAACATGTATAAACATGTTCAGCCCGTCAAGTCCAGGTCTAAGGTCGGTTCGCAACCGAAAGTCCCAAAAGTTAACTTTTGCTTTGACTTTCAGTTCTAACCCGATTTAGCAACCTTAGCTTTTGATTCTAAGTTGCATTGTGACCATGTTTAGTTGTAGTATAATCCTCTAGAGTTATATCACATGGTTCATAGTAATCCGAGCATTTTGCAAGTATCCGTTAAATATGCCTAAAACGCCCTTTTAACACATAAAATGGTTTAAACATAATTTTGACATCAAAACTCAATACCTACTGATGTAATATCATTATTAGGACTATTTGGGATATTCATTCAGGTTGCAAACTAGGTTTAAGCTATAGTTTGCCCACTCTTCCTTTAAATGACGATATTGCCCTTTCGGCACTTTAAATGGGTTATAAACATTTTTATGAATCAAAACATCATACTTACTGATGCAATATATATCTTAACATATTTTGGTCATTCAAACCTGGTCACAACAACAGTTTTACTTAAATATCGTTTAAATCTTCATTTAACGACTTAATTGCCATTTCGGGGCATAATGTGGTTTAAAACCACATTGGAGCATTGAGACTTGATACCTACTGATTTCAAAACATATTTCAAAATTATTAACAGTGGGTACATGTCCAAAACTCAAATTCCCAAATAAGTTATCAATTATATGTGAAATGACCAAATTACCCTTCGGGACATAGTTTGATCTTAAACTATAAACCACGCATATAATTGATGTCCTATTGATATAACACCATAAAATAGGTATTTTTACAGAATGTTTATATTAATAACATCAGTTTACATATAAGCTCGTTTATTACATTTTAGAAATGACGAAAACGCCCTTTAAGGCAAGTTTGCTTTTATAAAACAAAGTACCATTGTGTACACTAAATGTTTTCGAAATGTTTTCAAAATGAGTCGGTTAAATGTATTTACCAGTGAAAACTGACGTATTTTCAAAAGACTAAGCGCAGGTGACAAGTATACGTAAGTAGGCTGGATGTACTCGGCGAAGCTTAAGAGGAATTGCAACCCTTTGCTTAGAAGGCCTTAGTCTGTCAAGTTTCATTTTGTATTCACATTTCGATCCGCCTGTGGATCTAGTTACAAGCGTTGTATTTATTATTTTGAACTTTGAACATTCAAACGTTTGTAATAGTAACTATCCAGACTTCCGCTGTGTATTATTGTATTGTTTGGTAATGATTATATCAACTTACGTCACGATATTCCCCAACCGGGCCCACCGGGTTACACGTGGAAATTAGGGGTGTGACAGCGCGGCACTAGGCGAATCAGATTGCTTAAGAGAATCTATAACAACTATTAATATGACAATATTTAATAAGTCTAATTTCCCATACAATCAAACAAAATATTTCAAATAGTCAATACAAATTTCATGTCTCTCAAACAAAACTAATCCGACAACCTAGATTTATTTAGTGAGTTTCTAGATGTCCTATCCGTTTGCAACATAAGCTAATCCATCAACCTGTCACATACGTTAAAATAAAAGTCAATATATAAAGTAAAGGTGAGCATACATGTTTAATAGCATAATAATAGCGATAAAGTGTTTACGCATAACCAGCATGTGACACGTAGATAAGCGAATCTAAGTATGCTAACAACAATGATACAAGCTAACCAACACGACTGCGAGATGGAGTTGCGCGATACGTGTTCACAACAGCGAACACGCACGTAAAGTTAATATGCGAGCCTTAACAACCCCCGAACCAATCGGGTGCTGAGTCCAAACTATAGTACTATCGTTGCTAAGGGTGGTCTGCAAGTCCTCATTATTTACACATAGTAAACAAACATTCAGCGATTCACGTATAACATGCAAGAGCGGTTAGCGTTAAAGAGTTTAGCGTTGTGTGTAGCGTGTTTTTGTATAGAGAACGTATGTAACACACAAAAGCGCGTTTAAGCAAAAAGGGTTCAAGTATACTCACAGTGGGTGCGTAAAAAGTAACTGAGAGCGGGGACGGAGTGAGGAGAGTGCGGGTCAGCCTGCGCGTAGAAACAGAAGTGCATCAGTCTTCTAGTGTGTTGAACAGTCGGACGGAGAGTTGTGCGGGAACAGACTATTTCGCACGAAATTGGAATTTTCATGCGGAAATGTCTGTTTTTGTGTCCAAAATCAAGTGGTTTCGCGTCTGTCTTCGAGAAATCGAGTGTTCATCCCTCCAACCTTAGGTTACTGATCAACCTAGCATCGGAGAGGTCTTTTGAGCGAGTGAGTCTCTTGTATGAACTCGGACTGGACCGTGTGAACCAAGTATGGTTCACGCGAGCCAGTCCAGATCGCATAAGTGACTGTTCTTGCGTTCGGTGCGTTCGGGACTAAGATTTCGTCTGAAACGGATGTATTTTCGAGTCCATTTCGTGACGGTTTCGACAGTGCTTCGTCCCACTGATTAGTGAACGAAACCTTAGTCCGTTGCTGTCCGTTTTTGTGTAAAATCGATTTAGAAAAACAGTTTTGTTAAGAAAAACACTTTGTGAGCTCGAAACAACAAGTTTTCAGATCTGAGAAGCCAAGGCTAACTCAAACATGCTCGGTTAAGTGTAGATCTTAGTAAAAATCAGAAGGTTTTCATGAAAAAGATGAAGGTTTTCGTAAAAAGAGAAGTTTAGATGAAATCGGAGATAATCTCGTGCAAAATCGTTGTATAAATCGTTGTGATTCTTGTGAAAAACGTAGTCTTCTTACTTGAAACAGAGAAAACGAGCTAGAGAGCGTTTTGGTGCGGAATGGCAGCAAGTTGGACTGAAAACAGAGGATTGTATTTATAGGCGGAGAGGAATGAGGGTGATCTGGTGGAATTTTCGCACGAAAATGGCTATTTTCGTGCCAAAAGTGTCATTTTCTGCCAAAAAGGCCATTTTCGCATGAAAATCACATTTTTACCAAAAAATGGAAATTTTCGCATGATCAAAACACGCAATTTTTACAAAAGAAACCTATGCTAGAAAAATTCCTAAAAATTATTAAAAATAAAACAGTGCGATAAAGCGAGCGAGAGCGTCGCGGGTGTTAAGGTATTAAATGCGTTTTAAATAAGCGATATAAATATGAATTAAAATTGATTAACCATTATATTTCGAATCTCATATTACAACGGACACAAAGGACGAAAACGATCGTACGGAACAACCGAGAAAAAGTCGGGTTGTTACAGTCACCCCTACTTTTGGAAATTTCGTCCCCAAATTTAAGTAATAGAGGTAACAAAGAGGTGCGGATATTTAGCCTTCAATCACTCTCGAGTTCCCAAGTGAACTCGGCGTCGCGTTTGCCTTCCCACCTGACCTTCACAATGGGAATGCGACTGCGTTGAAGCTTTTTGGTTTCTCGGTCTATGATTTCTACTGGTTTTTCCATGAAGTGCAGAGTCTTGTTTATTTGCAAATCTTCAAGTAGCACATGAAGATTTCCTTCGGCTAGACACTTTTTGAGGTTTGAGACGTGGAAAGTCGGATGTACGTTGCTGAGTTCTTTCGGTAATTCGAGTCGGTAGGCCACTTTGCCAATTCTTTACAGAATCTTAAAGGGAACCACGTATCGTGGCGCTAGTTCCCTTTCTTTCCAAATCGGATCACTCCTTTCCATGGTGAAACCTTTAAGAGAACGTGATCTCCAACTTCGAATTGCAGGGGCTTGCGGCGTTTATCGGCATAACTCTTTTGACAACTACGAGCTTTCAGGAGATTGTCTCTAATTTGGAGAATCTTGTCTGTCATTTCTTGTATTAACTCAGGACCAGTGATCTGAGCGTCCCCGATCTCATGCCAAACAATAGGCGATCGACATTTTCTACCGTATAGTGCCTCAAATGGTGCCATTTGAATACTAGTATGATAACTGTTATTGTACGAGAATTCTATTAAAGGTAAATGCGTATCCCAATTACCACCAAAGTCTATAACACACGATCGAAGCATGTCTTCAAGGGTGTGAATCGTACGTTCAGTCTGACCGTCGGTCTGGGGATGGAATGCGGTACTGAGATTAAGAGTCATACCGAGCGCGGATTGAAAATTTTCCAAGAGACGTGAAGTAAAGCGACCGTCTCGATCAGAGATGATGTCACGAGGTGTCCCTTGTCGACAAATGACTTCGTCGATGTAGATTCGTGCTAATCGTTCTACCTTAAAGTCTTCTCGTATGGCAATGAAATGAGCAGATTTCGTAAGACGATCGATGATAACCCAAATGCTATCATGACCAGAAGAGGTGCGGGGGAGTTTTGTAACAAAATCCATAGCTATACTCTCCCATTTCCACATCGGGATATCGGGTTGCTCGAGTAAGCCAGAGGATTGTTGATGTTCGGCTTTAACTTTCGCACAAGTTAAGCATTCGAAACATACAGAGCGATATCCTTTTTCATGCCCGGCCACCAATACCTGAACGGAGGTCCTGGTATATCTTGTCGACACGGGATGGATGGAATATCGAGACTTATGGGCCTCGGTCATTAATAACTCTCGAAGGTTATTGTGGCTAGGGATCTAAATGCGATCGAGAAAGTAATAGATACCATTAGACTTATTCTCCAACTGGATTTCGGCACCACATTTCATTTCCTCAAACAAGGTATTCTCAATGAAACATGCGTGTTGGGTTTCACGAATCAGGGTTACGAGTCTATTCTGGGCTTGGACGTCGTGAACGCTATACACATAGCTTCGTCGACTAAGAGCATCGGCTATGACATTTGCTTTGCCGGGATGGTAGCGTATCTCACAATCATAGTCGTTGAGAAGTTCAACCCATCTGCGTTGGCGCATGTTTAGTTCTTTCTGGTTAAAGATGTGTTGTAAGCTCTTATGGTCGGTGAAGACCGTACATTTTGTATCATAAAGGTAGTGTCGCCATATCTTTAATGCAAAAACAACTGCACGAGCTCGAGATCATGGGTAGTGTAGTTCTTCTCGTGGATTTTGAGTTGTCGAGACGCATACGCGATAACCTTGTCTCGTTGCATGAGAACACAACCGAGACCCAGGTGTAACAACTCTAAATTTTGTTGTTATCTCTTTTCCTTTGTTTTCCTATTTGTAATCTCGAGATTCGGTTTATAAGAAAAGTTTATGTTAATTAATTACAATTATGTATGTTACATCGCATCTAATCGCTTATTAAATCGCATCGCTAATCTCAACGCATCGCAACTCGTAGTTAATTATATGGTTTTACGTTATTTATGTGTTATGTATGTTTGTGGTTATGATTAGCTCGCTACCGCATCGTTATCGCACACTCAAATCGCTTAATCGCGCTATTATATCAATTATAACAGTTAAGATAACTAATTATTACGAACCAAATTTTCCAAACGAACTCTTAACGCGAAATCTGCAAACGAAACTTGGTCACCAGGCCAAGTTCGGCCGAACTTGACTACCACAAGTTCGCCTGAACTTGCCTGAGACACAAGAATCCTCATTTGTCCCCAAGTTCGCTCGAACTTGTACAAATATGTACAAGTTCGGTCCGAACTTGACTGATAATCCATGAATAACAAGCAAGTTCGCCCGAACTTGCATAAATTTCATGCAATTTCGACCGAACTTGACTCCACCAGCTCTCATTTTTGCCTTCACCTATAAATACTCAGCCCCATTCTCTCATTTGAACTTGTTGTAAGTTCGCCCAGAGCTCTCAAACCCGAAACCCTTTGTTTCCTAAGTAAGAATCAACCCGATTTCAACTACAATTATGTTCAACAACGTTTTACAACGATTTTGCACAAGGCATTGCCTTCGTTTTCTTCAAATCTCTTCTGTTTACAAAAATCTTCATCTTTTTCCCCAAAACTTCTGTTTTCACTTAGATCTATACTAGATCAGAGGAAAACCTTTTAAAAACCTTGATTTTTACACCATTTTCGGACTAATGACGTACGTTTCGTTCACTTTGAGTGGAAGATCTCAGATCCGGAAGCACAAGGACGAAATCGTCACTTTACACAAGCTGGACTAACCCGTACGAACCTTCAAGTTCGCCCGGATTAGCCCGAGTTTCTGTAAAATGGCTAAGTTCGCTCCAAAAGACCTCTCCGGCCTAAGCTTTACTCAGTGGCTTAAGGTTGGAGGGATGAGCACTCGATTTTCTCAGCAAATGACGCGAAAACGCAAGATTTTGGACCCGAAAATATCAAGTTCGCTCGAGATTTAACTAATTTTATGCAGCTCAGGAGTCAAGTTCGCTCGAACTTGCCCATCTGGGTCAAGTTCGGCCGAACTTGAGCCAAGACTTCACAAAGAATCAACAAGTACGCTCGAACTTGTCAAAGTTTCTTAGGAAACCTTGCAAGTTCGCTCGCACTTGTCACTCTCCCAAATCCAACCCGCAAGTTCGCCCGAACTTGACAAGCTTGCTAAGAAACTTGCCAAGTTCGACCGAACTTGTCTCAACATCTCCACTGGTTAAACAAGTTCGCTTGAACTTGTATGTCTACATACAAGTTCGGTCGAACTTGCCTACTGTTCAATCCAAACTTAACCGTTTCAGCTTTTTGGAGACTGATGCACTTCCGTTCGCGTATGCAGGCAGATCCGACCTCCTCTTCACCTCTCGACAGTCGTCTACCCTCTCCTAAACGCACCGACAGTGAGTATACTTGACAGTTTTCGCTTTAGTGCACTATTTGGGTGTTAAATACGTTCCTATATCAAAATCACCTCACAAATCAAACTGTTTATCACACGCGAATAATCTGATTATATATGCTCAATACATGATACTAGAAACATGTGACTAGGACTTATTTTTGTTAACTTGCCTCCTTAGCTAGTATGGTACTATAGTGTGGCTAACACCCGACGGGGTCTAGTTAGGATGGACGCACAAGCCTTCTCACGGTAGTTAGCATGAGAAATAAGCCTATGTTTATCTGTGTGATGTGTTTTGGCGTATCATGATATGTAATTAGACTATTTTGCGTACGGTTTCTCTATTATGAGTATTACTAAAACCTGTATGCTCACCTTTACTTAATTATATTGACTTGTATTTTAGCGTATGTAACAGGTTGAGGATTTAACTTGGATGCTTGGATTTAGCTTTTCGTAGTTTAGTTTGTTTTTGTTTTGTTTCCAAATGTAATAAATCTAGGGAAAATCAAACCCGATTAGTTTTGTGGGAAAAACAAGTTTCTGTAATGATTATTTTGAAATATTGTGTTTAATGGTATGGGACGTTAAATGTTAAATGATGTTGATAGATAATTGTTATGGATTTCTCATGAGACAATCCGGTCGCCTAGTGCCACTAACCCTGATGTATCCGCCATCGCTTGGGGTGTGACAGATTGGTATCAGAGCAGTCCATAACCTTAGGATAATAGATAGAATTGCCATGATTCGACCTAGTAGCATGTCTAAGTACCCTATTGACCTATCTTTGACTTAAATGTTAAACTACTTGCCATAAATACTTAAATGTGCCTTTCCTAAGGCTAATACAATATACACGCTTGGAAAAGCTCGTATCACACAAAACGAGTGATCAAGTCGAGAATAGGTGTGAAAACCGAGAACTCTCGATGAGATCATTCACTCCGTGTAATCTCTATCACACGAGATACCTTTGTTGAGTTAGGAGTGATATCCAAACCTCAACGAAAATCTCCATTTCTATCTAGTGGAACGCCCGTTGTGATCGGTGCGCGTTAGCCACAACTAGGAACGACGTTGCTAAGTTAGGGTGAAACCCGCATCTTAGTAACAAATTCCGCCTTTCGATTTTCAATCTCACCAAAGTCTCGATTATTCTGATGGTTTGGAACGCGTAGTAACCGGAAGGATAATGCCGTTAGCCGCTTGCGGTGAGAGCATCTATCTATTAGGCCAAAGCGTGGGTCCAAAGTCAAAGATGATCGAACCACTTTGGGTAGTCAACGTCTCAAAACCCCGGACACTCCCAATTGATTTAAGCCTATATCGTCGATTTACGCATCATCGAGTTTACTATTATTTATGTGTTTAAAATTTTGAGAAATTTTCGCTTTATTCGATTTCTCACTTTATTTATTTCCCGCATTATCGATTTCTCGCTTTATCACTTTACGCTCCTTAAATGCATGCACAACTCGCACAACTCTCGTAATCTAAAACGCTAATTAATACACCAACCAAACTAATCGCTTAACTCGCTTACGCCTACGAGGACATGTGTACCTCATGCGCGGTATTATCTCGCTTATATCTCGCTTATATCTCGCATCTCATATCGTGCTATGCATAATGGTTAAGTAGGAGTGAATACGTGCAAAATATGTGCTTATGTGCTTACGTGTTTATGTGCCTACGTGTTTATGTGTTTACGTGGATACGTGCTTATGTGTTTAGGAATGGCCATAGGAATGGGCGCATCATGACATAGTTTCTAAGGCATTAGCTTCAAAGGGGCACCATTAAACTAGTACCCGTAGTGCCCGTTGCATGCCATTCTTCGTAGTATACCTAACAATCAGCCCTTTGAATTGAATAAGCGAGGCTTTCCCGATAGAAAGATTTGCATGGGAAAGCCTTCCTATTCAAACTCTTGATCCTCGTGGTCAGAGGAGAGCCCGGAGGAAAGTTACCAGGTAGCCTCACCCGTGAACCACGAACTACACAAATTTGACAACCTCACCCCCTTTCATTGACTTATCCGAACCGAATGACTATTTTAAACATAAACTTATTATAATCGAATCTCATCCTATCAAATCCTTCAATGTAGATGTCGTCAATGGGATCACATACCAGGAGGAATATCCAGCGCAACAACGCCGATAAGCGTATTGCTACAATGGTAGCCAAGGAAATAGCTAAAGTTATCCCGCAAATCGTCTCAGAAATTCATGCTGTGAGCAGTAACTCATCGGTCGACTCGAAAGATGAAAACCCCAAGCCACGATTCAGTTTCAAAAATTTCAAGGCTTGTGCACCTCTCGCCTTCACAGGCAACGATGGACCGACTGCTATGTTCAATTGGTTTGACGCCATTGAGGTCACCTTTAGGCGAAGTGGATGCCCCGATGACCTTCGCACGGTGAACTATACCGGAGTCTTCCAATCCCGTGCTCTCGACTGGTGGACCGCCGAAAGGAATAGGCGCGGCAATGATGAAGCCTATAATCTGTCTTGGGAGGAACTCAAGGAAGTGATGATGAAGGAGTTCTGTCCTCCGCACGAGTTTAGAAGCTCGAGAATGAGTTTTGGGGTATAAAACAAGATGGTCCCGACAATGCTGGATTTACCGCTCGATTCAAGGTTTTGAGCATCATCTGTCCCAGCCAAGTTGATACTACTGAGAAAGCTATCAACAAGTATATCTGTGGTCTACCCGAATGTATCGCGAATTTTGTGAAAGTTGCTTGTACTACAACCATCGAGGAAACCTACATGCTCGCCACTGAGATCAATGATCAACGAGTTCAAGATGGTTACTTCAAGAACTATGTGAAAGTCGCCAATCAAGCTGTCACCGAACCAACTGCTGCTATTGTACCATCCAGTGACCCGAAAGGAAGCGTCAGGGACGCAAAAGAGGAAACCCTAGCAAGAGCTACGCCGCTGCTACACCGCTCAACTCTCAGCCTTACCAGGCTCCTACTCAGGACGCACCCCCAGCTAAACGTGCGTACACCGGCCCTCACCAACTATGCCCTAAGTGCACATACCATGACGTGGTGGGTAAAAACTGCCATTTTTGCACAAACTGCAATACTGTCACTTTACTGCTAGTTGCCGTACCGGCCCTCGCCAAGCAGCTCCTCAAGCACCAGCACTGCCAGCTCCTCAGCATACTCCCCAGAACAACCAGCAACAACAAGCAGCTCCAAGAGCACGTGTGTGTTACGTGTGTGGTGACCCTAACCACTTTGCAAATGTCTGCCCAAACCGTACCGTGAAGCAAGAGCCGCAGCAACAACAGCCCCAGCAACAGCCACCACCGCAGCCTCAGCAGCAACAACAAGCTGCGCGTGGAAGGGCTTTCAACCTGAATCACCGCCAGGCCCAGAATGACAACAATGTTGTCAATGGTACGTTCCTCGTTAATGGTATTTATGCTTCATGTTTATTTGATATTGGTGCCGATAATTGTTTTGTATAATTCGAAAATCTTTTAAAATGTAAGCGCGCTAAACTCCCAAGACTTTCGATGTGGAAGTCGCCACCGGAAGAACCGTTACCGTTAATTCCGTCCTACGTGGTTGCTCTCTCGATCTCAACAACCATGTCTTCTCGATCAATCTCATACCTATGCAGTTAGGTAGCTTCAATATCATAGTAGGTATGGATTTTCTTCGTGAAAATCATGCCGGAGTTGTATGCTTCGATGAGATGATTCGCTTCCCTCTCCCTAACGGTTATAACTCCATGTTTATGGTGAAACTCCCTCAAAGAAGTTGATGCTTTTGTCATGTACTCGAGCACACAAATGCTTGCAAAAGCGATGTGTTGCTTTCCTCGCCCATATCGTGAACCCGGAGAAAGAAAAGAAAACTTATAAAGATATCTCGTTGTTTGTGAATTTCCTAAAGTCTTTCCCGACGATTTACCCGGTTTACCCCCTACTCGAGATGTCGAATTCCGTATCGACTTAGTTCCCGGTGCTACTCAAAGCTCCCTATCGTCAAGAGCTTCTTGATAAAGGTTTCATGCGCCCGAGCACTTCGCCATGGGGCGCACCTGTTCTTTTCGTGAAAAAGAAGGATGGAACTTTCCGTATGTGCATCGATTATCGTGAACTTAACAAACTCACGATAAAGAACCGCTAATCCTCTTCCTATATCGACGACTTATTTGATCAGCTTCAAGGTGCTACTTGCTTTTCTAAGATCGATTTACGTTCCGGCAATCATCAGTTACGCGTATTGGAAGAAGACATTCCGAAAACCGCCTTTCGTACTCGCTATGGCCATTTCGAATTCGTGGTCATGCCTTTTGGTCATACCAATGCACCCGCGGTCTTCATGGATTTGATGAACCGTGTGTGTAAAGCTTTCCTAGATCGTTTCGTCAATGTGTTTATCGATGACATCCTTATCTATTCGAAGTCGAAAGACGAACACGCGCGCCATCTCTGTTTAGTCCTCGAACTTCTTCAAGGTAATCGTCTTTATGCTAAGTTCTCTAAATGTGAATTCTGGCTCGAAGAAATCCAATTTCTCGGCCATATTGTAAATAGTCAAGGAATTCATGTCGACCCTGCAAAGATCGAAGCCGTCAAGAACTGGATTACACCGAAGAATGCTTCCGAAATCCGTTCATTTCTTGGATTGGCGGGTTACTACCGTCGATTCATCGCCGACTTCTCGAAAATCTCCGTCCCGCTTACCGCCTTAACTCATAAAGATAAACCTTCTGTTTGGGATTCCAAGCAAGAGGAAGCTTTTCAAACTCTCAAGCGTATGCTATGCAACGCTCCTGTGCTCGATTTACCCGACGAAATGACAATTTCATTGTTTACTGCGATGCCTCAAACCTTGGTCTTGGTTGTGTTCTCATGCAACGAGACAAGGTTATCGCGTATGCGTCTCGTCAACTCAAAATCCACGAGAAAAACTACACAACCCACGATCTCGAACTCGGTGCAGTTGTTTTTGCATTGAAGATATGGTGACACTACCTTTACGGCACTAAGTGTACGGTCTTCACCGACCATAAGAGCTTACAACATATCTTCAATCAAAAGGAACTGAATATGCGCCAACGCAGATGGGTTGACTTCTCAACGGTTACGATTGCGAGATACGCTACCATCCTGGCAAAGCAAACGTCGTCGCCGATTCTCTAAGTCGACGAAGCTATGTATATAGTGTTCGTGACTCTCAAGCTTTGAATGATCTTGAAATCATGATTCGCTCCACCCAATTTGCTTGCTTTAACGAGAATACTTTGGAGGAAGAAATGAAATGTGGTGCCGAAACTCAACTCGTTGTCAAACCTAACGGTATCTATTATTATCTCGATCGCATTTGGATTCCCAGAGTGATAATCTTCGTGAATTGCTAATGACCGAAGCCCATAAATCTCGATATTCCATTCACCCCGGTGCCGACAAGATGTACTAGACCTTCGTCCTAAAACTGGTGGCCAGGCATGAAAAAGAATATCGCGTGTACGTTTCAAAGTGCTTAACCTGCTCGAAGGTTAAAGCCGAGCATCAAAGGCCCTCTGGCTTACTCGAGCAACCCCAAATCCCGATGTGGAAGTGGGAGAGTATAGCTATGGACTTTGTTACCAAACTTCCCCGCACTTCCTCTGGTCACGATAGCATTTGGGTTATCGTTGATCGTATTACTAAATCCGCGCACTTTATTGCTATACGAGAAGACTTTAAGGTAGAATGGTTCTCAGTACTACTCTCAATCTCAGTACCGCTTTTCACCCTCAAACTGACGGTCAGACTGAGCGCACTATCCGCACCCTCGAAGACATGCTTCGTGCGTGCATCACAGATTTCGGTGGTAACTGGGATACGCATTTACCTTTAATTGAATTCTCGTACAATAATAGTTATCATACCAGCATTCAAATGGCTCCTTCTGAGGCACTGTATGGAAGAAAATGTCAATCGCCTATTGGATGGCACGAGATTGGAGAAGCACAAATCACCGGTCCCGAGCTGATTCAAGAAATGACGGACAAGATCCTCCAGATCAGAGACAATCTCTTGAAAGCTCGGAGTCGCCAAAAGAGTTACACCGATAAACACCGCAAGCCCCTACAGTTCGAAGTAGGAGATCACGTTCTCCTAAAGGTTGCACCTTGGAAGGGAGTGGTCCGCTTCGGGAAGAAAGGAAAGCTAGCGCTTCGATACGTAGGACCCTTTAAGATTCTGGAAAGAATCGGCAAAGTGGCATGTCGTCTCGAACTACCGGCGAACTTAACAACGTCCAAACGACTTTCCATGTGTCTAACCTCAAGAAATGCCTAGTCGAAGAAAATCTCCATGTACCTCTCGAAGATCTGCAAATCAACGAGACTCTCCATTTCGTGGAAAAGCCTGTCGAGATCATGGACCGAGAAACCAAGAAGCTACGGCGCTCTCGCATCCTTATCGTGAAGGTCCGATGGGAAGGCAAACGCGGCACAGAGTTCACTTGTGAATTGGAAAGTGACATGAAGGCTAAGTACCCGCACCTCTTTATTACGGCCACTACTTAAATTTCGAGACGAAATTTCCTAAAGTAGGGGAGACTGTAACAACTCTAAATTTTGTTGTTATCTCTTTTCCTTTGTTTTCCTATTTGTAATCTCGAGATTCGGTTTATAAGAAAAGTTTATGTTAATTAATTACAATTATGTATGTTACATCGCATCTAATCGCTTATTAAATCGCATCGCATCGCAACTTGCAGGTAATTATATGGTCTTGTGTTATTTATGTGTTATGTATTTTGTGGTTATGATTACGCTCGCTACCGCATCGCTCTCGCACACTCAAATCGGTAAATCGTGCTATTACGTCAATTATAACGCTTAATATAACTAATTAATACGAACCGAATTGCCAAACGAACTCTTAACGCGAAATCGGCAAACGAAACTTGGTCACCAGGCCAAGTTCGGCCGAACTTGACTACCACAAGTTCGCCCGAACTTGCCTGAGACATAAGAATCCTCATTTGTCCCCAAGTTTGCTTGAACTTATACAAATATGTACAAGTTCGGCCGAACTTGACTGATAATCCATGAATAACTAACAAGTTCGCCCGAACTTGCATAAATTTCATGCAAGTTCGACCGAACTTGACTCCACAAGCTCTCATTTTTGCCTTCACCTATAAATACTCAGCCCCATTCTCTCATTTAACTTGCTGTAAGTTCGCCCAGAGCTCTCAAACCCGAAACCCTTTTCTAAGTAATAATCAACCCGATTTCAACTACAATGATGTTCAACAACGATTTTGCACAAGGCATTGCCTTTGTTTTCTTCAAATCTCTTCTATTTACGAAAATCTTCATCTTTTTCCATCAAAACTTCTGTTTTCACTCAGATCTATACTAGATCTGAGCAAAACCTTTTAAAAACCTGGATTTTACACCATTTTCGGCCTAATGACGTACGTTTCGTTCACTTTTGAGCGGAACGAGGCGTTGTCAAAGCTAGATCTCAGATCCGGAAGCATAAAAATAAAATCGTCACTTTACACAAGTTGAACTAACCCGTACGAACCTTCAAGTTCGCCCGGATTAGCCCGAGTTTCTGTAAAATGGCTAAGTTCGCTCCAAAAGACCTCTCCGGCCTAAGCTTTACTCAGTGGCTTAAGGTTGGAGGGATGGGCACTCGATTACCTCAGCAAACGACGCGAGAACGCAAGATTTTGGACCCAAAAACATCAAGTTCGCTCGAGATTTAACTAATTTTATGCAGCTCAGGAGTCAAGTTCGCTCGAACTTGCCCATCTGGGTCAAGTTCGGCCGAACTTGAGCCAAGACTTCACAAAGAATCAAAAAGTTCGCTCGAACTTGTCAAAGTTTCTTAGGAAACCTTGCAAGTTCGCTCGAACTTGTCACTCTCCCAAATCCAACCCGCAAGTTCGCCCGAACTTGACAAGCTTCCTAAGAAACTTGCCAAGTTCGACCGAACTTGTCTCAACATCTCCACTGGTTAAACAAGTTCGCTCGAACTTGTATGTCTACATACAAGTTCGGCCGAACTTGCCTACTGTTCAATCCAAACTTAACCGTTTCAGCTTTTCGGAGACTGATGCACTTCCGTTCGCGTATGCAGGCTGATCCGGCGCTCCTCTTCACCTCTCGACAGTCGTGTACCCTCTCCTAAACGCACCGACAGTGAGTATACTTGACCAGTTTTTGCTTTAATGCACTATTTGGGTGTTACATACGTTCCTATATCAAAATCACCTCACAAATCAAACTGTTTATCACACGCGAATAATCTGATTTTATATGCTCAATACGTGATACTAGAAACATGTGACTAGGACTTATTTCTGTTAACTTGCCTCCTTAGCTAGTATGGTACTATAGTGTGGCTAACACCCGACGGGGTCTAGTTAGGATGGACGCGCAAGCCTTCTCACGGTAGTTAGCATGAGAAATAAGCGTATGTTTATCTGTGTGATGTGTTTTGGCGTATCATGATATGTAATTAGACTATTTCGCGTACGGTTTCTCTATTATGCTAGTATTACTAAAACCTGTATGCTCACCTTTACTTAATTGTAATGACTTGTATTTTAACGTATGTAACAGGTTGAGGATTTAACTTGGATGCTTGGATTTAGCTTTGCTTAGTTTAGTTTGTTTTTGTTTAGTTTCCAAATGTAATAAATCTAGGGAAAATCAAACCCGATTCGTTTTATGGGAAAAACAAGTTTCTGTAATGATTATTTTGAAATATTGTGTTTAATGGTATGGGATGTTAAATATTAAATGATGTTGATAGATAACTGTTATGGATTTCTCATGAGACAATCTGGTCGCCTAGTGCCACTAACCCCGATGTTTCCGCCATCGGTTGGGGTGTGACACCAGGTTAGAGGCATCGCAATAA
The DNA here is from genome assembly GCA_947069175.1 of Scalesia atractyloides. Classification (NCBI taxonomy): domain Eukaryota; kingdom Viridiplantae; phylum Streptophyta; class Magnoliopsida; order Asterales; family Asteraceae; genus Scalesia; species Scalesia atractyloides. The sequence continues at coordinate 73,579,623 of CAMTDV010000004.1, read as the reverse complement.
ACAACGAAATCGTCGTCTCCGTCGGGAAGTGCGAGAATGGATGCGTCGCAAAGCATGCGCTTGAGAGTCTGAAAGGCTTCCTCCTGTTCGGAACCCCAAACAAAAGGTTTATCCTTATGAGTCAAGGAGGTGAGAGGTACGATGATTTTGGAAAAGTCGGCGATGAATCGGCGGTAGTAACCCGCTAATCCGAGGAAAGAACGGATTTCGGACGTATTCTTCGGGGTATTCCAACTCTTTACAGCTTCGATTTTAGTGGGATCGACGTGAATTCCTTGGTCATTACGGTCGTGACCGAGATATTGAACTTCATTAAGTCAAAATACACACTTGGAGAACTTGGCGTAAAGACGGTTTCCTTGAAGAAGTTCGAGAACTAAACGGAGATGTCGCGCGTGTTCGGCTCTCGACTTCGAGTAAATGAGGATATCATCGATAAAAACAATGACGAAACGATCCAAGAAAGCTTTGCACACATGGTTCATCAAATCCATGAAGACCGCGGGTGCGTTTGTGAGACCAAAAGCCATGACCACGAATTCAAAATGGCCATAGTGAGTACGAAAGGCGGTTTTCGGAACGTCTTGCTCATGTACACGTAGTTGGTGATATTCGGAGCGTAAATCAATCTTCGAAAAACAAGTAGCGCCTTGAAGTTGATCAAACAAATCATCGATTCGAGGAAGACGGTAGCGGTTCTTTATCGTGAGTTTGTTAAGTTCACGATAATCGATGCACATTCGGAACGTCCCATCTTTCTTTTTCACAAAAAGAACGGGTACGTCCCACGGTGAAGTGCTCGGGCATATGAAGCCTTTATCAAGTAATTCTTGGAGTTGGCTAGATAGCTCATGCATTTCGTTTGGTGCAAGGCGATAGAGAGCTTTAGCGACGAGTGTAACACCGGTGATCAGATCAATACGAAACTCGACATCACGAGTAGGGGGTAGATCAGGTAAGTCGTCTGGAAAAACGTTAGGAAATTCACAAACAACGGGTACGTCTTTCAAGGTTTTATTTTCCTTCTCCGGGTTCATGATGTGGGCTAGAAAAGCTATGCACTGCTTGCGCAGACACTTGTTCGCTTGGGTACATGACAAAAGCATCAACTTCTTTGAGGGAGTTTCACCGTAACCATGTAGCTAATCTCCGTTAGGAAGAGGGAAGCGAATCATTTTATCGAAACAAACGACTTCAGCACGATTCTCGCGGAGAAAATCCATGCCTACTATGACATCAAAACTACCTAATTGCATAGGTATGAGATCGATCGATAAGCTGTGATTGTTGAGTTCGAGAGTACAATCACGTAGAACGGAGTTAACGGTAATGGTTCTTCCGGTGGCGATTTCGACGTCGAAGGTCCTTGGGAGGTTAGCGTGTTTACATTTTAAAAGATTTTCGAATTCTAACGATATAAAACAGTTATCGACTCCAATATCAAATAAGCAAGAAGCATAAATACCATTAATGAGGAACGTACCGTTGACAACATTGTTGTCGTCCTGAGCCTGGCGGTATTGATGTTGAAAGCTCTTCCACGCACAGCCTGTGGTTGTTGCTGCTGCTGGGGCTGTGGTGGTTGTTGCTGAGGCTGCTGCTGCTGCGGTTCTTGTTTGACGGCATGGTTTGGGCAAGCATTGCTGAAATGATTTGGGTTACCACATGTGTAACATGCACGGGCCTGAATTGCTGGTGCATTCGGTGCTTGGTTAACGGGAGCAGCATTGAGAGGAGCTGGCGGTGCTGCGAGAGCGGGATGAGCTTGCTGGCGTGGAACAGTGCGGTAGTGCACCGTGAAGTGCCCATAGATGTTGCAGTTGGCACAAAAGCGGCAGTTTCCTCCAACTGCATGATGATAAGTGCACTTGGAGCATAAGGGGTGAGGTCCAGTGTACGCACGCTTAACAACTGGTGCGTTGGGAGTAGCAGCTTGGCGAGACTAGGAGTTCGGTGCTGGGACTACTGTGCAGTTCTTGTCGTTACCCTTTCGCTTGCGGTTCTGATTACTTGACTTGGAGGCTTGAGGTGGTGCGATGTCAACGCTTGGCTCGGTAGTAGCTTCGTTGAGATTCTTGGTCGAGGTCTTGAAATAATCAGCTTGGACTCGCTTGTCGTTGATCTCAGCGGCTATCTAGTAAGTCTCCTCGATGGTAGTAGGTCGAGCTGCCTGGACAAAATCGGCTACGCGGTCTGGTAAGGCACGGAGATACTTCTTGATTGCCTTTTTGCTAGTATCCACCTGACCTGGCAGATAAGGCTGAGCTGCTTGAAACGAGCGGTGAGACCAGCATTGTCACCACCATTTTTCTTGATACCCAAAAATTCATTTTCCAACTTCTGAATTTCGTGAGGTGGGCAGAACTCTTTGATCATGAGCTCCTTAAGTTCTTCCCACACGAGAGAGTAAGCTTCGTTGTTACCGCACCTGTTGCACTCGGCGGTCCACCAGTCAAGTGCACTTGACTAAAAGACTCCAGTGGCGTTAACAGTGCGGAGATTTTCAGGGCATCCGCTTTGTCGGAAGGTGACTACAATCGAGTCGAACTAATGAAACAACTTGGTTGGCCCGTCTTTGCTGGTGAATGCTGTAGGACCGTAGGCTTTAAACTGCTTGAAGCTGAAGCGAGATTTCGGAGCATCGTTCTTGGAATCAACCGATGAGTTGCTGCTGACCGCTTGAATTTCGCTGACAATTTACGGGATCACCTTAGCCATTTCCTTGGCTACGAGAGAGGCGATGCGTTTGTCGGCGTTGTTGCGTTGAGCGGTACGACGAGTGTGAGATCCCATGTATGCCATCTAAAGACAAAGATTGGATGAGATTCGATTATAATGGGTTTTGATTAAAAATTTGCGTTTTACAACATATACTTATTATTATTGTTCACATAAGACACATAATCATGTAAGCACGTATCCACATAAGCATATAAGCACGTAATCACATAATCATGTAAGCACATAAGCACATATTTTGCACGTGTTCACCTTAAATAAAAATCATGCGTAGCGCGTATGAGATGCGAGTAGTATAAGCGTAATAAGCGAGATAAGCGAGTAATCCCGCGTATGAGGACATCCGCGTAAGAGATTTGAGCGTTTTGGTTTGGTTAGTGATTATTTAGCGTTTTAGATTGCGAGAGTTGTGCGAGTTGTGCGCATTTTCGTAAAGCGAAAGGCGATAAAACGAGAAATCGATGAAATGAGAAATCGATAAAGCGTAAAATTTTCAAGTTTAAACACATAAAAAATATTAAAACTCGATGATGCGTAAAATCGGCGATTGCAGGCTTAAAACAAATGGAGCGTCCTGGGTTTTGAGACAGCGACTACCCAAAGTAGTTCGACCATCCCTTTGAGTTCGGGCACACGCTTTGGCCTAATAGGTGAATGCTCTCACCGCCTCGCGGCTAACGGCATTACCCTTCCGGTTACTACTTATCCCGAGTCATCGAAATGATTCAAGTCAGGCCCGCTCTCCCATGACGCATATTTATGTTTTTACATTGTTATAAACAAATAACCTGTAACACTTTTGAACTATGAGACCAAACAAAACTATTCATGAGCGGTGGATGTTTGCTAAAGTAATGTGAGCAGCTGCCATTGATCGGTTCAGTAAGGGCAATTCTATTTCTTTTTACGTGGACCTATTTTTTTAGCATATATACAATTCCACACATGATAAAACATAAAATGAATATTGATTGAGAGGTCACTGGTGCCCCCAATGAAGGTTGGCGCAGGTTTAAAACTCGAGAACGGAAAGCTTCATCATTTGGTTGTTTTGTTTTTTTTTTATATTAAAATCCTTTAGACCAATAATATATTAGATCATGCATAGTCGTTGGGTGTATAATGTCCCATCCTTGGGCGTTGTCCGCCACGTGTCGTCCTAGTCAACAAATTGACGTTTTTCTAAAATTGGTGTAGTAGGGATGTTAAGCTTAAGAATGATAGCCTCATTAGTTTCCTTTGTTTAAATACCAAGTAAAAGAGGTATTTCCTATCATTTTGCATAAGGCTGTAAACAAACCAAACATTCAGCAAACAGTTCGTAAACCGTTCGAAATAAAGTTCATTTGTGTTTGTTCATTTATGTTCATTAATGTCGGTGATGTGTTCTATAGTTCCCTAGTATTTTTCATTTTTATATTTATTTAAATACTTTGAAATTTCTACAAATTATATATTTTCGTGTTAAAATTAGTTTGTGAACATTTGTGTCCGCTACCTAAAATTAACTAATAAATACAAACAAGTTCATTTCCTTAATAAGTGAACACAAACATAAAATTTGTTCATAAGTGTTTTATAAACGGTTGGCAAACACATAGATACGGGAATAAACTCTCCAGCTAGTTTTGTAATTATAACAAAACTAAGATACTGGTATACTAAATTGTCGATGAAAACTGTAAGTTATCGAATAATCTTATGACAATTAAATCTTTAAACTCTGCTACACATCATAAAACTTTATTTTTCCTCCCCAGAACTCAGTAGCACACTTTCAGAAAATGAATTCAAAACTATTTAGATTAAAACTGTAGTTTACTTTTTATAAAGAAATTAAAAATGTAGAAACCAGATGTAGCAGCTATGAGAAATAAAAGTATCGTCACAGCTGTAACGAATGGTCTCAAATTGGTTTTCCAACATGTAACAGCATCAAAAATCAAGATTACAAGATACTTGACTAGTCTGGTTACAAAATTAAATAGCAAACGAGCTAAAAAAAGAAGAAATGTAGAGCCTAAATGGAACAGATGTGAGCATGAGAAAAGCAACATATCTGTAACGATAGGTTCAGTTAATATTCCAAACAAGTAACGATATCAGCCATCGATATATGCAGCAGATATCTGACTAATGTCTGGTAATCAAATGCTATCAAAAGTAAAATATGAGGTTTTCGTAGATCTAATCGGAGAAAAAAGTGAAGGCGATATCATCGATGGATGAGACATACATATTTGTTTAGGGTTTTGATTGCTGCTGTTTACTTATAGCCGTTTGTTATTCTAGGGTTTGTGATTCTATATCGGGCCTCCCATGAGTTAGAGCATGTGGGCCGTTTTAGCTTATTAAGTTTTGTTTAAATTAAACCCTTTTTTCTAACGGTAAATTTGAATCAATGACGGACAACTTGAGTATCATCGTGCCACCAGCAGAACCACCCGATCATATCCATCTCCACTAGGCATAATGCTTAACCTATGACCTATTAGTCTCAAAGCTTTATCTCACCTCCAAGATGCCACTATGTTATAAAGTCATGGGCAAATTAAACTTCTTGTAACCTTAGATTTAGAAATTTAGAGGTGCACATAATAATGATGTGCATTGACGACCCATGAATTATTTTATGTAGATGCGGATGAGGGGTTCAATTTCAAGGGATGCGATCGGTTTTTTGTTTAAAAAATACACTAATTATTTTCAAAGTGTATGGGTCCACCCTTGCCGTTCGTTAACCAGACCGATTAAAGCATTAACCGGGCTTTTTTGGAAAACAATTTACCCATATTTTTTTATAATTTTTTGAATATATGTTCAATTCAAAACTTATGACATTTTTTAGTAAGACTCACTTTGTTGATAGAAATTTCTTGTATTATATAGAGTATAATATATGTAATCAGATTGAATGAACATAAGAACAATGTGGAGGGGTTCGGTGAGTCAACGTTACCCAATTCACTATTTGGTGTTTTTAAGTGATGATTGGTTGATGTGCACCTTGACGTTAACTGGAAAACGATCGTGGTTCTTTTGCTGGTTCGATTCTTCAAATTTCATTGGATATTGGTGTGATTAATTCACAATGTCCGTGCATTGACCCATCTTCTTAGGATCTTCACCTTCTTGCTATGTTTGACCCGACAAGTATTTGCCCAACCAGCATACATTGTGTGCCTTCCGCTTAGTAATTCTTGTTTGCTTAACTTTTTTTTTGAACGACGAAACTTCTATATATAATATAGAAACATGCCATAAGCAACTGAAAACCCGACAAATTACAAAATTACATCACGAACATTGAATCAAACAATCTTTCCCAATTAAGGTTACAAAATTTTGATCTATTACATCCAAAGAAAAGAATTTTCTTTGACCAGGTTCCCTGTTCGGTTGAAGTTGATTTGGTGACCATTGAAAGTTTACCTGTTTGATCTTTTGGAATTCATATAAATGATTTAGGGATGTAGGATTTGAACACATGTATAATTAAAAGTAGTATCTATATCGAATGTTCATATTTCTATTGTAATCAAAATAAATAAAGTCTTTACAATATGTAACAATGTATACACTACATGAGTCGCTACATTTAAAAAGTGTATATGTTCCCAAATTCTTTATACTAAATTTCCCTTACTATGGCACTTGTAGATCATGGTTATCTTGTGTCAGTTTGCATATAATTTAGGTCTCATGATAGGGCTATGATTATGGATTGCTGCCACAACAATCGAAAGAGATTGCAGAGGCGATATAATTGATTTGTAACGAAGATCATACACGCCATCACGTACTTCCACCAATTTTAAAAGCGGTACACTTTGCTTACAACCCTGCAAACATGCAGAACCATCAATAAACATGTGAAATAATCAAATAGATGTGACCCTTTCAATCCATATACTATATAAGTCGATTTGGGTTATTTTTTATCGCGTCAAATATGTCCAAAGCGTATTTTGGGTAGATGAACCTTCCTAAATATTTATATTCAAAAGATTAGATTAGTTTTTATAATCATATTACACACAACTATTTATATAACTGTACACTTTTTGGACAAAAATGTTTTTCGGATCGACCATACATTTTGTTACCTTGAGCGACAAGCTTTTAAAAAATGACATGTTAGTAAAGCGATGAGGCGATGTGGTACCTGAACAAATAAATCTAATGAAATACTATCCCCAAAGCTGCAATCTTGGTTATTCGGTCTAGCATGAAGCACGGTGAGGGGACAACCAAGGTCCCAGCCACCGCAATCACAAGAACCACCACTCCTCCACCTCTCAACGAGGCTAGACGGGCCCCCACCGTTTCTTGATCTTGGCCCGCCGTGGACACCAGCAGGAACAACAACATTGATATTGGTATGTTGTCTGCAAGTTTCACAAGGTCTGTCCTTTTTGAGAAACTTTAATCCCCATCCACCAATTTCTACCTCTTTTTGACTCGTGCGAATACAATCTTTCATCGCTATAGCAGCTAACTCTTGATTCTGATCTAAAGTATGTGTATATTCTTCAATATTATCACTATCGGCATACAAAACAAACTTTGTCTCCATGATTTGTGTACCATGCGGACAGAGTTCAAAAGATGTAGAAACACTCATTTCACCAAGTAGATCCGACTCTTTAGAACGAAAAGTATAAACACGTTCCACACCCTTCTCAGCAATTCGACTCAACTTTTATAAATTTAGCTTTTTGAAAGACTCTTCTTTCGTCTTCCACGGTGAAAACATAGTGTGGAAATCCGTTGTCCCACGAGCAACGGAGCATCCCATGATAATATTCCATGGGCCTATCTTCAAGATTTGTTATTTCTGTTTACATGTTCTTGTTTAGACCATATATATGTGTCGAATAACCATGTATACAAAATCACTGATTCATGTCTTACCAACGCTCGCGAACAATAGATCTTCAAGCTTTACCTCCACACACGATTGATCAGACAAACAATTCTTGTCTGATAATATTATTCTTCTATTCTTGTATACATTTTTTTTATATGCACAAACGCACAATCCATATTCTAACTCTCATGAAGTTGAGCTGCAAAGGTGGAAAAAACTGATTTACTCATTTACATCTTCCGAGTCAATCGTGACTCACAGATTGTCCAAAGAAGGCTGCAACAGTTGAATTGAACACCAGATAAGAATTAAAAGCAATCTAAACTAAGCTAACCTACTCCTAATCTAGAGAGAGAAAGTTTGATATAAAAGTATATGTAAATGAAAGGACCAAGTGATTAACTGATCTAACTGAATACCACCAACTCAATATAATTGACTCTAACAGAATAATATATCCAAACTTGTTACCAGACATCCACACAACGAATTCGTCAATCCGACAATTAAGTTGTATCCATAAAGGGTTAAACAAAACCAAGAAAAATAGACAGATTATTGTACTTTTCGGTCTACAAGCATGTCCAATTCTAGCTATCAAGGGTCCAAAACCAAGAAATAACTACGCATTGCTAATATTTGAATTGGAGATAATCATATTGAATCCAAACAACACCTAAATGTCACAGAGTTAGTTCTTCAACTCGCGTGCGGCCTTAGATCACGGTCTAAGTAATCTTTGCCGACTTAGTTCGTTGGGTTTTAGCGGGGCGTGACATAAAGCCATGATCAATCAAATCATACAATTCAGCTAAATAGTATATATTATATGATTTACATATAACTATAAGAATCAATTCAAACAAGAAACCATAAAAGTTCAAGAACACATACCAAATAAATCGAGATTTCTTCAACCCAATAAAAATATAAAATACAGAACAAAACTATTATGCTCTAAAAATCGTTTAATAAGAAAAAATATGTAATTCGCAAAAACAAACAATGAATGAACAGTGTGCACATATATCAAGAAAACGATAATGAAGGAAATGATTAAAAAAATGGGACTTTACCACATACAGAAAATCGGTTGAGCGTAAGAAAGAAGACGTAAGCCACGTTTTGGAGGGAAAACTGAAACGGGTTTTATGGGGTGGGTCCGGGTTGATATAGATACAGAAAGTTGTATGTATGTATGGATGGCAGTTAGGCAGGCGACGGTGGCTCAACGAAGGAGAAGGGTGGTGGCGTGATGCGGTGGAATTTGTTTACGATTTCCGACAGGGCAAGTCGACAATCGCCACCTTTGGATTGGGAATGAGTCAAACTTCCGCGTAAACAAGTCAAAATCAGTGGTGACGTTGACTTTTCATTTCTTCATTATTTAATCAGCGAATAGTCCTTATGGTTTACTCTGATTTCACATTTAGTCCCTATATTTTTAAAATTACAGGTATAGTCTCTAACTTTGACAAATTGTTCTCAGATAATCCTGACATGGATATAGGTTAGTTTTTTTAATTTAAATGAGTGTGAAATGAACATAAACACCCTTATTACTAAAATAAAACAATTAAAAAATTATAGTTAATTATTTTAAAGATAAGTGAGCCCACCACCTACCAACCCACCCACCCCTTTTTCTCCCTCAAATCTCAAACATAACACACACCCTACAATCACCGATCCACACCACCATCACAGATCGAACACCAGAATCACCATCACTTTCTTCGGTGCGCGCCGCACCGTCGCTGCTACATCACTCCGCTCTCCGATGCATCTCCCCGCTGTCGATGTAATCCTCAAAATCGACCCACAAATCCCACCCGGCGAGAAATCTTCAAAGTTGCAGGTTTTCCGGCGATAAATCGGAGTTACAAGTTCCGGTTTAGGTTCCCACGAGTCGTAAAACAAAGTTGCTACAAGCTGTTTGTTTTCTAGTGTAAAAAATCCACCCACGTCCACACCCTTACTGGCCCACACCATTTCGTCTTCATCTTGTATCGCCATCCACCGACGAATGCCACTTTTATCCGAAAGGTGTTGTAAAGATGTATAGCTTCAATTATTTTAATGGTTTATTTAATTGTTGTAAATTCACACACTTGAGACAAATAGATGGTTCTTAATCTATTCTTGAAAACCATGAAATTGTGATGAAGAAATAAATAAGATTTTGAGTAGCAAATACTCTGTTGGCAAACGAAAATTGGTTTTGACGTTGGGTCCTCGAGATTCCTAGCGGCGACGGCGTACTCACATGCGCCATCCTCGTCGGAGTTGAAATTACCGAGCCAGACTCTGGTTTTTTTCCATGGGTCTCGGTTTTGGTTAATTGATTTTTTAAATTTGTTTTGGATTTTGGGCTTTGCCTTTTCTTGCTTCGTCAGAAGGGGGTGGTGGGGTGGTTGCCGGAATAATGTAGTGGCGGAAGTTTGGCCGGAGAAGAAAAGGGTGGGTGGAGTTGTTATTTTGTTTTTTTGTTAAGAAGTGGGTTCCACACATAAATACAAATTAATAGTTTAAGTTGTTTTGTTTTGTAGTAAAAGTATTTCTGGCATTTCACACCCACTTAACTGAGAAAATTAACTGATGTTAGGCCTAGGGACTATCGAGAACGAATTTGTCAAAATTGGGGATTATAGCTGTACTTTTGAAAATGTAGGGACTAAAGGCGAAATCTGAGCAAATCACAGGGACTATCCGGGCACATTTCTCTTATTTAATTTTTTAGAACACAGTTAAAAGTACTGTATAAAACATTTTGTAAAAAAAAACGTTATCTAATAATTAAAACATTATATGAAACGTTATATAATAATTAAAACATTACATGATACAAATGAAGTTTACTAATCTTACATTATTAACTATAACATTCGCTTCTAACATTTTGACCCCTTCACAAGTCCCTTAGTCGAGATGCTCAGTTTTCAATGCAAAGTTCTCCGCTTGTTCGCATCTTCCTTATATTTTGGTTTTCTATATTTTAACGTCGTTGTATTTGTTGCTAATAATCTCCAACTTTTCTAGCACTTTATCCAATTTTGGGTCCGTTTTTTTTTCAAATACCGAAAGAGAGGATTTGGAGGGGTTTTTAGATAATAGTGTATTTTTATAAAGATGGGTTAGTATATAATATATAGAAGACTGAATGATTAATGGGTTTAAAATTTAAAAAATATTCATTAAATTCACTCACCGGTTGAAAACGTAACTTTTTATTTATATAAATTTAATACTTAAAGAAACTAAAGCCAACCCATCACGCAATAAGGGCGTGATGTTCCACGACGTGGGTAGGTGTCATATCAACCCATTCCGCACACCACATGGGTATATCGCTTAGCTTTATCATCAATTACAACGTTGATTAGTAATTGATGACAGGGGTAGCTCAAGACTAAATAAATGGTTTCTGCACACTAAGGCTTGAAAAGTTAAAAGGTTAAAGGGTTCATAATCCGCGAACTCGGGTGAACAGCAAAAAGGATGTGAACAGTAAAACATCACTTCACTGATTGCTTGACCAACTCTCTCACAGCCGTAAAAGAGAGTCTTGCACAGAGAACAACCTATTGACCGTAGGTCCAAAGCCTTCAACCCTCAAATGGTTAATTCCTCCACTGTAGCCTCGGATCCTTGGTCACGAGCTTCCCCTTATGGAATATGTCTTATCTATAAGAACCAGCTCCAACAACCATAATCCACACACCAGATTTGCTGAGTTTACACATACTCACTAATCTTCTCTCCTTTCTTGAGAACAAGCTCCTTGCTTGTTTCTCTTCTTCACTTCAAACAACATTGCTTCGCTGACTGCTTCATTCCGGCTCTAATTCCCTTCGAGCTGGAATCAAAAGCGATCAATAATCAAGTGATCCACCCCGCGTGCTACAAACGTGGCAGGACCCCACGACCTGCGTTAGGCTAATTGAAACCCTCGGAGCCTTTTAGCCTAACCATCCTGTCCACTACCCTTGGTCTCATATCTGTTGTAACAACAAGTTGGCGCCCACCGTGGGGCTACGCCGCTTATTCTTCTCAAAAGACTAGTAGTGTAGCTCCATTCTCTTCAAAATTATCATGTCGGAAAATGAATATCCGGGGAAGTTCATCAAGTGCTACGTACTCTAACGTCCACCGTAAGTCCAGCCTCACCGGTTTTGACAACCCCACTCTCCACCCTGGAGACACTTCTGCCGGGATCTCGTTCCCTGAGTTTTTCCAAACACCAACTCCTTCCCGTTCTGGAGCTCCTTCCCCACAGATTGGCACTCAAGTGCCCCGGAACGCGTTGATTTAACCCCGGAAGGAGTTGCCAGGAATTTCTTGCGGTTGAGGTCACTCCTCAACCAACAAGTAAGCCAAGAGCGGAAAAAGGGGTCAGAATAAGGTTGGATTATGATGAGCCAAACTGTCTTTATCGCCAGGACCACCAGCCTCAACCTTTCAGCAGCTCACAACCATGGCCTCTGGCCATGAAGCTGGTCCCAACAAGGTATATCAACCTTTCAACCCTACCCCTTATTCTTATGGAAGGCCTAACCCAAACGGCCTTCCCCATATTCACCTCTCAACCGGTCATGAGAAGTGCACCCGTCGGGCACGAGACCACCTTTGAGCAGCTATGGCAGTCCCTAATAACAAGTGTTCCCCCTCCAGTTGCCTCCACATGGGAGCAAGCATTGGCTACTTTGCCTTTAGCACGAGGCGCCATTATGAATGCCTCCATGGGAATGACTTGTGCTGCACAGCCAGAAATCCTCCAAGGCTTTAACCTTGTGCCTCAACTGATGACCCACATGATGGCACAGTTCCCTTGGCAACATTTCATTAATTAGGTGCTTTCCACTCACCAGGGAACTTCGAATGGCAACCAAGGTTCAAGAATTGAAGAAGATCTGGCTAAACCATACAAGCCAAGCAATCTGTCTTGTTTTTCACAGCAAACGTACTACGATTTCCAAACCAGAATCAAGATGTCATCTCATATAAAGGCATACGACGGAACGGAGGATCCAGAGGATCACCTCCAATATTCACCGGAGCAGCCAAAATTGAGAAATGGTCCAACGCAGAGTGTTGCCTCATGTTTATGCAAACACTCGTTGGATCGACCAGAATATGATTCAATGATTTACCGGAAAAAAGCATTCGAACCTTCAATGACCTAAGCAAGGGATTCTTGGCCAACTTCTGACAACAAAGGAGATACGTCAAAGACGCAACGGTGATTTTCTAAATCAAGCAAAGGGACGGGAAAGTCTCAGAGAATTCATTGAGAGATACAAAAAAGAAGGTCTCACCTACGTGGGTGCAGACGAAAAAATGAGGGTGGCTGGATTTATGAACGCCATCACCTCCAAGTATCTCACAAAAGACTTCAACAAGAGCCTACCCAAGACTCTTGAGGAAGCCCTTGAAAGGGCCGAAGCACATATACAAGGGGAGGAAACAATAGATATCAAAGAACAAAGGAAACGGGCACCTAGCTGGCGAAGCAGCATTCCAAGTAGAAAGAGGGGAAATTTTGGCCATTATGATAAACGGTTCAAGACTTCAGACTCTCGAAAGCCTGAACCTCGGAACCCTCCAAGCAGAGAGAGAACCGTCAATTTCACATCCTTAACCAAAACCCCCCATGATATCCTAGCAACCGAGGAAATCAAACACAACTTCCGACCCCTAAGACATTTACCCAAAAGCAAGAAGAATGAAAACTCCACTCAATATTGCGAGTTCCACGAAGAAAAAGGCCATCACACGAATGATTGCTTTCAGCTTAAGAAACGAATTGAAGAGGCTGTTAAGTCTGGAGAGTTGGCCCATTTAGTAAAAGGGGTACGAGACAAGATGGCCGAAGGAAAAAGCAAATAAGTAAACATGGTGGACTTCGATGGAGAGGCCTCCCACAAAAAGCCACGCTTGGAAGCTTCATTGTGTCTACTTCCCACCACAAGAAAGGAGCTTGACCTCGAACCCTTTGGTTGAAGCAATTTTGGAAGCATTAAAACAAGCAAAGCCTACATCGATACGGGGGCCGCTACAGAGATCATGTTCGAAAAATTCTTCAGACGTCTAAGCAATGAGGAACGTTCAAGGCTTCAACCATCCGGATCGTCTATAAAAGGTATCGCTGATATACCCCTCAAGCTTTTGGGCCAATTAACCCTCGATGTCTGTTTCAATGAAGGAAAGATGGAAAGGATTAAACCGCTCACCTTTGTGGTTATCGACATTCTGTCCAACTATGATGTAATCATAGGAAGGCCAGGCCAAACTGCATTCTTCATGGCTGTTTCAGTTGGTCAGGGCACCGTAAAGTTCCCCACCGAGAGAGGGATTGCAACCATTCAATCTACCCAAGAAGCTTACATGGTTGAAGGGGAAAGTTCAAAAAACAAAGAAGACGAACAAGGCCTTATAATAAACCCTAAATATCCTGAACAAAGGATAAGGGTAAACACAAGCCTTTCCAAAGAAACTCTTTTGTACCTTGAGAAGCTGCTGATACACTATAGCGATGTCTTTGCTTGGTGCCCGGAAGACATGACGGGTATCCCTCGAAGCATTGCTGAACATGAGTTAAAAATACCACTAGATGTCAAGCCTGTGGTCCAAAAGAAGCGGAGTCTAGCTCCTGAACGAAGCCTGGCAGCATGCCAAGAGGTCGAAAAGCTTGTCCTAGCTGGGATCATTCGGGAAGTAAAATACCAATCTTGGGTTGCCAACCCGTTATGGTTCGAAAACCCGACAAGTCTTGGAGGATGTGTATCGACTTCAAAGACTTGAACAAAGCATGCCCAAAGGACTGTTACCCCTTGCCTGAAATTGACGTCAAGGTTGACTCTCTTACCGGTTATCCTTTTAAGTGTTTCCTTGATGCTTACAAAGGTGATCACCAAATTCTCATGAAAGAAGAAGATAAAGAAAAAACCTGCATTTCACACGGACAAAGGTATCTTTTGCTACCAAAAATGCGTTTTGGTCTAATAAATGTCGTTGCAACCTACCAACGTGTGGTTGACAAAGCATTTGCTAGTCAAATTGACAAGAACATGGAAGCCTACGTTGATGATTTAGTGATCAAAAGCAAAACCGAGTATCAAAAGCTCGACAACATACAAGAGACCTTCCAATACCTGAGAAAAATCAACATGAATCTCAACCCGGTAAAGTGTTCATTCGGATTCGAATAAGGAAAGCTTTTGGGGCACATTGTGGGGAAACAAAGTATAAAAGCCAATCCAAACAAGGTCAGAGCTGTTCTGGAAACCAAATACTTTCAAAGCAAAAAAGAAGTAGAGAGTCTGAATGGAAGGCTTGCAGCATTGAAGTGTTTTACCTCCAAGCTCGCTGAGAAGTCCCTTCCCTTTTTCAAGACACTTAAAGGGTGTGCAATCAAAAAAATATCAGGTGGACGGAAGAGACAGAAGAAGCTTTTAACCAGATGAAGCAGCACTTAGTGTCACTCCCAGCCATAGCAGCCCCAGAAACGGGAGAAACAATCTCTGTTTACCTCTCAGCTCTGAGGAAGCCATAAGCGTGGTCTTAACCATCGAACGAGACAAAGTTCAGGTACCCGTTTATTTCTTCAGTAAAACGTTAAAACTGGTTGAGATCAAATATCCTCCTTTGGAAAAACTTGCTTTAGCCCTAGTCCAAACGGCTAGAAGGCTTCGAAGGTACTTTCAAGCACACCCAATGCAAGTGGTCACTGACCAACCCATCAAAAGTGTGCTTGAAAAACCAGAAAATTCAGGACGATTAGCCAAATGGGCTGTGGAACTAGGTGAACACAACATCACCTATGTTCCTAGAAAAGCTGTCAAAGCCCAAGTCTTGGCCGATTTCATTGTTGAAATACCAAAGCAAGTCACCTCAGAAGTCAATGTAACATCGCTGAACCCTCTGACCCCGAAGCCTGGAAGCTTTTTACCGATGGGGCTTCCACATTGAAGGGTCATGGGCTGGGCTCATTTTAATCAACCCTGAAGGGTTAGAGTTTACATACGCTGTTCGACTTGAATTTCAGACCACCAACAACGAAGCTGAATACGAAGCACTGATCGCTGGTTTAAAGATAGCCAAAGAAATGAAGCTTCAAAAGCTTCAAGTCTTCACAGACTCGTTGCTTGTTTCAAGTCAAGTCAATGATAGCTATATAGCAAAAGAGCCCAACATGAAGATGTATCGGGAGAAATCAAAAGAACTGATGAACACATTTCAAGCATGTACCATCAAGCAAGTCCCTAGATCCCATAACAAGAGAGCCGACGCTTTGAGCAAACTTGCATCTCTTACGTTTGCTCACCTTACCAAGAAAGTGTTGGTTGAAGTGTTGAAAACCCCCTCCATCCAAGAATTGGAAGTTCAAGACGTAATCACTGAAGAAGGCCCTTATTGGATGACTCTTATTGAAAATTTTCTCAAAAATGGTGAATTACCCATTGATCCGATAGAGGCTGAAAGGGTTCGAATAAAATCTAGACAGTACGTGTTGCAAGGGGAAACCATTTTCAAGAAAGGATACCTTGCACCGTTGCTGAGATGTGTTGGCCCTGAACAAAGCCAATATCTAGTCAAAGAGGTTCACGAGGGGATATGTGGAGCTCCTTTTGGACCGAGATCAATGGTTGCAAAATTGATGAATTTTAGGTATTTTTGGCCTTCTATGCATCGAGATGCCACCGAGCAACTAAGAAAGTGTGAATCTTGTTAAATACATGCACCGGTTCCCAAGAGCCCCAAACACGATCCCGTTCCTATCATTTCAGCCTGGCCATTTCATAAATGGGGAAGGGATATCGTTGGACCATTCCCACCGGCCAAGGGTGGAGTGAAGTTCTTATTGGTAGCCGTGGACTACTTTACCAAGTGGCCCGAAGTTAAGCCACTTGCAAAGATAACGGGTAAACAAGTCATCGACTTTGTATGGGAAAGCATCATTTGCCGCTTTGGGTTTCCGGGAGTTTTGGTTACGGATAACGAGAAACAATTTGCTGAGAAGCCTTTTAGCACTTGGTGCAAAGAATTCAGGATAACTCAAGTGTTCAGCTTAGTTGCATACCCCCAATCCAATGGCCAAGTCGAAAGAACAAATCGAAGCATAGTAGAAGGTACCAAGACCCGACTGGAAAGACATGAAAACAATTGGCTTGAAGAACTCCCAAACAATCTATGGGCAATACGAACAACGGAAAAAACAAGCCACAAAAGAACACCTTACAGTTTGGTGTTTGGATCGGAAGCTGTAGGAGATTGGAGTTGTGACTCAAAGAACACTCAACACGGATCTCGAATCAAATAACAATGAGACCATGTTGAACTTGCAACTCATTGAAGAAATTCGCGATCAAGCTGCCATACAAGAAGCTAAGTACAAGCAACAAATGGAAGCCTATTACAATGCAAGGGTGAAACAGAATGTTTCAGGCCAGGTGATCTTGTACTCCGAAACAACGAGGCCAGCAAGAAAGAAAACCAAGGAAAACTTGGCCCAAAATAGGAGGGGCTATAACAATCCTCGAAGCCCACAAAGGGAGATCCTACAAACTAGCCGACGCAGAAGGCAAAAAGCTTCCCAGACACTGGAACGGCAAAACCCTTAAAAGGTTCTATGCCTAGTGGAAAATGAAGAATGTATCTCAAGAGTTGTTAAATTTCCCCTTTTGTAAACGAAAAACCTCTTGAATGAATGATGAAGCTTTTATCATAACTTGTCTTAACTATCCTATAATCAGGTTGAGAACCTTGCAAAAAAACTCCATGGCAAGGGCTGTAAGGGGATGAGCTCCCAGGCCACATCGCTCAATAGGTTCAAGGGTTAAATGAACCTATATAAGGGGTGGGTTCCTAAATCAATACAACTCTATGAGACTTAAAAATTTTTCAGCAAACTTGTCTCATAGACGGGTTTGAGCAACCCATATCAATTGTTCTTTAAAACTTTAAAAAGTTTACAAAATGAAAACACACGAAGTATTGATATAAAGGATAGACAACATGTGCCATTTACCTAATGAAGCCTTGAAGCCAAAGTGACTGCAGCACTAAAACTTCTTAAGGAAACTAGATAAATGGACGCATCAAACAAACAAGACAATCATCATCAATACACAAACGAAATTATAAACACGTCAAACACAAAATATTCATAAAGCCATAAGGGACATAATAACTTACCATTGTTTAAACAGCCATCAATGCTAACCAACATAAGAAACCATAAGGGTTTCCATCAAACCTAGAAATTGTTCAAATAAGCCACAAAGGCTAACCACAACCACAAGACAGAAACCTTAAGGGTTCCTGCAAAAGCTAAAGTGTTTAAAGATACTACATAACATTGTTCAACAAGATGCTAAGAAAGCTACGAATGAGTCTTCATTTTGCATCAGTAACCACAGGCTTTGATGCACCGAATTCATCACCTTTCACTTTCTTGGATTTCTTTCTTCTTCTTTTTTCCTTCCTCAGCTGCTATCCCCGAGGCTTCAAGGCCTGGATCCTTTGAACCTTCATCAGCACCAGAAAAGGGTCTCCTCGCTGTCCCTGGAGCATGAGCGTTTCTTTGACAAAGATTTCAACACTTCCTTGCAAGTAGCTTCATCAAGCCCACGTGGTTTCAAACCCTGTAAAATAGGAAGAGGTTTGCCAAAACACTTTGAGACCTCACCACAAATGGATAAGTCAAATGCTCCATCGCCCGGACTGAATCTTGAAAACTTTATGAGCTTGGGGTTAGAAAAAGGGAAAATTTTTCCTGAGGATCACCAGCCTGGCAAGCCTTATAATCGGCAACATAGCCTTGGTGCCTCCCATGAATTAACAGCTTGCTGTACACATCACCCAAAACGTTATCAAATTCAATAGAGTGGAGGAGATAGATAATTACCTGTTGAAAACCATGCTCGACAAGCCACTTGTTCTCGTTAGTTACTTAAGCCTGGGAAACCGTTAACCTATCTTTTTCCTCCGAAGAAGCCTCCAGATGCTTTCTCAATCCCTGAACCTCAGTATTAAGTTCCCTCAACCTTTTTACCCCATGCCTGCTGTAACATTTGTCAAAAACGGGTTTTCCAAACCCGCTCCGTTTGTAATCGAATATCAAGTTATAAATGTTTCATTGCGTATTTATGTCAATTTTAATTTTTAATGATGCATAATTAATAAACGAACTAGAATATAAAAGTTATAATTGATAAAAAGTAAAAATAAAATAATTAAAATAAAAATCAGGCTGCCGGGACTCGAACCCGGGTCAGCCGGATTAAGCTTAGCGACTTAAACACACACACATTCCACCACTCCGCCACTTGATGTTTTTTGTAAGTTTTAGTAAACAATTAAAACTTATGAACAACCATGAATCAACCTGTTGCGCCAACTGAAATCGATATCGGCTTTCAAACCGTCCAAGACGTTTGAGTGCTCGCGGAATCTTGAACATAACCGATAAACCGACATTTTAACTCAATTCAGTCGTTAATGAACTTGAATTCAGGTGATGTTTGGTTTTTAAAACCGAAAACATTCAATTTTTGGAATTACTTCAACAAATCCTCATCTCGCGACTTAATTACATTCCTAGAGTTTCAAATTTCACGTTTACTCTATTTTCTGGTCGTCGGAATTACTTTTTGAACATCGCCGGAATTTTTCTGCAAGTCGCTGGAAAACCGAGACTCGCCTCAAAACGGTAAATACCTCGACTTTTTCTATTTCATTCCATTGTGAGACCAATTCTAACATCACTCCATCACCCAGAATCAACCCCAGACGACGTTGCCGGATTTTCTGTTTTCGCCGGAAAACTTCTGGAATTTCCAGAAATTCGCTGTTAACCGGTATGATCATTTAAACCAACTGTTAATCGTTGAGTAATTCAATTTTATATCTAATCAATCAAAACTGGTAATTGACCCGAACAGAGGAAGCTCACAAAACAGAGGCGGCGATCCTTGCCGGAGTTCTGAGAACGACGACCTTTTCCGGTACTTTCTTTCCCCAAACCCTCTCCGTTCATCACTTTTCAATTGATCATAATCTTTGTTAAACGAATTAAACAAGAAACAGTTGCTTTAATCGATGTCTGTGTTTTGAACGAAGAAGACGAAGTCATGTATGTTATAAGATTAATTAAAATCGGTATTATAAACGGGTTAGACACACAGTCCAGCGGTGGACTGTGTGCAAACAATACGCATACGTCCCGAGTTCGATCCTTGATACACACACTCTCTGTAATTAAAATGTTCTTTTTTTGACTGAACTGGATCCTTTCGCAATTAGATGTTAAGTGTAATAAAAACTATTAACCAAGTTAGACACACAGTCCAGCGGTGGACTGTGTGTAACATTAAATCACAGGTCCCGGGTTCGAGACCTGTTGACGGCACCGGTTTGATAATTAAAATTCTTTTTAAAAATAAATGAATTTTGAATAAATTAAAACAGTATATAAATATAATTAAAAACAGAAATATTTCGGGTTAGACACGTAGCTCAGTTGGTAGAGCTGCGTGCACGCGTACGGGAGGTCTCGGGTTCGAGTCCTGCCCGGCGCATACATGTACACAATAGAACCGGTCAAACAGTCAAACAGTCAATGGTCAACGCAAAAGTCAACATTTTTTCTTATATTTTTATTTATTTAATTTAATTCAAAAATCAATTAAAAATACTTAAAAATAATGTTTTTAAAGATAGGAATAGCCTTAAACTCACAAAAATATATCTAAAAATCCTATTAAAATTATTAATAAAATCCACTCATTTACTATATCTTCCGTTATTATTTAGGTTAGTTAATCCTCGTTGTTCAATCCTTCAAACTCGTGCGCATCTCATCATCTCCAACCGAACGCACCCAATGTGAGTGAATCTCTACAAATTCCCCGTTTTAATCACGTTTTTGGGGTGTATCATGTGTCTTACCAATTATTATATTTAAATCATTGTGCATACATCATGTCATGAACAAATGTGTATTCAGCTTGTATCAACTGTTGTGTGGTTATTGTTTAGATTTAATTTATTATTTTCAGTACATGCAATTTCATAGGCCGCCGCTCCCCATTACATTATGAGCGTTGAGCAGTTCCCCATTACATTATGAGCGTGAACCTGGCGTTGCCAACATACGATCGGCTCCGTTTGATTGAGCCTTGATCGCACAGACATTCATTATAGGCCTCAGTTCCCCATTACATTATGAGCGTGAACGTGACGTTGCCAACATATACAGTTTCATTCATGTTATATATTCATGCAAGTTCATATGTTATTGTATGTTATTGTTTGTGATTGTTATTGCTATTGGTTGATTATTTACATTTGCTCACATATGACTATTGCACAATTTTTCCTTGATAAAAATAACAAGAAATCAATAATAAATGTTTATCTAACAAGGTTCACTCGCCAACTTATGTTGACCCAAAAACCCCCATTTTTACACATGATACAGGTGAACCAGCTGCAGCAAGAAACACATAGGATTGACTTAGAAGAATAAACTGGTTTAGAGCTTGGATTGTTTCGTTGGTTATTTTTCTTTGTATTTGTATGGACATGTTTGGATTATGAGAATGTAATTTTGACTTTAATAAATATGAAACATATTAGTAAATATCATGAGCTTTGGTGATAACCCAATTGTCACACCCCGACCCGCAGCGGAATAAGAGTCGGGGCATAATTGGGTTATCACCAAAGCTCATGACATTTACTATTATGTCTCATATTTAATGAAGTCAAAGTTACATTTTCAAATATCCAAACATGTTCATTCAATACAAAGGAAATAAACCAAACATAACAATCCCAACTCTAAAACGTTTTATTCCTCTAGTCCAAGTCCTATGTGTTCCTAGCTGCTGCTGGTTCACCTGTATCATGTGTAAAATGGGAGTTTTTGGGTCAACATAAGTTAGCGAGTGAACCTTATTAGATAAACATTTATTAATAAATTAATTGTTAGTTTATCAATGAAAATTTGTGCATAATCATAGATGAGCAAATGTAAATAATCAAGCAATGGCAAATAGCAGTCACAACTATAACATACAATAACACATGATAGCATACATGAACATACCAACATCATACTGTAAATAACATAAATGAAACTGTGCGATCAAGGCTCAATCAAACGGAGCCGATCGTATTGCATGTACTGAAAATGAAAATGTCTGTGCGATCAAGGCTCAATCAAACGGAGCCGATCGTATGTGGGCACGCCAGGTTCAACCGCATAATAAAATGGGGAACATGCTCAACGCTCATAATGTAATGGGGAGCGGCGGCCTATGAAATTGCATGTACTGAATAATAAATTGCATCCAATAATAACTACTTAACAGCAACAAACGGAATACACAAGTTCATGATATGATGTATGCACAATGGTTTAGTAATAATATATATATACAAAGACACATGATACACCCCAAAACGTGATTAAAACGGGGAATTTGTAAAGATTCACTCACATTGGGTGCGTTGGATTGGAGATGGTGAGATGCGCACGAATTAGATGAGCGGACAACGAGAAATACTAACCTAAATAATAACGGAAAAAATATATTAAACGAGTGGATTTTATTAAGGATTTTAATGAAATTTTTAGATATATTTTTGTGAGTTCAAGGCCATTTTCTATCTTTAAAAATGTTATTTTTAAGTATTTTTAATTGATTTTTAAATTAAATTAAATAAATAAAAATATATAAAAAAAATAGTTTATTTAGCGTTGACCGTTGACCGTTGAACGTTGACCAGTTCGTATGCGTGTATATGTGCGCTGAGTGAGGCTCGAACCCGAGATCTCCCGTACGCGTGCACGCAGCTCTACCAACTTAGCTACGTGTCTAACCCGAAATAATCTTGTTTTTATTTATACTTATACACTTATTCAGTTAATCCGAAATTCTCTTTAATTTCAAAAACATTTTAATTCAACGGACCGGTGTAAGTGACGGGTTCGAATGTGCGACGTATGGTTCGTGTTGCACACAGTCCACCGCTGGACTGTGTGTCTAACCCGGTTATTATCTCGGCTTTTATTATACTTAACAACTAACCGAGTTAACCCGGTTTAGTTTTTGATCAAAAAGGCAATTTATTACACAAGGTGTGTGTGGAGCAGGGATCGAACTCGGGACGTGTATGGTTTTTGTTTGCACACAGTCCACCGCTGGACTGTGTGTCTAACCCGTTTATAATTCCGATTTTAATTATCCTTATGTCATCACTGAACTCGTCTTCTTCATTACAAATGCAGACATCAATCAAACAACCGATA
Source organism: Scalesia atractyloides (assembly GCA_947069175.1). Taxonomy (NCBI): domain Eukaryota; kingdom Viridiplantae; phylum Streptophyta; class Magnoliopsida; order Asterales; family Asteraceae; genus Scalesia; species Scalesia atractyloides. The sequence continues at coordinate 73,556,698 of CAMTDV010000004.1, read as the reverse complement.
CGCGATTAATTTAGTTAATGAACATGATGTCCAGTTTGAATGCATTGAACCGAAAAGTTTGGGGAAAGAAGATACCGAACAGATCGTCTTCTTCAGAGAATCCGGCGAAACTTGTCGGCTCTGTTTTTGAAACCTTCGGCTGTGAGAATCAATTAACAGGTTTAAGGGATTAGATGTGCAATTGAACTAATGAGTATTGATTATCAGTACGTTGGATTGAGCATACCGGTAATCAACGAGTTTCTGACAATTCCAGAAGTTTTCCGGCGAAAACAGAAAGTCCAGCAATGTCGTCTGTGGTTGATTATGAGCGATGGGTTAATGTTAGTAAGGTTCTAACAATGGATTGAAACCGTAAAGTAGAAGTATTTTACCAGTTTGAGTTGAATACGGTTTTCCGGCGACTTTTGCAGAAAATTCCGGCGAGCTGTTTTAGGCGTTCTGGTGGTCCGAAAATGCGACGAAAATGAAATGGAGTATTGGTACGATATCTCTGAGTCGCGAGAGTGGTCTGAAGCTTGTGTTATTCTGGACTTGATGATTTTCCGGTTTTAAAAACCGACAATGATGAGTCTTTAAGTTTAATCAATTCCAATTTGATTAGAAACCGTTGTGCATCGGTTATAAACTGAATGTGTGAAATAAACAACGATTTGACGATTGGTTTGCCGATTACCGTTTCTCAGATGGCGCCATCGGTTTTAACTGGGTTTGAGTATAAATTTCATTTGTGTTCCTAGAGTTAGCAGAAAACACAATGTGGCGGAGTGGTCTTGGGAGTGAGTGTTAAGTTGTTAAAGGGTGTCTTGGCTGACCCGGGTTCGAGTCCTGGCAGCGTTATAATTTTTTTATTTATTTTATTTTAACTTTTCATCAAATATAATTTTTATAGTTTAGTTTATTTATTAATTTTTATAGTGGGGCTTGTCGGGCCCAGTAGTACTACCAAAAATTCCCTCGCTATAATCCAATACTAACGACATCGTAAGTTTTAAGGGGACTGACATGTGATATATGCTTCTTTGTGACCATAACCGTATAACATAACCCTTCCCAATATAGTTGTTAATTACATAAAGGTAAATGCGTTACTTTACCGTTATGGTACATGTTTTCTCCCCCTGTTATTTAAAACCGTTTAAAAGTAGGGGCCGTGAACTCACGTTTGTTTTGCTCGGTAAGATTAGATTAAGTGTATGAAATCTAGAGCGGTCAACCACGCCCTATAATAGTTACCACGGTTTATTAGATTTTGTTTATGCACAGCACCAAAGTCCTACACGTGTCTAGCAACTAGCACACAAACAAGTAATCACATAGCACTTCTATTACATGGTTACATAACCGTGTTCACAACCTTCCTAAGATATGACATATGGTATTTATATAATTAACAAACAATCATGGATACTAAAAGTAGCAAGTTCGGTTCTTATACGTTCATGCTTCTTGCATAGCAAAAATCACTGAAAGTAGGTTGTTTTAGGAGATTTGTTTAACCTATTTACAGGGCTGTAAAAATTATAATCTTTTTATGTGACGCACCCCTCGGAGGGGTTGGTTTTGTGTAGAAATTTCAAAGCCTAACTCTTTACCAATAATTAATAAAAATCATTTACTAAGCAGCAATCTGATTCGTCACTTTCTGACTGCAGCTCACGGAAAAATTTATTTAAAAATCCTCGGTTATCCGATTGACGTAATTTCAGTTGGAGATTTCACTGACACCGAAGAACATCTACTGTATAAATTTCCCATATTAACTCCAATCACGCACTGAGTTATAACATTCGTAATAGGCTGCAAGTTCTGCCCGAAAATGCAGCCTGGATCTCCGTTACGGAAAACATTCATTTAAAATAGCAAACGACATCGAAAAATAATGATTCCAGTGGGGTTTGAAAGCTATTTCGAAATCCCACGTTTTAGACTCAAGAAAATTCAATTTTCGTCAATGTATGACCCGGTTACAGCCAGCCCAAGTCGGCTTTAATTTTTGATCAGAAGTTGTTTGAATTAAGCTTTCACCTAAAACAGGTTTTGGACTTTCTAAGCATGATTTTCAGCAAACATCACCCATATAACATCTTAATCGTCGATTTTAACAAACATATTCATCAAGATCATGTTATAACTTCAAAACCCTAACGTGCATGCATGTACTACCAAAACCCTAGTATTATTAAAACTTGTATCCCATCAACACACTCATCAAGAACATGAATTCTATAAACCCTAATCATTCAAGAACATGCAAAACATCAAGAATCTCATGTACACACATGAGCAATCAATAATATAACAAGAGAATGATTACCGGAAGCCAAACGAGCGCTTAAAGACAATGATGATGATCCGAATGCGTGTGTGTGTATTTCTCTAGAGAGAATGGGGACATGGAGGCTAGGGTTTTGAAGAAAAAATGAAAGAGAAGGAAGAAAAAGATACTTTTATATGCTAGGGTTTGGGCAAGTGGGTTGGGCTTACATCGTGTGTATGAACCTGTTTGACGATACAAGTCTCGCGTTAACTATTGGTCATTCATAAAATTAATATCAGGTTTAGATTATATTTCACTAATTTTTACTAATCAGAATGAATATATATATATATACACACACATACAATAAAATATAAATATTAACTTTGTGGCAAAATGTGACGCGAAACGTCTGGTAAATAATGTGTTTCACTCATTACGATTTGTTATTATTAAAACCAATAATAATAAATATTTTAAGATGTGTAACCCTTTCCGATCATTAGGGTCGAAAGTACGAGTTGTCACATTCTCCCCATGTTACAAAAATTTCGTTCTCGAAATTTAGCCTAAGGTATACTCTATACTCCAGTTGTGGGTTAGTCGATAACGCGTTGTTACACGTAATTATACATAGTTTCACGTAAGTAAGTTTACAAAATGCACATATAAGTCACATAACATATAACATCACATAGCATATAAATTTACCTAATTTATATTTAGTTGTTTGTTATGGAATACTATTCTGATTGTTTATCGACGTTTGGGGTACAAACCCATGTGTGATGTGTGATGTGTGATGTGTGATTTCGTAATTCCCCGAATTACCGTTACGTGAGTGCTTGTGAAATAACTGACACATTTAATTTACTCTAATCAAGTGTTGTGCATGAATGAGTGTTTGAGATAACGGGGTTCGTGTTATCGGTGTTAACCTGAAAATGCCGGTGTCACATCATCCCCTTGTTGAAAGAATTTTCGTCCCGAAAATTTAGATTATGATATATTGCAAGTTCATTGCTAAAGAGAGCGTCAAGATATATGATGGTACAAGGAGATAAGTTAAACTCATAATACATGATCGAGATAACAGTTAATGCCAAATGAGATTCAATTGTTCATCTGAACCAGTTACAAGCTATTATATATAGGCATAGACTAGTCAATTGCCAAAGCAACAAATCGATTTCAGGAAGAGTAGGTGCACATAAGTGCGACTTTCAAGAGTTACAGGGGTCGCCTATGATGTAAGTATACACGAAAAGAAATGGTGTGCTTTAAAGGTAGTACCATGTTAGACGGTTCAGTTTCATGTTCACAAGTAAGATGAAGTTTATAACTTACTCGATAAATAGACATAGCTATCTTCGTTGAAGTGATATTAATGTCAAGAATCTAGTAGACGGAACTACTATGGCTCTAAGAGAATGCAATACCTAGAATTACATTTGTACATAGGGATTTCAATAAAGATCAAGTTAGACTAACAAAGGGAGAAAAAACAATAATACATGTCAATTTGTACTTGATCTTAAGTCGAAATACAAGTTGAGTTAGTGGGAGCTCGGTAATCAAGAATGTCATAACAAGTTATGTCAAGCACGGAGATGCTCACAAGAGTTGGAACACCGGTGTGTCATACATCGGTATAATGTTTACTGGTGTATTTAACATATATGGAGCGGGGGGGGGGGGTTGCACAAAATATAGTTTAGGTGAGCTCAACATATTTATTATCATAGAGCGATTTGAATATTAAGTAGCCAACACTTCGCATATCAAGTGTATCTAATGTATATTTAAGGTTACCCGAATGGACACGAATGTCATACGTCATAGACGAAGGGTCAAAAAGATAAACCGAACTGAAATTGTGGTAAGGTAGTTTGTTAAAGGCCAAATTACTCAAATTCTAGGATCACGTGTGTTAAGAGCACCACCGGTAACTTACCCAACGTAACCGGGGTGAAAATAGTTCAAAGTGAGTGTTAGAGGAATTTGTTGTTATGCGGCATCGCTACCGAAGATCAGAAATGGTACAGTTACCACTACAAGATAACAGTGATGATGCCATCGTGCGTAAGCCTTCTAGAAAGGAATAATATTAATTGTATGAAACTGGTGATTTGCGTAGATTTATCAATGAATTGGATGAAAACTCAAGTCGGGCATTATGCCCTTTATTTTTGGATGTTAAAGTCTCGACGCGTTTATACGAGGGAAATGAGATTTTTGGTTAAAACTAATCATGACATTTTGGTTGTAGGTGATTGTAGTAGATGGCCAACTTTCGGTCGAAGAAGGATAAATAAGAACAAAGAAATCAATGAAGCTATACATAAGTATGGCAATTTCACACGGAATGGGTGTTAACCTTGGCATACTTCACGAAGGTAGAAAATTTTATTTTATGCTCCTGCACTTGATCAACTTAAGTATGGCTACTCGCTCCTCGAGTAACGTTCGTAGAAAGTGATTTAGCCATACGAGGATTAGCGTATAACAAGGTCAGTCAAGACTATGATATTGATTTTAGCACAACAAGATAATACCTGAAGAATATACCAAGACGCGATTGTCATCAATCCGTTCTACATAATTGTTTAGAATCACTAGTGAGACAGTAAATCTGATGATGTGGATGTAGTTGGTCGCACACAAGCGGTATATATAAAAATAAAATGACACTGCTAGTCACTGGAAGCGCTAAATTGAAGGTGTTGACGCAAAGAGAGTTATGTAGCAAAGTAATGGTTTGTTGAATTCTTAGTGCTCCGGTTCAATTGTAGCGTTCTCCACAGACGTCGAGCTTACCCGCATGTGAATAAGAATGGATTTACTAAAATCCATGTATGAAATTAAGGGTGTAATTGGTCGAACGTGTATGCAAACAAGTTTGAAAGATTGAACTAAAATGTGTGCATGAATTAGGAGCATCATATACGTCACCAAGAGGTTTCATCACAAGGACGTAAAAATATGTTCAAAATGGCATGGTCGCAATAATAATACATCACCATCTTCAAAGTTCAAAAAAGAAGTGACCACCAAGGATCAAAAAGACGAGTTCACCAAGTTCTTTTTAAATTAGAGCACAAATTTTATGGGAGTTTATGCGTAAAGTTTCAAAGATGTAGTGCGACCACGACAATGGAGTGAGAGCTTCGTCTACGTCAACAACAGTAACTAACGGTCGCATTAAACGGTAAGCGTCCACGAGTGCAACGGCTAGGGGACAGACTAGCTTAGAAGGGAAAACTGTTATGGAATAATGACTCTAGCAATACAAGGGATAAGATTATTGTGTAGACCATTACGTTCATCCGGGTGTTGATTAACTTGTATATCTGTCTTCCAATGTTCTTGAGATGATGGAACCGTTTTGTGGAAATATGCTCGTAGAGTTAGGTATGCGGGGATGTAAATCATGTTAGCCTAAAGATTAGTCACAAAACACGGAGTAATAGGGTCAAAGGAAATTTTATGGTTAAGCGTAAGTGGTAGAGTGTAAACGTACGAGAGATTCTTCATTTTTCGTTTATGCGTTGTGTTGAAAGGTTTACACTAAAATTCTGGTAGGGTTTAAACCATAATAACAGGTTCTGAGGGGAATCTTAGTTTCACTAAGACTCTTACATAAGATAAAAATGATAATAATGGCAATAATAGTAATAATGAGGGATTCCATTCACGATAGCTTAATGTGCCCGAGAATATCTTAAATTTAATTGTTGTGTCCATCAACTACTGAACACGTTTAATGGTACCAGGTAGTCGCTGAGTGGGTTACGAGAACTTATACCGATAGTGAAAGTTTTTAACGAAGAATTCACAGGTTAGGACAATTTATCCACAACAAGGTTTCACAAGGATTCACATGCATGCCGAGAATATCTTAAATTTAATTGTCGTGTCCATCAACTACTGAACACGTTTAATGGTACCAGTTAGTCGCTGAGTGGGTTACGAGAACTTCTACCGATAGTGAAAGTTTTTAACGAAGAATTCACAGGTTAGGACAATTTATCCACAACAAGGTTTCACAAGGATTCACATGCATCGCAAATTACTATTACGTGTGCACCCGTAATGATAAGTTGATTTGCATGCTCACCCTAGTTCGACCTCTCTTGTGTCAAAATGTCCCTCAGATGAAACTGTCGAGTATTGAGTACTGTCAAAATGATAAGGTCATCAAAATCTTAGTTAACCAACCAAATGTTGATCAACTAGGAGTTATATCAAAAGAGCAGTCTGGAATCGATTGATATGAGGACTCACTCAAGTTGAAACACACCATGTGAATCCAATCCAACAGATTATAGATGTAAAAGTGCGCATGGAACAAACATGCACATAAATTATGTCTTCGAGAGTTGAAACTGATTCATTAACATATGTTACTGGAAAAAGCAAATTAGTCGTTAAGCCATCCGAGTTAGAAGAAAGTTCGAGTATGCAATGAGCAAGGCACTCTGACTTCATGGTCAATCCGTCTTCCAAAAAAAATAATAATAAATAAATTTATCACACAAAGATGTGAATCAGGGTTCGGGAGAATAAAAATGATGACATTTTAGTGTCAACGAAGTTATGCATAATGTGTGCAAGGGTCTGTCCTAACACAGAGTGCCTCACGCGAGGCCCACGTGCTCAAGTCGAAGGAAAGTAAAACTAGTGGGTCGGGGTGTTGTTGCTGGTCGGCGGAAAAAGACTCGTTTTCTATGAACCTAACTCCCAATAGATACGTGTCAATGTTGGGTGTCGTCCCAAACATGGACCTGAGAAAGCTCACCCTACCCCATAGTACCATCGGTAGGCTTCAGCCGGTGTTTTGTTCAGCTTTGTGGTGTAAGAAAGGGTGGAGATGATTGTGATGTGAGAAGCTCCTCCAGAGGCTCTGTCTCATGGCCCTCGGGCAGAGTAGATACTAGTTGTTGATGATCCCACGGATGTCGTCACGAGGGAAAAAGATACAAGGAGATTGATGTGTTACTCGTCACAAAAGAGTGAAGTGGACAATGTCGGCATGCCCAAAATTTCAATGTATGTTTTGAAGCCATGTGTCTAGGCGTATCATGTATGCGTGTTCTTGTACGCCATGAGTGATGTGTAGGCATATCACGTATAAGTGTTCTTGTATGTCTTGTATGAGTGTTTGTGTTGGTGTATGACTAATGCAGTGTCTAAGGCTATAGACTAAGTCTACTCTCTAATGCAAACCTAGTTCACTATAACCATTGGCTCTGATACCAATCTGTCACACCCTCAAAAATCCACTTGCGAGGTTTTACCGCGAGTCGCATGACAAACCAGGATCATAGTCATTAGATACTGAACGACCACTATATGAGTTTTAAAGAAAATATTCCTGTTTGCTCATTAATGAGAAAATATTGTTTATACAATTGAGTTGCGGAAGCGTAATAATTACAAAACCAGAATAGTTAATGTAATTTAAAGTTGTGTCTAAATATTTGATGAAATCAATGCGACACCATAATGCATTCTAGTCCTGATGTGTGCTAGCTTAGCAACCTATGAAAACATGTAAAAATCAAGTGTCAACAATTATGATGAGTGAGTTCACAGGTTTCAGTTTACAGATATAAGATAAGTTGTTTCCACCGGTTCAAATCCTAAACCAGTATGTTATGATAGGTATCCCCTGATCTAAACCCGAAATAGAATGTTTAAGTTTCCCGATTCAAAACCTAAATCGTGTTGTTATAAGTAGTTCCCTATTCAAAACCCGAATCGTGTTGCTATAAGTTGTTCCGGAATCGTGTTGTTATAAGTTGTTCACAATTCAAAACTCGAACCATGTTGTTATATTGATTAGCAGTTTATGTTATATGTTTAGGTAGCTAACCTAGGTCATGTCAACAAAGTGTTCGATCCGAAGTTGACCTTGCTGCCCTTGTTGTGCCAGGTCTATCACCAACCATGGCTAAGTGTTAGGCAAATTCTACACCCATGACCATCAACGTCCGGTCTAACTGGCGCGACCAGCACGAGTGGGGCTTGTCGGGCCCAGTAGTACTACCAAAAATTCCCTCGCTATAATTCAATACTAACGACATCGTAAGTTTTAAGGGGACTGACATGTGATATATGCTTCTTTGTGACCATAACCGTATAACATAACCCTTCCCAATATAGTTGTTAATTACATAAAGGTAAATGCGTTACTTTACCGTTATGGTACATGTTTTCTCCCCCTGTTATTTAAAACCGTTTAAAAGTAGGGGCCGTGAACTCACCTTTGTTTTGCTCGGTAAGATTAGATTAAGTGTATGAAATCTAGAGCGGTCAACCACGCCCTATAATAGTTACCACGGTTTATTAGATTTTGTTTATGCACAGCACGAAGGTCCTACACGTGTCTAGCAACTAGCACACAAAAGTAATCACATGGCACTTCCATTATATGGTTACATAACCGTGTTCACAACCTTTCTACGATATGACATATGGTATTTATAAAATTAACAAACAATCATGGATACTAAAAGTAGCAAGTTTGGTTCTTATACATTCATGCTTCTTGCATAACAAAAATCACTGAAAATAAGCTATTTTGGGGGATTCGTTTAACCTATTTACAGGGCCGGAAAATTATGATATTTTTATGTGATGCACCCCTCGGAGGGGTTGGTCTTGTGTAGAAATTTCAAGGCCTAACTCTTTACCAATAATTTAATAATAATCATTTACTAAGCAGCAATCAGATTCGTCACTTTCTGACTGCAGCTCACGGAAAATTTTATTTAAAAATCCTAGGTTATCCGATTGACGTAATTCCAGTTGGACATTTTCGCTGACACCGAACAACATCTACTGTATGAATTTCACATATTAACTCCAATCATGGACTGAGTTATAACATTCGTAATAGGCTACAAGTTCTGCCCGAAAATGCAGCCTGGATCTCCGTTACAGATAACATTCATTTAAAATAGCAAACGACATCGAAAAATTATGATTCTAGTGGGGTTTGAAAGCTATTTCGAAATCCCACGTTTTAGACTCAAGAAAATTCAATTTTCGTCAATGTATGACCCGGTTACAGCCAACCCAAGTCGGCTGTAATTTCTGATCAGAAGTTGTTTGAATTTAGCTTTCACCTAAAACATGTTTTGGACTTTCTAAGCATGATTTTCAGCAAACATCACCCATATAACATCTTACTCGTTGATTTTAACAAGCATATTCATCAAGATCATGTTACAACTTCAAAACCCTAACGTGCATGCATGTACTACCAAAACCCTAGTATTATTAAAACTTGTATCCCATCAACACACTCATCAAGAACATGAATTCTATAAACCCTAATCATTCAAGAACATGCAAAACATCAAGAATCTCATGTACACACATGAGCAATCAATAATATAACAAGAGAATGATTATCGGAAGCCAAACGAGCGCTTAGAGACGATGACGATGATCCGAATGCGTGTGTGTATATTTCTCTAGAGAAAATGGGGACATGGAGGCTAGGGTTATGAAGAAAAAATGAAAGAGAAGGAAGAAAAAGATACCTTTATATGCTAGAGTTGCCATGAGGATTGTTAAAACTTTATTCGTATACGTATGCTATGCTTAAACTTGTGTACTCGCCTTTGCTTTTGCATTGACTTTATTTTAAAACATGTTACAGGTTGAAGGAGATGACGCTATGAAAACAATATAGCAAGGACTAGATACACACAAATTAGACGTTAGGTTTAATGTCGACGTATCAATTTTGTTATGACTTTGCAAATGTTAGATTGTTCTTTGTTTTGTTACATTGATGTATTTGATAATTCTTATGAAATGAAATATGGTTTAATTAATTATTGTCACTTAATAATGTTGTGAGCAATGAGCAATCTCGTTTTCGTCTCATCCCGATGTTTCCGCCATCGGTTGGGGTGTTACAGATTGGTATCAGAGCCAGGTTTATAGGGAATTAGGTAGATTGCTACGCTTTTGACCTAGTCTATAGTTAAGTACCATACTTGACCATACGTGATTCACATGCTAATTTCTTAAAACGTCTCTTATATGTTAAATTTATGAAATGCTTTACGTGTTCATACTCGTTACATTATTTCAATCATACGCCTTCCCTAATGCATTTTACTCGATTATACTAAACTCGAAAACACTCGTATTACACAAGTGAGACGACTTCACCAAAATAGGCGTGATATCCACAATTTGGTGAACGATTCTCATTACGCTTATTCTTTATTTTTTTTCACGAAGTGACACCATCAAGTTAGGAGTGACATCCACACCTTAATGGAAAACTTCCCATTCAAACTCTAGTGGACTCTCGTCAACGTGTCGAAATTAATTTTGACCCGAAGAGTTCCAACCACACTTAGGGTACGAAATCGTCGAGTTAGGGGTGAAACCCGCACCTTATCGATTAAGTCCCATTCCTCGATTTTCAATCTCGCCAAGGTTTCGATTTTCCAATCGATTAGAGACGTGTAATAACTGGAAGGGTAAAATGCCGTTAATCGCTTCTCGACGAGAGCGTTTTACCTATAGGCCAAAGCACGTTTCTCTAATTCGAAAGGATCTTCGATTCACTTTGGAATAGTCGACGTTTCTCTACCCGAAACAGTCTAATGTTTTCTGAGACTCTCTTTTATACCATTTCAATTTATACATGACTTTTTATATACTTGTTACCATTCCTTTCAAGTTTCTAATTTATTTTAAGGTTTTTACGCAATTCATATTAAACCTTTTCATCCACTTATACATTATTTGCATACATGATTTCAAAACGTCATCAACTAGTCTTATATTTCTCGGAAAGTCCGAAATGGAGACCGTCGTCGAGATAGGAGTGAATTCCTTACCTAGACGATCAAACTTCGTTTCCTTCCTTCCTTAAAACGACCTCACCAACGGATTAGGGGTGATTCCCATACCTCGGTGATCGTTACCAACCCTCCTTCTTGGAGACTTCATTACACAAACCACATGTTTAAATTGTATACCTAAATCTTTTACCATGTTGTCAAAATTCTTACTTAGACGAATTTCAAAACGTACTATTTTATCAAACGTATTTCCCATCCGGTAATCTATTTCATATAAATCCCATACGCATATACTTGGTCACCACATGAAACGTTCTGTTTTACGATTTTCAAAGCTCGACAGAATGCTACCTACCAACTTAATCGGTCCAAGGAATACCTTGCCCACAAGTCTTATGTTTAACTTAATCACTAAAACACGCTCACGCAATAACTTTATGTTAAAAAAAATTTCGTTGTAAACAAAAAAAATATATATATATATATATCTTATAGGCATTATGGGATCGTTGTACTAAAGGTGTGTTTGGGATTGTTTTTGCAACCTAATATTTTGTTTTTGTGTTGGAGGCACAAATATTAAATAAATAAATAAATAAAAATCTATTTTAGTGTTTGGAAAAAAAAATATATATATATATATAATAAAAAAAAACTGATTTGTTTTACGTATTTTAGAGATCAAAGCTCGTCTATTTATAACTTTATATGTACATGTATATATATTTTTCAAACACTCAAATAGTTGATTACCTGATTATTGTGATATCAAATAACATAATCAAATCCGAACACTATCTTCCTACAGTATGTTTTGTTACAACTAATTATCCGATTTTGATTATTCAGAACGCATAATCTATTTTCAAAACTCAACCCCAAACACCCTCTAAATCTCTCATCGCGATTAAAAAAAAAAACATTTTGCTAAACGTTTTTCAACGGTCATTAAATCAATTAACACGGATTTCCTCTCAAGGGTCAACGTTTCACAAGCACCACTAAATTTCAAATCTCTTATATCCTTTGAAAACAATGCAAACTTACTATTTTAAGACCTTATCATACACCTCCCGAAATGTCACATGAGTTTCAAAACACGTGGGCAAGAAAACTTTATGAAGACCAACCATTTTCGACCTACTTAAATTCTTTTAAAGCAAATGGTAGCACTCCCGTCCTTTACAAAATACGTAACACATAATCGATAAGTACTTTATATCCCTTTATATTCACACACTAGATCCTACATTCTAAGTTAAACTTAAGCCTATTTTAGAAGCGATAACCTCAAAGTTTTGCTCAAACAACAATACATGCGTATCCTCGTACATGGTTTAGTCAACTGTTGCATGACATTTTAATCATATCATTCGCTTTACACACCCTGATCTCTCGACTATTTTATGTAAATAAATTCGTAGCATTCAATTCATATCATACGCATAATTATCGTCTGTTACACTTGTTGACGTTCATAATTAAACACATATTCATGTTCATGAAAATACGTGTCATCTTTCATGCTTATTATAACACCTAATGGCATACCTCCCAACATCGTCCGTAGACAGGAGAGATTCCTGGCTCGTAAGTAATGCCCTACCTCTAAAATCACCAACGCGTTTTGGGCTTAATGCTAGTGGATGAGAGGAGAACTCCACAGTTAAGTGTGCTCAAGTGGGAGTAGTACTAGGATGGGTGACCTCCTGGGAAGTCTCCACCAGGGCAACCAAAAACAAAGTCGTGAGTTCCTGGATGGGCCACCCATCAAGGACAAAGCGGACAATATTGGTGATAACGAGGGGCAGGGGTGCTACAGGGGTATTACACTTATACTTATCATCACATTCATGCATATACGTCTTATATCCATGCTTATACTTATTTCCATACTTATGCTTATACTCATACACATACCTATACTTGTACTCGTATTCATATTCGTGCCTATGCGCGAGCGAAACCCGAGGGATTCGCTTACGTGGGCCACAAGCTATTTGCACGCAAAATGCCTACGCACTACATTCTTACACGCACGCAAACTATTTCAGAATTTATATACACCTTTATTCATGCGCTGCTAGTACAGCTATGCGGATCATGTGATGATCGGTATAATCGCGGGTGCACACGGGATTATAGCGATAAGCGCATGAGAACCATAGAGTGTACTACCGCGCATGTAACACACGAACGTAACATTGCATCGAGTAACGAAACGGTCACAACGTGGTTAAAACATGTGGATACGCGCTGGTACTTCCTATACATAAGTGTTTTCACCATGCTGCCAAACTTCGTATACGTGCCATGAGAAATTCGGTGATTTACAGACCATAATATGACCTAACCGCCAGCTTTAAACAACTCACAACTGCATTGCTAAGTGCGCGCTACCCGATTATCCACGACGAGTCTTAAATCCCTAACGTAACGTTTTCGTTTGTTCATATACATATGCCATCCTTACACGAGTATTCGTTGATCGAATCAATCGTCGCTCTTATGCCTCCGTTACCCCCGTTAACCTTGTCTTTTTATGCAACCTAGTTTATAATCAATCGTGTAAACATTCAAACCCTCAATGCCTTCTTACTCTAAAGTTATCTCCCATTCTCGTTGAGGGCACACACACTTGATTGGCCGCTACCTCTCGATAACTAGCTTATTTTAAATACCTAACCTTCTCGTTTTCCATCATTAAGCAACTCTCTACAAAATCGAGATTTATTAACGCTCTTCAAGGTCGATAGAACTTTCTAGCAACCTACGGTTCGACCACACTCACCATTAAACTGCATACCACTTCTTACGAGAGCTTTTCTGCTTAGATGGCATATCATTAAATTATTCAAGCTCGTAAACCACACTCCTATACGCATACTTACGCGCTTTACTTACGCTTGATGGCTTAAATCTTTCTAGTCAAGCGACTTCTTCTTGCAAACCTAACTCTTCGTTGCTCTAAACTCCATGCTTACCCTCACGTATCCAGAACTTCAAGTCTTGACCGTTAACCCTCAATTCCTTAACCAATTCCTTTCGAGTCTTCCTCGTGAATAAATTTCGGGACGAAATTTCCTAAAGGAGGGGAGACAGTAACGCATCGTATTTTATTATTATTTTTTTTAGATAATAATAATAATAATAATAATAATAAACAAAATAAATTCGACGTTTTATGAAACTTGTACTTGAAATCGGATCTCGTCGGTACGTTCGGGCCACTCAAAAACGTTAGAACGGGTTAACAGGCTTTGGCCCAACACACCACCTAAACCTAACTAAACCCTAAACCTAATTACAACTAAATAAATACACACACACTGCACCCTCATCTCCCTGCCCCCCTTCACCTCTGCAACCGCGCATACCTTCAACTCCTCCCCTGTACCATCTCTCAGGCACCCATACTTGTTCTGCGAGACCGATCGACAAGAGAGAGAGAGAGAACGGAGGAGAGAGAAAGAACGGAGGAGAAAGAGAGACATGGCGACGGTTCTCAGCGGCGCGACAACGGCAGCCAGCGAAGCCGCAGCAACAGAGGAGCGACGGCGGGTCGATGGCAGCGCCCTCGTAAGCGGCGGCAGTCCGGGTCTCCTTCCGACGAGCTTCAACGGTAAGAAACCACCCCATTTCTGTCTTTTGTTCTTTCTGAAGTTGTAGAAGATAACATGTTGTTTTAACTTCTGTGTTTCGGGTCACGGGTTAGCTTCGGTTCAAGATGCGTTCGGGTCAGATTTCATGTTCAACAATTCTGATTTCGGTTCAGGCTGAGTTTGTCCGATTCTGTTTTGGCTTGGGCTCTTGTCGGGTCAGCTGTGGCTTCTTCGGCTCGGGTCATGAGCGGTTCAACACGGCTCCGCACAGTTGGTCCGGGTCTCGGTCAAAGCAGGTTAGCGAGCAGATTCGGGTCAGCTTGGTCCATACGCGTTTCGGTTCGAGTCGAACCTGGTCCAAACAGTCAACACCAGTCAACAGCCGGCTCAGGTTCAACCTCGATTCAGTTCAGGTAGTCACGTTTCAAGTGTTAAATTGGTTAAGATTCGATTCATGTTCGATTGTTGTTATTCCAGTTTTCAGCTCAGTTTGGCGTTCGGTCAAACTAGGTCAAACCTGGTCAACTGTGGTCAAACAGTCGCGGGTTCGAGACAACATCAGTAAACAACAGTTCCTGTTCAGGTTCGCTCCTTTTGCTTCAGTTTTGATTCGGGTTTTATTTTGTTAAAGTCTCGATCCAAGTTAGATTATCTTGCTGTTTCAGGTTCATGTTTGGTTCAGTTTAAGTCTAGTGTCGGTCAGCGGGCTCGGGTCAAAGCTGGTCAAAGCTCGGGTCAAAGCTGGTCAAAGCTCGGGTCTCGGTCAAACCAGTCAAACTTGGTCTACAATCGGACATGAGACGGGGTATAGGTTAAACGACTCTTTTGTTTATAATTTTTATGTTTATGTTAATCTAATCGCGGACCGACTTGATGTGTTTATAACCAACTTATACATAAATAAAGATACATTGTTTCGACTATTGTTGAGTTTTGAAAGCATTTAATCGACACTTGGCGTTGTCGGGATCGTCCTAAAACAGGGGAAACTCTGCCCGTTTTTCGTCAAAACGTACCAATATTTATTTATTAAATCTTTCGACAAGTGTATATTTATTTATTAAACCTTTCGACAAAGTATAGACTTATTTACTATACTTTCGACAAAACATACTTATTCATTATATTTATCGACAAAATATATATATATATATATATATATATATATATATTTATCATATCTCTCGACAAATATACTTATTTACCATACTTTCGACAAAACATACTTATTCATTATATTCATCGACAAAATATATATATATTTATCATATCTCTCGACAAATATACTTATTTACCATACTTTCGACAAAACATACTTATTCATTATATTCATTGACAAAATATAGATATATTTGTCATATCTCTCGACAAATATACTTATTTATTTTACTTTCGACAAAACATATTTATTTTACTTTCGACAAATATATTTGTACACCAATCGACAATATACATATATATCTCATACAATTCGTTAGAATATAAATATATATATACCAAATATGCTTTTCGTCAAATATATATATTAATTATTTGACAACACTCCTACAACCCTTTTGATGAATTTAATTTAGAAATTCCTTTCTTAAACGATGTTAACTATATACGTACTTTCAACTCCAATTCGAATCCTCCGTCGTAGCCTCTATTATTCATGTACATTCGTTTGCCATTTTTAAGGTGACCTCGATGTCCCCTTTCTCCCACTCATCAACTCGTCGTGGAATTTTCAAAGAAGACTTAGCAATTTTGTGAGTACACTCGACCCACTTTTGTTTATATCACTTTTTGGGTGTAACATGTTTCCATATACAAAAATCACAAACACTTAAACTTTATGAAACGCACAAACAATCCTATACACATGACTACTTGAATCGTATACTTGTTGCTTGTCTAGGGATAAACGTTGTGCTATGCTTTAGTCATTAACTATTTTTAGCCTTTGTTTGACATGCTTAGCGCTATAGGAATTCACGCATCCACCTCCATCGCGTTACACGTGAGGTCATGTTAAAACATCGTGATTGCGTTACTGGTTTGATTATTAGCATTGCATGCCTTGATATTGCTCTTGTATAGATTTGGTTGCCATGAGGATTGTTAAAACTTTATTCGTATACGTATGCTATGCTTAAACTTGTGTACTCGCCTTTGCTTTTGCATTGACTTTATTTTAAAACATGTTACAGGTTGAAGGAGATGACGCTATGAAAACAATATAGCAAGGACTAGATACACACAAATTAGACGTTAGGTTTAATGTCGACGTATCAATTTTGTTATGACTTTGCAAATGTTAGATTGTTCTTTGTTTTGTTACATTGATGTATTTGACAATTCTTATGAAATGAAATATGGTTTAATTAATTATTGTCACTTAATAATGTTGTGAGCAATGAACAATCTCGTTTTCGTCTCATCCCGATGTTTCCGCCATCGGTTGGGGTGTTACAGACATAACCCGAACCCTCGAACCTCTGTTCAGAACTTCTAGCCACAACATCCTCACCAGGTGTCGCTTCAACATCACCAAAAGCAACATCCGACATATCGTCACTCTTGATAAATTCCCAAGCAGACATAACTGCAAAGAATTAACAAACATATCTAAGGATCATAAAGCACAAACAAAAAGGGAAAAAGCAAACGTAAAAACATACCATGTCCATCCCTCATAAGAACCCGGTCACGATTAGGTTTATCCCAAATTTTACTAATACCCAATAACACTAACAGTTGCTCAGGAAAAGGACGAACCCTCGAGGGACATTCCTGGATAATCTCAAGAAAACGAGTGTTTATTTCAGTAGCAGAAGGTTCAGGTTCGTTAAGAACGACATCAGGTTGCCTCCAAACCATTTTGAATGGAACAATCTTATCCGAGACCCAGAAAAACCGATCCTTCCAGGCACAAAGAATGGTGACCACAGAAGAAACCAAGCAAGTATCGGCCTTAGACGTCTCAAACATAAACCAATCACCGTTTTTCGCCAAACGAAAGAAACGGCGAAACGATAACAAAGTTGGATCATAACCACACGCTCGACACAAAACCTCAAAATGTAAAACCCTAGCCAAACCTCGCGGGTGCATTTGACCAAAAGAAACACGCCAATACTCTAACACATTCAACACAAAGAGTGAAAACGGATAACGAAGATTAGAAAACTCAAAATGTCGACAATAGAGAGCAATCGTACCGGCAGGACACCGATCGACTGGAACATCCATGCCCGGAGCAACCGGTTTAAACTCTAACCCAATACCCCATTCAATACAAAACGATTCAGCCTCCTCTTGGGTTAAACGAGAGTAACTCACGGCTAAATCCTTACGAGCACCCATAAGTTATGATCGAGAGAAAAAAACAGTAAAAAGAACTAACCTGAACAAAGGGAAGGAAGGTATGGAAAAATACATGAGAGAACATGATGAAAGTTTGTGTTTATCTCTAGGTAAAAATGAAAAATAAAAGGGGCAGCAGGTGTTATAATTACTTAGCAGTTAATTGGAAACTGCTCCCTGCAAAAACTACCGCTTGTCACGTCAACTGTCTTGTCAAAAGTTCAAATTTCAAAAACTCAACTGCAACGAACCCTTCAAGTCTTGAAGCCTTTAAGCAATAAAAATAAAATGTGCAAAGTCAGAAGTATTTGAGCTTACTTCCCAAAAACCTCTGACTTGGGGGCTGATGACGGGGGTAGCTCAAGACTAAATAAATGGTTTCTGCACATTAAGGCTTGAAAGGTTAAAAGATTAAAGGGTTCATAACCCACGTTAGTCGAAAGGACGCAACTTCCAAGGTTTTTAAACATAAAGAATACGTTCTAACATTTTTTAACTAAAGAAGAAATGTTAAAATTTGGTATAAATATAAAGTAAAAAAATTGTAATTATTCTAAAAGATGTACATGATTATGCTGCATGATATATTTTACTTATATAGGATTTACAAGCATTACCCATTTGAGTTTGTCATATTAGTATATCAATATTTGTTAAAAGGACTTTGAATAGTGAACACTTAGTTGAACGGGTAGTAAATGTCACATCGCATTCAATAATTTTTCCATTCTTTTTGTTTACAATGTTCATATTTTAGTATATATACAAATTAAATTAAAACAGATACAAAACACACGTGAGTTTTTGGTGTGGTGATTTCATTGATTTCTCTTAATGGCAACATCGTGGGTTTGAACCAAGGGACACATGGTTTTTTCGCAACTTTTTTTTTCTAGGCTTTTGTCTTGTGGGGTCTACATCACAAATCTTAGTCAACCTTTTAAATATAAAACTAAGAAGTAATAACAACAACAATAAATACCAATACCGATACCCAAATTTCTATTGTCCTTGCGGCAACGTACGGATTGAATTCTGCCACTTATAATTACTAGGTGATAATATTGTAGGTAGGGATGACATTGAGACAGGTATTTGTAATCACAATTTCATACCTTATTATAAAATTGTGTCTCATACCTGACGTAACATCCATTGTGTAACGGGCATACTCGGGTATTACTGTATTAGCATACACACCAGCTTGTTAAAAAGTATCCATTTAGATTTTTAAATACACTTTTTTACCATTCTTTTTTATATAACTTTATGTATTTAACAACTATAGTAAATTAAATTATAATAAGTTACATACATCTTATTGTCACTATAAAATGTTTAAAATATATATAAAACACGTAATTTTATGGTGATATAAACTCCAAAAGATGATACTTTATAGCATACAAAATATTAATATCAATATTGTTATCAAAATTTTAAATATCTTAGGCGGGCCAACTAACTGATCAAGGTGGGTTGGGTGTCCATACATATCTCAGAATAAGACAAAAATCAAATAAAAATATCATTATCATACGAAAACGTACGAATATGATGAAAAGGTAAAAAAAACGCGATGACATTTTCGTAATTATTTACTCTAGAGTAATTATCAAAAATACCCAACAAATGATCTTGAAGGTAATTTTGATCTTGTAGGGTAATTTTGTAAAATGTTCTTGTAGGGTAATTTTGATCTTTTAGTGTAATTTTGTAGGGTATCATAATTACTCTACAAATGATCTTGTATGGTAATTTTGGTCTTGTAAGGTAATTTTGTAGAGTATCATAGTTTTTTTTTGAACGGCAAAGATACTCATGTGTAAACCCACCATTCTCGGGGCTATGTCCAAGGTCGACTCCTCGACCGCCATGAGACCATACTCCCCGATGCGCGGGAACCAGATGGAATCCGTAAACCCTCGCCACCCGTCAGGTTCGAACCTAAGATTAAAGCCCTGATTCGTCCCTTCACCCAGATGTCCCTCGAAAATGCCCCAAGTGGGAATTGAACTTGTGTCTCCACTAGAGAGGGCAAGCCAATTTACCACTAGACCAAGTTCTTAGTGACAAATGATCTTCTAGAGTAATTTTGAATTGTATGTTGTTTGATAAACTTGCAGAGTAATTTTGATGTAAAGTAATTTTGATACACTTATAGAGTAATTTTGATACATTTGTAGAGTAATTTTGATAATTACCCTACAAAATCATTTTACAAAATTACCCTACAAGATCATTTGTAAAGTAATTTTGATAATTACCCTATGAACAAATAATTACGAAAATGTCACCGCGTTTTTTGGGCTTTTTCATGCCTTTCGTACCTTTTATACGATAAGACACTTTGTACGTGAACTTAATCCCTCAGAATAAAAGATCATTTTTCATACAACTATTACCATGTAAGAGTCAAGTGAAAAATAAGTTAGTTAAAAAATGGGTATGTTGTTTGGTTATATATTCAGGTAAACGATTATATGGTTTCGGATAATCCTTGGTTATATATTCAGGTAAACAATTATATGGTTTCTGATAATCGTGTCGGGTATTACTTAATCTCATACTCATACCCGAACCCACGAAAATTTATTTTACAATCTCATGTCCTATCCCGTACCTGATTACCCGCCATGAAAGTTCCGTGTTCCAGGTATGAATTTTTTTGTCACCCTTCGGATAAACTATTTACAATAGTTCATCATATGCCATTTGTTTCGAACATGGAAACATAATCATTTACCCAAAACAATCAATAAGAATGCATTTTGATAGATTTTGTTGTATAATAACAAGCTTGATGATGAACCTTTAGCTCTATGTGGCTCGGTTAGGTGTCATGTGGCTCATTTAGTTGTTAATCGCAATAGTCACCGACCATACACTGATGTGATGAGACATTTAGCCTCGTTATCTATCGACATGGCCATGATACGACATTTGACATGCTTTATTTGGATGATATTATTTTGATCGGCTATTTACTTCGCATTTTCATATTTCTTAAACCATTTGTCGTAGAATAATTAAACCACTCATAACCACTAAACAGTGCTTCCACATTAGCGTCACATAGGTAGAGAGACAATAGCTAAAACATCCAATAACTAGATGTTTTGGAATAGCTAAAATATAAATCAAATAAAAAAACAAAAAAATATTGGTTGTAGAAGAATTGGGGCCCACATGGAGGCTGAACCATGTTGGATGGTGCTCGTTATTAGAATGGCGGTAACTTGGATGGCGCCCCCATTAACGACCCGACATGATGTTTGGCGCCCCAGCTAACTGATGTGGCATGCGGCGTTGTTACACTGCAACCATCCTTGGTTTAAAGTTTGCAATTAGTGACTTGCGCACTCCTCGTTACCTTTTAGGGGTTGCCCATACTTGCAAGAGATAGGTATTTTCTATGGTTTGATCAGTATGTCCATATAAGGTATGTTAATATGGTTTGATTAGTATATCCAAATAACAACATATGACAGACGTTAAGGCCACGTGTCATAAAGTCTTTTGTGGGGCGTTATGCGATAAGTGGCGAAACGCGTAAGAAAGAGGCTTTATATAACTTGAGTGTGTAGTGGGGATATATATATATATGGGGCTTTATATATATGTATGTGTATATGTGTGTGAGTGGGGGAGAAAGGGCCACGCCGTGAAAATTTTCGCGAGGAGGGAGAGGCCACACGTAATGGTGTTCATGAACGTTATGCGAGGATGAGGCGTCATATACAACCCCATTACAGGTGGTCTAATGAAGTTTGATTATAATGGGTCAATGTTGATATTAGCATATTGAGAAATGATTACATATATAATACTACTAGGTTATAACCCCGTGTATTACACGGGTTAAATGAATGAATTTTATATACTAAATAATAAAATAATATATATTTGAAAACCTTATTTATTGCACGGGTTGTATAAATATAATTTTATATATTAAAAAAATTATATAGGAACCATATTGTACGGTTGAATAAATGTAATTTTATATACCAAATAATAAAAAAAAGTTATATATTTAAAACCATGTGTATCGCACGAAGTTATTCAAGAAAAAAAATAAGTAATCATTTGAGTGATAAATATAAAAAAAAGTTATATATTTAAAACCATGTGTATCGCACGAAGTTATTCAAGAAAAAAATAAGTAATCATTTGAGTGATAAAATATATATTATATTAAAAAAATCGTAATAAATCTAATTTAAAAAAAACTAAGATTTTGTTATTATTTGTAAAATCAATGAATTTATATTTGTAATTTTGTTTGGTATTATTTTATTATAAAGTGCATATTATACATATAACTATATTATGTCTTAAGTTATTGATGCTATCCAAAATGTTTTTCGATTTTATATAAATGAGAAGTATACTTTAAATTTAAAATAAATAATAATTATCTATAGTTAAGTAGAAGTGATTAAACAAAATAATATTTTGTATGAGAGTTCTCTATAATTAACTAAAAGAGATTAAACTAAATAATAATTATCTATAAGATATTAAACTAAATAATATTTAATAGAAGAGTTATCTATAATTAATTAGAATAAATTAAACTAAAATAATATTTATTTATAAGACATGGCTTAATATGATGACAAGTGTCCCATAAGTGGTTTCTTTTATTATATAGTATAGATAATAGTATTTTTTATGATTTACATAAATAACCATTGGAATTAATATTTAATAAATGTTTTCTTATAATAGACATTTAATGTAATAACTAGTGGGATTTCTCCCGCGCTTTGCGGCGGGTGATCGGTCGGCATTGGTTTGATTCATTACAGTAACGTTACAATACACTTGGTATAGCAACCGACATGAGTTTTACATCGAACGATACCTATAAAAACGAATATTGGAACCAATTTCGGTGTTGTTCGGATCATCATGGTAAATAACCAAAAAGGTCAACTATGTTTGACCTGTTAGAATAGAAATTTCATCGAATTACAATAAAGATAAGTGCATTGCAACAGTATATTCCGAATTTTATAAACGTTATATTACATTACTAAAAAAATAGTACATTTATCTAATCGTAGATAAATATAAGAACATTGCAATGGTATATTCCGAATTAAAAAAAAAACGTTATAGCATCATTGCTAAAACAAACGCTCGACAAAAATTTGATAACATGTACATTTGTATTTTGACAACTTATACATTACTACTCACAACTTGGTTTTAAATTAAATTTAGATGTAGACGTAATTAAAACTAGACACGTCACAACAACATAGCTAAAAGTTTTGTCTAACATCCTATTTAAAAGGGACAAAGGAAAATAGACGTTGAAGAGAAGGTGATTCTCAAAATTAACTTTTAGTAGAATCAGAACTCATCTTGACCGTCGTATATCAAATCAAAAATCAAGTTTCAATAAATATAAAAACGAAATTTAAAAACCACACGAGTTATGAGAACCATGACAAGTCCTTCTCAACACTGACCCACTTTATCTATGCACTTCATAGAAAATTTAGAAACGAAAAAAACCTAACATACTATTAGTTTGCATTAATATATATAACATTCGGCTCAATTAAAAACCACCATGAGTTATGAGAACCATGAAAACTCCTATTTTTCGCCGCGAGTTGGGCTACCAATTTTTGCACAAACCTAGATGAGAATGTTATAAAGACATCTGTAAAAAAATTTGTAAGCAACATTTTTTTAATTTGTTTTTTTTTTTTCGGAAACAAGTGATTTTTGAGAAGAAAAAAAAGTTGAAAGGCCTAGTTCTCATGGTTTTACAACTCAAGGTGCTTCTCATTTTACCATTCCCCTATGTATATACACACCAATTTTACTATAAATATTATATATATTTGGGATTGAAGATCATGGGTTGCAACTATGTGTATCATCCACTATTCGTCCCTTACCATATATAGATGCCGATTGGAGAGGTTGTTCGGAATTTCGGATACACAGGGGCGAGGATAAGAGGCCCGGGTGCCCCTTCCTCGTTGATTTTTCACGTATGGTGTTAGTTTTATCGAAAATTTGTTTTTTTACTGTAAAATATTGGATTTTTAAGAGTCCGCCCCCCACCGATTTGGATGCCTCACTGAGTTTCCATTCAAGGTTATTTCTGATTATTGGGTCTTCTTGGGAGATAACTTATTATCTAGCTCTTCTAAGCATTAAGTTGAATATGGAGGTGTTGCTAAATATTGTTGCTGAAACACTTTGACTATCATGTTATCATAATGTGTGATAAAGTTATAGAATGTTTAGGAATTCTTCTTTTATTTACTGCTCATTGTTTTCCATTTTTCATTTAGACACACATAAAAAATTAATAAATAAATAAAAATCATTTACCCGTTCCATTATCTTTAGGTCAATTTAGTGGTTAGTTAGTTTATTAAAAAAAATCTGGAAACTATAGTTACCAACTGATTTGCAGGTGGTATGTGAGCTAATAAAAACACATGTGTAATATAAAACATGGTCAATGTATGACTCCGCGATGTAACAGGACAACGAGAATAACGTGCAAACATCCTATAATTATACTATGTATATATATAATCATCCTTACATAACTATCCTTCCATCTTTCTAGTGTGTGTTCGAAACAATTTTGGTAGTTTTCACCTAAAAAACTCATCTTCCTTCCATGGTTTCATGTATTACAAGAAGACGAGTTCCGACATGTAGGGTTTGATTCGGCTAACTAACGTTTCTTTTTGAAAACCCTAATCGTGTTTGTCGTTCGAAGAACAAAACAATGTTTCGTGACGTGGTTTCGCCACCCGAACAACCTCCCATGGTAAATATTGCTTTGTTCATATATTGCACATATAGAATAACATGTTTTGTTTTATTATCATAAGTCCTACAACAACAACAATAATGACATGCGTCAAGTTGTAAACAATGGAAAATAATACGAACTTGGTCAATTCCATTTCGGCTCTTGTTCCATCCTTATCTTTGATTTGATTCTCGACACCAATAGGAAACCCGAGCACGCTTTGATTTATTCAAATAACTTCGCCATCATAACACATCATTTTCGAGTACCGATCAGCTTTTGAAGTAGGCTTCAGTGACTTGAAGAATATGGCCAGCCGCATGATGGTTAAGTAGTGTTGTAGTTGCTTGATTCCTTGAGATTGAGACCAAAAGCATTTGATTTTAAATGGCGATAAGTTTTCTACAAGTCATTTTAGTGCAAAATGTGGTTCCTACCTCTCTTTCCAAATATGGGTTGGGTATATTTGCATTTGGCACAAGATTCAAATGCACTGAATTTTATCATTTACAAAGTGCTATGTTTTGAAATATGAGTTTTTAAGACAATGACTGCCCAAAGGAACCATCAATAGTTGTTTGCATTTCCATGAGTGAGTCGGCACGCCTAGTCGATCAAGGTTTTGTGAATCATATATTTGAGTGTCTCAGTTTAAAACTATAAGACAACCTATAATGTCAGGCCACGGATGCCTTATGGTTTTGCGTGTAAAAACGAAACATTACTATCGCTCGCCACCGACAGTCATGGGTTGGGTTGGTTTGGTTTGTCCTTCCTATTCACTCACTCTTTTTAATTAATATAAGTTGGGTAAAACGTATTGACATATACCTAAGTAAATTTACTGTTGACCTAAAATTTAATGTGACATGACGTAACACTAGTACAAACTATTATTTGTTCACAATATTAAAATAGCATTGTAGATGCTTCAAATGTCAAACATTGTTCGATATTTACAACGAACATATCCATATGTATGTGTGTGTAGAGAGGGAAGGTGAGAGAATCTGACCCCTACTACCCGCATGATTATCATGAAGAGTCATATAACTTAAAAGGGGATCAAAATTTCCTTTTTCCCCATAGAATTTTGTTTTAAGTTGGTCCACTTAGCTTTCATGTAGCACATGGAGCATAAATTGACTAGAACCTTTCGTTCCCCTCTTTTTATTGCTTAGTACAAAAGGACTAAAGTTTTAAGCTTAATCCAAAACTTGAGTTGGCCCTTTGGTACAACAAATGACTAACCACCGTACAAAATCTGTGAAAATGTTACAAATCGTTCAGGTTTATATTACTTACACAGGTTTTAACTTAAAGTAGACATATCATGTTCTAAATACCTGTTTTCTTTATCTTTTTCAGGAACAATTGTCAAGCCCGTTAAGTGCTCAACTACTAGAGTTATGCGAATCAAATTTGTTCCAAGAGGCCCCACAAAACTCCGAAGTTGCTTCTAGCTCCAACAAATGCTACGAAGAACAATCCTCGTGCACCATAAACCCCTCTGTCATACCATATTGCCCGAATGGTGTGGATAACAATGCCATTGCTTCCACCGCTACGAACGATTTCTCTTTAATGTTTGAAGACAAAATCGCTCCTATTGACCTCACAAACACTTCCCATTTCACTAACAATCAATACCCTTTTAGTAACCAAGAGAAATTCGATCTCTCTTTGCTCCAAAACCAAAACCAAAACCAAAACCAAAATCAAAATCAAAACCAATTCAACGACCCTATCTTTTCATACCATTGTGCTCTTTCGAGTGATCATGATGTCCCTATCGTTGGACCAACGAAATTGTTAAACATGTGTGAACCAGACATCATATCTTCTATGCCGCCTTCTAAGTTCATGCTACCGGATAACATGTTATCCTCTAACTACCCTTTCATTAATCCCTCCATGAATTCTAACCTACCGATGTCAACCGAAGACGGGAACTTATTTCTAGGAAATGACATTCAAATTCATGAACTTGAATTTCATGGTGACAACAATGGAATCTTTTGCACTGACCATCCACCACATTCTTTTAACTCTAATGATCTTCAGGTACTTCTAGAAATGGTCATATGACATTTTTAAGGCATGTGGTCTTAGTGAATTTTAGTTTCTAACTATGTGGTTTTGTTTGTACCTTTCTTGCGAAAATGTGTTCTCGTTTCTTGAAATGTAAGGCATTTAGCAATGAAAGTCAGCATCTTGTGAACGGAGGCGGGAGTTCTACGATCCCATTGTCGTCCGATATCACAAGCTTGGAGTCTGAATCCTTGAGAGTTACTAAACTCACAATCGAAGAAAGGAAAGAGAAGATCAACAAATACATGAAGAAACGAAATGAAAGGAACTTCAACAAAAAAATCAAGGTAAAAAATTAAAGGTATTCAAGTTAGGAGTCTTAAATGAGTAGTGTTTGCGGGTGAGATGAATTAAACATGACATGAACACGAAAATCATGTCGGACACATGAACATGAAAATCATGTCAGTCACATGAATACGAAAAATCATGTCAGACGCATGACACAAAATTCATGTCAGAAACATGAAACCGAACACGACAATCGTATTCATTGACAAAAACATGACCCTTTTGATGCTTTTTTATATGAATATTACTACTACAGAATTACAAACTTACAATAAAGAATACATATGTATATATAACAAATACGTTTAAACTACACAATTTAATACTCATCCTACTTTATTTTTTAATTTTTGTAATAAAATATCCTATCAGTTTAGGGTAAGACATAAAGCATAACTTACAAAAAAGGGGGGCAACTCACAATGTTTGACTGGAAACTATTTTGTGGGGTTAACCCAAAAGTTACCCTTAGACCAAACTCAAGCCCGTAAATTCTATGTTGTACATATATCCACACTCGTGATTTATATGTGAGTTAAATAAAGCGTTTCAAAGTTACTTATTTTGTTCTATCTATTATGATGATTTGGGAACTCGTTGTGTAGTACGCGTGCCGGAAAACGTTAGCAGATAGCCGACCACGGGTAAGAGGAAGATTTGCAAAGCACGACGAGTTTGGGGAGAACAACACAACCAACAGCAACCACGAAGAAGACAAAGATGAAGACGAACAAAATGTCCATGTAATGCGCATGTCGATTACTAAACGATTAATAAATGTTGGTTTGCTAATAATAAACCTATTTTTCTTTTTTTTTGGTTAAATCAACAGGAAGTGGTGAAGGAAGAAGAGAATTTTGAATCATCAGACATCTTGGCACATATAAGTGGAGTAAATTCATTCAAATGCAATTACCCAATTCAGTCATGGATTTGATACCATGAAATATGTTGATTAACCATGTCAATGATACGGGATGTATACATATAGTTTGCGTAAAATAAACAGGAAATTTTGTCATAAAGGGAATTAGAATGTTCAATGAAAAGCGGTTTCAAATAGAGAATTGTAACGAGTGCATAAGCATATGTATTTGGTATTCAACGAATATGATAAGAGAGAAAAAAATGAAAAAAACACTAAAAGATAACCGAAAGAAAATCAACCAAAATGTTGTATGGTAATGATGTTGTTCGTATGACACCCGTGGTCAGAGATGAGCAAATGTACTGGGTACCGGTACGAATTTCCTAACCGAAAGATCTTAAGTACCAATTCGGTACCGACTTTTGGCGTTACTGGTACCAGTTTGCTACCGGTTTTTACCTTCATATACCGGTACCATAACCGGTATTTTCGGTACCAGTACCGATTCAGTATCGGTTGGCACCGAGCTAACCCCTACCCTGAAACTAAAAAAAGAAATCATTAAAAATTAAAGAAAATCAACAAAAAAGATTGTACGATATCGTTGTTGTTCGTATAGTACCCATGATCAGGGATGAGCAAATGGTACCGGGTAGGAGTACCGAATTTCCCGAACTAAAAGATTTTCAATGTTAATTCGGCGGTACCAACTTTTGCCGTTTTCTGTACCGGGTGGTGCCAGTATTACCTTCGTGTACCGATACCGAACAAGATCGTACCGGTATTTTCAATACGAGTACCGGTTCAATATTGGTTGACACCAAGCGTATCCCAAGCCGTGATACAAAAAAGATAACTAAAGTTAAGGAAATTATAAAAATTATTCAACTTAAACAGTACCGATTCGATACCAGTTGACACCAAGCCTATCCTAACCTATGATACTGAAAAAATCATTAAAGTTAGAAAATAATTATTATTATAATATTATAATATTAAAATAATAAAGTATAAAAAACTATATATAATATTATAATATTAAAATTACTATTCATTGACTTTTATATTTAATACATAAAGTATAAAAACTTTTATTTGCCCCACGCATGCTTATGTCTTTTTTTCTCATTTGAGAAATTCAAACGATGTAAGAATTTAGTACGCTTGGCTGTATTTTTTTATTTGCATTTAGCAATAACTTTGACATCATGACTTGTGCATATGGTGAATTACTTTCCGGGAAATTAGTTATACTCATGGTTTGATAGCCAAAGTATTAAATCCAGTGCGAGACCTCTGCTGAAGCGAGTCATAATGGTTCATCTCAATAATCAACATATATTTTGAAAATTCTGTAGGTATTCTTCAATTATTTTTTGTATTTGTGATGATTAGTAAACATGTTAATGGATGTTAATAACATTTTATTTTATGTTATTTTCATTTTTATAACTAGGAAGATTATGTTGGTCGGTTCAACCATTTAGTTTTTGCTCTTTTGTTCATATTATAATTATGGCTAAATGCTTAATTGTTGTCTACTGTGTAGAAGTTGGCGATTGTACTTGGTTTTCAAGTATTATCCTTTTTAATAGTATTGCATATATCTCACATCATTTCTTAGTATATCGTTGTTTTCCACCTGTACATATTATCTGGAATTCCAACAGATTTATTTTTTATAGTGTTATGCACTTAAGTGAAATAATAGATTGGAAAAAAAATTACTTTTATATGAATTTTGTGCAAATGGAAAGATTGTATATTCATGTAAAAATTATCTCGCCCCTTATTCTTTTGCAAATAAAATTTGCTTCATGTTTGTTTTGGCTAGGGGTGTAAACAAGCCGGGCCGAGCCTGAGCCCGACTAGGCTTGAGCTCGGCTCGGTTTGAGCCTACTTATTCGAGCTCGAGCTATTTTGAGAACAAACTCAAATGAGCTCTCGGCTGGAGCTCGCTTCAATATTGCTTAAACGAGCCAAAGCTCGGCTCGAGTTCGACTCCCCATTGTTATCGTTATCATTATCATTATTACATTTTAGCTATAAGAATCTGGAACCAATAGTGTTTTCGAAGTAGTCTATTATAATATTTAGCTTGGGGCGCCTAATGACTGGGTTGGATAACAAGTCAAAAATGCATTTTTTGTATGGATTGAAATAAGTTGGCCTAGCTCACAAGCTCTTTTTTATTCTACTTTGTGAACTTTATGAATAAATAATATGTTTAAATGATTTCAAAAACTATGTAATTACAATAATGATCATAACTTCTTTTAGTAAAGTGATTTCCGGAAATTTTATGCTTCTAAATACATTTTCAATGGCTTTTTATCCATCCGCCTTTTTGACCTGTCTCCTTTTTAGTTGATTTTTAGGGTATAGATGTCTCATTATCTTTATGCATGAATCTTTCCTAGAATTACCAAGTTTCACTAGCCCAGTCATATGGCCAAATTTGACTTCACTTTTAAAAAAAAAAAAAAAAGTTATGTTACTATACACTTCTTATATATGATATGAATGTTGATATACATGAATGTGCTTTTGCAGACATGTTACAAAAGTCAAATCAATGATCAAGCTCATATAAGTACATGCGGATTCCTTTGCAAGAAGAGCTTAGATGTACTATAAGAAATGCCCCCAGGCTCATGAAACTGGTCAAGGAGTTCTATCGCGCATACCGTGCACTAGCTAAAAGGTATGATCTTGCAACCAGTGAGCTCTGCCATGCTCAGCAAACTTTACAAGCAGCGCATTCCCGGAACAAGAGGTATTTGAGTTTTTCGGGTCTTCAAACCAAGCACTATATTTGCGGATTTTTCATCATGATTATTTAAGTATCTAAGTTTGCAAACAAGTAGTTTAGTTGTAATTAGAAATCAGTGAAACTTTCCAAATAAATGTGTCAGGTAACGGGTCAAAACGGAATCTTTTTGTGTGGGTTGTTCTTAACTTTTTTTTAATAAATAATGGGTGTGTAAAATAAGATTACCAATATTTAGTTTTTTAATAATAGTTTTGAGTCTTTATTAGTATTATTTTACAGCATGTTTTCATCGAGTTACAAGTTGTGGTATTATTCTACCCACCATGTATATGTTGCTCATGTTAAATGTTAAAATTGTATTTGGATGCAAAGGTGGTTCTTGGATATCCCAACCCTTTGTGCATGTTAACATGCCTGACCCGCCCATTTTGTTTATAACTGCTAGATTCTTGCAGTTGATGAGATACACGAGCAGCATTCGGGATATCACATCAATTTCATGAGGCTTTGAGTCGGGGCTGACCCCAATCACCTTTTCGTTTCCAAAATTAAAAGAAATAACAGTTACCGACGCTTAAAGGTCTACAAAACCAGAAAAGCATATCGGAAAATAAAAGAAAGTGGGTGCTATTGATTGTTATTGTGTCAACTTGGGCGATTTGGAAAGCACGAAACGATTGTTATTTTCAGGCAATCGGGTATCGGTTGATCAGATATTTGCGGAAACTCAGGTGATGTCGTTCATGTGGCTGACACATCGGGCGAGATGACCAGGGTTAGCTGGGCGAAGTGGCTAAATTTTGATGTTCTAGGCTGACCTGTAATGGGTGTATGGAGTGAGTTATGTACTGGGGTATGGGCTAATGGGTACCCGCGACTTACTGGCCATCATGCCCTTGTGATTTATATAAATTTGGTGTGGAATAAAAGCATTGTTTACCGTCCAAAAAAGTAGTTTTTTTTCTTTATTTAGTTTTTGTTGCTTTGAAAAATAGTTATGATGTTGCATATGACAAAGGTTCATAGTTATTTAGTGCGTTTGCATCCATTTTGTCACTAATTTATGTAACATGCCACTTTGTATTTATTTTATTTATACACTTAATGTTATCTAAATAATTTTCTCCAACTCCGGGAAGCAGTCCCGGGTGATAACCTAGTTAGGATTCTATACATCAAATATAAGTATGAAATTGGAAAAAAAAATCGCAAAAGATTTAGAAAATTAATAATTGTATTAAATACGTATATTTAAAATCGTTGGTAGATAAATTTAAAATTTAAAACCTACATAGTGACTAATTTATGCATAATAATGTATCAATGCATGTAGTAATGTATAACAAATGAAAAACCTCTGCGTGTAGTAATGTATAACAAATGAAAAACCTCTAGAAAAAAACAGAAAAAAACAAACGAATTTAGTGAAAAAAAAAACGAGGTTAGTGAAGGTATGAACGTCTGACATTTATATCATATCTTACACGTTTATATCATATCTTACAAACTTACACAATTTGATTAATAAACTTAAAGATATATTCTTACTTTTTCCATATACTATATTATAGTATATAATTTACGATCTTCAGTTCATTTAATTTTTAAGTAATTTAATTTCTTTATTGTAATGAATTTCATACATAGTTGTGTTTACCTTTTTTCTCCGGTGCCGTAAATGTCACACCCCGACCCGCAGCGGAAAAAGGTGATCGGGGCATGATTGGGTTTTCATCAAAGCTCATGACATTTATTATAATGTTTCATATTTATTATTACAATTTAAAGGAGATCATACAATCAAATCATACAAGTACAACATGTTCTATACATCTTTCTAGACTTCATTATTTTTCTTCTAAGGCACTTTTCCTATGTGTTCCTTGCTTCATCATGTCCACCTGTATCATGTGTAAAAATGGTTTTTGGGTCAACAAAAAGTTGGCGAGTGAATCCTATGAAAACATTTAAACGTGTTTATTGTATTGATTATAAAATAAAGTGCATAACCACATATGAGTAAATGTAGATGTAAATTTATTCACAAAACACATAATATTAAATATTGCACACACATACAACAATTGATTGTTTTGAGGCACGCGTTGTTCAACTTGTCTCCCACGAGGAACTGATGGGCCTAATGAATGAGTTTTGAGGCACGCGTTGTTCAACGAACTGATGGGCCTAATGAATGAGTTTTGAGGCACGCGTTGTTCAACTCGTCTCCCACGAGGAACTGATGGGCCTAATAAATAATTTGCATACAACTTGACAATATGTAATACATCACAACAAACAATATTTACATTCTAAGTTTAGATCATATAATGGTATAGCACGGGTTTGGATAAGCGAATTAATTTAAGCGACACATGATACACCCCAAAACATAAATAAAAAGGGGAATTTGTAAGAATTCACTCACAGTGGTGGCGTTTCTTGGATTGATGATGAATGCGCACGAATTTGGATTTAACCACAAGAGAAACTAGCCTAAATAATAACATAATGGTTCGGTAAATAAGTGGATTTTATTAACAATTTTAATAGGATTTTTAGATTTATTTTTGTGAGTTCAAGGTCAGTTTCTAACTTTAAAAATATTATTTTTAAGTATTTTTAATTGATTTTTAAATAAAATAAATAAATAAAAGAAAATAAAAATTTTTGACTTTTTGACCAGTTGACCGTTGACCAGTTGACCGTTTGACCGATCGGACCGTGTTTATTATATGCGCTGAGTGAGGTTCGAACTCGTGACCTCCCGTACGCGTGCACGCAGCTCTACCAACTGAGCTACGTGTCTAACCCGAAATATTTCTGTTTTTAATTATACTTATATACTATTTAGATTATTCAGAATCATTTATTTTAAAAAGAATTTTAATCATGTCGAACCGGTTGCAGAAACAGGATTCGAATGTCACACCCCGACCCGCAGCGGAATAAGAGTCAGGGCATAATTGGGTTATCACCAAATCTCATGATAATTACTAATATGTTTCATATTTATTAAAGTCAAAATTTCATTCCCAATAATCCAAACATGTTCATACAAATACAAAGAAAAATAACCAACTAAACAATTCCAAGCTCTAAATCATTTTATTCTTCTAGGCCAATCCTATGTGTTTCTTGCTGCAACTGGTTCACCTGTATCATATGTAAAAATGAGGGTTTTTGGGTCAACATAAGTTGGCGAGTGAACCTTGTTAGATAAACATTTATTATTGATTTTCTTGTTATTTTATCAAGGAAAAATTGTGCATAATCATAAGTGAGCAAATGTAATTAATCAAACAGTAGCAATAACAATCACAAACTAATCATACAATAACATATAATAACATACAATAACATACCAACATCATACAATAAATAACATGAATAAAGCTGTGCGATCAAGGCTCAATCAAACGGAGCCGATCGTATTGCATGTACTGAAAATGATAAATGTCTGT
The DNA here is from genome assembly GCA_947069175.1 of Scalesia atractyloides. Lineage (NCBI taxonomy): Eukaryota > Viridiplantae > Streptophyta > Magnoliopsida > Asterales > Asteraceae > Scalesia > Scalesia atractyloides. Next base: position 73,522,368 of record CAMTDV010000004.1, on the reverse strand, counting down.
GCGATCTAGGCTCAATCAAACGGAGCCGATCGTATGTTGGCACGCCAGGTTCACGCTCATAATGTAATGGGGAAGATGCTCAACGCTCATAATGTAATGGGGAGCGGCGGCCTATGAAATTGCATGTACTGAAGGTAATAAATTAAATCTAACAATAACCACACAAACAGTTGAAACAAGCTGAATACATATTTGTTCATGATATGATGTATGCATAATGATTTAAATATAATAAATGGCAAGACACATGATACACCCCAAAAACGTGATTAAAACGGGGAATTTGTAAAGATTCACTCACATTGGGTGCGTTTGGTTGGAGATGATGAGATGCGCACGTGTTGGAAGGATTGAACAACGAGATTTAACTAACCTAAATAATAACGGAAAATATAATAAATGAGTGGATTTTATTAATAATTTTAATAATATTTTTAGATATATTTTTGTGAGTTTAAGGCTATTTCCTATCTTTAAAAACATTATTTTTAAGTATTTTTAATTGATTTTTAAATTAAATTAAATAAATAAAAATATAAAAACATGTTGACTTTTTGCGACCGTTGACCGTTTGACTTGTTGACCGTTTTATTGTGAAATTGTATGCGCCGGGTGAGGCTCGAACCCGAGACCTCCCGTTCGCGTGCACGCAGCTCTACCAACTGAGCTACGTGTCTAACCTGAAATAATTTTGTTTTTAATTATACTTATATACTAATTCAGTTTATTCAAAATTCTTTTATTTTCAAAAACATTTTAAATCATCGAACCGGTGTCACCAACAGGTCTCGAACCCGGGACCTGTGCTTTACCGTTACACACAGTCCACCGCTGGACTGTGTGTCTAACTTGTTTAATATACATATTTTTATTATACTTAACATCTAATTGCGAAAAGAATCCGGTTCATTTAGAAAAAAAAACATTTTAATTACGAGATATACGTGTGCCAAGGATCGAACTCGCGGCGTGTGATATGTATATGCACACAGTCCACCGCTGGACTGTGTGTCTAACCCGTTCATAATACCGATTTTAATTAATCTTATAATGTTATCATACTTCATCTTCTTCGCTGAATTTACAGTCAACTGTTTACTCATCTGTTTCTTGCTTTTAAACGATTAACAATCATTCATAAGACTAAAATGAAATGGCAGAGACGGTGTTGGAAGTAAACATACCGGAGGAATGATTTATCACAGAAATTCCGGCAAGGCGTCGGCTCTGTTTTTATGAGTTTCCTCTGTTCGGATCAATTACCAAATTTGATTGATTAGATATGAAAGTAGAGTACTAAGCAAGGATTAATAGAAGTTTTGGATGTTCATACCGATTCACCGTGTGAGATTGAAAATTTCAGGAGTTTTAGGCGAACTGGAATTATCTGCTATTGACGTCTGAAATTGCTTCCGATTGAAGGGTCTGAGTTAGCAATAGCTTAACAATTGATAGACCACGAAAGAAATGAAAGACTTACTGTTTTGATGGAGAATACGGTTTTCCGGCGACTTGCAGAAATTTTCCGGCGAGTAAAATAAACTTTTCTGATGAACTGAATGTATGACGAAAGTGAAATGGCAGGTTTGTAGAATGTTTCTGAGTCGCGAGAGAGGTCTTTGATTGAAGTAATTCAGATATTGAATATCTTCGGTTATAAAACCGATCATCATCAGAATTTAAGTTAATTCAAGTCTGAATTGATTAGAATCGTCGGTGCAGCGGTTATAAACCAGAATTCGCGATTATTCAAACGTTTTAGACGGTTGAATAGCCGATTACGGTTTTCAGTTTTGGCGCAACCGGTTGATCTATGATTGACTATAAAACTCATTTGTTTCCTATAGTTGACAGAAAACAACAAGTGGCGGAGTGGTTATGCGTGTGTGTGTTAAGTCTTTGAGTTCTCTTCCGGCTGACCCGGGTTCGAGTCCCGGCAGCCTCATTTTCTTTTTAATTATTTTATTTTTACTTTTTATCAATTTTAACTTTTATAGTTTAGTTTGTTTATTAATTATGGATCATTAAAAATTAAAATAGCCATAAATACGCAACGTGACATTTATAACTTGATATTCGATTACAAAACGGAGCGGGTTTGGAAAACCCGTTTTTGACAAATGTTACAGTATCCCCTACTTTTAAGAATTTCGTCCCGAAATTTAAGTAGTAGTAGTAGGAAAAAGATGTGGGTATTTTTCGCGCATTGAGTCTTCACGTTCCCAAGTAAACTCAGGTCACCGTTTCGACTCCCAACGTACCCTAACAATTGGAATGCGACTTCGTCGAAGACGTTTCTCTCCGAAGTCCATAACTTCTACTGGTCTTTCAATTAAATGCATAGATTCATCGACTTGAATGTCTTCTAGAGGAATATGGAGGTTTTCATCAGCGAGGCACTTCTTCAAGTTTGATACGTGGAATGTGGGATGAATCCTGTTGAGTTCTTCTTGTAGATCAAGCTTGTATGCTACAGGTCCTACTCTTTCGAGTATCTTGAAAGGTCCTACGTAGCGTGGTGCTAGCTTGCCTTTTTGACCAAAACGAACTACTCCCTTCCACGGTGATACTTTTAAAAGTACATAATCACCAACGTTAAACTCCAAAGGCTTCCGTCGTTTATCTGCATAACTCTTTTGACGACTTTGAGCCGCTAGAAGATTGTTTCCAATTTGATGGATCTTGTCTGTGGTTTCTTGAATCAATTCCGGACCAGTGATTTGAGCTTCCCCAATTTCGTGACAACATACTGGAGATCGGCATTTACGACCATATAAGGCTTCAAAAGGTGTCATGCCGATGCTTGAATGATAGCTGTTGTTGTACGAAAATTCAACTAATGGTAGATGAGCGTCCCAATTTCCCTTGAAGTCTATGACACATGCTCGAAGCATATCTTCAAGAGTTTGAATGGTGCGTTCAGATTGTCCATCAGTTTGAGGGTGATAACCGGTACTGAGATCTAATCGCGTACCCAAGGCGGCTTGTACTGCTTGCCATGTTCGTGAGGTGAAACGACCATCACGATCTGAAATAATGCTTAACGGTACACCATGTCGGCTTACGATTTCGCTGTACGAGCTAGCTTTTCGTTCTTGAAATCTTCGCGGATAGGAATAAAGTGAGCTGATTTTGTAAGTCGATCAATGATTACCCATATAGTGTCATACCCACCAGTAGTGCGAGGTAACCCGGTAATGAAATCCATGGTTATGTTTTCCCACTTCCATACAGGTATTTCAGGTTGGACCAAAAGTCCTGAGGGTCTTTGGTGTTCAGCTTTCACCTTGGAACATGTAAGGAACTTAGAAATAAAAACAGCAATATCCTTTTTCATTCCAGGCCACCAATAGGTGTATCGAAGGTCTTGATACATCTTATCGGCTCCTGGGTGTATAGAGTATCGTGTTTTGTGAGCCTCATTCATAAGAATTTCACGAAGATTGTTGTGGTCAGGAATCCATATGCGATCTAGATAGTACAGAATACCGTCAGATTTAGTTTCAATTTTAAGTTCAGCTCCACAGGACAGCTCCTTTCGTACGTCATCTTCCGTTACTGAAACATGTTGGGCTTCTCGAATTTGATCTTTAATGTCAGTTATGATTTGCGAACATAGAAGACGAATGGAGTTCGCATAACCCTTTCGACTGAGTGCATCAGCCACCACATTTGCTTTGCCAGGGTGGCACCGAATTTCACAGTCGTAGTCATTTAAAAGTTCGACCCATCTTCGTTGCCTCATGTTTAACTCCTTTTGATTGAAGATATGTTGAAGGCTCTTGTGGTCAGTGTATATTTCACACTTAGTACCATAGAGATAATGTCTCCATATCTTAAGAGCGAACACAACGGCTCCAAGTTCCAGGTCATGGGTGGTGTAGTTCTTCTCATGAGTCTTGAGTTGTCTCGAAGCATAAGCTATAACCTTTCCTCTTTGCATTAGGACACAGCCTAAACCTTGCCCTGACGCGTCGCAATAAACCACGAAATCATCACAACCTTCAGGCAGTGTGAGGATTGGTGCATCACAGAGTTTTTGTTTAAGGGTTTGGAAGGCTTCTTCTTGCTTGGGTCCCCAAATGAAAGGTTATCCCTTATGAGTTAAAGCCGTGAGTGGTACAGCAATGCGTGAGAAGTTTGAAATGAAACGACGATAATAACCAGCCAAACCAAGAAAAGATCTTACTTCAGTTGGTGTACGTGGCGCTTGCCATTCTTGTACCGCTTTGATCTTTGAGGGGTCGACATGTATTCCCTTGTCATTGACTACATGCCCAAGGAATTGTACCTCTTTTAACCAGAATTTGCATTTGGAAAATTTGGCGTAAAGATTTTCATTTTCTAGAAGTGTAAGGATGAGTCGAAGATGGCGCTCATGATCAGACTTAGACTTTGAATAAATGAGAATGTCGTCGATGAAGACTATAACAAATCGATCAAGATAAGGTTTGCAGACTCTGTTCATTAGGTCCATGAAGACTGCTGGAGCGTTGGTTAAACCAAATGGCATGACCATGAATTCATAATGACCATAACGAGTTCGGAATGCGGTCTTTGGGACGTCTTCTTCATGTACTCTAAGTTGATGATAACCAGACTGAAGGTCGATTTTTGAAAAGCAGTTGGCACCTTGAAGTTGGTCAAGAAGATCATCAATGCGAGGTAATGGATAGCGATTCTTGATTGTTAATTTGTTGAGTTCTCTGTAGTCGATGCACATGCGAAACGATCCATCTTTCTTCTTTACAAAAAGGACAGGTGCACCCCAAGGCGAGGAGCTAGGACGTATGAATCCCTTGTCAGTCAACTCTTGCAATTGACTGGCTAGCTCTTGCATTTCAGAGGGGGCTAACCTATAAGGAGACTTTGCAACTGGTGTAGCACCAGGTACGAGATCGATGCGAAATTCAACTTCTCTTACTGGAGGAAGTCCTGAAATGTCGTCAGGAAAAACTTGCGGGAAATCTTTTACCACTGGGATGTCTTCAAGTTTCTTCTCCATGGTTCCCTTTTTGATGATATGAGCTAAAAACGTGACATAATTCTTGCGAAGATATTTTTGAGCTTGAAGACAGGACATTAAGCTGAGCCCTTTCGACGAGGTTTCTCCAAAGATTCGTAGAGTCTGACCGTTTGAAAGAGGAATGCGTATATACTTTTCGCGGCATACCACTTCTGCTTGATGTTGACTGAGCCAGTCCATACCAATTATGATATCAAAACTTCCCAACTTCATAGGAATAAGGTCAACTGGAAAGTCGTGGTCGTTTAAGGTGAGTGTACAGTTGCGTATAATAGAGTTTAATGAGATCGGTTTCCCGTCTGCAACTTCTACTGTTATGGATTCCATGAGCTTATCACGATTTTGGTTTAGGATAGGTTCAAACTCTAAGGACACAAAACTTTTATCCGCGCCAGTATCAAACAACACGGATGCATATCTACCATTGATAAGGAACGTACCGTTAACCACATTGCCGTCAGCTCTAGCCTGATTAGCGTTGATGTTGAAAGCTCTTCCTCTTGCAGGTGAAGGAGCTTGGTTCGCTTGATTCACCGGATTGGCTTGGGCCTGAGCATGAATAATGTTCACCAACCTTGGACAAGTGTTTCTAAAATGGCTTGGGTCTCCACAATTGTAGCAAGCCCGCATAGGTTGTACCATGGGATAGTTGGGTTGGTAGTATGTTTGGGCTAAGTGTTGGGTAGGTGGTAATAGTAGGGGTTGTTGGGCTTGACCCATTATTTGTTGGTGGGTTTGGGTTGAAGGCTGGTGGCGGTTCGTTCACTGAGGCATGCGGCAGGTTTGAACAGTATGACCTGCGCGACCACAGCCGGTGCAATGTTGGCAAGGATGATCAGGAAAATGGTGGTATTGGCAACGGTTGCATTTTGGTAACGGGCCAGAGTATGGCCTTTTGTATGGTGCAGGTGAAGGGGCAACTTGGGTAATGGGTGCAGCAGGAATAGGGAAATTGGTTTGTGTAACAGCGAAGTTTCTGGTGTTACGTTTCCTCTTGTTAGCAAACTTAGAAGAGGAGGTGGAATGGTTTGAAGTTTGACCCTCAACAGGGGCTTTCTTTTTCTCTTCTTTAAACTTACCGTTGCGAATTCGATTCTCGGTCAGTTCAGTGGCTAGCTCCATAGCAGCTTCAAGTGTTGCTGGTGAAGTGCTGAGAACTGAATCTTGAATTTTCGAGGGAAGTCCTCGAATATAATGCTCAATCAAACGATAAGTTGGGGTGAACAAGTTAGGGACCATTTGGTTCAATTCTAAGAACCTCTTGTTATAGGTGGTGTGATCTCCCTCCTTTTGCTTTAGAGAATGAAATTCGTCCTCTAGCTTCTTAATCTCACTCCTAGGACAGAAACGCCTAGTCATGATTTCCATTAACTCCTCCCATGTTAAGGCCATTGCATCATCAACTCCCCTCTTCCCCTTTTCAGTATTCCACCAGCTGAGAGCTACCCCAAATAGTCTCCCGGTGGCGTATCGAACCTTGCGATCCTCAGGACAATCGCAGTTGAGGAAGGTGTTTTCCATTTCCTCAAACCAGTGGAGGAGAGCAGTGACACCTTCGGTCCCTTCAAATTTAGGAGGATCGCAAGACTTGAAATGTTTGTATGAGCACTTGCTGGTAGGAGGGTTGCCGATGTTCTGGTCATGTTGTTGGGGAGGATTAGTGGGATTTGTGGCGAGAGCTTGTTGTACTTGAACCACAATGTCAGGAAGCACCGCGGCCATTTGTTTCGCGATTTGTGTGGCCAAGCGTTCGTGAGACCTTCCTGATCTTTTACCCCCTCGTTGTTGTCTAGACGACATCTACAGGAACATACATAAGAAGATTGTGAGTTTATGGAGTCTTTTTAGGTGTCATATGTCTTTAAGGATATGAAAATAACATAAATATCAATAATGCAACTACATCCATAGGATGTCTTGGGTTTGCTCATGTTGGGCCTCAAATGTCCCCCATACCTTCACCTGTATAATCATGTGGGCCCCCATGACTATTGGCTTGGTAGGATTCACATTAGTATTGGCGATTTAACACTCGCATCACCCGAATGCAAACCACCAAATATGTTTACGAGATGTATGGTCGGAATGTGTCCAGGTGTAGACACAATGACAACTCAAAGTGGGGTTAGCTCACACGACATTTGGTATAGCATGCTTTGGCCTAATAGGTACTTCGTACTCTCATCGTTAGTCCCCAGGTAGGCAAACTGGTCCTTTATTTTGGATTTATACGAATGCCAGCCTAGACAGGACGTTCCGACTACCGGTACTGGTACCCTTCCAGTTACTACATGCCCGTCATGAGAACTCACTTTGATGAAATTTGAAAACACAAAAATCATTGTAAAAGCAATCATGATAATGATGTGGTGTGTGCTTTCATGGATATGTTGTGTTATGAGAATATGATTCATGATAGGCATTATATGATAATATATACTTATGAACATGCTTGCATAACATTGAATGTAACATTTAACATAAAACATATAAGCATCCTGAAATTTGGCATGTAACACACAAAAATCTTAAAAAATTTCTAATCGACTATAGTATAGGCTCTAAGGGTCTAATAACCTATCCTATATCCCTATAGTCATGGCTCTAATACCAATTTGTCACACCCCGACCCGCAGCGGAATAAGAGTCGGGGCATAATTGGGTTATCACCAAAGCTCATGATATTTACTAATATGTTTCATATTTATTAAAGTCAAAATTACATTCCCAAATATCCAAACATGTCCATACAATACAAAGAAGATAAACCAAACAAAACAATCTCAAACTCTAAATCATTTTATTTTTCTAGTCCAATCCTAAGTGTTTCTTGCTGCAGCTGGTTCACCTGTATCATGTGTAAAAATGGGGGTTTTTGGGTCAACATAAGTTGGCGAGTGAACCTTGTTAGATAAACATTTATTATTGATTTACTTATTAGATTATTAATGAAAAATTGTGCATAATCATAAATGAGCAAATGTAAATACCCAAGCAGTAGCAATAGCAATCACAACTATAAACATACAATAACATATGATAGCATACATTAACATACTAACATCATACGATAAATAACATGAATGAAACTGTGCGATCAAGGCTCAATCAAACGGAGCCGATCGTATTGCATGTACTGAAAATGATAAATGTTTGTGCGATCAAGGCTTAATCAAACGGAGCCGATTGTATGTGGGCACGCCAGGTTCACGCTCATAATGTAATGGGGAACATGCTCAACACTCATAATGTAATGGGGAGCGGCGGCCTATGAAATTGCATGTACTGAAATAATAAATTGAATCTAACAATAACCACACAAACAGTTGAAACAAGCTGAATACACAAGTTCATGATATGATGTATGCACAACGGTTTAAATATAGTATATAGCAAGACACATGATACACCCCAAAACGTGATTAAAACGAGGAATTTATAAAGATTCACTCACATTGGGCGCGTTTGATTGGAGATGATGAGATGCGCACGAGTCGGGAGAGTTGAACAATGAGAATTACTAACCTAAATAATAACGGAAAAATATAGTAAATGAGTGGATTTTATTAAGGATTTTAATGAAATTTTTAGATATATTTTTGTGAGTTTAAGGCTATTTTCTATCTTTAAAAAATATTATTTTTAAGTATTTTTAATTGATTTTTAAATTAAATTAAATAAATAAAAAAATAAAAAAAATTGTTTATTTTTGCGTTGACCGTTGACCGTTGACTTGTTGACCTGTTGACCTGTTGACCGGTTCGGTCAGTGTGCATGCATGCGCTGGGTGAGACTCGAACCCGAGACCTCCCGTACGCGTGCACGCAGCTCTACCAACTGAGCTACGTGTCTAACCCGAAATAATCTTGTTTTTAATTATATTTATATACTAATTCGATTTATTCAAAATTCATTTGTTTTAAAAAAAAAGATTTTAAATCATCGAACCGGTGTCGTTAACCAGACTCGAACCCGTGACGTGCGAGTTAGTGTTGCACACAGTCCACCGTTGGACTGTGTGTCTAACCTGGTTAATATTTCAGTTTTTATTATACTTAACATCTCTTTGAGTTAACCCGGTTCGGTTAGAAAAATAAAACATTTTTATAATAGAGAGGGTGCGTGTATCAGGGATCGAACTCGCGTCGCGTATGAAATTTGTTTGCACACAGTCCACCGCTGGACTGTGTGTCTAACCCGTTCATATTACTGATTTTAAATAAACTTATAACTTAACTATCTTCGTCTTCTTCGCTCAATTTACAGTCGACTGTGTTATTAATCTGTTTCTTGCTTTTACGATTATCAATCATTCATAAGACTAAAATGAAATGGCAGAGACGGTGTTGGAAGTAAACATACCGGTGAATGATTGATTACAGAGTTCCGGCAAGGCGTCGGTCTCTGTTTTTAAGAACTTCAACTGAGCAAATCAATTAATCGTTTTGATTAGCTAATCATGAAATTGAAGTGCTAAACAAACGTTAACAGTGTGGTTGAAGGTCCTTACCGTTTCACAGACGAAGATAAAGATTTTCAGAAGTTTTCCGGCGAGCAGAAATTATCCGATGACGACGTCTGAATTTGATCTCAAGTGGAAAGTTTGAGTTAGAAATAGCTTAACAACTTTTAGACTACGATGGTATTGAAGAACTTACCGATTTGAGGAAAAATACGTTTTTTCGGCGAACTTGCAGAATTTTCCGGCGAGTTGATTTAAGCTTTCTGATGGACCGAATGTATGACGAAAGTGAAATGGAAAGTTTGTATGATGTTTCTGAGTCGCGAGAGGCTCTTTGATTACAGTAATTCGGATTGTTGAATAGTTTCGGTTATAAAACTCATCATCCTCAGAATTGAAGTCAATTCAAGTCTGAATTGATTAAAATCGTCGGTGCATCGGTTATGAACCTAAAATCGCGATTATTCAAACGTTTAGACGGCTGAATAGCCGATTTCAGTTTTTCAGTTGGCGTAATCGGTTTATCTAGTTTGTATATAAGACTCATTTGTTTCCTAGAGTTGACAGAAAACAAACAAGTGGCGGAGTGGTGATGTGTGTGTGTGTTAAGTCTTTGGATTTCAATTTCCGGCTGACCAGGGTTCGAGCCCTGGCAGCAACATTTTATTTTTATTTATTTTGTTTTCACTTTTTATCAAATATAATTTTTATAGTTTAGTTTGTTTATTAATTATGTAACATTAAAAATCAAAATAACCATAAATACACAACGTGACATTTATAACTTGATATTCGATTACAAAACGGAGCGGGTTTGGAAACCCGTTTTTGACAAATGTTACAGCTGTGAACCAGAGGACTGGTACTGTTGCTACTGATACTGAGGCTGAGACGCCTAAAACTGAGGCTGCTGCTGCTGCTGGCCATTGCGATACTGCTGTTGTCCATTCCGGCGGTTTGAGGCCGGTTTTGATTATCACGGCATGGCTGATTATTGCGATATTGAGGCTGTTGTTGCTGATTAGGCTGATTAACGGCTGCAAGTGCTGCAGAAGGTGAGGATGAGTCACGTGCCACATGGCGTTCTTGTTCAGATTGAAGCATGTTGCAAGCCATCTCCCATGAGGGGAGAGATTGATTGATAATAGAGCCCATGGTGTCGAATTCCATTGGCAAGCCACGCACCAATTGAATCACCAAGCGTTGTTCATCGATTGCACCACCTACGTCATTCAACTGATTTGCCAAATCCCTCAGCTTTGACAGTAGGCTTCAAGAAAAGGCATTGCACTTAACTTGAGGTTGACGAACTGTTGTTCCAGAGCAGCAGCCCTAGATCCCTTGTTGTTGTGAAACAGAAGTTTGACCCGGTTCCAAGCTTCCAATGTCGTTGACTCGGTTTCGAGAACACGAAGCAAATAATCATCCGACACTGTTCCGTAGATCCACTGTAGGACGATGGCGTCAATTTTCATCCACTCTGCATGAGTGGGAACATCCTTAGGAGGTGGTTGTTCAGTGATGTGGTCAAGAACTTCATATCCACGTGCATGAAGCTGGAACAACTTCACCCACGCAGCGAATGAAACCTTGGATCCGTCGAGAACACGGACCTTCTTCTAGATGTCGGTGACAGTATACACAGGGTGGAGAGGTGTCAAAGGTTTAGGGGGATCAGAGGGTTCAGTCTTGTCACCCATAGTTGAACAGGATCGAAAAAAATAACAGTGGTGGCTGGCTGCAGAAGAAGGGTCGAAACCCTATTATCAGATCAAAATCTGGGAATATTAGGTATTGAGCAAGTACGCTCTGATACCATGTAAATAGGAATTACTGAATGATTTTATTAACAAACTCAATCCTAATATATACTAGTTTACAAGAGATAAAATATAGAAACAAGATCTCCTAATATAATGGAGAATATACACATAATAAATAATACATAAAATACAAAGATCTCCTAACATGTTCCGCCAATTATATGGAGGAGAATAATGAAAAATCGAAACGATTTAGGAAAATGTAAGATTGTTCATAATTTATGATCCATAAAGATTAAGTTTAAATACAATGGCACTCTTATAGTATTAATCTATATTGATATTGTCTTTATCTTCATTAATAATATCTTTATCATTGATTAATAAGTGATCTTAATCACAAATAATTATTAACCTAACGTATTAATATTAATAATAAATTAAAGAATAAAACCACATTAGATTGATTCAACCACATTTATTAAAAGTTATATTATTTTTTGGAAAGACGAATTTCTTGCTCCTTGTGAGACTTGAACCCAAGACATCACACTTAAGTGTATTAAAAGGCTTTGCCTTGCCACCGGACCACCAACCCCAGTGGTTATCAAAAGTTATATTAGATTGATTTAACCATGTGTAACACAAGTTTCTAATCTAACCTATTAATAAATAATAAAAAACAAGAAAAATGTTATAACTTATGTAATACACAAGTTTCTAACCTAATGATAAATAAAAAAATAAAGTGAAATGTTATAAAAAGTATATAGTACATTAAAGTTCATTTTTTCAAAAACATATATTGATGAATGTGTGTGTTAACTGACTACATTATATGTATTCAAGCCATTTAACACGTGTTTATTCAATCCGCGCAATGCACGGATTTTTAAAGATGTAACTTTTTTATTACTTAGTATATAAAATTATATTTATTCAACCCGTGTAACACGCGGGGTTCTAACCTAGTGTTTACTATAAATTGAAACATTATATGCAATGATGGATTACAAGTATTACAAGTAAAGTTATTGTTACTATCAAGTATCAACAACAATTTCCTAAACCAAAGAAAATACATACAACAAGGTGAACACAGCAGTTCTTTTATCATGCTTACCACTCCAAGACGATCTCTAGCTCCAAGCAAGAATCCCACGACAGCAGATATAATTGTATAAAAGATGTGGACGTCTAAAAGATAGATCTGCAATGAGCACAAGAGCAGAACACCATATTGTAGTGAAGTTAGTATCATTTATATGTGTTGCGTACTTCATATGTAACAGCGGAATGCCAACTTACACTAAACACAGGTGCCCACAAGCTAGCAATATTCAAGGAATTATGGTTGTCTGTATGTGAAATCATGAGGTTACATCTCAAGCAAATAATTTTTACTATGTACCAAGGACCAAATAAAAGAATGGTAGAAGCATACACAAAAGGGGTTCATTTTGATAATTTCAATTGTATCTTCAAAATTTCACAAAGTGACTTACTTTTCGATAGAAAATCATGCCAAGAATAACGCACATCTTTAATATCAATTATGGTCCTTGTTGGTTCCACCAAGGGTCTGATCTGCATAACAGTAAATGACATAAATACATAAATCAATAAGGCAAAAATAATATATTGCATATGTTGCATGCAGAAGATCAAAACAGTTTAATTACCTGAAGAAAATAGGCAAACGCGAACTTTCCCCCCAATACAACAAGCCAAAAAAGCATATACCTAAATTTACAACACATTACCAATATGATTATTACTTAAAAAAGACAAGTATTAGAAAAAGAAACAACAGGGTGGACTAATGAGATCATTACATGATATAATCAGTTGTTGCTTCATACATGCCACGTCCAACATAATAATGCTCCTTAAAATACAAATCAAACAAGGAGTGTTAGCATTTAAAAAAAATTACTAAACATAATGAAAAGATTATATTTTGCCAACCTGATGAATCCACTTGACTAAACGGACTACAGACGAATTATCACACCGGTTGAACAAAGGGTGACATGATGGTAACCGTGCCAAAGAGCTCCAAAAGAAATGAATTCCAGCATAGATGCCTAAAACAGTTATATATATTTTGAAAACAATCGACCCTGAAATTGTATTAGTTGTTTCTTGGAGACCTTTCCTGAAATGAGACAGCATAAAGCAAATCTTGTTATGATTATAAAAGGAGATAAAAAAACATTTGGCATATATGTAAAAAAGAAAACTAAATAAAAAAAAGTACTTACACGTAAAGGAAGCATATAAAAATGGTAATAAAGCTAAACCAAATGAAGCGAACATATATCCTTGAAACAGCCAAGAGTCTTGTTGTCGAATAGGCACCATACGTTATCACAATGTCCAAGGCGCCTAAAGTTAGATAATAAGAAATTAAAAACAAGAACTTTATTAAAACGCATTGTTTATTAAATGAAGGTGGAAATAATTAAACACCAAAACCTACTTTGAAAAAGCTTCAAAACAAAAAATGTAGGGCCTAGACTAAGCATTAAGCGTAATGTGTTGGAGTCAAGACTCCATCATTGAATGCTATTATTGCAAGTGCCTGTGAAGAAGAAAAAAGTCAAGTATCTGAAAATTCAAAAAGTTAGAAAATGTTTTGATAATGTGGTCAACCTGAAACATCATGAAAAGGAATATCCACAAGCAGTGAAAACTATGATAAAGATGAAAAAATGTCCTGTGTTCATCGAATGAGGTCTTTCCACGACGCTTAGTATCATTGGTTTTCAATATATTCTGTAACAGAAAAGTCAAAAGTGATCAAAGAAAGTTACATGGGAAAGCAACATGTGCTCTATGAAAGAAAGACGATTTTTGTTCAAAATACCTTTGACCTTGGTGATGGGCGCAACAGGAATGATGAATTAGTGTCTAGAGGCCAACCAAGTTTAAAACAGCTACGGGACCTGAAAAAAAGTAGAAATGGCATGAAATGTGAAAAAATTATGTAAACTATTATACTAAAAATATGTAAAAACATGTTAATTATAGTTATTAGTAGTTAATGTTAGGATTTATTTGTATTTAGCCCAAGATAGATTTCTCTAGGTTTATAGGTTTGTCTAGGGTTTCTCACTTAATTTTTTCCTTCTAGTTCCACCACTGGATGGGCACCTGGTTTACCGGCTATAGCCGATCGTATACGAGTTTGATTTGTACACAACGCGTGTTGTAGAGGCTAGGGGTGTGCGAATGGTGGTTCGGTTTTGTTTTTACCTTTAAGCATATCCATAACCTCTAGCTTCAGTTATGAAATTTCCTTAATCATAATAATAACCGAACTTCGGGTTCGGTTAATCGATTATGAAACTAGGTTATGGTTCGCTTAAGATTAATTAACCGATCTAAATTTAAACTAAACTTTAAACTAAATGAACATATTAAACAATTATTATCTCAGTTACAATCGTTTTATAAAAAAAACAAAAAAACATACCCACTCATAAAATGAGTCAAATTTTAGAAAATAATTAATTTTAAACATTTTAAAACTAATTATATAACATAAATCGCTTTCGTATATGTTTTTTTATGTATATAGAGTTTGATTACTTGAACATGTATAGTTTAAAAATAGATATATTTAAAAGTATCTCCTCTTAATTCATTTTGGTTTGGTTCGTTAACGTTTGGTTATGGGACTTCTTTAACCATATCCATAACTGACATATCAGTTAATCAACTAGCATTATTTGAAACCGCCGGTGACGGTTCGGATATCGGTTAATTCAGTTAGGTGATAGTTCAGTTTATCGGTTAATGGTTAAGGTTTGCTCACCGCCTCACCCCTAGTAGAGGCGCATGAGGATCGGTGACCTGTTAAACACCACAATCCTTTCTTTCGTGTTTAAATCTTGGTTTAGAGTCTTAAACTTCGTTTGCAATAAAAAATTGTTTAAATATCGATGAACTAAGAGTTTATTTGTTCTTAACTTGTTAACTGTTAGAATATCAGTAAACATGTAAAGATATCGAGAATCTTGTAAAATGTCCTTTTGGTAACCATAATCATAGACTAAGAATATGATTATCTATTCAAAACTCAACACAAAAACCCTCTCATTTTTCTCAAACACATATATACCTCATTTCAATTTCAAGTTTGATCCAAGTAATTCAAGAGTAAGATCCAAGCATACCAAGGTGCTTTCAAGTGATTTCAAGCCTTCTCTTTTATCAAGACTTTCTCCTTGCTTGTTTTAGTGCGCATTTTCATCTCCTTAAACTCTAGTTTTACCATTTTTACAAGTTGTTCCTGTGTAGATCATTCACCCATGAAATTTGTTTTTGGTTAAAACTTGAAACAAGAAACAAACACTTTATATATATTGGAGTTTTCTAAAAATATATAAAATACATTTGGTTGTAACAAGAGTCGCTTAAGCTATGTTGTTGGTGATTCGTGTTTCACTTGGTGATTTTTAGGTAAAGAAACGAGTACATATTTTCAAACTTTGGGTATGTGTAAAGTGTTAACAAGGAATCATAGACTTATATGGACTATACATAATATTTTTAAAACTTCTTGTGAGTATTGTATGTCTAGACATTGTACATTTTGGTTAGTATCTTGATATTTTCGTTAAAATGGCGATCACATATGTTTTGGTAACGTATGAAGTTAGTGTTGGAAAATTAGTGAGTTATAATTAAGTGAAATTATAATTATTAATTAAACTCTTCATATGGTGAAACTCTTAAGTAGAGTTTTAATGATTACATTTGATGAGTTTTATTAGAGTTTAAGTCTATAATTATTGAAACTCTTAACTCTTCATATAGTGAAACTCTTGATAACATTTGATGAGTTTTATCAGAGTTTAAGTATATAATTATTGAGACTCTTAACTCTTTAAAAAGGCTCTTGGATATTTAGAACATGGTGTGCCTCATATGAAGAGTACACTAGAGAAATACAAGAGATATGATACAAGGAAAATTCATGAATACATGGAGAGTTCTTAGAAAAGATGAAATACTTGAAGACCCATGTGTTAAGTACTTAGAGAGATATATTTTCTCTACACGATTTCATCGCCTTCGTTTCATAATTTTTCCACAAGTTCTAACACTATAATTTCATCCGGTGTAACCTCGGGCGCGTGACCATATCCGGCAGTACAGACTGCTTCGGCTGTTGTACCCTGGGAGACAGACACGTCGTCTTTGGTAGAGGCGTGAAATTTGTTTTAAGGGAAACGTGTTGAACACGTGTCTCAACCAAAATTGTCAACGTTTTAGTGTTCTCTTTGTTGCAATCAAAGAGTATTTTTCCAAGACTCAAGATGATGAATACTCGAGTCAGATGCTATCAAGTGCGCGTGAAGGAACTACCAGAGATGCGGCTTGAATCAAGATTGGTATATATAATTATATTTTATATTCCTTTTATTTAGTTACTGCAACCGGTATTGTACTATAATATTTCCTACGAATAATGAGAGTCCCGTTATTATATATTTTGTAATTATATTTTATAAAAAGTGAACCTAGTTCCTACAAACTTAAACTTATTTCATAAGATTGTTGCTACAATCGTAAAACATTATTTATAAAGATTTTGTGTTCACGAAAAGATTTATAAAAATATATATTTTCAGAGATTATGATCTTATAAATAATTTTTTGGGAAATATGTATGTAGTACAACTTGATGTGTTTGGATTTATTAAGATTGAGATACAATCTTAAATCTTATACCAATAGTATTGGTTCAACCGTTTGGTTTTTTTAAACAATGAAATCATTAATTTTTCTAACATGTGTGTTAGATCGGTAAACCATACGTTTTTTTGTAAACATTAAATTCCCTAACTTGTGCGTTAGAACGACTTTATTTTTATAAACAACACGTTTTTGTAAACGTTTCATATTCTAACATGCTTGTTAGAAATGATCATATTATTTATGTAATATGATTTAAAGAATGAGTGTTAGAAATAAGTTTATTTTATATAAACAAACAATACTTATAATGATTATGTAATCATTTGTCTTCTAACATGTGTGTTAGAAACGTTTATGGAAAGCGTTAGTTTGGAAACAATTTTTTAATTGTTTATTTTCTAACGTGTGTATTGGAAATGACTTATATATTTGAACCATATATGTGTTTATAGCAAGTCGAATTAACATTTTATGAAAATCTTAATATTTCTAACGTGCGCTGATGTGCGTAAAGCATGTTATGAATTTATTAATATTTTGAGCTTATTTTACGGTTAGTCAAGTTTTAAATTTATAAAACACGATATTTAACTAACACTAAACACACACTTGGCAAGTGCACCCATCGTGAGCGTAGTATAGTGTTGGTAAGATACCGAGATCGTCTAAGGACACAAGAGCTTTTAATACCGGTTTAGCGTCAACGTCTAATCGATCTAAATTTGGATAAAAGTTTTGAAACATAAAAATGAATAAAATGAAATACAAATAGACAAGATAAAATCACTTGGATCCAACTTCCCTTTTATGTATCCTTTGATAGTTTTCGCACTTTCGGACTTTTTAAGATATTATCTTAGTTATAGTAGTAGGCCCCTCTTTTGAAGGTGACGTTACCCTCAACCCAGTGGTTTGAGTCAGCAGGGATACAATCCCAAAAAGGGTTGGAATATTGGAAGATAATTAAATAAGTTATTAATGTGAAAAGTGGTAGGCCCCCTTTTGAAGGTGACGTTACCCTCGGCTAAGTGGTTTCCGTAAGTAAGGATACAATCCCAAGAAGCCGGTTTAATGAATTAATAGTAATTTACATATGAGGGGTTCAAGCTATTCGCACCCCCGCCATCCAATACCTTTGGGGTATTGAAGGAGGTCCTAGTAAGCTTGAACCAAGTCCTCGCAGGATCTATACACTGAACCAGACGAGAACTTTACCAAACCACCCTTCTAACCCCATTCCAAGTAGTTAACGCGCTTTATATAGACCGTAAAGACACGAATAAGCAAATCAATGACATCATGAAGAAATGGTTAGGAAAATTCACTTTCAACATAAGAAATTAGTTATTAAAGTCATTAATACATACCCAATTAAAAAGTGCCGAAAGATTAAAAACTAAAAGTAATACATAAAATATTAGTCTTCACCAAGTGATGTAAGGAATTTAGCTAAGCATGGCCTTTGTTTGACAAGAACCCTTACAATCAATCTTGGATCCCGAGACTACTACACACTCTAAAAATGATTGATGGATGATGATGGTGGGTGTTGGTGTTGTAGTGGTGGCAAAGTGAGAGAGAAGTGGTTTGCCAAGGGATGCCTTTGAAGTGAACCAAGCACCCCTATTTATATCCAGAACAGAGCCCTGACCACGGCCCCATGCCCGCTGGGCACAGCCCCGTGGTGACCAATTTCTCTTCCTTCATTAACTGCAGATGTCAGGTCTTGTATGAACACGCCCTTGGTGACCGAGCACGGCCCCGTGGTCAGTGTACTTGTTGTACTATCAAGATTCTGCGAATCTTAGAGTTGACCATGGCCCGTGGTGAGCTGGACACGGCCCGTGGTGGCCTGAAATCTACAATTTCTCTTTTTATGGAGGGCTTGATGCTGGGCACGGGCGTGGGATGCTAGGCACGGGGTGGTGATGCTAGGCACGGGGCGTGGTGAGCTGGGCATGGCCCCGTGGTCAGCTTCTGTTTCTCTTGTTTTTGTTCTTGGGATGCTACCGAGTGGCCTGGCATGTCACGTTATTTCTTCTTCTTGTATTTTTTGTTGTTTTAGCCCGCTAATTTGCTTCTTTTATTCGTTTAAGCTATTTTAGTCTTGTAAATTAAAAAGGAACAAAGAAACGTGCTTTTTCCAACATTAGTACTGAAAAAGGGTTGGTTTTATGCCTCGATTGATGTAATTTATATGTTGCATTTTGTGTACATCATGCGCGTTGGAATTTCTCTCATTTTAACATGCTTGTTAAAAATGGTTAAAACACAAATGCTTTGAAATGTTTTATGTAAACATTTTATATAAGTAATTTGTTGTATGATTGATTTTAGTGAATATAAACACTTATGCTTTGTATGGTTTAGAAATAGAAGGTCATAAATTGAAGTTGATTGGCTTCAGGAATTAAATCACTATAAAGTGATGGTGTTGTTATTTCTATGAATTTAATGAAATTAAAATCATTTACTAGACTCTTCATATGGAAGTTAAACTCTTAAGTATAGTCTTATGTCAATTTATTAGTTTTTATTAGAGTGTATGTCTCTAATAAAACATCTAATTAAGTGAGACTATTCTCCACCGCATTACTCTTGTATTAAAAGTAGCTATGTGCCTAACTTGATGAGATTGGAAAACTACAAGAGTAAGAATTAAATCACAATAAAGTGATGGTGTAGTTGTGTGAGATTTTCACCAACTTTAATTTATGTTTTAAATCCAAATGGTCATGTTTTATATATATATATATATAACTTAAATTTTCTAACACGTGTGTTAAAAAATATGTATCACAAATACAATGTTTGAGATTGTACTTTGTATAAGACATAATGAACGGAAATGTTTTATGTAAACATTTAATTGCCTATGTGTGCATTAAAACAATGAGAAATGGTTTATTTTATAAACTTTATCATTAGAAAACGTTTAGTATATGTGTAGTAAGACTAAACAATATAAACCGTTTGATATTTTGGGTTTTGATTTATGTTATCATAAACTGTAACTGATATTATTATTATTGTACATTGTAAAACTAAGTAAATACTTTAAAATGATTTTTAAAAAGTTTTGCATTTTTTTAGAATTCAAATGGTTTGCTACTCTTGCTAGAACTAGCATTTGTTGAACAAAGTTATAATCACGTGGATATTATTTGATGGAAAACTACTTAGTGTTGTTGTGAACAAATTTAATTGTTCAAGTTTACTACTTAAATGTAGCCTTTATAACAACTTGGTATTGTTTTGAGCATAATTGTCCAAGTTTAAAGTTTCAAGATGAAATGAGAAACTTGTACTTACAAGTGCATGAAGTCTTATTGAGGGAACACCTCAAGACATGCCATGGGACGATATCATTGAGAAGATTTCGGTCAAAATATAAAGTGTTGATGATAAAAGCACTTTGATATTTGATGTCTACATATCGTCTATGCTTCCGTTTAAATTTCAAAAGTGTTTGCCACTTATGATTTAGTTTCCAATGTATTTTATTGTTTTGTGTTCAATATCTTCGGATAACACATGCAATTTTTTTTACAAATAAATAAATCACTAATTTGTGACGTATAAATTATTTTTGTGGAAAGTAATTATAATGTCAACTATACATTGTCTAAAACAATATGGTTTTAAACGGATAGTACATGAAAATATTTGGACATAAACAACTTGAGAGTTGTTGCATTGACTAAAAGTCAAAGACGAGACATCAAATGTGTAACCACATCACGAGTGAGTAGTGAGTGTATTAAGATGAAATACACAAACAAGATTCATGTTGAAGTACTTCGTTAGAAGTCATTGGAAAATTCACAAGTGTAACCGCGGTTTGGTTCGTTAACGTTCGGTTATGGGACTTCTTAAAAATAGATATATTTTAAAAGCATCTCCTCTTAATTCATTTCGGTTTGGTTCGTTAACGTTCGGTTATGGGACTTCTTTTACCATATCCATAACTGACTTATCAGTTAATCAACTAGAATTATTTGTAACCACCGGTGACGGTTCGGTTATCCGTTAATTTGGTTCAGAGATAGTTCAGTTTATCGGTTAATGGTTAAGGTTTGCTCACCGCCTCACCCCTAGTAGAGGCGCGTGAGGATCGGTGACCTGTTAAACACCACAACCCTTTCTTTCGTGTTTAAATCTTGGTTTAAAGTCTTAAACTTCGTTTGCAATAAAAAAATGTTTAAATATCGATGAACTAAGAGTTTATTTATTCTTAACTTGTTAATTGTTAGAATATAAGTAAACATATAAAGATATCGAGAATCTTGTAAAATGTTCTTTTGGTTACCATAATCATAGCCTACGAATATGATTATCTTTTCAAAACTCAACACAAAAACCCTCTCATTGTAAAATGTTCTTTTGGTTACCATAATCATAGCCTAAGAATATGATTATCTTTTCAAAACTCAACCCAAAAACCCTCTCATTTTTCTGTCTAAAGACATACGGCCAAACACATATATACCTCATTTCAATTTCAAGTTTGATCCAAGTAATTCAAGAACAAGATCCAAGCATACCAAGGTGATTTCAAGTGATTTCAAGCCTTTTCTTTTATCAAGACTTTCTCCTTCCTTGTTTTAGTGCGCATTTTCATCTCCTTAAACTCTAGTTTTACCATTTTTACAAGTTGTTCCTGTGTAGATCATTCACCCATGAAATTTGTTTTTGGTTAAAACTTGAAACAAGAAACAAACACTTTATATATATTGGAGTTTTCTAAAAATATAAAAAATACATTTGGTTGTAACAAGAGTCGTTTAAGCTATGTTGTTGGTGATTCGTGTTTCGCTTGGTGATTATTGTATGTCTAGACATTGTACACTTTGGTTAGTATCTTGATATTTTCGTTAAAATGACGATCACATATGTTTTGGTAATGTATGAAGTTAGTGTTGGAAAATTAGTGAATGTGTATTTAGTTAATTTATAATTAAGTGAAATTATAATTACTAATTAAGCTCTTCATATGGTGAAACTCTTAAGTAGAATTTAATGATTACATTTGATGAGTTTTATTAGAGTTTTAGTCTATAATTATTGAGACTCTTAACTCTTCATATGGTGAAACTCTTGATGACATTTGATGAGTTTTATCAGAGTTTAAGTATATAATTATTGAGACTCTTAACTCTTTAAAAAGACTCTTGGATATTTAGAACATGGTGTGCCTCATATGAAGAGTACACTAGAGAAATACAAGAGATATGATACAAGGAAAATTCATGAATACATGGAGAGTTCTTAGAAAAGATGAAATACTAGAAGACCCATGTGTTGGGTACTTAGAGAGATATATTTTCTCTACACAATTTCATCGCCTTCGTTTCATAATTTTTCCACAAGTTCTAACACTATAATTTTATCCGGTGTAACCTCGGGCGCGTGACCATATCCGGCAGTACAGACTGCTTCGGCTGTTGTACCCTGGGAGACAGACACGTCGTCTTTGGTAGAGGCGCGAAATTTGTTTTAAGGGAAACGTGTTGAACACGTGTCTCAACCAAAATTGTCAACGTTTTAGTGTTCTCTTTGTTGCAGTCAAAGAGTATATTTCCAAGACTCAAGATGATGAATACTCGAGTCAGATGATATCAAGTGCGCGTGAAAGAACTACCAGAGATGCGGCTTGAATCAAGATTGGTATATATAATTATATTTTATATTCCTTTTATTTAGTTACTGCAACCGGTATTGTACTATGATATTTCCTACGAATAATGAGAGTCTCGTTATTATATTTTTTGTAATTATATTTTATAAAAAGTGAACCTAGTTTCTACAGTTAAGAGTTATTTTGTTACTAAGTTTATTTTTATGTTTATATATTTAGCTACTTGAATTTGAAACCCTGATATTTTTATATAAACTTTATGGACTTACGGTGGATTCTCGTGTGTGTATGTATATATAAACCTAATAGCTTATAAGCATAGAGATATAAGGATCTATGTTATCTATAGTAGACTATCTATATGTTAGAATGATATGCGCAAAATGCAACATATAAATAGGTATAAAATCAATCCTTTCATGTACTAATGTTGGAAAAATGTGTATTTTTGTATACTTTTGATTTTCAGGATTAACAGACTTAAATGTACAAAAGGAACAAATTAACAGTAAAAACCAACATAAATACAAAAAAAATGAAGTTGACACACCATGCCTACCCTCCAAGCTTCACCTCAAGACCAAAAACAACAAATCAGAAGACAAGCACGGGCCGTGCCACCAAGGCAAGTGTGTCACACCCCGACCCGCAGCGGAAAAGGTGATCGGGGCATGATTGGGTTATCATCAAAGCTCATGACATTTATTAAGCGTTTCATATTCATTAATACAAATTAAATGGAATTTTACAATAAATGTTACAACATGATCTAACTAACAATCTAAACTTCTTTGTTCTCTTCTAAGGCATATCCTATGTTTTCCTTGCTTCAACCTGTTCACCTGTATCATGTGTAAAAAGGTTTTTGGATCAACATAATGTTGGCGAGTGAATCCTATGGAAAACATTTGAACAAATTTATTTAAATTGATTATGAAATATGTGCACAACCAAACATGAGTAAAAATAGATGTAATTTAATCAACAATCATAAGATGTTAAATGAAACACACATGAACAATAGTGGAACAATTAGAGGCACGCGATGCTCAACTCGTCTCTCACGAGGAACTGAGGGGCCTGATGAATGATTTGCATAACATGATAATATGAATGACACAACTACAAACAATATAAACTCAATGATACACACATGAACAATAATGAATTTTGATTTGAAGCACGCGTTGTTCAACTCGTCTCCCACGAGGAACTGATGGGCTTAATGTATGAGTTTCTTATAACTGGACAAAAAGGCAATAAGTAAATCACAACAATAAAAACAATCTAAGTTTAGGTCATGATGTGGTATGGCACAAGTTTAAATAAATAAATTAATTATTTTCATAACACATGACACACCCCAAAACGTGTAATTTAAAAGGGGGAGTTGTAAGATTCACTCACAGTGGGTGCGTTCGGTTGTTGATGTTGAATGTACGCGAAGTGGTTTTAACCACGAGTGAGATTAACCTAGATAAATCGCATTATGGTTTGGTAAGTAAACGGATTTTATTAATCTATTTTAGTAGGATTGTTGGGTGTATTTTTGTGAGTTTGAGGCTATTTTCTAACCTTAAAAATGTTATTTTTAAGTATTTTTAATTGATTTTTAATTAAAATAATTAAATAAAAATAATAAAAAAAATTGATTTTTTTCTGACCGTTGACCGTTTGACCTGACCGTTGACCGGTTCAATTCGGAATACAAGTGCGCTGAGTGAGGCTCGAACCCGAGACCTCCCGTACGCGTGCACGCAGCTCTACCAACTGAGCTACGTGTCTAACCCGTTATATATCTGATTTTAATTATATATATATATTAATTAGTTTAAACCGAAAATCATTTTATTTTAAAAACAGTTTAAATCAATTCGGCGGTGCGCTCCACAGGTCTCGAACCGGGACCTGTGGCTTAAACTAACACACAGTCCACCGCTGGACTGTGTGTTTAACATGTTATATAATTCGATTTTTATTATACTTAAATACAAATTAGATATTTCCTTTTCTGCCTTATTTAAAAAGAAGAGATAATTGTCCGAGTCGGTGCAGAAGACCGGACTCGAACTCGTGACCAGTGATATAAACAAACACACAGTCCACCGCTGGACTGTGTGTCTAACTTGGTTATTATTTCGGTTATCAATATACTTAACATATACCATTGACGACTCCGGTTCAGTTTAACAAAAAATGATTTTTATTAAGGCATCGTGTGTGAGACGGGATTCGAACTCGAGACCTTTGCTTTATATGTGCACACAGTCCACCGCTGGACTGTGTGTCTAACCCGATTAATAAGTTGATTTTAAATACACTTATAATATAACGAATACATCGTCTTCTTCATCAAAGTTTAACCAGAGAAAGACGACTGACTGGTTCAAGGTTTTTATCGGTTTATTAGTGTATTTCAGGTCATTACGGTGAGATAAATGTGAAAAGGAAAAGAAATTGGGCGGAGAGGTATACCGACTGGACTCTCTGTTTTCCGGCAGAAACTCCGGCGACAGAATTCACCTCCGGCGACGTGTTCCTTGTAGCAGCGAGTCTCCAGGAAGCTTACAAAGGGTGTGGGTATCCCCGATATAAGCTCAGAGGCTCAGTGAGGCTCAGGGATGGAGAAACCGGTTTTCCGGCGATGAGCAGGGAAATTCCGGCGAGTGGAATTACGCCGAGAAAAGGTGTGTTTTTGAGCGAAAAGGTTTGCAGTCGGTTGTGGGTGAATTTATAATGCAGAACGTTGAAGCACCTGGTCTGATTTCCGACTGTAATCATAAATCATAAAACTCCGGCGGTTATGGTTTGGTCGCGGACTTCAAACATCGGTTATAACCGATGTCTGGTTAATGGTTTACCTTATAACGTAAATTGTAATTAAGACTCGCGAGATTTCCGGGATTCCGACGACTGAACTGTTTGGGCGCCGGTTTTGAATTCGTAACGTCCCTTTATGAATTAAATGATTCTATTACTTATCAAACAGAACAAGTGGCGCAGTGGTTTGTGTGATGTGCGATAAGGCTTGAACTGATTCGGTACAGACCTGGGTTCGAAACCCGGCAGAGTACTTTTATTTTTATTTTGCGATTTTCAACAGTTTTTCAAAAACTAAATATATAGTCCCATATAATAATTGATTACGTATCGTTTAAAAATATTTTGGGCATTTAATTCGGAACGAAATTTTTGACTGACTGTTCGGTTGATAAACGGAGCGGGTTTGGTAAATCCGTTTTTTTACGGATGTTACAGTATCCCCTGCTTTTTAGAAATTTCGTCCCGAAATTTAAATAATGATATATTTTGACTAAAAGGATGGTGATGTTTTGTTTGACAGTTGTATGCTCAGAAAAATGAGGGTTTAAGTTTTTGTTCGAGGCGGTAACGTTCCTTGTAAGGGTTAAGTACCCTATTCAGGAATCGCTTTTTGTTGCCTACTGTATAAGTGTTGATAAGCAGAAATGATTTGCTAAAAATGATATCATGCATATGAGTTTAGATACGTTTGGGAAAGTATGGTTATATCCTAAGGCAAATCTTCTAACACTACAACCTATATGGAACACAACAACTGGTATTTGAACATAAGTAAACACAACAGCTAATATTCGAACATGAATAAAACACATCAGCAAATATTTGAACATGGATAAACACATCAGCAAATATTTGAACATGAATAAACACAACAGCAAATATTTGAATCCACATTCTGATAGCATATATGTTTGAATGATGGAAGTTCCTCTCTCGTTTGTTATGACGGAGAGGTTAGTTTATGTAGGAATGGATCACAATCCAATCTCTTTAAATAACATGATGATATAAATGTAACACAAATTCCAACCAAGGCAATACTAAATCCTACATGGAACTTCTCATAACCGCCTGATAATGCCTCTGATCCTTTGGCAAGAATACTTATATATAGGAAGTACCAGCAGCGTATCCACCATATTCTTGCCAAATTTTCATTAGTTTTATCCACAAGTTATGATTGGTTACCAAGAAACTAATAAATCCTACATAGAACTTCTCATAACCGTCCGATAATACCTCTGATCCTTTGACAAGAATACTTATATATAGGAAGTACCAGCGGCGTATCCACCATATTCTTGTCAAATTTTCATTGGTTTTATCAGTGAATTATGATTAGTCCTATAACTCTACAACCAATACAACAAACATAAAATACTAAAATGAAATATATCTGTGCGATCAAGGCTCAATCGAACGGAACCGATCGTATTGCATGTACTTGAAAATGAAATGGATATGCGCTCAAGGCTCAATCAAACGGAGCCGAACGTATTGAATGTACTGAAATTGAAATTGTGTGCTCAAGGCTCAATCAGACGGAGCCGAGCGTATTGCATGTACTGAAAATGAATAACTTAACCACACAAACAGCCTATGCATGGAACCTCTCATAACTGCCTGATAATGCCTCCGATCATTTGACAAGAATACTTATATATAGGAAGTACCATCGGCGTATCCACCATATTCTTGTCAAATTTTCATTGACTTTATCCGCAAGTTATGGTTAGTTCGATGCGACTCTACTACAAACACCACAACCACAAGATACTGATAATGAAATTGTCTGTGCGCTCAAGGCTCAATCAAACGGAGCCGAACGTATTGAATGATATTGTATGTGCGCTCAAGGCTCAATCAAACGGAGCCGAACGTATTGAATGTACTGAAATTGAACAACTTAATCTAAACAACCATCACACAATCAGCCTATGCATGGAACCTCTCATAACCGCCTGATAATGCCTCCGATCATTTGACAAGAATACTTATATATAGGAAGTACCATCGGCGTATCCACCATATCCTTCTCAAATTTTCATTGACTTTATCCGCAAGTTATGGTTAGTTCGATGCGACTCTACTACAAACACCACAACCACAAGATACTGATAATGGAATTGTATGTGCGCTCAAGGCTCAATCGAACGGAGCCGAACGTATTGCATGAACTGGAAATGTAAATTGAAATGTGCGCTCAAGGCTCAATCAAACGGAGCCGAACGTATTGAATGTATTGAAATGTAAAATGAAATAACCGATCAAGGCTCAAACAAACGGAGCCGATCGTGCGGGCACACCCTGATCAACCGCATAATAAAATGGGGATCAAACTCAACCTCGATGGATGGGGAGCTGCGGCCTCGGCAAAAGCATATACTGAAAACAATATATAATATATAATATACCATAATTACTCTAACAGTCTACACATGTGATAAAGAAAAACATAAAACTAAACGATAGGAGTTGAATCTGGATCTTCGGCGAAGAGGACTAGCTGAGTATCTTCGTTTGGGCCGTCATTATCTTCGACAGGATTGGCGTTGATATTGAAGACTCTTCCTCTTGCTGGTGGCATAGTGTTTGGGTTTTCTTGGTTTACTTGGTTAACTGGGTTTGATTGGGCTTGAGTGTTGATAACGTTAACCAATTGAGGGCATGTGTTTCTAAAGTGGGTAGGGTCGCCACAATTGAAACAAGCTCGAGCATATGGGAACACGGGGTATTGGGGTTGATAATAAGTTTGGGTCATGTTTTGAGTAGGGGAAAAGGTTTGGTTTTGAAAGGTGCGACAAACATTGCTCAAATGACCATAGCGTCCACAAGTTGCACATAGTCGACAAGGTAGGGTATGGGGATGGTGATAAAAACAGTTGTTGCATCGAGGGTGAGGTCCAAGATATGGCTTCTTATCTGGGTAAGCTGAGTTGGGTGCCACTTGGGTGATTGGGATAGCTCGGATGGGTATAGCGTGTAAAACTGGTTGATTCCGTTGGGTAGCAGCGAAAAGTCGCCCGACTCTTCTTCTCTTAGGATTTGGTTGAGAAGGGGATTCAGTTTGAGTGGAGTCGGAGGTTTCAGTCGATTCTTTATCCTTCTCCTTCTCCTCCTTGAAGTCTTTGTTTCGGATTCGGTTCTCGGTGAGCTCTGTTGCTAGCTCCATTGCTGCTTCCAAAGTTGCAGGCTTGGTACTTATCACAGGGTCTTGAATCTTTGACGGAAGACCACGAATGTAGTGCTCGATCAAACGGTAGAGGGGAGTGAACATGTTGGGAACCATTTGATGTAACTCGAGGAATCTTTTGTTGGAGGTGATGTGGTCTCCTTCCACTTGCTTCAATGAGTAAAATTCATCTTCTAACTTCTTGTTTTCGCTCCTTGGGCAAAATCATCTGGTCATGATTTCCTTCAATTCGTTCCAAGTTAAGGACATAGCATCTTCCACACCTCGTTTGGCCTTCTCTGTGTTCCACCAAGTAAGTGCTATCCCATATAATCGACCGGTGGCATATCGCACTTTGCGATCGTCAGGGCAATCGCAATTTAGAAATGTGTTCTCCATTTCTTCAAACCAATGGAGGAGAGCGGTGACGCCTTCAGTCCCTTTGTATTTCGGAGGGTCGTATGATTTGAAATGCTTGTAGGTGCATTTAGTGGTATTTGGGGGAGAGTTGAAAATGTTTTGGTTTGCTTGATTGACAGGATTAACGGTAAGTGCTTGTTGAACTTGGATTACAATGTTGGGTATTACGGTAGCCATTTGTTGAGCGATTAAGGCAGCCATGCGTTCGCGGGCTTTTCTTGCTCTCGTCTTCCTACGGGCAAAGTTAGAAGACATCTACAAGGAATACATGACAAGAGTATGAGTTGGATGCTTTTGGGTTCATGGGTCGCATTAGGAATGAACATTCATAAAATAATTATAGATAAATAAATTACTACATCCATTGGATGTCTTGGGTTCTGCTCGCTGTTAGGCCCTACATGCCGCCATACTTTACCTGTGTAATCATGTGGGCCCCCATGAATACCGGTTTTTCATATGGTTCGCACGGTTTCTGCCAGGTTGCGTACACAAAAACCCGGAGAAAATCGAGAAATATGTATACAACGTGTGATATTCGGAATGTGTCCAGGTGTAGACACGGTGACACCTCAAAGTAGGTTAGTTCGAACGACGTTTGGTGTGGCATGCTTTGGCCTAATAGGTCCTTCGTACTCTCATCGTTGGTCCCCAGGTAGGCAAACTGGTCCGTTATATTGGATTTATACGAATGCCAGCCTAGACAGGACGTTCCGACTACCGGTACTTGTACCCTTCCAGTTACTACATGCCCGTCGCAGAACTTACTTTGATGAGATTTGAAAATTGCATAAAATCTTTGGATAATGAGAGTATGAAAATAAATTGAATACATGAACATCGATATATGTATAATGAATATGTATATATGTATGATGAATATGTATATAAGCATGTATGTTTGACTGAAATGTAAACAAATATGAAACAAATAAATATCACAAGTTTGTATGTAACCACCTAATCAATTAAAATTTAGGCAGACTATAGTATAGGTTCTAAGGGTCTAATAACCTATCCTATATCCCTATAGTCATGGCTCTGATACCAATCTGTCACACCCCGACCCGCAGCGGAAAAGGTGATCGGGGCATGATTGGGTTATCATCAAAGCTCATGACATTTATTAAGCGTTTCATATTCATTAATACAAATTAAATGGAATTTTACAATAAATGTTACAACATGATCTAACTAACAATCTAAACTTCTTTGTTCTCTTCTAAGGCATATCCTATGTTTTCCTTGCTTCAACCTGTTCACCTGTATCATGTGTAAAAAGGTTTTTGGATCAACATAATGTTGGCGAGTGAATCCTATGGAAAACATTTGAACAAATTTATTTAAATTGATTATGAAATATGTGCACAACCAAACATGAGTAAAAATAGATGTAATTTAATCAACAATCATAAGATGTTAAATGAAACACACATGAACAATAGTGGAACAATTAGAGGCACGCGATGCTCAACTCGTCTCTCACGAGGAACTGAGGGGCCTGATGAATGATTTGCATAACATGATAATATGAATGACACAACTACAAACAATATAAACTCAATGATACACACATGAACAATAATGAATTTTGATTTGAAGCACGCGTTGTTCAACTCGTCTCCCACGAGGAACTGATGGGCTTAATGTATGAGTTTCTTATAACTGGACAAAAAGGCAATAAGTAAATCACAACAATAAAAACAATCTAAGTTTAGGTCATGATGTGGTATGGCACAAGTTTAAATAAATAAATTAATTATTTTCATAACACATGACACACCCCAAAACGTGTAATTTAAAAGGGGGAGTTGTAAGATTCACTCACAGTGGGTGCGTTCGGTTGTTGATGTTGAATGTACGCGAAGTGGTTTTAACCACGAGTGAGATTAACCTAGATAAATCGCATTATGGTTTGGTAAGTAAACGGATTTTATTAATCTATTTTAGTAGGATTGTTGGGTGTATTTTTGTGAGTTTGAGGCTATTTTCTAACCTTAAAAATGTTATTTTTAAGTATTTTTAATTGATTTTTAATTAAAATAATTAAAAAAAAATAATAAAAAATTGATTTTTTTCTGACCGTTGACCGTTTGACCTGACCGTTGACCGGTTCAATTCGGAATACAAGTGCGCTGAGTGAGGCTCGAACCCGAGACCTCCCGTACGCGTGCACGCAGCTCTACCAACTGAGCTACGTGTCTAACCCGTTATATATCTGATTTTAATTATATATATATATTAATTAGTTTAAACCGAAAATCATTTTATTTTAAAAACAGTTTAAATCAATTCGGCGGTGCGCTCCACAGGTCTCGAACCCGGGACCTGTGGCTTAAACTAACACACAGTCCACCGCTGGACTGTGTGTTTAACATGTTATATAATTCGATTTTTATTATACTTAAATACAAATTAGATATTTCCTTTTCTGCCTTATTTAAAAAGAAGAGATAATTGTCCGAGTCGGTGCAGAAGACCGGACTCGAACTCGTGACCAGTGATATAAACAAACACACAGTCCACCGCTGGACTGTGTGTCTAACTTGGTTATTATTTCGGTTATCAATATACTTAACATATACCATTGACGACTCCGGTTCAGTTTAACAAAAAATGATTTTTATTAAGGCATCGTGTGTGAGACGGGATTCGAACTCGAGACCTTTGCTTTATATGTGCACACAGTCCACCGCTGGACTGTGTGTCTAACCCGATTAATAAGTTGATTTTAAATACACTTATAATATAACGAATACATCGTCTTCTTCATCAAAGTTTAACCAGAGAAAGACGACTGACTGGTTCAAGGTTTTTATCGGTTTATTAGTGTATTTCAGGTCATTACGGTGAGATAAATGTGAAAAGGAAAAGAAATTGGGCGGAGAGGTATACCGACTGGACTCTCTGTTTTCCGGCAGAAACTCCGGCGACAGAATTCACCTCCGGCGACGTGTTCCTTGTAGCAGCGAGTCTCCAGGAAGCTTACAAAGGGTGTGGGTATCCCCGGTATAAGCTCAGAGGCTCAGTGAGGCTCAGGGATGGAGAAACCGGTTTTCCGGCGATGAGCAGGGAAATTCCGGCGAGTGGAATTACGCCGAGAAAAGGTGTGTTTTTGAGCGAAAAGGTTTGCAGTCGGTTGTGGGTGAATTTATAATGCAGAACGTTGAAGCACCTGGTCTGATTTCCGACTGTAATCATAAATCATAAAACTCCGGCGGTTATGGTTTGGTCGCGGACTTCAAACATCGGTTATAACCGATGTCTGGTTAATGGTTTACGTTATAACGTAAATTGTAGTTAAGACTCGCGAGATTTCCGGGATTCCGACGACTGAACTGTTTGGGCGCCGGTTTTGAATTCGTAACGTCCCTTTATGAATTAAATGATTCTATTATTTATCAAACAGAACAAGTGGCGCAGTGGTTTGTGTGATGTGCGATAAGGCTTGAACTGATTCGGTACAGACTCGGGTTCGAAACCCGGCAGAGTACTTTTATTTTTATTTTGCGATTTTCAACAGTTTTTCAAAAACTAAATATATAGTCCCGTATAATAATTGATTACGTATCGTTTAAAAATATTTTGGGCATTTAATTCGCAACGAAATTTTTGACTGACTGTTCGGTTGATAAACGGAGCGGGTTTGGTAAATCCGTTTTTTTGACGGATGTTACAATGTGGTTGAGCCCCACTCCAGAGCGATGAAGAACAAGACAAACAAAAGCAGACAAAAGACACGGGGCCGTGTCCCACAGACACGGGCCGTGGTTAACTCCCAGATATGCAAAACTTCTCAATTACAGCAAGTACAAGACCACAGGGCAGTACCCTCTGACACACGGGTCGTGTGTGCATACGGACTGACATAGCTCATTAAATGAAGACAGAGAAGAAACAGACATGGGGTCATGCCCCCATGGGCACGGGGCCGTGTGAAGGGTCTGTTTTCGGCTATAAATAGAGGCGTTTGGTTCACTTGCAACTCATCCCTTGGCAAACCACTTCTCTAACACCTGCCACCACTCCACCACCACTACAACACTATCATACACCACATTCCTTCATCATCCATCTTTAGAGTGTGTAGTAGTCTCGTGATCCAAGATTGGTCGCAAGAGTTCTTGTGAAACAAAGGTCATGCTTGGCTAGTCTCTTACATCACCTGGTGAAGACAGATCTTTTACGTATCACTTTTGATTTCCAAGCTTTGGTTAATTTTTTATTTGGGTATGTATTAATGACTTTAATGACTAGTGTTTATATTGAACGAATAACATTCACTGATGTACATGTGCATACGTCATATTTCTTGATAACACCTATACAATTTCTCTTCCATCCACACTACCATGCGTAATACATTACCATCTACACTATCATCCGTAATACATTACCAATATATATATTTTTCAACTATGCACATGTGCACCATCAACCTTCATACCATACCAAACAACATATTAAATCATAAACTTAACATATTAAATCATAAACTGATAAATATAACCAAATCATTAACAACCGGATAAAATTAACCAAAATATCCATGTGTGCATACGTCATCATTCAAATCATAAACTTCTTGTATGTCACACCCCAATCAACGGCGGAATCATCGGTGCGGACGTAAATAGATTGCTCGAGACATCATAACACTATTTGTGACAATATTTAATTCAAAACCGATTTCATTTCATAGATAATAATTATCAAATACAATACAAGAAAATCAAAATACAACAATTTCAAATTCCAAGTACAACATAATTCATGAAACTAAACTAGCAAAATCTAGCATTTTTGGATGCGTTTCTAAGTCGTCCCTACTAGATTTCGTCGTAATCAACCTCATCAACCTGCAACATGTTTAAAAGTATAGTTCAACACAAAAGCATTGGCGAGTACACAAGTTTTTGATATAGCATAAGTATGAAAAAGCTTTAAACGAATCACATGGCAAAAAAGTTAACTAGATTAATATATCATGGCATGCAATTCTACAAGTCAACCCAAAGATTACCGCAAAATAAGACTTAACATGACCTCAAGAATACGGGCAGTGCGTTACTCCTAAAGCGCTATACATGTTAAGGGGAGGCTCGTACGAATTTAGTGACAAGCGAATCACATAAGAATGTTCCAAGAATACAAATCATGTATCACGTATTTTAGTATGTATAATGGATTGTTTGTGTTTGCATAAAGTATAAGTGTGATTGCGTGTAATTTTGATAAGTTAAACATATTGCACCCAAAAGTGTAAAGCGTAAAATGGGCGTTCGAGTGTACCACGGTTTTGCAAAGCTTCCTTTGTAAATTCCGTGAAGTGTTGGAGAGTTCGAAGGATGGAACACCGAGATTACCCTTCATGGGGTAAACATAGGTGTGTAAGTGTTTGGAATGGTAACGGAAGATTCAGACTTGGAATTTAAAGTACAAAAGTATGTATACACAAAAATAATCATCTAGTCTTAATACACCCGTTTTTGCCACTATGACAACCCGTACGGGTGAACGTGATTTCATGGGTTTAAATTACCCATTAGAATAGTAACGGTATGTTTATGGCTTAGATGATATAACCTAATGTCATGACAAGTAATCATATGATTATTATCAAGGGTTCGGTTATGTATAAGTTTATATATATATATATATATATATATTAGTACATAATAAGTCCAACATATTTATCATAGATTTCATAGATGTAATGCATGGAGGTATGAGGATAATCGTCCTTTAACCTCTTTCGTAAGGTTCACCAATACACAAATTGTCACAAGGAAAATTCGGATGGTCATGAATGAAACGAAAAGGGAATGCACATACCTCTCACTATACCAAGGAGTCAAGTAATCTAAAACCCGATGAGCCATGCGCACATAGAAAGATTTAACTAAGTGTAGGAGGCTAGATGGGGTTATGTCACTTTAGGGGCTAGCAAACTACTTGGGATAGCAAGGGAAATCATCAAGTGAGGTGGTGGATTGAAGGTAGGATAGCCAAGGCTTCCAAGTAATCACACTCATACCAAAGCACATGTCTTGTTGCAAGAACAAGCTTGGATAGTTTCAACACTTGTGGGTTAACAAACCTTAACAAAACAGAAAGTTTGGAGCCACGTTACACCTCCGAATTTTTATGAAACAACCTTGGTTAGGCTCACTAATCATAGACTTGATTAGAGGCATAAGTAGCACAAGTTTGTATGAGAAAGTTGTAAGTTTGATAAAAGTTTATAAGTTCTTCTTCCAAAACAGAAAGTTTGGCCCTCAAAATGGTATTGTTCCACCTTGGTATTCCATGGAAAACCTGTGGAAACATCCCAGAGGCAATCCAAGCTTTGTAGAGGAAGAAGGAGTGAAGAAACATGAAGAAGATGAAGTAAAGTGCTTACTTTAGCACTTAGAAAAATCTGTCAATTATGATGTTTGTAACTGATTTGAGAGTGGTAATGAGTTTGGAAAGCGAAAATGAGTGTATGAAGGCTTGGTTTTATAGCGGTGAAGTAGGGTTTGAGTATTAATGGAGTTATAAGGTGATTGGTGAGTTTTGGAGGTGGAAGAGAGGACCAACTCGCAGCTGGGAATCATCTTTCGGCTGATTCACGGTCGTCGCGTCACCGTAGGCTAAAGGGGAAAGGCCACTACCGCCGCTACGCAGCGCCTCTTATTTCTGGAACAAGTTTCATTTCTTACATTTTAACCACTGAACTTCTTATTTTCCATCATTTTATCCACAAACTTAGTATTTTAACTTATTTTCAGGAATAACAAACGTGTGTAAGTATAAATCGAGTATCGAGAATGCATGTACGAATGTTTGCACGTATAATAGGCATCAATTTGCGTACAAATGATTGACTTGTAAGTATAACAAGCATGTATAAAGTATGAATTTCATTACGATCAAAGTCTCAGATTACAAAATTGAAATTAAAATACGAATACGACACGAATACAAGTTTCCATAAATAGAAATACGAATACACTTTCTAAATAAGGAAAGTACAAAATACGAAGCGTTACATTGTACCAAACACGTTATATCATGTTCATACTTAATGCTGCACATGTGTAGTTTTAACTTTGCACTAACACTTCTTTGTAACACAAACCACCAATGTTGTTGTCTACCATCTCATCATTATTATCAACCCTCGCCATTAACTGTTTGTTTAACCATTACTTCCTCGTCCTCCATAGCATCTGACATTCTTTTTTACCCTTTTTCCCTTGATTTCAGAACAAAAGTTACATTCTTCACTTTTTTCCATAATTGATCTACAACTATAAACAAACCATAAGATTACCAAACATACAGACTTAATTCATATGTGCATTAACATTAATTTTCTCATTACCGTATTAATTCTCTCATTACCGATAACAGTAGTAACAAACGTCGAGCAAATTCAAATCCAACTACCATGTTATCTTACAAATCAACCAACACTGATAACAGTAGTAACAAACGTTGAGCAAATTCGAATCCAACTACCATGTTATCTTACAAATCAACAAACACTAATAACAATAATAACAAACGTCGAGCAAATTCAAATCCAACTACATTGTTATCTTACACATCAACAAACACTAAACAGTTTTTCCTAGAAGCAAAGTTCGAGATATGACTTAGCATTATCTACCTAACAAGTAACCATGCAGTTGATCACAAGTACCTAATGAAAATCTCAGTTATTTATCAATGGCATAATGTTTTCACAATCATCAATCACTACAGAAGCTTCAAACCACCATAATTTACAATTCAAACTATGCACAACACCAGATAGTATAATTAAATAAAACGCCCTAAACCATAACCCTAAAAACCAAGTCAAATTGATATATCACATCAATCAATTGATTCTAAAATATCACACAGAACTCAGATCTGGATTTTGTCGACCTTGTAATGAAGATTTGCATCTCAAATTCGGATATGGAATTAGTATCAATATGGTAGTCGAATGAACAAATTATGAATGGGAGATTTGAGATAATGAATCGGGAGAGTCGCAAATCTGTAGTGATTTTTGATCGTCGTTTTTTATTTGTTGATGAATAGATGATGAATTTTTGATTTGCTGATGAACAGATGAAAAAGCCTTCATGATTTTTTATTTGTATTGTGTTGGTTTTTTGGTTTCATTATGTATTTACAATAATGCCCCTTGTTCACATTGGTTCTCATGGTTGCTAGGTTATCCCCCATGAATACTCAAGGGGTTGGACCATTTAAATTATGTATACAACAAATGTAAAAAAAGACTACCTATAGCTACCCAAACATAATATAAAAACAACAATTTTTGCAGAGTGTCCACCAAATTAGTAGAACCTGGGTGCCACAACTTGAAGTCCAACAACTACAAGTAAAACGTACTACTCAAGAAATCCCCAGTTGGTGTCTTTTAAGTTTGGGGAAACATCAATAAAAAATGACATTGAAATGCGTAAAACACCCTATAATGCAACAAATGACGCAAGAAAACTAAAAGAATACTCAGAACTATAGTATCAAAGATGAACATACCTTTAGATAAGGAAATACATTTTCATAACTAATAAGTTTAAATAATGATTAATTGTCAGAAAACCATGTATTTCTTTCAATAGGGTTTCCATTTTCCACCACCTATCAACCAAAAAATAATAATAATAATAATAATAATAATTCATCAAGGCTAATAAAAAAAAGAGTAAAAATTGACCAAGTATTGTTGGTCAAATTTCAAAGACATGATGATAAAAAATTGACATATCCATTTGAAAATAAGCTTAGCTTTAAAAAGCATGATGTGCTCTAAAGCGTTTTAGTCCAGAAAGTAGAGGTGCAGAAACTTCACTTACTTGAGCAAGACGTTGCTCTATGCTGTCACACCCCGACCCACAGCGGAAAAAGTGATCGGGGCATGATTGGGTTTTCATCAAAGCTCATGACATTTATTATAATGTTTCATATTTATTATTACAATTTAAAGGAGATCATACAATCAAATCATACAAATACAACATGCTCTATATATCTATCTAAACTTCATTATTTTTCTTCTAAGGCACTTTCCTATGTGTTCCTTGCTTCATCCTGTCCACCTGTATCATGTGTAAAAATGGTTTTTGGATCAACAAAAGTTGGCGAGTGAACCTTGTTAGAAAACATTTATTATTTATTTCTTGTTGTATTTAATATGGAAAAATTGTGCAATAATCATATGTGAGCAAACGTAAATAATCATACAATAACAAACAACAACGAATAATAACATACAATAACAAACCATAACATACAATAACAAACCAACTTGCATGAATATATAACATGAATGAAACTGTATATGTTGGCAACATCACGTTCACGCTCATAATGTAATGGGGAACGGACGGCCTATGATAAATGTCTGTGCGATCAAGGCTCAATCAAACCGAGCCGATCGTATGTTGGCAACGCCTGGTTCACGCTCATAATGTAATGGGAACAGCTCAACGCTCATAATGTAATGGGGAGCGGCGGCCTATGATAATGTATGTGCGATCAAGGCTCAATCAAACGGAGCCGATCGTATGTTGGCAACGCCTGGTTCACGCTCATAATGTAATGGGGAACAGCTCAACGCTCATAATGTAATGGGGAGCGGCGGCCTATGATAATGTATGTACTGAAAATGATAAATTTAATCTAAACAATAACCACACAAACAGTTGATACATGTTGAATACACATTTGTTCATGGATATGATGGATGCACAATAGTTTAAATATAATAAATAATAAGACACATGATACACCCCAAAAACGTGATTAAAACGGGGAATTTGTAGAGATTCACTCACATCGGGTGCGTTCTCTTGATGATGTTGGATGCGCACGAGTTTAGAGAGTTGATCGACGAGGAATAACTAACCTAATTAATAACGAAAAGGTAAGGTAAATAAATAGATTTTATTAACAATTTTAATATGATTTTTGGATATATTTTTGTGAGTTTAAGGCTATTTTCTAACTTTAAAAACATTGATTTTAAGTATTTTAATTGATTTTTAAATTAAATAAATAAATAAAAATATAAAAAAAATTTGACTTTGACCGTTGACCGTTGACCGGTTCGGTTGTGAATATTATTGCACTGAGTGAGACTCGAACCCGTGACCTCCCGTACGCGTGCACGCAGCTCTACCAACTGAGCTACGTGTCTAACCCGAAATATTTCTGTTTTTAATTATATTTATATACTACTTAACTTAATCCGAAAATCATTTATTTTTAAAAAAGATTTTAATTGCTTTGAACCGGTACCGTCAACCAGTCTCGAACCCGGGACGTATGAGTTAGTGTTGCACACAGTCCACCGCTTGACTGTGTGTCTAACCTGGTTAATAATCCGGTTTTTATTATACTTAACATGATTCTGTGAGTTATCCCGGTTCGGTTAAAAAGGGCATTTTTATTTAAGAGAGTAAGGTTGTGATAGGAATCGAACTCGCGGCGTGTGATTAATGTGTGCACACAGTCCACCGCTGGACTGTGTGTCTAACCCAATTTATAATCCAAATTATATTAAACTTATATACAAACTAACTTCGTCTTCTTCGTTACAATATCACAGACAACGATTACCCTACTGTTTCTTGTTTAATTTGATTGACAAACATTCAAATGATTAAAATGAAATAGGCAGGGAAGATTTTGGAAGTAAACATACCGGAGAAAGATCTTTCTCAGAGTTCCGGCGAAGTCGTCGGCTCTGTTTTTATGGACTTTGTCTGAGCGGACCAATTAACAATTTTGATTAGCTAGATGTGGAACTGAAGTACCGAACAAGAGTTATCAGAATGTTTAAAGGTTTATACCGTTTCACAGCGAGTTCTAGAAATTCTCAGAAATTTTCCGTTAGTGATGATCATCCGATATCGTCGCCTGGAACTGATTCTGATTGAAGGGTTTGAGTTAGAAAAGCTTAACAACTGATAGAAGATAGAAGAATTGAGAAACTTACTGTTTTAATGGAAGACACGGTTTTCCGGCGAAAGTCCGGCGAGTTCAAAAAGCTTTTCCACGAACTGAAAATAGAGCGAAAGTGAAATTGAAGGTTCTGCGGATGATTTTGAGTCGAGAGAGGAAGCTATTGTTGGAGTAATTCAGGAAATGAATATCTTCGGTTATAAAAACCGAACATCACCAGAATTCAAGTTAATTCAAGACTGAATTGATTAGGATCGTCGGTGCATCGGTTATAATCTAGAATCCGAATCACTCAAACGTTTTGGACGGTTGGAAGCCGATTACGGTTTCAGTTTGGCGCAACAGGTTGATTCATGGTTGTTCATAAGTTTTAATTGTTTCCTAAAACTTACAAAAACATCAAGTGGCGGAGTGGTGGAATGTGTGTGTGTTAAGTCGCTAAGCTTATATCCGGTTGACCCGGGTTCGAAACCCGGCATCAGCATTTAATTTTTATTTCACTATTTTTAACAAATTTTCATATATAAATTTTATATTCTAATATACTTATTAATTATG
Organism: Scalesia atractyloides; assembly: GCA_947069175.1. Lineage (NCBI taxonomy): Eukaryota > Viridiplantae > Streptophyta > Magnoliopsida > Asterales > Asteraceae > Scalesia > Scalesia atractyloides. Next base: position 73,481,823 of record CAMTDV010000004.1, on the reverse strand, counting down.
TATCGTATAAAATTAATTTGAGCATTAAATATGCAACGAAATTTTTAACTGAATGTTCGGTTAATAAACGAAGCGGGTTTGGTTAACCCGGTTTTTTACGGATGTTACATATGCACAACCAAATTAAGATATAAAAAATCATATTGCTATTCATAAATATAACTATATTAAAAAAAAGATATCTTACATGATGGAAGTTAAGAGAATAAATTGCATAGATCTCATTTCCTTTCTCTATCGCATTTAAATGTGAATTTTTTTTACTTTGTTGTTCATCAATATGATGCACACCAAACCTTCCATTAATCGATTCAACCTATAAGCCAAAACTTTTCTTGGAAAATAAACAAAAAGTATAGATGTATGCATAACATTAATGAAAAGCATCAAAAGTATACTTGGTTATTAAGAGCTAAAAGATTATTCATGAATAAATAAACATTAGATGACACTTTCAGTTACTTTTTATTAGCTTTGAACTTAAAACTTACAAAACTTTATGTAAGTTTAAAACGTATTTTTCATGCTTTTTAAAGAAAGATATGAAGTAATTCTTAGTAGTTTCATTTTATAAAATGAAGTGAACTATTTATGGTTTTTTTTACGAATCGAGAGAACCAATAGATAGTTTGGTTACTTCTAATATGCTAATACAAACCATTACAAAAAGTTGATTATTTGTATAATCTATTGTGCATCTTTGAGGTTCCATTACAAAACCATAATTGATAAAATTCTTCATAAATATCTAGAACATAAAAAAAATATATATCCATAAGAAAAAAAAATTGGAAGTAAAGAAAAGAGTTTCACCGGCCACTCTCTATGACATCAAAAGCTTTTTCATGGCACTAACAATCTTAGTTCTTGGCTTACCAGCACCAAAAGACTACTCATTGATTGGAAGTAAAGAAAAGAGTCTCACCAGCCACTCTCTATGGACCTCGAAAGCTTTTTCATGGCAATAACAATCTCAGTTCTAGGCTCACTACCACCAAAACACTGCTCATCGATCCAAACCTTGAAAACCAACCCACACCAGCCTTCACCCAACACGCTATCGAGGCGGATGTGTCTGGTAGACATTATAAATCGTAAAAGTTAAAACTTTAACTTAAACTACTGCAAAATTCCCACCTTCATTATGGGGAGTTGGTGGCACATATGACAGGTTACTCCCATTTGAAGGACTGAGATCATTGACATCCGAATCAAATACTTAAATCATTAACAAAAATTTATCCCTTTCAATTTTAATAATAAAAAAGACAAAATTGATCCAAAATTCATGCAAACCCCACTCCACATTACACTTGATGTGCTCAAATGTGCTCAATAAACATGATAATCAAAGAAATTATAACATTAGTCATTAATCCACAAGATGCAAAAGTAAGCGCTGTTCAACTGGCTTTTTTGTGTTATCAATTGCATTTTTCTATAGTTAAAAAACCAATATGTTATGTATCCCGATGCACATGGCTCATGGTACAAATTTAAACCCAATAGCATCTATGTTCAAAGTAAACCAAATTGAAGAAAGTAATTTGAGATTATAATGAGGTATAACCTTACACGCTTTCAAAAAGTTTGTCGTATATTTTTGGAGTTTAAAGTCTCAATTATATCTTTCGAGATTACATTCCCCGGTAGCAACAATGGTACTGAAAATATAGTAACAAAAAACCCATGACCTAGTGGTATGGTGTTCCCCCTTACAAATGTAAAGTTGTAGGTTCAAATCCTTGCAAGTACAAGGTAACGGTGAAATTAAGGCGTTAAATGAAATTTGATGTTCCAATATATATATGGTAAGGATCATTTCAGAACTCTAAATAATTGCAGAACTTACAGAACTCCTAATAAACATTCATTCTGCTAATATAATTTTATATTTAAAATTGTTTAAGACTATATTTTAACATTTATTATGATTCCATGTGTGTTAAGAGTAGTTTCATCATTTTTTCATTTGTAATTTTATAATTACATATACGTAAATTGGTTCCTTTACACATATGTAAATTAGTTCCTTTACACATATGTAAATTAGTTATTACACATAAATAATTTGGTTTTTCATATATGTAACATATGTAAATTAGTTATTACACATAAATAATTTGGTTATTCATATATGTAATCATAAAAATACATATAATATATCCTCAAATAATGTTAAATATAAAAATATATAAATAAAATAATTGTTTATTAGCAGTTCTGAAAGTTCTGCGAATATTCAGAGTTCTGAAATGAACCCAACCCTATATAATATATATATATATATATATATATATATATATATATATATATATATATATATATATATATATATATATATACCAGAAAGATTTATTAGGCCATATAAAAAGCATTGTACACAGAGCATTTAATTAAGTATATGTATCAAAAACCAATGTTTCTACAATTTGCTAATCATTTGGAAACTTTCTTTTTATCTTAAAAAGGTAAAAGGGTTGGTTATGATCAGACTGGTTTAGCCAACTTCCTTCAACCTTTTGTAGTAATAATCATCTAAAAGATAATCCATGTCAAAGCACACTCTGTATACATACAGTAAAAACATATGCTAACTCTCGTTTGTTTCCCATGTACGTATAATCATCTAGAAACGAAATAGTGCAAGAGCATGCCCTGTAAATTTAATAAAAACATATGGTAAATGCAAAAACATAACTGATTTCAAAACTTTCTTTTTTAATTGTAAACAACATATATTTAAACGCCACATTTATCTAATGTTTGTATAACAACATTCCTTTCACGGTTACCTCGGTATATTGCAAACAACAGATAAATGAACATGCCTTTACTATGGTGACACATAAATAATACGTGGAAAGTGCTATATGTGAACAGAAGTAAAAAAAAAAAAAAACACATTCAGGTGTTGTCAAATGAATGTTAAGTTCTCGACCGATGATCTTTTGGTAAACCAACATTTTATGTGGAAGTCATTTAAAAATCGTAAATTGCAAATTACGAAACTAGACCAATCCATAGGAATTGAAAATAGAGATACAAAAAAGAATGTTGGTTACCTAAATCATGCAAAAAAAAGTAGTGTGGTTTGTAACCTTTAAGAGATACTAACGATGATAAAGGAAAATTCGAGCAAACGAATAGAAGAACAAAAGCAATCAACGAACACTTGGGTATCCACACTCAGAAAGCACAAATGATCAAAAGAAAGCCAAAATTACAAACTAAAACCAGAATTTAAGATCTCACTAATGGAAGAAGAAGGTTTCAGTCGTCGATTTAGGGTTCATGGTGGAAATTGTAAGCACGGAGGATCTAAGAAAAGCTTTTCATGATTTCATGAGGGATCGATAGCATGTATGAAGAAGGAAAGTGGCTAGATTGTTTGCAAGCAGTGTTTACCCGAACCATGTCACCAAGATAAGATCACTATTAATCTCCCAACTGCATCCAATATTTTTAGACATCAAAACTAAACAAAAAGAGATATTAGCAATTTTATAAGATAATCATTCGAAAATAAGAAGAATAACATGTTGCTAATCCATATTGATGTAGAGGTCCATCTTAATCTGATGCTAATCCATTTTGATATTGTTGTTCATCTTAATAGTGTTGTTTGGTGTTACATTTTAATGATGTTATGCAACCTAATATTGTTGCTGCTAATCCATTTTGCTTTAATAGTGTTGTTAGTGTCCATTTAATGATGTTATGCAACCTAATATTGTTGCTGTCAATCCATTTTGTTGCTTTAAAATATTACCACAACATTGTACCATTCAGTTATGATGCTAAGAACCCTCTTATATCATGTGTATTCTCTTGCAATCGTGTCTCTTTTGTCACTTACCTTGCTAAGGTAGATTTTAATAACCCAATTTTTATTTAAATGGTTAATAACAAATAACATTTTACAATCTCATCAACCAGATTTAATAAGTCCTACCACTTTTAAGCATATATACTAACAAATTAGGACCTTGTAACTACACATAAACAAAGGAAAGTATAAAGTTAAATATATACAATTATAAAAATAACAACAGTATCTGTACATCAGAGCAACCAAAAATTAAACTATAACTCGTCTATATCATTGCTTTAGAATAGACGATCAACCCTGTGGAAAAAAAAACTCTTTTTTCTTTCACGAAATCAGAATTAGAAAATCAAAATTCAATAAAAGTGTTAAAAAGGGAGAGATAGCATACATTGTAAGCTTGATTTGATGAAACTGAACTCCACAATTGCTTCCTCTACACACATCCGAATGATATTGATACTGAAATTCAATAAAAAAATTGTTAATTGATTAAACCAAATAAAATAAACGAAAATAAAAGTTTAACAAATTCATCTACAAATCATTGCCTTCAACGCTAGCTATCTAAAATCCTTTTTAACCTCAGATTCAGAAGCATCTGGACAAATACTCAAATTTTTATACAGATCTGACGCAACAGGACTGGATGAAACACGTAACTTATATGTACAGACTCAGTATGTAAGGTTATTAAGAAGAAAACCCAAAAAATCAGATTAAGGCTATTAGAATAAATAAACAAATATAAAAAACCCAAATAAACATACCTTTCTTTGGATTGATTGGATTAATTTGTCGGAAGAAGATTAGAAATCACAGAGAAATGGCTAAAGAAAAGAAATAGGGTTTCTAAAGAAAGAGATAGAGAATGAATACACAAATATTTTCCAAAAAAACTTCACAAGAGAAAAGTCCTCCAAAACCACACCAACAATAACCTAATCACGTGACACGTGTCCCAAATCTATCTCATTTATTATATTGTATAGATATAGATATGGACGCGCATGTGCGTGAAAGTGAATATGGGGTTGTTATGCATCTAACTTAGATGCGAAACCCATCACAACTACGTAGTTTTGATTTAAAAAAACAATAAAACCTAATTTTGTTGTCCACCAATATTGGTACGTCTTCTTCTTCGTTATCCTTATCAGAATATTGAAATGATCATGGGGGAAAGAAATCGAATTCGTTCTTCCTGTTCCCAATATTGCCACCTACCAAATTCACAAGCCACTTTCCCACCTAAATCACGTCTGAATCATTTTTGTATCTGCAATCCCCCACCATTGTATAATTGCACATTTCATTTGCTCCTCAATCATCCATCATCATATTCACCATGTCTCAAACTTTTTAAGTCCCTGTAAAACATACATCAAACTTATATTACTTCTTGCAATTCAAGCCCTGATTGTATATCTTTTTTTCCTCATAACTCACCACATCCTTGCCCACCATCTCAGTCCAAATTAATAATTAGAAGAACACATATACACATGGAGACTTTAATTTTTTACAGGGAGCAATATATTATATATTTCAAAAAAAGTAATGATTGATATGAATTTCAATTTATTCATCTCCTTCCAACCGTATACCACAAATTGATGATCAATTAATAAATAAAATCATTAATAGAATAATTACAAAAAAGGGAATAAAGGTATCGATCAATTACGAAAGTGAGCAACAATTAATATGAAGTGTCCACTAAAATGAATTCTGGAGAAAGGTAATGCATATGGGAGTGGTTTGCTGAAATCGATTTTGAGAGAAATCAACAGCAGCTATCGATGTTATTAATAAAATGGAGATTGATAATGTAAAAACCCGATCTTTCGGATTGTTATCCGAATCCTTGTTATTTCCGTTATTTCCTTTTTCAACTCGTTTTGTATTCGGAGATTAATTATATTGGTTAAATTATTTTGAAACGCATATTAATATCGCTTATTTATCGCATTTAAATCGCTTAATACTCGCAACTCTCAACGCAAAATCAAATCGCGGTTAATTATGTTACATTGTGTTACTTATGTGTTATGTGTGCTTTATGATTTATGGTTATACTCGCTATCGCAACGCTCTCACTCGCACAAATCGCTCAATCGCATTTATTTTATTAACGCAACGCTTAACGCTTCGCTAAAACGCTTAACATAACTATCTAATACGAACCGAATCGCCAAACGAACACCTAACGTGCAAAGAACGAACAAAACTTCGCCAACAGGCCAAGTTCGCTCGAAGTTGGGCACCCCAACTTCGCCTGAAGTTGACCAGGCCACCAGAAGCCCCATTAGTCAGCAAGTTCGCTCCAACTTGCACAAGTTCAAGCTGAACTGGCCAAGTTCGCCCGAACTTGTGTCAAGTTCGCTCGAACTTGATGTCTGCCAATCTCATTTCTCCTCACCTATAAATACCCAGCACCTCTATTCATGCTCTCCTTGATGCAACTTCGCTCCAAAGCTCCCGAAACCTTATTTCTCTGTTTTCCATGTAAGAATCAACCCGTTTTATGCAAACTACAACGTTTTTACAACGATTTTGCACAAGGATTACCTTCGTTTTCATCAAAACTCTTCTGTTTATAAAAATCTTCATCTTTTTCTACAAAACTTCTTCTTTTCACTTAGATCTACAATAAACGAGTGTATTCGGGCTTAGCTTTGGCTTCCTAAGCTAGAAATCTTGATGATTTCGACTCACCAAGTGTTAGATCTAAGAAAAACTGTATAAACATCGATTTTTACATAAAATACGGACTAGGTGACGTATGTTTCGTTCAATATGAAGTGGAACGAGACGTTGTCAAGCAAGATCACAGATCCGGAAGCACAAGGACGAAATCGTCACTTTGCACAAACTGGACTAACCCGTACGGACCGACAAGTTCGCCCGGATTAGCCCGAGTTTCTGTATAATGGCTAAAACTCGCTCCAAAAGACCTCTCCAGCCTATGTTTTGTCACACCCCGACCCGCAGCGGAATAAGAGTCGGGGCATAATTGGGTTATCACCAAAGCTCATGATGTTTACTAATATGTTTCATATTTATTATATTCAAAATTACATCCTCAATATTCCAAACATGTTCATACAATTACAAAGAAAAATAACTAACTAAACAATCCAAAGTCTAAACCGGTTTATTCTTCTAAGCCATCCTATATGTTTCTTGCTGCATCTGGATCACCTGTATCATGTGTAAAAATGGGGATTTTTGGGTCAACAAAAGTTGGCGAGTGAACCTTGTTAGAAAACATTTATTATTGATTCCTTGTTATATTTATTATGGAAAATTGTGCAATAATCATATGTGAGCAAACGTAAATAAACATACAATAACAATAACAATAACAAACAATAACATACAATAACAAACCACCTTGCATGAATATATAACATGAATGATAATGTAAATGTTGGCAACGTCTCGTTCACGCTCATAGGTAATGGGGAACGGCTCACGCTCATAGGTAATGGAGAGCAGACGGCCTATGATGAAATGTATGTGCGATCAAGGCTCAATCAAACGGAGCCGATCGTATGTTGGCAACTCCTCGTTCACGCTCATATGTAATGGGGAACGGCTCACGGTCATAGGTAATGGGGAGCGGCGGCCTATGATAATGTATGTACTGAAAATGATAAATTTAATCTAAACATTAACCACACAAACAGTTGATACATATTGAATACACATTTGATTATGGATATGATGGATGCACAATTGTTTAAGTGTAATAAATAATAAGACACATGATACACCCCAAAACGTGATTAAAACGGGGAATTTGTAGAGATTCACTCACCTTGGGTGCGTTCGTTTGATGATGTTGAATGCGCACGAGTTTAGAGGATTGATCGACGAGGAGTAACTAACCTAATAATCACGAAAAGGTATGGTAAATGAGTGGATTTTATTAATAATTTTAATAGGATTTTTAGATATATTTTTGTGAGTTTAAGGCTATTTTCTAACTTTAAAACATTATTTTTAAGTATTTTTAATTGATTTTTAAATTAAATAAATAAATAAAAATATAAAAAAATGTTGACTTTTTGGGTTGACCGTTGACCATTGACTTTGACTTGTTGACCGGTTCGGTCGTGTATATTGTTTGCACTGAGTGAGGTTCGAACTTGTGACCTCCCGTACGCGTGCACGCAGCTCTACCAACTGAGCTACGTGTCTAACCCTTCTGTTTTTAATTATATTTATATACTAATTAATTATTCCAAATTCATTTATTTTAAAAAGGATTTTAATTCTATCGAACCGGCGTGCGTAACAGGTCTCGAACCCGAGACCGTTGATTAACGTTGCACACAGTCCACCGCTGGACTGTGTGTCTAACCTGGTTAAAACACTTGTTTTTATTTCTCTTATAAACTAACTGAAAGTCTCCGTATTTGGGTTTTTAAAAAGTCTGAATATTGTGACGAATCGGAACAAGGACGGACTCGAACCCGGTATCGCTGTGTTTCAATTGCACACAGTCCACCGCTGGACTGTGTGTCTAACCCGAGATATAATCCAATTTATATTAAATTTATATACAGACTAACTTCATCTTCTTCGTTACAATCACCCAGACAACTGATTTTCGACTGAACTTGTTCAATTCAATTAACAGGCATATAAGTGATTAAAATGTAACGGATAGGAAAGGTTTTGGGAATGAACATACCGGAAGATGATCTTTCTCAGAACTCCGGCGAAGTCGTCGGCTCTGTTTTTATGAACTCCATCTGAGCGGACCAATCAACAGTTTTTTATTAACTAATTGTGGAATTGAAGGACTAAACAAGAGTTATCAGAAGGTTTAAATGATAATACCGTTTCACAGCGCGATTTAGGAAATTTTCAGAAGTTTTCCGACGACTGCAGATTATCCGATATCGTCGTCTGGGACCGATTCTGATTGGAGGGTTTGAGTTAGTAAAAGTCTAACAACAGATATAAGATGAAAGAATTTAGAAATTTACCGTTTTGATGAAAGACACGGTTTTCCGGCGAAAGTCCGGCGAGTTCAAAAAGCGATTCCGACGATCAGAAATTAGAGTAAAAGTGAAATTAGAGGTTCTGTGTATGTTATTGAGTCGCGAGATGATGATATTGTTGGAGTAATTCAGGAAGTGAATGTTTTCGGTTTCTAAACCCGAACATCATATGAATTCAAGTTCATTTAAGGCTGAATTGATTAAGAATGTCGGTTTATCGGTTATAATCAAGAATCCGCGATCACTCAAAAGTCCCTAGACGTTTGGAAGCCGATATCGGTTTCAGTTTGGCGCAAACAGGTTGATTCACGGTTGAACTTATGTTTTAATTGTTTCCTAGAATTCACAAAGACATCAAGTGGCGGAGTGGTTATGTGTTTGGTGTTAAGGTTCTCCGGCTGACCCGGGTTCGAAACCCGGCAGCCCCTTTTCATTTTTAATTGTTTTAATTTTATTTTTTAACAATTTTAATTTCCATAATCTAAAATGTTTATTAGTTATGTTTTGTTTAAAATTAAAATAAGCATTAAATGAGCAACAAGAATTAAAACTGATTATTCGATTAATAAACGAAGCGGGTTTGGAAAACCCGTTTTTCGACAAATGTTACATGTTTTGCTCAGTTTCAAGGTTGGAGGGATGGACACTCGATTTACTCAGCAAACGACGCGAAAACGCATGATTTTGTGACCAAAACAATCAAGTTCACTCCAAAAAGAGCAAGTTCGCTCGAAGTTGTCACCAGATTGGTGACCAACTTCGGCCGAACTTGTTCAATTTCCAAGAAAATCAACAAAGTTCGACCGAACTTGTACAGTTTCCAAGGAAACCACACAAGTTCGCCCGAGCTTGTACCAACTCCAAGAAATCTTTCAAGTTCGCCCGAACTTGTACCCATTTATGAAGAAAGGGTGCTAAGTTCGCCCGAACTTGTACGTTCTAGAAAATTTCAGGCAAGTTCGCCCGAACTTGTACCAAATCCAAGAGATTTGGTACAACTTCGCCCGAACTTGTCCACTGCTCCTTCACACGTTGACCGTTTCAGCACTCTGGAAGACTGATGCATTTATGTTCGCGTTTACAGGCTGAACCGGTGCTCCCTGCAATCCACAACAGTTCGTGTTTCATCATTAAGCACCGACTGTGAGTATACTTGAACCCTTTTTCGCTTTAACGCACTTTTGGGTGTTACATACGTCTCTATATCAAAACATGCTACACACAACGCTAAACTCTTTTAACGCTAACCGCTCTCACATGTTATACGTGAATCGCTGAATGTTTGTTTGCTATGTGTGAATAATGAATACTTGTAGACCACCCTTAACAAGGATAGTACTATAGTTTGGACTCAGCACCCGATTGGTTTGGTGGTTTTTAAGGCTCGCAAATTACTTTACGTGCGTGCTCGCTGTTGTGAACACGTATCGCGCATACTCTACATTGCAGTCGTGTTGGTTAGCTCGTATCATTATTGTTAGCTTACTTAGATTCACTTTCTCTATGTATGCATGTTGGTTATGCGTAAATGCTTTACTCGCTACTATTATGCTATTAAACCTCTATGCTCACCTTTACTTTATTGTATTGACTTGTATTTTAACCTATGAACAGCTTCAGTATGCTGCAAATGGATTAGGGCTTTATCTTTAGAAACGCATATTAGAAATCTAGGTTGTCGGATTGGATTTGTTTAAGAGATTGTGTGTTTTGTAATAATTGTTATGAGATATAGTTTGATTGTATAGGAAATCGGACCTTTAAATATTGTCATTAATAGTTGTTATGGAATTTCTCTTGAACAATCTGATTCGCCTAGTGTCGCGCCCCGATGATTCCGCCATCGGTTGGGGTGTGACAGATAAGGAGATAAAATAGGAAAATAAATGATTTCAAGAATTTATATCAAAACTACATGGTTTGATGGGTTTCGCACCTAAGTTAGATGCATAACAGCTCCATATTTACTTTCCCTATATTGCGAGAACAAGAATTATTGCGAGAGCTGTTGAAACAACAAGAATAAGGTCAGGGGAAGGTATGAACGTTCCTCGGGGCAGCCTCGTCACCTCCTAGCTTGTATCTACAACATGAAAGAACCCGTTAGAAGGGTCAGAGACCGGGGTCTCTGGACCACCATATGATGGGCCTGCATGTACGATCGGAGGTCTGGAGCTGCATTCTCAACGTCACAGGTTAACAAATTGGTTTCCGGCAAGGTTAAAACCATCTATTGGTGACGCATGGGTGGTCTTCGGCCAGTACAACGACGCAAGGTATACAGGGTTTATGTAATTTGTTCTGTATACATCTGTAAAAACCCTAGCCACTGCCTCGATGATGGCGACTAGGGTTTCGACGATGGTTCCAACAACTTTGTAAGTCTTAACACTTCATTTTTATAATTTCCGGCAACTGATGGGTGTTCTTGGTGGTTCTGTACTCCGGAATTCTCCGACGAGGTTGGGGTTTAGGCAGCGGTGGCGTTGGTGATCGAAGACAAGACAGTGAAGAGTAACCCTGGTGGTGTGCGATGATGGACCAGATTGTGTTCCAAAAACAGGTCAGTATAATCATCATTCATCACTGGTGATAAGTTCTTGGCTTCCTGTTGTTAATTTCTTAGTTAGTATTACTATATCATCATCATTGTTTGTGTTTGCTTCTAATTTGGGGTACAAATGGAATTGATAACCGTTAAGCTGCTATGTGTGGTTATATTCGATGGAAATTCACATCACGAGTCGCTTTTTAAAGTTGAATTTTAAATTTTCTTCAAGTTATTTTAAATTTTTCTTGCTGGTCTTTTAAAAGTTGTTACACAGATTAGTCTAAAAAATTATAAAACAATTGGATACAATAATATATTGCTATAAGAATTTGTGTTAAAAAAAATTACAGTAGTATTTTTCCATGTATGATATATTTATGTGGTGGTTGAATTTATTGTATGTTTTATCAAGAGAAATACGTGTTGGTAAGAAAATACCTCAAGTAAGCATTTTAATAGGTTTTTGTAACAAGTTATTTTGACAATGTGTTATCTCATACTAAAGTAATTTTTTATAGTGTCCTCCCTTAACACATATCCACCACTCAAGGGAAAATGTATTACAAAGGCTTAGTTTAACCAAATATGTGCAGGATTTGGAAGACAAGCTGCACCCAGGTGAACCTTTTGACGCATTGATCCTGACCAATTAGCACTATTGAAGGTCATAGTTATTAAAGCGAGCGCCTAGACACAAATAAAGCCCCGGGCCCAACAAATCGCCCTGAGTGCGCCTCACGCCCTTAATAATTATGTTGAAGGTTAAGGATATAAATAATGGCAGATTGGCAATGTCCTCAATGAGTGCATTGAGAACATTAAGAATTGTTAGGTCCTAAATGGTTATTCTGGTGTTCAGAGGACATCTGCTACTGGCGGTCTGTGAGAGGGTACCGCAAAGGTGCATTTTTATTTTTGTAATTTAGATTTAAGTTGGCTCGCTATGTGTACTAATTATTTTTCACCGAATATTAAGGAGTGAGAGATCAAACGAGGATGATATATTTGGAGAATCTGCACCTAGATCATGTGAAACGGTAAGTTATATCTACTTATTGAATTCCTTATTCATTAGCTCTGCAATGGTAACTTTACTTCATGGTTAGGGTTGAGGCAATCGTCTTGGAAGACACTTTTGTCATGTAATATTTTGGTTTCGTGGCAATTCACGCATGATGTTAGTTTGTTCCCTGTTTACACCCGTTGCATCGCGACATGAAAGAATATGAACTGATGAAACACGTATGCCTCTTTTTCAAAGTTTACCAAGATCTAATTAGCATAAGAGAATCAAAACAAGGTTAATTTGATTGTTAAAAAACTATCGTGCAAATCCAATTATGGATTTGAAAGTGGGGTTGATGGTAGAGCTCCATTGATAGGGTTATGTTGGTAATAAGTCAGCTGTCTTCCCACTTCAACTGCTGGATTATGATGCCGATCCAATTACGTCAGTGCAATTCTCCAACCATATAAGTGAGCTTCATGTATATACATCTTCAACTTATATATATGACACACACCATGGGTTATCTTTCATTCTTTGTCTAACACACACTGTTTCATTTTTCATTTATTGTCAATGTCATTCTTTTTCATTTGAAGTCCAAAATAATACTATATGTGTTGGTTTGGCTACACAACCTTTGTTATGTGCAGTATTCGCGCCGAAAATGACCCTGGAAGTTGTGGTGACTGGTGACTTCTTGCTTATTCTAAGTCTTGGTTGCTTAGTTTTTTCAAGCTTATTCTTCTTTTGAATGTTGAGGTATGTTTGTTATACAGTTGTGCTAATTTTACTCAGAGAGCATGAAGCTACATATGTGCGCGTTCATACTAAGAGTAGATTCTTTCCCTTTTGTAGCTAAACTAAAATTTAGAATCTTCAGATCCATGACGTAAATACAATTGAATTTTTTGTAATTTAGGTGGAGGGTTTAATATTACGCGTTTGAAACCCCGAAATGAACAGCTCAGGTCCAAGATCTTATGCAAATTGATTTAAAGGGATGGGGCATGGGTTATGTTTCATCGTTCAACAACATTTCCTGCTACAGATGGTAAATGGTGTTGCTGGTGAGTTACAAATATATCATACTAATATCAAAAATTGATTTTTTTTAAGTGGATTAGATGTTTATTTAATTTGATTGTTGATTTTAGGCCTATGGGAATATTTTGCTCAAACTATTGAAAGGACTGTCCCACCAAGAATTCATGTATACACAACTTCCTAGGGGCAAGTTCTGAATGGAAAATGGCTGTGTTTTTTTATATATAATCAGGCAATCGCTTTTCCGTATTTTCTACAATAAGTTTATTCTAATTTGTCAAATTAGCGTTTGAAAATTGGGGTTTTTTGTAAAATCATCATGTAACTTGTAATTAGTAGATAAATTATATGTTTATACCAAATATTGGCTTCTTGATTGTAGCATAGTAGTTGGAGTTTTGAATTTGCAGTGACCATTTTGTTAGGAGGTTTGACTGGTGCTTTAATCGACCAAGAATCAAAGAGGGGAGTCATTAGAGGTGTTGCAGCTGCAACGCAATCTCGATTAAATTCATCACCAAAGCGCACAGCGTTCAACTATTACTGCCAGCCTTCATTGATTTGCATCTTCACCATCCTGTCTAGGTGTTGGGTATGCAAAGTTGTGATGAACTTTCTAGAACCAAACATTTTGTACAACTTTGTTTTATACATTCTTGACATATAGGCTAGGCGATGTGACTATGGAACGTTGATGTAACACCCAGGTTTTATCAACTATGATGCATACGAAATGGATTCCCGCCGCATCGCGGCGGTGATAAATCTAGCTTGATTTAAAATTCAACATGTAAAAAGAGGGGAGACGAAGTCAGCCGAAAATATTAAGGAGGTGATTTTATTATTAGAGACCTACGGCTGAAGGGAGGACATATCAGACGAACATAAAGAAGCATACGGTTGGGGAGAGCCGAATTCAGATTTTGTTGAAGAGGAAGAGTATTGGTTCGAGTCACTGTTTAAGATTCAAGTCCGGGTTTGCAAATAATTAGTGTTCAGTTTTAATAACTTTGTGTTTTTCAAACTCGATACTATGAATTGCGTATTGTTTAAGACTTGTTTATTTGTTTCGACTATGATACTTGGCTAAATTCTTTTTACTGCCTAGACTATGATGAATGGTTTTGAATAAAGTTTGAACCTATTTAGTTAATCGCGTGTATTTTATGGTTTGATTGTGTTTTGTAAGAGGTTTGATTGATTGATTTGATGTGCATGCGTACTTCAATTTGGTTAGTTGTTATCTATTGCTTCGTGTGAATCTAGGTGGTTGTCTGCTACGGAATAGGTTCATGCTAGATCTTTGACTTTGTGTCTTTGACCTTTAGGGTGAATTGGCCAATAAACCTTAGAAGTGATAGTTAATGGGTTTGCTAGATTTTAGTGTTCTACTAGTCCTTATAGCTGGAAGGTGCGGGGCTATTGGTAGGTCTTACCCGACGAATTGCTTTAGACAGTCTTTGGAAAAAGTCATGCCTTAGTTGCCCCGTCGGTTTATCAGTCTATCAAGTCAAGATACTCAAACTACCCTAGATCTATAATTGGAAAAGAGTATGTCAATATTAGGGTACTTACACAATAATTAGATAACCGGAAGGAAGTCTAATAACGGTAGGATTAACAGCCTAGGTAGTGCCATAAGTTTCACCTCGAGAAGGTTGAGGGGCTTAGTTGGTGTCTTAATAGGTTTAGTATCACAAGATCCCGGTTCCATAAAACATGTGGTTAACTTAATTGGTAAATTCTTAAAATCAATCCAGGATTCTAGTCTATGTAGTCTTCATCACCATCTGAGTTCAGTCTTCGTATTAGTTCGTATTCACATAATTTTAGTTAATAATTAGTTTGATAGATTTCCTTAGATTTTCAGTAACTCCCAAACCAAATAAACAAATTAGTACGTCCGTGTCAGTCATAGTCTAGATCGAGTCGTTAACGTAATTAGTAGAGTCTCGTGGGTTCGATACTCAGACTTACTTTAGCTGTACTGCATTGACCGGTACACTTGTCGGTTGTGTGGTTTAGGTTTAGGTAGAGTCTAGGTTTATAAATTTAAAATTTAGTGTCTAGATTAGAGAGTCTAATTTAATTAATTTTAATAGTCTGTTTAGCACACATCAAGAAGCTATCATATGTGAAGCTTATCGGGATAAGCTACCAAGACAAGCTATCATATGTGAAGCTTATTTGAAGAAGCTATCAGGAGAAGCTTATCAGGAGAAGCTAACAACTATGAATCTTTTTTGTCATGTATGAAGCTTCTATGCTTCTTTTAGGGCTTCTTTACTTCTAAGCTTTTAAGCTTGATGTGAAGCTTTTGAGCTTGATGTGAAGCTTTTGAGCTTGTTGTGAAACTTTTAAACTCTTTGGCTTCCTTATGTGTTTTAAAGCTTCTAAGCTTCTATCACAAGTTTCTTTAATTGTCTTAACAATTCTGGTGTGGCAGCTTGCTTGATTTTGTCATGATGGAACAACATAGTAGGGAAGCTATGATTTCTTCGGGGCAGCATGTATGCTTTGTTCATCATAAGGGTCGTTTCTCGCTTACAAGGGCTGGTTATATATACTTCCAAAGCTGCCCATCCTTGTTAAAGTGTGTCTAAATGTCCATGAATAGGTGGAATTATCTCATTAGTGGACTTTACTACATGCAAGTAGTGGCTTTGAACATAAGTTCTAATGGTTCACTACGTGCCTTGTATGTTGTTGATTCTATAGCCCCAATATTCATGGTAATCCCTCTTTATGTGAGCGTATTGGTTGCGCATCCCAATGACCTTTTGAGCTTCGTGCTAGCCCTTTTCTTTTTGCTAGATAAGAGCTCACGGATTTTGTTTATAAATGAAGCAGCTTACCTTCCCAAAATCTTTCGGTATTTGAGCCGTTGTGATGTTGATATAAGCGATGTACTAAGCAGGTAGAAGTGAAGTGTGTATAGGAATGAGCTGCGTGCGTGGTGCATGTTGGTGATCTTATTTTATTCAGTTGTGAGCTTCTTTCTCATAAAGGTGAGCTTCTTGTTCTTGGGTGAGCTTCTTTTATGCAAAGGTAAGTTGCAATATGTTTAGTTTCTTTTATACCAAGATAAGCTTTTTGTTAATGGAGGTTGTTTTCTTTGAATACCTACATGAGAGGTTTTCTTTCACTGAAGTGTGAGAATGAGTCTCTATCTTCTTTTCATGTTCAAGTTGTCTAGATATGTGGATAAGCTCCATATTTTAGAAGCTTATGCCTAATCGTAGTTGTTTACACGAGAAGGTCAAACTTTTCTTGAGTGAGGTTTTACTCATTGTGCTTGCCTATGTCTTTATTTAATGACATCTTTGTTGGCGAGGGTGAATCTATTTCCATTATGCCTGAAAGCCCTTGAATCAATGGAGTTTGTTGACTTCAAGGATTGATTCGTTGTTTTCTAGTGAGCTTAGATCCATATTATGTTTCTTGGAAGCCTTATAAGGCTCCATTTGATGTCGTGTAAGTTTCAGTAAGCCTTTTGTTACAAGACTTCAATGAATGAACTTCCTTTGGGAGTTAACAATGTTTAGTTCATTTCTTTGCTTGTGAGCTTGTATTTATTTGTTTTCTTACAAGGAAATAAGCTATGGTTTTTGTGCTTATTTTGTCCAACTGACACCACTGAGAATGGGTTTGTGTGTCAAGAGCTCCTTATGAATATGTTAACTCCTACCAAGAAACAAACTTTGCATAAGCTTATTGATGATGACATAATCAGTGAGATTCTTTGTCATGTTATTCGGTTGGTTATGTGTTTGCCTAAGGGAATTCAACAATGGGTTAATCTCCATGATGATGCTAATGATCTTAAAGTTTCCCTTAGGGATGAGGGTCAGAGCTCGAAACCTCCGAATAAGAAATAGTTGTTTTTAAAGTTGAGGGAGGTGAGCTCGTTAATCAACTTGTTGCTTCTTGGTCCAACGTGGATGAGGAGATTAAGAAGCTTATAGATTACTCTCGCTAGTTGTCTGATTTTATTAGTCAGCTTTCCAAGGAGAGTCGGACTTTGGTTTAAGATAGAGAAAGTTGCACGTGATGCACATTCGGAAAAGCCGAGGCAGCATGTTAGTTTTCATGCCCCTTAAGGGTCTGTCTTTGTATAAACTTGCTATTGCTTATTGAAATGGAAGCCATCATTGTAACATCCGTCGAAAAACGGGTTTTCCAAACCCGCTTCGTTTATTAATCGAATAATCAGTTTCAAATTTTCGTTGCTCATTTAATGCTAATTTAATTTTAAACAATACATAATTAATAAACATTTTAGAATATGGAAATTAAAATTGTTAGAAAATAAAAATAAAGCAATTAAAAATAAAAAGGGGCTGCCGGGTTTCGAACCCGGGTCATCCGGAAGACCTTAACACCAAACAATTAACCACTCCGCCACTTGATGTCTTTGTGAAATTTAGGAAACAAATAAAACATAAGTTCACCTGTGAAATCACCTGTTTGCGCCAAAACTGAAACCGATATCGACTTTCAACATTCCAGACGATTGAGTGATCGTTAATACTGATAATAACCGATGAAAACATTACGACGCACGATCTCAATCAATTCAGCCTTTATTGAACTTGAATTCATATGATCTTCGGGTTTAATAACCGAAATCATTTACTTCCTGATTTACACCGGCAATATCATCATCTCGCGACTCAAAAACACTCACATAACCTCCAATTTCACTTTCGCTCTATTTTCTGTTCGTTGGAAACGCTTTTTGAACTCGCTGGACTTTCGCCGGAAAACCGTGTCTTTCATCAAAACGGTAATTTCTCAATTCTTTCATCTTCTATCTGTTGTTAGACTTTTACTAACTCAAACCCGTCAATCAGAATCGGAGACGACGATATCGGATAATCTGCAGTCGCCGGAAAACTTCTGAAAATTTCTAAATCACGCTGTGAATCGGTATGAGCATCTAAACTCTCTGATAACTCTTATTTAGTCATTCAATTTCACAATTTGTTAATCAAAACTGTTAATTGGTCCTCTCAGACGGAGTTCATAAAACAAGGCCGACGACTTTGCCGGAGTTCTGAGAAAAGTCATCATTCCGGTACGTTCATTCCCAAAACCTTTCCTATCCGTTACATTTTAATCACTTATATGTCTGTTAATTGAATTGAACAAGATCAGTCGAAAATCAGTTGTCTGGGTTATTGTAACGAAGAAGGTGAAGTTAGGCTGTATATAAATTTAATATAAATCGGATTATATCTCGGGTTAGACACACAGTCCAGCGGTGGACTGTGTGCATTTGAATCATAGAGATACCGGGTTCGAGTCCATCCTTGTTCCGATTCGCCACAATATTCAGACTTTTTATAAAACACAAATACGGAAACTTCCAGTTAGTATATAAGAGAAATAAAAACAAGTGTTATAACCAGGTTAGACACACAGTCCAGCGGTGGACTGTGTGCAACATTAAACAACAGGTCCCGGGTTCGAGACCTGTTATGCACACCGGTTCGATGTAATTAAAATCCTTTTTAAAAATAAATGAATTTTGAATAAATTAAATAGTATATAAATATAATTAAAAACAGAAATATTTCGGGTTAGACACGTAGCTCAGTTGGTAGAGCTGCGTGCACGCGTACGGGAGGTCACAAGTTCGAACCTCACTCAGTGCAAACAATATACACGACCGAACCGGTCAACAAGTCAAAGTCAATAGTCAACGGTCAATCCAAAAAGTCAACATTTTTTTATATTTTTATTTATTTATTTAGTTTAAAAAATCAATTAAAAATACTTAAAAATAATGTTTTTAAAATTAGAAAATAGCCTTAAACTCACAAAAATAAATCCAAAAATCCTATTAAAAATTGTCAATAAAATCCACTTATTTACCGTACCTTTTCGTTATTATTTAGGTTAGTTATTCCTCGTCGATCAATCCTCTAACCTCGTGCGCATTCAGCATCATCAAACGAACGCACCCAATGTGAGTGAATCTCTACAAATTCCCCGTTTTAATCACGTTTTTGGGGTGTATCATGTGTCTGATTATTTATTACATTTAAACACTTGTGCATCCATCATATCCATGATCAAATGTGTATTCAATATGTATCAACTGTTTGTGTGGTTAATGTTTAGATTAAATTTATCATTTTCAGTACATACATTATCATAGGCCGCCGCTCCCCATTACCTATGAGCGTGAGCCGTTCCCCATTACCTATGAGCGTGAACGAGGCGTTGCCAACATACGATCGGCTCCGTTTGATTGAGCCTTGATCGCAAATACATTTCATCATAGGCCGTCTGTTCCCCATTACCTATGAGCGGAACCGTTCCCCATTACCTATGAGCGTGAACGTGACGTTGCCAACATTTACATTATCATTCATGTCACATATTCATGCAAGGTGGTTTGTTATTGTTATTGTTATTGTTATTGTTATTGTATGTTATTGTTTGTTATTGTTATTGTTATTGTTATTGTATGTTTATTTACGTTTGCTCACATATGATTATTGCACAATTTTCCAAAATAAATATAACAAGAAATCAATAATAAATGTTTTCTAACAAGATTCACTCGCCAACTTTTGTTGACCCAAAACCCCCCCTTTTTACACATGATACAGGTGATCCAGTTGCAGCAAGAAACATATAGGATGGCTTAGAAGAATAAATCGGTTTAGACTTTGGATTGTTTATTTAGTTACTTTTCTTTGTAGTTTTATGAACTTGTTTGGAATATTGAGGATGTAATTTTGAATTTAATAAATATGAAACATATTAGTAAACATCATGAGCTTTAGTGATAACCCAATTATGCCCCGACTCTTATTCCGCTGCGGGTCGGGGTGTGACAATCATGTTGGGTGTATAGCTTATGATTGCACATTTTCTTTCGTGTTGCCCAATACTCGTATTGTTTTGGCATTTGGAAGTTATGTTGCGCTTCCTGACATGATACTTGTTTGTTTTCGTTTGCCTGATGCATTATATGAGACTTGTTTGGCGTCATTGTAGGGAAGCTATGCTTGGCCTTATTGACGTTTCCTTTGACTTGGCCCATGTGTTTGCAAGGTCTCATCTAGCAAATCAAAACTACATGATGCAGTTATCTTGCCTCAATTATGTTAGAAAAGAACCGATGCAATTACCCTATCCTATCTCTTTCTGGTCCATGACTTATATTATTTCATGGTATATTGGACACAAACTTCTAACTTTTAATGCTTGTGGAGCATTTGGCATGAGGTGCTCACCCTCTTTCAAAGAGATATGTTTTGTCTTAAGATGTTTCGATCCATGGAGTTGTATTGTTTTAGGAACTCACCCTTTATACAGGAAGGTATAGCGCCTTGTTCCCTGTTGAGCGATTGGCCTAGGAGCTCATCCCATTTTCATGGGTAGATATAGCGTCGGATCCCATGGAGCCTGGTTAGGAGGGGCTCACCCTTGGATAGGATAGTAGATAAGTGTTTAATAAAACGTATCTTAATTATTCTTGGTCTAGGAAACTTTAAGTAACTGGAAGTTTCCAATATTCGTAAATCGATGTTTGTTATATGTTGAAATGACAAAATGATACTTGGATGAAGAAAAAATAAGCTTCTTTTTTATTTGAATAGGGATTCTAATGCAAGAATGCCAACTACTCCTGCTAAAGGGTTAGCTTCTTAGTAAGAATGACAACTTCTTATGTTAGAAGGTCACCTTCTCTGCTGACAATGGTAAGCTTCTCAAGTATGAAGACAAATTTGTTCTTATCGGTGCTGGTTAACTTCTTTGCTTCTAGTAGAAGCTTTATCAACTTCTTGTGAGGTCAAAAAGCTTTGCATGTGACACTTAGATAAGATAAAAATACCTCGTAACAAAGCTAAACAATGCTAAGTGTGAGGATTAATTTATTGATGCTTGGTGACAAGCATTGTATCCCCGCTGCTACTATAGTATACGATTATTTTGAATCAACCATTTTATAAGGCAAGCTTGTGGGGATATTAATAAGAAGAAGCTTTCTTAAGATTGGGAAAGCTTTTTTTATCATTAGGCACTTTAAACTAGATAAATGGAAGTATGACTTTTTTAGCGCCATAGTTCACCAGCGTGGTGTTTAATTATAGGAGAGTTAATAAGTAAAAGTTCAAGGGTTGAAGTCTATTTACCTCTTAGACGATCAATTTCTTAAGGCTTTGACCATTGAGGTATTTGGGACTCCTATACCCATGCTCCGATGTTGCGAAAAATCTCCTAATTAACGCGTTTTAATGTCATGACAGGCTGCTTCGCTGATTCCTTAGGCAGCTTTCTTGCTTCAGCAGACTGTTTGAGGAAGCTTCTTTTGTGTATTCATCAGCTACTATAGCAGGTTGCTTCTCGCCTCCGTAAGGCGCTTACATGCAACAAGAGTATAGCAGAGGGAAGGTCCAAGATTAACTCCAGAAAAGAGCTCCTTGGTCAGAATTTAGGGCTAAACAAGACTCTCCTTTTATAGGCAGATTGCCTTGCCCAAGGGAGCCTTGTGATAGCTGCTACCTTCTAGTCTTGATAAGCTTATCCCCCCTTGACGTTGCTTGTAGGGTTAGCCTTGCCTCTTTAGGTAAGTTCTAGGTGTCCCTGTCTTGAGGGCACCTTTATATACTTTAGGGAGAGGTCTAATCAGTTTGACTTGATGGGTTCAAGTTCCAAGGTTGTACAGTAACCGCAACTCCCTGTTGTCAACGGTTGGTGCGTTAGCTTCCCGTCGGGAGCTTTCAACCTCCGACTTTTGGCTTCTTATTTTCAGTTTATGTTTAACCTTCGTTGTTATTTACTTGCAACTGTTGTTGACCTTTATTTTGCTGATTGTCATATCCGAGTATCCACATCTTCACACTTGATTATAGTAGTGTATGTATTCAGGCTTGTATTTTGGTTTAAACGTCATTGTTGCCATGAAGGTCCTTTAACAATGCGTTTTGATTAAACACCTTTAACATGTGAGTAAGGTGACTTATTTTGAAGTTTTGACGAGGTGCAATTATGTTGTAGCAAGTTGCTTCGGTGATTGAGCAAGCTTCTTTGGTTGACCTTGACCTCGTAGGTTCAGCTTATACTAGATTCTTTGTAGAAGGCTAGCATGTGTTGCTCTTTAGCTAGCTTCATAACTTCTTCTAGAAGGTCTAGCATGTGTTGCTCTTTAGCTAGCTTGATAGCTTCTTCTAGCGACAGAAAGCGTTGTTGGAGGGAAGCATCTGCGTGATCCTTCTTAATGATTCTGTTTGAGGCTTCTTTGGTTCCCAATAGGCGAACTCTATTTGCTTCCTTGTTCTTGCTTCCTCCTTGGATGGGTCACATCCGCAACAAGATGCTTGTGACTATGTTAGCACTAACCTCGACATGTGTATTCGCTCACCTTCTCGTCTTTTAGCTCCTAGGTTATTTAGAAAATGGGAGTTTAGGTACCTATATCAGCTCCCAGTCAGAAGTAGTCATGACGAGTTATGGGTTCTTGTGACTTAGTACCTATCCCTTCAATTTTGAACGTTTTTAGCTTCTTCTTGGAACTTATAAGCTTATAAGTTTATTGAGTTTCCAAGCCTCCAAGCCCCATTTCTCGTTTATGAAGTTGTTACACTTCCTTTGAAGCTTCTAAGCTCATGAGCTTCTTTTGTTATTTAGGAAGCTATTAATAAGGTGCTCAAAAGAACTTAAAAGTAAACCGTTAATTGGAAGCATACGAGGCCTACCAATGTTGCCTTGAACATGTGACCCTGTTTTGCATTGGTCATTTTTGCGAATATATGTTAGTTTCTTTGTGCGCCTCATTGTTCGGAGGTGCCTTCGTGTTTCGTATGCAAATTAGAGTTTGGCTGTCATGTGGTAAGGATAAGGTAGCTTCTAAGTTATGATTCATTTGGCTTTGATAACTTGCATTGTTGTTTCTCATTCTGGCTTATGACCATCATTGGTGATTACCTTACTTGCTTTATGCTTAACACTGCCATGTGAGTGTTCCTTGCCTGAAGTTGCTATTTAGAGACTCTTTAAGAACAACAATAAGCTTGATGACTTCTAAGCTCCTTGGTTGAGTTAGTTATGATGGCTTGTCCAATGGTGTGAAATTAAGCTTCTAGGGTCATAATAGGTGGAAACTTGTGAAACTCTCTTTTGTGGTCCTTAGATAACCGTAGGTGCGGACCTATTAAGTTGATTCTTGTTTGGGATTCCAAGATCACGTGAGGTGATGAATTTGAAAGCTAACCTCCTTATGAGTTTCTAAATGTTGCATTAGGTGAGGAGCTACGAGGCTAATTGCTTCTAAGCTTCTAGGGTTACATCAGTTGGGAGCCTAAGAAGTTGTTTACTTCTTAGCTTCTAAGGTCACATTAGGTGAGGACTTGAGAAGCTGCTTACCTTTGGGCTTTGAGGTCCTTATAAGTAAGTACCGGATAAGCTAATTTTTATTCTAATGAGTGGGTGTATTCTTTCTTATCAAGTAAGGAGAGTGACTTGCCTTGGAAGCATCTTAAGATAAATTTGTGCTAAATGGTAAGGTATGTGGGAAGTTTCCTTATAATTTTCTCAGTGGGCGAGCCTACCTTCACTCCTTTAACAGCTCCTTAGCCGAAGGAAGTATATTTCCTTTTAGAGTTATCTGTCTTTTTAAAGGAAAGTTAAGCATTTGCCATAGGCAACGTGCTTGTTCCCTTAAGGATTATGGTGTATGAAAGAGAGGTTAGTCTTGTAGGGATGATTCGACAAAAAGTCTGTTCATTATTTGGCTCGTCAATTTGAGATGTTGGGCTGTCAACCATCTTACCTTCTTTGCTTTCAGCTGGAAGCTTCCTCACGTGAGCTGCTTTAGTAGCTTTGGTAGCTTCTGGCTGTCTTGTATTGACAAGCTGTTTTAGTAGCTTCTGACCATGAGCTACTTTTGTCTTTTTATTTATAGATGCTTAAAAATAAATGTGTCTTTATTCATGAAGCAAACGTGTTTGAGGTACCTAAGGCACCTTATATGTGGTTGTTGTTTGCCCAGGTATTGCTTGGTACATTCTTATCTTCTTTAGGCTAGTAGCTTCCAGGCTTATATGGTTTTGGCTTCAAGCTTCACGGCTTGTAGCTTCTGAGCCTGAGCTTATAGCTTCTCAGCCTATAGTTTTAAACTTGTGCTTGAAGCTTATAGCTTCTGACTTCTGAGCTTATAGCTTCCGAGTTTAAGCTTAAGTTTATTGTTTGTTGCTTTCTTAGCTTCTTGGCTATAGGACTATGCAAGAAGCTGTTATGTTGTATTCTTCATGTGTTTTAGCCTTGTCCGTGTACGTACTTTCACTATAAGTCCTCAATTAGAGGTGTTTATGGTGAGGATGTGAGTGCTTCTGGTCTTAAGCTGTCATGATTCTAGCTTCTTCCACTTATTGCGTCTTCCAGGGGAAGCTGTTTAGTGAACCTCTCTAATTTTAGACTTGAATAGTGACCATATGTCATAGATTGATATGAATAGTGACAAGGTGTCACTTTTGTGAAAACACATACACATTCTCTATGCAAAAATCTTTTGACTTTTCTCCTTTTTAATTTTTATATACATATATATATATATATATGTATATGTATGTGTTAAAAATGTTTAAAATATACCTCTGAGCATATTTTTAAAGTTGTATATATAAAAAGCTTGTACATGTGAGTTGAACATTAAATGGATATTTCCAAGTTAAAATTCAAAAAACAGATCCATGTATATATGTATATGTAATTAAAAAAGCCATATCTCGCTTGAGTGAATTTATATGAAATTAGTTTGTAAACGAACAATCTCGTGGAAACATGTCTGTCATTGTTTGTAAATCGAACACAACATGGTCATGTGGGATTGTTAGCAAGTCAAGATGATCATACATTGTTCGTGTATATGTTTTAAGTGTGTTTCAAATGGGTTGTAAGGTGCATGAAACATGGAACCTAATAATCCGGATTGCGAACGTGGATCTGAATCCCGTAAAAAGGGTTTAGAAGACCCTGCTTCAATTGTGTAGAGCCTATATGCGAAGGCGGGTTTCAACATGCCTGGGTGTTTTTAAACGGGTGATTCATCGGTGGCGTGCTTCGGCATTTATCCGTTGAATGTAGTATGTTTATGGGAAGAGTTCGAAGCACGTTCTTTACGTGGCATAATGGGGATGACCAAAGTGGCCTTCGATGCATGCGACTTGAGCTATAAGCAACATGAGTTGTATAGTTGCAAGTTGGACCACACATGTCGAGTTGTAATACATTTACCTTCGCTTTTATATAAAAAAAAGCTTTGAAGTTTTGATGATGACGATCCCTCGGCTATCTAAGAAATAACTTTTTCGTGTTTCCAATGATGACAATTCTTATTGGATACGATGTGTCAAATAAAGGGTGACGGTTTTGATGAAGACAAATGTTACAGCAAAAAGATGCTTATTCACATATATGTATGCATCATATACATAAATGTATGCATCGATCACATAAATGCTCCAAAATTTGTACCCAAGCTATTTTTCAGATAAACCACTTTGTCTAATATGAGGCTCTACGTCAATTTATTTTTATTTAATAATAAGCATGTTTGTTCAACTTTTGCCAAACAATATGTATGAAACACTCTTTTGTCTTAAAAACCCGTCATAACTTGTTTTGTAAAACACATGGGTTGTCAGAGATATAAGAAGGCTTGGGCTATTCACACACGCAGATTGTCTATTCACACACATTAAAAACGCCCCGCTTTGACCAAAGGGGGGCGTTTTAGTGTGCCTGTTTTATATTGGTTGAAAAAGGATAGGTTTTGGTAGAGAAAATGGGTTGTTGGTTTGTTGTGTTTTTTTTTTATATTTAGAAAAAATGTAGAATTTTGTTTTATTTCTATAAAACATGTATAATTTAAAGTTGTTTTTATAAATGTTATCCGGTTTAGTTTTAATAAGTTACATGAACATGTTTAATCAAACCACCGTACGATATGTCACGAAAGAGACGTATGAAATAAGCGCAAACAATCCACACAAGCATATATAAAAGATCAACTACATTAATATATAAACAGTCAGCTTGTACATACAAAACGAAACGAAATGTCTAATACAAAAAAAAACAATAAAACAAAATCTACTGATCCTCAGGCGGTGGAGACGGTGGCAGTGGAATCTCCGGCAATCCCAAATGAGCACTGATAGCCGTGAGCATCTAAATAATCCACAGCCTGATGTCGCTCAGTACGTCGGAGTCTCCTGTTGAAGATCCGGGCCACCGCCTGTGCAGCCGGTGGTAGGTCTGCCAAGACGTGCTGTGGGTGCTGCGGCGGGTGTGGCGGTGGTGGCGGCGACGGTGGCAGGAAATCGTCCTGGATGACGTGATCAGGCTGCTGAGCCTGATCTGAAGGTCATCCTGAGGCTGTGCCAGACACAGGGCCTCAAGCTGAGCCTGCTGGGCGCAGCCTGAACATCCGGAGGCGCCAGTACTCCATCCCTGATCTCAATAACGACGGGGATCACTGCCGGCAACACCTCTGGCACCCAAATCTGGTAGTCGCGAGTCCGAAAGCGGAGATCAACATCAAACCGGTGCGTCAAACCCATGCTCGCCATTGACGATCAGCCTAATATAGTCGACGGAATGGGCGGGGACAGAAGCGGTCACTCCGGCACGATCCCTAAAGAGCGCGCGATCGCAGTAACGTAGGACCCGCCGAACAGCCTACCGCGCTTCTGCTTATGAAAAGCAGCCTCAAAGTACTCCGCCAGGCCCTGAGCAAGCGCGCAGGGATGTGGCCAAACAGGCAGTACAGGAAAAAAAGGTCACCCGTGTTGACCTTGTCCCGACTGTGATACCGGGGCACGATCGATGACGCAATAATGCGGTGAAGGTATCTGTACAGGGGGTCTCTGAGGGCAGTGGCCTTTTGCGGGGATTTCCCAAAGGGAACCCTCGCAATAGCCCTGCAGAAACTAATAACGGTCTGCCTGTCCATGGCTCTAACCCCTTACGTATAAAGATCTGTATCAAGCTCGGCCTGGGTATACAAACCTGAGTGCACAACAAACTGCCGTAGACTCATCTCAAACTCCGGTTGGCCAGGCGGAAGGTAATCTCGTGCACAGGATGGGCCGAATCCTCCACGTAATCGTCCGGACTGCCCAACAGTGGGAAAATTGTGTCGTCGCCGCGAGTGTCGATCGTGTGTACAATGACACCATATTTTTTAGCAATAAGAAATCCCGTCTCAGGCATCACCATCCAATTATTGCGCTCGGCTCTACCCACTCCATGAAATTCTATCCTACTAAACAAGGCATCATAATGTCCAACGTTTTCCGGATCGAAAACTTGCCTCCAAATACCGTCGTTCATACGCAACTCGTTTAGTAGTTGTTGTCGGATAGCCAAATACTTTGTTTGTTTATGTCCTAACCCCACATCTACCGATCGAAACCCACAGTGACCATCTGGTTCACGTCCTTTATTTTCGAATGTATGGGTGAAACACTTTTGGAATTTGCTATCCATAGTTCCCAATAGCTACGTCCGTCTTAGGGCCCAACGTTATCATTGGTAAATTGGGGTGAACTTTAGGGGGTTGCTGTTTGTTTGAGATGATGCGTACGAGCTGTAACGAGGCGGATCGGCCGAGAAGTCGACATCACATTGTGCAGACGGTATATGACAGCTTTTCCGGGAAACTTCTGTCATGCGTTGTTCTTGCGTCTTCTTTGTTGGACGACCACGTGTGTTCATTTGAACAAAAGGAGGCTTTTTTGTATTGTTTCCTGGCTTGAGGATTTGTTTAAACTTTTCAAAGTAGCTCTTTTTGACTTGCAGAGGTGTTGGATTGATTTGTTGTTTTAGTTTCTCAAATTCTGCGTCTACGTCGATATCTTCTACTTACCCCTTGTCGGCTTTAAGTCAAGCTTCTTCTAGAACACGTCTATGGAATTTATTCGGATTTGCTGACCTATAGTTTAAAAAAAACATATGGTAGAGAATTAGTTCGTGAATACATAAAAGCCAACAATTAAAAGGTAAACATACCTTTTTTTCTAACGTTTCCAGACGACAAGCACACGGCAAACCACAACTAGTGAAAAGACGGCAAACCACAACTAGTGAAAAGCTGGCAACCACAAGTTGCACCATAGGCTTTCAACCCATATTCCTTACGCCGTAGCTCAAAAGAGATAAGCTCAATAGCGAATATTGAAACCTTTCGAAGTATATTTCCAAGATGGGGTGAGCCTTGTGGTGGTTCATTACTTTCCGAAGGCTTGTCTCAAATCCTCTTCTAATCTCCGTATATTGTTTCTCAACCACATGGTCAACAAACCCCACAAGTTTAACCAGCGTGTTGCGATGACTTGGAAAGTGACTTTTTAGTAGCGCATGCATGCCCTCAACTCTGTTGGTTGTAGTTTGGTGAAAGTTAAGTGTCCTGTAAGTCCATGCAGCTACAAACTTTTCACGGTAGGGTCCAACCAGGATTTTTTCATATACTCAAACACCTCTAAAAATATAACCAAAACTTGTTAAGTATGTATGTATGTAAAAACTGGTATGTAATTATTTAATAGATACTCACGTCCACGACCAACTTCTTTCAGCTGTGATTCGATGTTTGCCAAATTATACTTGTATATTTCCTCTGTGGAAGACTCACACAACGTCGAAAACGAATGAACAAGTTCTTTCCACTCCTGCTCGGTAAACTTCTCTTTGCTGTTCTTGTTGATATTTTGCTGAATATGGAACCGACAAGGATACTTGTTCGCTTTTGGGAAAACTTTATCACACGCGTTCATTAGCGCCAAGTCCCTGTCTGTAATGATGACAGCGGCTCCTTACAGTCCACCAACATAGACTTGACCCTATCCAACACCCATATGTAGTTTTCTGCCTTCTCTGTAGAAATTAACGCATGAGCAGCCGTAAATGACTGGTTTGTGGACTTCATACCTACAATCTACACAAACGGAAGGTTGTACAAGTTTGTTTTGTATGTGGCGTCAATCATTAACACATGCGGAAATGCACACCACATAGTGAATGAAAGTTTGTGGACAAAGAAGATATCTTCAACTACGTTGGTGATCTCATTTTCGCGTACAACAAGAAGGTTTTCAAGTTTTTGCATTGGAGATTCCCCGACGCTCTTTCGGCATTGATTTTCTGAACAGCATTGTGTACCTCTTTCGGAATAATCTTTTTAGTCGGGTTCTTTTTCGTCAACGTTCGCCAGATGCTACGATTTAGAATTTCTTTCTCTGCCAGCTGCTCAATCAGTCATTTATCCTCCGAAGAAAGTCTTCTCGCATACGGTGTCCCTCTAAGTTTTCAATAGGAGTGTGGTTGTGCTTCGTCCCCGTCACCTCTATCTTCCAAACACTTCCCTTTGATTCCGTAAACCCTATCAACTCAAACGGGCAACCTATTTTCTTGCTACCTGTTTTCCTCACTGTAGCTACACTCTTATAATCCCCACCGAGACTGCATCGAAACCATACCTTGAAATTATTTCCCCTTTTATTCGACCTTTTAATCACAATAATGTAGCCGTTGTCCTTTCCCGTCTTCTGTACCCAATCTACCAACTCATCACGTGACGAAAAATTAAGGTTTGTATCAAAAGAAAATATAATTGGGTAACAACCATCCTCATCGACTAATAGATCTTCCTGCTCATCAACGTGTCCCTGGTCCGTGTTGTCTTGCGTTGCAAAGTTCTGTTCACCACCATCTCCCTGGTCAGGATAGTCTTGCTTGACAAAGATCTTCTCACCACCGTAACCGTAGTCCGAATAGTCTTGTTGTACATAGCTCTGCTCACCAACGTAACCGTGACCCGGATAGTTTGGCTGACCATACGGATTTTCAAATTTAGGAGTGTACGAGTCTTCCACATTTTCATTCAAGTACAACGACACCCCGTACGAGTCTTCGAAAGGGACATTCAAGTCCAACTGCACCCCGTACGAGTCTTCCACAGGGACATTCAAGTCCAGCTGCACCGTATTGTCACGATAACGAATGCCAGAGACAACCTCCTCCCTCATGTTGGACGGGAAAGGTTTCTCGTACGAGTCAGAAATAACGGTCCCCTCATAAGAATCTGGAACCACAGTCTCGTCAGAGTATTCACCGAAAAGGTAGTTGCTAAACCACGACATCGTATTTTGAAGAAATGCCACTAAAACAACAAAACACGGGTCTTTTTAATAAACGATTTAAAACGTTTGAAATTTGAAATAAACGAATCATGCAACGTATGCTACTTAAAGAAGCAAAAAGGGGGTCGAAGCGCCGCGCTTTGCCCAAAGGGGCGTTTAAGGCTTGCGCATGACATGACAACATAGTATGCGCAACCTTAAACGCCTTGCAAAGCGCGGCTTCGACCTGTACCGTATAAAACCTCGTATCACCAGTCAGATCACCTCACATCACCTTTTGTCTGGAAAAAACCCTAAGCGCCCCGCTTTGACCAAAGCGTGACATTTTAAGATATGAAAATATTTTTTTTGGGTGTGTGAATATCAATGGTCCTATAAAATGTATAAACCATGTATGACTATATATTGAGACAACCTCATAAAAGTAGTATAGTCACATCAATTTTGTATGCTTTATTGAAAGAGTAGTATGTGTAAATAGGGTCTACAAAAAGCTGATTTTGTAGGTTTTGACTTTTGTTAATGTAATCTGTTGTAGAATAAAGTTTGTACACAATACATTGTCATTTGTACGCATCACAAGGTTTAGTTTGTGTGTACATATTTTTAATTCTTATTTAATAAGAAAAATTATGCAAGCATACATGTACCTTCTGTTGTATGTCTTGTACATTTGTTAGGAAAAGATTGCTACACCATTTTATGCGTATAGGTGTATAGCTTTTAATTTTTTAATATTCCCAATATATAAATTTAAATGCTTGTGTTTTCGAGATACATGAATAATAAAAAATATACGCACAAATTTGTGACATTGATGGATATCACTTTACAAAAAAGAAACACATAATATTTACTTGAGCTTTTTTGTTTTCTCGAGAAACATGGTTGAAAGATTGACCATAAAGTTATCATGATCATGTTTCATCGCGTTTCATCGCTATATATATATATATATTATTTTTATAAAGGTGAGTGTTTAGTCGTTTATAGATATTTGAGACAAACATGCTTTCAAGAGGTTAAAGTATAAGATACTTGGCACCTGAGAAATGGAGCTGCAAGTTAGAAGCTGGGTATCGTGTAGGGCAGCTGTGTGCTAGGAGATCTAGAAGCTATCACTCCACAAAGAACGCTCTTCCCAACCTTAGAAAGAACTTAGAAACATATGGGCTGAACTACAAAGAGTTTCATGTTCTAAGCAGCGCAGCCCCACGGTGGGCGCCACTTGTTGAAACAACAAGAATAAGGTCGGGGGAATGTATGAACGTTCCTCGGGGCAGCCTCGTCACCTCCTAGCTTGTATCTACAACATGTAAGAACCCGTTAGAAGGGGCCAAGACCGGGGTCTCTGGACCACCCTCCGACGCTCAACATTAGTGATTTATCCAATAATAGTGTATAAACATAAAGTATAGATGTATGAGTAAATATAAGTGAGATAGAGAATGCTTAGGGAGTTTGTGGTCGAAACCCAGCGGTTAGCTAGCTGTTGTGGTGATTCCAGGTAGCATAGCTCGTGACTAGGAGCTGCTGGTGTAGTCCATCATGAGCTCATGATCTCAGCAGCTCAGGGGGGGGGGGGGAGCATCTCAGCCTAGTTGCTTGTGTTTTCAAAAGAGAGTATGTGATTTTAGAGAGAGAATGAGATTCTAGAGAAAAGAGTAAATGTATGGAATGTCCAAGACAAGTGGGATGGTTGAGATAAGGGTGGACCCTCTATTTAAAGGCATATTTCATCTTAACCCTAATGGCCTTGTTTGTGATGAGCCGGGCTGGCCCACAGGCTTCTTCTCCTGTTTGGGCTGTTAGGCTCCCGACAGGGAGCTCCCAGCTTCCAGCTTCTTGATCGAGTAAGCTTATCCTTTACTGTTGTTTGCTTGCAGGATGAACTTGCCTTTTGAGGTAAGTTTGCAGGTTGTGTGTCTCGAGGGACACTGTTTGTGCTTTTAGGAGAGGTCAAGTCAGTTTGACCTTTGTCTCTCGAGTCCCGAGGGTGTACAGTAACAATAGCTCCTTGTCGTTAGCCTATGTAACCCAGCTCCTGGTCAGGAGCTAGCTGCTCCATTTATTCATCTTTTGTCTTCTTCTATGTTTACACATGTTATTGTTTATTTGTGTTTCATTTATTCTAACATCATTGACTAAGGTATTAGTGGACCCACGTCATCAAGAGCAAAAATAACAACTCTAAATCACTAAATGATACTTAAAATGCTTTGAGGAGACACATGAAAAATATGACCACCTTGAGTTTCCCATCATGGATGTAATTGCTAAGATTTCTATATGTGATGATGCGGTAGATCAGTTAGAGGAGTTGTTTAAGAAGTCTGGTGGTGGAAATGTGGACCAGTGAGGTGTGAGGACCTTGATGCTTAATCCTGAAGCGAAGACTGGGATACGTGCCGTGTACGGGTGTCAACCCTTGTAATGGATGTAGGTTTAAAAACAAGTTTCACTGTTGCCCAGCCTACGTGCTGAGGATTTGGCCTACGGTCATCAAAGATAAGTTTCATAATCCTGCGGCCTCTGTTGGTCGCCGGATTAAACAAGTCTTGTGACATTCGTGGACTACTCATACTTGTGACCCAACCTGTTTCTTTATATCCAACTTTTAATCTCCAACTACCATACCAACATTATATTTTAAATGGTTTTTTTATGTATATTAATACACATATGGATGTAAAAAAATAGTGATTTTGAGTTGTTTTTATGATTTGATACTTAGGATTTATTTATTCACTAGTTTAGAACCCCGTCTTTACTCGGGTCACATAAATTTTATTTATATAATAAGCAATATAGTTATGTCTTTAAAATACCTCGCATATTGCACGAGAGAAATAAATATAATGTAATCGATTATCACGTACGGTCGTCAAAATATGTATTTAAATGATAAATTCGATGTATTATTTACTTATTAAAATTTTAGTTTATTTTTATTTTATTATTAGGTTAGAAACATATGTACATGTGGTAGAACCAATGAAGTATTAGATGATTAATAATAAGCGGAAAAAATAAAAGAAGTAATTAACAAATAAGAGAGATACGTGAAGGTTTGTGATTTTAATATAATTTTCTTATTTTTGTATCCTATTAAATATTAAATAATATTAGTATTAAAAAAATAGTTTAATCAAATCTAATTTGAATGAGAATAAAAATTTATATATTTGTACGTGTCTACAAAAGAAAAAAAAACTTCTATCTCCTACGGGAGGAGGAAATACAAATTATATTTATATTATTAATTAATTCCAAATTTGATAAAAAATTATTATCCTCATCTAACTTATATTTAATTAATTTATTATTTAATAGGAAAAAGAATTTGAAAAATAAGATAAAATGATTATTAATTCAAAGTTGAAAAATAAAATAAAGAGATTATTAATTCAAAGCTTGAAAAAAAGTTATTATTCCTGTCTAAATTAATAAGAAAAAGGAATTAAAAAAATAATATAAGGTTATTTAATAGGAAAAAGAAATTAAAAATAAGATAAATATATATCAGGGACAAATTTTTATTTATTGGTATCGGAAGATTTTTATAAAAATATCATTAAAACAGATTTTAGGGTTTATTTATTGATATTTGTAAAACTTCATCCAGTGTTTTCTCCTACCTGAATAATAGACATCCGATCCATTTATTTCCTGCTTCCTTTCTTCTCCACTGCGGCGACCGTCCACTGTAAAACCCTAGCTCTTTCCACCATGAATTGTTCAAGTAAGCATCTACTTCTATACATACATACTCGTATATACATCACTCGTAATCACCTCATTGTCCCTTAATTGCTGTTTACCTGATCCGTTTCACCTCTATGTTGTTGTTACAGTTTCTGGCGAGGTGCCGGAAGAACCTATTGTTTCGAAGACCTCCGGATTACTTTTCGAGAAGCGATTGATCGAACGACACATATCGGTGAGCTTTTCTTCTTTGCTAGGGTTTATATTATTATTATTATTCGTGTTCGTATGCCCTAGGGTTATAAACAAAACATATGAGTTTGAGATAGTTGTTGCACAAATCTAAAATTAAGTTGTTTAAACAAAATTTGGCTACAGATCGACTTTAATTACAAATTTAGGTACAGATAGTTTCAAGTTTGTAAACAGGATCGTTTTTGTGCTGTTATTATTGGTCGCGGTCTCGATTGATGTTTTTTATTTGGTTTTGAGTAGGATTATGGGAAGTGTCCGGTAACTGGGGAAGCTTTAACTATGGATGACCTTGTTCCGATAAAAGCTGGCAAGGTTGGTTTTTATGGTCTTTATAATATAACATAATGTTTTGGAAATTGATTTGTGATCATTACTTGCATGCAGGTGGTGAAGCCAAGACCAGTGCAGGCTGCAAGTATTCCCGGGATGCTTGGAATGTTGCAGAATGTATGTGCTAGTCGTCTTTGGTTTGTTATATAATCGTGCGTTATTTTGTTAGTTGTTATGATCAGTGCGGTGTTTATATTTTGTTTTGTTTTTAATGGCCAGCTCAGACGTGTTATTGAGTATCTTGTTCTTGGCAGTTAATTGGTTGTAAATGTAGCTTTTAAGTGTTTTGTTGTTCTTTATGTTTGACAACAGGAATGGGATGCCTTGGTGTTATCTGCTTTTGCATCAGAGCAACAACTACATACAACAAGGCAAGAGCTTAGTCATTGTTTATACCAGGTAATGCTAATAACCAGTCGTTCACATTTAAATCTTATTTTGTCTTCTTGAAACTAGAACGTATAATATTTTCACATATCTCACACCAACACATCCGGACCATCCAGTTCCTTCCAGTAATTTCAGTCTATGAAGATATACATTGCATTCATGCTCCACTGTTTCCTTTGTACACATGAAGTGATCTTTTATATGATGTATGTGTATGGATAGAGAGATAGATAGAGAGAGAGAGAGAGATCAGGATTGGTTTTACAAAAACTTGCATTTTAGATGGTTTTACTCAACTCCTGTGTGATGGTTTTTTCAACCACATCAACCTTAAAGAACATATACCTGTCTTTTTTTTTTTACCTTTGTGCTAACCTCTACTTCATACCTGTGTTGGCAGCATGATTCAGCTTGCCGTGTAATTGCAAGATTAAAGAAAGAACTCGATGAAGCCAGGACAGTGCTGGCAAATTTAGAAAGGCAAGCGCCAATGCCAGCATCAACGGAACTGACAGCACAAGCTTCTGCTTTAAGCAATGGGAAAAGAGGTTTTTTTTTTCTTTTCGTTACTGTGCTTCTGAGCTTTGTATATGATTTTTTCCTTTTAAAGAAAGTCATCTATTTGGTACAACAGCTGCTGAGGATGATGAGTTGGGTCCCGATGGTAAGAAGGTCCGGCAAGGAATATCAGCCAGAATAATTACTGAGTTAACCGATTGTAATGCTGCACTTTCGCAGCAAAGGAAGAAAAGACAGGTACTTGTTGGTTCTATTTCAGCTATACTGAAAAAAGTGTTACGTTTTAGTATATAAGGGCATTTTTTATTTATTTTTTGCAGATTCCTCCTTCACTGGCTTCGTTGGATGCTGTTGAGAGATATACCCAGCTTAATAGTTATCCTCTTCACAAAACAAACAAAGCTGGCATTTTGTCTATTGATATCCATCAATCCAAGGTACACATTTTTTATATTTCGAACTGCTTTCATTGCATGTGTTCTTTAGTCTTTTATCCTTGAAGTTTCCACTTGGTTTTTGGGAACAAAGCAATCACTGATATTTTTCTCTTTAAGTCTTAAAGTGATTTTGATGGATGATAAATACCACCACTTTGTGTTAATTATAGTTCTTCTACATAAACCTTAACTTTATTGTATGTATACTCTTCTAGTACCTGTGCCGACCACTGATATATCGGTTATCTGTTCCCATGTAGTATATCGGTGTCAAATATTGGTCAGAATATCGGTACCGATATATTGACTGATGTTTGATCAATATATCACCGATTTTCCTGATATCACTACCTGTCTTCTTAGTTCTACCATTCTTTTTCTTCTTATTTCTGCTATTAGTGTTTTAAGTCTTAATTATTAATTGTCAGTGTTAAATGTTAGTGTCTTAAGTCTTAATCAGTTCCTACTTGCTACAATTGTTAGTGTTTTGCAAGTTGCAAAAGGTTAATTTGTTAATGGTACTATGGTAGGAGAGTATACTGAATTGTTGGTGTTAAATTGCTATATATATAAATTCTGCATGATATTAAAGTTACCGATATCCAACCGCGATAACCGATATCTCAAATATTGGTCTTTGACCAACATCCGATTTTTACCGCATTAACTACATAGTCTGGTACTTGCTGGTTCTTTATGAAGTGTATAAAGGCTGCTTACTCTATAAACTCACACTTGAAGTTTATCCTTGTGCACTCTTTGAGAGTCCCTTCATTTAAGTTCCAAATCCCCTTGGCCCTTATATTTTGTCATTAAGTTTAGTTTCTTTTTGCATTTCAAAAAGTTTGTTCCAAACATCCTGCTATTGGAATATGAAACTTGATTTTTGTTGCACGATGAATAATATGTTATGCACATCAGGATCTTATTGCTACTGGTGGAATTGATACGAATGCTATAGTCTTCAATCGATCTTCAGGGGAGATCTCATCTACACTTAGTGGGCACTCCAAGAAGGTGTTGTTCACTATTTGGTAAAACGTTAAATTTGATATCATGTTTAGATCTTGTCAATTTTTATTTTGAATTTCTGTTGCCTTTTGTTTTTTAGGTCACCAGTGTCAAGTTTGTGGCTGATGGGGAGTTGGTTGTTTCTGGTTCAGCTGACAAGGTAAGCCTATTCACCAATCTGTATTCTTATTAATCACTTTGGAGACTGTATGATTATTCTATATTTTTTATGAATTAATCTTTGTTTTTTCACTTGCTTTAACCGGAACACATTAAGAAAATGCTTATTTAAGTATGTTTGATGACTAAAAACTGAGATGCTTATTGAATCCTGTGATTATCTTTTGCATTGAAGCATTTCGTTTTGTGTGCGCAGACAGTTCGTGTGTGGCAAGGATCTGAAAATGGAAATTATGATTGTAAGCATGTCCTAAAAGATCATACAGCTGAGGTAATTATGCAGTTTTATCTGCGATTTCATTTTCAAAAGGTTTATAATTTTATTAAGTATTAGGGGTTTATGTATTCTAATTGAGCGTCATCAAGAAATAGTGTTCTAAGTATTCTAAATTTGCGAAGATCTACTGTTTACAGCTAAACTCCCCTTTTAAATATCTAAAGATTTGATAAAAATGCACATGTTCATTGGGCAGGTGCGAGCTGTAACTGTTCATGCTACAAATAACTACTACGTAACAGCTTCTCTTGACAATTCCTGGTGCTTTTATGAGTTATCATCAGGCTTATGTCTTGCACAGGTTTTTTATATATACACAGAAATATGTAGAGTTCAATAATTAATATATATCTACTAAGATTATTATATATTAAATTAATCTCTAGGTTGAAGATTCATCTCCATCCGAGGGTTACACATCTGCAGCTTTTCATCCTGATGGTCTCATTCTTGGAACAGGCACTTCTGGGGCTATTGTTAAAATTTGGGATGTCAAGAGTCAGGTATAACAGGAAAATGTGCTGATCTTTCGGGTGACGGCCGGACGGGTTTGGTTCCGGGTCGGAACTGGTCATTTTTACACACATTGAAATGAGTCCGTTGAGTTTACTCAACTTTTTTATATCCCAAAAGGTTTCCTTTGTAAATAGTTTGTATCGAATTTGATTCAAAATTGTATTGTTTCAGTTCTAACCTAGCGTGTTGAATGAAATGATTTAGGTTATTGAGTAAAATGCCATTTTGGTCCTGAGGTTTGGCCAGTTTTGCAACTTTCGGCCAAAGGTTTGTTTTTCCGCATCTGGACCCGGAAAGGTTTTAAATCTTGCCAATTTCTTCCGTCTCATTAGCTCCATCTATTTTTCTCCGTTAAGTCAGAGCTATTTTCGTCTTTTTTGCGAACTTAAAGGGCAATTTGGTCTTTTTTCACTTTATATAAAAAGACCGAATTGCTCTTTAAGTTAACAAAAAAAGACGGAATACCCCCGACTTAACAGAGAAAAATGGATAGAATTAAAGAGCCGGATGAAAATGGAAAGTTCTTAAACCTTTTGGACCCAGATGCGGAAAAAAACGAACCTTTGGATGAAAGTCGCAAAATTAGCCAAACCTCAGGGACCAAAATGACATTTTACTCTAATTTATTATATGCATAAAAGTACACTTTTGGTTGATTTTTGACCTAGTCACACATGAATGGATCTTAATTGCTACCTGAACAAACGGGTCATGATATTTCTGTTTTTTTTTTTTTGTGCAGGCAAATGTTGCAAGGTTTGATGGGCATGTTGGGGCAGTAAATGCGATATCGTTTTCAGAGAATGGTTACTTTCTTGCAGTAAGTGTACTAATTGTAAAAGGCCTCATGGAAATTGCTGTTTAGCCGGATACGCATTGAATACATGTGTCAATTTGTCAGACTGCTGCTCAAGATGGTGTTAAGTTGTGGGATCTTCGTAAACTGAGAAACTTCAGGACTTTTTCACCGTATGATGAGAATACTCCTACACAATCTGGTAACTTTAGCCTCCTCTAATTTCAGTTGCTTACACTGCTGCTATAATAATTGTTCTTCTTATCATTTTTTATGTTAATGGTTAAAGACATAATATATGTATATGTTACTCTTGTTTTATCTGCAGTGGAATTTGATCATAGTGGAAGTTACTTAGCGATCGGAGGTTCAGACATAAGGTAATTCTTGGTTACAGTTGCTAAAGTTACATGTTACATTA
The DNA here is from genome assembly GCA_947069175.1 of Scalesia atractyloides. Lineage (NCBI taxonomy): Eukaryota > Viridiplantae > Streptophyta > Magnoliopsida > Asterales > Asteraceae > Scalesia > Scalesia atractyloides. The sequence goes on along the minus strand of CAMTDV010000004.1, from coordinate 73,442,379 downwards.
CTTTGACATTGATAAAATGACAATTATAATGTTTTTTACTGTACTTGTTACAGAGTTTATCAAGTGGCAAGTGTGAAGTCTGAATGGAACTGTATTAAAACATTCCCTGATTTGTCTGGCACAGGTTACATTCATTTTTTTTGTGTTGATTAAATCTGATGAAAATGATTTTTCTTTTTATAAGTTAATTTTGGTTAAATTTTATGTAAATCGGAATGCAGGTAAGATAAACTCTGTAAGATTTGGTCCTGATGCAAAATACATAGCAGTCGGGTCAATGGATCGAAACCTTAGATTGTTTGGGCTGCCTGGAGAGGATAGTGCAACTGAGCAAGAATCTTGAAGACGGTTCTTCTCTGTCATTATTGGTGTTGGATTATTTTGCGGCTCGTCGTTTGTATTATTCAGGTGTAGTAACATTTTAACATGTTTCGGCATCCTATGTTGATGAGATTGATTGTTAGAACTGTTTAATTATGCGAGAATCAAATTTATAGTTAAAACTGAGTCGTCATATTAATATATCTTTGGTTTTTATTTTTAAATATATATCGTAAGTTAATTACTATTGGTAGTATAAAAATAATATAGGAGGGATAGAGATGGTTTCGCTGACGGCTTTTTTCTGTTTAACACACATACATATCGTTTTATTTTTATTCAACAAGTAGTAAAAAATATTAAATCAAATATGTTTTATCGTTTTGTTTTTATTTAACACACATACGTATCGTTTTGTAAATGTTATATCCGCATCTGTAAAAGTGTTGCATTATAAGCATATGTCTAATGCTTTGAATATCAGAAGTTTTACTTAAATTCATTATTCTATCATTTTACAGATTGGTCTTGATAACCATAAAAATAAAAGCAAACCAACCAAAACATATAAAAACACTAAAATCAAATATGTAATGAGACTTACTAAATTACTCTATACTTGCTAAAATCAAATATGTAATGAAACTTACTAAATTACTCTATACTTGCTAAAATCAAATATGTAATGAGACTTACTAAATTACTTTATACTTGCTAAAACTAAGGGTAAAGGGAGTGGTTAAACACTTGAAAGTGACAAACTTTAAAATCAACCAATCAGAGGGTGCCATGTCAGCTGACCAAAAAAGTTTAAACTATGATGAAAAGTGTTGGCAATGGTTAAACACTTGAAAGTGACAAACTTTTTTTTTATTATAAAACAAAAATAAGTTCTTTTTAATTTATACACACATAACAAACCACCAACAAACACACTTCACCGAAGCGGCAAACCTTTACCGCCTGACTGAGTTTGCCGATCGGCAAAGGGTGTCGGCGGCGGTGTTACCGCGCGACAAACCCATTTGCCGATCGAGTTTGTCGCCCAAACGAGGCTAGTGTTAAAACACTCAAGGGTCCCTGATAAAAAGATTTAAGAACATCTGCCGCGTCAAAACACTCTAGGGTCCCTGATAAAAAGATTTAAGAACATTTGCAACGCGTGTCTTATGAACATCATCGGTGATCGATGAGATCCAAGTTGGTAGAAGAAAAAAGACACATGGCACATCATTTGATTCGTGAGCTTCCTGAATGTGGATGCTTTAAGTGATGCAAATACTCATTTTACTATTTTAGGGCTTTGCCTTTATTCCACCTTTTCTTTTGTTTGTCTTTCCCTCGACCTCTGCCTTGACATTGCAATACTACCTAGTCATCGTCCTCAACCCCTTTCCCTGCGACTCTTGCTTCCCTCTCGACACTCAAGCAACGTCTCCAACACTTAATTAGTGACCTCCTTCCTTGACATACCAAACCAGGTTTTTTCTTTTTGAACGGTAAATTTGGATCACTAAACGGCAAACTAGCATACCAAACCAGGTTTTTTCTCATTTGCATTTCTCTACTTTTCTTTCCAACTTCTTCATATTTGGAAGGATGGAATTTAGCCTAAAAATCTACTCCCTTTCTCTTCTTTCCAAAAAAAAAATAAAATCTCGAGGACACTTCTTTTTATTTCCTTTCACTTCTCTTCTTTCCAAAAAAAAAATCTCGAGAACAAGACTTCTTTTCTCTACTCTGGCTAAAAAGCCATTCACAATAGAACTAGCATTTGTATTTTGGATCTATCTAATTTGAAATTATAATAGTCAGATGTATAATAATGTATTAAACTAAACTTTAATTTTAATTATCCAAATCTCTTAATGCTCTAAACAACAAAAAACACATCTTCATCATTTTAAAACTTCTAACACAAATTAATAACTTTGAAAAAAAAAGAATGAAACCACCAAAACTAAACTGTTAAACTGTCGACAAAAACAGCTTCTTTGGTTTGTCGTTTTTTATAAATCATAGTTAGTGTTGGCCCAGAACCTTTACCAAAACCAGCTGAACAAACTGTACACACAAAACTACCCACATAGCAGCATTTTTAAACAAGGTTTCACACACAAAAAGAAAAAAAATACATAACCCATACCTTGAAAACTTTATGATAACATTAAATAAATTAATAGAAATCATATATTTTTTTCTGGATAAAATACTACATCCTGCCTAGACTTAAAGTTCAAGAATGGTATTATATAAGACAATTAATGGAATAACTAGAGCACTCTAGTACACACTTACAAGAAACCATGTATCAAATTCTTCTTCAACCATGGATTGTATTCTACTTTAAGGATATCGAGAAGAATGCGCGAAACCCCACAGCTACAACGAGAAAAAAAAAAGCAACAATCGTTATATAAATCGATCATTTAATTCTAAAAAAGAGAGCATATTGTGTCATGCAAGAAAACATGAAATTGGTTTACAATGAAAGCGTTAAGGATATATATGCTAGTATCTTTCGAGCCTAGCTTTTTTTTGTTATTGGTCACTTTTATTATTTGAACTAGTTTACAATCCCTTGTATTATACGTGTTGAATATTGAAAAAATGTGAATCATAGACTTCTATATAATCTTCATCACACGATTAAAGAATGTAATAATACTATAATCTTATCCATTCATAATTCACGAATCTTATCATACGGGTGAGGAAATATAAACTATAATCTTATAATAATGTGTAATACAATTAAAAAATATAATAATATTATAATCTTATTACGCAATTGAATATATGTATTACGCAAGCCAAATTTATACCTGCGCACACAGATAATCACACAACTTGTAATAAATAATTAGTTTACACAACTTTATAATAAATACATGTAACATATATACTTAATGATTAAAAAGATTAATTAAATAATAACATAGCTATTTAATACATAGGTATCTAGGTAGTTTATATTTCTAATAGTTTTATTTAAAAGTTTTGATAAGTTATTGAAAATCATGTAAGTGGGAGTTCTTTGATTTGCTTAATTGGTTAAAAGTTACAGTTTTTTGATGTTAGATGACATTGAATTTTGTCGGAGTTTATGTCAATTCGATGTTTAATCTTTTTCTTATTTACATGTGTATAGATAGATTAAATGGTATCTAATTATAATTTAAGAAAGAATCAAACAACATTGATGCCTCTAGAACGTAAGGTTATTGTAATTAAATGGCATTTAATTATAATTTAAGAAAAAATCAAACAATAGAATCTATTCTTTTTATTAAAACGTAAGGTATATATATTATAAATAATTAATAAAGATGAGAATAAATATAGGATAAATAATATCCATGTATTAGTTATTTAATTAAAGATTAAACAATATATATATAATAATTTATTTAATTAAATATTAAACAATATATAAAATAATTTATCTAATTAAATATTAAACAGTATATATAATAATTATGAGGTTAAAAGAGAAAAATGCCATATGGCATTAATTGGAGCCTTTTATTATAAGTTAGATATTAACAAAATGTAGTAATTTTTATTATTTGAATGTTAACAAATGGTGAAAAGAGAAAGAATTCGCTTTTGGCGTTTTGTGGAATAGAAGTTGAAGTATTACCTCAACGTTCTTTAAAGCGAATGATTCATCGTGAGCCAAGCATTGGTTTCCAAACGTATCACAACGTCCGCTAGTTCCAGATAACCTTTTTGCGATGAAAGATACAATTAGAACCATAGAGAATAAAGATATCATTATGAAGATTCTAGCAAAAGATACGACTGTAAATATATAAAAAACCAATACTCACAAATCTCCATCTAGATGTAACGCAAAATTCCCACCTCCTCCGAGTGCTAGCAGATCATTTAGACACATGTAAAAATACCGATTGGCTCCTTCTCAAAATAAAAGATATAAATAATTAGCTATAACAGTTTCTAGATAAGATAAGCAAGATTTAATCTTTATTGCATGTGCACATAAACTGCTTACCAGTTGGTCTAAACAGCCTCGGTGCACCATATAACGTTGTGAAAACAAAGGTCTCATGAGTCCCCTGCCGCCACAATTACTTTTTAAGTATTTGCATATATAATTAAAAAGAAAAAAGATGCACAAACCAATATAAAATTATAAATTATTACTTGATATTTCCTCTTGGGAGTAGGTGTCAATGGTCCATTTAGCAGCCCACCAAACACAGCACCTTGAGTATCACCGGTTATCTATGAGATATGTACAAATTCAGTCACATACAAGAATATTTAGAACACCATAAGTTACTGAAGATGCATAAGTCTATTGAAAGTGTAACGGTAAACTTACGAGCAAACAAGGGCCAGGAAGATCAGAGCTTTTCCTAATAAGCGTGCGAAGTGATATTCCATGTTTCAATGTACTGCCCTTGATTTGAAAGAAAAAAGTTACTACATAATACATGTAGGGGAGGGATCATGAGAAAACTCCTCATTGTGAGAGAACTCGAGAAAACTCTATCTAACCATTACTAAACCCTAAACTCTAAACCTTGAGAAAACCCTAATCAAACCCTGAAATAAACCCTAATCCTACCCTGAGAAATAAACCATAAACTCTAAACCTAAACCCCAAAAATAACTAAACCCTGAAAGCTAAACTCTAAAATCTAAACCCTAAAGGCTAACGCCTAAAAGCTAAAAACTAAATGCAACCCTAAAAGTTGAACACTAACCTCTAAAAATCAAACCCTAGAAACTAAATCCCATAGAAAATTAAACACAAATATCAATCGTTTGATGAGTTTTCTCACGAAGAAAGAGTTTTTTTATGATCCTTTCCCTATACGTGTATGCATGTCAAAACACAAATTAGAAATTCAAACTTCAGTTTTTAACCTTTTGGAGATATTACCTATACAACAAGACCCATCGGCAGCCTTTCACTATATTAGGAAGTGAAGCCTGAAAAAACTGGTATAAATCCGGAGAAATAAAAGAAGAATCGATTGTGATATCAATAACAGCTCTCATTGGCGTATTTGGTTCGGTTGCGTCTTCGAACACTTCAGAACTGCTGCTGGTGCTCCCTGCGGAACCCTGGTCTCTGTTCTCTTCCTTAGCAGTTGAAACTTCCGTTAAAGAGCTCTGGGTCCCACTTTTTTCGCGAGGATTGAAGTCGTCATCATCGCCATCGTAGGTAGTTAAAGGTATGTGTTGCCATGAACCGTCTTTACTGTTCCATCTTGTTGGAAGTGATTGAATTGGCTTGAGATGGTTATCATACTTCTTTGAAGTGGGTTCAGTTGACGAACTCATGAAAGTAAGTACTGATGAGAAATAACCGCCATCTTTCGTGTGTGACCTGGCCTACATATTAACAAACCCATGTTATAAAATCAAGCATTAGTTCAAAGACATGTGATGTACCTTCTAATATATGTGCATATGACAGTTACAATTCTACACTACACTTTTTAATATGGTTATTCTTCTAAAGGATTGCTTCCATTGTTCCAATAAACAATTACCCTTAAGAACAAGAAAAATTACGCCGTGGTCACTGTTCATAGAAGTTGATTGACACCACTTATCACAGATAACGTATATAAACTTGATTGATCCCACTTATCCCCAGATAATGTATATAGGCATCATAGACGTTACGCGGCTGGGTTTTAATAAGCACACCTAGGCGCCGATCCTGTCACTTTTGTGTAGGCAAGGCGAACGACGTACAAAAGGCGCAGGTGAGGCGCACTTTTGAAGCGAAAATTGGCAAAGGCGTAGCCTTGATGCTAGAAACAAGCTTTTTAGGTTGTACACAGTACATATAGATTATTTAGAAATTAGACCATATATATAGAGCTTAATTATATCTAAGTTTTGGGTAAATGGTGCTAGATACCTGAAAGAAATATATATAAAAATATATATGCATAATAACTTGCGCTTCGCGTACGAAAAGCAGTGCACTTTTGCGCTTTGCACCTCGGTTTTAAACCCTATCGCCTCAGTGCACTTCTCGCTTTCTAAAACCATACAATGCGGTAATGTCCTATAAATCGACCTCGATTCAGAACACTCCTGTACTACTTTAAAAAGAAACAACAAAAAAAACTTTTCTAAGTACTCATCAAAAACTGCTGTTGAGTAGATCAGCATGTGCACACTAACAGGTAAAAAAGCCATTCCACTTAACACTTCTCTATAGAAACTATAAATATGATAACCAAATATTTCCAATCTTTAATCAATTAACAAAGGCATGAGTCATGATTAACTAACAGTTAAAAAAACTAATCAACATCTAAACTACATTGATCTAGTGTCTCAAACACACAGAATAATTTCAATTAAGAACATGAGATCATCCATCACCATCTCAAACACCATAAATACAATATAACAAATGATAAAAAGTGGATGCAGGTGAGCAGATCAGAGGTTTATAGTTACGAAATCAACGAATGTACCTTATGAGGAGATGGAGATCCGTGAGGAGGTGAGGATGAAGGAGAATCGGAGAAGAGATTTGTGAGTTTGTCTGTAACTCTGTCTTTCCATGAATGCATGGCGATTAATGGTGGATTTGGAAACCCTAGAAACGGAGAGAATGTAGGTGGTGAGGATGATTCGAAAAGAATCAAAGAAAAAAGAAAGGCGTTTCGTCGGTGAACAGCGAAAGGCGACCCACAGGAACGCTGTGGTATGCCAGCTATTATTATATTATATATTATATTATATTAATGAGAAAAGAATATTATTTTGTCTAAATATCATGGTCTACGTTTGCTTTGCGTATCAACTTCTAGTAGGTAGGTAGGTAGGTAGGTGGGTACACAAAAGATTCATATGAACGGAATTTCTTTCCGCTATTTACGTAAGTGATCTATGTTTGATTGAAATTGGTTTGATTCGGTAAAAGAAATTGTTGTTGTTCGATCAATATCAGCTCGGTTTGTTATATGGTATTGGCGTATTGCTATCTGGTATAATTTGCGACACCAAAAATTACATCATTTTAGTTACAAGTTGGTTTTTAATAAAGCTTATATCGAATTGTTGAGAAAAAAAAAACTAAACGCAACTATGTATTTAGTTGTTGGTTTAAGTTAAAAAAAAAGTTATTAGAAAAATATAAATAGAATATTATCAAATAATTAAATTAGTTATAAATGTATATTTTTATAGTATAAGTAGTGAAACTGAAAGTTAAGAAAATGTGAGAATGCTTTGAGCACTTGTACTACCATATTTGTACACCGCGTATTGCTACAGGGGCGGGGCGAGATGGGAATTTAATCGTTGTTGATTCGATTCGTCATGAAACTGGCTAGAAAACATAGTGAAAAGCTAAAAGGCTAAACTTAAAAGAAGAAACAGAGATGTGAAACTAAAATGTTAAAAACAAATACAAAAAACAAAATGTAACAAAATAAAGGGATAAACAAAAATATATAAAAAAAACATAAAAGGGCAACTTTTCGCAACCTTTTTTTCTTAAAAAAACAATCCGACTAATTCTAACGTAGACAAGACGCTCTTTTTAGCATATTAGAGACGATACGTTTTAGCACAACATCACTATTCACAAACATGGATTTTGTTATATGAGTATGATGAATGAATACAATTTATATATTTATATATTATCAATTATAAACATGATTTGTGTATCATGTAGTTGTACTCTTTGCATTATTGCTTTATTTAGCTTGATTGTCTTATATGATGGGCTTTTGTGTTTGTTTAAGTGTTTTATTTGTGTGGGGTTGTGGGCTATTGGCCTGTCCTATATGTGTTTAGGTATTGTCGTTGTTCTTGACACGCGTTTTGCTTCTCATCTTCTTCATATTTCATTATCATCGCACTATGTCTTTCTCTCTATACATGTTGCTCTCTCTCTCTCTCTCTCTATGTAACCTGCACTTTTGTGGTCAGCTATCGATCATCTAATTTACGATCATGCTAAGATGATTTTTATATCCATGTCATTTGGCAGATTTTTTAGACTGTGTTCCTTTTTTTTGTTGGGGTTTCTTTTGAACCCTATATTTTTTGTTGTTTTTTATTTTGAATTTGAAATGTCTTTGGAGATGTATAGGCGATGAGTTATTAGTGAGCCTTAACATGGTGATATGCTTCTTATATCTGTGTTGTTTGTTCAATTGTTTGGCTATGGGATAGTTATTTTGATGTTTGAATATGTTAGATTGCTGAAGGTGTGTAGGCGATGATCCATTTGTAAACCTTAATATTATTTGAATGGTGTTTCAATTTGTCATTGTTGTTCGCTTATGGTTTGGATTGCTTGGTATTCCCCTTTCGGGTTGTTATTTTTTACTGTTGAATCAAAGTTATTTTTTAACATGCATCGATGATGTGTCATTGGTGATGCTTGTTTGTGATATGTTAGAATTTGAGGTTTGTATGTAAGCCTTTAGATGTTTTGAATGGGTGTTTTGATTTGTCGTTGTTGTCCCTTTATAGCACATGTTGCTTGGTTCAGGCTTTTTGTCTGCTATTTTGATGGTTGAATATAGGCGATAAGCCTTTGGGGAGCCTTGTACGTTGTACGTTGGAAAACATTGTATAAATTGGTGTCTCGATCTTTGATTGTTTTATGTTATAGATGTGGCATTGTTGGTTTTGTTGTGTGTTTCCATTTGATTATGTGAATGTCGTATCTTTTTTAGCACACTGGATTTGTGGGTGTCGTATCTTTATGGTTGGACAGGTAAGCCGTGTATATGATATGTTAGACGAGATGCTTTGATGAGGTCTTTGGATATGTGAGTGTTGTATGTTACTTCCTCAGCTTGATTTTTTTTAATGAGCATGTGATATTTCTATGAGGCTCAATAATGTAATTAGTAATGTATCTGTAACATTGGTTCTATCTGACGTGTCTCTAAAGATGGGCAATGAATCTTGGCTAATCGTTTGGTTTTGTATACCTTAATACAGGCAATGGTGAAAACCAATAAAGGTTGGCGACTGAGATGGCTTTTAAAATCAGCCATGCCTCCTTATGCCTAAGCCTACTGTTATGGTTGTATATGACCAACATGAATATACATCATTTTGTTGTACTCTTTGCATTATTGCTTTATTTGGCTCTGGTATGTTGTACGGTATGCTTTTGTGTTTGTTTAAGCGATTAATTTGTATAATTACATACCTATATGTCACACCCCAACCGATGGCGGAAACATCGGGGTAGTGGCACTAGGCGAACCAGATTGCTCAGAGACATCATAACAACTATTAAGCAATATTATCCAAACGTTTAACATCCCATACTATTAAACAATAACATCCAAAATAATTATTACAATTTTAAGCAAATCTCTCAAACAAAACATCTGATTCGATCTCCCCTAGATTTTATTACATGATTTCTAAGCGAAGTCCTAAACTAAGCATCCGTAGCTAAAGTCCTCAACCTGCCACATATGTTAAAATAAAACGTCAATACAATTAACTAAGGGTGAGCATACAGGTTTGCGTACATAATAGATATAAAAGCGTTTACAATACACTGCATGACATACGTAACAGATGTGAATGATGTAACTACTTAGATTCATGCAAACCAACAAACTGCGATTGATCGAGGCATGCGAACAAGTGTCCACATCCTAAAGAGAAAATAAATGCGAAATAAAAATGCGAGCCTTAACAACCCCGGGCCTCCAGGTGGCGGGTCAACCTCTAGTATACTATCATGTTAAGGGTGGCATACAAGCAATCAAGCAATACATACAATTCAGCAAATTTCACGTATAATCATGTAACAGCGGGTTACGAATAAGCATTTGAGTTTCATTTGATGTGATTTGATATAGGAACATATGTGACACCCAAAAGTGCGTTTAAGCGTAAAAGAGTTCAAGTACACTCACAGTGAGTGCGTTTTGGGGGAGATGAGGGATCTGAGCTGAGTTGTGGAGAGTGTCGGATCAGCCTGTAAGCGAACAGAAGTGCATCAGTCTTCCGAATTGCTGAAACGGTAAAGTTTGGATTGGGCAGAGGACAAGTTCTGGCGAACTTGTGAAACATGTTGAGTTATGAGGCAAGTTCGGGCGAACTTGTCTAATTTCCAAAGAAATTATACAAGTTCAGGAGAACATGTAAGGTTTGCTAACTGGGGAAGACAAGTTCGGGCGAACTTATCTAATTCTCTTGAGAATTGGACAGAGTTCGGGCGAACTTGTGCCATTTTTGCAGATTTGACGTGGGAGACCAAGTTCGGGCGAACTTAGTCACCAACCTGGTGACAAGTTCGAGCGACCTTGGTGTATTCCGAGTGAACTTGATCGTTTTGGCATCCAAATCATGCGTTTTCGCGTCGTTTGCTGAGGAAATCGAGTGTCCATCCCTCCAACCTTAAGCCACTGAGTAAAACTTAGGCTGGAGAGGTCTTTTGGAACGAGTTTAGCCATTTTACAGAAACTCGGGCTAATCCGGGCGAACTTGAAGGTTCGTACGGGTTAGTCCAGCTTGTGTAAAGTGACGATTTCGTCCTTGTGCTTCCGGATCTGAGATCTTGCCTGACGACGCCTCGTTCCACTTCAAAGTGAACGAAACATACGTCATTAGTCCGAATATTGTGTAAAAGTCGATGATTTAAAGGTTTTACTCATATCTAAACATAGATCTGAGTGAAAATAGAAGTTTTTTACATAAAAAGATGAAGATTTTCGTAAAACAGAAGAGATTTGATGAAAACGAAGGCAAAGCCTTGTGCAGAATCATTGTAAAACACTATAGAACGTTGTTGTAGTTGAAAACGGGTTGAATCTTACTTAGAAAACAAAGGGTTTCGGTTATTGGGGAGCTCCGGGCGAACTTGCAGCATGTTCAAATGAGAGAATGGAGCTGATTATTTATAAGTGAGGTGAGAATGAGAGGACAGACATCACGTTCGGGCGAACTTGTTGCAAGTTCGGGCGAACTTGTATGTTCTTGGCGAGTCTCCAGACAAATCCGGGCGGACTTATCAGTCTTGAAGAGTTATATTGGCCTGAACAAGTTTGGGCGAACTTGTTATGTACAAGTTCGGCCGAACTTGACCTAAGGGTCAAGTTTTGTTCGGTTATTTCACGTTATGAGTTCGTTCGGTGACTTGATTCGTATTAGATAAATATATTAAACGTTGTAATTGATATGATAGTGCAGTTTAGCGATTTGATTAAGCGAGAGCGATGTGATAGCGAATGTAATCATAATCAACACACATATAACACCTAAATAACATAAAAACACATAATTAATTGCGGTTTACGATGCGATGAGATAAGCGATGCGATGACTCAAGTGTTTATTAATCATTAACACACTTGGCTCGTATAGTAGCATAATTCGTTGTGATTGTGATTAAATTAGCGTTGCGTTTAATAATCGATTAGATGTGATATAACTGTAAATTAACATAATTCATTAATAACTTTCTTATAAATCGAATCTCGGGATTATAAAAGATAGGTACAACGATAATAAAAGAAAAAGATAACAACGAAATTCGGAGTTGTTACAGTATACGACATGGACTCCCATGCTAGTCATTTTTATTGCATATTTAAGGCGTAGTAACACATAATAACTAAGATTTGCTAGTTATTACATAAAGCTTAGACAACAAGCATCACAGATACATAACTCTTTCAAGCGTCACCGATACTGCAATACATAATTATATGATGGTTCGTGTTGAAGTTTTTTATTTTACTGTGTAGGTTTGTGTGGTGTTATTACAAATAATTAAGTCATGTCACATTATCTTGAAAATATATGTGTATTATTTCACTTTTAATGAAGTATGTTATCTGGTGACAGTGACGGAGTTTGAACGAAAAATCAGGGGGCCGGACTTTTAAACATTCAATATCTACAAATAACATTTTCCAGAATTTTTTCGATGAAATTAACACTACAAAGCGAAAAATCAGAGTGGTCAGGGCACCCCTGGCCTCCAAGAGTTGCGGCCCTGTTTGGTGATGTACTATATTTCAATTTAGTTGCATTCTTATCAACTATACTATATTGCAAACAATAAACGAAGAAATGTTATACATTGCACAAATGACAAAAACTAGAGAAAAAACGTAAAAGTAGCCAAAACAAAGAGACAAATAAAACAAACTATAGGAAAACGTAAAAGTAGCTGAAACAAAGAGTAGAAACAACACTTACAGATTAAATGGGTCTATAATATTCGCTTCGTAACATGTCTTCACGAAACTATATCACCATAGTATTATAGAAACAAAGATCAAGGTATTCATTCTGAATATATGGAAGCAATACGAGAGCAACACATAAAAAGAAAGAAAAAACAAGGTGAAATGATGACTATATCTTAAAATTAAACATGATACAAGGTAGCAAATTATTAGGACTAAACGAGCAAGCTCGAGCTCCAATGTAACATCAGTCGAAAAACGGGTTTTCAAAACCCGCTTCGTTTATTAATCGAATATTTCAGTTATAATTTTCGTTGCGTATTTAATGTTCATATAAATTTTAAACGATACATAACTAATAAACATTGTTAGAATTTTAAAACATAATTAATAAAAATAAAGAAATAGTGAATAAAAAAATAAATACCGCTGCCGGGTTTCGAACCCGGGTCAGCCGGTTGGTTAAGCAAACAACTTACCACTTCGCCACTTGACTTCTTTGTTGTTATATTGAAACAATTAATACTTAAAATAAAACTCGAAATCAAAACCTGAGTTCAGCGCGCCCAATCCGCAGTCGCCGGAAATACCGACGATTTCGCCAATCACGACCGTTTTCCTTTGACTGAACGCGTGTATTAACTTCGACATCGGTTATAACCGATGTCTAATCCCGCAATCCCAGTTATAACCGCCGGAAAAGTTTTGACCACGAATCAAGATCAAATTGGGACTCGATTCATCCTGTTTCTTCCCTATAAATTCACACTCAAGTCTCTGGTAACCTTTTCGCTCAAAATCGCACAATTTATCGAAGTCTTAGCACTCGCCGGAGAAATTCTGAACTCGCCGGACTTTCACCGGAAAACCGAGACTTACACCAAATCGGTAAATTTCTCGACTCTTTCGTTTTCAATCCATTGTTAGACATATACTAACTTCAATCCTTCAACCAGAATCGGTTCCAGACGACGTTGCCGGAAATTCTGCACTCGCCAGAAAATCTCTGGAAATTCTGAAATCACACTGTAAACCGGTACAATCATCTAAACCCCCTGATATCTCTTGTTTCGTCACTTAATTTCACATCCCATTGATCAAAGCTATTAATTGATCCGCTCAGACGGAATTCACAAATCAGAGCCGACGACCATTGCCGGAGTTATGAGAAAAACATCCTGTTCGGTACATTCGTTTCCGAAACTCTCTTTATCCATTACATTTCAATCATTTATATGTTAGACGAACGATTTAAGCAAGAACAGTCGGACATCTTTGTCTGTGTCGTTATAAATGAAGAAGACGAACTCGAAATGAGTATAAGATTAATATAAATTGAATGTTTAACCGGGTTAGACACACAGTCCAGCGGTGGACTGTGTGCAAACATACAATGCACGTCACGAGTTCGAATCTTACAACGTACCGACTTTCAAAATTAAAACCAACCTTTTTAAAACTGAATCAAAAACGAGTCACAGCATGTGTATAAGAATAATATAAACCGTAATTTAAACAGATTAGCACACAGCCCAACTGGTTGGGCTGTGCGCATACGAACCGAAGGACCCGAGTTCGACTCCGGGTCCCTGCAAGCGGTTCGGCCATTTTAAATCATTTTAATATTAACTCAAATAAAATAACAATTAATTAGTATATATATATAATTAAAACATAGAATATTTCGGGTTAGACACGTAGCTCAGTTGGTAGAGTTGCGTGCACGCGTACGAGAGGTCTCGGGTTCGAACCTCACTCAGCGCACACATTACCCACAGTCCGACCGGTCAACAGTCCGGTCAACGGTCAACGGACCGGTCAACGGTCAAAAAGTCAAAAATTTTATTTTTATTTATTTATTTATTTAATTTAAAAATCAATTAAAAATACTTAAAAATAATATTTTTAAAGTTAGAAAATGACCTTAAACTCACAAAAATAAATCAAAAAAATCCTATTAAAATTGTTAATTAAAAGTGTTAGTCTCCAATAAAATTCAATTATTTACCGAACCATTTCGTTATTATTTTAGGTTAGTTCTTCCTCGTCGATCAAATCCCAAAACTCGTGCGCATCCAACAACATCAAAAGAACGCACCCAATGTGAGTGAATCTCTACCAATTTCCCGTTTTAATCACATTTTTGGGGTGTATCATGTGTCGCTTAATTATTTATTATATTTAAACACTTGTGCATCCATCAGATCCGTGATCAAATGTGTATTCAATATGTATCAATTGTTGTGTGGATTATGTCTAGACTAAAGTTATCATTTTCAGTACATGCATTACATTAGGCCCATCAGCTCCCCGTGGGAGACGGAGTACAGGTGCCTCATTCGATCGGCTCCGTTTGATTGAGCCTTGATCTCACATACATCATCATACATTTCATACGATCGGCTCCGTTTGATTGAGCATTGATCTCACAATACATTATCATTCATGTCATATACTCATTCAAGGTGGTTTGTGATTGTTTGTTTATATATGTTTGCTCACATATGAATATTGCACAACTTTTCAATATTAAATACAACAAGAAATCAATAACAATGTTTTTAAACAAGGTTCACTCGCCAACTTTTGTTGACCCAAAATTTCCCCCATTTTACACATGATACAGGTGATCCAGTTGAGGCAAGAAACACATAAGAGGGCCTAGAAGAATAAATCAGTTTAGGCTTTGGATTGTTTTACTTAGTTTCATTTCCTTGTAATTGTATGGATTTGATATGAATATTTAAGTTGTAATTTGAATTTAACAAATATGAAACATTTTAGTAAACATCATGAGCTTTGGTGATAACCCAATTATGCCCCAACTCTTATTCCGCTGCGGGTCAGGGTGTGACAGATTGGTATCAGAGCCATGACTATAGGGATATAGGATAGGTTATTAGACCCTTAGAGCCTATACTATAGTTGATTAGAAATTTTAAATTGTTTATGCGTTACATACAAAATTCATGATGTTTATATGCTTTATGTTTATTGTTACATTCAATATTATGCAAGCATGTTCATAAGTACATATTATTATACAATGCTCATCATGAATCATATTCTCATAACATATCATATCTATGAGAGCACACACCTCACAATTCCCATGATTTTTGCAACGATTTTTGTACTTTTTTCAAATCACATCAAAGTGAGTTCTCATGACGGGCATGTAGTAACTGGAAGGGTACGAGTACCGGTAGTCAGAACGTCCTGTCTAGGCTTGGCATTCGTATAAATCCAAAATAAAAGGACCAGTTTGCCTACCTGGGGACTAACGATGAGAGTACGAAGGACCTATTAGGCCAAAGCATGCTATGCCAAATGTCGTGTGAGCTAACCCCACTTTGAGTTGTCATTGTGTCTACACCTGGACACCCTCCTACCATACATCTCGCAATCATATTTCATGGTTTTCATTCGGGTGATGCGAGTGTTAAACCGCCAATACCAATGTGAATCCTACTAAGCCAATAGTTATGGGGGCCCACGTGACTATACAGGCGATGGTATGGGGGACATTGGAGGCCCAAACATGAGCAAACCCAAGACATCCTATGGATGTAGTTGCATTATTGATGATTATGTTATTTTATTACTTTTAACGACACATGACACCTAAAAACTTCTTAAACTCACAATCTTCCTATGTATGTTCCTGTAGATGTCGGCCAGGCAACTACGTGGAGGTAGAAAGTCAGGAAGGTCAAACGAACGCTTGGCCACCCAAATTGCAAAACAAATGGCCGCGGTGCTTCCTGACATCGTAATTCAAGTCCAACAAGCTCTCACCGCGAATCCCATCAACCCTCCCAATCAAGAAGACCAGAACGTCGACAACCCTCCCTCCAAAAAGTGCTCCTACAAACACTTCAAGTCTTGCGATCCCCAAAGTATGAAGGGACCGAAGGTGTCACTGCTCTCCTCCACTGGTTTGAGGAAATGGAGAACACCTTCCTCAATTGCGATTGTCCCGAGGATCGCAAGGTACGTTACGCAACCGGGAGACTGTTGTAACATCCGTCAAAAAACGGATTTTACCAAACCCGCTCCGTTTATTAACCGAACAATCAGTTAAAAATTTCGTTGCTTATTTAATGGCCAAATTAATTTTAAACGATACATAATTAATAAGTATATTGGAAAATATAATTTATATTTGAAAAAGTATTGAAAATAAGAAAATAAAAATAAAATGCTGCTGCCGGGTTTCGAACCCGGGTCAGCCAGCAACTTCAGCAAAGACTTAACACTCAACCCTTCAACCACTGCGCCACTTATGTTTCTTGTTAATAATTGGAAACAATAACATAAAATAAATCTCGAATTCAAATAACGACGCGCCCAATTGCAGTCGTCGGAAATCCCGGCGATCTCGCGAGATTGGACGGTTACTTCCGTTTTAACGTAAACTTTAATCTCATCATCAGTTATAACCGACGCCTGAGTCCGCGACACAAATTATAACCGCCGGAAAACGTAATGACCGACGAATCAAGACGGAAATCGGACCAAATTCATCGATGTCCTGCCTTATAAATACCCCCTCTAACCTCTGTTAGCTTTTTCGCTCACAATCACACATTTTCCCGACGTAATTCCACTCGCCGAAAATTTCTATAACTCGCCGGAAAACCGACCCTTTCACTTCTGAGCTTTACTGAACACCCAGAACTCGTACCGAAGCCACTCACATCCATCTCAAGCTTGCTGAAGACTCTCTGCCGCAAGACACACGTCGCCGGAATAGTCTGCTGACATCGGAGTTCCGCCGGAGAAACAGAGGAGTCCAGTTTCGGTATATCTAACACTTAATCTTTCATTCTTTTTATTTATCTCACCTGTAATTAACTGAAACACACTAACGAACTTGATTAAAACTTCGAACCAGTCGGACTTCCGATTCTGGTTAAGATTAACGAAGAAGACGAAGTTTCAGTTGTCTATATGTATAATTAAAATCACGATATAACTCGGGTTAGACACACAGTCCAGCGGTGGGCTGTGTGCACATTAAACACGCAAACGTCTCGAGTTCGATACATGTCCCACGCATACTCGCTTTAATAAAAATGTTCCTTTTTATTACTGAACCGGATTCACTTCATATAAATGTTAAGATTAATAAAAATCGGAATAATAACCAAGATAGACACACAGTCCAGTGGTGGACTGTGTGCGCGTTTAAAACACAGGTCACCGGGTTCGAGTCCGGACTACCGCACCGGTCCAGACAATTATCCAACTTTTTATATAAGGCAGAAATGAAACTAATTAGTTTGAATATAAGTATAATAAAAATCTGATTATTTAACAAGTTAGACACACAGTCCAGCGGTGGACTGTGTGTTAACTCAACCCACAGGTTCCGGGTTCGAGACCTGTGGAGCGCACCGAGTCATTGATTAAAATCTTTTTAAAAATAAATTGATTTTCGGATTAATCTAATTAGTATATAAATTTAATTAAAAACAGAAATATTTCGGGTTAGACACGTAGCTCAGTTGGTAGAGCTGCGTGCACGCGTACGGGAGGTCTCGGGTTCGAGCCTCACCCAGCGCACACATACACACATACGAACCGGTCAACAGTCAAAGTCAACGGTCAACGGTCAACGGTCAACGGTCAAAAAGTCAACATTTTTTTATTATTTTTATTTATTTATTTTATTTAAAAATCAATTAAAAATACTTAAAAATAACATTTTTAAGGTTAGAAAATAGCCTTAAACTCACAAAAATACACCCAACAATCCTACTAAAATGGATTAATAAAATCCGTTTACTTACCGAACCATTATGCCATTATCTAGGTTAATTTCACTCGTGGTTAAAACCACTTCGTGCGTATTCAACATCATCAACCGAACGCACCCAATGTGAGTGAATCTTACAACTCCCCTTTTTAATTACACGTTTTGGGGTGTGTCATGTGTCACGAAATTAACTCGTTTATTTAAACTGGTGCCATACCATATTGTGATCTAAACTTAGATTGTATACATTGTTTGTAGTCATGTATTTCATATTGTCAATTTATATGCAATTCATTCATTAGGCCCATCAGTTCCTCGTGAGAGACGAGTTGAGCAACGCGTGCCTCAAAACGATCCATTATTGTTCATGTGTGTATTATTTAATATTAAATTGATTGGTGAATAAGTTTACATCTATTTTTACTCATGTGTGGTTGTGCACTTTATTTGATAATCAATTAAATAAACTTGTTCAACTGTTTTCCATAGGATTCACTCGCCAACTTTTTGTTGATCCAAAAAAACCTTTTTACACATGATACAGGTGAACAGGATGAAGCAAGGAAAACATAGGAAATGCCTTAGAAGAAAACAATGAAGCCTAGATTGATGTTAGGACATGATGTAATAATGATTGTATAATTCCCTTTAAAATTGTATTAATGAATATGAAACGTTATAATAAATGTCATGAGCTTTGATGATAACCCAATCACGCCCCGATCACCTTTTCCGCTGCGGGTCGGGGTGTGACAACTGTTTGGGGTAGCCCTTACCTGGTGGAACACAGAAAAGGGTAAGAGAGGAGTCGAAGATGCTATGGCCTTAACATGGGAAGAGTTAAGGGAAATAATGACAAGACGTTTCTGTCCAAGAAGCGAAATCAAGAAGTTGGAAGATGAATTCCATTCGTTAAAAACAAAGGAATGAGATCATACTTCCTACAACAAAAGATTTCTCGAGCTAAACCAAATGATCCCCAACTTGTTCACCCCAGTGTACCGCTTGGTTGAACACTACATTCGAGGCCTCCCCTCGAAAATTCAAGACTCGGTTCTAAGCACTTCACCTGCAACACTTGAGGTCGCAATGGAACTAGCTACCGAACTTACCGAGAATCGCATCCGAAACGGTAAATTCAAGGAGGAGAAAAAGATAGCCCCCATTGAGGCCCAAACTTCAAACCATTCTGTCTCCTCTTCGAAGTTTGCTGGTAAGAGGAAGCGAAACAACAGGAACTTTGCTGTCACACAAACAAACCCCCCTATCACTGCAACACCCATCACCCAAGTTGCCCCCTCAGCTGCACCATATAAAAAGCCATACTCCGGCCCATACCCAAAATGCAACCGTTGCCAATACCATCACCTTCCCGAACATCCCTGCCAACATTGCACCAGCTGTGACCGTGCAGGTCACACCATCCAAACCTGTCGCACACTTCAGCGAATGAACCGCAACCAACCCTCAACCCAAACCCACCATCAGATAGTGGGTCAAGCCCAACAACCCTTACTTCTACCATCTACACAACATACGGCCCAATCCTACTACCAACCCAACTTCCCCATGATGCAACCTATGCGAGCTTGTTACAACTGTGGAGACCCAAACCACTTCAGGAACACATGTCCCCGTTTGGTAAACATCATCCATGCCCAAGCTCAAGCGAATCCGGTAAACCAGGCTAACCAAGCTCCTCCACCTGCTAGAGGAAGAGCTTTCAACATCAACGCCAACCAAGCTAGGGCTGGCAACAACGTGGTTAACGGTACGTTTCTCGTCAATGGTAGTTATGCATCCATATTATTCGATACTGGCGCGGATAAGAGTTTTGTGTCTTTAAAATTTGAACCCATCATCAACCAAACTCGTGATAATCTCATGGAATCCATAACGGTGGAAGTTGCTGACGGAAAACCGGTCTCATTAAACTCTATTATACGAAATTGTACCCTCACTCTAAACGATCACGGTTTTCCAGTTGACCTCATTCCTATGAAGTTGGGAAGTTTCGACATTATAATAGGTAAGGACTGGCTCAGCCAACATCATGCTGAAGTAGTATGCCGCAAAAAGTTCATTCGCATTCCTCTTGCAGACGGTCAAACCCTACGAATCTTTGGAGAAACCCCTTCGAAAGGACTCAAATTAATGCCCTGTCTTCAAGCCCGAAAATATCTCCGCAAGAACTATGTCGCATTCCTAACTCACGTCGTCAAGAAGGGAAACAAGGAGAAGAAACTCGAAGATACACCGGTAGTGAAAGAATTCCCACAAGTCTTTCCCGACGACATCTCAGGACTTCCTCCCGTGAGAGAAGTCGAATTCCGCATTGATCTTATACCTGGCGCTACACCAGTCGCAAAATCTCCTTATAGGTTAGCCCCATCCGAAATGCAAGAGCTGGCCAGTCAACTACAAGAGCTGACTGACAAAGGATTTATACGTCCTAGCTCATCGCCTTGGGGTGCACCTGTTCTTTTTGTGAAGAAGAAAGATGGAACGTTTCGCATGTGTATCGACTACAGAGAACTCAACCAGTTAACGGTCAAGAACCGCTACCCATTACCTCACATCGATGACCTTCTAGACCAACTTCAAGGCGCCACCTGTTTTTCAAAAATCGACATTCGTTCTGGATATCATCAACTCAGAGTACATGAAGAAGACGTCCCAAAGACCGCCTTCCGAACTCGATATGGTCATTACGAATTCATGGTCATGCCATTTGGTTTAACCAACGCCCCAGCAGTATTTATGGATTTAATGGATAGGGTATGCAAACCCTACCTCGACCGCTTTGTCATAGTCTTCATCGATGACATCCTCATCTACTCAAAGTCTAAGTCTGATCATGAACGACACCTTCGACTCATCCTTACACTCTTAAGGACAGAAAAGCTGTACGCTAAGTTCTCGAAATGTGAATTCTGGTTAAGAGAAGTACAATTCCTTGGACACGTCGTCAATGACAAGGGAATTCATGTTGATCCCTCAAAGATCAAGGCAGTACAGGAATGGCAAGCGCCACGTACCCCTACCGAAGTAAGATCATTTCTTGGTTTGGCTGGTTACTATCGCCGCTTCATTGCCAATTTCTCCCGTATTGCTGTACCACTCACGGCTTTGACTCACAAAGGAAAACCCTTCATATGGGGACCTAAACAAGAAGAAGCCTTCCAAACCCTTAAGCAAAAGCTTTGTGACGCACCTATCCTCACACTTCCTGAAGGTTGCGATGACTTTGTAGTATATTGTGACGCGTCAGGGCAAGGACTAGGCTGTGTATTGATGCAAAGAGGAAAAGTGATAGCCTATGCTTCTAGGCAACTCAAAATTCATGAGAAGAACTATACCACCCACGACCTAGAACTTGGAGCCGTTGTGTTCGCTCTCAAGATATGGAGACATTACCTCTACGGTACCAAGTGTGAAATATACACTGACCACAAGAGTCTCTAACATATCTTCAAACAAAAGGAGTTGAATATGAGGCAATGAAGATGGGTCGAACTTCTTAACAACTACGACTGTGAAATTCGGTATCATCCTGGCAAGGCAAACGTGGTGGCCGATGCGCTCAGTCGAAAAGGTTATGCGAACTCCATTCATCTTCTATGTTCGCAAATCATAACCGACATCAAAGATCGAATCCGAGAAGCTCAACATGTTTCTGTAACAGAAAACGACGTACGCGATGAGCTGTCATGTGGAGCGGAACTTAAAATCGAAACCAAATCCGACAGTGTTCTATACTATCTAAATCGCATATGGATTCCCAATCGCAATAACCTTCGAGATTTCCTTATGAATGAGGCGCACAAAACACGGTACTCTGTACACCCAGGAGCCGACAAGATGTATCAAGACCTTCGATACACCTACTGGTGGCCTGGCATGAAAAAGGATATTGTTGTTTTTGTTTCCAAGTGCCTTACCTGTTCCAAAGTAAAAGCTGAACATCAAAGACCTTCAGGACTTCTAACCCAACCTGAAATACCTGTATGGAAGTGGGAAAACATAACCATGGACTTCATTACCGGGTTACCTCGCACCTCCAGTGGGTATGACACTATATGGGTAATCATTGATCGTCTTACAAAATCAGCTCACTTCATTCCGATTCGCGAGGACTTCAAGAACGAGAAGTTAGCTCGTATCTACATTAGCGAGATCGTAAGCCGTCATGGTGTACCTTTAAGCATCATTTCAGACCGTGATGGTCGTTTCACTTCACGAACATGGCGAGCCGTACAAGCCGCCTTGGGTACACGATTAGACCTCAGTACCGCTTTTCATCCTCAAATTGATGGACAATCTGAACGCACCATCCAAACTCTTGAAGACATGCTTCGAGCATGTGTCATAGACTTCAAGGAAAATTGGGACTCTCATCTACCATTAGTTGAATTTTCGTACAACAATAGTTACCACTCAAGTATCGGCATGGCTCCTTTCGAAGCTTTATATGGTCATAAGTGTCGATCTCCAGTATGTTGGCACGAAATTGGGGAAGCTCAAATCACCGGTCCAGAATTGATTCAAGAAACAACAGACAAGATCCATCAAATTCGAAACAATCTTCTAGCGGCACAAAGTCGTCAAAAGAGTTATGCAGATAAACGACGAAAGCCCTTGGAGTTTAACATTGGTGATCAAGTACTTTTAAAAGTATCACCGTGGAAGGGAGTAGTTCGTTTTGGCCAGAAGGGCAAGCTAGCACCACGCTACGTAGGACCTTTCAAGATACTCGAAAGAGTAGGACCTGTAGCATACAAGCTTGACCTACCTGAAGAACTCAACAGAATTCATCCCACATTCCACGTATCAAACTTAAAGAAGTGCCTCGCCGATGAAAACCTCCATATTCCCCTAGAAGATATTCAGATCGATGAATCTATGCACTTCATTGAAAGACCAGTAGAGATCATGGACTTCGGAGAAAAACGTTTAAGACGGAGTCGTATTCCAATTGTTAGCGTACGCTGGGAGTCGAAACGAGGACCTGAGTTTACTTGGGAACGTGAAGACTCAATGCGCGAAAAATACCCGCATCTTTTTCCTGTTACCACTACTACTTAAATTTCGGGACGAAATTTCTAAAAGTAGGGGATACTGTAACATCCGTTGAAAAACGGGTTTTCAAAACCCGCTTCGTTTATTAATCGAATAGTTCAGTTATAATTTTCGTTGCGTATTTAATGTTCATATAAATTTTAAACGATACATAACTAATAAATATTGTTATAATTTTAAAACATAATTAATAAAAATAAAGAAATAGTGAATAAAAAAAATAAATACCGCTGCCGGGTTTCGAACCCGGGTCAGCCGGTTGGTTAAGCAAACAACTTACCACTCTGCCACTTGACTTCTTTGTTGTTATATTGAAACAATTAATACTTAAAATAAAACTCGAAATCAAAACCTGAGTTCAGCGCGCCCAATCCGCAGTCGCCGGAAATACCGACGATTTCGCCAATCACGAC
The DNA here is from genome assembly GCA_947069175.1 of Scalesia atractyloides. NCBI lineage: Eukaryota > Viridiplantae > Streptophyta > Magnoliopsida > Asterales > Asteraceae > Scalesia > Scalesia atractyloides. Next base: position 73,418,617 of record CAMTDV010000004.1, on the reverse strand, counting down.
CGTTTTCCTTTGACTGAACGCCTGTATTAACTTCGACATCGGTTATAACCGATGTCTAATCCCGCAATCCCAGTCATAACCGCCGGAAAAGTTTTGACCACGAATCAAAATCAAATTCGGACTCGATTCATCCTGTTTCTTCCCTATAAATTCACACTCAAGTCTCTGGTAACCTTTTCGCTCAAAATCGCACAATTTATCGAAGTCTTAGCACTCGCCGGAGAAATTCTGAACTCGCCGGACTTTCACCGGAAAACCGAGACTTACACCAAATCGGTAAATTTCTCGACTCTTTCGTTTTCAATCCATTGTTAGACATATACTAACTTCAATCCTTCAACCAGAATCGGTTCCAGACGACGTTGCCGGAAATTCTGCACTCGCCGGAAAATCTCTGGAAATTCTGAAATCACACTGTAAACCGGTACAATCATCTAAACCCCCTGATATCTCTTGTTTAGTCACTTAATTTCACATCCCATTGATCAAAGCTATTAATTGATCCGCTCAGACGGAATTCACAAATCAGAGCCGACGACCATTGCCGGAGTTCTGAGAAAAACATCCTGTTCGGTACATTCGTTTCCGAAACTCTCTTTATCCATTACATTTCAATCATTTATATGTTAGAAGAACAATTTAAGCAAGAACAGTCGGACATCTTTGTCTGTGTCGTTATAAATGAAGAAGACGAAGTCGAAATGAGTATAAGATTAATATAAACTGAATGTTTAACCGGGTTAGACACACAGTCCAGCGGTGGACTGTGTGCAAACATACAATGCACGTCACAAGTTCGAATCTTACAACGTACCGACTTTCAGAATTAAAACCAGCCTTTTTAAAACTGAATCAGAACGAGTCACAGCATGTGTATAAGAATAATATAAACCGTAATTTAAACAGATTAGACACACAACCCAACTGGTTGGGATGTGCGCATACGAACCGAAGGACCCGAGTTCGACTCCGGGTCCCTGCAAGCGGTTCGGCCATTTTAAATCATTTTAATATTAACTCAAATAAAATAACAATTAATTAGTATATATATATATAATTAAAACAGAGAATATTTCGGGTTAGATACGTAGCTCAGTTGGTAGAGCTGCGTGCACGCGTACGAGAGGTCTCGGGTTCGAACCTCACTCAGCGCACACATTACCCATAGTCCGACCGGATCAACAGTCCGGTCAATGGTCAAAAAGTCGAAAATTTTATTTTTATTTATTTATTTATTTAATTTAAAAATCAATTAAAAATACTTAAAAATAATATTTTTAAAGTTAGAAAATGACCTTAAACTCACAAAAATAAATCAAAAAAATCCTATTAAAATTGTTAATTAAAAGTGTTAGTCTCCAATAAAATTCAATTATTTACCGAACCATTTCGTTATTATTTTAGGTTAGTTCTTCCTCGTCGATCAAATCCCAAAACTCGTGCGCATCCAACAACATCAAAAGAACGCACCCAAAGTGAGTGAATCTCTACCAATTCCCCGTTTTAATCACATTTTTGGGGTGTATCATGTGTCGCTTAATTATTTATTATATTTAAACACTTGTGCATCCATCAGATCCGTGATCAAATGTGTATTCAATATGTATCAATTGTTGTGTGGATTATGTCTAGACTAAAGTTATCATTTTCAGTACATGCATTACATTAGGCCCATCAGCTCCCCGTGGGAGACGGAGTACAGGTGCCTCATTCGATCGGCTCCGTTTGATTGAGCCTTGATCTCACATACATCATCATACATTTCATACGATCGGCTCCGTTTGATTGAGCATTGATCTCACAATACATTATCATTCATGTCATATACTCATTCAAGGTGGTTTGTGATTGTTTGTTTATATATGTTTGCTCACATATGAATATTGCACAACTTTTCAATATTAATACAACAAGAAATCAATAACAATGTTTTTAAACAAGGTTCACTCGCCAACTTTGTTGACCCAAAATTTCCCCCATTTTACACATGATACAGGTGATCCAGTTGAGGCAAGAAACACATAAGAGGGCCTAGAAGAATAAATCAGTTTAAGCTTTGGATTGTTTTACTTAGTTTCATTTCCTTGTATTTGTATGAATTTGACTTGAACATTTAAGTTGTAATTTGAATTTAATAAATATGAAACATTTTAGTAAACATCATGAGCTTTGGTGATAACCCAATTATGCCCCGACTCTTATTCCGCTGCGGGTCGGGGTGTGACATCCAACTTGTCAAACTAAAGCTTTAATGAACTTGAGCTCGAATATTTACGAAAGATATCGGAAAAACACACATTTATGAAATTATGTAATAACTCAGGTAAAATTCTCGAAATGGATGGTGATTTGTGATTAAGCTCCCGGGATAAAACAAGAAAGGAACATCTTTAATTTTGATTTACAATCTTACCAAATGTCAAGGGTTTTAATAATGGTGTGTGAAACTAATTATACCAACTCACAATACTTTGTTAAATGTTATTGATGATGATATTTAATGATGGAAGCAAGTTATTGATGTTTATAACAAAGAGTAAATTTTAGGACCTAATTTATGAAGTCAAAAGATGATAGAGTGTTTTAAAATCTAAGGTGTTACAAAGAGAACGAATCGCCATTTAATCATACATGGTATTTCTCCTAAGGCCTAATTGAAGCGTCATTGTGTCTTGACTTCCAACATCTTCATCAGTTCTTGTGTTGAAATCATCCAAATTCCTACTTCGCAATCTTCAATCGTTGAATGTAATATCTATAACGAAATTTGTGAATAATTTGATATAGCGAAATTTGTGGATCAGCTGAAAGTGTGTAACCATAAACTGTTTGATCACTTGCCTTTTATGTTAGATACTTAGATGTTGCAATACCGATTTGTGAATACATCAAAGTGCCATGTCAGATGCCACGTCAACAAAAATGCCACGTCATATGACACATCAGCACAAAAAAACTATCTGGGATATGTTTTAGTTTGGGTGCCAGAGGAAAATAAGTTGAAAGTTGAAAGTGATATGGTACAATTCGTAAGTTGGAAGTGTTATCGACCCAATTGTGAAAGTTTGAGTTATTTAAATCCAATATCCCTATAATTGATTATAAGCTTTGTTTTTCACTATCATAAAATAAATTGAAGTCTTATTTAGGCTTAAATATTTATTGCACTGTGTTTGTTCTTAATAATGATGGTTGTGTGGCAATGAGAGCGAGCATTCAACTAGTTGTATATGTATTTAAAACAAAAGATTGGTGTCATAGCCGTCGAAAAGAAAAGGTCACCCTAAACTTTTTAAATCGACAAAAACAACTCTAGGCTTTAGAAAACTTTCTAATAACTTTGTAAATTATTATTTACACCCAATTGGGTTCTAACTTTTCAAATTTACCTCTTGTATTTTCATTATTTAGCTTAAATTTAAAAATTGTTTTTTCACATGGTTATTTTTATGTACATGTCCGTATAAATTTACAATTTAAAAACTATATTCGATATAACTTCTTTCAGAAAAGAGTCGGATCATATAAAATGCGTATTTAAGACGTAATAACACATAATAAATAAATTTTGCTAATTCTTAATTATGGTATAGATAATTACAATAATTCAATACAATAACTCTTATTGATGTATTTTATCTAAAACTATTAACATGAAAACACATATCGACTTACATAATTCAATACTACACGACATGGACTTCTGTACTAGTCATTTTTATCGCGTATTTAAGGCTTAATAACACATAATAACTAAGTTTTGCTAATTCTTACATGAAGTTTAGACAACAAGCATCACTGATACATAACTCGTCCAAGCATAATAAATACATAATTAGTTATATGATGGTTTGTCTTGAAGTGTTTTTATTTTTACTGTGTAGGTTTATATGGTGTTATTGCAGATAATTAAGTCATGTCACATTATCTTGAAAACATATGCGTATTATTGCACTTTTAATGACATATGCTATTTGGCGACGTACTCTATTTCACTTTATTTACATTTTTATCAGCTATACTATATTGCATACAACAAATGAAGAAATGTTATACATTGTACAAGTAACATAAACTAGAGAAAAATGTAAAAGTAGCCGAAACAAAGAGTAGAAACAACACTTATGGATTAAATGGGTCTATAATATTCGCTTCGTAACATGTCTTCATGAAACTAACCATAGTAGTATAGAAACAAAGATGAAGGTATTCACTCTGAATATATGGAAGTAATACAAGAGCAACACATAAAACGATAGAATAAACAAGGTGAAATGATGACTATAACCTTAAAATTAAACATGTTACAAGGTAGCAAATTGTTAGGACTAAACGAGGAAGCTAGAGCTCCAATTTGTCGAACTAAAGCTGTTATGAGCTTGAGCTCGACTATTTAAAAAATATATCGGAAAAACACATTTATGAAATTATGTAATGACTCAGGCATAGGCATAACTCTCTGGATGGTGATTTGTGATTAAGGGCCCCGGGATAAAACAAGAAAGGAACATCTTAAATTTTGATTTACAATCTTGCCAAATGTCAAGGGTTATAAAGTTTAATAATGGTGTGTGAACTAACTATACCAACTCACAATGCTGTGCTAAATGTTATTGATGATGATGTTTAATGATGGAAGCAAGTTATTGATGTTTATAACAAAAAATAAATTTTGGGACCTAATTTATGACGTCGAAAGATGATATTGAGTGTTTTAAAATCTAAGGTGTTACAAAGAGAACGAATCGGCATTTAATCATACATGGTGTTTCTCCTAAGGCCTAATTAAAGCGTCATCGTGTCTTGACTTCCAACATCTTCATAAGTTCCTGTGTTGAAATCATCTAAATTCCTACTTCGCAATCTTTAATCGATGAATATAACATCTATAACGAAATTTGTGAATAAGCTAATATAAGGAAATTTGTGGATTAGCTGAAAGTGTGTAACCATAAAGTGTTTGATCACTTGCCTTTCTAATAGATACTTAGATGTTGCAATACTGATTTGTGAATATTTTGCTCACATTATGCCCCAACTATGATTTGCTTAATACACAACAAAAGAAGGAACCACATGTCTTATATTGATTTATTTGAATATATTTTATTTCCCTTTAAAAAGAACTACAAAAGTAACGAAACATATTGCTTGCATATTTATAGAAGAATACTAAAAGAAGTAATGAAATGTATCTATTTCGATTGAACATTCAGTGCATATCACTACATAACAAATGTAACAATTTGTTAATTTTGTTAAGATTATAACAATGAAGCTATTTCCTTGAATTTTAACTCATTCTAGACTTTAAAAATGATTAAACCGTCCCTCAACATATAATGATAATCTATTCAAGCGGGCATCACAAATTCACAATAAGAATCAAACATGTTAAAAGAGTCAAGGTAGCAAAAGGTTGGACCAAACGAAGCTCGTGCTTGAAAAAGCTTTCACGAAATGAACTCAATTTCATCATTTTATTCGTATATGGATCAGCTTGGTTTGCAACAATTTTTTTTAACTATATAATTGATAGTTTAAAGGGAAATTGGCCTGTAATAATCCATCTAGACCTTATTGGTCATTAATAATCCCACCTCAGAATATATCCCCCACCAGTCCCACCTTTCACCTATTTTTCCTACAATGGTCCCCCGTTAAAAAAACTTAACGGAGTTAAGCTTTTTTCCAAATCACAAACATATTTTTTAGGGCTTTTGATTAGAACGACGATACGAGTCCATTGATGTAAAACTTGCCTCGAAACGGTGCTCCAAACGATGAAAATGGCGCTTCAATTCGGGTGTTTAAATTTCCAATTAACCAAAATCAAGTCACTTGGAGCACCATTTCGAAGTAAGTTTTACATCAATGGACTCGTATCGTCGTTCTAATCAAAAGCTCTAAAAAATCTGTTTGTAATTTGGAAAAAAAGCTTAACTCCGTTAAGTTTTTTTAACGGGGACCATTGTAGGAAAAATAGGTGAAATGTGGGACTGGTTGGGGGAATATTCTGAGATGAGATTATTAATGACCATTAAGGTCTACGTGAGATTATTACAGACCAATTCCCCTAGTTTAAAACAACTTTAGAATGGAAAGAAATTAGAAATAGGGATGAGCTCAATGCTAATCAGTACCGACCGAATATACCTGTACGGTATGGTTCGGTACCGGTATTTGAGGATAAAAACCGATACCAAATTTACCGATCCGAAACATTTTCGGTACCGGTCTAGTACAGTACATGTATTTACCCTCAAATACCGGTACAAAAAAGGTCAAAAGTCAATACCAAATCAGTACCGAAAATGTTTCAATTCGATAAATTTAGTATTTATACATGATACGATTTGCTCATTCCTAATCAGAAAAACAAGAAATTTAGAAACTAAGAAAATTAGGACCAAAATCGCACGTGCCTTTAGTAACGATCAATATAACATGACGCAGCAACGCCTAAATATTTGTGTCGGCTAAATCAAGCCGCAACGACACACACTCGAACTCACACACAAAACCCTTCTTCTTCCCCCTCCCAACAGAGCTTCAACAGGTCTAAATCTTACCATAATCTCACACAATCATATCCATTTATCATTTCATTATTGCCGATTGTGTATTCCTAATCCAACTTTTTCAAAATTTTGTTTTCAGATCTTCAGCAGCATTGCAGATCTAGGGTTTTACTAGGGTTCCGGTTCCGATGACGACACCGTCTCATTTACCCGTAACCGCCGCTCAGGTACGTATATCTGTGTACATATACTGTTAGTGTATATGTTTGTATACACAGAGTGATGTTAATCAGGGTTTTGGTGTGTTATAGGTGGGAACATACTTTGTTGGACATTATTATCAGGTGCTTCAATCGCAACCGGATTATGTTCACCAGTTTTACAGTGATAGGAGCACCTTGCTTCGTGTTGATGGTCATAACAGAGAAACTGCCACTTCAATGCTGGTAATTTCTCAATTAGTTACAGTATAACTTGATTATTATTGATTATTAGGTTTGATTTGATGTGTCTGTGCTACATTTAGTAAATAATAATAATTACGCCCGTTAAATATTATTCGGCTGTCGGTTTGTGAGATGATAATCTGTGGTTATTGTTTTCGTGCGGTGAGATATGGATTTATGTTGTGTTTTTGCTCACGTGTTTCTCGGTTGCTTATATTGCAGCAAATACACGCGCTTGTTTGTCTCTTAACTATACGGGAATAGAAATCAAGACGGTGCACGCGCTTGAGTCATGGGATAGAGGTGTTCTCGTGCTGGTTTCAGGTTCTGTGCACGTTAAAGACTTTAGCGTGAAGAGGAATTTCGTGCAGACGTTTTTCCTTGCGCCTCAGGAGAAAGGATACTTTGTTTTGAATGATATCTTTCACTTTATCGATGACCAGCCAAATTATCATCATCCTGTTGCGTTTATGACCCAGAACGATTTGGTATCCAAATTGAATGCTTCAACCGTGCTACGGGAACAAGGTATTGTGGCTTATTGTGTTGCGTTACCATACACCATTAATTGTGCATCTTCTTTTAGGGAAACTATTTTATTTAACTTATGAATTAATATAATTTATTCAGCGTCAAGCTACATGTCGGGTGCGGATATCCATGCAAGGGATTTTGTGCAGCCTGCTGCGGTTGTGGAAAACGGTACTGCGAACAATTATGGTTTTCAAGAACAGCAGTTGCAAGCCCCTGTGGCTGAAAGTATTCTTGAAGACAGTTACGCTGTGCAGACTAATGGTTCAGTTCAAAACTCAGTTAACGCACTTCAAAATCATATGACTCCTGTCGAGGAAGTTGTTGAAGAGCCCCAAAAGCATACTTACGCTTCCATTGTATGCATTTCATCTTTGCAAACTACAAATAATATGTTTTACGTTTTTCCATGTGTGGTTGTTCATAAACTGACTTTTCGCTGTTGTTGTTTCTGGAAGCTGCAAGTAGCCAAAGGGCATTCGGCACCATCGGCACCTAGAGAACAGTCATTCAAAAAGAGTACATCCGTTTCAGAGTTGAACCATGTGTCTGAGACCCCTGCGCAACAGTCTGCTGCAACGGTAACGGAGGCGGTGGAGGATCCATCTGTTGTCGATGATGAAGGTACGTTTTTTAACTTAATCTTCTCTTTAATGGGGTGTTTAATGTGTTTTAAAGTCGATTTTCTTATTAGTTGTGTATATTGACTTATTTAGCTGAGGTGAAGTCTGTTTATGTGAAAAACGTGCCATCCACTGCAACTGAGTCTGATATCGAGGAAGAGTTTAAGAAATTTGGTAAGATCAGACAAGATGGTGTTGCAATCAGAACCCGAAAGGTTGGTTCTTCTGACATCTTGATCGGTAACTTGCTTTTTTAGCCTTAAAAGACTAACGATGAGTAATTTATCTTAACTCAGGATCTAGATGTCTGCTATGCGTTTGTTGAGTTTGAAGACGTCACTGGTGTTCACAATGCAATCAAGGTTTGACTTTGTTTATTACTTTATTTAATTATAGAAATTTTAAGTAGAGTTACTGTTCTGCATTGTCAATTTTAAGTGTACGACAATTGAGTTATTGAAAATAAATTATTTTATACATTGCGTTGGTTTATTTAAATGGATTAATTACATATATCCCTTACAAACTTGAAAAGTTTCATAGATACCCAACCAAAATTAAAAACATCATATATGCACTTACAAAGTAGTTAAAATATCAAATATTTCCAATTTTATTAGCAAACACTCTAATAAATGATCATTTTACACTTATTTTTTTAATTTCAAGTTTTCATATATGCTCATTTTTAACGTCATATTTTATGTAACACATTTTTAACTTGAACTTATTTTTACCCATAAACAATAGTATACTGCATATATTATACTCAAGCGAAATAAAGGAAGCTAGAAATGAGTAAATATAATATTTGAAGTTAAAGGTCATATATGAGATTTCAAAACTTTAGAAAAATAAGGGTAAACTTGTCATTTATTAAATTGTTTTTAATGAATGGGTATATATGATATTTCAACTACTTTGTAAGGGTATATATGCAATTTTGCAAGTTTGTAGGGGTATATATGAAATTGCCCCTATTTAAATATATATCTCTTGACAAAATACCATCAATTGTGTAGGCATCTAGTGTTGAGATCGGTGGGCAACAGGTCACTATCGAAGGAAGGCGCGCAAACAGAATCAATATATATCGAGGTGGAAGTACGTGTCTAATACTTTTTTATTAATAACTGACCATTATACGCGATACTAAAGCACATGTAACTGATGTAGGAGGAGGCAGAGGAAGAGGCAGGGGTGGGTATCAAAACGAAGGGAATGGAAGAGCACGTTTTGGAAACAGAAACTATAACAACCGAGGAAACGGGCACGGTCATGATGGTAATGATTACAACCGACCAAGTGGCAATGGCTATTATCGTCGTCAAGGTCAAGAGAATCGGCCCCATTCCAACTCGCACCAGGTTTCCAAAAACGGTCACATCTCATCTGATTGAAAGTATTGAACCCCCTTTGGGTTATTATGTCTGTACTGGTTCATTATATAGTCTTGAAAGAAAGCAACATGTAGTGAGGGTTTTTTTTAAAGTTCAGTTATGCTGGGTGTATGCATCCTGATTTATTTACTTCGGGACTTCATTCTCAGTTATAAAATTTTGACCTACAGAAATAATATTCAAATATCAGACACAATGGTTTATGCAGCTCTTTGGCTTCTTTTACCCTTAACTTTTAAATACTGTCATATTGTTCATAATTCTGAATGTGATATTCGATACAATAAACACATGTATAAAGTATGTATCATCGATATGATATGGCGGTTACAATTTATCTGGATGTTGGTCTTCATCTTCCGCTTCCCAAAGAAACGTGGCGTATGCGGCAAGAACATGACTGAAACAAATAAAATGGTAATCAGTAAGCTTGAGCAATTGTAGTTATAGGTGGCAAGAACGCTGGTTACGTAACAGTTAAAGTGGTTTTTTTTTTCAAAACGGATCGGGTTGTGACAACAAACATCCTTTTTGTTCTCTTTTTTGGGTGGTATTGTGAAGAAACTTGGCTTATGCGGCAAGAACATGACTGAATCAAATAAAATGGTAACCAGTAAGCTTGAGCAGTTGTATAGGTATTAGGTGGTATGATAGGCCGGTTACGTAACAGTTAAAGCGGGTTTTTTTTCTTTTCAAAACGGATCGGGTTGTGACAACAAACATCCTTATTGTTCTCTTTTTTGGGTGGTATTGTGAGGGGTGACGATTCATAAAGTCTTTCATCATGTAAGAATGTAGGTGTTATACATTTGACGCGTTAAAAACAAAATGTAGTACAAATAAACCCGTTTAAAGTTTAGTAGTTTACCTATCAGCCGGAGCAGCTGCGAGTGCTTGCCCAAAGTAACCGGATGCTTTGTCTTTATCACGTTGAAGCTCCCACGCCAGTTGTGTGCATTGTGAAGCGACTTCACCATCTGTGGGGTCCGCTTGTAATGCACGTAGGTAATACTCTTCGGCTCCCACAAGGTCTCCCTTCGTCTGTCAAATCATGGACCAAACATACATAAATAAATTTATAAAAATACGGATTTTTTCTAGAACTGATTCGTATTTATCAGGTTATGCGAAGATGATAACCTGTCGAAGAAAATCGGCATGGTTTCTAAGAACCAACGGGTTGCAACATTTTTCATCTATCTCCAAAGATTCCTTTAGTTTATTGCAATTATAATGTCAAATCATTATTCAAACTAGAACACAAGTATCTGTTCAACAAAATGTTCAACTTCATACACACAGTAAAGCAAAAGGATGTGTAAAAGTACCTCGACGGGTGAAGTTTCATTGTTCTCGTTGTCATCTTCATCTATTTCCCACATGAAGCTTGCATATGCTGCATGAATATTCCTGCAAACAATATGTTTGAATCAATATGTTAGGCATTTTCAACAACATTGCTGCAAACAGCTTTTCATCAGCTAACTTCAAAACCTAAATGAGAAATTGTTAGCTGACAATTTCAAGTCAATTTGCATCATCTTTCATCCAAAACATAAATGCGTCATCAATGCATACGTCTTAAACCCCTTTATTAAAAAAAATTGAATATTTTTTTATATGATACAATTTTCATAAGCATATTAAACACGTAACTCATCATTTATAAAATGGATAACGCGACGACACGTGTATGTGGGTGAGTGGGTCAATTAGGGTTGTAAACGAAAGGAACGAACACGAACGGGCGCTTGTGTGCATTTGTTAGTTTTCAACAAAAAACCTGAACAAACACTTAAACAACAAAATTTCTTGTTCGTGTTAATTCTTTAAAAAAACATGCTTATTCGTGTTCGTTCATGTAACATAATACACGAACAAACATGGAAAAAGTATCAAGAATACTATAGTAAAAATTATACATAAATCCATTTTCTTATATAACTGTTCGTATATGAATATATATTATAATTATTATTATTATTTCACACAAACTATGGTTTGTAATTAGTTGCTGAACGATCTTGTTCGTTTACAGCACTAGGGTCAACCCATCCCTGACCCGACCCATGTTAAAAAAAATGTTTTGATTCGTTATCCAACCCTTGGAACCAATCCATATTGCACAAAGCTACTCACGAGTCTTCCGGGGCAGCAAGAACAGCGGCCTCAAAATAACCCAAGGCTCTATCTTGATCATGATGAAGCTCCCATACCAACTTAGCATATTGCATAAGACTTTCACCATCTTTAGGATCGGCCTGTGTAGTGCGAAAGTAGTATTCTTCTGCCCCGACAAGATCTCCGTTCGACTGCCATGACAATGAAGTATAAATGCCTTAAATCACTTCAGAATAACATACTGTAAGATCACTACTAAAAAGGCCAATATGCTTGTTTTATATGCAACTTCTTCACACTTGTAAATTAACATGGCTTCAAAGAGGGTGTTTACTTTAGATAGGCCTAATGGATTCTTGTTTTAGAGTATATTGCCAAAATGGTCCCTGTGGTTTGAGCAGTTTTACCAGTATAGTCCAAAAGTTTCATTTATTCCGTATGGGTCCAAAAAGGTTTCACCTTTGCCATTTTGGTCCAATTGACTTAATTAACCCTATCCATTTTTTTGTTAACTAGAAGGGCAATTCGGTCGTTTTATATGTTTTTTGGATAATCCTCCTTATGTTAATAATATAAAATGACTGAATTGCCCTTCTAGTTAAAAAAAAATAGATGGGGTTAAGTCAGTTGGACCAAAATGGCATAGGTGAAACCTTTTTGGACCCACCAGGGATAATTTTTTTTTGAACAACAAATTTGGATCACTGACGGACCATTGGAGTATCATCGTGCCACCAGCGGAACCACCTGATCATATCCATCTCCACTAGACATAATGTCTATACACCAATTCAGGAGGAAACCCAATAAATATGGAAAAACCCCCTTGTGGGAATCGAACCCAAGACCTATTGGTCCCAGAGTCTTATCCCACCTCTAAATTGCCACCAAGCTACAAAGCCATGGGCAGCAACCAAGGATAAATGTAACCTTTAGACTATATTTGCAAAACTGCCCAAACTACAACGACTATTTTAGCAGTTTACTCATTGTTTTAATATTCTAAACTGACTTTAATTATACAATTATCTAATTCTTGAGATAGCAATAACCACCATTTGTTGCATTTATAAGCAAAATAATTATTTTTATTACAAAAAGACCACAACTTTAAGATTTATTTTGTGATTCGAAAAACGTTGAGCCGACCCTACCAACAAGTGACAGCTTTGTTTTTTTTAATTGTGATAATATTATTACCTGCAAAAGATGAGCATAATTTTTCAAGAACACAGGGTTTGAAGGATCTTGATCCACCATCTTCTTATAATCATCCACAACATCATCATCATCATCTTCTTTTCCCACAATCCCCAACTTCTCAAAATTCTTTGCAAAAGTGAACTCATCACTTCCTTTTTCAACCTTCAAATCCACTTTCTCAATATTAATCAAACCCTCTTCATCTGCATAAACAGAGAATGATGGCTCTGTGTGCAACATTAATCTTGGACAGAAAGTGAAAGCAATCAAATTGGGTTCCACAAGTGAGATTGAAAGATTATGTTATATTATATATGGTGATTTGAGTGATATATATATATATATATATGGTGGGGCTTTTAGAGAAGACTGAAGAGGGTGTGTGTGTGTGGTGTTGGTAGCTTCTGAGAAGTGATCTTTGATTATTTTTTAATTAATTTTTATTTCCAAGAAAATAAAGAAATGGGAGATCCAGAAAAAAAGCTACAAAAGGAGACTTTCACTAGTTTTCTATTTTAGGTTATTCAAGTTTGAATATTGTTACTAGAGTAAATTCAAATTTTGAATTTAGGCCTGTCTTTGAAAATGTATATAAAATGTCATGTTTGTGTTGGCCGACATGTTAGATTGTCATATTTAACTGTTTATTTTTTTGTTTTTATAAAATCCATACATCATGTTGTGTTTGTGTTGGTCGACATGTTTATAGATTGACCTATTTAACTGTTTATTTTTGTTTTTTATAAACTTCTATAGAAAAAAATATGATTTGTCATAACTTAAACCAACTGACTATTTAATGTTAAATGTTTAAAAGATGAGTCAGTATCAGATTGGGGCATATGCATTATTGTCTAGTAGAGATCGATATGATTAGGTGGTTTCGTTGTTGGCACGGTGATACTGGTCTGTCATTTATTCACATTTTTCGGTTAAAAAACTAAAAAAAAATCATATATACCACATGAGTATGACTTTGACTTTGTGCCTCCACAGCCACCGCCCACCGGTTCAATAAATTCGGCGGCTCAAGTAGCTTCAGGTCAAAGAGCGGCGGTATACGGTGGACCAGGCCTGTTTTAGTGCTTTGGGAGTGTTTGTGGAATGCGGCTCCATTGTGTTAGTGGTAAATTGATAAACATATGGACCATGAAGATGGGTTAGGCCCATGATGTGAGCCTGCTGCTGGCCCGTCATTTAAAGAATGGGCCATGTATAGTTTTGTTTGTATTTTAACTTTTTTTATTTCGTTTTTCTACTCATAGTTGGACCTAGTCTTCCATACTTTTATAGAGTGCACAAAAGGGGTTTTTTTTATAACCCGGGTTCGGGTATAAGCTTTTTGGGTATTTTCAATACCCGAGTCGGGCTCGGGTGTTAGCCAGGAAACCATACCTGGTGTAATTGGGTTCGCGTTTTCTATGCCAGGGTATTAAAATACCCTATTTTTAGGTTATGATATGAAAAAAAACCCAGGTTCTGTCGTTCTGATATGAACTTTAATGATATAAAACTTTAATCTAACAAGATTACATGTTATTAGGAACTAGAATATTAAAGTGCATCATTCCTAACACTCGGGTACGAGTATTATTAAACCCCGCTATACAAAAAAACCCAGGGTATAAAGCGGGTATAAAAAACCGGTTCGGGTACTCAGCTAAAGTACCATACCTCGGGTTCGGGTTTAAAATACCTGGTTTTTTAGTACCCCGGGGTCCGGGTTTTTTTTTCGGATACACGTTTTTTTGTGCACACTATATTTCCCATGTTAGTCAGTGTCTTGTATGTATATCCCTCTTTGTCTCATCTATAAAATCAATTCCTTTTACATGATTTCCTTCACTAGGTTTTCTAACTTATGATTTCAAACGCGTTCACAAGTTGCTCGTTATCATCTTCAACAAAACTCACTCATAATTTTGCTCAAGCTGATTTGGCTAAAGCCATGTTTGCCCGTATAAACTTTTAAGCTCGGTCAAGATGAACATAATCGTAACTTAGCCAGAGCTGATTTGGCTCAAGCTATCTTGCTCGTATAAACTTTTGAGTCGGGGCGAGCTAAAGGTAGCTCGCTCAAATAGATCTTCATCCTCGTTGATAGTTTGGTACTTTTATTTTTACATACTATTAAGCTTGGATGGAGTTTAACACTACTCATAAGGACACACAACACATCATAAATGTTTTATATATAAGTAAAGTGAGTTTCATGGGTTAGTATAAGAAATCAACACAATACCAATATCATTTAGAATAGATAAATAATAAACAATATTGAAAATATCTATAATATTTACTAGGTAGTTTCTTCGATACAAAAGTTACTTACCGTACAACAATCAATATAACAAGGTGATTACGTGTGCCCCACGCCAACTATTTCCTTATGATAACAATGAACTATATGCCCCCGTATCTTTGGTTACACCTAACATTCTCTAAATAATATTAGCTTTCAAGAATAGAGTGCATGCTAACATTTTGATTAGTGACCCATATCATGGGCCAATCTCATCATAACAAAAAAAAAAAAAAAAAAAAAACAATACTTGCAAACAATAATGTAACTAGAAAATAACTCTACACCAATACCTAATCAACAACTAGTATTTACATTATATTTTTTTCAAAACTTGAATATGTAATGCTTAAAATAATACCTATTTGTAAAAGTTACATAGTGATGCGAGTTGTGACCCATCTAAGGACACATGTTAAAACCTATTTTATAAAAGTTATATTTGAACCCTCTAGTGAAACCTCACGTTATTGAGAAATTTGTAACCCTCCAATCAACCTACAAAAGTACAAAACACATTGTTAAACATTAACATCTTCCAATAATCTAAATATAGAACGATTTCCTTAAAATCATTTTCGGATGCTTTAGAAGAATCTACCCTGATAATTTTTTGGTCAAAAATCACAACAAGGATAATGTAACCAAACTTTGAATGTGAGGTTGAGTGTTTGAGTGATGAGCAACTGTATGAACAAATAGTAAATGTAAACAATGGTGAACACCGAGATTTATACGAGAAAAAAGCCCTTGATCAATGAATGATCTCCGGCATAAAAAACCTCGGGTGATGGAAACTACCAATCACCAACTATATTGAACTATAAAATTACAACTTTGGAAATATTGAGGTTGTTACAATGAGAATTCTAATGTGTGTTCAAGAGAGAGTAGCTAAAGTGTGTATGCGAGTGTGTGTTCAATTAGAGATTCTGTGTCTATCAAGCTCAATACCCTAATAACCAGCTAAAAATTATCCTTAACTAACTATCCGAAAATTATGGCAATATCCCACGTTCGCTAATCAACGGTCACGAACTCCCTACACGTGCTGGAATAAGAGCATATTCCCCTTGATTCCCAATTAGAATAGACCCTCTTCGAAATGCACCTGCAAAACAAGACCATAATATACTGGATACAATTGTTAGTTAACTAGAATAATAATGAGAATCAGTGATCCTTAGCCTTCCTGCACCATAACTTGAGGATCCATGATCCAGGCTCAATAAAGGATACATGATCCATAAGCACTAAAATTCTATCCTCAACAATAATGACTCATGGGGCTCAACGCCTAAAAAGGGGTCAGCACTTAGAAGGCGACAATAGAAAGAAAGGAAATGAATGACTTCAGATGACCATATTATAGACAAGACTCGAAGCATGAATCTTGAAAGCATGCTAGTCAGGATAGATACGGGCGTCACCCCATTGCCTGTTAACAAATAATGATTTACATACTATAAAAAAATGTCTTCCATGTTCCACCCACACATTCGATGCTCACATCTTATACCAAGAAACAAATGATCAACCCTAATATGCCTTATCAAACCTTCCTTACTCTTGAAACTTATTCTCCCAAAATCTATGATGGAAGTCTCATAGCATCAAATTTAAACAAATAGCCTTTTTCTTGGTTAGGGTTACACTCACAAAAATGAAAGTCTAAAGAGAGTTCCACCTTTCTCAAATGGATATATTGTAGTATCTCATAAATGACATATAAACAGTTTTTGTTAATGTATCTCCAACAAATTAATACTTTTAAAAATTTTAAAATTTATAAACAAAAGTTACTTTTCTATTTGCAAAATTAACTAGAATATATATTCCATTTTGTATCACTTTAGAAACTGTGATTACGCGGAACTAAACAAAGAAGAAATTAAATTGTTAGTAATAAAAATTAGAAATTATAAAATGAAGTAAAAACAATAAACTATATATTGAAAGTCAATATCTCATAAGTCCTAACTAATAACTTGATATGCTGTGTTATTATTATATGCTTTTTTTTAATTAACTTTGTTTAAATTTCTAATTTTTAAATTAAGGAATTGATTGAGAATACGTAAGGGAAAGGGTGAAGTAAGAGAAGCTGGAAGAATAATGTTAGAGACATAATTGCTATACATGACACAATCAGCAGGGGAGGATTTATAGTCAGTTTGGGGGTTCCTAGAAACCCGTTCGGTTCGTAATTAGTAATGTTAAATTATATAGAAAATTGTTAAGGAACCCATTAATATTTTTTGAAGGAACCTTTGAATCAACGTATAGACGGTCTACTGGTAACTCTCCGTGCTTGTTATGCATGAAGTCCTATGTTCGACTCCGGTAGAGCCTTTTTTTGCCTTTTTTTAGCTTTTTTTTTTCTTTTAACTTAAAAACGAATTAGGCATTAGGGTTTACTTGTCGCCCTTTGTGTTTACTCTCGTCGCCTTGCCGGAACCACAGCCGCTCGTCGCCAAAATCAGTGGTCCCTTTCCACTCTCAAACACAAACACACAGCAGAACACAATAACTCATCCACCGTCTCCACTCTCCAGCCACCGTCGGCGGTCAAATCCCCTCGCCGGAGCAGGTCGCAACCCCTTCAGTTCTTCGGCCTTCCCTCATTCAATTTCTTCAGCCTTCAGGTTCGTTTAAACATTCAATTTGTTGATTATAACTTACAATTTGTTGATTATAACTTTCAATTTGTTCATTTAGACATTCAATTTGTTGTTGATTTTAATTTTATTCAAATATGGTTCTCAGCTGCTTTAGAAGTTTCAATGGACAGGGTTTTTTTATTAACCGGTGAAAATATGATCATTTATAAACTGTGAAAATGTGATCGTTCTTTCTTGTGTATCCTGAATCTGAATATAAATTGTGAAAATGTGATCGATTACAATAACCGTAGAGAATTTGAAATGAAGTTCGAGGTTAATTTCAATCTTGATGGTAAAACTTCAGTTACTGTATAGAAAATACGCAACCTGTGTGTAAATAGTTGTAATTAGATAGTCTATACTAGTTGGTGTTTGTTACATAGAAAAGATCTATTGCATTTGCCGCAACATATTAAGTTGTAACTAGATTAAGTTAGGCTTCTATACGAACCGAACAAACACGAACATGCCATGTTCATGTTTGTGTTCGTGTTCGCTCGTTTAACTTTCACTGTACAAATGATCGAGTATGAACAATTAAATGAATCGAGTTTTCTTGTTTCTATTCGTTTGTTAATAAAATGAATGCGTTCATGGCTGTTTATGTTCGTTCGTTTTTTAATAGTGTAAACGAACGCACATAACTTAACATCAATCTCTTAGGCCTAAAAAACTAGACTATAATTGATGATCTCTTTTTTCCTCATAAAACCAGACAAAATTGTAACAGGTCTAAGAAATAAAATTATATATATAAATGAACGAACTTAAACAAATGTAAACTAACGAACATTCACGAACATAAATGAGCGAGTGCGACGTGTTAATGTTTATTCTTTTAACAAAACAAACAAAACGTTTTGCTCATGTCGTTTGTTTATTACATAAACGAACTACCCGCTGAACGGTTCATGAACCTTACCCGACCAGAACCCTTGAACCGACCCGAATTTTTTTATGTTCGGACATTTGAAATTGAAACATTTAAAAAAATGAACCCCTTGGGAAAAATTTCTGAATCCGTCAGTGACAATCAGTCAATCACTTATTTAGTACGTATAGATATGTAAAAGTATTTCAATAGAACACAATATATTCTTAATTTATCATCGTTAACTTCCCACCAACAAATATATCATCATTTCTTTTTCTGAAAAATAATTTGTATATTTAAAACTAATTCATAAATAATAATCTCGCATTTTATAAATTTATAGACTAATTTTGTCATTCCCAAATTACCTCCTATCATAAAAATCTAAAGTTTTTTTAATTAATCTTGAATTATCATATTTTAAAAATATTAGTTGCATTTTCCATTAATTAATAAATATAAATATATGTAAATAGGTTGTTGATATAAATATATGTAAATCGGTTGGTGGAGCATAGAATCGAGGTTATCAATGGAGACAGCTGTTACGAAATGAGTAGGAGTCTACTTTCCCAAGCATTGTTTTTATGGCGAATGTATTGTGAACGCTGGACAATAGATAATAAATTATAATTGCTTTCCTTTGATTTTTCTTAAATTATAATATTATTGAAAATATAATATACACACATTATCCGTCTTTGAAAAACATAATTTAATATTAGTAAAAGAAAAGTATTCTTAGAACGTTAATATAAATAGAAACACATTATCCCTTACATGTTTTATTTTTAAAAACTTAGGGATGAAATAGCATGAATATCATTATCAAAAGAGTTTACATCAATCTTAATTATCTAGTCATGTTTATAGTAAATAAGAAAAAACATGGTTGTAACAAGTGCAATCTCGTTTCTTTTGTAAAATGTATATTGAAATTTACTAGAGCAATGTCGTATGATAATTTAAACTTATCTTTTATTAAATTTCATTTTGATTATATAATAAAAGTTTGCAACGTCAATAAAATTTTACATGTTAAGGATCATATTTCTATAATCATTATCAAATTTATGAGATAAATATGCTACTTTTTAATGGCAAATTTTTTTTAATCCTTGTAGTATGGAGGGGGGTTCGTCTTGGGTTCAAGCCCCACATATGACAAAAAAGATATCACATTTATACATTTATCTTTATAAAATTTGATAATGATTATATAAATAACAAAAGTTATGTTTTTTTTTGAACAACAAATTTTGGATCACTGATGGACCACTGAAGTATCATTGTGCCGCCAGCGGAACCACCTGATCATATCCATCTACACTAGGCTATAATGTATATACACCAATTCATGAGGAAACCCGATAAATTTAGGAAAACCTCCTTTGTGAGAATCAAATCCAAGACCTCATGGTTTCTAAATTTTATTCTACCTCAAAATGCCACTAGGCTATAATGCAATGCACAACAAAGTTATGTTACATATATAAAATTTACATGTTAAGTATCATATTTATACATTACCAAATAATATTTCAAATATTTATATATTTTAGTTATAATTTTGTAGACTACCAAGTAACACACATGAACCACATTCCATTAGAGCAAACATTTGATTTTTGAATATTACTTCCACAGTTTTCTATCATAATCTTTTAATGGTCAAATGTACATTACAAGTTGTGATTAACCTAATCTCGTTAGTTAGCAGGATACTGGTAAAATTATAAATGTTCTGATAACAGGTTCATATGATTTTTTTGCTAACCAACATATATATGAATTTACATCGAGATAGATGGTAAATGGATAACATGCTACGTTGTTATCCCTTTTTGAACAGCAAAACTAAGTCTTTTAAAAACTACGTTCATAGATCTCGGGTCATAACATTACTATGCATGACCCTTTGAACTCGACTAAGAAGGTCCACGGCCTCTTGGCGCCAGGAAACCAAAAGTATCAAAAGAAAATGGGATAAACACGTGCTGGTTGTCAAGACACGCTTCTCATGTTTGGTCACTTTACCCGAAGCAGCCTTTAAAGCAGTCTGACCCACGTGAAAGCACTACCCTTAAGCCCACAAGCGGGGAAACCCCTGTTAGATCCACACATGCATGTTTTCCTCCTACCCATCCAAAGACTAGAATGTCGGCTGGTCGAAGTGTAGATCTCCTTTCCAACGGGTCAGTTAAGAAATTAACGGATACCTCTTTCTTAGCAGAAATACCAGCGCGCCTGAATATGTCAAAAAGGACATCCCTAACCAAAGCATGCCGATATTTGAACCCAGGAGCTCTATCATACACATGATCAATATAAATAGGGCATACCTCATCAACAGGAAATAAAGGAATCATGAGGCGATACTTAAGGATAGTACGGTACTCCACCAGCGACATATGCTGGCCTAACCTATCTATAGGTATAGTAAGAAGAAAATCTTGTGCATGTGGTGCTCGTAGACACTCAAAAATGGTTTTTTGTCTAACGGTAAAGTCAAACTGTACTTCGATGTCATATATATGATTAAAAAAATATATTTATACAAATAATATTATATCATATTTGCTTAATAAGGATGCACTTTATAGATTATCTACTTAAATTTTATGAAACTTATTTTGATTTTATATCATGTTTTACATTTTAATCAAATGTAAAGAACGTGGATCACGTATAATTATTTAAATGTATTAAGGTCTTCCTCGTGTTTCAAGTGGATCATTTATAAAAATATACTTAAAATTAAATTCATATAATACATATAATGATACAATAATAAATATATATGTAGTGTATATATGTGGTTTTTAATATGTGATTAAAATTTATGAATTACAAGTGGATTTTTATCTTAATACAAGAAACACTAGCTTTTTCAGGCTTTAATCCTTAAAGATCGGACATGAATCTTATTTTAGATCCTCAAACATTGTTTTATATTCAATTAATTTTTAAAGTATTTTCAGTACATATAAACAAAATAAAGTGTGCTATGGATTAGAGAAGGTGATGATGGTGTTCCTTCATTTTTATATAGTCATATATTTCTTCCTTTCCAAATTTATTGTCTATTGAAGAAACTTTAACTTATTGCATGACGGAGATACAATTTTTTTTGTTCGAGTGTTATAATAACTTATTTTCTGTGCCGACTATTACTAAACACATGTTTAAAAAAAATCTTAGATTAATAACAATCAAAGAATTCTGATGTTCGCGAGTTAACGTACTACCTTGACCCTCTTTGGTTTCGTCACATCGTATAATATACGAGTTTTAGTTTATAAAAAGTAAACTATATACCCTATTGACTTAAAACCAACACTTGGGATAATTCTGGGTGAAAGAAAGATGTAATGAATGATGATTATAAACTTTTATAAGTAAATACGTTTTTGAGTCAATTTAAAAGGATAGTGTAGATGATGAAACATAAAAAAAAGTGTAGCAACGTAATGCTAAAAAAGAAGTGAAAAAGAAATATGAATAAATTATCATCAATATCTATTTAATGTACATATTGTAATACTTTGTAGTTTGTAACTGGGTAACATTCTTCTTCTTCTTAAGCACTAATGTAAATACATACTCAAGAAATCCTAGATCAACTAGACCGGAATCTAAGTAGATCTATAGAATGGGCTCTGCATAAAAGGGTTAACCCTCCGTTTGGTTTCACGTTGGATAGTGAATAATACAGTACTTCTGCTGAACCTGCAAAACAGAACACCGTTAGCTCGCCACGGGGAGAGGGGGGTTCTCTCCATGACCACCCTTCAACGTGAGAATAAGTACAGGTAGTCGGAATTAAGTATTGTAAGAGAGAGAGTAGTGAGAGTGAATACCTTTCCTTGAACTCCAAGTTACTTATTTATAGCCGGTGTTTGGCGCCAAAAAGAGAGATTGTTAACTTTAACGGAATCTTTTGCTATTCCGTTAACGTTTTTGGCAATCCGTTAGTGCACACGGATCGTGAGCTCATTAGAGGTTAGGGAGGTGCCACGTGTCAACATGAGATCACTACATCTTATAAATGTGAGCATGTCATCACCGTGATCTTCCTCAACCGTCCAGATGCTGCCATGTGGCAATTGGTTATAACCGAAAAGATGCTTGCACGATTGGGTGTTAATGGCTTCTAGAAGGTTTCACAGCTGTTACCCATCTATTATTCGCCACGTGTACATTCTGTTACAACAGAAAAAATTCCCTTTGCTTCTGCACCAAGTCAAGGATTTTGCTAAGGGAAAGTTTCTCAGGATTTATTGTTTCCTTGCGCGAGAAGCGCAAGTTAGTTATCTGATCTTCCTTCTTCTCCTTGCTGCTTAGCGCAACGTTTGGTGGATGTTGCTTTGATATAAATATCTGCGCAAGGTTTGTGCATGAAGCATTATCCAACGAGAATGTTCAAGGTTAACTTTGAACCTTGCGCGAGCCCGCGCAAGGTAGTTAAATGAAGCATTTATCCAAAGAGAGTGTTCAAGGTTAACTTTTGAACCTTGTGCGAGCCCGCGCAAGGTAGTTAAATGACGCTTTCCTCTCTTGGATGTTAGGCGCAGAGTTCTAATAAATCTTATTTTGGCAAAGAAGTCTGCGCCCAGTTTTTCTTAGAAGTTATTAATGGTATGGTTTCCTTGATTGGCGTAAGGTTTTTGGGACCATACCCCTTCAAGTCCCCCCAGTCCAGTGTTGCTCCTATGTAAGAATAAAAAGTAGGTGGAGCACTGGACTTAAGATAAATGTGCTGCGCTAGGTAAGGACTAGCTTTTTGTTGCTTTATGCATCTTGATGACGTGTCGTAAGTGAATTTTGAAAAAGTATTTGAATTTCAAATATACTTAGACACGTGTCACTTATCTGGATGGTGTAGTTGGTGACGACGCACGTTCTTGAGACGTGGTGGTACTGTTGAAAGGCTGTCAACAGTACATGTCTTACCGTATTTAATGCTTTTCGGCGAAACTCGCGCGCGTGGGGCGGTTACTTGAGGATACGTGATGGTCGCAAAAGTCGCTGCAGTCAAATCGTGCATTAATTGCGGTTAGTATATAAAGGGATCAACGATCCATTTGCTTCATCATCAAATCACAACCTGAGAGAAATTTAAGTTCATATCTTCCGGCGATCTTCAAAATTTTCGAAGTATTCTTCAAAGTTCTTGTTATGGCCATCGGTGCAAGTTCTGCTGAGATGTCATCGTCAAGTTTGCCACCGTTGAAGTGGTCGAAGGAAGATTTCGATAATCTTGCCACCAACTTTCTCTTTGCTCCGTCTTGGAAGACATTTTTTCCGGTGGCGAATGCCACGGCGGCTGATGAGCCGGCCGACTACATTACATTATTTTACGATTATTTTGCCGAAGGGAACTTCCGGCTTTCGGTGACCCATTTCTTGCTGGAAATTCTCGATTTTTACAAGATTCACATTTCTCAGTTGAGCCCAACGGGAATGGTGAGGATCCGGCATTTTGAGTTTGTAACATCCCCGAAAAACGGGTTTTCAAAACCCGCTTCGTTTATTAACCGAACAATCAGTTTTAAACTTTTGATGTTTATTTATGACTTATTTTAATTTTAAACGATACATAATTAATAAACAAATTAGAAGTTATAAATTATAATTGTTAAAAAGTAAAAATAAATTAATTAAAAAGAAAAACCGGTGCCGGGAGTCGAACCCGGGTCAGCCGGGAATCCACAAATCTTAATTCTCACACATTCAACCACTCCGCCACTTTGGTTATTTGATAACATATCGAAACAATTAATTCAAATGATGAAACAAGGAAATCAAATCCAGTCAAAGTCGCGCCCAATTCGCAGTCGTCGGAAATCCCGACGATTTCGCCGATAATTGACGGTTTCTTCTAATTTAACCGAAGAATTAGCCTCAACGTCGGTTATAACCGATGTCTGAACCCGCGACATCAGTCGTAACCGCCGGAGAACGGCTGACCATGAATCGAGACTGAAATCAGACCCCATGCGTCTTGATTCTTCCCTATAAATTCACCCACAATTCACTGGTAGCCTTTTCGCTCAAAAAAGCACCTTTTCTCGACGAAATTTCACTCGCCGGAAATGTCCTGCCATCACCGGACTTTTGCCGGAAAACCGAGACTCACATCCACACGGTAATTCCCTCGACTCTTTCTGTTTCAATCCATTGTTAGACTGTTACTAACACAAATCCACCATCCAGAATCAAACCCAGACGACGTTGTCGGAATTCCTGCCTTCGCCGGAAAACTTCTGAAACTTCAGAATCACGCTGAGAGCCGGTATGATCATTCAAACTTCTGTTAATCTTTGTTTAAGTACCTCAATTTCATAACTAATCGAACAGAACTGTTAATTGATTCTAACAGCCGAAGTTCACTATCAGAGCCGACGGACCTTTGCCGGAGTTCTGTGAAAGACACGGATCGGTACCTCCTATCCCCAAACTCTCTCCATTCATTACCTTTCAATTTCTTATAATGTTTGATAATCAAATTAGACATAAATCAGTCAAGTTATCACTGTCTGTGTTCTTGAGCGAAGAAGACGAAAGACGGGTTATAATATAAGATTAATTAAAATCAGTTTTATGAACGGGTTAGACACACAATCCAGCAGTGGACTGTGTGCAAACAAATACACATACGTCGCGAGTTCGATTACTGTCCCAACCTTACTCTCTTGAAATAAAAATGCCTTTTTAACTGAACCGAGTTAACTCACAAAATCATGTTAAGTATAATAAAAAC
The DNA here is from genome assembly GCA_947069175.1 of Scalesia atractyloides. Classification (NCBI taxonomy): domain Eukaryota; kingdom Viridiplantae; phylum Streptophyta; class Magnoliopsida; order Asterales; family Asteraceae; genus Scalesia; species Scalesia atractyloides. The sequence goes on along the minus strand of CAMTDV010000004.1, from coordinate 73,393,170 downwards.
CGGATTATTAACCAGGTTAGACACAGTCCAGCGGTGGACTGTGTGCACGTTAACCCACAGGTCCCGGGTTCGAGACATGTGGTCAGCACCGGTTCGATACATTTAAAATCCTTTTTAAAAATAAATAATTTATGGATAAATCTAAATAGTATATAAGTATAATTAAAAACAGAATTATTTCGGGTTAGACACGTAGCTCAGTTGGTAGAGCTGCGTGCACGCGTACGGGAGGTCACGGGTTCGAGTCTCACCCAGCGCACATATATAATCGACCGGACCGGTCAACGGTCATGGTCAAAAGTCAACAATTTTTTTTATTATTTTTATTTATTTATTTAATTTAAAAATCAATTAAAAATACTGAAAAATAACGTTTTTAAAGTTAGAAAATAGCCTTAAACGCACAAAAATATATCCGAAAATCCTATTAAAATAGTTAATAAAATCCACATACTTACCGTACCTTTTCATTATTAATTAGGTTAGTTATTCCTCGTCGATCAATCCTCTAAACTCGTGCGCAATCAACACCTTCAAACAAACGCACCCAAGTTGAGTGAATCTCTACCAATTCCCCGTTTTAATCACATTTTGGGGTTATCATGTGTCGCTATTTATTTATTATAATTAAACACTTGTGCATCCATCATGTTCATGATCAAATGTGCATTCAATATGTATCAGTTGTTTGTGTGGTTGAAGTTTAGATTCAATTTATCATTTTCAGTACATACATTTCATAGGCCGCCGCTCCACCTATGATAGCCCCTTATTGAGCGTGAACCAGGCGTTGCCAACATAAGATCGGCTCCGTTTGATTGAGCCTTGATCTCACATACATTAGCATAGGCCGTCCGTTCCCCATTACCTATGAGCGTGAACGGGACGTTGCCAACATATACATTGTCATTCTTATTACATACTTAAGCAAGGTGGTTTGTGATCGTTATGTTTACGTACATTTGTTCATATATGATTATTGCACAATTTTCCTAAATTAATTACGATAATGAATCAATAACAAATGTTTTTAACAAGGTTCACTCGCCAACTTTTGTTGACCCAAAATTTCCCATTTTTACACATGATACAGGTGATCAAGTTGAAGCAAGAAACATATAGGGCGGCTTAGAAGAATAAACCAGTTTAGATTATGGATTGTTTTAGTTAATTTTTCCTTTCCTTGTATTGTATGAATTTGACTTGGAACTTTGAGATGTAATTTGAATATAATAAATATGAAACATATTAGTAAACATCATGAGCTTTGGTGATAACCCAATTATGCCCCGACTCTTATTCCGCTGCGGGTCGGGGTGTGACAGATTGGTATCAGAGCCATGACTATAGGGATATAGGATAGGTTATTAGACCCTTAGAGCCTATACTATAGTTGCTTAGAATTTTTAAATTTTTGTGTGTTACATGCAAAATTCATGATGTTTATATGCTTTATGTTTATTATTGTCACACCCCGACCCGCAGCGGAAATAAGAGTCGGGGCATAATTGGGTTATCACCAAAGCACATGACATTTACTATTATGTTTCATAATTAAATGAAGTCAAAGTTACATTTCTCAAATATCCAAACATGTTCATTCATTACAAGGGAAAATAACCAAACTATAATAATCCAAATACTAAATCGTTTTATTTCTTCTAATCCAGGTCCTTCGTGTTCCTAGCTGCTGCTGGTTCACCTGTATCATGTGTAAAATAGGAGGTTTTTTGGGTCAACATAAGTTGGCGAGTGAACCTTATAGATAAACATTTGATAATGATTTTCTGGTTAGTTTATCAATAAAATATTGTGCATAATCATAAAAGAGCACATGTATGTAATCAGACATTGGCAAATATCAATTACACTTATAACATACATTAACAATCGTTAGCATACATGAACATACCAACATCATATAATAATTAACATAAATGAACTGTGCGATCAAGGCTCAATCAAACGGAGCCGATCGTATTGCATGAACTGGAAATGTAAATTGAACTGTGCGCTCAAGGCTCAATCAAACGGAGCCGAACGTATTGCATGAACTGGAAATGTAAATTGAACTGTGCACTCAAGGCTCAATCAAACGGAGCCGAGCGTATTGCATGTATTGAAATGTAAAATGAAATGACCGATCAAGGCTCAATCAAACGGAGCCGATCGTGCGGGCACGCCAAGATCAACCGCATAATTAAATGGGGATCCAACTCAACCTCGATGGATGGGGAGCCACGGCCTCGGCAATTGCATGTATTGAAATAATAATTTGCATACAATAATAACTACTTAACAGCAACAAACTAATACACATGTCATGATATGATATATGCACAATAACTTGGTTATAATATGTAAATGAACAAGACACATGATACACCCCAAAAGCGTGATTAAAACGGGGAATTTGAAGGGTTCACTCACATTGGTGCGTTGAATTTGAGATGGTGAGATGCGCACGATTTAGACGAAGCGAGTCAACGAGGAATCACTAACCTAAATAATAATGGAAAAATATATTAAATGGATGGATTTTATTAAAGATTTTAATGGGATTTTTAGATATATTTTTGTGAGTTTATGGCTATTTTCTATCCTTAAAAATGTTATTTTAAGTATTTTTAATTGATTTTTAAATTAAAATAAACAAATAAATATATAAAAAAAATATTATTATTTTACTGTTTGACCGTTGACCGTTGACCGGTTCGGTCAGCGGTAAATGTTTGCGCCAAGCGGGATTCGAACCGGTGACCTTCAGTTCACGTGCACGTAGCTCTACCAACTGAGCTACGTGACTAACCCGTTAGGAACTCAGTTTTAATTATATTTATATACTTATTCGACTTAACCGAAAATACCTTTATTTACAAAAACGTTTTAATTCAATTGACCGGTGCTTGGGACAGGGTTCGAACGCGCGCCATGAAATTTATCTTGCACACAGTCCACCGCTGGACTGTGTGTCTAACCCGGTTATATTCTTGATTTATATTATACTTAACAACTTCCTGTTTTAACCCGGTTAGTTCATGTTTAAAAAGAAGGATGTTATTACGCAAGGCGTGTGTGTATTAAGGTTCGAACTCGGAACGTGTATAAGAACTTTGCACACAGTCCACCGCTGGACTGTGTGTCTAACCCGTTTATTATCCGAATTTTAATTACTCTTATCCCGCTTTTAAGTTCGTCTTCTTCATTACGATTACCGATTTTACTCAAACATCTGGTTCATGATTTAACTGATTAATAAACATGACGACTAGCTTGAATGTACAAAACCGAACAGTTTGGGGAAAGAATATACCGGACAGGTTGTCTTCTTTAAGGAGTCCGGCGAAAATCAGACAGCTCTGTTTCTGAACCTCCGGCGGAGAGAGTCTATCAACAGAATTAAGGAATCAGATTTGAAATTGAACCAGAGTACATGGATTATTAGTACGATTGAATGTGCTTACCGTTAACTAGCGAGTTTCTGGCAATTCCAGAATTTCTCCGGCGAACCCAGAAAATCCAGCAAAGTCTTCTGTGACTGATTTTGAGTGATGGATTAATGTTAGTAGAGTCCTAACAATAGATTGAAATCGCAAAGGAGGAATATCTTACCGGTTTGTGTTGAACACGGTTTTCCGGCGATTTCTGCAGAGAATTCCGGCGAACAGTTTTTGGTGCTCAAATGACTTGAAAACGTGACGAAAAGGAAATGGAGTGTAGTTGAGACGGTTCTGAATCGCATAAATGATTGGAGCCTGAATTAATCGGAGTTTGATAACTTTTCGGTTTCAAAAACCGAAAATGATGAAACTTTATTTTCATTCATTACAGACTTAATCAGAAACCGATATACATCGGTTATAAGTTGGCCAGATGAAATCGAAGCGATTTGGCGATCGGTTTACCGATTTTCCGTTATGCAGATGGCATTAACGGTTGATTGAGTTTGCGTATAAGATCCAATTGTTTTCCTAAGGTTAACAGAAAACACTTGATGGCGGAGTGGTTAAGGGACCGGATGATAAGTCTTTGGCGACAGCTGACCCGGGTTCGAGTCCCGGCAGCTACAATTGATTTTTATTTATTTTATTTTAACTTTTTATCCAATTTAATTTTTATAGTTTAGTTTATTTATTAATTATGTAACGTTTAAACTCAAAATAACCATAAATAATTAATGTATTTTCATAACTTGGTATTTGATTACAAAACGGAGCGGGTTTTGGAGACCCGTTTTTTTACAAATGTTACTATTATTACATTCAATGTTATGCAAGCATGTTCATAAGTACATATTATTATACAATGCCTATCATGAATCATATTCTCATAACATATCATATCCATGGGAGCACACACCTCACAATTTATACGATTGTTACAGCGATTTTTGTGTTTTCAAATCACATCAAAGTGAGTTCTCATGACGGGCATGTAGTAACTGGAAGGGTATGAGTACCGGTAGTCGGAACGTCCTGTCTAGGCTTGGCATTCGTATAAATCCAAAATAAAGGACCAGTTTGCCTACCTGGGGACTAACGATGAGAGTACGAAGGACCTATTAGGCCAAAGCATGCTAACCAAACGTCGTGTGAACTAACCCCACTTTGAGTTGTCATTGTGACTATACCTGGACACCCTCCGACCATACATCTCGCAAACATATTTCGTGGTTTTCATTCGGGTGATGCGAGTGTTAAACCGCCAATACCAATGTGAATCCTACTAATCCAATAGTCATGGGGGCCCACATGACTATACCGGCGATATTATGGGGACATTTGAGGCCCAACATGAGCAAACCCAAGACATCCTATGGATGTAGTTGCATTATTGATATTTATGTTATTTTCATTTTCTTTAAGACACATGACACCTAAAAAGACTCCATAAACTCACAATCTTCCTATGTATGTTCCTGTAGATGTCGGCTAGGCAGCTACGTGGAGGACGAAAGTCAGGAAGGTCAAACGAACGCTTGGCCACTCAGATTGCGAAACAAATGGCCGCGGTGCTTCCTGATATTGTAATTCAAGTCCAGCAAGCTCTCACCGCGAATCCTGTCAACCCACCCAATCAAGAGGATCAAAACATTGACAACCCTTCCTCCAAGAAGTGCTCCTACAAGCACTTCAAGTCTTGCGATCCCCCAAAGTTCGAAGGGACCGAAGGTGTCACCGCTCTCCTCCACTGGTTTGAGGAAATGGAAAACACCTTCCTAAATTGCGATTGTCCCGAGGATCGCAAGGTACGTTACGCAACCGGGAGATTATTTGGGGTAGCCCTGACCTGGTGAAACACCAAGAAGGGTAAGAGAGGAGTTGAAGACGCGATGGCCTTAACCTGGGAAGAGTTAAGGGAAATGATGACAAAACGCTTCTGCCCAAGAAGCGAACTCAAGAAGTTGGAAGACGAATTCCACTCGCTGAAGCAAAAGGAAGGGGACCATACTTCCTACAACAAAAGATTTCTTGAGCTGAACCAGATGGTTCCTAACTTGTTCACCCCAGTATACCGCTTGGTTGAACACTATATTCGAGGCCTCCCCTCGAAGATTCAAGACTCAGTCCTCAGCACTTCGCCTGCAACTCTCGAAGCTGCTATGGAATTAGCCACCGAACTTACCGAGAACCGCATCAGAAACGGTAAATTCAAAGAGGAGAAAAAGAAAGCCCCCGTTGAGGGCCAAACTTCAAATCATTCCACCTCCTCCTCAAAATTTTCAAACAAGAGGAAACGAAATACCAGAAATTTTGCTGTCACCCAAACCAATTTCCCTATCCCTGCTGCACCCATCACACAAGTTGCTCCTTCACCCGCACCATACAAAAGGCAATACTCTGGCCCTTACCCAAAATGCACCCGTTGTCAATACCATCACTCCCCCGAACACCCCTGTCAATATTGCACCGGCTGTGGCCGTGCAGGTCACACCATCCAAGCCTGCCGCTCACTACATCAAATGAACCGCAACCAACCTACAACTCAAACCCACCATCAAATAATGGGTCAAGCCCAACAACCCCTACTACCACCACCTACACAACATACGGCCCAAACCTACTACCAACCCAACTACCCCATGATGCAACCCATGCGGGCTTGCTACAATTGTGGAGACCCAAACCACTTTAGAAACACTTGTCCACGCTTGGTGAACATCATACATGCTCAAGCTCAAGCAAATCCGGTGAACCAAGCTAACCAAGCTCCTCCACCTGCTAGAGGAAGAGATTTTAACATCAACGCCAACCAAGCTAGGGCCGACAACAACGTGGTTAACGGTACGTTTCTCATCAATGGTAGTTATGCATCCGTGTTATTTGATACTGGCGCAGATAAGAGTTTTGTGTCCTTAGAATTCGAATCCATCCTCAACCAAACTCGTGATAAACTTATGGAATCCATAACGGTAGAAGTTGCTGACGGAAAACCGGTCTCATTAAACTCCATTATCCGAAACTGTACCCTTACTCTAAACGATCACGATTTTCCTGTTGACCTCATTCCTATGAAGTTGGGAAGTTTTGACATTATAATCGGCATGGACTGGCTCAGCCAACAGCATGCTGAAGTGGTATGCCGCGAAAAGTTCATTCGCATTCCTCTTGCAGACGGTCAAACCCTACGAATCTTTGGAGAGACCCCTTCGAAAGGACTCAAACTGATGTCCTGTCTTCAAGCCCGAAAATATCTCCGCAAGAATTATGTAGCATTTCTAACCCACGTTGTCAAGAAGGGAAATAAGGAGAAGAAACTCGAAGACATACCTGTTGTCACACCCCGACCCGCAGCGGAAAAGGTGATCGGGGCATGATTGGGTTATCATCAAAGCTCATGACATTTATTAAGCGTTTCATATTCATTAATACAAATTAAATGGAAATATACAATAAATGCTACAACATGATCTAACTAACAATCTAACTTCTTTGTTCTCTTCTAAGGCATATCCTATGTTTTCCTTGCTTCAACCTGTTCACCTGTATCATGTGTAAAAGGGTTTTTGGATCAACATAATGTTGGCGAGTGAATCCTATGGAAAACATTTGAACATATTTATTTAAATTGATTATGAAATATGTGCACAACCAAACATGAGTAAAATTAGATGTAACTTAATCAACAATCATAAGATATTAAATGAAACACTCATGAACAATAATGGAACCATTAAAGGCACGCGATGCTCAACTCGTCTCTCACGAGGAACTGAGGGGCCTGATGAATGAATTGCATAAACATGATAATATGAATGACACAACTACAAACAATATAAACTCAATGATACACACATGAACAATAATGAATTTGATGTGAAGCACGCGATGTTCTACTCGTCTCCCACGAGGAACTGATGGGCTTAATGTATGAGTTTCATATAATTTGACAACAGGAAATAAGTAAATCACAACAATAAAAACAATCTAAGTTTAGGTCATGATGTGGTATGGCACAAGTTTAAATAAATAAATTAATTATTTTCATAACACATGACACACCCCAAAACGTGTAATTTGAAAGGGGAAGTTGTAAGATTCACTCACAGTGGGTGCGTTCGGTTGATGACGTTGAATGCACGCGAAGTGGTTTTAACCACGAGTGAGATTTAACCTAGATAAATCGCATTATGGTTTGGTAAGTAAACGGGTTTTATTAATCTATTTTGGTAGGATTGTTGGGTGTATTTTTGTGAGTTTGAGGCTATTTTCTAACCTTAAAAATGTTATTTTTAAGTATTTTTAATTGATTTTTGATTAAAATAATTAAATAAAAATAATACAAAAATTTTTTTTTCTGACCGTTGACCGTTGACCGGTTCGATCATGTATACAAGTGCGCTGAGTGAGGCTCGAACCCGAGACCTCCCGTACGCGTGCACGCAGCTCTACCAACTGAGCTACGTGTCTAACCCGTTATATATCTGATTTTAATTATATATATATATTAATTAGTTTAAACCGAAAATCATTTTATTTTAAAAACAGTTTAAATCAATTCGGCGGTGCGCTCCACAGGTCTCGAACCCGGGACCTGTGGTTTAATCTAACACACAGTCCACCGCTGGACTGTGTGTTTAACATGTTATATAATTCGATTTTTATTATACTTAAATACGAATTAGATATTTCCTTTTCTTCCTTATTTAAAAAGAAGAGATAATTGTTCGAGTCGGTGCAGTAGACCGGACTCGAACTCGTGACCTGTGATATAAACAAACACACAGTCCACCGCTGGACTGTGTGTCTAACTTGGTTATTATTCCGGTTATCAATATACTTAACATATACCAGTGACGACTCCGGTTCAGTTTAAAAAAAAAATGATTTTTATTAAGGCAGCGTGTGTGAGACGGGATTCGAACTCGAGACCTTTGCGTTTTATGTGCACACAGTCCACCGCTGGACTGTGTGTCTAACCCGAGTAATATCCTGATTTTAATTATACTTATACGTTATAGCGGTCATCGTCTTCCTCGTCAAGTTAGAACCAGAAATCGGAAATCGACTGGTTCAAAGTCTTAATCGATTTCTTAGCGTCTTACAGTTCATTAAGGTGAGATATGAGTGAAAAGAAAAAGAATTTAGGCGAAGAGGTATACCGACTGGACTCTCTGTTTTCCGGCAGAAAACTCCGGCGACAGCAATCACCTCCGGCGACGTGTTCCTTGTAGCAGCGAGTCTCCAGGAAGCTTACAAAGGGTGTGGGTATCTTCGGTATAAGCTCAGAGGCTCAGTGAGGCTCAGGGATGGAGAAACCGGTTTTTCGGCGATGAGCAGGGAAATTCCGGCGAGTGGAATTACGCCGAGAAAAGGTGTGTTTTTGAACGAAAAGGTTTGCAGTGGGTTGTGGGTGAATTTATAGAACAAATCGTCAATGAACCTGGTCTGATTTCCGACTGTATTCGTTGATTTAAATTTCTCCGGCGGTTATGGTTTGGTCGCGGACTTCAAACATCGGTTATAACCGATGTCTTAATACTACTTTACGTTATAGCTGAAAGTGGTGTTAAAAGTTCGCGAGATTACCGGGATTCCGACGACTGAACTATTGGGCGCCGGTTTTGAATTCGTAACGTCATTATATCAATTAAATGATTTCAATATATAACAAACAAAATCCGTGGCGCAGTGGTTTGTGTGTGTGAGTTAAGTCTGTTTCCGGATCGGTACAGACCCGGGTTCGAAACCCGGCAGAGTACTTTCATTTTTATTTTGCGATTTTCAGCAGTTTTTCAAAAACTAAATATATATTCCCGTATAATAATTGATTACGGATCGTTTAAAAATATTTTGGGCATTTAATTCGCAACGAAATATTTTGACTGACTGTTCGGTTGATAAACGGAGCGGGTTTGGTAAATCCGTTTTTGACGGATGTTACAGTATCCCCTGCTTTTTAGAAATTTCGTCCCGAAATTTAAATTGTGATATATTTGACTAAAAGGATGATGATGTTTTGTTTGATAGTTGTATGCTTAGAAAAATAAGGGTTTAAGTTTTTTGTTCGAGGCGGTAACGTTCCTTGTAAGGGTTAAGTACCCTATTCAGGAATCGCTTTTTGTTGCCTACTGTATAAGTATTGATAAGCAGAAATGATTTGCTAAAAATAATATCATGCATAAGAGTTTAGATACGTTTGGGAAAGTATGGTTATATCCTAAGGCAAAACTTCTAACACTACAACCTATATGGGACATAAATAAAAAACACAACAGCTGGTATTTGAACATAAGTAAACACAACAGCTAATATTCGAACATGAATAAACACATCAGCAAATATTTGAACATGAATAAACACAACAGCAAATATTTGAATCCACATTCTGATAGCATAGATGTTTAAATGGTGGAAGTTCCTCTCTCGTTTGTTATGATGGAGAGGTTAGTTTATGTAGGAATGGAACACCATCCAATCTCTTTAAATAACATGATGATATAAATGTAACACAAATTCCAACCAAGGCAATACTAAATCCTACATGGAACTTCTCATAACCGCCTGATAATGCCTCTGATCCTTTGGCAAGAATACTTATATATAGGAAGTACCAGCGGCGTATCCACCATATTCTTGCCAAATTTTCATTAGTTTTATCCACAAGTTATGATTGGTTACCAAGAAACTAATAAATCCTACATAGAACTTCTCATAACCGTCCGATAATGCCTCTGATCCTTTGACAAGAATACTTATATATAGGAAGTACCAGCGGCGTATCCACCATATTCTTGTCAAATTTTCATTGGTTTTATCAGTGAATTATGATTAGTCCTATAACTCTACAACCATTACAACAAACATAAAATACTGAAATGGAATATATCTGTGCGATCAAGGCTCAATCGAACGGAGCCGATCGTATTGCATGTACTGAAAATGAAATGGATGTGCGCTCAAGGCTCAATCAAACGGAGCCGAACGTATTGAATGTACTGAAATTGAAATTGTGTGCTCAAGGCTCAATCAAACGGAGCCGAGCGTATTGCATGTACTGAAAATGAATAACTTAACCACACAAACAGCCTATGCATGGAACCTCTCATAACCGCCTGATAATGCCTCCGATCATTTGACAAGAATACTTATATATAGGAAGTACCAGCGGCGTATCCACCATATCCTTGTCAAATTTTCATTGACTTTATCCGCAAGTTATGGTTAGTTCGATGCGACTCTACTATAAACACCACAACCACAAGATACTGATAATGAAATTGTCTGTGCGCTCAAGGCTCAATCAAACGGAGCCGAACGTATTGAATGAAATTGTATGTGCGCTCAAGGCTCAATCAAACGGAGCCGAACGTATTGAATGTACTGAAATTGAACAACTTAATCTAAACAACCATCACACAATCAGCCTATGCATGCAACCTCTCATAACCACCTGATAATGCCTCCGATCATTTGACAAGAATACTTATATATAGGAAGTACCATCGGCGTATCCACCATATCCTTGTCAAATTTTCATTGACTTTATCCGCAAGTTATGGTTAGTTCGATGCGACTCTACTACAAACACCACAACCACAAGATACTGATAATGAAATTGTCTGTGCGCTCAAGGCTCAATCAAACGGAGCCGAACGTATTGCATGAACTGGAAATGTAAATTGAAATGTGCGCTCAAGGCTCAATCAAACGGAGCCGAACGTATTGCATGAACTGGAAATGTAAATTGAAATGTGCGCTCAAGGCTCAATCAAACGGAGCCGAACGTATTGCATGTATTGAAATGTAATATGAAATAACCGATCAAGGCTCAAACAAACGGAGCCGATCGTGCGGGCACGCCCTGATCAACCGCATAATAAAATGGGGATCAAACTCAACCTCGATGGATGGGGAGCTGCGGCCTCAGCAAAAGCATATACTGAAAACAATATATAATATATAATATACCATAATTACTCTAACAGTCTACACAAGTGATAAAGAAACACATAAAACTAAACGATAGGAGTTGAATCTGGATCTTCGGCGAAGAGGACTAGCTGAGTATCTTCGTTTGGACCTATCTTCGACAGGATTGGCGTTGATATTGAAGACTCTTCCTCTTGCTGGTGGCATAGTGGTTGGGTTTTCTTGGTTTACTTGGTTAACTGGGTTTGATTGGGCTTGAGTGTTGATAACGTTAACCAATTGAGGGCATGTGTTTCTAAAGTGGGTAGGGTCGCCACAATTGAAGCAAGCTCGAGCATATGGGAGCATGGGGTTTTGGGGTTGGTGATAAGTTTGGGCCATGTTTTGAGTAGGGGAAAAGGTTTGGTTTTGAAAGGTGCGACAAACATTGCTCAAATGGCCATAGCGTCCACAAGTTGTACATAGTTGACAAGGTAAGGTAAGGGGATGATGATAAAAAAACAGTTGTTGCATCGAGGGTGAGGTCCAAGATATGGTTTCTTATTTGGGTAAGCTGAGTTGGGTGCCACTTTGGTGATTGGGATAGCTCGGATGGGTATAGTGTGTAAAACTGGTTGATTTCGTTGAGTAGCAGCGAAAAGTCGTCCGACTCTTCTTCTCTTAGGATTGGGTTGAGAAGGGGATTCGGTTTGAGTGGAGTCGGAGGTTTCAGTCGATTCTTTATCCTTCTTCTTCTCCTCCTTGAAGTCTTTGTTTCGGATTCGGTTCTCGGTGAGCTCTGTTGCTAGCTCCATTGCTGCTTCCAAAGTTGCTGGCTTGGTACTTATTACAGGGTCTTGAATCTTTGACGGAAGACCACGAATGTAGTGCTCGATCAAACGGTAGAGGGGAGTGAACATGTTGGGAACCATTTAATGTAACTCGAGGAATCTTTTGTTGTAGGTGATGTGGTCTCCTTCCATTTGCTTCAACGAGTAAAATTCATCTTCTAACTTCTTGATTTCGCTCCTTGGGAAAAATCGTATGGTCATGATTTCCTTCAATTCGTTCCAAGTTAAGGACATAGCATCTTCAACACCTCGTTTGGCCTTCTCTGTATTCCACCAAGTAAGTGCTATCCCATATAATCGACCGGTAGCATATCGCACTTTGCGATCGTCAGGGCAATCGCAATTTAGAAATGTGTTCTCCATTTCTTCAAACCAATGGAGGAGAGCGGTGACGCCTTCAGTACCTTTGTATTTCGGAGGGTCGCATGATTTGAAATGCTTGTAGGTGCATTTAGTGGTATTTGGGGAAGAGTTGAAAATGTTTTGGTTTGCTTGATTGACAGGATTAACGGTAAGTGCTTGTTGAACTTGGATTACAATGTTGGGTATTACGGCAGCCATTTGTTGAGCGATTAAGGCAGCCATGCGTTCGCGGGCTTTTCTTGCTCTCGTCTTCCTACGGGCGAGGTTAGAAGACATCTACAAGGAATACATGACAAGAGTATGAGTTGAATGTTTTTGGGTTCATGGGTCGCATTAGGAATGAACATTCATAAAATAATTATAAAAAAATACTACATCCATAGGATGTCTTGGGCTTTGCTCGCTGTTAGGCCCTACATGCCGCCATACTTTACCTGTGTAATCATGTGGGCCCCCATGAATACCGGTTTTTCATATGGTTCGCACGGTTTCTGCCAGGTTGCGTACACAAAAACCCGGAGAAAATCGAGAAATATGTATACAACGTGTGATATTCGGAATGTGTCCAGGTGTAGACACGGTGACACCTCAAAGTAGGTTAGTTCGAACGACGTTTGGTGTGGCATGCTTTGGCCTAATAGGTCCTTCGTACTCTCATCGTTGGTCCCCAGGTAGGCAAACTGGTCCGTTATATTGGATTTATACGAATGCCAGCCTAGACAGGACGTTCCGACTACCGGTACTTGTACCCTTCCAGTTACTACATGCCCGTCGCAGAACTTACTTTGATGAGATTTGAAAATTGCACAAAATCTTTGGATAATGAGAATATGAAAATAAATTGAATACATGAACATCGATATATGTATAATGAATATGTATATATGTATAATGAATATGTATATAAGCATGTATGTTTGACTGTAAATGTAAACAAATATGAAACAAATAAATGTCACAAGTTTGTATGTAACCACCTAATCAATTAAAATTTAGGCAGACTATAGTATAGGCTCTAAGGGTCTAATAACCTATCCTATATCCCTATAGTCATGGCTCTGATACCAATCTGTCACACCCCGACCCGCAGCGGAAAAGGTGATCGGGGCATGATTGGGTTATCATCAAAGCTCATGACATTTATTAAGCGTTTCATATTCATTAATACAAATTAAATGGAAATATACAATAAATGTTACAACATGATCTAACTAACAATCTAACTTCTTTGTTCTCTTCTAAGGCATATCCTATGTTTTCCTTGCTTCAACCTGTTCACCTGTATCATGTGTAAAAGGGTTTTTGGATCAACATAATGTTGGCGAGTGAATCCTATGGAAAACATTTGAACATATTTATTTAAATTGATTATGAAATATGTGCATAACCAAACATGAGTAAAATTAGATGTAACTTAATCAACAATCATAAGATATTAAATGAAACACTCATGAACAATAATGGAACCATTAAAGGCACGCGATGCTCAACTCGTCTCTCACGAGGAACTGAGGGGCCTGATGAATGAATTGCATAAACATGATAATATGAATGACACAACTACAAACAATATAAACTCAATGATACACACATGAACAATAATGAATTTGATGTGAAGCACGCGATGTTCTACTCGTCTCCCACGAGGAACTGATGGGCTTAATGTATGAGTTTCATATAATTTGACAACAGGAAATAAGTAAATCACAACAATAAAAACAATCTAAGTTTAGGTCATGATGTGGTATGGCACAATTTTAAATAAATAAATTAATTATTTTCATAACACATGACACACCCCAAAACGTGTAATTTAAAAGGGGAAGTTGTATGATTCACTCACAGTGGGTGCGTTCGGTTGATGACGTTGAATGCACGCGAAGTGGTTTTAACCACGAGTGAGATTTAACCTAGATAAATCGCATTATGGTTTGGTAAGTAAACGGGTTTTATTAATCTATTTTAGTAGGATTGTTGGGTGTATTTTTGTGAGTTTGAGGCTATTTTCTAACCTTAAAAATGTTATTTTTAAGTATTTTTAATTGATTTTTGATTAAAATAATTAAATAAAAATAATACAAATTTTTTTTTTTCTGACCGTTGACCTGACCGTTGACCGGTTCGATCATGTATACAAGTGCGCTGAGTGAGGCTCGAACCCGAGACCTCTCGTACGCGTGCACGCAGCTCTACCAACTGAGCTACGTGTCTAACCCGTTATATATCTGATTTTAATTATATATATATATTAATTATTTAAACCGAAAATCATTTTATTTTAAAAACAGTTTAAATCAATTCGGCGGTGCGCTCCACAGGTCTCGAACCCGGGACCTGTGGTTTAATCTAACACACAGTCCACCGCTGGACTGTGTGTTTAACATGTTATATAATTCGATTTTTATTATACTTAAATACGAATTAGATATTTCCTTTTCTGCCTTATTTAAAAAGAAGAGATAATTGTTCGAGTCGGTGCAGTAGACCGGACTCGAACTCGTGACCTGTGATATAAACAAACACACAGTCCACCGCTGGACTGTGTGTCTAACTTGGTTATTATTCCGGTTATCAATATACTTAACATATACCAGTGACGACTCCGGTTCAGTTTAAAAAAAAATGATTTTTATTAAGGCAGCGTGTGTGAGACGGGATTCGAACTCGAGACCTTTGCGTTTTATGTGCACACAGTCCACCGCTGGACTGTGTGTCTAACCCGAGTAATATCCTGATTTTAATTATACTTATACGTTATAGCGGTCATCGTCTTCCTCGTCAAGTTAGAACCAGAAATCGGAAATCGACTGGTTCAAAGTCTTAATCGATTTCTTAGCGTCTTACAGTTCATTAAGGTGAGATATGAGTGAAAAGAAAAAGAATTTAGGCGAAGAGGTATACCGACTGGACTCTCTGTTTTCCGGCAGAAAACTCCGGCGACAGCAATCACCTCCGGCGACGTGTTCCTTGTAGCAACGAGTCTCCAGGAAGCTTACAAAGGGTGTGGGTATCTCCGGTATAAGCTCAGAGGCTCAGTGAGGCTCAGGGATGGAGAAACCGGTTTTCCGGCGATGAGCAGGGAAATTCCGGCGAGTGGAATTACACCGAGAAAAGATGTGTTTTTGAGCGAAAAGGTTTGCAGTGGGTTGTGGGTGAATTTATAGAACAAATCGTCAATGAACCTGGTCTGATTTCCGACTGTATTCGTTGATTTAAATTTCTCCGGCGGTTATGGTTTGGTCGCGGACTTCAAACATCGGTTATAACCGATGTCTTAATACTAGTTTACGTTATAGCTGAAAGTGGTGTTAAAAGTTCGCGAGATTACCGGGATTCCGACGACTGAACTATTGGGCGCCGGTTTTGAATTCGTAACGTCATTATATCAATTAAATGATTTCAATATATAACAAACAAAATCCGTGGCGCAGTGGTTTGTGTGTGTGAGTTAAGTCTGTTTTCGGATCGGTACAGACCCGGGTTCGAAACCCGGCAGAGTACTTTCATTTTTATTTTGCGATTTTCTGCAGTTTTTCAAAAACTAAATATATATTCCCGTATAATAATTGATTACGGATCGTTTAAAAATATTTTGGGCATTTAATTCGCAACGAAATTTTTTGACTGACTGTTCGGTTGATAAACGGAGCGGGTTTGGTAAATCCGTTTTTGACGGATGTTACACCTGTAGTGAAAGAATTCCCGCAAGTCTTCCCCGACGACATCTCAGGACTTCCTCCCAAGAGAGAAGTCGAATTCCGCATTGATCTTATACCGGGCGCTACACCCGTCGCGAAATCTCCTTATAGGTTAGCCCCATCCGAAATGCAAGAGCTAGCCAGTCAATTACAAGAATTGACCGACAAAGGATTCATACGCCCTAGCTCATCGCCTTGGGGTGCACCTGTTCTGTTTGTGAAGAAGAAAGACGAAACGTTTCGCATGTGTATCGATTACAGAGAACTCAACAAATTAACGGTCACGAACCGCTATCCATTACCTCGTATCGATGATCTTCTAGACCAACTCAAGGGTGCCACTTGTTTTTCAAAGATCGACCTTCGTTCCGGCTATCATCAACTCAGAGTACATGAAGAAGACGTCCCAAAGACCGCCTTCCGAACTCGTTATGGTCACTATGAATTCATGGTCATGCCCTTTGGTCTAACCAACGCTCCAGCCGTCTTCATGGATCTAATGAACAGAGTTTGCAAACCCTATCTCAATCGCTTTGTTATAGTCTTCATCGGCGATATTCTCATTTACTCAAAGTCTAAGACTGATCATGAACGACACCTTCGACTCATCCTCACGCCTTAAGAACCGAAAAGCTCTACGCTAAGTTCTCCAAATGCGAATTCTGGTTAAAAGAAGTACAATTCCTTGGACATGTCGTCAATGACAAGGGAATACATGTTGACCCCTCAAAGATCAAAGCAGTGCAAGAATGGCAAGCGCCACATACACCAACCGAAGTAAGATCTTTCCTTGGTTTGGCTGGTTACTATCGTCGTTTCATATCAAATTTCTCTCGTATCGCTGTACCACTCACGGCTTTGACACATAAAGGAAAACCCTTCATATGGGGACCTAAACAAGAAGAAGCCTTCCAAACCCTTAAGCAAAAGCTTTGTGACGCACCTATCCTCACACTCCCCGAAGGTTGCGATGACTTTGTAGTTTATTGCGACGCATCAGGGCAGGGACTAGGCTGTGTTTTAATGCAAAGGGGAAAAGTGATAGCCTATGCTTCTAGGCAGCTCAAAACTCATGAGAAGAACTACACTACCCACGACCTAGAACTTGGAGCCGTTGTGTTCGCTCTTAAGATATGGAGGCATTACCTCTATGGTACCAAGTGTGAAATTTACACTGACCACAAGAGCCTCCAACACATCTTTAATCAAAAGGAGTTGAATATGAGGCAACGAAGATGGGTCGAACTTCTTAATGACTATGACTGTGAAATTCGGTATCATCCCGGCAAGGCAAATGTGGTGGCCGATGCTCTCAGTCGAAAGGGTTATGCGAACTCCATTCGTCTTCTATGTTCGCAAATCATAAGCGATATCAAAGATCAAATCCGAGAAGCTCAACATGTTTCCATAACGGAATACGACATACGAAATGAGTTATCTTGTGGAGCAGAACTTAAACTCAAAACAAAATCTGACGACATTCTGTATTACCTAGATCGCATATGGATTCCCGATCACAATAACCTTCGCGATACCCTTATGAAAGAGGCGCACAAAACACGATACTCTGTACACCCAGGAGCCGACAAGATGTATCAAGACCTTCGATACACCTACTGGTGGCCTGGCATGAAGAAGGATATTGCTGTTTTTGTTTCCAAGTGCCTTACCTGTTCTAAAGTGAAAGCTGAACATCAAAGACCCTCAGGACTTCTAGTCCAACCTGAAATACCTGTATGGAAGTGGGAAAACATAACCATGGACTTCATTACCGGGTTACCTCGCACCTCCGGTGGGTATGACACTATATGGGTAATCATTGATCGTCTTACAAAATCAGCTCACTTCATTCCGATTCGCGAAGACTTTAAGAATGAGAAACTAGCTCGTATCTACATCAGCGAAATCGTAAGCCGTCATGGTGTACCGTTAAGCATTATTTCAGATCGTGATGGTCGTTTCACTTCACGAACATGGCAAGCTGTACAAGCCGCTTTGGGTACACGATTAGACCTCAGTACCGCTTATCATCCCAAAACTGATGGTCAATCTGAACGCACCATTCAAACTCTTGAAGACATGCTTCGAGCATGTGTCATAGACTTCAAAGGGAATTGGGATGCTCACCTACCATTAGTTGAATTTTCGTACAACAACAGCTATCATTCAAGTATCGGCATGGCACCTTTCGAAGCGTTATATGGTCGTAAGTGCCGATCACCAATATGTTGGCACGAAATTGGAGAAGCTCAAATCACCGGTCTAGAATTAATACAAGAAACAACAGACAAGATTCATCAAATCCGAAACAACCTTCTAGCGGCACAAAGTCGTCAAAAGAGCTATGCTGACAAGCGACGAAAGCCCTTGGAATTTAACATTGGTGACCAAGTACTTTTAAAAGTATCGCCGTGGAAGGGAGTAGTTCGTTTTGGCCAAAAAGGCAAGCTAGCACCACGCTACGTAGGTCCTTTCAAGATACTCGAAAGAGTAGGACCTGTAGCATACAAGCTTGACCTACCGGAGGAACTCAACAGAATTCATCCCACATTCCACGTATCGAACTTGAAGAAGTGCCTCGCCGATGAAAATCTCCATATTCCTCTAGAAGACATTCAAGTCGATGAATCTATGAACTTCATTGAAAGACCAGTAGAAATTATGGACTTTGGAGAAAAACGTTTAAGACGAAGCCGCATCCCAATTGTCAGGGTACGCTGGGAGTCGAAACGAGGACCTGAGTTTACTTGGGAACGTGAAGACTCAATGCGCGAGAAATACCCACACCTATTTCCTGTAACTACTAGTAGGGGATACTGTAACATCCGCCGAAAAACGGGTTTTCAAAACCCGCTTCGTTTATTAACCGAACAATCAGTTTTAAACTTTTGATGTTTATTTATGACTTATTTTAATTTTAAACGATACATAATTAATAAACAAATTAGAAGTTATAAATTATAATTGTTAAAAAGTAAAAATAAATTAATTAAAAAGAAAAACCGGCTGCCGGGAGTCGAACCCGGGTCAGCCGGGAATCCACAAATCTTAACTCTCACACACTCAACCACTCCGCCACTTTGGTTATTTGATAACATATCGAAACAATTAATTCAAATGATGAAACAAGGAAATCAAATCCAGTCAAAGTCGCGCCCAATTCGCAGTCGTCGGAAATCCCGACGATTTCGCCGATAATTGACGGTTTCTTCTAATTTAACCGAAGAATTAGCCTCAACGTCGGTTATAACCGATGTCTGAACCCGCGACATCAGTCGTAACCACCGGAGAACGGCTGACCATGAATCGAGACTGAAATCAGACCCCATGCGTCTCGATTCTTCCCTATAAATTCACCCACAATTCACTGGTAGCCTTTTCGCTCAAAAAAGCACCTTTTCTCGACGAAATTTCACTCGCCGGAAATGTCCTGCTATCACCGGACTTTCGCCGGAAAACCGAGACTCACATCCACACGGTAATTCCCTCGACTCTTTCTGTTTCAATCCATTGTTAGACTGTTACTAACACAAATCCACCATCCAGAATCAAACCCAGACGACGTTGTCGGAATTCCTGCCTTCGCCGGAAAACTTCTGAAACTTCCAGAATCACGCTGAGAGCCGGTATGATCATTCAAACTTCTGTTAATCTTTGTTTAAGTACCTCAATTTCATAACTAATCGAACAGAACTGTTAATTGATTCTAACAGCCGAAGTTCACTATCAGAGCCGACGGACCTTTGCTGGAGTTCTGTGAAAGACACGGATCGGTACCTCCTATCCCCAAACTCTCTCCATTCATTACCTTTCAATTTCTTATAATGTTTGATAATCAAATTAGACATAAATCAGTCAAGTTATCACTGTCTGTGTTCTTGAGCGAAGAAGACGAAGACGGGTTATAATATAAGATTAATTAAAATCAGTTTTATGAACGGGTTAGACACACAGTCCAGCGGTGGACTGTGTGCAAACAAATACACATACGTCGCGAGTTCGATTCCTGTCCCAACCTTACTCTCTTGAAATAAAAATGCCTTTTTAACTGAACCGGGTTAACTCACAAAATCATGTTAAGTATAATACAAACCGGATTAATAACCAGGTTAGACACACAGTCCAGCGGTGGACTGTGTGCACGTTAACCCACAGGTCCCGGGTTCGAGACCTGTGGTCAGCACCGGTTCGATACATTTAAAATCCTTTTTAAAAATAAATAATTTCTGGATAAATCTAAATAGTATATAAGTATAATTAAAAACAGAATTATTTCGGGTTAGACACGTAGCTCAGTTGGTAGAGCTGCGTGCACGCGTACGGGAGGTCACGGGTTCGAGTCTCACCCAGCGCACATATATAATCGACCGGACCGGTCAACGGACATGGTCAAAAGTCAACAATTTTTTTTATTATTTTTATTTATTTATTTAATTTAAAAATCAATTAAAAATACTGAAAAATAACGTTTTTAAAGTTAGAAAATAGCCTTAAACGCACAAAAATATATCCGAAAATCCTATTAAAATAGTTAATAAAATCCACATACTTACCGTACCTTTTCATTATTAATTAGGTTAGTTATTCCTCGTCGATCAATCCTCTAAACTCGTGCGCAATCAACACCTTCAAACAAACGCACCCAAGGTGAGTGAATCTCTACCAATTCCCCGTTTTAATCACATTTTTGGGTTATCATGTGTCGCTATTTATTTATTATAATTAAACACTTGTGCATCCATCATGTTCATGATCAAATGTGCATTCAATATGTATCAGTTGTTTGTGTGGTTGAAGTTTAGATTCAATTTATCATTTTCAGTACATACATTTCATAGGCCGCCGCTCCCATACCTATGAGCGTGAGCTGTTCCCCATTACCTATGAGCGTGAACCAGGCGTTGCCAACATAAGATCGGCTCCGTTTGATTGAGCCTTGATCTCACATACATTAGCATAGGCCGTCCGTTCCCCATTACCTATGAGCGTGAACGGGACGTTGCCAACATATACATTGTCATTCTTATTACATACCTAAGCAAGGTGGTTTGTGATCGTTATGTTTACATACATTTGTTCATATATGATTATTGCACAATTTTCCTAAATTAATTACGATAATGAATCAATTACAAATGTTTTTAACAAGGTTCACTCGCCAACTTTTGTTGACCCAAAATTTCCCATTTTTACACATGATACATGTGATCAAGTTAAAGCAAGAAACATATAGGGCGGCTTAGAAGAATAAACCAGTTTAGATTATGGATTGTTTTAGTTAATTTTTCCTTTCCTTGTATTGTATGAATTTGACTTGGAACTTTGAGATGTATTTGAATATAATAAATATGAAACATATTAGTAAACATCATGAGCTTTGGTGATAACCCAATTATGCCCCGACTATTATTCCGTTGCGGGTCGGGGTGTGACAGAGTTCGTTTGCCGGTCGATGCAAATCGTGCTGTCGGTCGAGAAGTTTAGAGTTTTCTACCAGTTGCACTGCTCGTTGGGTTTTTATTCGTTCCAACAGCGTGTGCAAGCCAAACGATTGCTGTTGGTGTCGCCGAAGTCCTACCACGACTGGAAGCAAAAATTCTTCTTTATCAAGGCGGCGGTTATCCCGATGAAGATGACGTTCCGGGCCGGTGATGAGATCGGGTTGGAGACCCTTCTCATACCTGCCGACGAGGTATGGTATCAAGATATTAAAGATGTGCCAAATATTGTTTTGCCGGAGAGGGCCCTCATCGCTGCCGGGATGAGTATTTTCTGGAAGAAGGAACGCCGGGAAAAACCGGTGTATACCGAAGATGGAACTGGTATGTAACCTTTTAACTTCCTAGCAATATCTGTCAATAGATATGTACTGATGCATAAATGTTTGTTATGTAGCTGCGCCTCTCTACTTGGTCTCTTTCAAGAGAGAGAGAGAGAGGAAAAATGGTTGTCGCGCCTCTTGCTGATGGCGAGGAAACTTGGTTCTCGCAAATCTTTGGGAACTTTGAGTTGCCCAAGAAGGAGAATTTGGAGGCGCTACCATCTTCGAAAACTGGTAACTAAGCTCTTACAAAGCCTAAGTTGATATTGCAATATTACTCTTGAACATTTTTTCTAAGTAATATTGCAATATAACTAATGGCGCAACCTTTGCTCAATATGATTGATTATGTAGGTGATTTGCTAAACTTGGGAGTAGGCCCTGATTCGAAGAAGAAGAAACCAACTGCTGCTGCAGCTGCTGCGCCTCCCTCTTCCAACCCAGAGCAAAAACCCAAGCCATCAGCTGCTGCGAAAGCTGAGGGCAAGAAAGGTACGCGTCTCGTATCTGACTCTTGGTGCGATTATGTGGTGGTGTCGAACTCATTGAAGGGTCTTGCGCCTGTAGGTTCGAAGAAACCGAAGCCCGAACCCGTTGACACCTCCTCTCTTCCAGCTGAGAACCCAGATGATCCCTTGGAAGTACCTTCTAGCCCGGAAGAGGCGTTGAAGCGCACTTCCAAGAAGAGGAAGGAGGCGGAAGCCAAAACCCCTGCGCCAACAAAAGTTGCGCGCCCGCGCATTGGCAAGAAGGGCAATCTGGATGCCTTTGCGAAGAAATTTTCACATGGTACGTTTAGTTTGTTACGCGTTTCTGTCAAAAAGTTGCGCAGAATCTCATACTTGGTATTTGTTTACATGTTTTGCAGAGAAAATGGTGAAGGCTGCGCCGGCCGCCTCATCTGCTATACCATCGCCGCGCAGGCCTGAGAATGTTGAGGAGGGAGATGCGGGGCAAGAAACTCCTGTTCCTGATGCCGAACCCATCGTCCCGGAAAATATTGAGAAAGTGGCTCCAGAAGAAGAGCCCAAAAATTTTGATACTGAGAGTCCTGCTGGCGAGCTGGCTAAAGATACGACTACATATGTTGGGGAACCGTCAAAGTTGATATCCAAGGGAGCCGGACCCTCAACACAAAGCGAAGGCTTTGTGTTTGTTGAGGATTCGGAGGAGGAGTCGCCTATTCGCCCAGAGGAGACGCCTGGGGACTATTATTATCGCTCTTATTCTGAGAGGCGGGTCTCTGCGATTCATCAGCTCGTGTGAAAAGTTAAGCAGGGCGATGTTTTCACTGATTGGCACTCCTGCAAGGAGTGGTATAAGGGCATCTTCCCACCGGCGGAGGTGAAGCGCCAGGTAGAAAAAGACCATGAGGCTACTTACGGGTCATATCTTCAGGAGTCTGCCCTTGCCTCGTCCACAATAAATAGAATTGTGCGCGAATGGTGCAGTATGAACAAGGAGTGGGACGAGGTTGAGCTTGAGAAGGCGAAGGCCAAGCTTGAGAAAGAGAAGACGTTGAAAATGCTTGTTGATTTTGAGGCGGAAAAGGCCCAGTTTGAGGAATAGAAGAAGACTGAAGAATGGGTTGCGCTGTCTTGGAAGCGCAAGTGTGAGGCCTTCTGCTGCGCAATATGCGGACGAGCGCAAGCGCTTTGTGGAGGCTTGCGAGCGTGACAACAAAGAAAAAATTTCTCTGCGCAACGAAATTGAGAAACTCAAAAAAGAGAAAGCTGATGCAGTTGCGGCAGCAGAAGAGGCGCGCTCACACAGAGAAAGGAGCGAGCAGAATGAGGTATCAACCAAAATGACTCTCCTTCTTAAGAATAAAGAAATTGATGATCTATCTGCTATGCTCTTTGACCAGACGCGGCTGCAAGCCGAGGTTGATAATTTGAAGAAAGATATCAACCTTCACCGTACAGAGAAAGCCGAGTTGATCCGCCGTTTAACTGAAGGCGAACAAAAACTTAACGACACGGAGGTCGCTCGCGCTACCGCAGAAAGCTTGGCCGAATCCCTCATGAACCAGCTTACCTGGTTGAGGGAGTATGGGATTGTGGAGGTAATATTCCCTTTTCTTTATGTCTGGTTTGATTGTCGCAACATATACTGATTATGTTTGTGTAAAGATCGCAAATGCCATCCTTAACTCTACGGAGTTGGATGAGAGAGTGGCAGAATTGATGATGGCGGCGCGCAATGACGGGCATGCCGAAGGCTATAGAGAATGCACTTTGCACGTGGCCCATGCGCTGAAGACCGAATGGGATACCAGCCGTGCTGCCACGCATGGGCTAAATACTGCCGCCATTTATTCTGCTGCCAAAGAAAAATATAATCAATTGCAAATTCCGATTGTGGACCTTGTGGACGCCGCGCTGCAGCAAGACGACTTTGTTGATAAGCTAAAGGAGATTTTCTCTTCATCAGAGAAGCAGGCGGGAACCAACTCCATAGAATAGGAAATTTGTAATTTTTTACTTTATCATAACTTGTAACGTTGCGTTGCTGCGCAAGTATTGTGGATGTGAATATAATATATTTCAGCTTTACAATGCTTGCTGGACCAATTACTTGTGTAGGATAGACAAATGAACAATTTCTTTTCTCATGTGTGAGCGTAAGTATTAAGTTAGCTTGTGGCTCATGAGTTTGTGTTTTTGTTTATCCAAAGGAATTGCATGCATTTGTAAATGAACATATATAGGACTGTAAGTAGTGGCAAAGTATTCTATTCATACTGATAAAGCGCAAAGCTATGGCTGCCACTAAGATTACATAACAAAATAAAATAAGCAGTCTCGTTACGCAACGCTCAGAAGTTGCTTAGAGGACTGAGATTACATATAACATCAGCGTAGTTGTTGGGCGTTCCAGGTTCGAGGAACGCTGGATCCGTCCATACGCTTCAGAGTGTACGCGCCTTTTCCCAATACTTCATTTATCACGTACGGACCTTCCCATCGCGGGGCTAACTTCCCCGGTTTTTCGGCATTCGACACTTCATTATTGCGAAGAAGAAAGTCACCAGGCAAAAAGGAACAGATGCGCACCCTTTTGTTATAATACTTTTCAAGCTGGGACTTGTATTTAGCTTCGCGAATCGCTGCATTTTCTCGTCATTCTTCCAATAAGTCTAGGTCAATGCGCCTTTGTTCTTTGTTATCTTGTTTTTCCAAAGCTAGCACTCTTGGAGATGGTAACCCAATTTCGGCAGGAATCACAGCTTCCGTGCCGTACACAAGGCTAAAAGGAGTTTCTCCAGTACTAGTCTTGGGCATAGTTCGGTGTGCCCACAAGATGCTAGGCAATTCATCAACCCACCCCCGCCGTGCTGAGCCAAGGCGGGCCTTGATACCGTCGACCAACTGTGTTTATGCTTTCAACTTGGCCGTTTGCTTGTGGGTGCGCAACAGAAGCAAAAACATGCTGGATTCCCATGTCGGTCATCCAGTTTGCAACTCTTCAGCCGTTAAATTTGGACCGTTGTCTGTAATAATGCGCATGGGCAGACCAAAACGGCAAATAATGTATTCCCAGATGAATTTGCGTATTACCATCGGAGTAGTGGAAGCTAAAGGTTTGGCTTCAACCCATTTGGTGAAATAATCGACCGCAACAATGATAAACTTTACTGCGCCGGGCGCATCCGGAATTGGTCCCACTAAGTCGATGGCCCATTGTTGAAATGGCCAAGCTATTGTTGTCACACCCCAACCGATGGCGGAAACATCGGGATGAGACGAAAACGAGATTGCTCATTGCTCACAACATTAATAAGTGACAATAATTAATTAAACCATATTTCATTTCATAAGAATTGTCAAATACATTAATGTAACAAAACAAAGAAACAACATAACATTTGCAAAGTCATAACAAAATTGATACATCGACATTAAACCTAACGTCTAATTTGTGTGTATCTAGTCTTTGCTATATTGTTTTCATAGCATCATCTCCTTCAACCTGTAACATGTTTTAAAATAATGTCAATGCGAAAGCAAAGGCGAGTACACAAGTTTAGGCATAGCATACACGAATAAGTTTAAACAATCCTCATGGCAACCATATCTATACAAGAGCAATATCAAGGCATGCAATACTAATAATCAAACCCTTAAAGCAATCACGATGTTTTAACATGACCTCACGAATAACACGATGGAGGTGGATGCTTGAATTCCTATAGCGCTAAGCATGTCAAACGAATGCTAAAAATAGTTAATGACTAAAGCATAGAAATACGAATATCCAAGACAAGCATCAAGTATAAGATTCAAGCTTTCATGTATATGGGATTGTTTGTGTGTTTCATAAAGTTTAGGTGTTCGTGATTATGTATATGGAAACATGTTACACTCGAAAAGTGTTATAACAAAGTGGGTCGAGTGTACTCACGGTTTTGCTAAGTCTTTTCTACACTTGACAATCCGTGGAGACGTTGGTTCGAGGATGACGCCGAATTATCCTACAAGAGGAAACAAGGCGTATGAGTATAGAGTTTCAACGGGAGATTAGAAGTATTCGAGCATGATTAAAAATAAGTTTGATAAAGTATTATGATACGAAAGTATTCACTAAGATGTAACACTCGTTCTTGACACTATGGTAACTCTTACGAGTTGGGTGTGATTTCATAGGTTCGGGGCCTATTAGAATCGTGACAAGGAATTACATACTTTAGTGTTAAACTTAATAACTTGATAAGTGATTATAAGTTCATTATCAAGGTTTCGGTTTTAGAATTATAATATAGTTATATATATATCATTATAATCATGTAGGAGGTGGGAGGATGAACCATCCACTTTGTAACCTCTAGTGTCATGTATGTCAAGTATGAGGTGGGAGGTTAAACCATCCACTTTGAACCTCGGATTATGTTCACCACTACACAAGTTACCATTGGTAACAAGGAGGGTACAAGAACTATATACTATACAAGAATGTAAAGACAAGAATGATAAGGTGTCATCTAGATACCAAGTAGCCAAGTATTCAACAACCCGACGAGCACACGAGGACAATCGTCAACGGCTTTGTGGGGTTGTGACACTTTAAGTCTAGCAAACTATCTTGGGATCTTGATGAAAAATCATCAAGTGATGTGTGGTCTCAAGTTAGGATAGCCCAAGCTTCCTTGGTGGACACACATGAACAAGTTTAAGAACTTGCATCACTTGTGAGCTCAATGCTCTTCAAAAACAGAAAGTTTGGAGTGATTAAACACTCCTATTTACAAGTTTAACAACCTAGGTTAGTCCCCATACTCATATATGTGATTAGGAGTTCAAGAACACTAGGATGAATGAGAAAAGTATGAGATTTAACAAGTCTTTGAAAAGTTAAATCATAACAGAAAGTTCTCAGACATTTTGGGACATTTCCAGGTCTGGATTCTCCATGGAGAGCCCTAGGAATTCAACCCAAAGTTTATCCAAGCAAGTAGGAAGAAGAATGAGATGATTTGGTTAAGAAATGAGCAAGATATGCTCACTTTTGTAAGAGGTATACAATCTGCCCGAATTCTGAAGTTTCAAGTGTTCTTGAGATGATTTTGGAGAGATTATGGAGTTGTGAAAGTGGAAAAAAGCTTGAAAAACACTTGGGTTTTATAAGGAAATGATAGGGTTAGTTAGGTGAAGTTTAGGTGGGTTATTAAGTGTTAAAAATTGATTAAAAAAAACTCAAAAAACCAACCCAATCCCACCCAAAACCCGCTGCTGCCGCCCTCCTTTGCGATCAGGACTGACCCGGAAACAAAGCTTATATGCTTTGTGTTTCCGAGTTCTTCAGATGTGTGGCAAGTGGTGGAGCGCTTGGCTGTTGAACCGGAGGTCCCGGGTTCGAAACCCGCGGATCCCGGTTTTGGTATATTATTTATATATATTATTTTTTTTAATTAAAAACCTTTAAACAATTTACCAAAAATGGCAAGATTAGTCCCTGAAGTTAAGAATTCAAGAATTACAATTTAGACCTTGGACTTTATAAAAAAATATATATATGTATTTATTAACCTTTAATCCTAAATGTTGATATATTTATAAAATGGCATTTTTAATTTTTGTAAAAATAAATTAATTAATTCCTTTATTAATTTAATTAATTAATTAATTATTAATTTAATTAATTAACTTAATAAATGAATAGATAATTATATTTTCGTAACGAATTTAGTTTAATGATTACGAGTTTCACATTTAAGTCTCGATTACGCATACATACCATGTTTGCAAGTTATCACACGTTTACGATTGAGAGTACCACGAATACGTTTATATGTTTAAAGTATGAACAAGTAAAATTGTAACATGACTATGATTAACATAATATGGATAAAATACGAGTTTCTCATTACGATCCAAGTCTCGGTTTACAACGTTTACAACGAAAGACGAATACAAGATATAACGCTTACTAAAAAAAGAAAGACGATACAAGGTTCCAAATATAGAAAGTATAGAAACGCGGGCGTTATAATTGTGACGGGTACCAAAGGATTCTTTGGGCGCAACGTTTTAGGGGCATGCCTTTGGCAGGACATGCATTTGCGCAAGATCTCTACTACGTCAACGTACATTCCGGGCCAATAATACCCTGCGCTTTTCACTTTGGCATACGACCATGCGCGGCCCAGAATGTATGTCACATAGCCCCTCATGGACCTCCATGATTAGGTATTGCGCGTCATGTTTGTCAACACAGCGGAGCGAAGGACCCATGTAAGAGCGTCGGTACAGAATACCGTCAATCATTTCATAATTGAGGGCTTCGCATCCTAACTTACGTGCTTGCGCTTTATCTTCTGGTAAAGAACCATGTAACAAATATATCATTATCGGAGACATCCATGATGGATCTCCTACTTCGACCATTGTCACTTGTCTGAGAGGGACTGGTGGATTACTTAAAACCTCGATGCGAACCTTTTTTTGCCAAATGCTTGAAACTAGTTGCAGCGAGTTTGCTTAGAGTGTCAGCATGTTTGTTTTCGCTTCGCTTGACGTGTGTGATTTTAAATTGTTGGAACTGTGCTATAAGAGCCTTGGCTTGCGCCAAGTATAGAGACATGATATCTCCCTTTGCATCGTACGTTCCAACTACTTGCTCAGCAACTAGTAATGAATCAACATGGGCTTCTAAATTTGTTGCACCCATTTTGATAGCGAGGCGTAAGCCTACTAGGAAGCTTCATATTCGGCCTCATTGTTGGTGCTTTTAAAATCCAACCGAATTGCATATGTGAATTCTGCTCCCTCTGGACTCATTAATCGAAGACCTGCTCCAGCCCCATCACTGTTTGATGCGCCATCTGTAAATAATGTCCAGGCTCTATTGTCGATGACTGGGACTGGGTTTTGGATTGCTTAGCATTCTTCAAGTTTATCGGCAAGAATTTCAGCGATGAAATCTGCTAAAACTTGTCCTTTGATAGCTGGTCTAGGTTTATAACAGATGTTATAACCTCCCAATTCTATTGCCCATTTCGCAAGTCGTCCAAAACATCTGGTTTGGCTAGGACTTGGCCAATGTGAAAATTTGTTAAAACTGTAATAACATGTCCAGAAAAGTATCTTCATAGCCTGCGCGAAGCATGGACTAATGCTAAAACTAATTTCTCCATGATTGAATACCTTGCTCTGGATCGTTCAACATCTTGCTGATATAATAAATTGGAGACTGGACCCTTGCGCGTTCTACCAACAAGACGGCACCTACTGCTACCTCAGATGCAGCAAGATATAAGACCATGGGTTCTTTTTCATGAGGATCAGTAAGTGTGGGAAGTTGAACTAAACAATCTTTCATCTGCTGGAAAGCTTGATCAGCCAACTCTTTGCTTTTGAATAATTGCGCAAGGTTCGAATAAATGGATAAGACTTTGCCAGCACGATTGGCGAGGAAGCGGTTTAGCGCAGCTAACCTTCCAGCCAAACGTTGCATCTCTTTAATGGTAGTAGGAGAAGACATTTTTTGTATTGCCTCGAGCTTTTCGGGATTAACTTTGAAACCGTCTTTGGTGACGATGAAACCCAAAAATTTGCCTTCCTCCATGCTGCAGGAGCATTTGCTAGGATTTAACTTTAGATTTACCTCGCGCAGAGAACCAAAAGTTCTTTGGATGTTGTCTAGCATAGTGTCTTCTGAATTACTCATAATGACCAAATCATCAATGTAGACTTCCACAGTTTTCCCAATGTCATCTCCAAACACTGTATCCATTAATCTTTGATAAGTAGCTCCCGCATTGCGGAGACCAAAAGGCATCTGGTATAACAAAAAATGCCCTTCTCCGTGCGAAAAGCGGTTTTATCTTCGTCCTCTTATTTCATCAAGACTTGATAATAACCTTTATAACAATCTAGAAAACATTTCCAGCGAAAGGAAGCTAATGAGTCAACCTTTTTGTCAATCTCAGGAAGAGAATAACAATCTTTCGGACACGCCTTGTTTAGATCTTTAAAATCTACGCACATCCGCCATCCTCCATTATGTTTCTTTACCATGACTGGGTTTGCCACCCAGGTCTGGTATTTGACTTCGCGCAGAATACCAGCATTTAATAACTCGGTGACTTCTTCGTTCATTGCCTCTGTCTTTTCTGACCCGAGGCTGCGCTTTTTCTGCACAACTGGTTCTGCTGATGGAAATACATTAAGGCAATGTTCCGCAACATCGCGCGGGACACCAACCATGTCAGCAGGTGTCCAGGCGAAAATGTCTTTGTTGCGAAACAACAGTAGTTTAAGCTTTGCGCGAATTTCAATACTGACTGCGGGCCCTAATAAGATTGTCTGCTTAGGGTACTTATTGTTGAGTACCCATTTTTCTGGTTCATTGCTTGGCAATGTCTTGCCAGCCTTTATAATTGGTTCCTCAATTGACATGATTTCTTTCCGCGCATAAAGTATAGCTATACCATTTGGTATCGGAAAACCACAAGCAGCATGCGGAGCGGAGGTAATCATACTAAAATCACGTTGCGCGCGACGTCCCAATAGTACATCATGACGGGAATTTGCCGGCATCACCATGATGTTGACGTTACTCGTTCGAGACACCTCCCATCAGATAAAGTAAAGGAAAAAGGATTTGTCCTAGAGGAAAGACAGCCTCATTGCAGAACCCAGTTAATGGAAAATCAACTGGTTCCAAGTGTGCCTTATCTTCAGGATCTAGTTGCTTGAAGCGCTGCTCATACATGATATCCATGGAACTACCCAGATCTATAAACATATAGTCTGTTTGGTAGGGCCCAACGATACCGGTGATAACTACTGGCCGGTCTTCTTGAGCACCTCCTCGAACGATAGGAAAAATGACTTGTTGTTCGCGCCAGGTGTTGTTTTGAAAATGTTGAAGGCTACGCTTGCGCGATGATCCACCTTGAATCATGGAACGTGTTGTTTCATTTTCTTGTTGCTAGGCCCTTCGTTCTTGCGCGTAATCTGTTTAATCTCTTTGTTCACATTCTGGATTAGATGTGTAAGCTTCCCACTCTTTAATGCTTTCTCAATCTCCGTGCGCAGACTGATGCAGTTATCTGTTGTGTGGCCTGTGTCTCTATGATAGTCACAGAACAAATTTGGGTCTTGCCCTTTTTTGTTTTTTATTGGTTGCGGCTGTTTAAACTGATAATTCTCAGTGCTGAGAACCTCAGTCGGCGATTTCTTTAAGGGAGTCCACTGACGTTCCCTATTCTCTTGCTTATTCGCTTTTTGAGTTGTTATCTTGTTGATTGTTGCTCGCGCATCAATTGGTGAATAAGGAGAATACGAATTCTGACTTGATTCTTTCCAATTTCTCTTATACTTGCGACTACCTCTACTCAGGTCTTGCGGACGATTCTGAGGTAGAGGTGGCCTGTTAGAACTTAAGTTGCGCTCAGTCTGGGCGTAGACTTTGGCTGCCGCCATGAGTTTATCCCAGTTTTTTGGAAGGCCAGTTGTACCGGACAACACTTTAATCATTTCGCCGCACCTTACCGCATACTTGAACTGCGTGCGTATAAGGTCTTCATGGACATTTCCAATCTCCAATACCTCTTATTTTGACGTGTTATAAAATCTTCGAGGCTTTCATCATCCCTCCGCCAGATGTTCACTACATCTGAGGAGTCGCGCACGTATCGCCGTTGCAGACTAAAGTGTGTAAGAAATTTTTCTTTTAAGTCATTCCAAGAGGAAAGTTTATATGCCGGCAAATTATCAAACCAAAGGCGCGCAGCGCCAGTAAGGGCTTATACAAATAAGTGACACCACATTGGAATGTCCAGCACCCAAGTAACCCTGCACCGGTAAAGAGGCGCATTGGTCATCAGGATCGGTCAAACCGTTAAACTTTCCAACGTTGGATGGTAATTTCGCACGCTCCAACGGAGCCAGTGCTATCTCTCTGGTAAACTTTGATTGCTCAGCTGCTTCAGTTGGGCGATACACCAAATTGTAATCATGCTCAGCTTCTGGATTGTATACTGCACGTACTTTTGGCCTGTAACTGGCATGATCCGCAGATATGCGATTGAAAATACTTGCACTATCCCCTTCGTTATAGGTTCTATCGAGCTCATCGTGTTGGGTGTCCCGTTTCTGCGAAGACCGCGGGCCCAAACGAGAGGGGACAGATGCACGATGTTGAACGTTGTCTTCTTGCCTTCTATTACCAGAATGAACAGGATCATTCCTGGTTTTAAAATACATTTCTGTTCCATCTTCATGCATGCGTGAAGGGGAACGAGCATGACTTTGAGTATTATAACTCAAAACTCGAGTTGCCGGCGAAGCACGGACCTGAGGAGCGTTAACCGGAGCTTGAAAAGCGGGAGTTCCGGTTTGGGCACATAACTGAGCATACATAGTGTTTAGAGTCGCTTGAGATTTGATTAACCACGATAATGGAGTCTCTCCAGGTGGTAAAATCGACGTAACATCAACCTGAGGAGCCGCCGGCGTTACAGGAATACTCGCATGATTATGATCATACTGAGCATTAGCTTCGCCGGAAGAATCCTCAACTATTTGTCCGTCGACCTGAGGTCCGACAACAACGCGTCGAATCCCTGATCGAGGACCTTGCAAAGATGATCCGTTAGCCATGATGCTGCAGATCTAAGTGAAACAAAACGAAAGGTGAGAAAGAATCGAAATCGGTGGGCGCCAATGAAGAAACCCTAGATCAACTAGACCGGAATCTAAGTAGATCTATGGAATGGGCTCTGCATAAAAGGGTTAACCCTCCGTTTGGTTTCACGATGGATAGTGAATAATACAGTACTTCTGCTGAACCTGCAAAACAGAACACCGTTAGCTCGCCACGGGGAGAAGGGGGTTCTCTCCATGACCACCTACATGTAGTCGGAATTAAGTATTGTAAGAGAGAGAGTAGTTGAGAGTGAATACCTTTCCTTGAACTCCAATTTACTTATTTATAGCCGGTGTTTGGCGCCAAAAAGAGAGATTGTTAACTTTAACGGAATCTTTTGCTATTCCGTTAACGTTTGTTGGCAATCCGTTAGTTCACACGGATCGTGAGCTCACTAGCGGTTAGGGAGGTGCCACGTGTCAACATGAGATCACTACATCTTATAAATGTGAGCATGTCATCACCGTGATCTTCCTCAACCGTCCAGATGCTGCCATGTGGCAATTGGTTATAACCGAAAAGATGCTTGCACGATTGGGTGTTAATGGCTTCTAGAAGGTTTCACAGCTGTTACCCATCTATTATTCGTCACGTGTACATTCTGTTACAACAGAAAATATTCCCTTTGCTTCTGCACCAAGTCAAGGATTTTGCTAAAGGAAAGTTTCTCAGGATTTACTGTTTCCTTGCGCGAGAAGCGCAAGTTAGTTAATCTGATCTTCCTTCTTCTCCTTGCTGCTTAGCGCAACGTTTGGTGGATGTTTGCTTTGATATGAATATATGCGTAAGGTTTGTGCATGAAGCATTATCCAACGAGAAGTTTAAGGTTAACTTTGAACCTTGCGCGAGCCCGCGCAAGTGTTAAATGAAGCATTTCAAACGGAATGTTCAAGGTTAACTTGAACCTTGCGCGAGCCCGTGCAAGTAGTTAAATGAAGCATTTATCCAAAGAGAGTGTTCAAGGTTAACTTTTAAACCTTGCGCGAGCCCGCGCAAGGTAGTTAAATGACGTTTTCCTCTCTTGGATATTTGGCGCAGAGTTCTAATAAATCTTATTTTGGCAAAGAAGTCTGCGCAGTTTTCTTAGAAGTTATTAATGGGTATGGTTTCCTTGATTGGCGCAAGGTTTTTGGGACCATATCCCTTCACATACTAATTACTATATCTAGTAATGTAACATAAAAACTTTAGTTATAAGATGATAATGTAACAACTTTTTTAATATTCTTCGCGACAACTTGCCAAATTTAGAAAGCGAGAAACGAAAAGGAATTCGAAGGAAGGTTTATACCTTGCAATAAAACAGTGGAGAATATAAAAGCAAACACGTTCCTTTGGTTGAAAGCAATATCAAAATTCAGAAATTTAAATTGGGAGAGATGGTTAGAGTTTAATATTAGAGTTGTAATAACGTAACTTGTGTTTTTCTTTTGTTGTTATGTCATTTTGTTTTTGTTGTTGGGTTTTACAGCCTTACTGACTCTGTTCTATAATCATAGAATCTTTTGCTGTTAAAAAAACATTTTTTTTATTAATTAGATTCACGATAAAACAACTTTGAAAATGTAAATTTGATAAAAAAAAATGCTTATCCCATTTCCTTTTATGATTTCAGGTCAATAACTTTAAAAATATACGTAATAAAATAATTTAAAAACAAATGACCAATTTATGAGAATAAATGTTTGATAAAGAAAGATTGGATGATGAAGAAAAAAAATCTCAAGAAAATATAATTTAACATTTCAACTACTCTTTTAACATGAAGCTAGTTGAGAAACATCAAATAACATATACATACATACATATATGTGTGGACTGGTTAATGTAAAAATGATTGTTACATATGAAAAATGGGATACATCTATTTGTGTTTAGGTATATGTATCCTTTAAATTAAGTGGTTTTAAATACATCGTTGTAATTGTCTTGGTGCATAACTATAATCACAGAGTTGATTCTATGTCATCCCTTTTACAACTTGAATGCATCATTATACATTAGATGGACCGTTGTATTTTGTTTAAACACATTGCTTGTAAACTTTTTAACTAACTAGACGTGTCGTCAACAATATATTAACACTTAAAAAAATTCATTGTGGTTTAAAAGAAAACTATAACAATACTATACTTAAATTAAAGATAATAAACTTCTTAATTTTATAGTATAATTTTTTTTCAAAAATAATATAATAATACAAGTTACTTGAGTTTAAAAAAAAACCATTCGTAAAACCATATACATGTGTGTAAACGACCCAATCGTATAACAAAATATAACTTATTTAAAAGTGTAAACTGTCATTTTGGTCCCTATGGTTTGGCTAGTTTTACCACTTTAGTCCAAATCTCAAAGTTTTTGTATTTGGATCCCTGTGGTTTCAGTTTTGTTGCTATTTTGGTCCAAATCTCAAATCAGGTCAGATTTCTAAAAAAAACCTGGTTTTTGTCCTTTTCCTCAGGGGCATTTTGGTCATTTCTGAATTTTATTATAACACTCCAACTCATCATCATCTTCTTCACAACAACACACACTAAAAACACACAGTTCTGCAACAATGGCAGCTCCATTCATAAAACCACAATGCATAACAATTCAACAACCTCGCAGGCTCAAAGACTTCCTTCAGGATCAAAACCTCCCGTTCCCGCGCTCTCGCAAATCCTCCATCTCCGTCTTCTTCCACGCTGCCGTCAAATACTCCTCCATTCGTACCATCTCCGTTGTTTCTCCACCAAAAACCGCTCCACATCACCACTTCCAGAGCCTACGATAACCAGAACAACCTCCATAACCGTCAAGGACATTCTCCGATGGAAATCGTTCCGAGATCTGTCAGATCCGGTTGAAGTTAACGCTCCTCTGGTGCCGGATTTCTCACCGGAGTCTCCTCGTTGTACAACATCCACCGGTTCCCCGAGGAGTAGCAGTTGTAACCGTAGCTGGTGCGATAGTGATTTCACCGTCGGTGATTCGTCGGATTGTTTCCGTAGTAGTTGTAGCCGTAGGGTTAGGGTTCTAAGATTGGTGAAAGAGGTTAGACGTTGAAGAGAGAGAAGAGGTCGAGAGAGGATAATTGAGAGAGATGATAACTGAGGACAGGCGGCGGAGATGGAGCGGAGGAGGTCGCCGGAGAAGATGGTGGTTCAAGAGAGAAAGAGAGGGGTTCATGGTGGCGGTGTTGCTGCCGCTGCTCTAGAGAGAGAGGGGAGAGAGACTATCACACCCCGATTTCCACGTGTATTCCGGTGGGCCCGGTGGGGAGTATCGTGATGTACATTTGATATCATCATAACCAATTATAACACAGAGCAACACAGCGGAAGGCTTGGAGTAAAATAAACTATTACAAACCATAAAGTGTCCAAGAGTTCGAAACACAAATATACATCAAGGCTTATAATAAGATTCACAGGCGGATCGGAAATAAACATACACAAAAGGATAACAGACTCTACAGGCTCAACTCTAAGGTCGCAACTCCTTAATGTCAACGCCCCGCAGCTTCCGGCCTATTTCGTACTTGTACCTGTATTTTAATTGTAACATCCGTCAAAAAACGGATTTACCAAACCCGCTCCGTTTATCAACCGAACAGTCAGTCAAAAATTTCGTTGCGAATTAAATGCCCAAAATATTTTTAAACGATACGTAATCAATTATTATACGGGACTATATATTTAGTTTTTGAAAAACTGTTGAAAATCGCAAGATAAAAATGAAATGATCCAGCCGGGTTTCGAACCCGGGTCACTCGCCGAGTCACTCAGCGACTTATCTCACACACACAAACCACTGCGCCACTTGTTCTGTTTGGTAAATATTGAAATCATTTAATTGATAAAGTGACGTTACGAATTCAAAATCGGCGCCCATCAGTTCAGTCGTCGGAATCCCGGAAACCTCGCGAGTTTTTAACACCATTTTCAGTTATAACGTAAACCATTAACAAGACATCGGTTATAACCGATGTTTGAAGTCCGCGACCAAACCATAACCGCCGGAAAATTTAAATCAATGAACCCAGTCGGAAATCAGACCAAATACATCTCGATTTTCCCCTATAAATTCACCCTCAACCCATTGAAAACCTTTTCGTTCAAAACCACACTCTTTCTCGGCGAAAACTCCCTCGCCGGAACTTTTCTGTTCGTCGCCGGAAAACCGATTTCCTTATTTCTGAACCTCACTAAATCTTTTAAACTTATACCGGAGTCACCCATACCTTCTTCAAACCTTCTGGGGACTCGCTGCTGCAAGACACCTGACGCCGGAGCTTATTACTGTCGCCGGAGTTCTGCCGGAAAACAGAGGGTCCAGTCGGTATACTTCTCCGCCCAATTTCTTTTCCTTTTCACATTTATCTCACCGTAATGAACTGAAAAACACTAATAAACCGATAAAAACTTGGAACCAGTCGATTTCCGAACTCTGGTTCTATCTTGATGAAGAAGACGATGTATTTCCGTATCTTATAAGTATAATTAAAATCAGGATATTAATCGGGTTAGACACACAGTCCAGCGGTGGACTGTGTGCACATATAACGCAAAGGTCACGAGTTTGAATCCGGTTTCATACACGCTGCCTAAATAAAAATCAAATTTTTGTTTAACTGAACCGGAGTCGATACTGGTATATGTTAAGTATATTGATAACCGGAATAATAACCAAGTTAGACACACAGTCCAGCGGTGGACTGTGTGTTTGTTTATATCACTGGTCACGAGTTCGAGTCCGGTCTTCTGCACCGACTCGGACAATTATCTCTTCTTTTTAAATAAGGCAGAAAAGGAAATAACTAATTAGTATTTAAGTATAATAAAAATCGAATTATATAACATGTTGAACACACAGTCCAGCGGTGGACTGTGTGTTAGATTAAACCACAGGTCCCGGGTTCGAGACCTGTGGAGTGTATGTCCGATTCGCTTAAAACTGTTTTTAAAATAAAATGATTTTCGGTTTAAACTAATTAATAATATATATATAATTAAAATCAGATTTATAAC
The DNA here is from genome assembly GCA_947069175.1 of Scalesia atractyloides. Lineage (NCBI taxonomy): Eukaryota > Viridiplantae > Streptophyta > Magnoliopsida > Asterales > Asteraceae > Scalesia > Scalesia atractyloides. Next base: position 73,354,920 of record CAMTDV010000004.1, on the reverse strand, counting down.
GGGTTAGACACGTAGCTCAGTTGGTAGAGCTGCGTGCACGCGTACGGGAGGTCTCGGGTTCGAGCCTCACTCAGCGCACTTGTGTTCCGCATTCGAACCGGTCAACGGTCAGGTCAACGGTCAACGGGCTGGTCAACGGTCAGAAAAAAATCAATTTTTTTATTATTTTTATTTAATTATTTTAATTAAAAATCAATTAAAAATACTTAAAAATAACATTTTTAAGGTTAGAAAATAGCCTCAAACTCACAAAAATACACCCAACAATCCTACTAAAATAGATTAATAAAATCCGTTTACTTACCGAACCATAATGCGATTATTCTAGGTTAAACTCACTCGTGGTTAAAACCACTTCGCGTGCATTCAACATCATCAACCGAACGCACGCCACTGTGAGTGAATCTTACAACTCCCCCTTTTAAATTACACGTTTTGGGGTGTGTCATGTGTTATGAAAATAATTAATTTATTTATTTAAACTTGTGCCATACCACATCATGACCTAAACTTAGATTGTTTTTATTGTTGTGATTTACTTATTGCCTTTTTGTCCAGTTATAAGAAACTCATACATTAAGCCCATCAGTTCCTCGTGGGAGACGAGTTGAACAACGCGTGCTTCAAATCAAATTCATTATTGTTCATGTGTGTATCATTGAGTTTATATTGTTTGTAGTTGTGTCATTCATATTATCATGTTATGCAAATCATTCATCAGGCCCCTCAGTTCCTCGTGAGAGACGAGTTGAGCATCGCGTGCCTCTAATTGTTCCACTATTGTTCATGTGTGTTTCATTTAACATCTTATGATTGTTGATTAAGTTACATTCTATTTTTACTCATGTTTGGTTGTGCACATATTTCATAATCAATTTAAATAAATTTGTTCAAATGTTTTCCATAGGATTCACTCGCCAACATTATGTTGATCCAAAAACCTTTTTACACGTGATACAGGTGAACAGGTTGAAGCAAGGAAAACATAGGATATGCCTTAGAAGAGAACAAAGAAGTTTAGATTGTTAGTTAGATCATGTTGTAACATTTATTGTAAAATTCCATTTAATTTGTATTAATGAATATGAAACGCTTAATAAATGTCATGAGCTTTGATGATAACCCAATCATGCCCCGATCACCTTTTCCGCTGCGGGTCGGGGTGTGACATTAATCTTTGAAAATACGTCAGTTTACACTGGTAAATACATTCAACCGACTTCATTTTTAAATCCTTTTGAAAATGGTTTGGGTGCCCTTGGCACATTTTCATAAATAACTTGGGAAGTACAAATGACCTTGTATACATATTTACATGTCAAACTTTTACATATGGAGCCCGGTATAGAAACCGAGACCTAATGGACTGACACACCACTCTGAACTTTCACATAGAAAGCAGATAGCAATTACCCAGTGTATGCCTATACGCCATGCTATATTGTCGTGGCCACTAACACTTTAGTGAGCCAAGGATATCCCGGACACGGTCAAGTCCACCCCCAATGTTTTAGTTTCAGACAAAACAGATCAAAACCGAGTTATGCAAGATTTTAGTTAATTACCAATTGGATAAAACATAATCCCATACCCGACCAAGCGGTATTAATTTACCATATCCCAAGGCCGTATAGGGAAAATAACTTAAGGGTATTTACCTGAAGTTAAGTCTTCGGAAAGTCAGAACTCAGCCGCAGATCAAAGCAAGTACAGGTACAATTTACCGGAAAGCGTTCAGTCTGGAGTGATGGAAATTAATAATCAATATTAGAATGCTAACGGGTCCTTAATTAAGTCCTAGACTTGGGCCGGTTAGTCTTACGCTAAAATAAGATACGTTACAATACGCTAGATTAAGCGGTGACCGGAATAGGATGTTAGTTGGACCCGACAAGTATATATACTTATCTAATATGGGTAAACCAACAACATTCTGGATTTTGATAGAGAAATGACAAAGTTAAACCCATTTCGGTTTAAGTACGTAAATTAACCACGTAAGCTAAACCGAAAGCACATAGGCGAAACCGGGTAACCGAGAGAGTCATATACAAGTTCCATATGAATACATGTTTAAAATATGTTATTAAATCAGTAGCTTTGCAAAAGATAGGCCCGAGGTATATTTAAAACCGAATTATGCCTTACAAGGGCATTTTGGTCATCTTAATGTTTATAAAAGATGTTTAAAATGAATTTGATGACAAGGTTGTTAAAATTATATAAAAATGCTTGTTTTATGATGTTATAACAGTAGGATATCAAATATATGTGTGTTTGACGATTTTGAAATAATCTATGTCCCATAAGGGCATTTTGGTAAATTTACACATAGCTTTGAAGCCAAATTTAGGATTCTGAGTTCGGGACTTGTACTTACTGTTATTATGACGAAAATAAGTTTATAAATCAGTAGGTAACAAGCTCGGCTCACGGTTATGGCTTTAGACCATACTATGCGCCAAAAAGGCGTAAAAGTCGCTAAAATGCCGTTAGATTCATAATTTAAGTTAAACAGAACTTGAGGCGTTTTTATACATCAAAATCATGTCATATTATTCATTACATCAGTAGGTTTAAGTTTGGTTTATAAAAAAGATTGATTTAGCCATTTTCCGTAAAAGGGGTGGTTTGGTCATCTAGCGGCAATTAACGATTCTTAGATTTTTATTCAGGTCATAATCTGAATAACTATCCCAAATGGTCCTACTTATTATACCATATCAGTAAACACATTATTTTGATTACAAAGTCATGTTTAATCTTCTTAAAATGCCGAAAAGGGCTTTTTAGTCCTTTTTATGTTATAAATGCATTATTTTATAAAAACTCAGATTCTAATCAGATTCTTGGGTTTAACATAATCTAATTATATTTATAAATCAGTTTATGTCTTATAATTACATGCATGGGTGTTTAAAATCATGGTTTGCACAAAAAGGACCTTTTTGCAAAAGTTTAAAGAATTTATGGAACTTTGTATAAAACTCATATTTCTAAGGAATCGAGTGACGAAACTTTAGATGGTCATTCTAAATATAATTATGGTCTCAAAATGGTCAAAAGTCAGTAGCAAAGGTGGCTCGAAACGGGTCAGAACCAAAAGTCAACTGTTGACTTTTGGCTACAAACCGAGCCTAGGCCAAACTTGACGAGCCGAATTCGTAGACATATGTTCTAATACTTATTTTTAGGTTGCTAGTGCATCAAAATATATTTTATAACATCTAGTCATTAGTTATGATTTTTATAAAAACTGGACAGTTTGACTTTTCGGTTGACTCGTCAATTAGCTATGAATCCGTGAAAATCTGGAGATGCCCTCTTGAGGGATTAGCACCTCCATTATTATGAACATATAGGAACTTTCGTTAATCATAATGACGGAGTATACACGGATTTAGAACAAAGTCAAGGCGTAATTACGACGAGACTTTAATCTTAACTTGAAATCATAACAAATGGACTTAGCACGAATTTAACACTTACAACAGGTCCAAGTGAGTGCTAAGAACATATTGGAATGCTTGGAAGTGACCAGGAGCTCCACTAGCATGGACTTGATGAATGTTGGTGAAGAAGTGAGTTGCAACTCCAAAGATTCATCAATTTTAAGGCAAGAAATGATCTCAGACTGTTACCAGGTGTCAAGGGGCGAGAATAAGTGTCCCATAACGTGTCCACCATGCAGAGAACACAACAAAATCGTCAGGAGGTGACAGAACACGCGTCTGTCACATTTCTGTTCGCTGGCGATGCCATACGGACCGGGTGGCATATGGCTGGCGGTCCGCATGGCACCTGGTCAAACAAATTTTATTTTGACTGCCTTGCGGACCGTATGGCTATTGCCTTGCGGTCCACAAGGGATCCCAAAAACATGAAAAAAATCAATTTCTCCATATTTAGCCCCCCTTGACTTTATTTCAAGGCACATGAGGATATTAATAGGGCGTTTCAACGACTTTGATCCCTCTTGTTCGGCACACGGGCACACGAGGATTATCGGGACACGTGTCGGACTTTAATTGCACGTAAAAACACGTAGTGTTACAGAGACAGAGGCAGAGGCAGGTGTTTATAGAAAGAGACAAAAGGCTGTTTTAAAATGATCAAAATGCCCCTGAGGAAAAGAACAAAAACCAGGTTTTTTTTTTAGAAATCTGACCTGATTTGAGATTTGGACAAAAATGGTAACAAAACTGAAACCACAGGGACCCAGATACAAAAACTTTGAGATTTGGACTAAAGTGGCAAAACTGGCCAAACCACAGGGACCAAAAGCAGTTTACTCTATTTAAAAATTTTCAACTACTTATATTTATTTAACACAAAGGACTTTTTTTGGGATTTTGAAAACTAGGTTTCACCCAATTTACTTATCACATTGTTAAAACATTCATTCTGTCATCATATCACTTAAACATGAGATGATGACTGATGAGAGTAATTTTACCTTTTGTTCAGAAAAAAAAAACCATATAAGAAGAAAACAAAAAATGTAATATAGAAATTCAAAGTGGGTCCTGACAAGTTCGTCTAATGGTTAGTCACTTGGTTTCTCTCTCTAAGGTCTCAAGTTCAACTCTCACTAGCGTCACTTTGAACGACATGGTGGTGGCAATGAAGTTTAGAACTAGGTATCTCTGGAGGTCGCTAGTTCGAAATCGAGCCGAACCGGGTTTTACCGCAGTGGGCTTTCGGGCGGACGGGTTTTCCCCGTAACTAGTAGCTCGGGTATGCATCCAACTCTGATCATTATGAAGGAGAAGATACATTTGTTCGATTGAGGGCATATCATAATGCTTATCCGATGATTTAGTTGGCAGTTAAAAAAATTAAAAGGGGGGCCCTTGTGCGTATTATGTATTATTATTATTGTTATGTTAGGAGAGGGAGACATAATGAGAAGTGCAGAGGGAGTGGTGATACCAAGCGCACTACCAGCGGACAAATGGGCCCTGCCCACACTCCTGCTCTGTTTCCTCTTAGGTGACCTCTTTTCACTTCTTCAAAACAACCACCCATTTTCACAAAAACAACACAAAACAACCCCATTTCATCAACTCTCTCTTCCACTTGTACCTTAACAACCCTTTTCTGCATTCTTCTTCTTCTTCCTATGGACACAACTTTCAGGCTTGGTGGTTGTGGTGAAGATTATGGAGATGATGAAGAACTTGAGCTTGGTTTAGGGTTGAGTCTTACTTCTGGTGCTGCCAGGTTCATTTTATGACCCCTTTGATATTCATGTCATGTTATCTTTATTCTTTCACTTGTTGTAAGTAAATAAAGAACTGAACCATAACCGAAATAAACGAAAATAAAGAATGAATTGAGAAACTGATGGCTCGGTTTTACCAAATTTATAGTTTATGTTATGGTTATGTTTTTGTATTTATATAAATAATATGTTCTATGTCGGAAAATTGATTATTGGTATAATTGCTTTTCATAAATTACATGTTATTGCCGTTGTTCAACTTTACTATTTTATTTGATGTAAAAATAACAGGATTTTTTTGGTTGAAATTAGCTTGAATCCATCGAGTCCTGTGGTTAATCGAATTAACCGAATCATCTTTTCCAATAAATGAACTGACGGAAGCGTTTATAAATTATAATGTGTGTATATGGATAATCTTTTCCAATTTTGTTTGTTTATTATTTAAAGGTAAAAAAGAAAACTAAAAATTTTATAAAAACAGAAAAATGATGGATAAATTGAGAAAATCGTCCCAGAGTTAACGATACATTTTAACTGGGTTTGTGATTTGGATTTGAATTTGAATTTGAATGTAACAAACAAATCAGCCAAATCCTCATAGACGATTTTGACATTTTACTCATGAAAATATAATATTATAAGTTTGATTTTAACCCATAAAACCCTTCACTTGTATTTGTGTGTTTGGGCTGGGGTCCATCATGGTTCCTAGTTTGGGTTCGTTGCATTTATGTCCACAACATGCATTAATAGTTGCATACCTTAGAAAGGAATATTGCTTAAGGATTCTTTAAATTTGGAAAAATATTGTTCATTTACAATTGGCAAATTGGAAATAAATAATCCTAACTTTCTCAATTTTGCCGATAATAATCCCAAATCAGCTATTAGCCGATAATAATCCGAACTGGTCAATTTTTTTTGTAAAATAGTCTGCCGTTAAAATAGCTTAATGGAGTTAAGTTTTTCTGAATTACAAACCGTTGTTTTAAGGCTTTCGATCAAAACGAGGATACGGCCAAAGTTAAAAAGGTGGGATTATTTATTTTCAATTTGCCTTTAAAATTTGGGCTTGTTTTTAGATCTCTTAGTTTGGTTTCATGCATTTAATAGTAGTACCATATGCATTTATAGTTACTGATAGAGGTTCTTTAAAAAGCTTATTTGAACTGTAATTGTTCTTTATATAATATGTAATTTGTTTTAGATGATTTTTAGTTTGGTTTCATTGCATTTAAGGGTTGTACCATATGCATTATTATGTTGTACATCAAGAAAGATCACTGCTTTTGAATTTGGATTTGAAATGAGGTTAAATTTTGAATTCCTTATAATGTTTTGTGATGTTTTAAAAGCAGTCAGGTGGTGGGATGGCCACCTGTGAAGACTTATAGGATGAACAGTTTGGTAAACCAAGCGAAATTTTCCAAAAATGAAGGCGAAAAGGGAGCGGGCGGGAACGATTATTCAAAGAAAAAGAAAAATGTTAACCGCGAAAACAAAAACGATGAGACCGTCAGTAAGGAAACAGGGCATTCGGGATTTGTGAAAGTGAATATGGACGGATTGCCGATTGGAAGGAAGGTTGATTTGAATGCACATGATTGCTATGAAACTTTAGCTCATGCTCTTGAAATTATGTTCTTGAAAGCTTCTACAAGTGCCGCTTTTATCCGTAAGTGCAGTTTTTTGACGGGTCAAACGAGCTGGTTAATGGGTCAAATGGGATCGTTTTGGTAGTTGGGTCGACCTAAAACACTTCTTTTTTGATGAAGTATTTTTTATGGGCAATTTAGGAGGGTTTATGAAATAAAAAGGCACCCGGGTGACTTTTGACCCGTTTGTCCCATTTGACTCATTTTCTTTGAAGCTATTTCTTTTTCAAAACCGTTTGACCCGTTAGGGACATATTGGTTGACTCATAATAAGTGAACTTCGGAACTAATAAACAAAAATGTAGAAACACGAAAAGAGATCTTTAAACGTATATACCGATGCACTCTTATGTCGATTTAATGCAGGTACAGAAAAGCACCAACGCTCTCGCCTTTTGGATGGATCTTCTGAGTTCGTACTAACATATGAAGATAAAGAAGGAGATTGGATGCTCGTGGGTGATGTTCCGTGGAGGTACTGTGTTACATAGTCAACCTTTGACTCTAAAAAACTCGGGTTTGAGTCGTTTGACTAATATGAGCCTGAATTGACCTGAATTTATCGACTGTACATCTTGCTTACGCGTTTCTTTATGGTTTAACCAGGATGTTTTTGGGCACCGTGAAAAGGTTACGCATCATGAAAACCTCAGATACCAATGGCCTTGGTACGGTTGACCCGTTTAAGTTTGACCAGTTTGACTTTTTGTTTCCGTTTGACCTGTTAGAAATAAAACATATCCGTTTCTATATGCAGCTCCGAGACACCAGGAAAAGAACCAAAGGCTGAAAAACAAGCATATCGAGTTAAAAAGATGAAAAACACTTTAAAGAACTATTATGACAGACTAGAAAGTTTGAAGCTTTTGTTTGATAATATCCTGGCTACTCACTATATATGTTTTCTCTTTTTGGTTCACCCACTGGTTTTTTTTCGGTTCTTTTTGTCCATTCGATTCTTTTTCTGTTTTTTCGCTGCTATAGTTCTATACCCAACTTGAATGGTTTGATGATGTTACTTACAAGCTCCGTAAGCGCGTATTAATTTCAATCGGTTATCGTCTTTCTTATTTGTGATCTTGTTTGTAAACTATTGTTCCTATTTGTGATCTTGTTTGTAAACTATTGTTGTATGTTCAAAAATCTATCTGTGTGACTATATTGGTTTTGCAAAATCATAGAATTGAAAGGGTGAAAAGGGTCAAATTATGTTGACTTATTTTGACTTTTTCCCCGGTCTGTCTGACTCACTCACTCATTTTGCCGACTTACTAGTACATCAATAATTCTACACAAGGCTGCAAACGAACCGAATGAACAAGAACAAGACCTTGTCCGTATTCGTTTGTTAAGGAAATTTATGTGTTCACGAACTGTTCATGAATACTTACTGAACGAGATTTTTTGTTTGTGTTCATTCGTAAAGGAAATGAACGTGTTTGTGTTCATGTTCTTTTGTTAATTTTAGATAACAAACGCAAACGAGCGTTCATGAACACAAACTAATGTTCATTAACACAATAACACAAACGAACACAAAAACGTTACTTGGACATAATATATAATACACTGATACTTATTAAGTATTTTATTATTAGAACTTCGAAGTATTTAAATAAAATATAATAATTAAAAACATTAATGAACTATCGAACACAAATGAAAATAAACAAACACGTTACCCAACGTTCACAAACATAAATGAACGAACGCGGTCGTTATTTCATGTTTGTTCATTTAACTAAACGAACAAACACAAACGAACCTCCTGCCAAACGATTCACGAATTGGTCGTTGAACGTTAATCCGTTTGCTGCCCTAATTCTACATTCCAAACGTAAATCAAGTAATCAACTAATTAAAAACAGACAATAATGATGACTTGAAAATATGAAAAGCCATTGCACATAGATGCAAACCTCATGGATGTTTATTTCATAAATCATGATGTGCAACGAACATAAAACGATGGTATTTTAGATGTAAACACGCGGTAAGTCCCATACAACAAGGTTATGCCTCATAACTAACAGAAACCGTAACGAAATCAATGCATAAAGTCTCTTGGATCGGTTACAAAACCAGTCAAAGCCGAAGCTGCGGCAGTGTAAGGAGAAGCTAGATAGATTTGACCATCTTTGTGGCCCATACGACCCGGGAAGTTCCTGTTTGTGGTCGAGACGCACACCTGCCATCATTAACAATGTTAATAACGGGATTAACGATTGCTGCACTGTAGAGTTAAAAACACACTGACCTGAGGTTCGTTAATGCGAGCATAAGTATCTTTAGGACCACCTAAACAGGCACCACAATTAGGGCTAGTAGGTGTATCACATCCCGCAGCTTCGAATATCTGAGAACAAGTCTTTCCACCAGCACCGGGCACCGGGAGGGTATAAAGGTCCATCCATACCTACCAAATTTTACGTTGTATTATACGCTTTGTAAACTTTTTCGTCCCTGAGGTTTGGCCAGTTTTGCGACTTTCATCCAAAGGTTTGTTTTTTCGCACCTGGATCCAAAAGGTTTGAAATCTTGCCATTTTTACCTGACTCTTTAACTCCATCCATTTTTCTCCGTTGAGCCAGGAGTGTTACTGTCTTTTTAGACATTTTTTATTAAACTAAAAACACCATAAGAAATAAAGTCAACAGAGGTGGATCTTTATTCCTTATAATGTTTTTAGTTTAATTTTAAAAAAATGTCTAAAAAGACGGTAATACCTCTGACTTAACGGAGAAAAATGAATAGAGTTAACGAGTCGGATGAAAATGGCAAGATTTCAAACTTTTTGTATCCGGATGTGGAAAAACAAACCTTTGGACAAAAGTAGCAAAACTGGCCAAACCTCAAGAATGAAAATGGCATTTACTCTAAAAATAATTAACGAACTTGTAGTGGTTAGCATTAGCCTACAAACCTTTTGAGTAGCGGGAACAAGAAAAGTTGGTACTTTGACCTTTTCGCCCTGCAAGTTGAATTGACGGTTATATAAAGTGAGACCCGTGAATACGAAAAAAAGAGGTTATAATGGTAAAATCGAAGGGAACATAAAATAAGCAGCAAGTTGTTATGACTTATAAAATCTTACTGAAGCTAGAAAAACTTTGGCGGCAGCTAGAAAATCTTCGGTTTTGCCACCGGTACAAGATCCGATATACACTCTGTCGATTTTGACGTCTTTGCATTCCCTTGCTGTAGCCCGATTATCAGGAGAATGAGGCTGTAACATGAAACAACTAACATCTTTATTACATGAATCTCAAAATTTCAAGTATATATGTACACCTTAGTGCCTTACTATTGTTTCTTAAAACTAGAGGTTGAGTAGTGGGCCCAAACAGGCCCAGTTAGTACTGGTAGGATGGGCCAGCCGAATAAGGTTGAGTGGTTGACCACAAAAATTGTTTGTCCTTTTTAAACTATGATACGAAATTAAGACTTTAATTATAGAGTAAACTACACGGATGGTTCATGTGGTTTAACAAAACTTTGGATTTGGTCCCTGGTTTTTGAAAAGTACATGGATGGTCCCTGTGGTTTGCACTTTGTAACGCATTTAGTCCCTAGCTTTTTCCAAACGTACATGGATGGTCCCTGTGGTTTGCACTTTATAACGCATTTAGTCCATAACTTGGACCTGCTAAAACCTTTAGATTTGTTGGCTGGGGACTAAATGCGTTACAAAGTACAAACCACAGGGACCATCCTTGTACTTTTAGAAAGCTAGGGACCAAATCCAAGATTTTGGTAAACCACAGGGACCATTCGTGTACTTTACTCTTAATTATATGACGAAAGCAACGTCATTATATTTTTAATCCACGTTTTTAAATAGAGTTAATTACTGTTTTCGTCCCTGTGGTTTGTCAAAAATCACTATTTCAGTCCATTAGTTTAAAAATTGTGATTTCAGTCCCTGTGGTTTCACTTTCGTAACCATTTAGTCCACCTCGTAACCGTTTCAATCCCTGTACTTACATAATAAATGGGTTGAAGTGGTTACGAAAGTGAAACCACAGGGACTGAAATGGTTACGAAAGTGAAACCACAGGGACTGAAATCACAATTTTTAAACTAATGGACTGAAATAGTGATTTTTGACAAACCACAGGGACGAAAACAGTAATTAACTCTTTTAAATAAGACTATTTGGGAATTTGGGAATATTGTAAACCGTTTGAACCGTTCCCCTTTTGTATAAATCTATTGACTTAACATCGAGATAAACACAAACCCATATCGACACATCCAAAAGTAAATTAGTGAAAATTGCAACTTTTACTGAAAACTGCAAAGTCTGATGGAAAGTAAAATATCAAACCTTTGCCACTAGGGGCTCCAGTTTGGAGACATCGATTCTATACTCGGCAAGAAACCTGAAATGCAAAAAAATATATATATAATATATGTGGACACAAAATGTGAACTTACAAGTTTCTTATTATGTAATCAGCGTGCATATTAATAGTGAAGTTCTTGCAAGTTAAATCAAGACAAGGGCAAAAATGGAAATAGAATCACCTTGCTTGATCATCACTGTAGACCGGTTCATAAGGCACAGATGTTTTGTCCTGCAGGATACGTAATTCTTAATACAAGAAGTTTAAACTATATTTAAGTGCCTATGTTATAAGTTTATAAAAACGGATCGTTTATTGATTGTATACTTGTACCACACGCACTTTAACGTTGATTTTGAAAAGCAATTTATTTCTATAATAGAAAATTGAACGGACCTCAAGGTATTTATACGTAGTAGCATCAGCTGGAACAATGCCGTTCTTCCCCCCAGCTTCGACAACCATGTTGCATAACGTCATTCTTTCTTCCATCTATGCAACACAAATGAAAGCATACGTGTAACTTTTTAAAAACTTAAGTTGCTTGCTTTAGAAGGAACAAAGAAGAAAAAAAACTTACCGTAAGACTTTCAATGGTCGTACCAACAAACTCCATTGCTTTATAAGTTGCACCAGATACAGATATTTCACCAATTATCTATAACGTGAAAATAATTAGTGAAACGCAGACTTAAATCTAAGATATTTTCAAACAAAAAACTAAACCATAATCGGCCAACAACGTACAGAAGAGTGTTTTAAAGATTACTCGTTTTATGGATAATAACAGGGATGGTCAAAGTCAAACTTACTTGTAAGATCAAATCCTTTGCAAGCAGATAATCAGGCATTTCTCCATCCAATACAAATCTTAAGGTTGGAGGAACCTGTAAATCGAGAAGATAAATAGATATTATACAATATAAAGGCTACAAGAAATAACTAGAAGCAATAATTATTGTAATAAATATGTTTTTTTGCAAACCTTGAGCAAAGCTTTTCCGGTCCCTAACACAAAACCGGCATCCGTGTTTCCAATTCCAGTAGCAAATTGGCCAAATGCTCCAGCAGTACAGGTGTGGGAATCCGTACCAAGCAAGACCTAAAAGTAAAGTTATTTGCAGAGAATCAATTGCAAGATTTGTATACATTGAGCATAAACAGGTGGCTATTTCGACCCATTTACTTATTATTGGGTTGATTCATATTAGGTTTTTATCTCAACGGGTAAAAAAGAAAGCTAAATGGAAAAACGAGCTCAACATGTCAAAACTCTCCCAAAGTGTATAGTTGATGCATATAACCTCCTAAATCATTTTATTAAAAAAAGTTACTAGACAAATAGGGCTCAAACTAAAATATTGAAAAATATATATTTAGTTCTATATATTTTAACATTTTGCTTTACAAAACTAATCTTTGACTTATTATTTTTATTTCTTTTATTATTTATTTATGTGACTTTTATCTATTACTGGAACTATTAATTATTTCTTTTATTATTTATTTATGTGACTTTTATCTATTACGGGAACTATTAAGCTTTCTTCTTCAAACCATTCACGTGTTCTTGAAGATATTCGAGTATTCTTCAAGATATTCAAAGTGTCATGACTATCCTCCACCAAGTCCAATTAACCACTTCTGAATATTCAGCGTTTAGAAATTGACCAGTTGACCACATTACCGGTCAACAACCATGCATATTAAAACAAAATTCAAAAGTTTAATGCTCATGTTGACGATACAAAAGTTGGGTCATATTGCACATTATAGAAAGTCAGTTGTTATGGTGCACAGCTTAAACTCAGGAAAATGTTGCTTCATACTCATATTTACATACTAATTGTTCATAATTGAGTATTACTTTAAAAAATGATTTCAGACCAATCCGACCCGTCCATTTTGTCCATAAAGTATTACCTCTCCGGGCCTGCAATGGCCTTCTTGTGCAAGAGCAACATGGCATACACCTTTGTAATCAGGATTAGCCTAGAAAAAAATATATGATCAATTTTTTTGTAAACATCCACAAAACATGGGATTATAAATTATAAATTGTATAATATAAAATCAAGATTCGAAAAAGCATAAAGACGATACCTTGAAGTTGCTAAGATCTTTGATATCGTAAAAATATTTGATCCCCTGCTCATGTGAGAAGTCCCTCAAGATATCGACATTTCTATTTGCTCTTTCATCAGCTGTGAAAATATAGTGATCGGGTATGATGACAACCTTTTCACGGTCCCAAACCTAAAACAATAACCACATAACTCATGTATGATCACATAATTCATACCATGCATCGAAAGTAACCATTTGAAAAACAACAATATTATATATCAATGACAATATGAATTTAATATGGTACCTTGGCATCATCCCCAAATTCTTTCTTGAAAATTCCAATGGAACCGGGGCCACAAACATCATGTGTCATCAAGACATCAACATTGATCCACACATTCTCGCCTGGGCTCAACTGGGATTTCTCAGAAGCCCTGGAAAATATTTTCTCGGTCATCGTCATCGCGGTCTTTACCTAAAAGAACCAAACCCCAAGTAGTTTGCATCAAGTTCTCGACTTTTCAAGTTCAATACAACAAAATATACAAGAAAATCATTCTAGGTCATCGCCATCGCAGTCTTTACCTAAAAGAGCCAAACCCTAATTAGTTTGCATCAAGTTCTCAACTTTTTATATTCAAGACAACAATATACACAAGAAAATCATTTGATAACCAAAACCATACTCAAAGTTAACTTTCTTCAAGTTCTCACATTTTTTTAATCTGAAAACATCTTCAGAAAAAAAAAATAATAATAATAATAAGAGTAAATTGCACAAAACATCCTTTATGTTTCCTCAAACTTGCAGGTTCCAGCCTTAATGTTTAAAAGTTGCTAAAAACAGCCTTTATGTTTATTTTTGTTTCGGGTTCAATCCTTTACAGCTAACTACGTTATTTTCTTCATTAAGTTCCCTCACATGCATAACATGTGAGGGTATATTCGTCATTTTGGTTGATCTTCCACCCACGTCAATTGTAAGAAAAAAGAATATTTAAGGTTTAACCTATTTTAAACAAAGTTTGGTAAAACGTACGCGACTACAGAGGAGCACGATTACCGTTTGATAGTGTTTAAGTCTAACTTCGGCGTCCTAAGCGTCACCAGTTGCTGGATCCGACTACTGAACACGGTGTTACGAAGTTCTCTGATTTGACGGCATCGGAGTTCCGTGAGAGGTATCTAGGGTTGAAGAGTCGTTTGTCATTTCCGTCTGATGCGAATAAGGCGCCGATTCTTCCAACTGATGATAATCGTTGGATCCGACTACTGAACACGGTGTTACGAAGTTCTCTGATTTGACGGCATCGGAGTTCCGTGAGAGGTGTCTAGGGTTGAAGAGTCGTTTGTCGTTTCCGTCTGATGCGAATAAGGCGCGATTCTTCCAACTGATGATAATCCTGAAGAGTTTGATTGGCATGATCAAAATCTGTGTTAATCTTTACAGCTTAGTGGGCTAGCTTAACAAGATTCCTATCTTAATTCCGGGTTCGCCGGAATCCGGCGAAGTCGCCGGAGAAGAAGACCGGAATAGAGGGTGTTTAGTTTTTAAAAGTTTGGTTTTATTGCACATTAGTCCATGCGGTTAGAATTTTTTTAAAATAGATTAAACCTTAAATATTCTTTTTTCTTACAATTTACGTGGGTGGAAGATCAACCAAAATGACGAATATACCCTCACATGTTATGCATGTGAGGGAACTTAACTGAAGAAAATAACGTGGTTAGCTGTAAAGGATTGAACCCGCAACAAAAATAAACTTAAAGGCTGTTTTTAGCAACTTTTAAACATTAAGGCTGGAACCTGCAAATTTGAGAAAACATAAAGGATGTTTTGAGCAATTTACTCTAATAATAACAATAATAATAATAATAGTAATAATAATAAAGGCCCATAACTCACACTATGAGTGTTCGATGTGAAAATAGTAACTTCATAAAAACAAAACTGATCAATGCAGATGAATGTAAAAATGACCTAACTAACCCTAACTTCAACCAGATGGTGTTAACTGCTAAAGCATCAATTAACAGCAAAACTGAAGCAAGTTTCTTAAGTTATCAAACTAATGGTGTTAAACCTTCAATCATCAGCTACAATCTTTGTCAATTTAATAATTTCAAAAGTAAAAAAACATGCATGAATTTAAAACAGATAAAGAAAAAACCCCAACTGAGCCAGTGGCAGATGGTTTCCGTTCAGATTGCTGAGGAGTCATCACGGATACGATCTTGGTGGATACTTTTTTGTGGGAAATCTTGATTGAGCTTGAAGGGTGTGCGAAGAACGGAGACACAGCCGCATCTTTCTGAAAAAGAAATGAAATGTTATCAGAAACCCACAAAATGAAACAAATCAAGAAAATGAAAAGATGATAAAGATTGAAAATTGATGGTGTTTGTTTACCTGGCCGAGGAAGGGGGAGGAGATTGCAGATGAAGCCGCGGCCGCCATTGATGGGTTGTGGTTGTGGTTGATGATATGTGTGGAAACAGGTAGCTGGCTATATGTCAAAAGGAAGGTGTGGCTAGTGGCTGCCACGAGGTTTCGACACCACGTTTAGATTAGTGGGTCCGATGGATGTAGGCAAAATCAAATCAAGTCTTTTTTTCTTATAGCTGCGTAATTTTTTATTTGAGAAAAGTGCCCGGATCCATGTGGTTTGCTCTGATTTCACGTTTTTTCCCTATATTTTCAAAATTACAGCAATAGTCCCTAGCTTTACAAATTCATTCTCGGATGGTCCCTGACGTAAATGGAGTTAGTTTTCTCAGTTAAGTGGATATGAAATTACAAAAATGCCTTTAATATAAAACAAAATAATTAAGGTGAGGCCTTTTAAATATATATTTTTCAGTTAGTTATATTTAATATAGAAACACACTTACAGCCCCTTTCTCTCTCTCTTATACTAACACACATTCAATCTCTTTCTAAAATCATCACCACCATCAGTGTACCTCCATCGTCGCCACCATCACTCTACCTTCCACCGCTATTACCACCACCTCCTATCTCTATTTCTCCTTCTAAACCAAACTCCACACAACCATATCACCCACCACCACCACATCAACATCATCCCCATCACCACCAGTAAAACTTAGAATCCCAAATCAGTAACGACTCGTCGCCGGAATCATCAACGTAACTCGGTTGTTGTTTGAAAAGCGTTAGTGATGTAAATCGGCTGATGTCATCGGTCGGTGGCAAAAGTTCACCGGCATGGTTCCCGGTAAGACGACGGAGAGGCTAAAAAGCTCACTACGAGGTGCTGGTTCATGATTTGTTACGAATTAATTTTAACCAACCAAAGAGTAATAGATCTAAACAATAATTATGAAGGAGCAAAGTGAAGGATAAAAAACAATACGATGTTTAGAGGCAGAATCGCATCTAGAATGCTGAAAACACTTTTGATTTTTTCGTCAACCTCTTACACCAATATACCTTCACCTCAATGGCCATTTGCAACAAATCTGCGACAACAAAAAAATACAATGAAACCCCATAAAGTTTGATGATTATTTGGGGGAAAACATGGACGAATATGAAACAGAAATTGGGATTACGAAATCTTAAACAAGTTTTTTTATTTGAAGATGGCCGTTGTTGGGGTGTGGGTGGTGGAGGTGGGTGTGGGTGGATGTAGTGGAGTGGGTGTCGATGGTAGAGGAGGGTGAAGGTGGGTGATGGCGGTGGGTGGTTGACGGACTTAGGGACTTGAGCATAATTTATTTTGTTTTATATTAAGGGCGTTTTGTAATTTCACATCCACTTAACTGCGAAAACTAACCCCATCCACGCTAGGAACCATCTGAGAACGAATTTGCCAAAGTTGGGGACTATAGCAGTAATTTTGTAAATGTGGGGACTAAAGGTGAAATCGGAGCAAACCACAAGAACTAATCGGGCACTTTTCTCTTTTTATTTCTTTTTTCTACATGTGACAGTTGAACCTTGAAACCCAAAGAAATTCAAGTGTAAACTCACTTTTCTTGGGGTAATGTTCAAAGTCGACTTCTTGACCCTCAGATGCACAGGAACCGAGTGGAATTGTAAACTCTGGTCCCCCGTCAGGTTTGAGTCCGGGATTAAAGCCCAGATTCGTCCCTTCACCCAAATGTACGTCAAAAATGGCCCCAGCAGGAATCGAACCTATGTCTACACAAGGGGAGGGCATGCCTCTTACCACTGAACTAAATTCTCATGACCGAATCTTCAAAATTTTAATCTTTAATTCTACTATACACTATTTGTGAGACCAAGCAGTGAGGAGTGTAGAATGGTGGCGTTGAGGCTTGCATCACGCATTCACACTGGCCCGTGTCATGGTGTGGTGGTGTCGTGGATGGGAGGGCAGGGAATTTTTCACCGGCATGGAGGGGAGTGGATATGTGACATGGTGGCTCTTGATTGGTGGTGCCAACTAGCCGTTGAACGACTATAATATTAAAAAACATAAAAATTTATTTTTCAAAAATTCCTATATATTAAACCATTTGATGTGCTAAAAGTAGTCTATTTAATTATTAACTAAATTAACCTAACCTATACCCTAAGTTATACTCTAGACCCTTTAAAACTCGACTAAACTACTAACCGACAAGTGAACCGATTGACTCTAGTAAAGCTAAGTAAGTCCGGAAATTGAACTCACTAGACTCTTTAAATTACGTACAATAGACTCACTAGACCTAAAGACTAACATGACTAATTGTTTGCATGTTTTAAGGTGGGTTCTAAATTTTTTATTGCAATTAAATTAAATACTAACTGGACAAACGAATAGAGACGCAACTAGACTTTGAAGTTTTATCAGATGATGGTGAAATAACTACCTAGACTGGAATCCTGATCAACTCGGAATTGATTTATACTGGCGTGACTAAACTATGGAACTAGGATCTTGAGATACTAAACTCACTAAGTGACTGAACAGGACCCGACCCTTCTCAAGAAGACACCTATAGAAATCCAGCGAGATGTTAAAGTATTGGTCTTTATATGGATTTCCTTACTGATTTCCAATTTATGTTAACTAAGTACCTTAATATGATAGTTACCCTCACGGTACAATAATATAAGGTAACTATAGTAAACTAGCTTGACTCGGTTAGCAAGAGTTGCAAGGTTAACTAAATCAGTCTTTTCTCAAAGATCCTAGCTTTAGCGATCTAACAACCTAGACAAACTGATAATCCCTCACCTTGCGAATTTTAAGATTATTAAACCACCTAGACCTACTCGTTTCACGAAATTACTTCTTACGATACCGGAAAGAGATATGAACACAAATGCAAATAATCTAACATGAACCTATTACATGAAAAACATTCATCAAGACACGTGTGAAAGCAATAAACGTGAAATAAAAGAAGTAAAGATAGTCAAACACACCAAGATAGTGTTGCCAAGTTCTTTACTTCATTAACAAACCACAGATTATAGTCACGACCAATAAAAATCCAAACTTTGTCAATTATTCATCGTGATCTAGGTAGTATAGAGAAATTAGCCAACAATCATCATATAAACAAGAACAAGAATCAAGTAGGAAGTGCAAAACATGATCAAAATCAACGAAAGTAGAAGAACAAGAAAACCCGATTGATATTCACGAGCCAACTTGATCCCCAACATTCGAATCTTCAACCGGTGCTTCAAAACCTTCAACTTTAGCTCTAATGTATCCAAATTTGGTCCAAGTGCTTCTAGATTCGTAGGGTTATTGTTTCTCTAAGTTTATGATGATTTTATACTTATCCTCAACTCAAAACCCTCAAACTGGACGAATCTTTCAGCGAAAAAGGGCTCCCCGGGTTGCGCCGGGAGCGTGTGTATGACAACCGGCAACTTCTGGTTAATACTTTAACCTAACCACGGTCAATTTAGGCACACATTTAAAGCACTGCATTTAACTAGGATTAGTTAAATAAGTCTACTTTGGTAGTTCGGGGAATTACCGGAACTCACACTTGATAACTCTCGAGCGTTAGTGACTAATGCAAATAATAATTATAATCGGATGATTTTTATTTACGAAACTGCACGTTGCACGATAAATACGTGAATTATGTGTTTTAAATGTAAATTACATGCTATTATGTGCTTTATGTGTGTAACAACCCGATCTTTCGGATTGTTATCCGGATTCCGTTACTGCCGTTAATTCCGTTTATTTTCCGTTTAAAACCCGTTTGTACTCTGAGATTTATTATAATGGTTTACAATTATTTTAAAATGCATATTACATCGCTTAATTATCGCATTTCAATCGCTTAATACTCGCAACTCTCAACGCAAACTCAAATCGCGGTTAATTATGTTATATTATGTTACTTATTTGTTATGTGTGCTTTATAATTTATGGATTATACTCGCTATCGTAACGCTCTCGCTTACACACATCGCTAAACGCATTTATTTTATTAACGCAATGCTTAACGCTTCGCTAAAACGCTTAACATAACTATCTAATACGAACCGAATCGCCAAACGGGCACCTGGTCAAATAACGAACAGAACTTAGCCACCAGGCCAAGTTCGGCCTGTAACATTCGTCGAAAAACGGGTTTCCAAACCCGCTTCGTTTATTAATCAAATACTCAGTTATAATTTTTCGTTGCGTATTTATTGCTCAGATGAATTTTAAACCATACATAATTAATATATATATTAGAATTTTAAAACATAATTATTAAATAAGAAAAAAATAGTGAATTAAAAAAATATGGAGACGCCGGGTTTCGAACCCGGGTCACCCACAAACCCAAACACACAACACACCGCTCCGCCACACACTGTTTTTGTGATAAACACTAACCCAAATAACATATATAATAAAACTGAAAGTCAAATCCGGTAATCAACGCGCCAGCACTCGCAATCACCGGAAATTGCGGCAATCCGCGATTTTGGCCATATTCCTTTTGACTGAACCGCACAAATTGATGTCGACGTCGGTTATAACCGTTGCCAGCAATCAATTTCAGTCATAACCGACGGAAAGCTTCAATCGCGAACCTTGACCCAATTCAAACCCAATTCAGTCTATTTCCACTATAAATACCCACTTGAACACTCTGAAAATCCTTTCGCTCAGAACCAGGATCGTTTCCGAAGCTTTATTCATCCCAAAACACGTCGCCAGAGATTTTTGTATTCGCCGGACTTTCACCGGAAAAACGAGGCTTTACTCCTAATCGGTATAATCCTCAACTCTTTTTCTTATAATCCATTATTCGGCATGTATTAACCTCAATCGTTCAACCAGAATCGTTCTCAGACAACGTTGCCGGAAATCACCGCACTCACCGGAAAAACACCGAAAAACCAGAGCCTCACTGTCGATCGGTATAATCATTTAAACCCTCTTGATATCTCTTGTTTAGGAACTTAATTGCACAACACAATGATCAAAACTGTTAAACAATTCACTCAGCCGGAAGTCACCAATCAGAGCCGACGACTCTTGCCGTAAATCTAAGAAAACATTCTGTTTTGGTACATTTTAATCCGTAAACTTCTTTATCTATTTCATTCCAACCAATTATAAGTTTTGATGACCGATTTAAACAGAACAGTCGGACTTCACTGTTCTGTGTTTTTGTAAACGAAGAAGATGAAGTCGAGTATATGTATAAATATAACTAAAACTGGATATTCGAACGGGTTAGACACACAGTCCAGCGGTGGACTGTGTGCACAAACAATACACACGTCCCGGGTTCGAATCGCACACGTTACCGACTTTCAGAAATAAAACCAACATTTTTAAAACTTAATCAGATCAAGTCACAGAATGTTTATAAGAGTAATATAATCCATAAATTAAACAGATTAGACACACAGCCCAACTGGTTGGGCTGTGCGCACTCGAACCGAAGGACCCGAGTTCGACTCCGGGTCCCTGCAACCGGTTCGGCCATATAAATCATTTTTAATAAAAAACCAAATAAGTTTAAAATTAATTAGTATATAAATATAATTAAAACAGAGAATATTTCGGGTTAGACAAGTAGCTCAGTTGGTAGAGCTGCGTGCACGTATACGAGAGGTCCCGAGTTCGAACCTCACTCAGCGCATATAAAAAAACACAGTCCGGCCGGTCAACGGTCAAAAAAAAGTCAATTTTTTTATTTCTTTTTATTTATTTAATCAATTAGAAAATTATTTAAAAATACTTAAAAATAAGATTATTCCGGTTAGAAAATTTCCTTAAACTCACAAAAATAAATCTAAAAATCCCATTTAAGAGCACTAATTAAAAATATTAATCTCAACCAAAATTTATTTATTTATCGAATCATTTTGTTATTATCTAGGTTAGTTCTTCCCTCGTCAATCGAATCGTAAATTCGTGCGCCTTCATCATCATCAAAGAACGCACCCATTGTGAGTGAATCTCTATCAATTCCCCGTTTTAATCATATTTTGGGGTGTATCATGTGTCGTATAATTCTTTTATTATATATATAAAACTTGTGCATACATCATATCCGTAACCAAATGTGTATCAAATGTGTATCAATTGTTGTGTGGATTATATGTAGATTGGATTTATCATTTCAGTGCACGCATTTCATTAGGCCCATCAGTTCCCCGTGGGAGATGGGGTTGAGCATCAGGTGCCTCATAAGATCGGCTCTGTTTGATTGAGCCTTGATCTCACATTCATCATCATTCATATCATATACTCATTCAAAGTGGTTTGTGTTTGTTTATTTATATATGTTTGCTCACATGTGATTATTGCACAAATTTTCCATATTAAATAAAACAAGAAATTAATAACAATGTTTTATCAAGGTTCACTCGCCAACTTTTGTTGACCCAAAATATCCCCCGTTTTACACATGATACAGGTGATCCAGCTGAGACAAGAAACACATAGGAAGGCCTAGAAGAATAACCCAGTTTAAGCTTTGGATTATTTACATAGTTTCATTTCCTTGTAATTGTATGAATTTTGATTTGAATATTTAAGTTGTAATTTGAATTTAATAAATATGAAACATTTTAGTAAACATCATGAGCTTTGGTGATAACCCAATTATGCCCCGACTCTTATTCCACTGCGGGTCGGGGTGTGACACGGCCGAACTTGGGTACCCCAAGTTCGCCCGAACTTGACCAGGGGTGCACAAACAAAAGATTTCCCCCAAACTTGACCAAACTAGGTAAGACAGGCCAAGTTCGGCCGAACTTGCGACAAGTTCGCCCGAACTTGATGTCCGCCCACTTGATTTCTCCTCACTTATAAATACCCATCACCTCCATTCGTGCTCCCCTTGCTGCTAACTTCGCTCCAGAGCTCCCAAAACTGAAAACCCTTGTTTTCCAAGTAAGATTCAACCTGTTTTCATGCAAACAACAATGTTTTACAATGATTTTGCACAAGGATTACCTTCGTTTTCATCAAAACTCTTCTGTTTATGAAAATCTTCATCTTTTTCTACAAAACTTCTTCTTTTCACTTAGAACTACACTAAACGAGTGCATTTGGGCTAAGCTTTGGCTCCCAAGACAGAAATCTTGATGATTTCGACTCACCAAGTGTTAGATCTGATAAAAACCTTTTAGAACATTGATTTTACACAAATACGGACTAAGTGACGTATGTTTCGTTCACTATGAAGTGGAGCGAGGCGTTGTCAAGCAAGATCTCAGATCCGGAAGCACAAGGATGATATCGTCACTTTGCACAAACTGGACTAACCCGTACGAACCGACAAGTTCGCCTGGATTAGCCTGAGTTTCTGTAAAATGGCTAAAACTCGCTACAAAAGACCTCTCCAGCCTATGTTTTGCTCAGTAGCTCAAGGTTGGAGGGATGGACACTCGATTTCCTCAGTAAACGACGCGAAAACGTACAATTTGATGACCAAAACAACCAAGTTCGCTCCAATAAGATCAAGTTCGCTCGAAGTTGTCACATATTTGTGACCAACTTCGCCCGAACTTGCCCAAAACTCAAGCAATTCAATCAAGTTCACCCGAACTTGTCCAATTCTCAAGAGAATCAGCCAAGTTCGCCCGAACTTGTTCCAATATTCAAGAAAACAAGGCAAGTTCGCCCGAACTTGTCCCGTTTCCCAGGAAACCAGACAAGCTTGCCCGAACTTGTATTTTATGTAAGACAAATTGTCAAGTTCACCCGAACTTGTACTAATTCCAAGGAATTGGTACAACTTCGCCCGAGCTTATCCTCTGCCCCTTCACTTTTCGACCGTTTCAGCACTTCGGAAGATTGATGCACTTCTGTTTGCGTTTACAGGCTGAACCGGCGCTCCCTTCAATCCACAGCAGTTCCGTCTCACTTCGTACGCACCGACTGTGAGTATACTTGAACCCTTTTCGCTTTAAACACACTTTTGGGTGTTACATACGTCTCTATATCAAAAACACGCTATACACAACGCTAAACTCTTTTAACGCTAACCGCTCTCGCATGTTATATGTGATCGCTGAATGTTTGTTTGCTATGTGTGAATAGTGAGGACTTGCAGACCACCCTTAGCAACGATAGTACTATAGTTTGGACTCAGCACCCGATTGGTTTGGGGGTTGTTAAGGCTTGCATACTTACTTTACGTGCGTGTTCGCTGTTGTGAACACGCATCGCGTATACTCACATCGCATCCGTGCTGGTTAGCTTGTATCATTATTGTTAGCTTACTTAGATTCATTTTCTCTACGTATTGCATGCTGGTTATGCGTAAACGCTTTATCTCTATTTATATGTTATTAAAACTGTATGCTCACCTTTACTTTATTATATTGACTTGTATTTTAACGTATGTAATAGGTTGAGGATGTTATCGCTGCAAAAGGGACTTAGGACTTTTGCTTTGGAAACTTGTAATAAAGTAGTTTTAGACTTGAAATTGTTTGAGAATATTCGAATTCATGATGATTATGAAATGATTTTATGTTGATTGTATGGGAAATTGACGCATAAATATTGTCATTTAAAAAAGTCGTTATGGATTCTCTCGGACAATCTGAACCGCTTAGTGCCACGCCCCGATGATTCCGCCATCGGTTGGGGTGTGACAATGTGAAAGTTATATAGTTAGGGGTGTTTAGAGCATTTGTGAAACTCTAATGAAACTTCTGCATAACCCTAAAACCTTTCATAATCTCACACCCATTATACGACAGTTTATCTGATCATCCTCTAATCATTTTGGCTTTACAACAATTCTCCATCCTCAATCTTGATTATTCCAATCCTCTTAGAACAATCACTTGATTGAATCAAAGGTATGTGTTCATGTTTATATTGATAGATTGCTCTTTTGATTTCATGCAAGTCCTATATGTCCAAACTTGTAGTATGTGGTTTAGTTGATCATGGTGATTGGGTATGTGATTGTTTGTGAATGAATGCTAATCGTTGCCTGATATTAGGATGCACTTGATATGCTAGAATTATTAAACTATTGTTTGATTCATAGCAATGTTGGTTATTGAGATTAGGGTTTGGTCGATCATCTGTAACTGTTACATTGAACTATGATCTTGGTTGGTATTGTGCAACTGTTAACTGATTCAGGCTTTGTGAAGTCACAAAGTCCGGGGTTGATAAGTTCGGGTTTGATAGATTGTATGTGTTCCGAATTCTTAAGGATTTCCGAGTTTAAACGCATGAATCCGAGTTTGCCATGGAATCGTAGTCATGTTAAAATCCGGTTTTAAGAGCATTAAATAATTAGAAATTACTCACGTGTTAACCACAATTGCAAGTATACGATCCATTTAAACCCAACACCAGTTCTAAGCCCTTTATCACGTTTGTTTAAGCTTAAGTTCGTTAGTCAACCTATGGTCTCACACTAAAAAGTTGCAGCTTCACCTAATCTCGCCTCAAGCTTATGAAACAAAAAGAACAGTCACTGGACTATTTCCTAACCGTTTTATGTCAAAACCAAGAGAATTAACATCAATTTTTTTTCCTTTCTTATTTTTCACATGAGCACATAATTAAACCTTAACCAGAGGTTGTCCAAACCAGAGTCACCATCCCTAGTAACGACAACATGAGCTTCATCTTTTCATATATTATCTAACTTAACCTAGATGAAATCTAAATCAGAGTCACCATCCCCAATAAAGATTACATAGGCCTCGTCATATTTATAGCTCATTTCATGATCAAAAATTCTAAAAGTTTTAACTTACAATAGCATTTCTTATACTATTTTTTTGCGATTTCAGTTTCCCTACTTCTCCTAGATGAGAACCCACTGGCATCCTAACATTATTAGGTATGTTTAGCTCAAAGGAAACCTGTCACTGGCTGGCCTACCCACATATTCTAAATTAGGCACCTTTTCAACTATTTATCATCTCTTATTATTATTATTTGAAGACCAGATAAAACCCAACTTTTCTATCATTTTCCATTATTTATTCGCAAATTTCAAAATTAGAGACATTTTTATAAAATTTCATTTTTAATTTTTTTTTAACTTTTTTTGTAATTTTTTTTTTCATTTTTCTCATTTTATGACTCAAATTGACTATTCAAGCACTACGACTCAATGTCTCATCCCTACACTTAAATTTTACACTGTCCTTAATGCAGGAATGAGAACCGACTCAAAACAATAAGAAAAGAAAAAGAAAAATAAATAAATAACTAAATATACAAAAAATATGCAATGGAAATAAATAACTAATCTAGGTAGTGTAGATAAATTAGCCAACAATCTTCGTATAAACAAGAACAAGAATCAAGTACGGAGTGTAAAACATGATCAAAATCAACGAATGTAGAAGAACGAGAAAACACGATTGATATTCACGAGCCAACTTAATCCCCAACCTTCGAATCTTCAACTTGTGTATCCAGAACACGCGACGCGGCGTGACGAATTCCCTCGTTTTTTGTGGCAGATTAGCTCTCGTACTCATGAACTCGATCCGGTGCTCGGTTTTGACAAATATGAACCGTTTTCCATCCTTTTCAGCTATTCTTCACTCCCCGAGACCTGGAAATCATAATCCAACCAGTAGTACGCATATTCTAACTAAAAACTAATCTAAAACTAATAAAAACTATACAAACTGTACACTGAAACATGTGTATTTTGCAATACATCACCATTCCAACCTTAATATTCAAAAACCACACAACATATCCAACCTATTTCATCATCATCGTCTAAAAAACATATTTTTTCACTCCCAGTTTTATCATTCTCTAAAAAATAGAAGGCATAAATTCATCATCATCGTCTTCGTTTGAAAAGCTTCTTTTATTCTCATTGGATGACGAGGGACCGGAGCTAATAATATAAGCGGTTCAGAAAGTGGTTCAAACTATATTTGAAGATGAAGGGACCACAAAACCCAAAAGGAGAAAATATATGATTGCGATCGGCTCACTGCACAGGACTTATTGAGAAGTGATTATTTTTCACTCAGCCCAACATATGATCATAGTAGTTTTAGGCGTCGCTTTCGTATGAGTTGAAGTTTATTTATAAGAATATTAAACGATTTAAAAAGTAAATATGAATTTTTCCAACAAAACATCAAAATCTTGCATAATTCATGTTCCATAAGGTGATTCTAACACATATTCATGTTTAATTTCATAACAATTCATGGATTGATCATAAACACACTTCATACAAAATCACTAAATTAAATTTTACAACTCACCACATGTTAATTTAGGCTAAATGGTGAGAAATCTTCCTTCATGTAACGTTTTTCATTTGATTTGGACCTTGATTTGGGTTGGGTTACATCTTGTTCTTGAGAGGATTTATCCTCTCCTTCTCTATATTCACGACACCAAAAGGCACACACACACACACACACTAGACTTCATATTTTTAATAAAACTTAAATATATTCATCAAATTTAGTCCATCAAGTTTGTCATTCTTTCCTATTTGTCACAAACTTCTTTCTCTACTATTTACTCATGTTTTAACTAAGTTATTCAAATAAAAGACAAAACTTGTAATTCGCTCTAAATATTTTCACCATGTGGCGTGTCTGAAAATCCTTTACAATAGTAAGATAATATTCCCTCAGAATTGATTTTCATGGTAGTAAGATAATATTCTTTACAAAAAAGGAAAACCACTTTTTTATATCCTTTACAAAAAAGTGGTTTTCATGATGAAAATACTTGAAGCATGCCCTGTTTCTAGGAAAGACAAGCAAAAATACACATGTTTTTATATCAATTTACACCCACTTTTTATTATGTTTTATTAAAGAAAAATTCAAAATAGGCTTATTTTGATTTATATTTAATTTCTTAGAACAAAACTAACCCAAAATTAACAAAGGAAACAAAACTGGACGAAAAAACTAAAGAAAATAAAAGAAAATGTCCAGACACGCCGCATGTCTCGCCAAACACACCCCATGCATTAGATCCGGAAACTGACAGACACCTCCAAAAGACCACAAAGCTCTTTAGAGCTGCATGTCTAGCCAGAGACACCCCACTCCGCATGTCTCGCCAGACACACCTCATGCCTTATTTTTTAAAGTTTTTTTTTTAATATATGGCTGGGTATATAATCTATTTACACAATTAGTCTCGACAATGTTGGATCTAGAAAATCCTTATAGAGGCAACGTTTCATATAAAAAGGGGTAGCAAAATAAAAAAAAAGTCATTTTTTTCCAAAATTTACACTACTGTCGGAGCATCAAGAAGTAGCGGGGGCTACCCCTGGTAACATGCTAGGTCCGCCCCTGAGTCCCTAAAGAGTAAAATGACAAACTTACCCTCATGAGCCATATAATCAGATTTAACATAAAAAATTAACTGAGTTAGGTCGAAAGGACATAAAGCGAGCATTTTAAAATATTAAGTACAAAAATCATTAATTTTAAAGACAAAAGACACCTTTTGAAATTTAATATATAAATAAAAGACAAAACTTGTAATTCACACTAAATATTTGAGTTAAATGCTTGGTTGGTCTCTGTGGTTTGCAAATCTTGCAGACTTGGTCCCAGTGGTTCACTAATTACACACTTGGTCCCAGTAGTTTCAAATTTTGCACTCGGGTGGTCCTTACCACTAACCTTTGTTAGATTTCTCAGTTAAGTATATGCAAAATTACTATATTACCCTTGAAATAATAAAAATAAGAAAAATATAAACTGGCATACGCAGCCCCCCTGCCCCCTTTCTTCTCCGATGACCGGAGTCAGTTCCGGCCGGCACTCCGGCGAGCCACCTCACCACTACCATCCTACTCCCTCTTCCACGCAACACCCTTCACTTCCCCTCTTTTCTTATTCACCTCACCATCCTCCTTAATTTGTGTCCTGAAACTAGTTTTGCAATTGTCGAAAGTTTTGTAAGACAGGAACATGTTATCAGAGTTCTCACGCTCTGTCTGCTTCGACAGTTCAATGTGAAAACTTTCTTGCTCTAATGGGTAGTTTGATAAAAGAAATTGGTCCACAGTTTCTCACCATGTGGGAACCAACAGTTTGCATTTTTGGCACCTTTATATGTTTTGAAATAACATTTATTTCACTTGTTTGTATATGGACTATATATCTACAAAGGTATACGCAGTTAAACGGCCGGCCACCACCGACTGGTGGTGGTGCACGGCGGCAAAACGAAAGAGAGGAAGAGAACGAGAGAGAGAAAGGGACAAGATGAGAGAGAGACGAGAAGCGAGAGAGACAACATCGTTCTCTCGGCACACCGACGAGTCTAGAGGGGAAGTGAAGGGTGGTGGCCGGCCGTTTAACTGGGGGCAGCTGATTTGTGAGGTGAATAAGAAAAGAGGGGAAGTGAAGGGTGTTGCGTGGAAGAGGAGTAGGATGGTAGTGGTGAGGTGGCTCGCCGGAGTGCCGGCCGGAACTGACTCCGGTCATCGGAGAAGAAAGGGGGCAGGGGGGGCTGCGTATGCCAGTTTATATTTTTCTTATTTTTATTATTCAAGGGTAATATAGTAATTTTGCATATACTTAACTGAGAAATCTAACAAAGGTTAGTGGTAAGGACCACCCGAGTGCAAAATTTGAAACTACTGGGACCAAGTGTGTAATTAGTGAACCACTAGGACCAAGTCTGCAAGATTTGCAAACCACAGGGACCAACCAAGCATTTAAATATTACATAAGAACATACTTTGCAACTTAATTAGTAACTATTCCCCTTACAAACTATTAATCCCCTTAAAAACTATTACATATTACTTACTTTTTAAATCGACAATAGAAGTAGACACCCCGAATTAGCTCTCTCAATCTATTATTATTATTATTATTAGAGTTAAATGCTTGGTTGGTCCCTGTGGTTTGCAAATCTTGCAGTTTTGGTCCCAGTGGTTCACTTATTACACACTTGGTCCCAGTAGTTTCAAATTTTGCACTCGGGTGGTCCTTACCACTAACCTTTGTTAGATTTCTCAGTTAAGTATATGCAAAATTACTATATTACCCTCGTCTTCTTCATCCTTTCTCTGCTACCACTGCAACTACTCTTCTAAAATTGTTGAAGTTTTGCGGCTTGAATTACCCACAACAGCATAGAGAGAGACTGCAGGAGAGAGAGAGACAGTGAGAGAGAGGGGAGCTGCAGCGGTTTTTAGTTTAATCGTCATCGCACATCCGTTCTTCGGTAACAAAAGGTCGACTATAGCGACGGCCAAACACTGACCAGCCTTAGATCTTGCAGCGATTTCTTTATCTAAATTAAACCAATCTAATGTAACTTGGATCAATTCATCAAACCGCTCCAATTGCCATTTCCATTGCTACTGGTCCCGACATCTCCTTTCGATCTTCTGTACATGAAATTCGTACAGATTCAGACCAAACCACAAAACGCAAATATGCGAATTGGAATCTTTTGCCTTCTTTCTCGTGAATTGTTGTAATAAAACACCCTAAGAACGACAATTTGTTTCCTGCGTTTGGTCCCTGTTTTGCGTCCCCTGAGTTCACGAAATCAAAACGCAACCATCTCATGATTTTCCGTAGCAACTCCGAAACCCAAGAACACACAATCGATCCGATAAACAACGACCCGAATTTGGAAACACATTCAGTAACCAAAGCGACTGAACATCACAAATTGAACACTAACAATAATGTTTGATCTTTGTTAGAAACTTACTCGATTGTAGAGCCGCATAGGACCGTAATTAAAACTGATACGACTTGGATTCTCTTGGAATCGTGACACACTTTCAGATCAAACATTTGATGGTACACTCAAAAGATTTGATCGGATAAGACCAAGAGTCATCAAGAATGAATTTGGTATATTCGTTAAGAAAATCTGGTGGATGGTTGTGGCAATGGGGAAGATGGCGGTGAAAGGCGGCGAGGGTATGGCTGAGTGGTATGGCGGTGAAAGGCGGCGAGGGTGAGGGTGGTGGTAGAAGAGTAGTTGCAGGTGGTAGCAGAGAAAGGATGAAGAAGACGAGGGTAATATAGTAATTTTGCATATACTTAACTGAGAAATCTAACAAAGGTTAGTGGTAAGGACCACCCGAGTGCAAAATTTGAAACTACTGGGACCAAGTGTGTAATAAGTGAACCACTGGGACCAAGACTGGAAGATTTGCAAACCACATGGACCAACCAAGCATTTAACTCTTATTATTATTATTATTATTATTATTATTATTATTATTATTATTATTATTATAAATATGAAAGATATTGGCTGATATAATAATATTATTATATTAGAGCTCCTGAAACTTGATTTTGGCTCCAGGTCATTGTTTATTTGTATGGGCAGACACAGGATCCTTATTATGACCCAGATATTTAAATGTTCTAAAACCAAATCTGAACCTCTTTCACTGCCGGCGTCTCTTTGTTCCCTGAACCTTCTTCCCCTTCATTGTTCTACCTCATCGTCATTTTATTCTTACAATCAGTTCTCCAACCAATTAAACAAACAGGTAATAATTATTTAAATATCGATTCATGTTTGATAAAGTCAATTCCTGTTTGATGTTTTCTATCATTATGTTCATACTTTTGATCTTTTTTTTTTCCAGTTTATTCCTTTTGATTCATGTTTGATAATGTCTATTGATGTTTTCTAAATCTCAAAGAGCAGAAAAACCTCTCATCTAGGTATGTTTGTATCGATCTTTGATGATTTAATCCGACAATCCTTTGATTCTTTTGCTTTAATCAATCTTTCATATGTTATTTGCAATCTCCTAAACCCTAGATTTCTTCATCTTCAATCGCGAGTGGAAGCAATCAGTCGGCGTATAAGGTTTGTATCAGTGTTTTCAGTTTCCTTTTTGCGGCATTGTTGATGTCTGGAAGACCTAGCCACCGCCTCTTCAATGGTGGCTAGGGTTCCGGTGATCAGTTTTGATACGTTTAAGAGGAAAATAATTTATATATAGTTATTCTTTTAAGTGACACTTAAGTTCTTTGCTTCTTCAGAAACCTTTTGGCTGCATTTTTTTAGATTTCACACTTTCATGCTATTATTTGAATAGTTTGTTGATTTTGGACGCAAATTTTAAGTTAACGATGGTTAAGTGTTTAATTTGAATTTGAAAGGATTCTTCAGTTGCCTACAAATTTAGTCAATATAGGTTTTGATCCATTACAGAACTAGCCGGACCATTCGTTTTGTTATATCAAACAACTGGCTTAACAAACATTTGGTATTTATGTTTCATTTTAAAACCTTATGTTAATATGTAAATGCGAAAAAACCTCATTTGATTTGGTAAAGAATGAGTACAATATTCTTCACTCCTTTGCTAAAAAAAGAACTCTGTTCGACGAAGACGCCTGAAAAGCATGGGGTGTGACCCCAACCTTCTTATAACCATCTAAAAATGGCTGAGCCGAATGGCAAATTTTTGGTTTTAGTTTACCTACACCGAACCACGCCATCGATGCACAACAAATTCGAGTCAACTCATTCCCAACAAGAAAGTGGCTTTTGCTGGTTCCCCTGGAAGCAAAGCCATGAAATAAGTCTCTCAACAGATTATGACTATTTCGTTAAAAGCTTCTAGAGAAGGTACATTATTAAAATATATAAATTTCATATTCAAAGAGCGTATTAGAACTTAATCTATTGATATTGTTCTTTGGACATGTTAGGGATTCCTGAGCAATCTCTTGAAGCATCAAGCATTTTTATCTGGTGCTTAACTCAAAACCCTTATTGTTTCAAGCAATGGGTAAGTTCCATTTTTTTTACAAAATTAAGACATGTTATTTATATTTGTGTTAAAAGCAACACATTGGTATTTGAGTAATTTTCGATTACTTGTGGGTTCATTTGGTATGCATTGATCAGTTTGGGTCTAATCAGTTTGTACAAGTCAAAATGGGCCACTTCTTTCAATCTCTCTAGATGAGCCATCAGCCCAACACCACCCACCTATACTGTGTGTAACCACCACTTAGCCCGTGAACCCATTTTCATAACCTTTCTTGGAACGACCTGTTTCAACCTGGTCCTGTTTTGGTTAGAACCCGTTTTGACCGAAACAAAAACTTTTTAAAACGGCCCACTTGACTCAACTCAAGTAACATGTTTCACATTTCATTAAAAATGAATAATTTGGTTTGTGTTGGATTATATGTATAACAAAATAAGTCCTGATGGCTCATATTTTTCTCAAATCGGTTGATGCAGCTATCCAGAAGCCTCAGAGGATTACGTGAAAAGAAATGAGAGATCTTTTAGAAGGCTTCCGGTGGCTCACAAGGTAAACCTTTGATCTTATTTTTGTTGATATAATATAATATAAATTTGAGCGAAGATGATGATTTTATTCCATAACATGTGTGCGCAATGAGGAGGAAGAAGAGTGCAACAGGTTGTAATTGGAAAAAGCACATTTTAAAAAAATCACAATACTGTTTAAAGACTTGCTTTTTAAAAATTAGGATAATTTTAATTTTTATTCGAATGATGGTGAAATGACTCGATCCATGATTTAAATGAATGGAACTTATTATTGTTCAAGCTGAGCCCCTGCGTTAACGTCTAATACTGAATAAAGCTCCCGCAGGTGTAATCGAATCCCTTGAGAAACTTAGAAGGCGGTTTTTAGCAGGGGGGGGGGGGCTGATGAAAAAAATAAAATTACTTGGGTGTCTTGTGATCAAGTTGTACTACCAAATTCATCAGGTGGGCTCGGACTAGGCTCATTAAAAGTTACCAATATCGAATTAATCTCAAAATGGTGGTGGCGATTTATCACTGAGCCAAGTCGTCTATGGAGCAATGTAACTGCAGCCATACACCAAACTCAAAGAGGGGTTTATACCTCCGAGTCTGCATATCCATATCCATATCCATTTTGCCTTCCACGTCCGTATCCGTATTCAGTGGAAGCGTTTAATGTATCTTTTATATCCTATAAACAGGTAAAAGACACACCATTTTAATTCTAATATTCACTTGGAAACACTATCAAGGCAGAAGGTGATTTCATCTTTCATTCAGTTCTCTATACTATTCTATGAAATAATAAGTTCTTTTATATCCGGAAACTATTATGATAAGAGGTTTTCTTTATGTCATTATGCAGGCCACATGCATACCATTTGCTGAAGCACTTGAAACCATTTATTTTATGTCGGTACATTTGGAATCCAGAAGATGAAAAAGTTGGTGGAGGTAGTGACTTTAATGACATGTCCAGTACAGGCATCACATTTTGCGGTAGTTCATGTGGCAGTATGCAAGATGAAGAGGTACATTCATCCCTTATATATGCAAACCTATCAATAAATAAAATAGCGGGTCAAAAGGGCCTGATGTAGAAAATTAGCAACCAATGAAACGAGAAAAATGAGTCAGAACAGGTTAAACGGGTCAAGAGTATTCTAACATTCTTTATCATATGCTTACCTTGGTTTTAAATTGCGTGATACGCTCCGATGCATTTGGTCCAAAAATCTGATGCGTGTTGCGCGATGCGAGCGTATCGCGTAAAAGCTGGGACAAACCAAATTATTTTGTTTTAGTGATGGATATATAGAAGCTATATTTAAGCTGTTTGTTAAATCTATTGTTAGAAAAAAGAGAACTCGTGTCTCTCTATTGACATCAAAATAAAAGTTGGGAAATTTTATTAAATTATTACAATCATCCGGTCTAAGGTTTTGATCATATAATTGCAAGTTTTCATGTTGTTGGTTGAAATTAATTCAGTAACAGATGAATTTACGAAGTGAGTAGGATTGTATACCATATTTAGGGCTCCGGTTGTTATAGTGCAACGGTTGATTTGTTCATTGACTATTATCTATACATTTACTTTAAGTTTTTGGTGATAAGATACTTAATTCATACTTAACGCAGCCAATTCTGTTGTTGATTTTCTACTTTTTCTTCGTAAATATGTTTGACATTTACGTTTGTAACAAGAAAGGGTAAAGTTACAAAGTGTTACCAAGGAGAAGAAGCAATACAGAATCGATCTCACTCTATTGCGTGAGTAAAACCTTGATCAAACAGAAAGGTACATGACTTAAAATCGCATTTTGTCGTTCAGTTGTTTTAATTGCAAGTCTTTAGTCATACTATTGTTTTGAATTTATATAAAATTGATAGAGAACTGAACACAACCCGCCCAAGCTGTCCCATTCATTAGTAAAATGGGTCGACATTACCACCTATACTGAAACATCTCAGTTTAATTATTTTTTTAGCTTTTTTTTTTTGCTTCGGGTTGCGGTGCCACGTCATAAAAAATGCCACGTCACCTGCCACGCCAGCGAAAAATGTCACGTTAGTTGCCCCGTCAGCAAAATGGGCCACATCAGCAAAAACTAACTGGGTTAGGGTTCAGTTAGTTAGGGAGTGTTCTCAGCCAATAAGTTGAAAGTTGGGAGTGCTGGTGTACAAATTGAAAATTGGGAGTGTTATTGGTCAATTGGTGAAAGTTGGGGTTATTAAAATCCAATATCCCATTTTTAAACAACAATAGATAAGATAATAAAAATCTTATAACTCAATTCTAGATTTTTTAATTTAAATGCTAATTATTAGCAACATGGGTTGTGCATTATGGTTGTTTGTTTCGCATCAAGAGAAGGTCGACAAGTTAGAGGCCATAATCATTCATATGGACATGGTGTACCACTGCCACTCTCAACTCAACTAGGTATGACAACCAGTTTATAACTTAATTCTTGACATGGGTTGTTCTACTTTAAAATAATGATTTTATGGTGTTCTTTATATTTTTTTGATGTGAGGTTGATTGGTTGAAGCATTTTACGGCCATTCACAAGGTATGCAATATAGATACCATGGTTGTCAAAGGCGTAAGGCGCACTCAAGGCGCAAAGGGTGAGTCTTGGGCCTCAATGCAAGGCGCTTAAAAAGTGAGGGCTTTTTAGCTGAGTCGTTTAGTAAAAAATACATTTTTTAGGATTTTAGACATGTTTTAGACTTCGTTAGGGCTAGTTTAAGTTGTTTTAGGTTGTTTAAATACATTTTAGGATTTTAGACATGTTTAGACTTCGTTAGGCTAGTTTAAGTTGTTTAGGTTGTTTCAGACTTTTAGGGTTCTTATGATTGTTTCAAACATGTTCAAACGATTTTTTATCGGAAATTCGTTGGAATTTGGCCTGAAAATGCGCCTAAGAGCCTGAAAGTGGGGCTTTTGAAGCAAACGAGAATGCTGGGATGAGCCTGAAAAGTGGGCCTAGGCGCGCGCCTGGGTGAGCCTCGACAACAGTGATAGATACTAAGATTAGAAAATTGTTGGCATGGTATGCAATATAGACACTACTATGATATTCTTAAAAATAAAATATAAAAATATTGATAGTATTGTTTTTTTATGTTTAATATCTAAAAATCGTTCTTTACATATGATAAAAGTACTTATTTGCGTGAAAGCTTTGACTAGAGAGCTAGAAGAAGAGAAGGAAGGGTTTATGGTCAAACTACAGGTGAGTTATTTTCCCAAACTTAGCGGTTAACTTATTATTAGAGGTGGCAAAATGAACGGATAGAATAATGGGTCAAGACATATTTTAGAGGATTTCAAGACGCATGAAATGTAGCTAAAGATACCGACCCATTAGCCAAGTATTAATAGGATCCATATGCTTTATAAGTCTCTTTATATCTCACACGTTAATATGTTATTTTCTTTGTATGGTTTTAATTATAGATTAGTCATTAATAATTAATATAAAGAACTAACACGCATTTGGCTGTGGTCATTGGGTATTATAACATGTACATGAAGAATATGGAAACGACCTTAAATTGTTCTATTGAATAGGTGAACAATGACATGGCTTCCCATCATAGGGTCCACAACCATTACATTCGGGTAATCATAACTGCTACCATTCCTGCTAAGCTCTGCAAGAGGGAGTCCACTAGAGATTTGTGGATTTTATTGTTTTTTATTTATAAATTTTATTTGTATTCAGTTTTGTTATTCAATTCTTTGTTTATAAGAAATTTATTGACATAATAATGAATTATATATTTTATATGTTCAACAAGTGTATTAGACGTCCATTTGTCGAGCATATATACACACCAAACGTAAATCGTGCATACGATCGTCTGGCCTTATAGAACATTATGAGAAA
This sequence comes from Scalesia atractyloides, assembly GCA_947069175.1. Classification (NCBI taxonomy): domain Eukaryota; kingdom Viridiplantae; phylum Streptophyta; class Magnoliopsida; order Asterales; family Asteraceae; genus Scalesia; species Scalesia atractyloides. The sequence continues at coordinate 73,318,044 of CAMTDV010000004.1, read as the reverse complement.
CTGGAAATAATAAAACTTAGAAAAATAGAAGCATTGGGTAAAGTGTGATATTTGGTAAGGTTGTACAGAATCGGGTACTTACCAGTAATTCTTGTGGGGTTGATGTTTTTATAGTTAATACGCATTGGCTTTTGGAGTACTACCAATTAATTGGTTAATTCGCATACTTTTATCTTTGACTCCTACCGTAAGTGGATGCTAACGTAAAATGGATTCCATTTGATCGTGATAACCTGGTAAATTATAAACATGAATAATAACCGGTCAATAAGTTTATAAATCGGTCTATAATTTGATAATCCGTGATTAAGCTTACGGCAACCTTATAACTCTTATGATATCAAGTATAGGGTTTCATAGTGGATAACTCTTTCTGATATTAAACCATATGTCTCACTACGCAATACACATGGCCATTTGTAAATCCAATAATGTTGTTCTTTAATGCAAAAAAGGAGCAATTTGGATAAGGAAATTGCAAACACCGGGTATCTATTGATAAGTGATCTAATTTTAATATAATGTATTTTGTTTTGGATTGAGCTACTAAAGGAGATGAAGGGAGCAACAACAAAGGTAAGCAATCACAAAAATTGGCATGTCTTCGTTAACATAAATGGTATGAAAATCCATTTCTTATATAAAATACTTATTTTCAGTATTATCGTATTTGATTATTTTAGTAATTCAACATTATGAATTGTAACTTTTTATTGTTTAGATTATATTATTCGAAATCGATTAAAAATTTTACACACTATTTTCATGTTGTTTGTTGGGTCGATTTGACGAAATCGTTTTTAATGCTGTTTTATCATTTTTTTAATTTTGAACATTATAGACATAATTATATATTCTCAACCCACGGATGATAACCTTAGTGTAATGTATAAACACGTTATAAAAATGGATGTACACAATTATTTTTCGTTTATTATTCCGTTTTCCTCGTTTAATGGCGGGAACAAACCCCATTTCACTCCCAAATCACTAAATTACACGACACCCAAAGCAAAAATGTACAGGTCTGCCGCCAAGTCCGTCGTCGTTTCCGGCCACCGTTGGCGTTCCATCGGTCTTCTCACTCGTTACCCTCTTCCCCGACGTCGTTTCATCTCATACCCACCATTATTGTAACCATCTATTCGCCCTCTATCTGTAACTGTTATTTATACTGTTTGTAGTTTCGTATGTGAAATTTGCATTTAGTTAAGGTTTGTGATATTGGAATTTTGCGATTTGAAAGATTAATTTGGGGATAATAATGTTATTTTAGCATGTTTTTGGTTGTTTCTGAAGACGGTTTTTAAAAATTAAACTGGGTTAGTTGTTGTTCACAACACACACACATATATATAGGGGTAAATGCCAAAATAGATTCTGAGTTTAGGTCATTTTCTTGCCGCTTCAGTAAAAAAATGAAACCTTTTCTATCCGGGTCCATTAGGTTTCATTTTTGTTGCCATTTTCATTCGATTCGTAAACTGAATTAGAATTTTCTGTTAACTTCTCCTCTTTTTGTCGATTTCCTCATTTAGGGTATAATCGTCATTATATGCCATAATATATTTTAATTAAATGAGAAAACGACAAAAAAATGTGAGAGGTAACGAAAAATTCTAACCCAGTTTGTCAATTGGAGTAAAATGGCAAAAAAAAAATGAAACCTAAGGGACCCAGATAGAAAAAGTTTCATTTTTTGACCGAAGTGACAAAAGTGGCCTAAACTCAGGGACCATTTTGGCATTTTACTCTCTGTTTATATTTATATATTTTTTTTCTAATAAAGGGTTAAAGTTTATTTAATTTAGTTTAACTTTTTTTTACTGGTTGCCATATGCTTTAGGCTGAATTCCATTTATGTTTCATAGTTTATTAAATGCTATTGTCTATTGAAAGTGTGAACTCTGCAATGGTGGTTTTTAAAGTAAAAATCATAGCTTGAACAACAATCTTTAAAGTATGTGACATTTTGCGGTACACTTTTCCAAATCTAAAATAAAAGATCTTCAATCCAAACAATAACTGCTTGTGACGTCTTGCTTCAAAAAGTTGTTGTCTTTGCCGTTTATGTCTTTATGATGATTCACAATTGGAACCGCCTTATCAGTCGTATATCTGACATTCGTGTTTTGTATGTTTAGAGGTAATGGGGTTCCTAAGCAGATTTATTGCTTCAGCGATAGAAAGACTTTGACAACAAACATCAAAGCGACCAAAAAATCTAAGGAATCAAGAAATGTCATCGAGAAAGACTTTGCTCATGTTATATGGTGGAAGGAGGTATTCTTTATCTTGGTTTTAAAAAAGCGAGAGGCGCACAAAAGCGACGAGGTCTAAAACCGAGGCGCAAAGCGCAAAAGCAGCGGGCTTTTTGTACTCGAGGCGCAAGCTAATTATATATATTTTTATATATCCCATAGGTTTTTAGCTTTTTATACCCAAAATATAGCTATAAGTAAGGTTTTTGGATGATTTTAGCTTGCATGTACCAGCCAAAAAACCCAAGGTACAACAGTTAGATGCATAAAAACGCCTCAGGTACGAGAGGCGCACGCCTCAGGCCAAAAATGCCCAGAAAAATCCCAAAAAAGCGCGCTTTTTGGCGCGAGCGAAAAAGCCCCAAGGTGGTGAGCCTTGTTGCGCCTCGCGCTTTATATTCTATCAAGCTCACATTTTTCTTCAAGTTGCGTCATCGAATGGCTGTTTATGTTCAGGGATTGTTTTTCTTTTATACAGATTTGTCGGTATTAGTTATTTTTTGTCTTGTTTGTTTTTTCAGCAAATGCAGATGTGTAGAAAGACATCTTCAATGCAATTGATAAAGAGACTCACTTACTCTAATTTGCTTGGTTTGGATGATAACTTGAAGAATGGAAGGTATACATATGCAAGTATTTGCTTCACATTAGTACATTATTCTAAACATCTCTACCTTTTTTTTCTTTGTGAAGTATCAAAGAAGGAACACTCAACTGTGAGATACTAAAGTTCAAGTCAAAGTTTCCACGGGAAGTTTTGCTATGTAGGGTATGTTATACATTTTCTTTCTCTTTCTAGCTCCCCGCCCCGCTTGCGGTATGCGCATATAATGTATATATGTGTGGGCGCTCGGGGGGCAAAAGTGAAAGTGCACTAATTTTAACGTAATCTTTCTAATTTCGTGAAAATAACGTTAAATGAGGGGGGTGGTTAATCATGCATCAAGTGGTGGCGTTGATAGCCGAAAGACAATGGGGTACATGCACTAATCGGCATTTGTCTCAATTGTTGAGTGTTATGTGCCTTATGTCCAAGGCTTGATGCAAAACTACTATCAAGCCAGGGGTCTCACCGGAAGCAGCCTCTCTATTCCTACGGGGTAGAGGTAAGGCTGTCTACATCTTACCTCCTGAGACCCTACCTTAGCTTTGCTATTGGTGGGATTTACTGAGTATGATGATGATTTCTCTTTCTAGCTCATCACGCTGAACGAAAGCACGATAGAATGTTCATCAATAACGATTTTATTCATTGGATTTGGTAATCAATATTAATTGATGAAGACTTCTAATCTATTTAGGTTGGGGAATTTTATGAAGCTGTAGGATTTGATGCTTGTATACTTGTGGAGTATGCTGGTTTGAATCCTTTTAGTGGTCTGCGTACAGATGGCATTCCAAAAGCTGGTTGCCCGATTATGGTATTAAAACCTTTCAATACTCTATTTTTTTTTGTTCAGGTTGTTGTAACTTTACTCTAAATCGCTATCGAGAAATCTGAAATAATTGCCTATCACGTCTTCTTTCCGTATGCAGAATCTACGCCAAACTTTGGATAATTTGACAAGTAACGGATTTTCAGTAGTAAGCGCTTTGAGTTATGATCTTGCTGGCATATTTATTGATTTATTTTCTTAGAGCTTGAAGGCATAATTATTATTTCAAACTTACGTGTTTATAGTGCATTGTGGAGGAAATTCAGGGCCCAACCCAAGCTCGTTCCCGTAAAAGCCGGTTTATATCCGGGTATATTTTCACCCTAGTCTTGCTACCTGCCTCTAGTGTGTTGTTAACCGCCTTTGCATTTTGACTTTTTTATTTTATCTTTCACTATTTATTTCACTATATATGTGTGCATTCGTCTCTTAAGCAATATTAGCAACAAAACAAAAATTCACATCCACCATGTGTTAATATATACAGGCATGCATATCCCGGAAGTCCTTACGTTTTTGGACTTGTTGAAGATGATCGTGACCTTGAATTTCCTGAACCAATGCCAGTTGTTGGTATGTGAAAATTTCTTCACTTGATTCATTATCATATTCTCTAGTAGGGCACTTTGTGTCACTAATTTGTTTGAATTTTCATATATATATATATATGTATATATAGTAGGATACTTATTTATTTTTTCTTTTAGGGCTTTCTCGTTCTGCAAAGGGGTATTGCATAGTTTCAGTGTTGGAGACTATGAAAACGTACTCTTTAGAGGATGGGTTAACTGAAGAGGCTGCCGTTACAAAGCTTCGTACTTGTCATTACCATCATTTATTTCTACATAAATCATTGAAGAACAATTCTTCAGGTAATCAATAATTTTTACCTCGTTTTGGTTAATAGGCTGGATATCAACATAATTTGACTTAAGATATGCTATTCTTTATAAATAAAATATCTACTTGTGTTTAAATTGGTTTTACCACAACTATTTTTCTAAATTTATTTTCACGTGTTTAAATTTTGAACATTGTCAATTTTCTTTACACATTACTATATATTTTTTTAATAGGAACGACTCGCTGGACAGAGTTTGGTGAAGGTGGGTTATTGTGGGGAGAGTGTAATGGCAGATGCTTCGAATGGATTGAAGGGAATATTGTCAATGAGATACTTTTTAAGGTTTTGTGATTTTTTTTTCTCTTTCTATATGTTCACGGGTATCTCAGAGTGTTACTAATGTTACTTAACTACAGTAGGTTCCACATCTTTTGAATATCAAGTGGACTATTTTTTTTTTTAACTTTGTCACGTTTGGCTTTCGAATAAAATTTTTGTCTTTTTTTAGTATTTTGAATTTGGGAAATATTGGGTTTGACATCCAATGTTTTAAGGGAATATTATCTTACTATTGATGCTGCAAATTTTAGGTAAAAGAGCTTTATGGTCTTGACGATGATGTCACATTTAGGAATATGACCGTTGCTTCAGAAAACAAACCTCATCCATTGCACCTTGGAACCGCCTCACAAATTGGTTAGTTATCATATTTTTAGGTTTAATGTTTTCTGTATCTGGACCTAGTAATACTTTACTAATTCCTGCCATATATCAGGTGTCATACCAACTGAAGGCGTACCTCTTTTACTAAAGGTTTTGCTTCCCTCTAATTGCACCGGATTACCTGCAATGTAAGTAGCTAGTTTTGTTATTTTCAAACTGTATAGACGAGTTACTCGTGCATTTCATTTTAGCATTTCGGTTGTTAATTATAATTCCAAAAGGTAGTATATAAAAAGCTGATAGCCTGTAGGAACTAGGAAGTATTCTCTCATATATTTTGCTTTGATTTTAATTAAAAAATATATGTTTTATTTAGTATTGTTATTCTTATATTCGTAACAGCTACATTAGAGATCTACTTCTGACCCCTCCTGCTTATGCAACTGCAACTACCATTCAAGGTAACTGCCAAATTATTATTATTCATTGGTTTGTATAAGTTCAGTTAATTTGGGATCCTAAACATTCTGACCTTATTTGACTTATGTCACAATTTAACTGACCAAAAACACATTTGAATTTGTTTCTATATTTTTTTGATCATTGTCATCATATGTTGTTTTTTGTTGGAAACTGTTTGTCAAAATATGATTCTTATTATTAAAAAAAGTATTTAGTTTGTCATTGTCTTCACATCTGTAGCGGTGTTTAGGGCTGTAAACGAACCGAACGAACACGAACAAGGCCATGTTCGTGTTCATTTGTTAAGGAAATTAACATGTTCGTGTACTGTTCACGAACACATCGTGTTAAGAAAATTCAGTTGTTCACGAACAGTTCGTGAACACTGGTCTCGAACACAAACGAACGCAAACGAACATTTAACTTGAAAACAAAAAATAAAAACATTGTTATCCTTAAACATTGGATATAAGTAGTTAAATACAACCATCAAATGATAAATCAAAACACAAGAAGTCTACTACACCACCAAACGATGAATGGAGTTTAACTAACTTAGACATAATTATTCCCAAAAATGTCTTAGAATGTCCAAATTTTAGCTAACTTATAAAAAATAGGGTTTCAAGTTTTCAATATGTTTAGATAAAAGTTTTTTATTTATTATTTTTAAGATAATCAAACGAACACGAACGAATGTAAATGAAACGAACATGAACGAACGTAACTGAACATGTTATCGAACGTTCACTAACGCAGTCGACCGAACGAGACTTGTGTTCGTTCACTAAGCTAACCGAACGAAATTTTTTGTTCGTGTTCGTTCGTCAAGCTAATCAAACGAACATAAACGAACTTCCAGCCAAACGGTTCACGAATTGTTCGCTGAAAGTTCGGTTGTTTACAGCCCTAGCGGTGTTCTATTCTTTTTTGTTATTAACTTGCACTTAGTTTTCATTCTTTTATGCATAATATGAGTTATATATTTACTAACTTCTAAACTAATTGTTTTCACCTTTTAAACATGTTCCAGCAATATGCAAACTGATGAGCTATATATCATGCTCAATTCCTGAATTTACCTGCATCGCACCGCCAAAGGTACCGTGTTCATTTCTCAGTCACAAATCTAACTAGAGGCATGGATATGCAATTTATTATGTGCCTAATAAGCTTTTTGTTCATTTCTAACTTATGTGATTTGTTTCTATTCGATCCTGTTTTCTTGTATGTTTGACATTTGTCATGCATATTTATTTACGGATCCTTAATCTTGCAGCTAGTGAAGTTACTTGAGTTAAGGGAGGCTAATCATGTTGAGTTTTGCAAGATCAAAAGCGTGCTTGATGAGATTCTGCAGCTCCATAGAAACTCTGAGCTCAATGAGATATTGAAATTATTGGTGTATCCTACATGGGTAGCAACCGGGTTGAAAATTGACCTTGAGTTACTAGTAAGTGGTTGAAATTTCATGAGACGTATATAAATAGGTTGTTAGAAAGCTTTGACGATCAAGATATATAGGATGAAAAATTATGAGAAACTTCTCTTTGTCATTATTATTGTTTGTTTCCAGGTGAATAAATGTGAATCCATCTCTCGTACAATTGGTGATCTTATATCTTTAAGTGGTGAAACTGATCAAAATTTGAGCTCATATGCGAACATACCGAGTGAGTTTTTTGAGGTTATGGAGTCTTCATGGAAGAATCGTGTTAAGAAGATCCATTTAAAAGAAGCTTACGAAGAAGTGGACGAGGCAGCTGAAGCCTTATCCTTAGCTGTAAGTATTATTATTATTTCCCCCGAGTTTTTAGCTAATCTGTCCTTTTATTCATTTGACTTTCCTTGATAAAAGTTTGTTGACCTATACAATATCCCCTACCAAAACAAAGGCAATGGTTGTTAATATGTGAGTTAACATGCGTTCTATTTTCTAGGTTACGGAAGATTTTGTTCCTATAATTTGCAGAATAAAAGCTGTCACGGCTCCGCTTGGAGGACCTAAAGGGGAAATCTTGTATGCTCGGGACCACAAAGCTATCTGGTTCAAGGGAAAGCGTTTTGCACCGGTAGCCACATGGGCTAATACACCTGGAGAAAAACAAATTAAACAACTAAGGCCCTCTGTAGATTCCAAGGGTAGAAAAGTTGGAGAGGAATGGTTTACCACAACTAAAGTGGAAGATGCACTCACAAGGTAGTCAAAGGCGCAAGCTTCACTCAAGGCGGAAAAAAAAAACGTGCCCGAGACAAGAAACGTGCACACATATGTATAGATATAGTGCACGCTCAATACATAACCCATTTTAAGTAGAGGTCCACGAGAACCACATAAACATTTGTGTTTGACCCACTCGACCCGTTTCTTTTTCGTTTAAATCTTTTAGCTTGCTAACTTAGATTTTTGGACATTGTGTTAGGTACCATGAAGCTGGTGCAAAGGCCAAGTCTATGGTGTTAGAGTTGTTGAGGGGGCTGTCTACTGAGTTGCAAGCCGAAATTAATATTCTTGTGTTTGCCTCCATGTTGCTTGTTATTGCAAAAGCATTGTTTGCTCATGTGAGGTATTCTAAATTTAAAAAAAATTCTTGACCATGGTATCTTATTTTTGGTACTTCATGTTAAGTTGCTTGCATATAATGATGTTAGAACTTAGGGCCCCACATATGGGGTTTAAAATGCAGAATTGACATTATTTTTTTAGAATCTTATGTCAAATTCTCTTGTTGTCACACGTATGAAGTGTCCCTTATTAAGGTTGAACATAATATGAGACACTATTTGTTTATTTATTTAATATTCATTTTGTAATATTTTTTTTTGCATTTCTTCTCATAATTGAAAGCACTTCTGACATTACACGCAAAGTTATATGTTCTCTTTAATTATAACAACAACTTATTATCAAAATGGAATGGCCTTTTTCTTTATTATTTATCGTAAATGAGTGAAATGAGTGAAGCATTACACATAGTAAAGGCACACTAGTTAATTGTTGTGTATGATTTAAACAGTGAAGGCAAAAGAAGAAAATGGGTGTTCCCCACTCTCATTCAGTCCCAACGTTCCGAGGTACAGTTTATTCCACCATCTATTGGATATTTATGGTCACCCTTTCTTCACATACATTCTTACTTGCACACACATGATCTCTCAGTGTGTGCTACATTATATTTAAGCCTGTTTATTGTAAAAAGACGTTAGTAAAGAGATGTTTGAAGTCTTTTATACTAAAACTATATGCAGGAAAAAGAACAAATGAACAAAAATCGTGAGATGAAGATTACCGGTTTGTCACCATATTGGTTTGATACAGCCGAAGGAAGTGCAGTGTTGAACAATATTAATATGAAATCAATGTTTCTTTTGACCGGACCAAATGGGGGTGGAAAATCAAGTTTGCTTCGTTCAATTTCTGCAGCTGCACTTCTTGGCGTATGTGGATTTATGGTACCCGCTGAGTCAGCATTGATTCCAAATTTTGACTCTATTATGCTACATGTAAAATCTTATGACAGTCCTGCAGACGGGAAAAGCTCGTTTCAGGTGCCCATTATATTACTAATGTTTGTTCTCTTTTTTGTCCTTAATTTCACATTTTAACTTTTATAGTTGGTGCCATAAGATTTTGTTCATAAGTGACAAAGGAAACGGGTCAAATGCATCGAAAGTTACCCAAAATGTTCTTTATACTGCATAAAACCTCCTAAATTCTTTTATCTGAAAAGAAAATTATTATTGAATTAATACAACTTTTAATCAATTTTGATATAGTTATTCTAAGAGTAAATTACTTTTTGAGTCCCTGTGTTTTAGTGGTTTTAACCATTTTAGTCCAAAATCAAAAAGTTTAACGCTCCGAGTCCCTAACTGCTCATTTTGTAACGTTTTGAGTCCCTGTGTTTTAGTGGTTTTAACCACTTAAGTCCAAAATCAAAAGTACAAGTGTTAAAAATTGGACTCAGAATGTTATAAAATGAGCGGTTAGGGACTCAGGGTGTTAAACTTTTTGATTTTGGATTCAAATGGTTAAAACCACTAAAACACAGGGACTCAAAAAGTAATTTACTCTTATCCTAATATACCAAATACTATTTTTTTTGGACAAAAAGATTTCGGGTCAACCCAATCCAAACACTCAACCATGGACATTTGACGTACTATATAGTGTATAGAAGTTTTTGATTCATTTGACAGAGATCATATGACGCAAAAAACTAGTTGATGAAACAAAACGTGTACTCTCTCTACAACATGGTGATATATTGTTGCATATGCGTCTTCTTTTCAGATTGAAATGTCAGAGATGCGTTCTATAATCAGCAGAGCCACTTCGCAAAGCCTAGTCCTCGTGGATGAAATATGCAGAGGCACAGAAACAGCAAAAGGGACATGTATTGCTGGTAGCATTATCGAAACTCTTGATTCAATCGGTTGTTTGGGTGTTGTATCAACGCATTTGCATGATATTTTCAATCTACCACTTACTACAAAACATACCGTTTACAAAGCAATGGGAAGTGATTTAGTGAACGGAAAAGCTAAACCAACGTGGAAGTTGATCGATGGAATATGCAGAGAGAGTCTTGCGTTTGAAACGGCTCAAAAAGAAGGTGTTCCCGATGCAATAATACAAAGAGCGGAACAGCTGTACAATTCAGTGTACAAAATAGACTCGAATAAGGGATTTAATGAAGTCTGCAATAAACCAGCGAGCGTTCAAGAAGTGAGTATTTCCTCTGCTAATGAAATAACAAACCAAACGGAGAAATTTTGGAAGGATGTTGAAAATGCTGTCTGCATAACGTGCCATAAAAAGCTAAATGAATCTTCAAAGACTAAAACTAAAGTGAAATGTTTTTAGTACGTCCTAAGGAACAACCCCCTCCATCAACAATTGGTACTTCGAGTGTTTATGTGATCTTGAGACCTGATAAAAAGCTTTATGTGGGAGAGGTATGTATCTATTCTCATGAATTTGATTATACTATTTTGTTAGGAACCCGTGGTACTGGTTAGAGGTGTACATTTTTTTTGGCAAAACCGGTTCGGGTTGTAAACAGAATCGGTTTGGTCAACTTTGGTCAGGCCGTTTTGAGTCGAATTTGGCTCGGGTCATAAATTGGTAATGGAGGAAAACGAACCTATACAAATCGGTTTGGGTTGGGTTGGGTCGAAGCTGGTTAAACTGGTTCGAGTCCAAATTGGTTTAAGTAACGAGAGTAGGAACCGATATACAAACTGGTGGTTTGGGTCGGTCGGAATCGGTTTTGGGTAAAGGCGGTTTCAGGTGTGGTATTGGGCCGGGATATGAACCGGTTCGGAATCCCTATGTCAAGTGCTTGGTTGAGGTGACAAAATGGGTTGGTTGGGTTAGAGTCAAAATGGGTCCGTTTTCAAACAAGTATTCTTTATGTATGGGTAAATTAGTTTTATAAATATTTAGTGTTAAATATGATTACACATTTACATAAACTGTATTATTGCAGTAATAATCTAATTTTTTGTAATTGACTTAGGAAGTTTCATACATTTTATACACTTTTGTTGACTTTAAATCTGTTTTTGTCTGAACCAATTACTTTTGTATTTTACCCATTAGAGCTAAAACATAAGCCGAGTCAACCCATTCGTTAGTAAATGGGTCAAATTTTGTCACCTCCAGTACTTCGAATAGGGTATGCATCCCATGTGGCATCGACTACATCCTCGAATTGTTGGACCACAAATAGCGGGGAATGCATACCTAACGGTACTCGGGATTGAAGAGGGGAAAATTTATGTAATTATCAAATAATCTAAAGTAAAACTTATATGTTTTGGCAATAGGAGAAATGAGCATGCTTAAGCACACATACATATTTAATTTTTATATTTTTAAATCCCAACTGCAATAACCCATAATATATTGTGATTAACTGAAACAAGATTTGCCATTTCATTGATCTTTCTAATATTTGATCACACATTTCAGACAGACAATCTCCAGGGTCGGATTTGTGCCCATCGGTCAAAGAAGGGGATGCAAAATGCTTCATTTCTATATTTTCTAGTTTCCGGGAAGAGCATGGCTTGCCAGCTGGAAACTCTGTTGATTAACCAACTCCCAAATCATGGTTTTAAACTCACGAATGTAGCTGATGGTCAACATCGGAATTTTGGTACTTCCGATATCCTATAGAAAGCTTAAATTTACACAGATGATTAATCAAATCTTGTCACGAGTATCTTGTAGTTTCGAACACTCGTGTTTAGGGTTCTGTTGGTGTAACAATTTTGGCTCGGGTAGTTGGGTAGTTGATCGAGTTCATGAATGATGAACATTTGTGCTTTAGTTATTGTTAACCGGTGGGTTTCCATTTGGTGGTCCTTGTAATCACATGATGTATTCGTTAATGCACCACATGTTTATTTTCATTGAAGCATGATTTTGGTTACGAGCTTGTTATTCATTGATGAGATTAATAAACACACACTCACACACACAGCTCCCACATTCTGAATATATGAACAAATAGGATTGTTTTGTTAACTAGACACGTAAAAAATTCCTATTCTTTTGGGAGCTCGGTTTAATATGCTTTGGGGAAGAATAAAATTAGCTGGGTTCGATGGGAAAAGATTCTTAAACCAAAACACTTGGGAGCTCTCGGTTTAAAAACTCTAAACCTTGCCCTACTAATTAAACGGAAATGGAGGGCATTGACTGTATTCATAACGTATCCTATGCTTCTCTGGATGACATTCACAAAGACACTTGCTCGGATCTTTGGAGCTCCATAAACAAGTCCGTCACTAGAGAAACCCCACCGGATTTGAATTTCAACACGGTTACATGGGTAAAGGTTCTAACATAAGCTTCTGGTCACGTCCTTGGCTGGGCTTAATCCCTCTAAAACACCTCTTACCCAATCCGTAAATGTTCTATATCTGCCTTTAAATGGAACTGGTGCTCGGTTCGAGCAGCTACGGCATTTTCAGAGGAGATATTAGAATTGCAGGATTTGCTTATGGCTTATCCGTTTGGGCAGCTAAGAGATCCGGTTGGAGGATTCACTACCTCCATGTGTCGAAGATGGCTCTTGGGAAACTTAGAAAAAGATCCCGAGGTTTGTGTTAATGCTCCTCTTGGATGCCTATCAAAGCGAAATGCTTCGTTTGGCGGCTTTCCCAACAGAATTCCTGTGGCGACAAAACTTGCTGCTAGGGGTGTTCATTTATAGTCCTTAGTTTGTAACCAGGAAAACAACGAATGCTTTGATCATCTGTTCATTGAATGTTTATATGCGAAGTCGTTGTGGCGGTTGACAGTAATCTGTGTCCCAAAGCTGAAAAAAGATCTATTATATCTTTTGGCTAGTTCCCCGCTAGCTTCTTTGATATAATATCATTGTTGCCGGTCAAATTTTTTTTACTAAACTACCCTTGCATGATAATGGTTAGACAAAGTAATCCTAAATCCGGCGTTAGCATACCAATTAATGTCAAAAAAACATTTGATATAATTATTCAAGATAAATGTCAAATACAGTTGTAACCTATAATCTCAATAAATGCATCCGCAATGTCTTGCAGTACATTTCAAATAAAGTTAGTTACATCAAAATCCTCAGTAAGCGAAGAAAATCCTCCGCGTAACAAATCAACTTTAAGCGTTTAACTTTTCCAGAAGAATCTTGTTTACAAGCCCTGGATTTGCTTTGCCCTTCGATTCTTTCATCACCTGATAATTTGTTTTTAGAACGCTTAAAATTTAGCACGATTAAAAACTAGAAATTCATGAGAAATTGATAAAAAAGATCAAACCTGTCCCGCAAAGAAACCTTGCAGCTTGGTTTTACCCCCGCGGTATTGTTCCAACTGCTTAGGGTTATTCGCAATTACTTTATCAATAATTTTCTCAATTTCAGCTGGATCTACTATCTGTTAAAGAAAAAACAAAATCATGGCATAAAGATTAAAATTGACCCAACCAGACATAAACGCTCAAAATATAATAAAAAGTAAACTGCCATTTTCGTCCTTGAGGTTTGGCCAGTTTTGCAACTTTCGTCCAAATGTTTGTTTTTTCGCATCTGGATCCAAAAGGTTTGAAATCTTGACATTTTCATCCGACTCGTTAATCCATCCATTTTTCTCTGTTAAGTTTAGGGTATTTTCACCTTTTTTGTTAACTTAAAGGGCAATTCAGTTTTTTTCACTTAATGTACAAGCATTTAGCATAAAGTGAAAAAGACCGAATTGCCCTTTAAGTTAACAAAAAAGACGGAAATGCCCTGATTTAACGGAGACAAATGGATGGAACTAACGAAGCGGATGGAAATGACAAGATTTCAAACCTTTTGGATCTAGATGCGGAAAAACAAACCTTTGGACGAAAGTCACAAAACTATCCAAACCTCAGGGACGAAAATGACATTTTACTCTATAATAATTAATAAAAATTAACTTACCTGTACAAGATCTTTCTCTTCAATCAGTCCCTTAACGGTTCCACCTTTTTTCATTAATTCAAGAAGTATCTGCACACATTTACACGAGAATCTTAAACCACACTTAAAAAGTGAACTTCTATAAAAGTTTATTGAAGTTGATCGATAACAGAAAGTAGAGACACGCACCTCTTTCCCGATCTTTCCACTAATGGTTCCACTTTTTATGGAAGCTATCAACTCACTTAATTCTTCAGGGCTTAGTTTGATTTCATTAATCGACAGCTTTTCATTCTTCATGTAAGCCGCAATATCTCCCATGATCCAATTAGCCGCCAGTTTAATATCAGAAACTTCGGCAATTGTCGCATCAAAAAATTCCGCAACCTGAGATAGTGACATATCCATGATTTCAAATAGCGAAATACAGGGGTGTTCCTTTTTATCCGAAACCTGACCCGAAGCCACCCGAATTAGACAATACCCGAAAACCCGAACCCGAGACCGACCAACCCGAACTTTAAATGGGTCGGTTATCGGGTTACTTTTTTCCTAGCCAAAAACCCGAACATTTATTGTCTTCTTTTTTTATAGATGTGTTTTAGTTTGGAGTCCGGTATTTAAAACATGAAATTTTGGGACTTTTGAGCACATTATCATATCATAGTCATGATGTTTGAATTTTGATTATACATTTTAGTAGCAATATGAATATTGATAATATTTTGTAAAAAGAAAACACTTTTTCTCATTTTACATCTAAACCCGAAAACCGAACAACTCGAGACCGAATAACCCAAACCCGACCAACCCGAACTTTAAACTGGTCGGTTGTCGGGTCACGTTTTCCCAGCAAAAAAACACGAGCAACTCGACCCGAAACACCCAAAACCCGAAAAAATAACCCGAAGAACACTGCATGCGCTAATATAACAGGTTCTTTTTTTTACAACAGAAAATATTACAATTATATTTTAAGGTAAAGAGTTGCAATTTTTGTGGGACATTATTTTTGATATTTGACGTGCATATAATGTAGAGGTGGTAATAAAAAGCCCTTTTAATCCAAACATGTTTTGACCCGTTAGCCACCCAAACATGCCATCTTGCCAAATCCAGTACATATTATGGTTGACTGTGACATACTTGTACATCATTTGCGAGAAAAAGAACATCCTGCATGGTCAGACCCATCTCCTCATATCTTCGGCGCTTCATTTCCGGAAGTTCAGGTAAAGAATCACGGATATCGTTCACATACTCTTCTGTAAGTATAACTTCCGGAAGGTCAGGTTCAGGAAAATATCTATAATCTGCAAGTCCTTCCTTTTTCCTCATTGTAACTGTTTTCTAACAATAAGAACAAATAATAAAAAGATAAGCAAAAATGCGCCAACAGTCACCAAGTGACCAAGAAACCTATTAAGGGTGTGTTTGGATGCGCGTTTTGAAATTTATTATTGCTATATAACCTGAGAGCCTTCTTCCCAGAGACGTGTTTCTTGCACAACTTCATCGTCTTTCCCTTGGTTATAGAGCTCCGCCTGTCGCGCAATCTCGAAATCGATAGCTCTACTCATTGCTGAAAATGAATTCAGATTCTTTATTTCAACCTATCAATGAACAACCACTTATAAAAATCAGTTACAGACAATTAACGGTTAGTTTATAGTTCTTTGATATAGCAAAAAGATTTCCTCCTCACATCTACATTTATATTTTCTTTCATATTAGAGAAAATATACTCGGTTCACTTTCTTTTATTAACAAAAAGTTACTTGATTATTATTACGAAAGCATTGTTATCTTTATAATGGGCAGTATTCTTTGAATAACGTATTTCAGGAGGTCCGAGGTTGCATACATTAAAAATTGTTGAAGAGACTTCAACCCGTTAGACAGTAGACCCGTTTCCTTTATACCTAAACATTTTTTATTTGACCCATTTGGGATAAAACACAACCCAACTTAACTCAAGTACAAGTAAATGTGTCGAAATTAAGTACCTTGGTGCCGAATTGTTCTTGACCAATTGGACGAATGGAAACATTAACATCACAACGAAGTGATCCTTCTTGCATATTTCCATTACTAACTCCCAAATATCTCACCACCCTTTGTAACTCTGCGGCATATTCAGCAGCTTCGATACCTGTTCGCATATCAGGTTCGGAAACTATTTCAAGCAGCGGCACCCCTGCTCGGTTCAAATCGACCTGTTCCCAAAAAAAAAAAATATATTTTACCACCAATCCTAAAAAAGAGTTCCCGTTTTTATAATAATAAAGGAGTAAAATGTCATTTTCGTCCCTGAGGTTTGGCCAATTTTGCGACTTTCGTCCAAAGGTTTGTTTTTTCCGATCTGGACCCAAAAGGTTTGAAATCTTGCCGTTTTGATTCAGCTCGTTAACTCCATCAATTTTTCCCTGTTCAGTCAGGGGTATTTCCGTCTTTTTTTTCAACTTTAAGGGCAATTTGAACTTTTTCACTTTATGTACAAGCATTTAGCATAATGTACAAGGATTCAAAATACCCTTACTAAACAAAAAAAAACAAGTAGTTAAAAAGATGAAAATACCCTGACTTAACGGAGAAAAATGGATGGACTTAACCAACCGGATGAAAACGGCAAGATTTTAAAACCTTTTGGATCCATATGCGAAAAAAAACCTTTGGACGAAAGTCGCAAAACTGACAAAACCTCTAGGACGAAAATGGCATTTTACTCCAAAATAAAGGCATATTTCTTCTTTGTCACAATACTCACTATCAAAAAAATAGAATAATCACCTGTGAATAACTCCCGTTTCCCGTATGAAGTAGCTTCCCTGCATCCTCCTCCATATGAACCCTAGTAATCCCCAATCTTCTATGCCCTCCACCAAATTCAAGTGGAAGATCAACGTCAATGAATCCATTAGTAGCGATCGGTATATCAAACTGTGAAATTTGGTACCCTTTCGGAAGATCCGGATAAAAATATTGTTTTCTATCAAACTTTGAAGTCATCGATAACTTGCAATTGAGTGCAAGACCAAGCATCACCGCACACTTGATAACTTTCGAGTTCAAAACAGGCAACGCGCCAGGCAAACCCATACAAACGGGGCAAACACACGAGTTTGGTTGAGACCCGTAATTATAAGCACAACTACAAAACGCCTTTGTCTTAGTCGATAACTGTACATGCGTTTCTATACCAATAATCGCTTCGTAATCTTTTAACACCTTTTCAACGGCTTTTGCCCGGGCTGTTTCCGTGAAGTTTGAGGGAGCTTGTTGTTTTGTTTTCATCGAGGTTTCGGTTTGTGTGCTTTGCATTGAACAAAAGATAACATGTTTTCTAGCTGAGAATGCAGACGAATAAGGCAATAACGGGCGGGTTTGAATACCTCTAAATAGTGTAAGAGCCATTAAACTTTTGTTTGGCTAATTCAATAGAGACGTAACTATGAAATGTATCTGCTGAGTATACAAACAACACATAACCAATCAAAATTCAAGATTCATAAAAAATTAGTAACAAAAACTACACAAAATTCATATAACATTTAACATTAAGCTGAAAGATTAACAAACTTTATAAGAAAGATCTAAGACATTTCATTATAAGAACAGATCAGCAAAGTTTGAAACATCTGTTGGATAATATAATTTCCACTCCTTTCCAGCAGAAATGGTTGTCGAAGTTAATTGGTTTCAAATATGATATTTGGTACAAATAAGGGTCTGAAAATATAAAGTAGCTGACTCTTTATCACGAGTCATATAGAGAGAGAAATACTAGACTGTCATATCGGTCTAAAATGAGAAGAGATATAGGAAGCTATATAAAAAATTGTGCCACATGTCAACAATGCAAAGCTGACAATGCAGCTTATCCAGGCTTGCTCCAACCCCTTCCGATTCCTAACGGCTTATGCGAAGACATAGCTATGGATTTTATCGAAGGGTTGCCTAAATGTCAGGGTAAAAATGTCATTTGGGTAGTGGGGGATCGGTTAAGTTTTTTTTTTAATAGCTAAACTTGCACACGGATTGAACCCATGACCTCCTACTATCCCAAACCTTATCTAATTCACCAACACCACTAGGCTATTCCTAAGTGGATTGGATCGGTTAAGTAAAGGGGCACATTTTGTTGCACTTAAAGGCCCCTATACAGCTGTTGAGGTAGCCCGGGCTTATATGGACAATATATATAGGCTGCATGGTTCACCAAAGTTTATCGTTTCGGATATAGAGACAAAGATCTTTATCAATACTTTTTTGGAAATAGTTGACAACCAATCTGCCCTCAGTACTTTTGGGATATAGTATATGTAGAACTTATCTAAATGTTGATTAGTTATAATTATAATAGTAATTGTAAAGCACATGATGAGCATTCAAGAAATAGACCACTCTTACCCTAATCTCTCAATTCTAGGCATCTTTAAGAATCATTATTCCCTTCTGGTTCTTTTGAGGGCAGATTGTTACTGTCACTGAATTTCAGTCACGGTTTTACTTGTAAAAGCATAAACCACATCATATACCCAGATAAAGATTAGGGTTCTTGAATTGGGAAAAAAAATCTTATACTTAACATAAAGATTGAAGATTTCAGGATGAAATTATGTGGGAATTTAAAGATTTCATGAAAGGTGTTTAATTTACCTAGCTAGAACTCAAATGAACTCCTCCTGCAGTATGCAACGAACATAACGAGCAATGAGAAATTAGGGCTTATTTCCATCCTCAAAACCAAAGAGATTCAATCGTCGTGTGTGAGTGAGAGAGAGTGAGGTTTTTGATAAGTTTTTGTACAACGGCTGTGGTCGAATGAAGAAATTGGTGAAGGATAAAGTTGTAATTTTCAGAGTATTGACGTTTTAAATAAAACAGACATTATTTTGACAACAAGGTGGTCGTACCGGAGTGGTTATCGGGCATGACTAGAAATCATGGGTGCTCTGCCCGCCGCTCAGGTTCGAATCCTGTCGACCACGACTTTTTTTTTTGGAATAATGGATTTTAATAATCCAAACTTTTAGTCGTTAGCCGGCAACGGTCCCAACTTAAAAAATAACTGGTGGTGGTCCCAACTTTTCACATATTGTAAACAAATGGACTTTTAATAAAAAAAACCTTAATTTCCTTTTGTCTCTTTATCTTTTTCGGTTTAGTAAAGGTCCATTGGTTTACTTTATACAAAAAAGTCCTGAAAAGGATAAGGAGATAAAAAGAAATTAAGGTTTTTTTTAGTAAAAGTCCATTGGTTTACAATATACGAAAAGTTGGGACCACCACCGGTTATTTTTTAAGTTGGGACTATTTCCGGCCAATGACTAAAAGTTTGGATTATTAAAATCAGTTATTCCTTTTTTTTTTTTTCATTTTCAAAACTTAGCATCACATTACTGATTCAAAATAATCTAAATGAATAAATAATACACAAGCCGAATTTGAGTTTGAAATTTTCTCATGGGCTGAACTCAAGTTTTGGATATAAAGCTCTAAACGAGTCGAACTCAAACTTGAGAAATGTAACGGAAATGAAACCAAATGTATGTTGAAACCAAGTCATGGAATCAGTAATTTGATGCTTATAATTATGCATACTCCATAGCAATGGGAGACGGTGACGACTGGCGAATGTGGAGACTGGAGATGGTGACTGAAAGGAAGGACGATGAAGATTGGTTTTGTACAATGGTTTCTGGTGGTTCAAGAAGTGCATGATGGCTAACCTTCTCGTCTTTACATTCACTTCTCAATTAAAAAGAACTAGTTGGTGATCTCACGCTTCGCGCCAGATCAAGCTTCTTTCAAAATGGGTAATATTACACACACAATAACATATAAATTATAAACATGTGAAACGAAAATAGGTTTCATTCAGGTATGATTCAAATCTTCGATATTGAAAGTATTAATTTGTAAATTCAAGCCAAATTTAATCAAATTCTCACATTACATCTAAACTGAAACACACATGCAATTGAGAGAGGAACTTCGTGAAGGAAGAGCATCGCCTTAGGTCGATGGGAAGCAGATACACCTACAAATTAAATGTAAACCCAAAAACAACTACAATTATACCATAAAAACAATTACCGTTACCGGTTCTGATTATTTCAATACCGATACCAAGATTGTTGTTATTCGGTCGGAATCGGCTCGGTTCATGACGGTACCTGCACTTGTATAGCTTACGATAGAAAAAAATATTATATTTTTAATATAAATTTATATTGTCAAGAAAAAAAGTTAAGCACAGTTGCGTATTCAGATTTTTTGAAAAAGTTAACAAATGCACATTGTTAGAGAAAATCAAATTAAATGGGTTAAAAGTGTATAAACGGATACTGGTACACGGTTCTAATAAGACTAATAACGCGATTGGAATCAATTACTATATCGACACTCGCTATAGCTTACAATTATCTATTTTTACGCTATTTCATCTTCTATAGGATAATTTAGCTCACTTAAATAAATCTAACTAAGAACAAAAATTTTTTAATTGCTTGCATCAAACAACTTACCAATTAGATGTTATAGAAAAGCAAAAATAACAATTTGATGTGTACTTGTAAGAATAACAAAAATTAAATTTTTTTAGTAAACTGTCATTTTGGTCCCTGAGGTTTGGGCAGTTTTGCCATTTTAGTCCAATTCTCAAATCTTTTGTATCTGGATCCCTGTGGTTTCAGTTTTATTGCCATTTTGGTCCAAAAGTAATATTTGTCTTCTAAAATGCTGCTATTTTGTTCTTTTTCTCAGGGGCAAAATGGTCATTTTAAACAGAGTTTGAGGTTTATTTATATATATAATATATACTAATGCTTAAAATGACCATTTTGCCCTGAGTAATAGGACAAATTAGTAGGATTTTAGAAGACAAATATACTTTTGGGCCAAAATGGCAATAAAACTAAAACCACAGGGACCCAGATGCAAAAGGTTTAAGATTTGGACTAAAGTGACGAAACTGCCCAAACCTCAAAGACCAAAATGGCAGTTTACTCATTATTTTTTATATGAATAACTCTTATATAACGACAAGCAAAAATCATATTGAAGTTATAAAACATTTGCACAATAAAAAGTATAAAATTGGGTGTTATGGTAAAACGACCCTTGTCATATGGGCTTGATAACGCCTTGAACACCGCCCGAGGCCACAATCAAGCGACACCAATCGATGAGTCACCAAGTCATAAGGTGTGTTAGACTTCTTTTGTGTGGGGCTATATAAAAGCAATCAATCACTTTTTTTGTTTTTGTTTTTTCATTACTTTTTTTTTATTTCTAACTAAACCACAATGTGATAGTTAAAGAATGAGTTAATTAGCAATGAGGTGGTGGTGGAGTGGTAATATAATAGTTAAAGAATGAGTTAATTAGCCAAGAGGTGGTGGTTGAGTGGTAAGAGAGAAACTTGGTGTTCTAAAGGACCCATGTTCGATTCCTGCTCTCCCTGTTATTTTATGCGGCACCTAGTGATGCTGGGAGACTAGACGAGTAAGCAGAGATCGCTAACTAAACGGGTCTTACGAGTTAATTAGCCAAGAGGTGGTGGTTGAGTGGTAAGAGAGGAACTTGGTGTTCTAAAGGACCCATGTTCGATTCCTGCTCTCCCCGTTATTTTATGCGGCACCTAGCAATGCTGGGAGACTAGACGAGTAAGCAGAGATCGCTAACTAAGCGGGTCTTACCTCACCGCACTGTCGTACCTTCAGGCGAGTGTTCACAGGCTTCGGCCCTAGGTGAGGGTTTTCCTCAGTTCAGAAACGAGTGTATCCCGATGTGGTGTTCGGACCCTAAGTGAGGGATTTTTCGGTTCAGAAGCAACTATATCCTGATGTAAAGAATTTCGCTAATAGCCCATTTAGAAGGCACGCTAGCATTTAAAAAGAAAGAATGAATTAGTTAAACCCGGCTATTTACATTTTGATAAGAGATCATGTACAAGAGGAAATTATTGTACGAAGTGCAGGAGACAAGCTCAACCATTGATCTCCCAAGATCAATGGCTCAAAACTAAGTGGTGGCATTTTCGTAAATATAAGGTTCAAACAATTGAAGAAACAAATAGAGAAAGGATATTCTAGTCCTATCTCACTTGTACTCTTTCCCCTTGATTTTCAAATGGCTATAACTTTTTCATACGTTATTATTTTTATTAAAAAGATTACACTAGTAACGAGCATTTCATTCTCTTTAATTCGAGCAGGCCATTGCTATAAAAAGACTACGTGATTTTGAATACTCATTACGTGATTACGTGATTTTATTATAGTATGTGAAACCACACTAAGTGATTACGTAGTTAAGTAACAATAGTTGACTATGTATTATTACGTAACTACGTGATTTTGAATACCAATTTCATGATTACATGATTTCATTGTACTATATTTTATGTGAAGCTACACTAAGTGATTACGTTATAAGTATAATTGTAATAACATCAGTTATAACAAATTGCATTGAATGTGTAATCAGGTAATGGATTTATACTGAATGTGTAATCACGTAATGGTTTCTGTAGAATGTGTAATCACGTAATAGGTATTCAAAATCACGTAGTGTCACACCCCGTGGAATCGATTACATCAAGCGGGGTGTGATCTGACCGTTATCTTCATTGCACATCGGAAGTAAATATTTGCTAAGACTTGTAGAAGGTGAATGCCGCTAAGTACTCGAATCCCCATATGTTCTCCTATTCCAACCATGCCTTAGTTTGAAAATATAAATGAGAAAGAAACATGCGAAAAATCAACATAATGTTGAGCGAGTTCATAGTTCATTTTGAAAAGAATTAAAATAAATCTTATTAGCAACCGGTTTAAATATTGATGAGAAAACATAATAAAATCATTTTTCTCGGCATGTCAATTAAAACTTTGTTTTTGTAATATTTGAATATCTCGATGTCCGCGTACGACAAAGGCAACATGCCCGCATGAGCCTATAATCCACCCCAAGCTAGTAAGTGCCTCGCCAAACCGTTTACTCAAGACGGTAGACTAGCACGCGGTTATAGTTGCAATATGTAGCGAGGCCTTCACTGTATAGTTTTAAGCGACCCTACGACCCTTAGTGTTGAGTAGTGGACAATCCAGTCCTTGAGTCTTCGTGCCTCGCACAAATATAGGTGGGTCTAACCCACTCGAGTCTTTGTGCCTCGCACAAGTGAGAATGGGCCTAGCCCATTTGAGTCTGTAAGCAGGACCAACCAGTCCCCTTATTTGTATGTAGGACAATCAGTCCCTGTGTTTATATGTAGCTAGGACATTTCCGTCACTAGTCGGGGAAACTCATGCACATTCCGAAAATACACGTGTGTTTTGTAAAACCGGTATGTTGAACATAAACCTTTCGTAAACCATTGAGTTTATTGAAATCCATTCGCAACATGGTTTAGAAATATGAATTTTCGTTCATCGAAATTTTGTGTACTTTTGCAAAACTTCATGTCTTTCCACCCCCGAAAACATTTATAGAAATATAAAACCGTAAAAAGTGAGGGTTATGAACTCACCTCGATATCCAGTGCAAAGCTAGCATAATATGATTCCAAAGTGTCGTTTCCTATCAATGAATAAACTTATAAGTCTATACTAAAAGCGTAGCTAAACTATTGTCACCGAGCTTTACCGAATTGTTAACCAGTGATTCGATGGGAATATGTTAACTTGTTTAATCCCATTTGTGATCGGTGACGAATACTACATCTTGGGAATACTTAGTGTTCGAGAGATTTAGAGTATGTATTTATATATGAACGTCGCGTAGACGCAATAGTAGTCTTGTGGATAATTATCAAAATAATTATATAGTTGTACGCTTGTTAGGATCTGCTTCGCTTGTTTGTAATCGGATTGGTTCGGATAATAATATGTGTGGAGATCGTACGGTATGGCGTCGTATTACGTTTAGGCTTTTGAAATAAATATAAATAATTATATTTTTTTCTATAAAATCTTCGAGTTGTAGACTTTGGAATAAATATAAATAATTATATTTATTTTATATAAATTCTCGAGTTTCGTTAACTTGTAAACCGTGTTTGTTGAAATGTTGTAAACTCTCTTTTGCGAATCGTATAAATCGACCCACATAAATATATACTTATATTTAGTTTTATAAGAATACTTTGAATCCCGATACATTTTCGTTTGTGTTATGACTATAATATATATATATATACTTTAACAAAAATCGGGCAGAGTTTCCTCTGTTTTCGTAACAAAACCTGACAATACAAGTTTTTAATAAATGTTCAAAACACAACAATTCAATGTAAACAACATATATATAATCTATCGTATCCTCGAAACGTCGTACTTTGTACGGTTTTTAAGTTAGTATACGCAATCTATAATATTATGAAATGCACAAGTCCGTGAAATTTAATAGTTTACTCGAAAATATGTTTATCGTTTCAATAGTCGGGTCGGTTTAAGCTCGGTTTCGCGTTCACGAATATTTATATAAATAATATAACGAAATTTGCGTCGTTAAAATTTTACCAAGCCTCGCGTTGACTAGTTGACCCGTGTTAACCGCAGTTGACTAGCAGTTGTCCGCGTTGACCAGTTTGACCATGTTGACCCGAGCACCAAAACTGACCCGGTTTGACCTGTTGATCCGAACCAAAATCTGACCGAGTTGACCGGGTTTAACCCAACCTGAAAATTTGAGTCGTTGACTATTTTGACCACCATTGACCCGAACCTGAACCGGGTTAGAACCGAGTTGAACCGAACCTGAACCAAGTGTTTGTATTACAATCTGCTACATGAATGTCTCATTCTAAAAGGAATGTGTAGACTTTTAGGATAAAGTTGGTTTACAAAGTTCACATGGGTGCACATACATGCTCGTATGTGTCTGTACATTTACATTCTTTTTTTTTTTTCACAATCAATCAAACCTTAGATATGTGACTTTATAAAAATATAACAACTTATATATTATGATGGAATAGGAGCATGTGTGTTATAAAGTTGCTCCAAGAATTATAAGCGCACAAGTATGAATTTTCAAATATTTTAAAGCACGTATAGCAATTTCTTAGTTTTGATTAAGAAAACAACTAGTTTTTATTACATAAGTTGGGTAACAATGGTTATGGTTTAGTAAAAAAAAAAAAAAAACTACACAATAACAGTGATATAAAATTAAGATTTAATTATTAATAGGAGGTGAAAAAAACAGCAGAGTAAATTTGTTGAGTCTTGCAAATGAGCTTCAAAGAAGGAGAGTGGGTAACGTGTGGGTGTGAATTCGGTGGAGAGGAAGGGAGCCAAGAGTTGTGAAATGGCAAGGAATATCGTGTGGTTCACCTTTAACAAGAAAATGGTTGATGTTCTTTCTTTACATGGATGTTTAAAGTATACTAATTAATTAATAATTAATTTTGATATCCATGAGAATTTGTATTATATTATAAAATACAAATATAAGAATCTGACCGGGTAAAGGTGAATATAATTACATGAAATCTAGATATACACAAGATTGGGAACGAGAGTTTTAGCAAGAAATTTAAGATGTTGGAATCTTGAAATTCTAGATAATATCAAGGAGTTTGAAGGTGATAAATTATATAAACCAATCTTGACTTACAACCCATGAAGTTGTATATAGTTAAAAAAAACTATAATTATACATATCCTTGCATCATTTAATATATACGTGTTCGATTTGGTGATCTAGAAATCTATAAATAATAGCACAGACAAGTATTAACGCGAAAATGTTTACATAAATTCGTGAATTAAATACTTATAATTTCTTTTTTTTAGTTGGCTAAAGCTTAGACGTTCGATGGATCTCCCGCGAATCACCATTCGCGTACTGTGAAGTCGAATAGACGTTCTTAGCTTTCCAAATGCCTAATTAAGTTGATTTGCGTCATAAAACACTACTTATTATTGCCTTAAACGTTTGTTAATCGCGTAACTAAAAGCCGAATAGTACCGGCTGTCACACGTAGTCATGTGCTGGGTATTCAAAATCACGTAATCACGTAATGAACTAATGGGTATTCAAAATCATATAAATTTTTTAAGAAAACTATAGCAATAGGCTGCTTGAATTAAAGAGAATAAAATGCTCGTTAATACGGTGTATTTTAAAAAAAAAATATTAACGTATGAAAAAGTTATAGCCCTTTGAAAATCAATGGGGAAAGTTGTTTTAAGTGAGAAATGACTAAATCACCTTTCAAGCCAATGCCAATTGTTCTCCTCTCCATGTCAGGTACACTTCGTATGAAAGATTTGTCTTGTATAGGATCCCTTCTCTTTGCATGTTAGTGACTTAGGGTATGTTTGGCAAAAGTAGCTGGTGGTTGGAGACTGAAAGCTGGTGACTTGAAGCTGTAGCTGGTAGTTGTACCTTTTATATATATTTAGGTGTTTGGCAGAATAGCTGGAACTTTTAATAAAATGTATAAAGTGACCAGAATGGACATTAAAAGTTGGTGCATTAAAAAATTTATTATTTTTAAAGGTTAAAATAGTCATTTTTTTCTTAAAAGCTTGTAGCTCCTTCTAAACGCTACTAGTAGCTCCTTCAACCAAACAAAGTTTTCGAGTTAAATGCTTGGTTGGTCCCTGTGGTTTGCGAAAATTGCAGATTTGGTCCTAATGGTTCACTAATTACACACTTGGTCCCAGTAGTTTCAATTTTTACACTCGGGTGGTCTTTACCACTAATCTTTGTTAGATTTCTTAGTTAAGTATATGTGAAATTACTATATTACCATTCCTCCTCCGCCGTCATCTTCGACCACCCCTCTACCGTATACCCACATCCGTGGTCTGCAATGGGGGCAAAAGAGGTAATTTCCATCGAGACGACGTGGACCCTTCATCCACAAGCTGAAATCCAGCGGATGTCATCATGCTGCTAGTAACACTCGGTTTAACATTAAATGGAAACGATGTTCGAGTGACACTGGAATCCACAAAACTCTGTTTCCCCTTGTTCTCATTCGAGTAAAACCTAGAGGGCAAACTACTTCCACCATTAACAATGTTTGAAACTAAAATTGAACCGAAATACAAAGGGTGGGTTTTCAGCCATTTTAATCCACAATCTGCTTCAAAACCTCAAGAACACAAGTTTTTGTCACAGCAAAAAAAATCAGAATTTGATATTTCTTCAATTCATGCAACCCCCACTAACAAATCCAGATGTGTCGCATCGATCCATTAAGTCACACGAAGAACAAATTATCTATAATCTACTATATAATAAAGCATCTCCCATGGACAAAAATATTTTAAGATGGCAGACAGAAAGTCATGGTTTTTCCCTAATCTTTTATCCCTTTCTCTCAGTTTTACCCGCAATTCAATGCTCGCTCACAAAGATATCTCCAGTCGGCCAAACAAGAATGCAATTCATCAATGGAATTTTTATTACAAGGTAGGTCAAAAGTCCACAGATATTGAAATGGTACTAATGTGAAACCCTTCCTTCAAATTGAATGAAATCTTGTGCTCGCACTTCGTTCGTTCTCTCAAATCCCCTAACGGAGTTCTGGTTGAGTGGAGTTCAAGAGACGCCGGTGGGTAGCGCATCCGGTGTTGGATTTTTTGTACGGCAAACAATGAACAGCAGTGGGGTGGGGTTCCGGTTAGTCGTACTAGACACGACGATGCGGCAATGGAAAATTTGGGGATTTAGGGTTCATGAAGAAAAAGTCGAAATGATGCAGATGTAGTAGATGAGACCCCGTTTGGATGAGTTGAAATGCGTCTTCTTCGAATGAACACTCCAAGGTTAGTTTATTTTTTCTTTTTGTTTCAATTGTTAGGGTTTTAGGTGTCATTTGTTCAACACTCAACAGTAATGGGCATGGTTAGTTTTTAATAGACATTAAGTGTTCATATTTTAGGTTTCTCTATATATTGTAGTTGTACTATTGGAGTATTTAGGGGTTACTGTTGTAATTACAAATCTATCCAGTATTTGATTTCATTTGTTTACATATTGACTTCTTTTTAATGATTTCAATTAGGATTCATATTATTTTGAGAGGGTTTTGATGACTTTTTAGGGTGGATGAACAGATCGCCTTGGTTTGCGCCTTACTATATATAATTCTAAATACTTTCATATATGTTTCAATTTTCCGTATGTTATAATAACTTTTGTTGATATATTATAATGCAGATACCAAACATTGGGCATGTTTCTATTGCTTCTGTCATGTATTATTGGGACTAAAGAATTGTGGGGTAGCAACTTGGCATCCGTAACAGCTTCAATTTAGCATACATCCGTACGGGTTCACCAACAGTCAGGTCTTAATATTCTTAACATAACTATTTGATTGGTTTCATATATTTCTAATTATCACTCTCGTATGAGATACAAAAATACTGGTCTAAGCTATTTTTAATGCACTTCGAGGACAAGATTTTGACCAATTCCATGAAGCTGTAACGGTTTTGGATGTTTTGCTGAGGCAACATGTTGTAAAACCATAAGCGTAAAAACTAATGACTTTCAGTTTACAATGTTTTGTTCGTTAATCTGAATCATGCATGTTTGGTCCTGTTCTGTATGCAGTGGTTGTCTTCTTGTTAATCAGTCTTTATTTCACAATGATCTAGGGAACATTATATGCATTGGGAGTGGAGCTGTGGGCTGCAGAGGATTTCATTCCAGCTTTTGGGGTACTCAACTCAAGCTGGTTTGAGTTATAACATGGGTAATTAAAACTTAACACTACTTTTATTTTGATTATTTCAAATCTTACATAGCATATTGATGGCGACCACATACACAACGACATTACCGTTGCCTTAGCTGTTGTACCACAAGAACCATGCAAGGGTAATATGGTCGATTGGGTGTTTTTTATTTAAGGGTATTCCTCTATGGTTATATGTGTTTAAATGGTTATTGTTGGTGATGTGGGCACTTTAGAAGGTGTTCTGTTCAAAGGGTACATTGTTCAGGATGCAATTAAGGTTGTTCGTCGTTTCTCTTTACCTGATGTTAGCAAGCGTGAGGCGTCATAAAGGGTTGGCGTTTTTCGGTTTTCACGGGTTTCATCTGCTGCCCAGTCAGCAGATGATGCAGATCTAGACCCATGTAGTGCTGGTATTTTCTTGCATACTTTTGACAGTTTTACAAATGTGCGAGACCTGATTTTTTTGTGTTTTGTGTTGCAGAGCTTCCTCCACGAGCCTTACTTGAATGGCTTGCTACAGAGTCAGCGCCTGGTATTCTACTATCACCCTTTTTGTCTAAATGTTTTATGCCTTCATTTGGTGTATCTTTGTTGGTAATTTAAAACCTTCTAAGAATTTGTGATTGAAAGCTGAAGGGGAATGATGTAGTTGGCATGTTTATATATCATGATTTATTAGCATATGATTCTGTTTTTGTTTGTCCTTTAAGCAAAACCCACTCACATGCATCCATCATTTAATCTTCAAAACTCCATTCCCATCCACAAAATTCTCAAATGGGTCCTCTTCAGGCCACTCGATCCGCAGATAATTAAGTTGGCATGGTTCTTAAATGAATTATACAATTTCATTTGATGACTTATGACGACAGATGATCTGGAATGAAGTTAGAAGACGAATTCGAACAAGAAAAAGTTTTGGTTGATTCGGAGCATGAGTCTCTTCAAGCTTATAGAAGGAATGTCGACAATGCGATACGGCACATGCATGTTTGCATTTATAGAAGGAATGTCGACAAGCTAATTCAGAGGAGCAAATTTGAAAAAAAAAAATACTTGAATTCGGTATTTAAATAGAGAACTCAAATTAATTTGATCTTACTTTTTTCCGATTTTTCATTTAACATATACTATAATTTCGTTAACTAATATAAAAAAACTAAAAAGTATCAACAAATTTAGTTTTGTTTAACCGTATGTAACTTAGTCCTCATTTCAATAGCATTTTTATATAAATTTTATATGTGGATTCAATCAAGCAATATATTTTGAATCTTAAAAATAGGTATGCATCCAAAATGTAGATTATAGCAGTAGCATTCTTTTATGTGCTGAGTCTGTCAAGGTCGGTTTATGTGCTCACCCCTAGAACATACATATGCTTGTAATAGTAAAGCAGTCTGTTAGACTTTCTTTGCATGTTTGTGACCTTATCGATTAGGTTCTATGATTGTTTTTCGTTGAATGAGATAAAATGTCATAAACCCGGAATGGGTTGTCGATCGTAATAAACATCATAATTAAACCTGATATCAGTTGGGGCACCCGCCGCAACGCGCGGGTATTCCCACTAGTATTGAGTAAATGACCTGCCATTAAAGCATTGAACAAATTATATTGCAGACCACGAAAATTACCTCTTTTGCTCTCATGGTGGTAGTGGTGGGTTTACGGTGGAGGTGGAGGATGTGGGTATACGGTGAAGGTAGAGGCGGTGGTCGAAGGTGACGGCGGAGGAGGTGGGTATACGATGGAGGTGGTGGTTGCAGGTTGTGAAAGAGAGGTGGTGTTGGTGACTGGGTTTTTGAAAGAGAGTGGGAGTGATGAAGAAGATGAGTAGTGGGTCTCTCTTCTTTATGTTTTTTTAATCTTTTTAATTATTCAAGGGTAATATAGTAATTTCATATATACGTAACTAAGAAATCTAACAAAGGTTAGTGGTAAGGACCATCCGAGTGCAAAAACTAAAACTACTAGGACCAAGTGTGTAATTAGTGAACCATTAAGACAAAATCTGCAATTTTCACAAACCATAAACCATAGAAACCAATCAAGCATTTAACTCAAGTTTTTTATTAGACATGAGTTTTTTCTTAAAGCTTCATGGGAAATATACCTTTATAGTGACGTAACCACTAATCTCCAATATTCAAAAGGTACTATAAAACCCAAATCAAATCTAATTTCAAGTTCATCTCTTTCAATCAACTGAAATGAAGATGACAGAGAGGCTTCAACATGGGGTGGCAGAGCAATGTCAAGGTTCTCCTTCAGAAACGCCACAATCATCCTTTGTTTCTTCAATTTGATCACCGCACTCTTCTTAATTCACGCTTTCATATCTCCTCCAAACTCCAATCGATCCGATCAAGGTCCATTTTTTAATCAATTTTCCGATCTTTAATCAGAATTGGCCCATTCCAATTGTTCCTGTTACTGGGTTCTTTCCAATTTCTGAAAATCCTAATTTTTCAAAACCCTAACCCTAATTTTGTTAATATCCAGTTCTGCTCAAGTATATAAAGGAATCTGAAGAATTACGTCGTGCAATGGAGCCTGTAGACCTTATAAAACGAGTTAGTTTAACTGTTTATAAATGATCTTGTATAATTTGTTTCAGTTTGATTTGATTATGCTGCAATTTTGATTCTGTATTGTGGCACTGTGTTAGTCGGGTTTTCGGGACGATTAAGTGGGAAACATTTGGGTTTTAATTTTAGTAATATGGGTTTTATTTCAATGGAGTTTAGGTTAGGGAAATTGAGAGAGAGGGACATGAAGAAGTTGATACTCTGCAAGAGAAAGATGCTAAACAGTCTGCTGCGCTTGACTTGATATCGAGGCTGAATAACCATCGGTCGTATTCCGATGCTGATAATCAGAAAGGTAGTTTCTTTCTTGAATTCGGATGATACAAATTTTACATTATGTTTCTTAGCAGGCGGGAAAACGGGTCGAGTTGAGTTTGTTTGACTTGCCCATTTTTTTGGTCCATGTTTATATTTGATATGATATTATGATTAACACTGGTATCATCAACTCGGTAGCCTAAGTATTTGAATATACAAAGTTCAAAATTTCGTACTTGACCCGTTATCAAATAACTTCCAACCCAGTTTAAGTGGTTTTCGTATGAACAAGTTAAGATTGCCGGTTTGCCCTACCTGGTTATTGGAGTGCAATGCATTTCCTGCTTCATAGTATGTGGTCCGTTTAAGATGAAGATATACATTTTGACTTATAAAGTCAAACTAACTACATTACATTTTCGACTTTAAGATTGTTTATATAACATATTCAATGATATCAACATTTTCCTTGAGTTTTAATTGGTTATCAATTTTTTTTACAAAATGTGAAGAATCAGTGTCCAATCTTGAAGTTCAGAATCTAGCCTTTTGACATTAAAAGTCAAAGATAAACACGCTCACCGTATATTCTTGTTGCTTGTTGTCAGCTCTAGAAGAATGGCGTAAACGAAAGATGGAAAGAGCAAGACAACGTGGCCTCGGTAGAAACGGAACCACCATCTCTCAAGAATGAACCCTTTGCTTTCAGTCCATTCACAATACATGTCAACAAGTCGTTTTTAGTACGATTTGTGTCTCGAGTGTGAAATTATGAACATAAAGGGGTTTTTGTATGTAAGTTTCTCATCCTTTTTGTAGCAAGTGTGTTTTCTTTATAGTTTGTACGGTTAACTATAGTTATAATGTGAATCACAAATTTTTACTAATTACTATATGAATGTGTCAATTTGATTTCTCTTTTACTTTAGATGGGTTAAAAGGTATCCGAATTGTTTAAAGATATGAACAATATCTGTCCTGTTTTGACATGTATGTATTCATGATCTTAATCTTGTGCATTATGTATTCAAGTAGCCATAGGCAGAAAATAGATTACTTCAAAAAACTGGGAAGAAGATGAGACATGATGCAGTTGGAAACTGAGCTGCAAAATGGTTGCAGCATATCTTCTTTATATCACTCTACAAAACATATGATTTGAAGATATATAAGCAAAATTTAATATATTGGCAATGGCAAAATTTAATATATTGCGTAAGCAGTTGCAACAATGCTATGAGTGAAATGAGCTTCTCCCTATTTGGTTCTTAAGTTGATGATTTAAACCAAATATGAATTACAAGGTTTACAAAAATGGAGTCCATCTGGGTAGGGGTGTGAATTTTCAACACGCTATGAACTTCACACGAAATTCACGGGTTTAGGTCAGAATGTGAATACATTTAGCTAAATGGGTGTTCAGGATGACTTGGTGGGTCAGGTTAACCTGTTTATTTTTATAAATTAAGAAAATAACCTTATGTTACAACTTAAACTGATCAAGTATGTTGTACTTGCATGATAAAAGATAAAAGTGAGATTAAGATGAGGTTTTATAGTATGTTGTTTATTTGTTATGGTCTTAATAGTGTAGGTTCTGTTCTGTTAAAATATAAGAGTTGAAGGAATCTTTCGGTAAATAAAAACTAACGTTGAGCAACCCTTTTTCTTTTTCTCTTTGTGAACGTAGCAGAATAACTAAAGTAATTAACTTGTTAAGCCATGTTTAATTTTCACTCTTTTAACTATTTTCATATTGAACTTTGGTTAATAATTTTATTAGACTATTTCTTGTGGAAGAGTTCGAGTGCGCAATGGGCTACATTGGCACTTAGGGGCGCAAACACCGGAACTCACGGGCACCAAAGGGGCACGAGGAAATGTGTGTGAGCACTAAAGGGGGCGTGAGGGCGCGGGCGTGAGCCCCATCGCGAGCATGGGGTTGAAATTATAATTACTTTTAAATATTAAATTATATAATTGGATATTTAGAGCCACCTTAAGTCTTCTACAGTTCTACCCACCACTATATTTCACATTCATCACAAAATTTATTTTGCCGACTACCAACTTAATTAATCATATATTTATATCCTTAACTTTTATTAGCAATTTAGATCACTTAACTTTTTGTTTTTTTTTTATCATTTTAACAACGTTGTTAAAATCTGAACAATTCTAGTTTATCAAACCGGAAACCACTCTTCATCATAATTAAAATCCGAACAATCATGGTTTATCAAACCAGAAACCACTCCTCATAATAACTGTTCGCGGTTGTATAAATAGCAAACTGTGGGCCGGATCAAACCAAGCTTGTAGATTGATCGGGCTGAACCTTGTATAATGATTCAATTGATGGGATTCGACCCGATAAAAGGGACCACGGCACTACCCAATAGCATGTTGCCACCTAGAGAATCTCAGGATTATTTTAGAGCAACTAGAAGAAATTCTTTAACTAGAAAGAATTCAGTCTGAGTTTTTTCGAAAGAGGTAAGATCTGGTGAATCGAAACAAATAATTAAGAATAGAAATTTTTTTATGGAACAATAACATATCAAATGGCGTGGATAATACCTTTTATGAGTCACGTTTATTCAATATGTTTCTTGCCTCCTCAATTTATAGATGTTAAAATGAAAAAAGAAAAAGAAAGAAATCTTATAGGAGATAATAAGATAGTTTATAAAGAACAAAATGAGATAAGATTTCCCACAAGAAATATTAAAATTTTTAAAAGACAAGTAAGAGACCGACAATACAAACTAGATAACCGATGATTCTTGGTGGTTATGTTTCTTGCCTCCTCAATTTATAGATGTTAAAATGAAAAAAGAAAAAGAAAGAAATCTTATAGGAGATAATAAGATAGTTTATAAAGAACAAAATGAGATAAGACTTCCCACAAGAAATATTAAAATTTTTAAAAGACAAGGGACCGACAATACAAACTAGATAACCGATGATTCTTGGTGGTGATGAGCTTTGCTTCTCTTGAAAGTTCTGAGTAAATTCAAATTTTAATACTGGTGATACTAAATCAAATATTTTAAAATTAAACTTTATAAAAGAATACTTTACAAACTAATATTTGTTAAGAAACTATTTAATTCTTATATACCTAAAAAATTTTCTTATCAAACCTCCAAATTTAAGATTGGGTAAGAAAAACCTATATAATTTATCATATCTTAAACTACTATTTTCTATAAACTTTGTTTTCCCTAATTAAATTGGTTATACTAAGAAACAAATTATAAAGTTAAACAGATTTATACATGACGTATTATATACATATTAATCTTGTTCCTTAGTTAAATGGTATACTAATGTAACAATATGTAGCATCATAACAGATTGACTCACGTACCATATACATAAAATAAATAATGGAAATCGCTTAATTCGGATATTCAATATTCACTTTAGGGAAAAAAAGCCTGTTTACATATTTTAAACTACATACAACATATTTCCAAAATGATAAAATATTGTTATTATTGCTTTTAGCCATTTGTTATTGTATATTATATTGTCATTCTTATCCACTACTTTTAATATAAAATCCTAGTTTCATTTTCTCAAAAGATCTTCAAAGATGCACAATAATGCAATATTGTAACCATGCTAATATTTTCACAAGTTAATGCTTATAACCATCATATAAAAGAAAGTTCACATTGTCGATTAATAAGAAACATACATCACAAATGAGATTCCACTCAAAAAAAAAAAAAAAGAAAAAAAGAAAACAAACCCGACATCATCAACAAACCCTTTATTTCTTCAATTACATTATACATACAAAGCCTCAAACCCTGGTGCCACCCACCCCGGTGGTGGTTCCTTTAACGCCGGTGTCTGCCGGGTGTGTTCCCATTCCATAGTCTGTGTCGCGGTATCCCGGCCCGTATCGGCTGCTGTAAAGTCCGGCATGCACCAATAGAACGTATAGCAGCTCGGTTAGTGTCAAAATGATGATGAATGCCTCAACAATCCTCAGCCTCCATCCTCTGTGCCCTCCTACGTTTATCTCTTTGCATGCCAAACTACACCATTTTCAAACCATACTTGAAAAGCTCCAAAATAGTTGATATTTGTTTGCAATGGAGAGAGAGAGAGAGAGAGAGAGAGAGAGAGAGAAAACCTTTTTAGTCATAGTAAGGTTGAGACTCGTGTATTTTTTTTACAAAGCCTTAATATTTGTCTAAACTCGTATTTTTCTTAGAAAAACTTGATATTTGCCGGCGGAAATACAAGAGGGTCAAGTAACATTTCTCTCATCCGGAGTCGGTGTTGTAGTAATCGCTAGTCAAACAGTGGGTCAGTACTAGTGATTAATCGAAATTAACTGGAATTAATCAGAAATAATTGTGGTTAATCGGTTATTAATTGGCCCCTTTTACACCCATGCATGGAGTGATGAGAGATGAGTGTTTTTTTCATATTTTTTTTTTCATATTCTATAACGGTCTCAAAATATTACTCGAAGGTTACAATTAACAAATGAACATCGGGTGATTAGAAAATAATTAATGCGCATAAAGAAATAAAAATATTTCTATGAAAACCCCAGGTAAAAAGTTAAAGATTTTATATACATAAATAAATAAAAACGCAACAAATTATGTCCCAACGGCTTTTTAAAATATGACTACATTTACCAAATGACACTTCTATTCATAAAAAAAATAACATAATAAAATTAAAATATATCTATCAGCCTCACTTGAAAAGTTCTAGATTTTTAAAAAGAAGTTCACCATCTAATGCTCTCGGGTCACCGGACTCTTGACCCTCGCCCCCCTCCGCCTCGTGTTCACTAAAGTATAAAAAACCTTACCCGCCCTCGTGTTCCCTAAAGTATAAAAAACCTTACCCGAAAGCAAGAACAGTAACTGCCCACGCCACTAGAGAAGTCGATCCAGCCGCGGCTAGACTGTCATTCCTCCATGCCCTAAGGTGGTTGCCGCCGGCGAACTTGGAGACAATGCCAAGAATCGAAGCTAAGATCGCGAACTCCAGAAAAAACTCTGTCGCACCGTTACCACCAAAACCTACAAATCCACATCAACACTCAACTTTCAACAACCCAAAAAATAAGTGGCGAACCCAAAAATTATTTTTTGGGGTGCGCTCAGGTTTTTCTTAAAAAATACACTATTTTTTTTCAAAAGGCGCACCCGCCCTCGCATCAAGACACTTGGGTCCGCCCCAGCCGGAAAACAATGAAACCAAACAAGAAGACAATAATCATATCAACTTATAGGAGTTAAGTACTTGGATGGTTGGTCTGGCGGTTGATAAGCCTATTGAGACACCAACTAGCAAACCCTAAGGTAATGAAATACATAACCAAGTTAAGAAACAACAATGGCGCCGCCAAGTTTCTTCCCACTGTTTGTGCCATGATCGGAAACTAACTGCCAATCAAAAACCTTTATGTTTATTCAATTCTTCACTGAAACCAAAAGATACACTAATGAGAATAATATTAAGGTGGTGAAGGAGGATATATGATATGTAGGACGAGATGACGGTGGTGTTGGTGGCAGCTCTAGTGATACGTGTCGATCAGTTCAGGATTTGCGCTTTTATGTACAGGTGTCACGACACGTGTCAGATGAAGTTTGTGATGAACGGGAATTAATGTTGTTGAGATGAGATGGTGTACGAGGACGACGTCACGGTGGTGCCGTTAGGTTGTGAGAGTTATCCTGGTTGGTGGGTCCCTACAGCTTGTTTTAGAAGTTTGGGTGATGGTGAATTTGTCGTTATCTTTTGAGTTTATTTTACTTTACTTATTCGGTTTTGTTGAGATTTGGTTGGAAATTTTCATCACCTTTAATTTGTTATACTCTATTTGTTTTTAAAAGTTATGTTTAGGAGTTTGGTTGGTATTTGTTTAGGAGTTTGGTTGATATCAGTTTGCTTAGTTAGTATATAGTTATCTCTTGTAACATACGCAAGAGAAAAACCAAAAAAAAGTTGATTGTGATATGCTTAAAAAAATATCATCAAACTATAAAAACGAATATCATGAAGAGTTGGCTAAAAATGTATAAAGTTGATATCAATCGAATGCACGAGAATCTACCAAGTTTGTCAATGACTTATTAGTGTCGTGCCAATTTGCGAGGAAGGTTTGGAGCAAACTTTTAGATGGTGTAGCTTACTGGTAGAGCCGTCCTAAGAACTCTAAAATAATGTTAGGTCCCAGGCGACATAAAAGATTGGGCCGGAGGGAAATGAATTAAAAAAGATCTTAGTGTTAGAGCTAGACCTTGAACATGAGATCTCTACATTATCATGAGATGGGTTTTTCGAGTCCACTGCTAACATTTTTATGTATAATATATGGATGCATATGCTCAATCTATCTATCATGAGATGATTTTTTTTCCGAAAGCTTATTAAAAACCTTCCGTATCCTTTGAAAATTTAGGTTTCGGGCGATAACACAGACTCGTTGGCCAAATAACTCCATAGACTAAAATAGCTAGGCATATCTATTTATTCATATTTCAACTTCTATGAAGTTTCTTTCTTTTCTACAGCTAATAAAAATCGTTTTTTAAGATTATGCATATGTAGAAAGCCCTTTTTCTAGTATTTACTAGCGAATTATCTTTCTTTACTTTTTTTTTTCTTTCTATAGCGGAAATAGTCACACGTAATGACAGATCACGGCCTGCCTACTGAGCACACCATTAAATTTGGTTATGAAAGTACTAGAATACCGAGTTAAGCGGGTGTATCCAATTTCAACAAGAAAATAACTGAAGCGCTATTCTTGTCAGTATTATGTTTTCTTCAGAAAACTCAAACTCGGAATGAAAAAATCTTCAACAAAAGCTGTCGACTGGAAGAAACATTGAAGGATATAAAGAGAAGCTAAATTATTGTATAGAAAAATAACTCCAAACTAATTACACTATTATTACATTACATTACACTTTATTTCTAAACAAACCTAAAAAATAGTACTTTTAATATTTTAATAATATATATTTTTTTACACTTATATTATTTTAATATTATAATAATAGTTATTTTCTTTATTATTTTTCTTAACTTTAACGATTTTTTTAATCATGGGTTGGGATAAGCTTAGTGTCAACCGGATACTTGTATCGAAAATATCAGTACAGTCCTGTTCGGTATCGGTACATGAAGGTAAAAACCGGACACCAGCCTGGTACAGAAAACGCCAAAAGTCGGTACTGAATTGATATTGAAAATCTTTTAGTTCGAGGAATTCGGTAGTGCTACCCGGTACCATTTGCTCATCCTTGATCATGGGTATCGTACGAACAACAACGGTATTATAAAATTTTTTTTTTGTTGATTTTCTTCAACTTTTAATGATTTCTATTTTTTTTAATTTCAGGGGTAGGGATGAACTCAGTGCCAACCGATACCGAATCGGTACTGGTACCGAAAGTACCGGTTTCGGTACCGGTGTATGAAGGTAAAACCTGTAGCGAATCGGTGCCATGAATGCCAAAAGTCGGTACCGAATTGGTACTTAAGATCTTTCGGTTAAAGAAATTTGGTACTGGTACCCATTGCCATTTGCTCATCTCTGACCCGGGTTTCGTACGGACAACATTATTACCATACAACTTTTTTGGTTGATTTTATTTCGGTTATCTTTTAGTGTTTTTTTCTACATTTTCTTTTTATTCTTGCCAGTGGTTGCGTGCGCAACGCGCTGGTAGTGATTTCAAATCACATGTAAACACAGACTATAAATGACAAAAGAAGTTCGCTGCAATGCGGCGACGATGAAAAACCTAGTTATATGTAATAATAGTTTGCATCATCGTCTACAGGGAATTATAAGTTTTCAGTCTACATGGATTTATAATTTTCAAGCACAAATTACTAGTGTCAAAGTACTAGAATTTGCTTGTTTACAAGTTGTGTTATTGTTCTATGATTTCTAATTTGACTTTTTAAATCATGTTTGGTTAAGGATCAACCTTATCTTGGACGTAATTTTCGTGCTCGAGCGTATGAGGCGGGTGGGTCGGCTAATTTGAGTTACGGATTAGTATGGTTATTTGGTTAAGTTAATTAGAGATAAATTAAATGAGTTAGATTTAATTTATAATAGATAGATTAGATAAACATGTGGGTTTATTCTATTATTATCTAGTTAGGAAGTTGAGTCCTACTCTAATTGTAACCAAGTCATGTCCTATATAACCTAATCAAAGTTGTGATTATGGTTAAGAGAAAGGTAAGAATCAAATTTTTGTGTTGTTTTCCTGATCTAATAATATTATGGGAGTTAGCCATAATTTTATGTTCGTTTGATATTCGATTGGGACTTGAATTGGTATCAGAGTCAAGTTCAAGGTACCCGAGATTGATACCAAGATCAAGTCGCCGCATAGAAGCAAGTCGCCGTCGTGAAAAGATGATCTTAGGGCCGCTTGAAGTCGACCGAGTGAGATCTAGTGCCAACCGATTGAAGACCCCAAGGAAGATCTAAGGGTTGCCGACTGATTGCTTCAAGAGCCGTTGTGGATCTTGTTTATCAATTCCGGGAACCAAATCAAAGCGCGAAGAAGATCGTTGTCACCGCTCACCTATGTCGTCGTGACCAAGCCGTCGCGAGGAAGAATTTGCGAGAGCCGATCAAGTTCATAGGGTCTGGGTTCTTATCACTGGTTGTCACACCCCAACCGATGGCGGAAACATCAGACGAGAAGAAATAGATTGTTCATTGCCACAACACTAATTGTGACGATATTTAAATCAAACCGTTTTCATTGCATAACTCAAATTGTCAAATTACAATACATGAAATTCAAAATTACACAAATAAGGGACAATATGACGAGTTCAACATAACATAATAACTTAAATCTAGTAATTTCTTGAGCGTGTTTCTAGTCAAGCCTACTAGATTCGTACGTGCATCATCATCAACCTGTAACATGTTTTAAAAAGAATCAACAATGGAAACTAAGTTGTTATATACAAAGAGCATTTTACATGGCATAATACTACAGGTACTGCATGCATAACATATTCAAACCCTAGTTCCACATGATTTAGCTCCCTTGGTTATACATTACGAATGACCTTTAAATGAAAACTACTAGATCACGAGGTGGTGATGCATACTCCTATTAGCGCTATATATGTTAATTCGGGTTAAAAAGTTAAAGCATTATGATTTGCATAGGACCAAGTAACCAAAATGCATAAATTTAGATTAAAGCATGTTAAGTATATGTGTTTGAATTTTCGATACATTTAATAAATAATGTTAGTGTTTCTAGATAAGTGTAACACACCGTTCACCTGTAACATGTTTAAAATAAAGTTCAATGCAAAAGCAAAGGCGAGCACACAAGTTTAAGCATAAGCATACGTATACGAATAAGGTTTTAAAACGAATCCCATGGAAACTAAGTTTATACAAGAGCATTATACATGGCATGCAATATTTCTAGTCAGTCCTCTTGCTTATGCATGATAACGATGATTTAACATGACCACTAGATTCACGATTGGGCGATGCGTTACTCCTATCGCGCTATACATGTCACATGGAGGCTTAAGATAATCTAATGACTATGGTATTACATAAGAATGGACCAAGATATAAGCATCACGTAATGTATCAAAGCGTTCATGTATATTGGATTGTTTCGTGCATGGTATAAAGTTTAAGTTTAGTGATTTTGTATAAGGTAAACATGTTACACCCAAAAGTGATAAAATGAAAAATGGGTCGAGTGTACTCACGGTTTTGCAAGCTTTTCGACTTGACCATTCCGTGAAGAGTTGTTAGGTTTGTAGGAGGAACACCGAGTTATCCTACAAGAGGAAAACATAGGTGTGAGTATTGGATATTGATTGGAAGATTCGGAATTTGAAATAAGCATTACAAAGTATTGTGTACGAAAATATTCACCAAGGTCTAGCACTCGTTTTTGACACTATGAGAACCCTTTAGGGTTTACGTGATTTCATAAGTTGTAACACCTACTAGAATCGTAACGAGGAACTAAACACGTTGGTGAGTAAACTTAATAACTTGACACATGATTATATAGTCATTATCAAGGTTTCGGTTTTAGTTATATTATATAGTCCATACATATATATTATATCATAAGAATAACTAACAATAATATCATGGAAGTCATGTAGGAGGAAGGTGGTATAACCATCCATTTAGGAACCTCACGAGAGTTCACCACTACACAAGTTGTCATAGACAACAAAAAGGTCAAGAACAAGTATAGTAAAGGAAAATGAGATTACATGCTTTACTAAATAGCCAAGTAAGCTACAACCCGGTGAGCCGACATCGACACAATTCGAAGGCTAGACGGGGTTGTGTTACTTTCAACTAGCAAGCTACTTAGGATGGAATGAGAAAATATCAAGTGTTGTGTGGACTTAGATGTAGGTTAGCCCAAGCTAACCTTGTAGTCACACTAGCTTCAAGTCCAAGACTTGGCAACACTTGTGA
Organism: Scalesia atractyloides; assembly: GCA_947069175.1. Taxonomy (NCBI): domain Eukaryota; kingdom Viridiplantae; phylum Streptophyta; class Magnoliopsida; order Asterales; family Asteraceae; genus Scalesia; species Scalesia atractyloides. Next base: position 73,275,883 of record CAMTDV010000004.1, on the reverse strand, counting down.
GCTTAAAGCTCATGTAAAACAGAAAGTTTAGGGGTGTTAAAACAACACTTAGTTCATGTAAACAAGCTTGGTTAGGATTCACTAATCATAAACTTGATTAGGAGCATGAGAACTCAAGGTTGTTTGAGGTAAAACATAAGTTTTAAAGAGATTTATTCAAAACAGAAAGTTTGGAGCCCTTTAGGTGAACTTCCAGGTCTGGATAGGAGAATCCGTGGAATCAAACCAAGGTTTATCCAAGTGTTATGGAAGAAGAATCAAGCAAAAAGGTTAAGAAATGAGCAAGTTATGCTCATTTTCGTAAGGATAATGAATCTGCCCGAATTCTTGATATTTCAGAGATTTTGATGTGTTTTGAGAGATATTAGGGAGTGTTGAAAGTGTGAAATGTGTGGAGAGGACATGGGTTTTATAGGGGAATGAGTTAGGGTTAGTTGGAAGGTGTTTAATGGTGGTTTAGAGGTGACTGGGTGAGGTAGAAGTGTGTGGATCCGTGCAAACCCGCGGCTGTTTCAAACATTCTGTCCGCCAGAGGTGCTTACAGACCATAAGCTTAAAGCCTTCCAGCCTGTAAGGCTTAGGCAGAAAACTTTTGTTTTATTTTTTTGATTTTATTGATTAACAACATGCTCAGATGTCATATATTAATGGTTTTAAGTTTATAATAAGGTCTTTAAGTATATGAGGCATGCACCAAAGGTTGCACAAGTATAAAATGAATAAGCTTAAGTGTAAGAATCACGTTTACGTTTCGTATAAAGTATGAATGTCACGTATTTGCAAGTTTTCACACGTTTACGAGTATCACGAAGATGTTTGAATGTATGAATATGTATAACACGAATAAGGATAAAATATGAATTTTCATTATGATCCAAGTCTCGATTTACAATGATTTCAATGATTGAAACGAAAGGACGAATACAAGATTACAAAGTTCCCAAAAATAGAAATACAAGACTAGCTTTCTAAATATAGAAAGTATGAAAAAGTCAGGCGTTACAGTCTCCCTTTCTTTAGGAAATTTCGTCCCGAAATTTAGGAAGATGCAACAAAGAGATGCGGATACTTAGTCTTCATATCGCTTTCAAGTTCCCAAGTAAATTCAGCACCACGTTTTCCTTCCCATCGAACCTTGACGATAGGAATTCAACTGCACCTCAACTGTTTGATTCCCCGGCCCATGATTTCGACTGGTTTTTTCCACAAAATGTAATGTCTCGTTGATTTGAAGATATTCGAGTGGAACTTCAAGTCCTTCTTTAGCTAGACATTTCTTGAGATTGGAAACATGGAAGACTGGGTGACGTTGTTGAGTTCTTGAGGTAGGTCCAGTCGATACGCAACCATGTCAATCCTTTCGAGACTCTTGAAAGGACCTACATAGCGAGGAGCGAGCTTGCCTTTCTTACCAAATCGAACAACACCCTTCCAAGGGGATACCTTGAGAAGTACGTTATCACATACATTGAATTCCAATGGTTTGCGTCTTCTGTCAGCATAACTCTTTTGCCGGCTTCGAGCTTTGAGGAGATTATCACGTATTTGTAGGATCTTGTCCGTTGTCTCTTGTGTCAGTTCGGTACCGGTGATTTGAGTTTCTCCAATCTCGTGCCAACAAATCGGCGAACGGCACTTACGACCATACAATGCTTCAAATGGTGCCATTTGAATACAACTGTGATACCTGTTATTGTACGAGAATTCTACCAAGGGTAAGTGCGAATCCCAGTTTCCGCCAAAATCGATTACGCATGAACGAAACATATCCTCTAGAGTTTGGATAGTACGCTTGGTTTAACCTTCGAATTGAGGGTGAAAAGCGGTACTAAGATTGAGACGAGTGCCAAGGGTGGATTGAAACGTTTGCCAAAGGCGGGAGGTAAAACGAGCATCGCGATCGAAAATGATGTCAATGGGAGTACCATGACGACTAATGATTTCATCCGTGTAGATACGAGCCAATTTCTCAACTTTGTAATCTTCAGGAAAGGCAAGGAAATGAGCGGATTTGGTCAGTCGATCGATGATGACCCAGATACTGTCGTGACTAGACGAAGTGCGAGAGAGTTTGGTAATGAAATCCATGGCAATACTCTCCCATTTCCAGACAGGATTTCTGGTTGTTCGAGTAAGCCAGAGGGGCGTTGATGTTCAACCTTGATTTTGGAACACGTAAGGCATTTTGAGACGTAATGTAACATCCGTCGAAAAACGGATTTACCAAACCCGCTCCATTTATTAACCGAACAATCAGTTAAAAATTTCGTTGCTTATTTAATGCCCAAATTAAATTTAAACGATACATAATTAATAAGTATTTTGGGTTATAAAAGTTTTATTTGAAAAAGTCTTAAAAATAGTGATTTAAAAATAAAATGCTGCTGCCGGGTTTCGAACCTGGGTCAGCCAGCGAGTCAAAGACTTAACACTCAGCCGTCCAACCACTGCGCCACTTGTATTTCTTGTTAGTTATTGGAGACAATTAATTCATAACATGAACCCCAAATTCAAATACGACGCGCCCAATTGCAGTCGTCGGAAATCCCGGCGATCTCGCGAGATTTGACGGTTTCTTCAGTTATAACGTAAATCTTAATCACTACAATCGGTTATAACCGACGCCTGAACCCGCGACACAAGCTATAACCGCCGGAAAACGTAATGACTTTGAATCAAGCCTGAAATCCGACTCTATACATCTCGATTCCTCCCTATAAATTCACCCACAATCCACTGGTAGTTTTTTTGCTCAAAACCGCACCCTTTCTCGATGAAAACTCGCTCTCCGGAAATACCTGCAAATCGCCGGAAAACCAAGTTTTTCACTTCTGTGCCTTACTTTAAACACTGAACACTCAGAACTCATACCGAAGCCACCCACATTCATCTCAAGCTCGTTGAAGACTCTCGGCCGCAAGACACAAGTCGCCGGAATAGTCTGCTGACATCGGAGTTTCGCCGGAGAAACAGAGGAGTCCAGTCGGTATACCTTACGCCTAATTTTTCATTCTTTTTATTTATCTCACCTGTAATTAACCTCAAAACACTAAAAGAACATGATTTAATCGTTGAACCAGTCAGTCATCGTTTCTGGTTAAGACTGACGAAGAAGACGAAGTTTCGGTAGCAATAAGTTAAATTTAAATCAAGAAATAACTCGGTTAGACACACAGTCCAGTGGTGGACTGTGTGCACATAAACACGCAGACGCCTCGAGTTCGAAACTTGTCCCACGCATGCTTGCCTTAATAAAAATGTCCTTTTTTTTAACCGAACCGGAGTCACCGCTATTACATGTTAAGTTTAATAAAAACCAGAATAATAACCAAGTTAGACACACAGTCCAGTGGTAGACCGTGTGAATGTTTAATCACAGGACACGAGTTCGAGTCCGGGCTACCGCACCGGTCCGGACAATTATTAAACTTTTATTTAAGACATAAATGAAAATATTTAGTTTGTATATAAGTATAATAAAAATCGGTTTATTTAACAAGTTAGACATACAGTCCAGCGGTGGACTGTGTGTTAACTCAACCCACAGGTCCCGGGTTCGAGACCTGTGGAGCGCACCGGTCCGACGCATTAAATCGTTTTTAAAAATAAATGATTTTCAGTTTAATCTAATTAGTATATAAATATAATTAAAAACAGAAATATTTCGGGTTAGACACGTAGCTCAGTTGGTAGAGCTGCGTGCATGCGTACGGAAGGTCTCGGGTTCGAGCCTCCCCAGCGCACACATACACGCATACGAACCGGTCAACAGTCAAAGTCAATGGTCAATGGTCAACGGTCAACGGTCAAAAAGTCAACATTTTATTTTTATTTTTATTTATTTATTATAATTAAAAATCAATTAAAAATACTTAAAAATAATATTTTTAAGGTGAGAAAATAGCCTTAAACTCACAAAAATACACCCAACAATCCTACTAAAATGGATTAATAAAATCCGTTTACTTACCGAACCACTATGCCATTATCTAGGTTAATTTCACTCGTGGTTAAAACCAACTTCGCGTGCATTCAACATAATCAACCAAACGCACCCAATGTGAGTGAATCTTACAACTCCCCTTTTTAATTACACGTTTTGGGGTGTGTCATGTGTCACCAAAAATTAACTCGTTTATTTAAACTTGTGCCATACCATATTGTGATCTAAACTTAGATTGTTTATATTGTTTGTGGTTATGTATTTCATTTTGTCAACTTATATGAAATTCATTCATTAAGCCCATCAGTTCCTCGTGGGAGACGAGTTGAGCAACGCGTGCCTCAAAACAATTCCGTTATTGTTCGTGTGTGTATTATTTAGTTTATGTTGTTTGTAGTTATATATTTTATATTGTCAAGTTTATGCAAATCATTCATTAGGCCCATCAGTTCCTCGTGAGAGACGAGTTGAGCAACGCGTGCCTCAAAACGATCCATTATTCTTCATGTGTGCATTATTTAACATTAAATGATTGGTGTATAAGTTTACATCTATTTTTACTCATGTGTGGTTGTGCACTTAATTTTATTATCAATTAAATAAACTTGTTCAAATGTTTTCCATAGGATTCACTCGCCAACTTTTGTTGATCCAAAAACCATTTTTACACATGATACATGTGAACAGGATGAAGCAAGGAAAACATAGGAAATGCCTTAGAAGAAAACAATGAAGCCTAGATTGATGATTAGGACATGATGTAATATTGATTGTAATTTCCCATTAAAGTGTATTAATGAATATGAAACGTTAAAATAAATGTCATGAGCTTTGATGATAACCCAATCATGCCCCGATCACCTTTTCCGCTGCGGGTCGGGGTGTGACAGATTGGTATCAGAGCCATGACTATAGGGATATAGGATAGGTTATTAGACCCTTAGAGCCTATACTATAGTTTGCCTAAATTTTAATTGTTTAGGTGGTTACATACAAACTTATGATGTTTATTTGTTTCATATTTGTTCATACTTACAGTCAAGCATACATACTTACATACACATTCATCATACATATTTCAATGTTCATACTTTTGTTATTCAAAGGTTTGATTGCAATTTTCAAATCTCATCAAAGTAAGTTCTGCGACGGGCATGTAGTAACTGGAAGAGTACAAGTACCGGTAGTCGGAACGTCCTGTCTAGGTTGGCATTCGTATAAATCCAATATAACGGACCAGTTTGCCTACCTGGGGACTAACGATGAGAGTACGAAGGACCTATTAGGCCAAAGCATGCCACACCAAACGTCGTTCGAACTAACCCTACTTTGAGGTGTCACCGTGTCTACACCTGGACACATTCCTAATATCACACGTTATATACATATTTCTCGATTTTCTCCGGGTTTCAGTGTACGTAACCAGGCTAACACATGCGAACCATATGAAAAACCCGGTATTCATGGGGGCCCACATGATTACGAAGGTGAAGTATGGCGGCATGCAGGGCCTAATGACGAGCAAAGCCCAAGACATCCTATGGATGTAGTAGATTTATTTTTCTATAATTATTTTATGAATGTTCATTCCTAAGCACGACCCATGATCCCAAAAACATCCAACTCATACTCTTGACATGTATTCCTTGTAGATGTCTTCTAGCCTCGCCCGTAGGAAGATGAGAGCAGGAAAAGCTCGCGAGCGCATGGCTGCCCTAATCGCTCAACAAATGGCTGCCGTAATACCCAACATTGTAATCCAAGTCCAACAAGCACTTACCGCTAATCCTGTCAATCAAGAAGATCAACACGTTATCAACCCTCCCCCAAATACCACTAAATGCACCTACAAGCATTTCAAATCATGCGACCCTCCAAAATACAAAGGGACTGAAGGTGTCACTGCTCTCCTCCATTGGTTTGAAGAAATGGAGAACACTTTTCTAAATTGCGATTGCCCTGATGATCGCGAAGTGCGATATGCTACCGGTCGTTTATATGGAATAGCACTTACTTGGTGGAATACAGAGAAGGCCAAACGAGGGGTTGAAGATGCTATGACTTTAACTTGGGATGAATTGAAGGAAATCATGACCAGACAATTTTGCCCAAGGAGCGAAATCAAGAAATTAGAAGATGAATTTTATTCGTTGAAGCAAAAGGAAGGAGACCACACCACATACAACAAAAGATTCCTCAAGTTACATCAGATGGTTCCCAACTTGTTCACTCCCCTCTACCGGTTGATCGAGCACTACATTCGAGGTCTTCCATCAAAGATTCAAGACTCTGTAATAAGTACCACGCCTGCAACCTTGGAAGCAGCAATGGAGCTAGCAACAGAGCTCACCGAGAACCGAATTCGGAACAAAGACTTCAAGGAGGAGAAGAAGAGGGATAAAGCATCGACTGAAACCTCCGACTACACCCAAACCGAATCCCCTTCTCAACCCAATTCTAAGAGAAAAAGAGACGGGCAACTTTTCGCTACTATTCAACGTAATCAACCAATTTCACACGCCATACCCATCCAAGCTATCCCAATCACTCAAGTGGCACCCAACTCAACTTACCCAAATAAGAAACCATATCTTGGACCTCACCCTCAATGTAACACCTGTTTTTATCACCATCCCCTTACCTTACCTTGTCGACTATGTGCAACTTGTGGACGCTATGGTCTTTTGAGCAAGGTTTGCTGCACCTTTCAAAACCAACTCTCTCCCCCTACTCAAGACATGATCCAAACCTATCAACAACCCCAATACCCCATGTTCCCATATGTTCGAGCTTGTTTCAATTGTGGCGACCCTACCCACTATAGAAACACGTGCCCTCGATTGGTTAACATCATAAACGCTCAAGCTCAATCAAACCCAGTTAACCAAGTAAATCAAGAAAACCCAACCACTAGGCCACCAGCAAGAGGAAGAGTTTTCAACATCAACGCCAATCCTGTCGAAGATAATGACGGCCCAAACGAAGATACCCAACTAGTCCTCTTCACCGAAAATCAAGATTCAACTCCAATCGTTTAGTTTTATGTTTTTCTTTAGGTTATAGAATCACATAGAACCAATCATAACTTAAGGATAAAGCCAATGAAACTTTGACAAGAATATGGTGGATACGCCGCTGGTACTTCCTATATATAAGTATTCTTGCCAAAGGATCAGAAGCATTATCTAGCGGTTATGAGAGGTTCTATGTGTAAACTGTTTGAGTTATTATTGTTTATTATTTTCAGTACATGCAATACGATCGGCTCCGTTTAATTGAGCCTTGATCGCATAGACATTTTTCATTATCAGTATCTTGTGGTTGTTGTGTTTGTTGTAGAGTCACATAGAACTAATCATAACTTGCGGATAAAGTCAATGAAAATTTGACGAGAATATGGTGGATACGCTGCTGGTACTTCCTATATATAAGTATTCTTGTCAAAGGATCGGAGGCATTATCAGGCGGTTATGAGAGGTTCCATGTATAAGCTGTTTGTGTGATTATTGTTTAGATTAACTTTATTATTTTCAGTACATGCAATACGATCGGCTCCGTTTGATTGAGCCTTGATCGCACAGACATTTTTCATTATCAGTATCTTGTGGTTGTTGTGTTTGTTGTAGAGTCACATAGAACTAATCATAACTTGCGGATAAAGTCAATGAAAATTTGACGAGAATATGGTGGATAAGCCGCTGGTACTTCCTATATATAAGTATTCTTGTCAAAGGATCGGAGGCATTATCAGGCGGTTATGAGAGGTTCCATGTGTAAGCTGTTGTGTGATTATTGTTTAGATTAAATTTATTATTTTCAGTACATACAATACGATCGGCTCCGTTTGATTGAGCCTTGATCGCACAGACATTTTCATTTTCAGTACATGCAATACGATCGGCTCCGTTTGATTGAGCCTTGATCGCACAGACATTTTTCATTATCAGTATTTTGTGTTTGTTGTATTGGTTGTAGAGTCACATAGGACTAATCATAATTCACTGATAAAACCAATGAAAATTTGACGAGAATATGGTGGATACGCCGCTGGTACTTCCTATATAGTATTCTTGTCAAAGGATCAGAGGCATTGTCAGACAGTTATGAGAAGTTCTATGTAGGATTTAGTAGTTTCTTGGTAACAAATCATAACTTGCGGATAAAACCAACGAAAATTTGATAAGAATATGGTGGATACGCCGCTGGTACTTCCTATATATAAGTATTCTTGCCAAAGAATCAGAGGCATTATCGGGCGGTTATGAGAAGTTCCATGTAGGATTTAGTATTGTCTTGGTTGAAATTTGTGTTACATTCATATCATCTCGCCATTTAAAGAAATTGGATTGTGTTCTATTTTCTACATAAACTAACCTCTCCATCATAACAAACGAGAGAGGAACTGTCACCATTCAAACATATATGCTATCAGAATGTGGATTCAAATATTGGTTGTTGTGTTATTTATGTTCTAGAGTTACATCATAGGACCAATCATAACTTACTGATAAAACCAATGAAAATTTGACAAGAATATGGTGGATACGCCGCTGGTACTTCCTATATATAAGTATTCTTGTCAAAGGATCGGAGGCATTGCCAGACGGTTATGAGAAAGTTCTATGTAGGATTTAGTAATTTCTTGGTACATTAGTTGTTGTGTTTATTTATGTTCTAGAATCATATCATAGAACCAATCATAATTTACTGATAAAACCAATGAAAATTTGACAAGAATATGGTGGATACGCCGCTGGTACTTCCTATATATAAGTATTCTTGTCAAAGGATCAGAGGTATTGTTAGACGGTTATGAGAAGTTCCATGTAGGTTGTAGTATTAGAAGTTTTGCTTTAGGATATAACCATATCCCTCCAAACATATCAAAACTCTTACGCATGATATCATATTTAGCGAATCAACTCTGCTTATCAATATTTTACCGTAGGCAACAAAAAGCGATTCCTGTAACAGGGTACTTAAACCTTACAAGGAACGTTACCGCCTCAAACAAAAACTTAAACCCTTACTTTTTTCTAAGTATGTAACTGTCAAACTAAACACCATCATTTTAGTCAAATATATCACCACTTAAATTTCGGGACGAAATTTCTAAAAAGCAGGGGATACTGTAACATCCGTCAAAAAACGGATGTACCAAACCCGCTCCGTTTATTAACCGAACAATCAGTTAAAAATTTCGTTGCTTTTTTAATGCCCAATTAAATTTAAACGATGCATAATTAATAAGTATTTTGGGTTATAAAAGTTTTATTTGAAAAAGTCTTAAAAATAGTGATTTAAAAATAAAATGCTGCTGCCGGGTTTCGAACCCGGGTCAGCCAGCGAGTCAAAGACTTAACACTCAGCCGCCCAACCACTGCGCCAATTGTATTTCTTGTTAGTTATTGGAGACAATTAATTCATAACATGAACCCCAAATTCAAATACGACGCGCCCAATTGCAGTCGTCGGAAATCCCGGCGATCTCGCGAGATTTGACGGTTTCTTCAGTTATAATGTAAATCTTAATCACTACAATCGGTTATAACCGACGCCTGAACCCGCGACACAAGCTATAATCGACGAAAAACGTAATGACTTTGAATCAAGCCTGAAATCCGACTCTATACATCTCGATTCCTCCCTATAAATTCACCCACAATCCACTGGTAGTTTTTTTGCTCAAAACCGCACCCTTTCTCGACGAAAACTCGCTCGCCGGAAAATACCTGCAAATCGCCAAAAAACCGGGTTTTTCACTTCTGTGCCTTACTTTAAACACTGAACACTCAGAACTCATACCGAAGCCACCCACATTCATCTCAAGCTCGTTGAAGACTCTCGGCCGCAAGACACAAGTCGCCGGAATAGTCTGCTGACATCGGAGTTTTGCCGGAGAAACAGAGGAGTCCAGTCGGTATACCTTACGCCTAATTTTTCATTCTTTTTATTTATCTCACCTGTAATTAACCTCAAAACACTAAAAGAACATGATTTAATCGTTGAACCAGTCAGTCATCGTTTCTGGTTAAGACTGACGAAGAAGACGAAGTTTCGGTAGCATATAAGTTTAATTTAAATCAAGAAATAACTCGGGTTAGACACACAGTCCAGTGGTGGACTGTGTGCACATAAACACGCAGACGCCTCGAGTTCGATACTTGTCCCACCCTGATCACCTTTTCCACTGCGGATCGGGGTGTGACACGTAAAGGGCGATATCCTTCTTCATCCCAAGTCACCAATAAGATGTACGAAGATCATGGTACATCTTGTCAGCGCCAGGATGAATGGAGTATCGGGATTTGTGGGCTTCATCCATCATGGTGTTTTGAAGGTTAAGACGATCAGGAATCCAAATACAATCATGGTAGTAAAGAATACCATCAGGTTTAGCTTCGAGTGGGTTTTCGATTCCACAATTCAACTCCTTACCGAGGTTACCCTCGTTAATGGTGGAGAATTGTGCTTGGCGAATTTGCTCGTGAAACTTTCCCTCGGTTTGGTAGCAACGAATACTCTTGACATGAGTTTTACGACTAAGTGCATCGGCTACGATATTCGCCTTGCCAGGGTGGTAGCGATTATCACAGTCGTAGTCGTTTAACAATTCTACCCAATGACGTTGACGCATGTTGAGTTCCTTTTGATCAAAGATATGTTGGAGGCTCTTATGGTCGGTGAAGACCGTACACTTAGTACTGTAAAGGTAGTGTTGCCAAATCTTTAATGCAAAAACAACTGCACCAAGTTCAAGGTTGTGCGTAGTATAGTTTTTCTCATGGATTTTGAATTGTCTCGATGCGTAAGCGATAACCTTGTCCCATTGCATAAGAACGCAACCAAGACCTTGGTTTGAAGCATCGCAATACACAGCGAAATCGTCGTTTCCGTCGGGAAGTGTAAGGACAGGTGCATTACAAAGCATGTCCTTGAGAGTTTGAAAAGACTCCTCTTGTTCGGGACCCCAAACAAAAGGTTTATCCTTTTGAGTCAAAGACGTAAGAGGAACAACGATCTTAGAAAAGTTCGAGATGAAGCGACGATAGTAACCAGCTAGGCCAAGAAACGAACGAATTTCAGAAGGCGATCTAGGTGCAATCCAATTCTTCACAGCTTCAATCTTTGCAGGGTCAACATGAATACCGAGTTCATTGACGGTGTGACCAAGGAATTGAACCTCTTTTAGCCAAAATTCACACTTGGAGAATTTGGCGTAAAGACGTTCAGTACGCAAAAACTGAAGGATAAGTTGCAAATGTCGCCCATGTTCTTCTTTCGTCTTGGAGTAGATGAGAATATCGTCAATGAAAACGATTACGAAACAATCGAGAAAAGGCTTACAAACACGGTTCATTAAATCCATTAACACTGCAGGTGCATTAAAAGGCATGACCACGAACTCGTAATGTCTATAACGTGTGCGAAAGACTGTTTTTGGCACATCTTCTTCGAGAACTCGAAGTTGATGATAGCCGGAACGAAGATCGATTTTCGAGAAACATGTCGCACCTTGAAGTTGATCGAAGAGATCGTCAATATGAGGAAGAGGATATCGGTCTTTGACAGTAAGCTTGTTGAGCTCACGATAGTCAATGCACATCCGAAAAGATCCATCTTTCTTCTTGACAAACCAAACGGGAGCGCCCCAAGGGGAAGTACTAGGGTGTATAAAGCCTTTATCAAGAAGTTCTTGAAGTTGGCTAGATAGCTCTTGCATTTCCGAGGGAGCTAAACGATAAGGATCTTTTGCAACCGGAGTTGCGCCAGGAATGAGATCAACACGAAAGTCGACAAAACGAGGAATAGGAGGACCAGGAAGATCCTCTGGGAAGACATCGGGAAAATCACAAACAACAAGAACGTCACTTACGCTTGGGCCCTTGTCTTTCTTTTCCACAACGTGGGCCAGAAAGGCGAAGTATTCTTGCGCAAGTATTTGTTTACTTGGATGCACGACATAAGCTTAAGACCTTTAGAGGGTTTCTCGCCATAGACGTGCAAGGAATCACCGTTTGGGATAGGAAGGCGAATGAACTGTTCGGAACAAACAACTTTAGCACGAACTCGCCTAAGCCAATCCATGCCTACTATGATATCGAAGCTTCCCAATTGCATGGGTATGAGGTCAATCGAGAACGTATGATCGTTAAGATTCAAGGAACAATTAGAAAGGTTGGAATAAACCATGACGGATTTTCCGTTAGCAACTTCGACTACGAATGGATTGGGCAACTTAGGACATACGCACTTAAGCAAGGGTTCAAATTCATTAGACACAAAACTTCTATCTGCGCTAGTATAAAAAAGACAAGAAGCATAGACATGGTTTACAAGAAACGTACCGGTCATAACGTCGTTTTCGTTTTGCGCCTGAGCGGCAGTGAGGGCGAAGGCTCTGCCTCGAGTTGGTTGAGGCTGCTGCTGCTGTTGTTGTTGCTGGTTGGTGACGCGCCGGGGGCAAACATTGGCGAAATGATTAGGGTCACCACATGTGTAACATGCTCGCGCAGGAGCGGCTTGAGGTGGAGGTTGAGAAGGGTTAGGGTTTGGCACGATGGCTTAGGGTTGCTGGTTTTGGGGTTGAGGGAAGTTTCAGCAACGGTTAGCAAAGTGCCCTAACCTTTAGCATTGGGTGCACTTGTGACATGGTGTATTGGCGGGGTGATGGTAGGAACTGTTAGCACACTGGGGATGAGGTCCAGTGTAGCCACCACGTTTGGGTTGCTCGGATTTGGAAGGGGTAATGGCTGCTACCGTTTGGATGGGTTGAGGGTTTGGCGGAGTAACAACCGCACAGTTTTGACTAGAAGCTTTCTGCTTCTTGTTCTTGGTGTGGTTGTTTCGTGGGGGTTTTGGTGAGGGTTCAGCGGTGGCGGTAGTATCGGTGGTAGCTTGGTGAGCATTCTTCGTAGAGACCTTGTCGTAGGCTCCATGAAGAATACAGTTATTATTAAGCTCGATTGCGATACTATAGGCTTCTTCAACGGTTTTAGGGCTGGCTGAAGCTACATGGTTAATCAAGACAGAAGGTAAGCAATGAATGAATTTGGCGATGGCTTTGGGGGCGGTATCGACCTGGCCGGGGCAAAGGATGCTGAGTTGCTTGAAGCATGCCACCAGACCAGTAGTGTCGCTCCCGACTTTCTTCAGATTCCAAAACTCGTTATCGAGTTTCTGAAGTTCGTGTGGAGGACAAAACTCGTCCTTCATCAGCTCCTTTAGTTCTGCCTAGGGCAAGGAGTGGGCTACTTCGTTTACTCTCTTGTTGCGCTCAGAGGTCCACCATTCGAGGGCTCTCGAACAGAACACCCCTGTCGCGTTCAGGGTTCGTAATTCATCGGGGCATCCACTTTGCATAAATGTGAACTCGATTGCGTCGAACCAATTCATCATGGCGGTGGCGCCATCATTGCTAGTAAATTCCATGGGCTTACAGGCCATGAACTGTTTGTATTGGAACGATGCTTTAGGTGTTTCCACCTTGGAATCGACAAAGGATTTAGGGGTATCATGGATGGTTTGAATTTGGTTAACGATGTTGGGGATAATCTTATCCATTTGCTCGGCCATCTACTCAGCGACTATACCCACGAGTTCGTGTGTTGATATAGAGTCCCCAAGGTTGTTGGACCCCTTCTTGGAACCCTTGGATTTCTTTGAAGAACTTGGAGAAGACATCTAGGGTTAAAATAGAAAGGAAAAGAATGAGACTTAATCATAATGTAAAAATAAGTTTCGCATGTATAATCATGTGTAAGTCCACATATGTCGCATGTATTTGACGAGTATTCAACAAGTATTCAAAAAGTATTCAACAAGTATGATCACGTATGAATGCGTATAAAGAGTATAAATTTAGTTTGTTCACGAGGATTATTATTATTTTTGATTGCGAGAGACATGTTGGTTGTGTAACGGTTTGAAACGAACAAGGTATCAAGTATAAAATCAAATAGAAATTGATATAACATAAAATATTGGCTCAATAAAACATAGGATTGTTTTGGGTAGAGAAACATCGACTATTCCAAAGTGATTCATAAGATCTTTCGAGTTGGGGAACATGCTTTGGCCTAATAGGTAAAATACTCTCGTCGAGAAATGATTAACGGTATTTTACCCTTCCAGTTACTACATGTCCCTAGTCGATCGAAAATTCGAGACTTTGGCGAGATTGAAAATCGAGGAACGAGACTTAATCGTCAAGGTGTGGGTTTCACACCCCTAACTTGACGATTTCGTACCCTAAGTGTGGTTGTTTCTTACTAAGCGAGGAGCATATTCCGACTCGTTAGTAAGATCAAACAGAGTATGAAATGGAAGTTTTCCATCAAGATGTGGATATCACTCCTAACTTGATGGCGTAACTTCGTGAAAACTCGAATACGCAGATTGAGGGATTCACCAAGAATTGTAAGCCATTGGGCCTATCTTGGTCCAAATCGCCTCGTTTGCATCACGAGTGTCTTCAAGTCTTCAAAGTGTATTGTGTAAATGTCTTAGGAAAGACATTATGTAAGTTTTAAGACCAAAAGAAAGGAAGAAACAATGTAGGAAGAATAAAGTTTTAAGCATGATATAAGAATGGTAAAAAATGGGACGCTTAAACTATAGACTATGTCGAACATGGCAATTCTACCTAATTCCCTATAGTTATGGCTATGATACCAATCTGTCACACCCCAAACGATGGCGGAAACATCGAGGTGGGACGAAATAGATTGCTCATTGCTCACAACGCTAATGGCGACAATAATTTAACTAAACCAAATTTCATTTCATAGGTAAATTGTCATTACAATTCAAGGAAACTTCAAATAACAACAATAATAAAGACAAAATTTGATACAACATTAATAAATCTAAAATGTATATGTGTATATCTAGCATCAATGCTACTTCGATTTCATAGCATCATCTTTCTCAACCTGTAACATGTTTAAAATAAAGTTCAATGCAAAAGCAAAGGCGAGTACACAAGTTTAAGCATAAGCATACGTATACGAATAAGGTTTTAAAACGAATCCACATGGCAACTAAGTTTATACAAGAGCATTATACATGGCATGCAATATTTCTAGTCAATCCTCTTGCTTACGCATGATAACGATAATTTAACATGACCACTAGATTCACGATTGGGCGGTGCGTTACTCCTATAGCGCTATACATGTCAGGCTTAAGATAATCTAATGACTATGGTATTACATAAGAATGGTCCAAGATATAAGCATCATGTAATGTATCAAAGCTTTCATGTATATTGGATTGTTTCGTGCATGGTATAAAGTTTAAGTTTAGTGATTTTGTATAAGGTAAACATGTTACACCCAAAAGTGATAAAATGAAAAATGGGTCGAGTGTACTCACGGTTTTGCAAGCTTTCCGACTTGACGATTCCGTGAAGAGTTGTTAGGTTTGTAGGAGGAACACCGAGTTATCCTACAAGTGGAAAACGTAGGTGTGAGTATTGGATATTGCTTGGAAGATTCGGAATTTGAAATAAGCATTACAAAGTATTGTGTACGAAAATATTCACCAAGGTCTAGCACTCGTTTTTGACACTATGAGAACCCTTTAGGGTTTATGTGATTTCATAAGTTGTAACACCTATTAGAATCGTAACGAGGAACTAAACACGTTGGTGAGTAAACTTAATAACTTGACACATGATTATATAGTCATTATCAAGGTTTCAGTTTTAGTTATATTATATAGTCCATACATATATATTATATCATAAGTACAACTAACAATAATATCATGGAAGTCATGTAGGAGGTAGGTGGTATAACCATCCATTTAGGAACCTCATGAGAGTTCACCATTACACAAGTTGTCATAGACAACAAGGAGGGTCAAGAACAAGTATAGTAAAGGAAAATGAGATTACATGCTTTACTAAGTAGCCAAGTAAGCTACAACCCGGTGAGTCGACATCGACACAAGTCGAAGGCTAGACGGGGTTATATTACTTTCAACTAGCAAGCTACTTAGGATGGAATGAGAAAACATCAAGTGTTATGAGGACTTAGATGTAGGATAGCCCAAGCTAACCTTGTAGTCACACTAGCTTCAAGTTCAAGACTTTGCAACACTTGTGAGCTTAAAGCTCATGTAAAACAGAAAGTTTAGGGTGTTAAAACAGCCCTTAGTTCATGTAAACAAGCTTGGTTAGGCTTCACTAATCATAAACTTGATTAAAGCATGAGAACTTAAGGTTGTTTGAGGTAAAACATAAGTTTTAAAGAGATTTGTTCAAAACAGAAAGTTTGGATCTCTATAGGTGAACTTCCAGGTCTGGATTCTCCAAGGAGAATCCGTGGAATCAAGGTTTATCCAAGTGTTATGGAAGAAGAATCAAGCAAAAAGGTTAAGAAATGAGCAAGTTATGCTCATTTTCGTAAGGATGAATGAATCTGCCCGAATTCTTGATATTTCAGAGATTTTGATGTGTTTTGAGAGATATTAGAGAGTGTTGAAAGTGTGAAATGTGTGGAGGAGGACATGGATTTTATAGGGGAATGAGTTAGGGTTAGTTGGAAGGTGTTTAATGGTGGTTTAGAGGTGACTGGGTGAGGTAGAAGTGTGTGGATCCGTGCAAACCCGCTGCTATTTCAAACATTCTGTCCGCCAGAGGTGCTTACATACCGTAAGCTTAAAGCCTTCCGGCCTGTAAGGCTTAGGCAGGAAACTTTTGTTTTATTTTTTTTATTTTATTGATTAACAACATGCCCAGATGTCATATATTAATGGTTTTAAGTTTTATAATAAGGTCTTTAAGTATATGAGGCATGCACCAAAGGTTGCACAAGTATAAAATGAATAAGCTTAAGTGTAAGAATCACGTTTACGTTTCGTATAAAGTATGAATGTCACGTATTTGCAAGTTTTCACACGTTTACGAGTATCACGAAGATGTTTGAATGTATGAATATGTATAACACGAATAAGGATAAAATATGAATTTTCATTATGATCCAAGTCTCGATTTACAATGATTTCAATGATTGAAACGAAAGGACGAATACAAGATTACAAAGTTCCCAAAAATAGAAATACAGGACTAGCTTTCTAAATATAGAAAATATGAAAAAGTCGGGCGTTACATGTTAACATGTTATAACCCAAAGTGTTTTAAAAGTAAAATGGGTCAAGTGTACTCACGGTTTTGCAAGCTTTCCACCTGGTAAGTCCGTGAGAGTTGTTGGTTGATTAGTTAGGAGCACCTTGTCCTTCTACACGAGGAAACATAGGTGTGAGTATTGGATTTTTAACGGAGGATTAAGATCTTGGAATGAAAGTACAAGAAAATAGTCATATAAAAGTACTCACACACAACACTTGTTCTTGACACTATGAAACTCAAAGAGTTGGAATGTTTTCATGGGTCGCAATGCCCATTAGAATCATAACAAGTATCATGGTCTTAGATGATGTAACTTCACATTTGACAAATAACCATTAGGCTATCATCAGGGTTTAGTTACTCAGATATTATATATATTATAGTATATAGGTATTCATATAAGTCAAGCATGAGGTAGGAGGATTAAACCATCCATTTAAGACCTCTTTTTGGATTCATGTAAGTCAAGCATGGAGGTAGGATGATGAACATCCATTTAACCTCTTTATATGATTCACCACTACACATGTTGTCATAGATAACAAGGAGGGTCGGAATAAACTAATTACAACTAATCTAAGAAAACATCAAGTAATGTGTGTATTTTCCAAGTAGAATAGCCCAAGCTAATCTTATAATCACACAACTACAAGTTCAAGACTTGTTCATTACTTGTGAGTTGAAACTCTATCAAAACAGAAACTTTATGAGGATTAAACCTCTGGATTTGAATGTCACAACCTTGTTTTTAAGCCGAACTAACCATACAATTGATTATGAGCATAAGGACATAGGAATGTGTATGAGATAACTCAAGTTCAAGTAAGTTTATAAAAGTTTTAATCAAAACAGAAAGTTCAATCCACTTTGGAGCCTTTTTGGTGAAATTCCAGGTCTGGATTTTCCATTGGAAAACCCGTGGAATCATACCTAAGGTTGTTCCAAGTGATTAGAAAGAAGAATCAAAGAAAAAGATTAAGAAATGAGGAAGTTGTGCTCACTTTAGTGAGTTGGTATGCATCTGACAAGAACTCAGAATATGTGGATGATTTGGAGTGTTTTGAGAGTGATTAGGTGTTTGGAAAGTGAAAATGGAAGAGTGGAGGCTCGTGTTTATAATTGGGTGGGGGGGGTGATTAGGGTTTTAGTTAAATGAGTTAGGAGGTGATTGGTGGTGAAAAGTGGTTAAAAAGCAATAAATCCCGTAGCTCTCAACAGACCTGCATGGTCATGCGGATTCAGATGCATGGTCATGCGGATCACCACTTGCGTGGTCATGCAATGTCAAGTGCATGGTCATGCGAATCTCAGCTTACATGGTCATGCAATGTCAACTGCATTGTAACAACCCACATTTTCAGATTGTTTCTGTTTTCGTGTATTTATTCTGATTTTTAGTTTTGTACTCCAAGATTCGTTAATGGAAATGTTCATATTAAATTAATATGTTTTGTCATTACATCGCATTATTACATCACAACTAAACACTATTTAAACGCTCATTTAACGCAACGCTTTGCATATCTCATCGCTATCCCATCGCAATCGAAACGCAATTACTTCATTTGGTATATTGGAATTATGTGGTAATATTAGTTTACGTGTTTGTGTGTTATACGTGTTTATGTGTTATATGTGAATTGGAATTATTGTGGTTTAATCGCTCGCAAACTCACGCAACTCGCTCTCACGCGTTGACTCGCTATTACAACGCTTAAACATCATGTTTTGTCATTACATCGCATTATTACATCACAACTAAACACTATTTAAACGCTCATTTAACTCAACGCTTCGCATATCTCATCGCTATCCCATCGCAATCGAAACGCAATTACTTCATTTGGTATATTGGAATTATGTGGTAATATTAGTTTACGTGTTTGTGTGTTATACGTGTTTATGTGTTATATGTGAATTGGAATTATTGTGGTTTAATCGCTCGCAAACTCACGCAATTCGCTCTCACGCGTTGACTCGCTATTACAACGCTTAAACATCACCAAACCGCTTAACATTGCCTTATAACTCGATTGCATCGCTGAACAATCTATAAACGAGCGAAAAATGAAGAAAACTCATCAATTGGGTCAAGTTCGCTTGAACTTGGTGACCCCAAGTTCGGCCGAACTTGACTTGCCAAAGCAATACCCTTCCTTTACCCTCAAGTTCGCTCGAACTTGCTTGATTCCTCCCAGAATCAGCAAGTTCGGCCGAACTTGACTGATCCCTCATGAATATTCCACAAGTTCGTGCGAACTTGCATGGTTTCATGCAAGTTCGGCCGAATTTGACCTCCTCAGCTCTCATTTTTGTCTTCACCTATAAATACTCAGCCTCATTCTCTCATTTGAACTTGCTGCAACTTCGCTCTGAGCTCCCGAAACCCAAAACCCTCTGTTTTCTAAGTAAGAATCAACCTGTTTTCTACCGCAATGATGTTCAACAATGTTTTACAACGATTTTGCACAAGGCATTGCCTTCGTTTTCATCGAACCCTTCTGTTTACGAAAATCTTCATCTTTTTCCATCAAAACCTCTGTTTTCACTCAGATCTATACTAGATCTGAGCAAAACCTTTTAAATCCTTGATTTCTACACCATTTTCGGACTAACGACATATGTTTCGTTCACTTTTGAGTGGAACGAGGCGTTGTCGAAGCTAGATCTCAGGTCCGGAAGCACGAGGACAAAATCGTCACTTTATACAAGCTGGACTAACCCGTACGAACCATCAAGTTCGCCCAGATTAGCCCGAGTTTCTGTAAAATGGACAAGTTCGCTCCAAAAGACCTCTCTAGCATAAGTTTTACTCAGTGGCTTAAGGTTGGAGGGATGGGCACTCGATTTCCTCAGCAAACGACGTGAAAACGCAAGATTTTGGAACCGAAAACATCAAGTTCGCTCAAGAATCACCATCACCCAGGTCAAGTTCGACCGAACTTGTACCCAAATGGGTCAAGTTCGACCGAACTTGAGTCTATTTCATCAAATCCCTTGCAAGTTCGCCCAAACTTGTTTAGTTTCTTAAGAATCTATACAACTTCGCCAAAACTTGTCAACTTTCCTAAAGAAACTTGCCAAGTTCGACCGAACTTGACTCTAAATCACTCAGAACCTTGCAAGTTTGCTCGAACTTGTATGTTTACATACAAGTTCAGCCGAACTTGTCTACTGCACAACCAAGACTTCACCGTTTCAGCTTTTCGGAAGACTGATGCACTTCTGTTCGTTTACAGGCTGACCGGCGCATTCCGCAACTCTTCTCGGATCCCTCAATCTTACCTAAACGCACCAATAGTGAGTATACTTGACCCATTTCCGCTTTAATGCACTTTTTGGGTGTTACATACGTCCTTCTATCAAAATCACTTAACAAATCAAACTGTTGAATACACGCGATTAATCTGATTATATGTGCTCAATAGGTGATACTAGAAACATGTGACTAGGACTTGTTTTCATTAACTTGCCTCCTTAGCTAGTATGGTACTATGGTGTGGCTTACACCCGATAGGGTCTAGTTAGGATGGACGCGCAAGCCTTCTCACGGTAGTTAGCATGAGAAATGAGCCTATGTTGTGTGAAGTGTTTGGTGTATCATGATATGTAGTTAGATTATTTTGCGAACGCTTTCTCTAATATGCTAGTAGTACTTAAACCTATATGCTCACCTTTACTTAATTGTATTGACTTGTATTTTAATGTATGTAACAGGTTGAGGATTTTAGCTTGGATGCTTTAGATGTAGTTTTGCTTAGTTTAGTTTGTTTTGTTTAGTTCAAGCGGTAATAAATCTAGGGAAAACCGAACCTTATTGTTTTGTGTGAAAATCATGTATTTCGTGACATTATTGATGACGTATTGTTTGATAGTAAGGGATATTAGACGTTAAAATATTGTTGATTGAATAGTGTTATGGAAATTTCTCATGAGACAATCTGGTCGCCTAGTGCCACGACCCCGATGTTTCCGCCATCGGTTAGGATACTGATTTTGACTGTTACGCATCGACTACGTGCCCGAAACGCAGAAAACAGACAAGTTCACCCGAACTTGAGGGAAAGTTCGCTGGAAATTGATCAAGTTCGCTCGAACTTGACCCAAGTTCGACCGAACTTGCCTCCTCTCCTCAAAATCAGAAGTTCAGCTATCAGCATATCGAGTCCGCTCGAACTTGCCCCCCTAAGGGTCAAGTTCAGCCGAACTTGATGTCTCACCTGCTTGAACTTGTGATTTCAACTCAAAACTTTACGAACTGACCCGATCGTGCGAACAAGTCCTTTCCTACGAAGTGTTACTCCTCAAAGCGAGAAGTTCCATTTGGTACGAACCGACAACTCCGCATGAAACGGCCAACATACTTAGCTTTTCCTAAAGCTACCACAACACACGATTATGAAACGCTCGTATCTCACAAACGAGGATCAAGTCGAGATTAGGTGTGATAACCAAGAACTCTCGATAAAGTCGCTCATCCCGCGTATTACTCATCACGAGATATATTCGTTGAGTTATGAGTGATATCTAAACCTCGACGAAAGTCTCCATTTCTATTTAGTGGAACTCCCGATGTGATCGGCAAGCATAACCACAATTTGGAACTAGTTGTTAAGTCAGGGGTGAAACCCGTACCTTAATGATGAACTCCATTCTTCGATTTTCAATCTCACCAAAGTTTCGGTTATACCGATGGTTTGGAACACGTATTAACTAGAAAGGTAAACGTCGCTAGTCGCTTGCGGTGAGAGCATTTATCTATTGGGCCAAAGCGTGGATCCAAATGCAAAGGGTATTCGAATCACTTTGGCGTGTCGAATGTCTCAAAACCCCGGACACTCCCAATTGATTTAAGCCTAATCGTCGATTTATGCATCATCGAGTTTATTTATTATTTATGTGTGGAATTACGGATTTTACGAATTTATGCTTTATCGATTTCTCGATTTATCGCATTTACGCTCCATCGAATGCATGCACAACTCGTACAACTATCTCAATCTAAAACACTAACAAACAAATGCAGATAATCCAACATCACGCTAAGCTACGATGTAGCGCTGCCTCGCCACGCTATCTCTTGAAACGCATTTTGCATTGTTACTATTAGAAGGTGAATACATGCAAAATATGTGCTTATGTGCTTACGTGCTTATGTGGTTATGTGCCTACGTGCTTATGTTATAACGTGCCCTACTTGTAATAATAATAATAAAGGTTTTTGAACATAACTCTATTAATCGAATCTCATCCTATCGAATATTTCATTGTAGATGTCGTCACTTGGATCTCATACTCGCCGTACTGCTCAGCGCCATAGCGACAACAAGCGCATCGCTTCACTAGTCGCCAAACAAGTGGCAAAAGTCATCCCGCAAATCGTCTCGGAAATTCATACTGTGAGCAGTAACTCCTCAGTCGACTCGAAAACTGAAAACCCCAAGCCACGATTCAGCTTCAAAAATTTCAAGGCTTGTGCACCTCTCGCCTTCATGGGCAATGATGGACCGACTTCTATGATCCATTGGTTTGATGCCATTGAGGTCACCTTTAGGCAAAGTGGATGCCCCGATGACCTTCGCACAGTGAACGCTACAGGAGTCTTCCAGTCCCGTGCTCTCGATTGGTGGACTGCTGAAAGGAATAGGCGTGGTAATGATGAAGCCTATAATCTGTCTTGGGAGGAACTCAAGCAAGTAATGATGAAGGAGTTCTGTCCTCCGCATGAAATGAAAAAGCTCGAGAATGAGTTTTGGGGTATCAAGCAAGATGGTCCCAACAATGCTGGATTTACCGCTCGATTCAAGATATTGAGCATCATCTGTCCCAGCCAAGTTGATACTACTGAGAAAGCTATCAACAAGTACATCCGAGGTTTACCTGAATGTGTTGCAAATTTCATGAAAGTTGCTCGTACTACAACCATTGAGGAAACCTACATGCTCGCCGCTGAGATCAATGATCAGCGAGTTCAAGATGGTTATTTCAAGAACCATGCGAAGTTGCCAATCAAGCTATCGCCGAACCAACTACTGCTATCGAACCACCTAGTGACCCGAAGGGAAAGCGTCAGGGACGCAAAAGAGGAAACCCGAGCAAGAACTATGCACTCGCAGCTCCAGCAAACCCTCGGCTGCTTCAGTCAGCCGCTCTGAACGCACCTCCAGCTAAGCGTGCGTGTACCGGCCCCTCACCCACTGTGCCCTAAGTGCACTTATCATCATGTGGTGGGTGGAAACTGCCGTTTTTGCACTAACTGCAACATCTATGGCCACTTTACTGTGAGTTGCCGTACTGGCCCTCGTCAGCCAGCTCTTCAAGTTCCAGCATTGCCAGCTCCTCAGCGTGTATATCATCTTCAAACACCCGAATCAGATGGTAACCACTTCTAAAATGAAGCTTCGATGTACTCCCAAGAACAACCAGCAGCAACAAGCAGCCGCTCCAAAAGCATGTGTGTGTTACGTGTGTGGTGATCCGAACCACCTTGCCAATGTTTGCTCGAACCGTACCGTCAAGAAAGAGCCTCAGCAGAAACAACAGCCCCAGCAGCAGCCACCACCGCAGCCTCAGCAACAACAACAAGCTGGGCGTGGAAGAGCCTTCAACCTGAATCACCGCCAGGCCCAGAATGACAACAATGTTGTCAATGGTATGTTTCTCGTAAATGGTGTTTATACTTCATGTTTATTTGATACTGGTGCCGATAAATGTTTTGTATCGTTAGAATTCGAAAAGGTTTTAAAATGCAAGCGCGTTAAACTCCCAAAGACCTTCGATGTGGAAGTCGCCACCGGAAAATCCGTTACCGTAAATTCCATCCTACGTGGTTGTACTCTCGATCTCAACAACCATGTCTTCTCGATCAATCTCATACCTATGCAGCTAGGTAGTTTCGATATCAAAGTAGGTATGGATTTTCTTCATGAAAATCATGCTGAAGTTGTTCTCTTCGAGAAAATGATTCGCTTCCCTCTCCCTAACGGTGATCAACTTCATGTCTACGGTGAAACTCCCTCAATGAAGTTGATGCTTTTGTCATGTACCCCGAGCACACAAATGCTTGCAAAAGCGATGTGTTGCTTTCCTTGCCCATATCGTGAACCTGGAGAAAGAAAAGAAGACTTATAAAGATGTTCCCGTTGTTTGTGAATTTCCTAAAGTCTTTCCCGACGATTTACCCGGTTTACCTCCTACTCGAGATGTTGAATCCGTATCGATTTAGTTCCCGGTGCTACTCCCGTTGCTAAAGCTCCTTATCGTCTCGCACCATCCGAAATGCGCGAGCTATCAAGCAAACTTCAAGAGCTTCTTGATAAAGGTTTCATACGCCTAAGCACTTCACCATGGGGCGCACCCGTCCTTTTCGTGAAAAAGAAGGATGGATCGTTCCGAATGTGCATTGATTATCGTGAACTTAACAACTCACGATAAAGAACCGCTATCCTCTTCCTTGTATCGACGACTTATTTGTTTAGCTTCAAGGTGCTACTTGTTTTTCTAAGATCGATTTACGTTTCGACTATCATCAGTTACGGGTGTTGGAAGAAGATATTCCAAAAACCGCCTTTCGTACTCGCTATGGCCATTTCGAATTCGTGGTCATGCCTTTTGGTCTTACCAATGCACCTGCGGTTTTCATGATTTGATGAACCGTGTGTGTAAAGCTTTCTTAGATCGTTTCGTCATTGTTTTCATTGATGATATCCTTATCTATTCGAAGTCGAGAGACGAACACGCGTGTCATCTCCATTTAGTCCTCGAACTTCTTCAAGGTAATCGCCTTTATGCTAAGTTCTCAAAATGTGAATTCTGGCTCGAAGAAGTCCAATTTCTCGGCCACATCGTTAATAGTCAAGGGATTCACGTCAACCCTGCGAAGATTGAAGACGTCAAGAGTTGGATTACACCGAAGAATGCTTCTGAAATCCATTCCTTTCTTGAATTAGCGGGTTATTACCGTCGATTCATCGCCGACTTTTCAAAAATCGGCGTTCCGCTTACCGCTTTAACTCATAAGGACCAACCTTTTGTTTGGGACTCTAAACAAGAGGAACCTTTTCAAACTCCTAAGCGTATGCTATGCAACGCTCCCATTCTCGCGTTACCCGACGGAAACGACGATTTTGTTGTTTATTGTGATGCCTCTAATCTTGGTCTTGGTTGTGTTCTTATGCAATGAGACAAGGTTATCGCGTATGCGTCTCAACAACTGAAGATCCACGAGAAAAACTACACAACCCACGATCTCGAACTCGGTGCAGTTGTTTTTGCATTAAAGATATAGTGACACTACCTTTACGATACAAAGTGTATGGTCTTCACCGACCATAAGAGCTTACAACATATCATTAATCAAAAGGAACTAAAAATGCGACAACGTCGACGGGTTGAACTTCTCAACGATTACGATTGCGAGATACGCTACCATCCCGACAAAGCAAACATCGTCGCCGATGCTCTAAGTCGACGAAGCTATGTGTATAGTGTTCGTGACTCTCAAGCTTTGAATGATCTCGAAATCATGATTCGCTCCGCTCAATTTGCTTGTTTTAACGAGAATACTTTGGAAGAAGAAATGAAATGTGGTGCCGAAACTCAGCTCGTATCTAAGCCTAATGGTATTTATTACTATCACAATCGCATTTGGATTCCCAGTCATGATAATATTCGAAAGTTGCTAATGACCGAAGCTCATAAATCTCGATATTCCATTCATCCCGGTGCCGACAAGATGTACCAGGACCTTCATCCTAAGTATTGGTGGCCGGGCATGAAAACGGATATCGCCTTGTACGTCTCAAAGTGCTTAACTTGTTAGAAAGTTAAAGCCGAACATCAAAGGCCCTCTGGTTTACTCGAACAACCCGAAATCCCGATGTGGAAGTGGGGGAGTATAGCTATGGACTTCGTTACTAAACTCCCGCGTACTTCTTCAGGTCACGATAGCATTTGGGTTATCATTGATCGTCTTACTAAATCTGCGCACTTCATTGCCATACAATGAGACTTTAAGGTCGAACGGCTAGCCTGAATCTACCAACGAAGTTATATGTCGACACGGGATGCCTCGTGACATCATTTCTGACCGCGACGGTCGCTTTACCTCGCATCTCTGGGAGACATTTCAATCTGCTCTCGGTACTACTCTCAATCTCAGTACCGCTTTTCACCCTCAAACCGACGGTCAGACTGAGCGCACGATCCGCACCCTCGAAGACATGCTTCGCGTGTGCATCATAGATGTCGGTGGTAACTGGGATACACATTTACCTTTAATCGAATTCTCGTACAATAATAGCTATCATACCAGCATTCAAATGGCTCCTTTTGAGGCACTGTATGGAAGAAAATGTCGATCGCCTATTGCAAGGCACGAGTCAGAGAAGCACAAATCACCGGTCCCGAGCTAATTCAAGAAACGACAGACAAAATCCTCCAGATCAGAGACAATCTCTTGAAAGCTCGGAGTCGCCAAAAGAGTTACGCCAACAAACGACGCAAGCCCCTGCAATTCAAAGTGGGAGATCACGTACTCCTAAAGGTTGCACCCTGGAAGGGAGTGGTCCGCTTCGGAAAGAAAGGAAAGCTAGCGCCACGATATGTAGGACCTTTTAAGATTCTGGAAAGGATCGGCAAAGTGGCTTACCGAATCGAACTGCCGGAGGAACTTAATAATGTACATCCGACTTTCCACGTGTAACATCCGTCAAAAACGGATTTACCAAACCCGCTCCGTTTATCAACCGAACAGTCAGTCAAAAATTTTCGTTGCGAATTAAATGCCCAAAATAATTTTAAACGATACATAATCGATTATTATACGGGAATATATATTTAGTTTTTGAAAAACTGTTGAAAATCGCAAAATAAAAATAAAAGGTCTCTGCCGGGTTTCGAACCCGGGTCAGTAACCGGTTCACAAGCGAATTAACACACAACACACAAACCACTGCGCCACTGATGTCTTATGTTAACCATTAAGAACATTTAATTGATATCATGACTTTCTGAATTCAAAAACCGGCGCCCAATAGTTCAGTCGTCGGAAATCCCGGTAATCTCGCGAGTTTTTAACAACATCTTCCGTCATAACGTAAACCATTACAAAGACATCGGTTATAACCGACGTCTGAGTCCGCGACCAAACCATAACCGCCGGAGTTTTTATAACCGATGAATACAGTCGGAAATCAGACCAAGTTCTTCGACGATTTGCCCTATAAATTCACCCACAACACCACTGCAAACCTTTTCGCTCAAAACCACACCTTTTCTCGGCGTAATTCCACTCGCCGGAATTATTCTGTTCGTCGCCGGAAAACCGGTTTCCTCATTTCTGAGCCTTACTAAACCTTTTAAACTTATACCGAAGCCACCCATACCTTTTTCAAACTTTCTGGAGACTCGCTGCTGCAAGACACCTGACGCCGGAGCTTACTGCTATCGCCGGAGTTCTGCCAGAAAACAGAGGAAAGCAAGTCGGTATACCTCACGCTTATTTTCTTCTCTTTATACTTATATCTCATCTATAATTAACCTGAAACACTAAAGAAAACGATTAAGACTTTGAACCAGTCGATTTCCGATTCTGGTTATAACTTGACGGAGAAGACGATGACCGCTGTAAAGTTTAAGTATAATTAAAAATAAGAAATTACTCGGGTTAGACACATAGTCCAGCGGTGGACTGTGTGCACAATAAACACTAACGTCTCGAGTTCGAATCCTGTTTCACACACGCCACTTCAATAAAAATCATTTTTTTGTTAAACTGAACCGGAGTCGCCACAGGTATATGTTAAGTATATTAATAAACGGAATAATAACCAAGTTAGACACACAGTCCAGTGGTGGACTGTGTGTATGTTTAAGTCGCACGTCACGAGTTCGAGTCCAGTCTTCTGCATCGACCCGGACGATTATTAACTTTTTTAAATAAAGTCAGAAATGAAAACAAATAGTTTGCATTTAAGTATAATAAATATTAGATTATATAACATGTTAAACACACAGTCCAGCGGTGGACTGTGTGTTAGTTTATGCCACAGGTCCCGGGTTCGAGACCTGTGGAGTGCACCGTCCGATTCGCTTAAATTGTTTTTAAAATAAAAGGATTTTCTGTTTAACATAATTAATGTATAAATATAATTAAAATCGGATATATAACGGGTTAGACACGTAGCTCAGTTGGTAGAGCTGCGTGCACGCGTACGGGAGGTCTCGGGTTCGAGCCTCACTCAGCGCACCTATATTCCGACTCGAACCGGTCAACGGTCAGGTCAACGGTCAACGGTCAGAGAAAAAAATCAAAATTTTTTTTATTATTTTATTTAATTATTTTAATTAAAAATCAATTAAAAATACTTAAAAATAATATTTTTAAGGTTAGAAAATAGCCTTAAACTCACAAAAATACACCAAACAATCCTACTAGAATAGATTATTAAAATCCGTTTACTTACCAAACCATAATGCGATTTATCTAGGTTAAACTCACTCGTGGTTAAAACCACTTCGCGTGCATTCAACGTCATCAACCGAACGCACCCACTGTGAGTGAATCTTACAACTCTCCCTTTTAAATTACACGTTTTGGGGTGTGTCATGTGTTATGAAAATAATTAACTTATTATTTAAACTTGTGCCATACCACATCATGACCTAAACTTAGATTGTTTATATTGTTGTGATTACTTATTTCCTTTTGTCAAATTATATGAAACTCATTCATTAAGCCCATCAGTTCCTCGTGGGAGACGAGTTGAACAACGCGTGCCACAAATCAAATTCATTATTGTTTATGTGTGTATCATTGAGTTTATATTGTTTGTAGTTGTGTCATTCATATTATCATGTTTATGCAATTCATTCATTAGGCCCCTCAGTTCCTCGTGAGAGACGAGTTGAGCATCGCGTGCCTCTAAATGTTCCATTATTGTTCATGTGTGTTTCATTTAATATCTTATGATTGTTGATCAAGTTTACATCTATTTTTACTCATGTTTGGTTGTGCACATATTTCATAATCAATTTAAATAAATTTGTTCAAATGTTTTCCATAGGATTCACTCGCCAACATTATGTTGATCCAAAAACCCTTTTACACATGATACAGGTGAACAGGTTGAAGCAAGGAAAACATAGGATATGCCTTAGAAGAGAACAAAGAAGTTTAGATTTTTAGTTAGAACATGTTGTAACATTTATTGTAAATTTCCATTTAATTTGTATTAAAGAATATGAAACGCATAATAAATGTCATGAGCTTTGATGATAACCCAATCATGCCCCGATCACCTTTTCCGCTGCGGGTCGGGGTGTGACACCACGTGTCTAACCTTAAAAAGTGCTTAGTCGAAGAAAACCTGCATGTCCCTCTCGAAGATTTGCAAATCAATGAAACGCTCCATTTCGTGGAAAAACCCGTTGAGATCATGGATCGAGAAACCAAGACACTTCGACGCTCACGCATCCCGATCGTGAAAGTCCGATGGGAAGGCAAACGCGGCGCCGAGTTCACTTGGGAACTCGAAAGTGATATGAAAACGAAATATCCACATCTCTTCGTTACGGCTACTGCTTAATTTCGGGACGAAATTCCCTAAAGTAGGGGAGGCTGTAACAACCCGCATTTTCAGATTGTTTCTGTTTTTGTGTATTTATTCTGATTTTTAGTTTTGTACTCCGAGATTCGTTAATGGAAATGTTCATATTAAATTAAATATGTTTTGTCATTACATCGCATTATTACATCACAACTAAACGATATTTAAACGCTCATTTAAGGCAACGCTTCGTATAGCTCATCGCTATCCCATCGCAATCGCAATGCAATTACTTCAATTGGTATATTGGAATTATGTGGTAATATTAGTTTACGTGTTTGTGTGTTATACGTGTTTGTGTGTTATACGTGTTTATGTGTTATATGTGAATTGGAATTATCGTGGTTTAATCGCTCGCAAACTCACGCAACTCGTTCTCACGCGTTGACTCGCTATTACAACGCTTAAAACATCACCAAACCGCTTAACATTACCTTATAACTCGTTACATCGCTGAACAATAGATAAACGAGCGAAAAACAAAGAAAACCCATCAATTGGGTCAAGTTCTCTCGAACTTGGTGACCCCAAGTTCGGCCGAACTTGACTGGCCAAAGCAATACCCTTCCTTTACCCTCAAGTTCGCTCGAACTTGCTTGATTCCTTACAGAATCAGCAAGTTCAGCCGAACTTGACCGATCCCTCTTGAATATTCCACAAGTTCGCGCGAACTTGCATGATTTCATGCAAGTTCGGCCGAATTTGACCTCCCCAGCTCTCATTTTTGTCTTCACCTATAAATACTCAGCCTCATTCTCTCATTTGAACTTGCTGAAACTTCGCTCTGAGCTCCCGACACCCGAAAGCCTTTGTTTTCTAAGTAAGAATCAACCTGTTTTCTACCACAATGATGTTCAACAACGTTTTACAACGATTTTGCACAAGGCATTGCCTTCGTTTCATCGAATCCCTTCTGTTTACGAAAATCTTCATCTTTTTCCATCAAAACTTCTGTTTTCACTCAGATATATACTAGATCTGAGCAAAACCTTTTAAATCCTTTATTTTTACTCCCTTTTCGGACTAACAACGTATGTTTCATTCACTTTTGAGTGGAACAAGGCGTTGTCGAAGCTAGATCTCAGATCCGGAAGCACAAGGACGAAATCGTCACTTTACACAAGCTGGACTAACCCGTACGAACCATCAAGTTCGCCCGGATTAGCCCCAGTTTTTGTAAAATGGCTAAGTTCTCTCCAAAAGACCTCTCCAGCCTAAGTTTTACTCATTGGCTTAAGGTTGGAGGGATGGGCACTCAATTTCTTCAGCAAACGACGCGAAAACACAAGATTTTGGACCCGAAAACATCAAGTTCGCTCAAGAATCACCATCACCCAGGTCAAATTCGACCGAACTTGAGTCTATTTCATCAAATCCCTTGCAAGTTCGCCCGAACTTGTTTAGTTTCTTAAGAAACTATACAAGTTCGCCCGAACTTGTCTTACAATAAGGTTTTCTCACAAGTTCGACCGAACTTGTCAAATTTCCTAAAGAAACTTGCCAAGTTCGACCGAACTTGACTCTAAATCACTCAGAACCTTGCAAGTTCTCTCGAACTTGTATGTTTACATACAAGTTCGGCCGAACTTGTCTACTGCTCAACCAAGACTTCACCGTTTCAGCTTTTCGGAAGACTGATGCACTTACAACGTCTTACAACGATTTTGCACTATTGCCTTCGTTTTCATCGAATCCCTTCTATTTATGAAAATCTTCATCTTTCTCCATCAAAACTGCTGTTTTTACTCAGACTATACTAGATCTGAGCAAAACCTTTTAAATCCTTGATTTCTACACCATTTTCGGACTAACGACGTATGTTCCGTTCACTTTTGAGTGGAACGAGGCGTTGTCGAAGCTAGATCTCAGATCCGGAAGCACAAGGACGAAATCGTCACTTTACACAAGCTGGACTAACCCGTACGAACCATCAAGTTCGCCCGGATTAGCCCGAGTTTCTGTAAAATGGCCAAGTTCGCTCCAAAAGACCTCTCCGGCCTAAGTTTTACTCTGTGGCTTAAGGTTGGAGGGATGGGCACTCGATTTCCTCAGCAAAAGATGTGAAAACAAAAGATTTTGGACCCGAAAACATCAAGTTCGCTCAAGAATCACCACCACCCAGGTCAAGTTCGACCGAACTTGAGTCTATTTCATCAAATCCCTTGCAAGTTCGCCCGAACTTGTTTAGTTTCTTAAGAATCTATACAAGTTCGCCAAAACTTGTCAAATTTCCTAAAGAAACTTGCCAAGTTCGACCGAACTTGACTCTAAATCACTCAGAACCTTGCAAGTTCGCTCGAACTTGTATGTTTACATACAAGTTCGGCCGAACTTTTCTACTGCTCAACCAAGACTTCACCGTTTCAGCTTTTTAGAAGACTGATGCACTTCTGTTCGTTTACAACTCTTCTCTTATCGGATCCCTCAATCTTACCTAAACGCACCCACAGTGAGTATACTTGACCCATTTCCGCTTTAATGCACTTTTTGAGTGTTACATACGTCCCTCCATCAAAATCACTTCACAAATCAAACTGTTTAACACACGTGAATAATCTGATTATATGTGCTCAATACGTGATACTAGAAACATGTGACTAGGACTTGTTTTCGTTAACTTGCCTCCTTAGCTAGTATGGTACTATAGTGTGGCTTACACCCGACGGGGTCTAGTTAGGTTGGACGCGCAAGCCTTCTCACGGTAGTTAGCATGAGAAATGAGCCTATTTTATGTGAAGTGTTTTGGTGTATCATGATATGTAGTTAGATTATTTCGCGAACGCTTTCTTTAATATGCTAGTAGTACTTAAACCTGTATGCTCACCTTTACTTAATTGTATTGACTTGTATTTTAACGTATGTAACAGGTTGAGGATTTTAGCTTGGATGCTTTGGATGTAGTTTTGCTTAGTTTAGTTTGTTTTGTTTAGTTCAAGTTGTAATAAATCTAGGGAAAACCGAACCTTATTGTTTTATGGGAAAATCATGTATTTCGTGACATTGTTGATGACGTGTTGTTTGATAGTATGGGATATTAGACGTTAAAATATTGTTGATTGAATAGTGTTATGGAAATTTCTCATGAGACAATCTGGTCGCCTAGTGCCACTACCCTGATGTTTCCGCCATCGGTTGGGGTGTGACAGATTGGTATCAGAGCCCATAACTGTTGGAAATTAGGTAGAACTGCCATGTTTAGCCTAAGTCTATGGTTAGGATACTGATTTTGACTGTTACGCATCGACTACGCGCCCGAAACGCAGAAAACAGACAAGTTCGCCCGAACTTGAGGGCAAGTTCGCTGGAAATTGATCAAGTTCGCTCGAACTTGACCCAAGTTCGACCGAACTTGCCTCCTCTCCTCAAAATCAGAAGTTCAGCTATCAGCATATCGAGTCCGCTCGAACTTGCCACACTAAGGGTCAAGTTCAGCCGAACTTGATGTCTCACAAAGTTAATGATACAAAGCTCCTATCGGCACCCGAATAAAAAAGAACAGTAGCAGCATGATTGTTAACAAAGAACGTACCATTAACAACTTCATTGTCAGCACGAGCCTCGTTCGCGTTCATGTTAAAAGCTCGTCCACGAGCTGGATTTGCATTGGCTAACCTTCGGAAATTGTTCCTGTAGTGACCCATTTCACCACAATTGAAACAGGAACCAGGTGGAAAGTGAGGTCGAGCAGGATTTGCTTGTGGTTGAGCTTGGTTTTGTGTAGTTTGGTTCGGGTTAAAGCGATAAATGTTCGCCCGATGACCAAGTTTTCCACAGCTAGTACATTGTCGACATGGTACATGAACCTGATGGTGACTGTTACATCGGTTGCAGAGAGGTGCAGTTCCTGCATATGGTTTCTTTGCAGGAGGCTGAGCTGGTTGATTTTGTGGAGCAGTTGGAGCAGGTGGTGTGGTCACAGCAAAGTTTTGAGAAGCCTTACGCTTCTTCGACATCTTGGATGATCCGGCTTTGTCTTTCTTTGGTTTCTCTTGGGTGCTTTTGTCAGTCTGTTTCTTGTCACCTTTGCAATGAAGCTTCCCATTTCTGACTTGAGAATCAGTCAAAGTAGCAGCCAATTCAATGGCTTGACGAACGGTAGTAGGGTGGCTTCTCATAACAATGTCCTGAACAGGATCAGGCAGACCATCGATATATTTCTTAATCGCCTTATCCAAAGGCGTCACCATTGAAGGACAAAGTAAGCTCAATTCCTCGTACCGGTCGGTGTAAGCACGACTCTCACCACTGTCTTGCTTAAGATCATCGAATTCCCTTTCCAAAGCCCTAAGTTCATAACGAGGACAGAACTCCCTCATCATTAGAGCTCGAAGCTCTCCCCAAGTTTGGGCTAAGGCCACATTAGCACCCCTATCTTTCATAACGCCATTCCACCATGTCAAAGCTCGTTTCTTGAACACACTCGATGCAAACTCAACTTTTTGCTCATCCGGACATTGAACGAAACGAAATGTGCTCTCGAGACTCTCAAACCATTGAAGAAGTCCCGTTGCTCCCTCAGACCCAGAAAATGCAAGAGGTTTAGCCGAACATAACTGTTTGTAGCTACACGGAGCATTGTTGTTATTATTGTTATTGTTGTTCACTTGATTCAGTTGAGTTACTAGGTTCAGGAGGATCGCAGCCATTTGTTGAGCGATGAGTGCTGCCATTGCAGCATCTTGAGTTTGATCGCGTCTAGGAGGCATTCTAGAAAAGAAACATGATGAAAGATGTGTGAGATTGACATTCGGAAAATCGAAACAAGCATCAAAAATATCGACGAAACAAGGATGGTGGTCATTCGTTTGTTTCACAAAGCAAACAAATGACTCACGTTTGACTAATCAAAGTAAATGGGTCTTTATAATGTATCGCGAAGACATGCTTTAGCCTATAAGTGGACACTCACCCCAAGAGTTCCCAGGTAAGAGTGACTGGTCCGATTAAGTGGATTTGTACGAACACTCTAGCCTAGACAGAAAACTCAGGGTACAGGCATCCACCCTTCCAAATTGCATGTGTTCACATTATTAAAACCCAAACCTTGACGAGATTTTGAAAACTTTGAAGGCTTAAAGCCAAAAACAAATCATCTAAGGATAGATGATTGATTTTCGAAAACGGATTTGAAATTTTTGTGGAATTGTTTTGGTAATCACCTAAGGATAGGTGATCGTATTGTATTTTTAAATCTAAACACATGTAAACTTGCGTTAGGGTCCTAGGTAGGTTATAGTCTAGGTCAAAGCATTACAAATAACCTAATTCCCTATAACCAGTGCTCTGATACCAACATGTAACACCCAAATCGCGTAAAACAACAACCGCGGCGGAAACACTTGGGGAGTCACGTTAACAGATTGTTTCAACAACACATGGCATTTGCTGTTTCGTTTTATTGATTATTAAACATAGTTTATATTGTCTTTTGAGAATTTAAAACACACTAAACAAACATAGTTATTGTCTTGTTTATTTTAAGGCACTACGGTCCACGTCCCATCCTACGTGAGCATGCATCGACATCAAACTTGATTTCCTAAAACATATGTGAAAACGAGTCAGCAAAAATATGTGTCAAGTTCATGGCTTTGTATATATTGCAATATAAACAACCCGACTACTAGAGTCGTAAGTGAAAACTTTGTTTTGAAAATATTTTGATATTGCAATAATTTTGTAAACACGTGAGATAGAGTTTATAAAGATCTAGTAGCCATGAACCTTGACTCGAAATCTTTTGTATTGTAAATCCAAGTTGTAAATCGTCTTGAAATAACTCGTTTATATCGTTAATTGAAAAATCGTTATGTGTCATTGTTTGAAACCATTTGTCCAAGTAATGTAAATAACGACACGTTTGTAATGTGATAAAAGCACTTATATATAAGGAAGTACCAACGGCGTATCCACCATGTTTTTATTACATTACACCCGTTCCATTATCTAAATCACTTATCATAAACCATTTGTCATAAATCAATTGTTCCTTGTTCCTTGTTATAAACCATTGTTCATTCGTTCATCGTTCATTGTTCATCGTTCCTTGTTATAAACCATTTGTTCATCGTTCCTTGTTTTAATTGAAAACTTTGGTCGTTTCGTGAATACATTCAAACCTTTGTTGACTTGTTCGAGACCACCCACGGTGTCCCTTAATCATATAACATACCACCAAAGGGTTTGTTACATACAGTTTCAGTCGCTTCCCAAATTTCCCCACAAACCCCGGGAAATTTGGTAACGGGATTGTCAGTCCTATGCGTCTTAACTTACTACTGGTCGGCTTGGCCATTGTTAATGAATGTCATTCTTGTTATAAATATAACGCACCAACAAGTTCGTTTACTTTATTGAAATCGTATTGTTTATATAAACCATAATAATTGCATTTGAAAACTTGTAAACCATAGCACATATGAATCACCCCAAAACAATTGTAAAACATAAAATAGGGGAACTATGTACTCACTTTTGATATCAAAGTAAATCTTGTATTAATAAAAAGACCGAAGCTCAAAGATCCGAGAAATCACGCGTGTCCTAAATATGAACAATATTGTAAATATCGAGACTTGAAATCGGAAGATTCGGATAGAATGAGATCTTATAAACCAAGTGAGTGTCGTAACTCATATAATATGGTTTAAAAAGTTTACATTCTGAGTTGGAAAAGTTTATAAGTGCTTTTGACCCGTTATGACCCGTTAAGGTAGTTTAAGCCACTTTAACGCATCATTTGCATAACTACGCATTCGGATGGTCAGATATGTGTTATAATAAGCCTTTAAAGCTTAAATATGTTTGAAAATGTTATTTGATCAGAATACATGTCAAAATTTATGTTACATGTGCTTAAAGTTGATTTGTTTGCGAAAAGGGCATTTTGGTCATTTTTAAGTAATATTACAATCATTTATTATAACACAATCCAAACATCATGACCATAAGGTATAACCTCATAGGGTTATTCCCTATATATTTATGGTCACAATTATGTATTTGGTCGGATCTAAAGATCAACCAAACGGGTCAGATTCGGAAGTCAAAGCGGTGGTCAAACCGTCCAACTTTTCGACTCTAAACAAGCACTAAAATGAGAGTGACGATTTAGACATGTTTTGACATGTCTAAATAAGTTTATAAAGGACTTTTGGCATCAAAACAAACTGTTTTGACACCCGGAATTAGATCCATTGCAAAATGCGCAAAAATCGCATCTTGACTGAAACTTTGTCTTGTCAAAATGACTAGAAATGATGGAAATCAGTAGGTATGATTTTTAGGGATCATAACCACCTTGATTACCATCATATTGCAAGTTTCAATTGAGATTTATCTTGATCAATTCATGATCAAAACTAGAAGTCAAACTGCTTGATTTTTAGTTCATTTAAGCTATAATAATTGAAAAGGTCATGAAGGAACACTTACAAACACACGGGAAATGATCAAGAACACCAGAGAAAGCTCCAAGATGATAGAAATTCGGATTTGGCAGAGTGTTGCAAGAAATGATCAAAGAGTTCATATTTTGCCATGAACTTGGTATTTATAATGTTCATGAACTCACCACAACTTGACAAGTGTTAGGACAGGTGTTTAAGGCTTGGATTAGTGTCATTTGATGTGTCAAATGCAGAGGAAATGAGATCAAATTCGAATGCTTAGTGTCCACAATGAACAGGCTGTTGCCAGCTATTAATTTTCTGCATCTGATACCTTCTTACGGGCCGCCAGCCGTTTAGGCTAAGGGGCTCGCGCCCCGCCAGAAGCCAAAATAGCAGAATTGACAGAAATGGTCCCTGCAGCCTACAAACTTGTTTTTCGACGCGTTTTGGCACTTTTGACACCCGTTAACCCCATTTCTAAGATCTATAAGGTAGAATAAGTATAGGGAACTTGAAATGTGTTCAAAAATATTCCATAGGTCGGTTCGTTTGGCCGTACGATCGCGGTTTTCGGTTAATTACGACGAAAATCGTAACGAACGCGTGCGTGACCGTAAATGCGTAACGGACGGATTTTTCGCATTCCAATCACTAACATATATATATTTATGATTAGAAAATTTTTTGAATGTCCGAACGTGTTTCGGATAGCGATATACGCAAAAAGGCATAGTTTCGCGAAATTTGCAAAATAGCCCCTGAAGTTACAAAAGTGTGATTTTGCCATACCGAAGCCTTCAAAACTTATTTCTAAATTATGTAAAGGATATTTAAGGTATGTTAGGCTTGTTTTCGTGTTCCGGAGTGTACGTTACTGCGAGAATCGACAGACTTTCGCCGTTTGTCGTATTTAGTCTCTGCGATCGAATAAACTTGTTTTGACATACCAAACCCTTCAAAACTTATTTTTAAGTTATGTAAAGGTTATTTAAGGCATGTTTATCTTACATCACTATTCCGGGACATATGTTACGTTAAATTGGTTTCGTTTGCGTACCGGTTTACCAGTTTTGCTTATAGAAGTGAATCAAGAGTTCGTAATCGTGCAAGAATCCAATGTGTGTAATAATCAAAATAAATAAACAAAATTCACATATTCAACATAAAATTTCATTCATTGATAACTTGTTTATTATTGTTATATGTTTGGATTGCCACAGATATCACACTTTATATGAATGAACTAAAGTTTTTGGGATTTTTTGTGTTGATGAACGTAACGCTTTTGTAAAGTTCACGGGATTTTTATGTTAGATGATCCAAAATAATTATTGCAACATAAAGGTTCATTGTGCTGATTCTTTATGTTAGATGAGAAGCAACAACTATCTCATAGTTGTCATGTAAAAGTAATTTTATCGGTGGTGCTGATTCTTTAGGAACGTGCACATAAATCCCCATTTTGCTTGAATTAGTGGTTATTTGAGTTTTTTCATTTTTTTAGGTTTCACGTAGTTAAAAAAAATTACAATTGGGGTTGTGTCTCACTATTTATTCTATTCAAGCTGCCACATGTCAGCCACTTTTTTTAAGTCTTGTGTTTTTTTTATTTTTATATTCTTAACTTTGCTATTATATATGTTTAGTCCTTCTACTTTAAGATTCCTAAATATACATTTTTAGTCTATCTACCTTAATAAAGTTTTCTATCTATTAGATGACTTTATTTATATACATTTTTTATATCTTTACTTTAACTTTGATAATATACATGTTTAGCCCCTCTACTTTTATTCATTTTGGTATTTCACCTGTCAGAGTTCTTCTTCTTATTTTCTTTTTGCTAATACGACGAACCAAACCAACTCAAGTCGTAATATACGGGGTAAAATTACTAGTTTGTTTAAAAAACGCAAACAAACATTACACCACAAAAAGTACAATGGAAATCAATAGAAAAGTTTATAAAAGGAAAAAAAGTAAAAACCGCAATATGGAAAACCGTAACAAATAAAACCAAGTTAAAAATGGATAAATTGAATATTTAAGTTTGAGTAAAAAAGGCAAAATAGTCATTTATAATTTATTTTTAATAAACTAAAGCAAATCAGATATATTTGATATTTTTAGTTTTAAGGAAAAATATATATATGCAAATCAAATTTTGGACTCAGTATAGATATAAGTTATGAAGTTTATAGAAGGAGATATGTAATTGTCTCTAATTTTTAACCTAACTGATTATTTAACTTATTTCAAACCAACATTTTTTTCATTTATATTATTTCAAATCATTTTTTAGTTATTTTTCTCACCTCTTAAAAGAAATAATAATAATAATAATAATAATAATAATAATAATAATAATAATAATAATAATAATAATATTCCTCAAATACCTAGCATCCATCCAACAAGGACAGTTTCGGGCTTACACCCAAATTCTAAAACTTTAACACACACACACACACTTGCGAGTTGCGAGGGTTTGTTAATTCTTGTGCATGAAGCCGCCATCTTTCAAAATATGGAAGCCTCCTCTCTACACAACCACCACACCAAACCTCTGCTCCCTAAACCTGATCCTGCAATGCTCCACCACCACCTCCACCACCACGTCGCCGCCGTTGACCTCATCGAACCTCCGCCGGCTCCTTCCTTGACCGGACCATCTGATTTGGACGAAACTGATTACTCCACTTCATTCGCCGACACCGCCTCCTCAAACCACAACAATTCCGCTACAGTTAGCGATGCTGAAGTCGATTCGCAGTTTTCTAACGACGGAAACGGATTCTCTGCTCCGTCCTTTGATGATTTCGGCACTGTTCTTCGTGTCAGGTTTGTGGTTGAACAATTTAGACTGTTTTGGAGTATGATCGTTGAATTAATGATCGTGTAGGTGTCAATTGATTACTACTGTATGTTATCGTCGTGTTGTTTGCTGTAATTGTTACGTTTTTACGTTTTTGTGATTAAATTACATTCAATTCGGTATCTAGCTCAGCATTCATGTTTCTGTTTAGATCGTGTAGGTGTTGGCTACACTTGTTACGTTTTTAGCGTTTTTGTGATTGAAATTACGTTCAATTTGATATGTAGCTCAGCATTTATGTCTTCAAGTGCGGTTTGTTGTTGAGGAATTTAGGCTGTACATGAGTGTGATCGTGTATGTGTTAACTGATTGGTACTGTTTGTTATTGTCATGCTGTTTGCTATAATAGGTACATTTTAGCGTTTTTGTGATTGCAATTACGTTCAGTTTGATATCTAGCTTAGCATTCATGTCTTCGAGTGAGGTTTGTTGTTGAGGAATTTAGGCTGTATTTGAGTGTGATTGTTGAATTAACGATCGTGTAGGTGTTGATTGATTAGTATTGTATGTTATAGTCATGTTGTTTGCTATAATTGTTATGTTTTAGCGTTTATGTGATTGCAATTCCGTTCAATTTGATATGTAATTCAGTATTCATGTTTCGGTTTAGCTGATAATTAATAGTCTACTTGAATTCCTTTTTGTAATCAGTGATATGTTCTATTAATACTGTTTGGGACAATCTCTGTGTTTAACTTGTTATGATTATGATTTTACTTTTGTGATAAGTAATGCTGCATTTGTGTTCTAAATTAGCTGATAACCTGTAGTTTGTTTCTAGTGATTTATGTTGCCTATTTGTTTGAATATAGGCTGTTTTTTTTGTATGATCGTTGAATCAGGGATCATGTAGGTGTGAATTGATTATTACTGTGTGTTGCTGTAATTGTTACGTTTTAACGTTTTTGTGATTAGAATTACATAATTTGCATTCAATCTGATATGTAGCTTAGCATTCATGTTTCCGTTAAGCTGATAATTGATAGTTTACCTGAATTTGTTTTTGTAATCTGTGACGGCTGTTGGATTTGATGTGCCATAGCTAACTTATTCTATGAAGTTTTTAATCAATGTTGTTTGGAACAATCTCTGTGTTTAGATTGTTATGATTATAATTTTACTCTTTTGATAAGTAACGCTGCATTCATGTTCTAAATTAGCTGATAACCTGTTGTATGTTTCTAGTGATCAAAGTTTTGATTATTTCTAGATTCGCAATCCTATAACAGCATTAATGGATTCTCCTTCCGTTTGATGATTTTGGAACTATTCTTCGAGTGAGGTTTGTTTTTGTTTGTTGTTGAGGAGCATAGGCTGTTTTTGAGTATCGTTGAATCAGCCATCGTGTAGGTCAGTAGGTGTTGCTAATTGATTCTTTGATACATTCAATTTGATATGTAGCTCAGCACTCATGTTTTGATTTAGGCACCATGGTTGTAAAAATCCCGATTAGTCTCCGATTAATCAAATTAACCCCGATTAATCCCCATTAATTCCGACTAATCCCCGATTAATCGTCCTCACCCCGCCGCCCGACTAGCGACTAGCGATTACTTCAACACTTTTAGCTGATAGTTGATAGTTTACCTGAACTCCTTGCTGTTGCTAATTGATTCTATGATATATTCTATCAATGCTGTTTAGACAATCTCTGTGTTTAACTTGTTATGATTATGATTTTTCTATATTAATAAGTAACGATGCATTCATGTTCTGATTTAACTGATAACCTATAGTCTGCTTCTAGTGTTATATGTTGCCTATTTGGTTTGATTGTGGTGTAGTGCTTTGCCTTTTAGATATCTTAAGTTACTGATGTTAAGTACAATAGCGGAGTTTAACTTGTTATGATAATAATTGCATTTTGTATGATAACTTGCACTACATTTGTGTTTTACATATTGGCCGATAAACCATAGTCTAGGCTGTCTAGCTGAATTTGCTTTTATGATATCTTAAGTTACTGATGTTAAGTTCAATAGCGGAGTTTAACTTGTTATGATTATAATTGTATTCTGGATTATAAATTGTGCTACATTATTGTTTCATATTAACTGATAAACCATAGTCCAGCTGAATTATATGTAGTAGCGCGTGTCAAGTGCGAACTTTTTGTATGTATATGTGTAGTTCCTTGAAGTGACATATTGTAGTTGCTTTCGGTTCTGATTATAATTAGGAAGAAGCGGTTGACAAGTCACTGGAGAAGTTTTATACGTCCGTTAATGTGGCGTTGTAAATGGGCAGAATTAAAGATAAAGCAGTTTGAGTCACAAGCATTAGAGTATGCCAAAAAGGTTGCAGCTCGAAATACGACAAAGCATTTAGGCTCAAATCAGTCCATTCCAGAAGGGTTTAGTTCAAGGTCAATGCCGTATACTAAAAGACGCCAACGGAAACTCATGAAAAGAAGGAAACGAGCGAGAATTGAAGAGACAGCTGATGCTGACTTATATATGTCACAGCATGTTCTCTTCTCTTATAATGGTATATTTACGTTTATGCCATTATGCGTCATGATTTGGTATTCTGCCCTTGTATTAGCAGACTTGTGACAGGTGGCTATTCTTTTTTATTTCAGAAAGTAAGAAGTCAGATCAAGATGAAGTCTCTGTGCTGGATGATTTTGATGACCCAGGTAAACTTATATTCGAAGTGTCAATATATAAAACAATTTAAAACTAACAATTCAGTATACTCTCCTACCATTATAAAATTAACCTTTTGCAACTTGCATAACACTAACAATTGTAGCAAGTAGGAGCTGATTAAGACTTTAAACACTTAACAATTAACAATTAAGCCTTAAAACACTAATAGCAACAATACGATGAAAGATGAATGGTAGAACTAAGAAGAAAGGTACTGAAATCAGGAAAATCATTGATATATCGGTCAATATCGCCGGTAATATCATACTGATATTCTGACCGATATTTGACACTGGTCTTTTACATGGGGACCGATCAGCGATATATCACCGATATTAACTGCATAGCGAGATAGTAAATAACCTCAATGATTAAGCTTTGAACTTTTATTTCCTGAAAAGTACTCACACAAAAACTCAAGCAGCTTATTATCTCCTTGTTACAGTTATCTTTGTGTCTTTGTTCCACTTTGTTGTAGCACTTTGTTTTATCTAATTGTTAGTGATTCTTCTCGTTTGGTAGACAATTAGGCATCTCTGTCTCCCTTTTCCTTTTATTTTTTTTACATTAAATTAGCAAAAGTAAAAAAAATCTGATTGTGTGATGGCCAGCAAAAGTAAAAAAGATTCTGATTATGTGATGGCCAGTAGTATTTAGTCGATTATTCTTTGCTTGTTTCTGGTTGGGTAATGAGAAAGTGTATACAATTTGTTCTAAATTGGAAGTTATTTAGTGATTTTGAGTTATAAAGTGCTAGCTTATAATATTTATAATCATATTATATCACCTTCAAATAGTATTAGTGTATGAAGTTAATGCATCAGTCGTATTCATGGTATTGCAGAATTGGTTGGACCAGAACCCTTGCTACCTTTATCTCTGATTGTAACTACGTTTTGGATTCTAACTTCTGTTTCTTGTTATAAAATTGCGTTCACAGAACAAAATACACCCAATCCAGAAGTTCATGGTCTCAGCATGCATAACCATTTATCATTTTTCGAAGACGAAGATAACAAGATGGAGCACATTCTTCACAAGATTGAAATAACTCACTCTCGGGTTCACAAACTAAAATCTCAACTTGAGTTGGTGTTCTCCGAAAATTCTCAGATGTTTCCTTTTTCCGAGAACGAAAATAATCTCGGTCCTTCTGAAGAACAAACAAGAACCGTTCATAGCCCTACTTTCTCCAACTCGGAGTTTGACATGGGAGGTTTAGAAATGTATGAGCATGAGGGTTTTCATATACCCGATATAACCGAAAGCACGGTGGGGACCTTGTCGTCTATTGATGTTACCCAGCATCAGTCACAGTTTGGAGACTCGTGTGAAAAGGCAAGTCATTCTGTATCCATTTTCACCTGTTAAATATTTATTGTTTATATAATTGAATGGTATTGATGTTTTATGAGCTGACACCAGCAGTTTTACTTTTAATAATGCTGGAATGTCTAGAGATGGCAGTTTCGGCCCATTTACGCATAAATAGGTTGAATTTGAGTTATGTGCTGCTCTAAAGGGTCAAACGGATAAATTTAAAAGATTGAACCAAAAAGGAAACATGTCAAATGGGTTGAACGGGTCAGGATGTTGAATGTAAAAGTGCTTGGGGTTGACCCAACGTGACCCACACACTAAAAATTTCTCAACAGCCGACCCACCCATTTTGCTTTGGGGTACCGTTTAGACCGTCCCTGATCCCTGAGCTAACTGAGTTTTTTTACCGGGGTTAGTTTTTTGGACTGAAATGGCATGTTTCGTGAATGTCGGGGAGGAAAATGGC
The DNA here is from genome assembly GCA_947069175.1 of Scalesia atractyloides. Lineage (NCBI taxonomy): Eukaryota > Viridiplantae > Streptophyta > Magnoliopsida > Asterales > Asteraceae > Scalesia > Scalesia atractyloides. Next base: position 73,231,494 of record CAMTDV010000004.1, on the reverse strand, counting down.
ACAATTTTGAAATTTGGCCTGAAATGACAAAAGTGAACAAACAACCACGGGGACGCAAATGGCACTTAACTCTTCTTATTTTTATCTGTGATGAGGGTAGTTAGGAGGAAGCAAGTAAGTGTATGGATATTTGGCCAAGTATAAACTAACATAGTATTTCACTAACATAATCGTAAAGTAACTTGTGTTATTGCTCATTTCTTTTTCCCGAAATGGATTAGTTTCAAAAGGCTTGATTACAAATTGGGTCGTTTTTTTTTGTTTTTTTATTTTGGGTTAGTCACTATCTTATAAGATATCGACTTCTACGTGTTGGAGTTCACCATAACTTAAGATATCAGACAAGAGTTGACAATTTTGTCTTATAGATACAAGACAAAAACACGGAACACTGGTTTGATATTTGTAAGTACTGGCAACTCCGAGACACATAAGTCGCCATCTTAGATAGCGATCAACCCAAAATTGAAAACAAAAAAAATGACCCAATTTGTCATCAAGCCTTTTCAAAATTAACCCATTTTTGAAGAAATTCCGTCAACATTGTAAGGTTGAGAGAATTTTGATTTTATTAAATCATGTTCTGCAGATTTTGGACAATATGCTGGTACATGATGAAACCACTGAAGCAGAAAAGCAAGCCTTACGAAATAACCAGAATCAGATCACAGTAAAGCAGGAAGACGAGTCAGCTATGGAGTCCGACACTGCGACAAAAGATGTCGTTCAAGAACAATCATCTGTCAAACCGTTTTCAGAATTCCAAATTCCAAAAAACAAGAGAAAACGAGGAGAGCGAAAAGCTGGTACAAGTAAATGGAATATACAACTTCCTGGTGACCACCCCGATAGCCAGTAACTAGTATATTTTTATAATCGAGAACCTTTTTAGGTCTGTAACTTTGTTACATAATGACCTGAAGCTGTAGATTAGGGAATCTAATGTGAACTTAATTCATTTAATTTGGATGCTAGCAAGACCTTATGGGAGGGATAACATGCTTTGGATCTGAACTTGGTGTTAGCATACTGTCTTAGTTCCTCTGAGATTTTTATGGGTTACTCGTTTTAATATCTCAGGGACTTGGGATAACACTTAGAGGTGGCAATTTCTATTCGTTTTATCATTGTGATCGTATTTAACATGCTAAATTTTTTTGTAAGAGGAACTTAAAATCTTGGACCAAAAGTGTTTTTGGGTCAACCTGAACCTTTGACCGGTTTTGACTTCTTACCAACCTATCCATTTGTGTAAGAGTTAGTGTTGAACTTGTCAAAAAAAAAGTAATGCATTCTGACGTATTCTTATGGAGGATATGTAACGGGTCGGGTATAATCCAAATATGATTTGTTATTTATAAATAGGCCGAACTTACCTATAATACGAATATACTAATTATAAAAGGTAAATATGAGTATTGTTGAATTTCAGTTTTAGAAATATATTTGGTGTTTTACAGAAAAACATTTTCATTTTTTAGGAAATTATAAAAGAACGTCCTGATCATGTGCGTTTCATTATAGGCCGAACTTACCTATAATACGACTATACTAACTGTAAAAGGTAAATATGAGTTGTTGAATATCAGTTTTAGAAATACATTTGGTGCTTTATAAAAAAAAAACATTTTCATTTTTTAGGAAATTATAAAAAAAATATATATATAATCATGATTCATGTGCATTTCATTTCATTAGAATTAGAAACAAAATAAAATAAAATGATTAGAAGATAAAAATGATGATAGAAATTTGAAGCAGGCTCATTGGCTCAATATAAACTACAGGTTTTGGGCCTGAAGGGGGCCCAATGTTGCAAGAGGAAAGGTTGTAAATAAATTAGGTTCCGATTAGATAGTGATGTTAGGTTTGAATAGAGATGGGCATAAAAACCGGTTCCGAACCCGAACCGGTAAAACCGAACTGGAACCGGTTCCAGTTTCTACCCGACATTAAGTAGAACCGGTTCCGGGTTCAAAATACCCGTTGGTTCCAACCCGGTTCCACAATTTTACCATTTGACTCGGGTAGTAACCGGTTCCTACCCGTACCCGGTTCCTACCCGTACCCGGTTTCACTTGTACCCGGTTCCATCAGTACCCGGAAATGAAGTTCAAGAAGGAACCGGTTATACCGTTAAAATGTTACCTTTGGAACCGGTTATAGCCGAAAAAGTGGAGACTAACGATAGAAAGAAACACAAAAATAACAAACACAATAGAAAGAAACATTACACAAACTTTATTAAAACACCAAACCAAACGGGTTACATCAAACATTGGAAGAACCGGTGCCGGAACCTTCTCCCGTCTCATTTTTCTTTGCCTTCGTCACTGGGCAATGCCGCTCAGTGTGTTTCTTAAGGGTTGAGTTGGCTGCGGCCTTCATAAATTTTCCGCAAGCTTTGCATCTAGCCATCTCGTGGCTGTCGGACATTAAACAGAGATCAAAATTCTTCCATATAGCTGGGTTTATTTTCGTCTCTAAGACAGTAACAACTTGTTCGTTGCTTGCCATAGGTATTTTGCAAGATTTTTGAGAAGATGATTGAGTTTGTAAGTTGATGATGGTGAGTTTGTAAGTTGATGATGGTGAGTTTGTAAGTTGAAATGGTAAGTAGGGAGGGGTTTATATAAAAAAACCGATTTCGACGAACAGGAACCGGTTCCCAACGGTAACATTTTTTTATCAGGAACCGGTTTCTACGGTAACATTTTTTATCAGGAACCGGTTATAACGGTAACTTTTTTATCAAGAACCGGTTCTGAACAGTAAAAGTCAGATTTTTCGACTGTCAGGAACCGGTTCTGAACAGTAAAAGTCAGGATTTACTGTTAGGAACCGGTTCTAAACAGTAAAAGTCAGATTTTCGACTGTCAGGAACCGGTTCTAAACAGTAAAAGTCAGATTTTCGACTGTCAGGAACCGGTTCCACACAGGAACCGGTTCCACACCATACCCGGTTCCATAATACCCGTACCCGGTTCTACACAGTTCCATATTCTTGGGTGTGAACCCGGGTAGGAACTGGACCCGGTTCCACACCATACCCGGTTCCAATGACATCCGAGCAGAACCGGTTCCGGGTTGGAACCGGTTCCGGGTAATAATAAAACCCGATTATGCCCATCTCTAGGTTTGAAAGGGATGTTTTATTATGATGAAAAGAGTGACTTTAGGTAAATGCGTTTTTGCTTATACTCCACGCATTTAATTAATTATTCTAATAATATTATTCTGTAGTAACGTTTAATACTCTTTATAATAAACAAGTTGTAAACTTAAAACACATGTCAAAACTTCTATTTTATATAGAGAAATAGAAAGTTTTTTATGGGTTCAGATTTATATGATACGGTTTATAACCTCAATTTCTAGAATATAACATAACATTAGTTTGTTCTCATTAAATTTAGTATATTGTTTGACTGTTACAACCTACGAGCAATATAATATGTAATCTTCACACAAGGTTTTGATGTGAAAAAGTTACTAATAGTAAATTTTTGGATTCTTTTTTTATTATGGATTAACTTTTAGAATATTTTTTGTCATGAATAATGTGGTTTTGTATTATTTTTTCAGTTGGAATTGTATTTTATGGATTTACAGGGTTAATTGCTCAACCCGGTTGAACCGTCCAATACAACTCGGTTAAAGCAGTTCTGAGCCTAACCCAATATAATTTAAAAACCGGTTTTGAAAACTTTGATTACACACAGCTTCAAATAAACCACTAAATATTTTTTAAAAATGTTTTTTTTTTCACATGTATTCAAATATGAATACACATGTGAATATGCTAATTATACATATATTATAGTTGCTTCAAATTCAATCCAGTAGATGCTAACTAAATTCCAGATTTATAAACAATAGGGTTGGTGGCCCACTGGTAAAAGCAAAGCATTTAGAAACATTTAATTTGGAGTTTTGGGTTCAAGTCTCACAGAGGACAGTAGTAAAGAAATTCGTCTTTAAAAAAAATTATGTTTGTTCATATAAAAATCGAAAAAAAAGGAATCTTTAAATTTTGATTTTGAATTCAAAAGGAAGTGTGATAACAAAAAATTGAGTTTCAATATATGAACTTTGATTCAATCTAATTGGATTTCTTTGCTTTTTTTTTTTCATGCACACCAAAATCGAAGTCACGTATCCTTCAAAACAACAAGCAAGTATCTTTATCTAGAAAACTTAAAATACTACTAGTTACTTAGTGTGTGTTTAAGTTTGTTGGTGCAACAATATTCACCAAATCGAGATTCTGCAATTTTGATCTTAACGTTTGGCCACCCTATTCGTCCTCTAATTATAACAATATAGTTTAGATATATTATTTTGGCAATTGGTTTATATTTCTGGTTTATGAGACTAATTTTGAATAGGGAATCAATTTAAGGATGTAAATAGCAAAGCTAATTCAAGCCTTTTTAAAGCTTGAGCTTGATTCGCTCATAATTTAGTAACTGAATTGTGCACCTCTTTTTATTATTTTATATTTTAGTTACATAATAATCTTATACGTTACAGTTGCCACACCGTGCATGAATTTTTATGTGATTCTCATAATTCTTTACTTAGAGTTGGTTTTGTATTGAACGGTCCCTTTATATATTTGTAAATTTGCTGCTACAACTTTGAAAGTACATTATTAATTTTTTTAAAAAGTTAATAAATAAGATTCCATGTTTCAACATTTTGAGTTTTCTTTTTGAACGACTAAATGTTGTACTCTTCGGGTATTGAACCCATGACCTTCTCCTATCTAAACATATAGAGGGTTTTCACTCTATCACTATCCATGACCTCCGCCTATCTTAATATTTCGGGTATTAAGATGATTCGATTTTGAGAAACAAGAAGAAATGCTTGTAGCAAAATTGATTTTGAAGGTAAACCAACATATAAAATAGTTCATTAATTTTAATTTCTATGTATTATTTTTTCTCATATTTTTTTGTTTATAACATGAGTTTCGTTACCTCTTTCGTTAGAATTTTGTAATTAATTAGTATTAACTTATCATCAATTTAATACTACTATTGGAAGATACATTATTACATACCTCATCCATTTTATTCCACCACATACATTTATTGACCACCTTTAGTTGATGCACTTTTGACTTTGTAAGGTACCACTAACACGAATATATTATTCGGGCCCTAATCCTTTCTAATTGTATTTAAATGGCATTTAGTTCTACTGTGCTGTTACTATTAAATGATTAATCTTTTGGTATGTAGATTAAGATATATAAAGTTAGATGACAAGAGTTATTTGTATATATACACGTGTTTTAAATAGTAAAATTAGTACATAAATTGTTGCAACTGAGATAAAATTCTAAATTTATGTAAAAAGAAAGTAAGGATGTGTTATAACCTAACCATGTATACACACCTAATCTAGCATGTGTAGAACTACTACTTCATAAATCAAGAAAGGGATGAATGAGTTGAGAAGGGGTCGGAGATCGGATGCTTGAAAAGATCCTTATAGGTAATATAGTTTTTCCCTTAAAATTATATTGACCGTAGTAAAGGTCTCACAACGTAATAGTAGGCAAAAGTCCATTGGTGATGAATAATAGTCGGATGCTAGCAACTTTTACGACTTAAATATAATTTTAGTTATTGTGGTTTTGTCAAAATAGCTATTTCACTCCAAAAGAATATTCTAACTTTTTATTTCAAATCTTTGAATTTTCAGACTACATGGAGTATTTTTTTTACTCTTTTGACTACTTTATAATGTTTTATGTTTATTTTGTTTTATTCATTTAACTACTTCATCATTTTTTTAATATTTAACCATCATCATTTTATGTATAACTATTTTTTATTTTTATCATAACTATTTAGATTTAATGAAGCATTATTCTTTTTGTTACCAAACTGGAAATAACCTGGCGCATTGAGGCGGATTTTAGAATCCCTAAATCCTGTGACACGGCCAATTGGTTTTGAATACGATTTAAAGCGAAAGGTAGAGAAAATAAAAACATCGAAACGATAAATTTAAAAAAAATCTCACAGAGGAAACCCATAATTAGTTTATTATTATAACTTCATAAGTGATAATAATCAACATCCAGGTTTGATTATTTTCTAATAAAATTACCACAACGCTACTTGATTATTATTATTGTTGTTGTTGTTATATAATCATTACCGTAACATGTATTTCATGTTAGATAGTTTAATCACTAAACGATCATTACTTAGTTGTTGCGTTCGATGTAATCTTTAGATCGTACGTTGCTAACAGTGTTGCCAAATATTGTTACTTGACAGGGCCGTCTCCAAAAATGGTAAAAAAAACTTTTGGGCCTCGTGCGAGGTAAAAAAAAATTGGGCCCCTTCCTATAATATAAACGCATCAATCATATATAGAAAACCACAAGACGACAATGATTGTTGTAAAATAAACTTTTGGTGTAGCAAAATGAACAAACTTACTGATTAATCGTGAGGCTTTTTAGCATCTCTGAATGTAAAGTTCCCGATCAAGTATTTATAAACCATGCCGATTCTTCTCTATATTTCAATGTATCATAATTATCCGTGTTCATAGAGTGAATGCTAGCATCGATTAAAATAATAAATCCTAGTTTTATGTTACAAATAGATTAATACACCTAACATTAGTTTCAACACCCTCTGGACAAGTAAAAATAACTAACACTTGAATCCTTTGAGGAGAAAGAACTATAATATGTGTAAACATATCCAAACTAATTTGGCAATACGAACCTTTTCATACAAATAAAATAAACCGAACTAGATATGAGTTCTTCTAAGATTAATATTGAGTTCTTCTAAGTTTATATTGTAGATGGTTAAATGAGAAATAAAAAACCTATAAAAACAAAAAGAACATATAAAGTTTATTATGTAAATAGGGAATTGAGAAGAAAAAAATTGAATCAACTTAAATTTAGGCCCAAATTTAAATATGAAAATTAAAACCAAAAAACAAACAATGTTGCAACTATTTGGGCCTTTTTAGAACCAGCTCTTTGAAAGCCCAAAGACAAACAAAACGTAACATAAAGAAAATGAGAAAACGAAAAGATCAACGCGGGATTCGAACCCAGCATGGACAGTTGGTCAGGGAGTTGCCACATCCATTGAACCAAAGGTATCTTTGTGTTTACATTTCTAACCTAATAATTATAAATATAAACTATATATTTTTTAAACAATTTTAAGCCCCTAGATCTTTTGGGACTTGTGCGGTGGCACCTCCCACACAGGCCCAAAGCCGGCCCTGTTACTTGAGCATGTTATTCCAACAATCCTGCTATAAACAACTTTAGCCCCTAGACTTTGTACATTTGTACAACAACTTTTGTACAACAAGTCATTCACAATTCATTCTTCTACCGACACATTGTTAAAGCTCTAGGCTCCTCCTAATGCTTGGGAGCTTGCATTTGCATGCTATGGTTATTTTCAATCCCCCACCCCCACTTCTTTGTTTTCACTCATAAAGATTTTACCTTGCAAGGTGGTCTTTGCTTATTCACACAAGATTTCTGATGAGCTCATTATAAGCATGGCACAGGTGACTTTTGTACTAATGGAAACATCTGACCTATCATACCAACCAATATTTTATGTTTTGGCCATGAAGAACTCATGAATTTATTTTTAGTTACTAGGTGGACACTTCTCAAAAGGACATTAATCATGAATTTCTCTCACCTAGACAAAGTTAATAGTGAAGATCTCCTCTTGTCCAAAGCCAACACTCTCAAATGCGTTTGGTAGTATTTGAAATAACATTTTCCTTATATTTGAAGATGTGTGCACATAAATGCATGTAAGATGTGTGCACACTCCTTGAATGTAGAAACAAAACAAATTCTATGAGATTTATTCGTTTATGTGGATTCTAGAATACACCATGATTTTCAGTGTTATAGTTTCAATTTGGAGCTTGCCTAACTAATCTTTAAATCACGAGATCTTTTTCAGATTACAATTATTTTGGTGGTACTCTAAATCTTTAATCACATAAGACAAAGATTTTAAGAACGAGTATAGAAGTTTTTTGTGAAAAACATATCAAACTTCTAATGAATTCGAGATGTTTAACAAGACCAAAATTCAAAGGCCCAGGTCAATTAGAACAAAATTACGAAAACATAAGATTGAATGAACTCGCTCGACTCTTTTCATTATAAACCAAAGCAATAAGTTATGTTAAAATAATAAATACAAAAGCTTATCCGGTTTTTATTTTAGTTTTTTTAATTCAAAATCGATATTGTTTTGAACTATTATCTAAGAGTAAAAGTTTTTTTAATTAATAGAAGTTAACTATATTTCTATTTTTGGTGTTGCATTATGTCATAAAAAGTTGCTATCTTTTTATAATATTTTTTCATAGATGCACCGGTGCTCGCTTTTTTGACGGTTGTGCGTTAGTTTGACAATATATAGCCCGTTTATAAACTGATATAAACCCGGTAAAAAAGTTGAATATTTCCTTGGGTATGTTTGGCATGGAGTTTTTAGAAGCTTTTAGGAGCTTCAAGCTTTAAGCTTTTAAGAAAAAGCTCTAACTTAATAAAAAGACTTGTTTGGTTGAAGGAGCTAGAAGCTTTTAGGTTAAGAGCTTGAAGCTTTTGGTTAAACGCTCCTACTAGTAGCGTTTAGAAGGAGCTACAAGCTTTTAGGAAAAAATGACTATTTTAAAAATGGTAAAAAAACTTTTGGGCCTCGTGCGAGGTAAAAAAAATTGGGCCCCTTCCTATAATTATAAACGCATCAATCATATATAGAAAACCACAAGACGACAATGATTGTTGTAAAATAAACTTTTGGTGTAGCAAAATGAACAAACTTACTGATTACTTAAGCGAATCGTGAAGCTTTTTAGCATCTCTGAATGTAAAGTTCCCGATCAAGTATTTATAAACCATGCCGATTCTTCTCTATATTTCAATGTATCATAATTATCCGTGTTCATAGAGTGAATGCTAGCATCGATTAAAATAATAAATCCTAGTTTTATGTTACAAATAGATTAATACACCTAACATTAGTTTCAACACCCTCTAGACAAGTAAAAATAACTAACACTTGAATCCTTTGAAAAGAAAAAACTATAATATGTGTAAACATATCCAAACTAATTTGGCAATACGAACCTTTTCATACAAATAAAATAAACAAACTAGATATTGAGTTCTTCTAAGATTAATATTGAGTTCTTCTAAGTTTATATTGTAGATGGTTAAATGAGAAATAAAAAACCTATAAAAACAAAAAGAACATATAAAGTTTATTATGTAAATAGTGAATTGAGAAGAAAAAATTTGAATCAACCTCTAAAAATAATGAACTTTCTAACGTACTAACTTTTTAATGTCCATTTTGGTCATTTTATACATTTTATTAAAAGCTCCAGTCACTCTGCCAAACACCTAAATATATCTAAAAAGCTACAACTACAGCTACCAGCTTTCAGCCTCCAGCCACCAGCTTCTAGCCTCCAGCCACTAGCTTCCAGCTACCAACAACAGCTACTTTTGCCAAACATACTCATAATATCGTTTACCCTTTCTTGCGCTAGCAAAGGGTATGGGAGGGTCATCCCCAAAGGGATGGGCCGTCACATAGGATGCCACATCCCCATCCTTCGGAGGATGACCCTCCTAGCAAAATGAGGGGGTGGAGGATGGGCATGGCGCACTTTAATTTTAAATTAATTTTTATTAATTTAGTTTTATAAAACACTACATATATTAAATAAAACTTGAAACAAGATAATTATTCCTAAAAAATAAAAATTACGATTCCTAAAAAAAATTACGATTCCTAAAAAATAAAATTTTCAAATCCTAAAAATCAAACTACGAGGTCCACTTTCTTTTAACGTCCTCCTTCATCCTCCGGTGTGTAACCGGGCGTGGAAAAAGGATTCGGGTTCGGGTTGAACGGGTTCGGGTTGAACGGATTCGGGTTCGGGTTGTTCGGGTTGAAAGGATTCATGTTTTTTTTATAAAAAAGATAAGAAATTTATAAAGTGGAAGAGAAGAATGGGTGGATTTTGGATGAATGTGATATAAAAAATGGGAGGTTGAATTGTATTTAAATTAAAAAAAACAATTTTTTTATAACATAGCCGTTAACCAACGTCCCTTTTCAAAAATTGTGCACAAAATAGAGCGACAGGGGCGGCAGAGAAGAGCCGGGTGTGCCGCTGCCGGGCATGGGAGGCGGTGTGAGGGTCCGGCGCTGGGCATGGGCCGGCCCCCATACCGGTTGGTCTAAAAAGTTTGTCATCAATTCCCTTTTTACATTTTGATTATACACCAATAGTAGATTCTATATTAGATTTTATTTGAAGTATCTAGTAAACTTTTTGAAACATTTTTCATTTAAGAAACGTTAATAAAAAAATCATAGATACACCCAAATATACTTATAATGTCTACGATGCACCTAGGCATTTTTTTTGGAAATGTAACCTTTTGAAGCACTTTAAAAAAGATATATTTATAGGAAAATTTTTGAAATTATCAATTATCAATTATCAATCATATTATTATATATATTATTATTTATACAGAAAATTTGAAACTTGTGATGAATAGTAAATCATAATTTTAAGTATTTATTTATTATTTTTAGTAATAAATAGTAATAGTAATCAATAAGGTTTAAGTATTTTTATTAGTAATATTTTATTGATTATTTAATTTGAGTTTTTAGTGTTACCTTTCTATAAAATCCGCATGTTTTTTTTCTAACATTTCAAGTTATTTGCTTGCGCGTTGTGATGATACGTAACTGCGTGCAGTAGATTGGTATCTGTTTGGTTCGTTACGGTACCAGTACGATACATGCACTTGGTATAGAAAGCAATACATGTTTCACATGACGTAAAACGATAAAAACGAAAATCGGTACTAGCACCAAGGTTGTTCGTATGACACCGACTAATTAAGAGTGTCACAGTAGTGGTAACGTTATTCATTTATCATCATAGATAGAGTTGTACAAATGAAAATTAAACAAAACCAAAAACCATAAAAATGAATGCAAGTATCGGTACCGATGTTCGAAATGGTATGGTAGCACTAAGATGTCAGTTTATCGAAAGAAAAAAACAATATAAACAAACTCTTGTACCGAAAACGATGTTGTTCAGTGCGGTATGGTAGCGATACAGTGTCAATTTATCGAAATAAAAACAATAACAGAATTACATCGGCACCGATACAGATGTTGTTAAGCCGGTTTCAGTTCAATTTGGTATGCCAGCGCGCGATACAATATTCGTTATCAATAAAACTTATATCGCAATGTTGAATAAAAAATAAACATAGAACGCAAACGAACTGACCGATATTAACACAACATCAGTACTGGTATCAATATTCATTTTTATTGTTTTCGATCAATATAAGGTTTTCTCTTTCGAATGGTATAGGCTATTGTGAGTAACAAAACAAACATATCCAGAATTCCCGCCGTGAAACGCGGGAGAATCTCATTAGTTATATGATAAAATTCAAAGTTTTAGTTGGTTGTGAAAGTATGTTAAAATATTTAGGTTTATAGGATTGTGTGTGTGCGCGTGTATATATATATATATGTATGTATTGGGGCATGTTCAGGGAAGATTAATAAGCACGTATTATGTGTAAAATTACGGGAACTGTATAACCATTTATGTGTAACTAGAATTACCACTCGCCGCAATGCGGCGGGGATTCGTTAGTTATATGTCATATTAGATGAAAGTCAAATGTTTCTTACATGATCGCGAACCTGTGTGTAAAACATAGAAAAGAATAACTAAGTCAATCTATGACCCGCGCGTTGCGACAGACCTATCAAACGAGGAAAATAGACGCGCTGCGACGGGCCTGCTAAACGGGAAAAAGTAGATTAAAAAACGTTGAATGCTACACGCACGTTGCGGCATGTTAACTCGGAAAATCTAGAACGAAACATTAAACAGAAAACTTGCGAAAGACTAAAAGTATAAGGGACCAAAGTTTGCAGAAAAAATTTGCGTTAAAAGTAAAAAAAAACAAAGGGGTTAAATTGCAAAAGATGAAAACTTTTGAATTAGAAATGAAAAATCAATTTAATCAAAGGAGTTAAATTAACAAAATTAAAACTTTGGACTTTAGTTGTCAAAGATTAAAACTTTAGAGTTAGAAATGAAATTTTCATTTTTTTTTTTGAAAAACTCCCAAAGGCAAGAGTATAACAACCATATGTACAAACTTATTGCTTATTTATAGGTTTCTAATGTTGATGAGTTGTAGTGAAAAAGAGAAAGATAAGTGGTTATCTCATTATAGGATGAATTAAAATGAGAACCACTTGAGTTGTGAGAAGCGTGAGAACTGAGTCATCAAAAGGATTTTTCGAATTTTTTTTCTCAAAAGTCATAAAAAATCACTTGTTTCAGTAAAAAAAAATTGCATACCCACATTTACATGAGGCATAAAAAAATATTTATTTTCTTGCAAAATTTACACCAGGGCGTAAAAAAACTTGCATTAGTCAAAACTACCGCCTCGACAATTTTTTTTACAGATATGTTTATAATATTTTCATCTACGTTTGTGTAAAAAATTTTTGTCCCAAATCGCCCCGTATCAAAAAGTTCTGCGTTCTCGCAACTTGTGGTGGTTTTCATTTGAACCGAATCCATCTGATTATATAGTCGTCGAATATATCAATAATAGCATTATATGTACAATAGTGCAAGTACTTGTTTAGTTCTTGCAATTTTCAACGTAAAATTGTATTAAAGTTAAATTATTCAGAGTGCTCGGGGCACTATCACCGGGAACCCGCCTGATCACCCAATCACCCTCTGGCATCTTATCCCCCCATTTGAACCCATCGGAACCCAAATCCACTTGCGCCCAACCCGCTCACCTTGCGCCATCAGAAGACGGTGAAAAGAGCTCGTCCCTTACACCTACCCGAATCGTAAAGAGTACCCGTCGCCATATCCATAACCCTACCTGAGCCCTTTTTGTCGGCGAACCCAACGAACTCGATGTACCTGCAAGCCCTACCACACCCTAAGCACCCTTACATGATATTTTAATAAATAATAAAAAAATAAATCTGTTGAGAAAGAAAGAAAAAAGTTACACTATAATTTCTTAAAATTTGACACTTAGCTTAGTCTCTATTTCTTAATATTTGTTAATGACAAAAATTTTTAATCCATCATTGTATGACTTGAACTAAGACCTCCTCTTCAAACTCAATGTTTAAAGGCTTTGTTTTGCCAATAAACCACCACCTCATTGATTATATTTGCATTTAATATGTTTTTTTCTTAATCTCCCAACTCAGTTAATCTATACGACTCCCATTTAGGTCTCTCAACTAGGTATTAAGAATTAAAGGTTTTGATAGATACACTATGTTTAAATGTTAACTTTCTTATATAATCCAGTATATTTAACCATCAATCATAAGATTATTTATCGGTTTGGATTTTAGTTTCCTCAGTTTGAATAATTTTTACTTCTAAACTAAACTAAATCAAAAGTAGGTAAAACCAAACTGAAAATTGAGTTCTACTTTGGTTCGGTTTTGGTTCAAGCTGAAAAACCGAATTTTAACAAGATGGACGTTCTTCAGTTCAGATATCAGGTTCCTCAGTTTGCTTTGTTTGTTTGTTATTCTTTTGGTTTCGGGTTAAAAACGAAACGAAACCAAATATGTAATTCGATTCCAGTTTTGATTTAGTTGGTTTTTAAACCAATTATTGAACACCCTAATCAATCTCAACCAACTAAAACTGTTAACTACTAACTACCAGGATGTGGGTCCTCCACTGCAGCGCAGTGGTTGTTTCCATCTCGGTGAAGGCTTGGACCGGGGTTTTACCCGGGTTCGAGTCTAAGGGGGGGGGGGGGGGCAGTTTTACCTATTCCACGGGGTTTCTGCGCATCAGGGGTGTGCTACGCTTTCTAGCGGTGGTCGAGTAGTCGGCCTTTGGACATAGCTCCGAAAGGGTGAGTTTACACGTGGAAAACAGTTAGCCGTTAAAAAAAACTAACTACCAGGATGTGGTTATACTTAATTTAATATATATTAGTTCCTTAACCATACATTAACCTTATAAGTTATAAAAAACATCTAACCATACATTTATTATTTTTCTTAAACCAATGAGACAGTGAGATTGTAAAATAAGAACCGGTCACGTGCGCGTAAGCAGGTGATGGGGTTGATGGACCTAAATCCCATTCTTTTTCGCTCATCAAGATGTCCATGCTGTAAATACACGGCTCATCCCACACCCACCCCAGGGTTTAATTTGTCAATTTTATTTTCCTTTAAAAGAATATATAATATGAAATTATTATTATATGAGTTATTATTCCTGCTTTTACATTTGTTTTGTACCATAATAATCATTGTTAGTTTGGTACTACAATTTCATAACCTTTCAAAAGGGGGCAATCTTCACTTATGCATAGAGCCTAGAGGCTTACAATTCTTTTTTTTTTAACGACAAACTTGGATACTGACGGACATTGAAGTATTATTGTGTCATCAATAAAACTACTCGATCATATCCATCTCCACTAGGCAATAATGCATATACACCAATTCAAGGGGAAACCTAATAAATCTGGGAAAACCCTTGTTGTAATAATTGAATCCAGAACCTAATGGTCCCTATTACTTATTCCATAAGCCTGACACGACACACGCCAAATCTCAGTTATGAACTGTTATGTTTTTTTTAGTTATTTGCTAGTTTGGTTTATAAAATTAGTTGTACAACAAAAAAGACACGAGATTTTATTAGTTGACACGAACACGACCCGTTTAATCTGAATTATATATTTTATTTTTATCATATTAATGGCTTAAAATTTAAATTTAATATTAAAACCAAATGTATATAATATTTTATGTCTGCACTCTAAAACATAATAATATTTCTCTTTTATTATATCAATTAAGTTTCTTCATTAATCAAAACACTTTTTTTAGAAAAAAAAAATAAAAACAAAAGGATTAAATAGGTTAAACTATAAGATAAGAGATCATGTACAAGAAGAATTTTGTACAAAGAGGAGACAATCATGACCACACATTTGTTTTTCTCAATTTAAGAAGAGAAGGATATGATGGTATTTTCTCCCTCTAACTAGTTTCCTCCTTGATTTTTAAACGACTATAGCTTTTTCATACGTTAATATTTTTTTATAAAAATTACACCGTATTAACGAGCATTTCATTTTCTTTAATTCGAGCAGTCTATTGCAATATTGTTCTTAACAATAATTTACATGACTTTTGACACCCATTACGTGATTACACATTCAACATAAATCATTACGCATTCAATATGATTTGTTATAGCTAATGTTAATATAATTATGCTTATAACGTGATTACACATTCAATAATAAGAACTTAATTGTTAATGCTTTAATACGTGGTTAAATCTCTAATATACCACATTGTGTTGCTATTATAGGTTTGTTTGGCTAATGTTGTGTATATAATTTATCCTTAATACATGAGTATACATGAAATATCAGGTATTCCATATTAAATATTATGTATTACATGTTTTGTTTATACGTAATTACGTAATCACTCAATAGGGTTTCACATAAATACTATAATGAAATCACGTAATCACAAAATGGTATTTAAAATCATGTAGTCATGTAATAATGCATAGTCAACTTTTGTTACGTAATCGTAATCACTTAGTGAGGTTTCACATAAATACTATAATTAAATCATTAATCACGTAATGGGTATTCAAAATCACGTAGTCACTTACTGTGTATTCAAAATCACGTATCACTTACTGTGTATTCAAAATCACGTAATCACGAAATGGGTTTTCAAATCCTTAAAAAAGATTAAGAAAATATAGCAATAGGCTGCTCGAATTAAAGAGAATAAAATGCTCGTTAATACGGTGTGATTTTTTTTTAAAATATTAACGTATGAAAAAGTTATACCCGTTTGAAAATCTAGAGGGAAGTGAGTTTTCTAAGTCAACAATATTGGATTTTCCTACTTTAACCGTTTTCCCACTTGTTCCTTGTTTTTAGTTATATGAATTATATATTTGAGAACCATTTAATCTCAACTATTTGATCTAGCAAATCAAAGGCCAATCTTCTCTCCTACACTTCATACATTTATTTACAAAAACCTTTCTTTAAACTATAAATCCATAGGTACACGTATAAGGTGCTAATAGATATTGTGGGTGCAAGAAACAAAGGTGTTCATGCAACTACATAGAGAGTCTTTTATATCACATTTAAATTAAAGCAATAGACATACATGTTTTTACTTAACGTCGTGTGTTATAGGCTAACAGCCCTTCCATGGTAGTTAATAAGAGGCCTTAGACCATTTGTAGTCGTCAACAACCCACCCTAGGGCGTTTTGCGTCATGTGGCAGCCCAGTCAGCAATGGGGCGTTTTCTAAATTGGGTGTAGTGGAGATGTGGGCATTATATTAAAAGGGGTGGTAAACAATTTAATAAAAAAACATCAAAAAAATGGTATTGGGCAAGCATAGGAAGAATTGCATAGGATTGGCCAAAGGATTTCTTGTTGGGCATTTTTGAAATCACGCGGACTTCAATTTTTTTGGGCAATAGCGCCCAATGGCGCCGGATGGGGTGGGGGGTTGGGCGCGATTGAGGGGTTTTGGGGAAAAACATGCCCGAGTACGAGTGGTCTTACCAGATTTAAAGGGGAGACGGTATGAGGCTGTTAACTCGGTGTAACTTGGTTAAAAAGGTGGGTTTGGTGCGTCTCAAAACTCTCAACCAATCAAATCCTATATTTTTTTTTATTTTCTGAATCTATTTAATAAAAATATTATTTTAACGGTGTTGAATAGTGAAAAAATTTGAAACCATTACGCATTAGAGATGAGAAAAAAGTTAATGAAGTTTATGACTACATGTCAGTGGTGTAATAGTGACTTTTCGATATCATGGTAAAAATTTGTGAAACTATAACACATGGTCAGAAATTAAATATGTACGTATAACAATGTATAAGTTTATGATCAAATACAAAGGCTTCTAAAAATAAGAAGTCGTACAAAGGGTAACAAACAGACTCCGATTGACCTCATTTAAGCGGCATTGGAATCGTCCCATCGAACTCTACGATTTGAGAATTTAGGTTTTCACTTTTGGTTTATAGGTTGTAGATATTAGATTTTTTTGTTTATTATCATTGTGTTTTTTATTTATAATTGTGTTATTTCTATATTTGTGGCATTGTGTATTTTTTATGACTCATTGTGTGTTTTTTCCTCGTCATTATTTTTCGGTATTGTGTTATATTTTGCTCGACATTGTGTTATCTTGTGCAATTTATTATGTCTTTGTACACTTTTTTACTTTTATGAGCATTTGGAAAATAACTTAAAATAAAGTGTAACGTATATAATTAATATTTTCATATATATCTTTTTATATCTTCTTTCTCTTACTTTTAATTAAAAAATTAATTTCATAATCATATCATTGTGTGTCATAATGACACGTATTAATTAAAAACACAGTAAATACAATACGATATGATAACGGTGGATAATTTTCCACAAAGCAAGAAGTATGTGAAACACCGTCGTCAACACGTCATTAATCGGTTTGAGGCAGTCACGAGCGTCGTCTCCACGCGCCGCCGTGTCCCCATGGGACCACCTGAAAAAAGAGAATCTATTTGACGGTATAATTGTTATTGTTAGTAATAATTAATTAAAGTGTAAAATATTCTTCCCATCTAAGTAAAGTTTGTTGAAGTGGCAGCACGGCAGGTTCTCAAATCAAGTGGGTAAGCGGCCAAATCAACAACCTTCGTTTTCAGTTATTTAAATCTTACAAGAAACATTTGGTCTCTAAATTAAGGTAAATAATATTTGTTGATTATAAAGTCGTAAAAGTTGAAAGGTGGTGGGGGGAACAATAAAGTTGATGATCAATCTTCTCAGAGGGCCTGAAGAAACAAACACAATTTAAATTTCATAATTTCTACCAAAATCTCTCTCTCTCCTCTCTTCCTCTCTCTCTTGTTGTGTTAATCTAGAGAGAGAGAGAGGATGTGTTTTGGGTAGAATTGATCGGCTTTGAAGCAGCTTTGGATTCTGAAAAGGGTTTCTGGTGGTGATTTTTTTTATATATATTTAAGGTATGATTATCTGTTTTATTTGGTGACTATAAACATGAATTTTGGGTCGTAATTTTGATGATTTTATGTGTGATCTGCTTTATGTTAAATTTGCATGAAATTTGACACATCTAAATGTTGAATTATGCCCACAGAAGATGTGATGTGTAAAATTCAACCTTGAGATTTACACTATCAACGGGTGTATTCGTTACGCCCGTTTGCGGAATGCTATATATGTGTGGGCGCTCGGGGGCAAAAGTGAAATTGCACTAATTTTAACGTTATTTTACTAATTTCATGAAAATAACGTTAAAAGAGGGGAATGGTTAATCATGCATCATGTGGTGTGGCGTTGATAGCCGAAAGACAAGGGAGTACATGCACTAACTGGCCTTTGTCTTAATTGCTAAGTGTTATGTGCTTTATGTCCAAAGCTTGATGCAAAACTACTGTCGAGCCGGGGTCTCACCGGAAGCAGCCTCTCTATTCCTATGGGTAGAGGTAAGGCTGTCTACATCTTACCCTCCTCAGACCCTACCTTAGTTTTGCTATTGGTGAGATTTACTGAGTATGATGATACGGGTGTATTCCTCTTTTTTTTTTTTTTTTTTGTAAATTGATCATTTATAGAGTTCTCATGTGCTGAATTAGACACCTTGTTGATCTGCCAGAAATTCAAATTTTTTGTCTTTTTTTTAATATTTTTCGACGATTTTTTATTCGATATTTTTCCTTTTGTTGACGGGTTCACCTTCTATGCATTTTGTAGAACAGTAATGTAAGGAACACATGGGGAAAAAAGGGCATTGGTTTTCTGCAATCAAGAAGGTTTTCAGACACAATTCAAAAGACAAGCCTCCAAATGTAAGTAAATTGATTTATAAGTTATCGTTTGTGCTTGTGGATATTGCAATTTTCATATATATGTTTGATTAAAACCGTAGTCAAAACTAGAGGGGATCCGGAGGTCCGTTGACACTTGACAGAACAAAAATACATTTAATAGGGGTACCTAATGCGGTCACTTTCTTGTTAGTTTGACTCGCCAATTTGTCGTCAATAAAATAGTTGAAACGAACGTTAAACAAAACAGACTAAAACACCATTGGAACCTTAAAAATTGCTGATTTTAGTTCATTGTCTGGTTTTCGAGCCGGGGGTCTCATTGGAAGCAGCCTCTCTATTCCTACGGGGTAGAGGTAAGGCTGTCTACATCTTACCTTCTCAGACCCTACCTTAGTTGAGCTATTGGTGGGATTTACTGAGTTGATGATGATGATGATGATGATGTTTGGTTTTCTTGATTACTGATTATTGGGCCGATCACAGGAAACCGAGAAGAAAAGTTCAAACGAAAAGAAGGGACGAGGAAAATTAAAAAATGGAGAAAGCAGATCATTCATACATCTATTTAGAGAGCCGAGCAGTATCGAGAAAATCTTGGGGGAAGTTGATCAACAGTTATTGTTTATTGGTCATCCTACTCATGTCGAGCAACCAACAACCCCGCAACCTTCATTTTCGGGCAAGCCCGCCTCTCCTAGGGTCACTTCTCAACGAGCCACTTCTCCAAGGGTTGCTTCAAACCGAACCGCTTCTCCTCGGGTGCGTTCCCCTAGGGTGGTATCCCCTAAAAGTTCCCCCCGAGAGTTGTTCGTAAGCGCCCGGAGATTAACTATAGACACGAGCCAACTCTTAGCTACCACCACCGATCTGCCACCGTAATTCAGGCTGCTTATAGAGGTTATATGGTAAGTTTGCCAACGGGCAGTTGGTTATATGTCGAGTATTTCATTTTTTTATTTTTATCTTTTTTTTGTGTAATTTGTTTGAGTATATATTGTGTAGGCGAGGAGGAGTTACCGTGCTTTGAGGGGTCTTGTGAGGCTGCAAGGAGTTGTAAGAGGCCAAAATGTGAAACGACAAACCGTGAACGCAATGAAACAGATGCAGCTGTTGGTGAGAGTCCAAACGCAAATTCAGTCACGAAGAATCCAAATGTTGGAAAATGAAGCACTTGAACGCCAAACGAACAAGGAAGTCGAGAGTTTAGGAGGCAAACAAACCTTTAGTAACCTAGTAAGATTTACTCTGTTGCCAATTAAAATTTATGTGAAAAAAATTATCGTCAAAGAAAACGTCTTTAGAAGTGCTTCCAAACCCAAGTTTTATAGAAAAAAAAGAAGGGTCTTTCAAATCTAACGAGGCTAAAGCACTTGCTTTTTTGTATAGTTGAACCGCCAATGCCACACCATATGACCATGGGTTGATTAACGAGCATCGTTCGGTTTGTCTAGTTTAAAGTTTATCCCTTAAATATAAGCCAAATTGGCATCACCCAACCCGTGGTTTTATCTGTTTATCACTAGGTTATAAGAATTGGATCATCGAATGTAGCCATATTGATTTTTATCAACTATGAGTATGCAATGTAGCTGGAAATGGGCGACGGAGACTGGGACCATAGCTTGATAACGAAAGAAGAACGTGAAGCAAGATTACAAAGAAAAATGGAGGCGGTCATCAAGAGAGAACGCGCCATGGCATATGCATACTCCCACCAGGTAAATCTTAAACGCACGTACTCTCATTGTCTTTCGATCCTTAAAAATCGAATCTTTTTAACATGATTTCAATGTTAGTTATGGAAAGCAACACCAAAATCAGCTCAAAACACACTAACTGAGATCCGGTCTGGTGGATTTCCATGGTGGTGGAACTGGTTAGAACGTCAACTTCCTTCCGAGGAACCCGTCAAAAACCCCGAATACACACCCACACCACCACGTCCGAACATCACTCCCAAAACGAGCCCACGTCCTCAATCCGGCACCTACAAACAAACCGGTTTCTCTTTCGAGAATCTCCGCACACCCACACCTAAATCATCAAAATCGACAGTTCCGACTCCTTCTCGCCCGCTAATAACTCCGACACAAACTCCACCTTCAACAACCCCAAACATGATGAAACACTACAAACCAAAAGGCAGTGTATCCGGTTCACCTTACCCGTTGAAAGACGACGATAGTTTAATGAGCTGCCCGCCGTTTTCGGTCCCTAACTACATGAGTCCTACTGTTTCGGCTAAAGCTAAAACGAGACCAACCAGCAACCCCAAAGACCGGCTTCCGAGTACTGCAGCTAGCGAGACGTCAAAGCGAAGGTTTTCATTCCCTTTAACGCAAAACATCGGGTCGTCGTTCAAATGGAACAAGAAGTCTTCGAACAAGGATTCTACAACACTTGAGGCGCAGACGGTGCTGAAGAAACATAAATCTCCACGGTCTATCGGGGATCTAAGCGTGGATTCCACCATTTCTATGCCAGCTGCATTTGGGAGGAAACCGTTTAACAGATTTGCGTGAATTTTTATATATCTTTTTTCAACTTTTTTTACTTTATTTCTTTCTGGTTTCTGATTATTTTTTTCTTTCGGGTAAATCGAGTGTATGATCATCTACATATATGTGTTTATTAAGAATATTGATGTATGATAATAAACTATCAGTTGTCTTTTGAGTGTGAAAACTTCGGTTTTGTGACATGTCTATCGATGGCAGTCGAGTGACGAGTGGAGTTTGCTAAACGTATGCTTTTTCAACCCCGAGTTTAAAGCTGTGCCGGGCATCATTGTCTAGCATGCCGCATGTTTGTACGGTATAAATCCGTGGTTTAGGACCTTGTGTTCTGTTAAAGTTCGTGGTCGTCGTCGTGATAAGTTCAGGAAGTTTGTAAGTGTCATTTGGAGCCACTGAACTGGAAACAGGGAAGATTCAACAATATCCAACATTTTGAAAGTATGTAAATGATGTAGAGGAACGAACACACACGAACCCAAATGTGTGACGAGACATGTGCTCATATTCGTCTCTTTAATCAAATGAACAATTTTTTGACTGTGTTCGGTCGTTTATTGTTTAAACAAATCTTCACCGAACAGTTCACTAAAAGTTTTTCGTTTACATGACTAAGATGATAAGGCACAAACAGATCTTCACCATTTATGCGAGGAAAAAAAGTATTTTACTGTTATTAATTATTATAATAGTTTTTAACTTATTACATATTTTAGGAAAAAGAAAAACATTTTCCAGACACTATTATAGGTTCTTAATCTTTTTTTTTTTTTTTTTGTAATGAAAAGAATGACCGTTTTACCAAGTCAAAGTTGTTTATATGCATAGCATGCCTTGAACAGAGAATTTCATTTCAATATTTTGAACTCGGTTATTATTCAAAAGATTTTATTGGCCTACAACTTCACAAGTCCAAAACTAAACAAATGAAAAATAACTTGAGCCCATGTTAAACTATTTAAGCCCATCATGATGTTAAAAGTTTACCCCACGTATAGATGGGCATAATAACCGGTTCCAAACCCGACCCGGTGGAACCGACCTGGAACCGGTTCCGGTTCCTACCCGGCTAATAGTAGAACCGGTTCCGGGTTCAAAAAACCCGGTGGTTCCAACCCGGTTCCACATTTTATAAATAAAATCGGTTCGTACCCGGTTCCTACCCGGACCCGGTGCGTACCCGGAACCCGGTTCCTACCCGGAACCGGTTCCGGGTAGGACAAAAAAACCCGATATGCCCATCTCTACCGTTAACTTACACCTACAAGATATAAACAATCACATCCTCGTCGTTGCACGCCATTTTAATTGTGAAGTTTGAAAGTGTAAGTTATTGATATTGGGATGCAAGGAGGCAAGAAGGCAAGAATTTTACAATCGGTTTCTAATAGTTTTGCAGCTTTTTTCATTGAATTGACCGAATGAATAGGTTTCTAATAGTCTTTGCAGTCTTTTCCATTTAATTGTAACATTAGGAACCGGTTCTTCTAAGGAACTGGAACCGGTTCCAACCCGACCCGAACCGGGTACACTCGGTTCTAGTTTTAATGGTTAAAACCCGGGTAGGAACCAGACCCGGTTACAACAAGAACCGGTTCCATTGACACACATTCAGGAACCGGGTCCGGTTAGGAACCGGTTCCGGGTATAAAAAGGAACCGATTATGCCCATCTCTAACCCACGTCTATTAACTATTTAATTTGTTATGTTATATAAAAAATGATATGCTTAGAAATGTTTCTATAGATGTTATGTTTAGGTTTCAAAATGAAAACATGTATGAGAGGAACGCTACACTTATAGTGACATTGACATATTTTGTTACTTAATCAAATTTAGTTTGATTATCTTTCTTACATGACCTGAGCTGACCTGAGTTGAACCGATTTTTTTTCATATATAGCTATAGTCAACCGACCCCAAAAGTTTTGACCCACATGAAAAAATAACGGTTCGCCGCTATATAGAAGTTTGTCCCATACCTGGCCCAAAACTCGTCGGTTGTTTACTAGGTAATTACCCGTCAAGTATCGGGTATACCTATTAGCATATTTTATGTACCCGTTGGATGTACTCAGCCCAAAACCCATTGAACTGTTAATCAATTATATTTATCATAATCACCATTAAATATCTCAAATAACTACAATGATATAAAATAAATACTCAAATGTATATAAGAAATATTATAATGACAACAAAAATTTGAAAGATGTTGAGGATATATCTTCAAAGAAGTTGGGATATTGGTGTACTAAATGACAAAAGGGTTCATAAAAAAAACTATGTAATTTCTAGTTATATCATATATACACACGACAGAATTAAGATAAAGAATTATTTTAAGTATATAATTGGGTAAACAGGTATATGTTATCGGGTAATCAGGTCAGGTAAAAGGATATTTATATCTATCTATACTATATAATAAAATAAACCAATAGAAGGACACGTGTCATTAATTGAAGTTATCATTAAAAGATAATTATAAAATTCAATTTAATATAAATTTAAATAATTTGTATAGGAGATAATATAATATTTTAAAATATTCATCAAATTTCAAAATTATTTATCCTAAAATTAAAAAATACGTACACTAAATATAAATTAATATAATGTAATTTTTTTATTAAACTCCTACTTCAAAATATTAATACCTATTTCAAAAATGTTAATAACAGGTAAACAAAAATATTAATAAATGTTTATTGGTTCTATACTTTTATTTTCGTGTTTACATGGCATTTATAAGAACCATCACCGCAATCACCCTATCCATCGTATATCGACGTTAGTTTTTTTAAAGATATTACTTTTTATTAGAGTCATTCAACCACAGTAATAAACGAGGTTTTTTTAAAAGATATAACCTTTTTATTCTTTACTATACAAAATTTCATTTATCCAACCGGTGTAATATACTGTATTTTTAAAGATATAACTTTTTTTATTATGTGGTATATAAAACTAGAGTTATCCAATCCATATAATACACAAAGGTTATAAAGATATAACAAGATATAACCTTTTATTGTTTGTTATTCAATCCGTATACTACACAAGGTTTATAAAGATATAACAAGATATTACTTTTTATTGTTTGGTATATATAATTGCGTTTACTCAACCCGTACAATATACGGGGTTCTTAAAGATATAACTTTTTATTATTTAATATATAATAATACATTTATTTAACCCATATAATAAACGAGATTTTTAAAGATATATTGTTTTATTATTTGGTATATAACATTACATTTATTCAACTCGTGTAATAAACAAGGTTTTTATAAATATATTGTTTTATTATTTAGTATAAAAATTACATTTATTCAACCCGTGTAATACACGGGATTCTAACCTAGTATCATATATATGATCAACTCTCATACCTGTGAAAAAATAAAAAAAGAATCCCATATCCCGTCTCATACCCAATTACCCAACCCTATACTTGTTCCAAATATTTCGTGTTACACCATCGAATTCGGTAATCAAGTTTAAGTGGGATCCATAACTCCATCTATATCTGACCCTCTCTTACTTAAATTTAAGGGAAAATAGCCAAAATAGCATTGATTTGGTTAAAATTTCCAAACTAGCCAAAGGAAACGTCTTGTAGAGACTCTACCATATTCTTGAAGAGTCTTAGCATCTGACCAATCACATGCGTACACGCGACTTGTAGAGACTCTACCATATTCAAAATGAGACGTTTCCCACGGCTTGAGACGTTTCCCATGGCTTGAAACGACTTGAGACCTTTCCACATGGCTTGAGACGGCTTGAGACTTTTCCACATGGCTTGAGACATTTCCACATGGCTTGAGAGCTTTCCACATGGCTTTAGCCGTTTCATCCTCTTTAGCCGGCTTCAATAGCTCAAAATTTTAAATTCAAAATTTTAAATTTGTACTTTTAAATTCAAAGTTTTAACATGTACGTTTGTTAAATTTTATTTTTTTTTATAAAAAGTTCAAAATTTAAAAAAAAATCCAATTTGTAATGGAAATGTTAGCATTTCGGAAATGTTACGAAATTTTAACAAACGTACATGTTAAAACTTCGAATTTAAAAATACAAGTTTAAAATTTTGAATTTAAAATTTTGAGCTATTGAAGCCGGCTAAAGAGGGTGAAACGGCTAAAGCCATGTGGAAATGTCTCAAGCCATGTGGAAAGGTCTCAAGCCGTTTCAAGCCATGGGAAACGTCTCAAGCCGTGGGAAACGTCTCAAGCCGTAGGAAACGTCTCATTTTGAATATGGTAGAGTCTCTACAAGCCACGTGTACGCATGTGATTGGTCAGATGTTAAGACTCTTCAAGAATATGGTAGAGTCTCTACAAGACGTTTCCTTTGGCTAGTTTGGAAATTTTTACCAAGTTAAGGCTATTTTGACTATTTTCCCTAAATTTAAACTCCTTAGAAGAGTTCTCTCTAATATATTATATAGCCTTTTAAGTTATCCATCGTATTAATTTATATAAGTTATACTCATTTATAGTTTTAGTTACTTAAAATTATTAGACACACATCATGTCTGTATATATATTGCTTATAATCGACTCAACACTAGTCACGTGCATGCTTAATGGTTCTAAAAATGACCCATAGAACCAAGTGTTACATGTGTGCTATACAAAAAGAAGTGTTAGAAAATAAAGTAAGGGGCTGTTTGGCAACTTTTGAATAGTTAAGTGCTGAACCAGTAAGAGGTCTGAATCATTAAGAGCCAGTATAATGCTTAATTGTTCCGAGGCAAATGTCTGACCAATTCAGATTAGAAGTCTTAACCATTCAGACTCAGTATGATACTTAACCATTTAGAGGCAAATGTCTGAATCGTGAAACAAACAGTCTGGGCCATTAAGTGCTGAACCAGTAAAATGTCTGAACCATTAAGAGTCTCATTAAGAGGTAAACAAGCAGCCCCTAATTATAGAACGGATTTTTTTTAAACATGAGATCTTCAATGCAACAGATAAAAAGAATATACCTGATGTACACAGTCAACCATTAAAACCAGTATAATCAACAGTAACTGTATACTAGATTAACCATGAATATACGTTGTTTGTAAATCTGTATTTTATTTAGAATAACAAGAATCCTTTAAAAAACCATGAATGTGAGCCAAGTGGTGGTGTTTGTAAAGGTGACAAGAGTACAATGAATAGTAAAGATGTGATTATGTTGAAATATATGTATGTCTCAAATTTATATCATACGTATATTATTGAGTAAGGAACAATTTATGACTTTGTGGTTTAGAGGCGAGATAATGTCTTTTACTTTTTTTACACTCTGAACCCCTCTGTCTAACATCGTTAGACCAAGGAAATATACTAGGATGGAGGAAAATTGTCTATACACCTCTAAATCAAACCCTAAACCCATTTTATGATCTCTCTTCTCTTCCACCACCCTAATTCACCGTCCACCACCAACCTCCGTCATCTTCAACCACCGATGTAACAACTCGTAAATTCGTTGTTATCTTTTTTTATCCTTTTATTCCCGATTGTATCTCTCAGTGTAAATTCCGAGATTTGATTATTAGAAAGTTATGTTAATGAAATTATATTTTTTACATCTATATCGCATATAGTCGCTTATAATCGCCAATTCAACGCAATCACAAGTAGTTATGCTACTTTACGAGCCGAGTGTGTTATTGTTTAATAAACACTTGTGCCATCGACATCGCTTATCTTATCGCATCGCAAAACGCAGTTAATTGTGTGTAATTATGTTTTATATAAGTTTATGTTATGGTTTGATATCGCTAAAACGCTCGCACACTCGCGTAACTCGCTCTCTCTCTCAATTCAATGATAATATAACGCTTAACGCTTCGCTAAAACGCTTAATATAGAACCGAATCGCCAAACGAACGCTTAACGCGAAATAAAACGAACAAAACTTAGCCAATAGGCCAAGTTCGGCCGAACTTGTGCATCACAAGTTAGCCCGAACTTGACTAGGCTATCAGTTCTCCCTCAGACTCAGCAAGTTCGCTCGAACTTGCATGAGTTCAGGCCAACTGGCCAAGTTCGCCCGAACTCATGCCAAGTTCGGCCGAACTTGATCATTTCAACTCACTTTTAGCCTTCACCTATAAATACCCAGCTCCTCTCTTCATTTGCACTTGCTGCAAGTTCGCCGGAGCTCCCCAAAACCGAACCCTTTGTTTTCTAAGTAAGAATCAATCTGTTTTCAAGTTACAACAACGTTTTACAACGATTTTGCACAAGGTTTTACCTTCGATTTCATCAAAACTCCTCTGTTTACGAAAATCTTCATTTTTTTATGCAAAACTTCTGTTTTTCACTTAGATCTATGCCTAGATCTAAGTAAAACCTTTTAAACATCAATTTTTACACAATATTCGGACTAAATGACGTATGTTTCGTTCACTTTGAAGTGGAACGAGGCGTTGTCAAGCAAGATCTTAGATCCGAAAGCACAAGGACGAAATCGTCACTTTGCACAAACTGGACTAACCCGTTCGAACCTTCAAGTTCGCCCGCATTAGTCCGATGTTTCTCGTAAAAAGACCTCTTCAGCCTAGGTTTTGCTCAGTAGCCTAAGGTTGGAGGGATGGACACTCGATTTCCTCAGCAAACGACGCGAAAACGCACGAATTGGATGCCAAAACAGTCAAGTTCGCTCGGAAACATCAAGTTCGCCCGAACTTGATCCAATTTTGACAGAAAGCACACAAGTTCGCCCGAACTTGTCCAATTCTCAAGAGAATCAGACAAGTTCGCCCGAACTTGTATCAGCCCTCACCAAATAGGGCAAGTTCGCCCGAACTTGTCTAATTTCTCAAGAAACCAGACAAGTTCGCCCGAACATGTACCTCCAGTAACTTTAGCCAGTCAAGTTCGCCCGAACTTGTACCCCAAGGTACAATTTCGCCCGAACTTGTCTACTGTTCCCTCAACCGTTAACCGTTTCAGCAATTCGGAAGACTGATGCCTTCTGTTCGCTTACAGGCTGATTCGCGCTCTCCTCAACTCATCTCAGATCCCGTCTCCTCTCAAAACGCATCGATAGTGAGTATACTTGAACCCCTTTACGCTTAAACACACTTTTGTGTGTCACATATGTTTGTATATCAAAACACGTCACACAACTCAAACTCTTATTTGCAATCCTACTATTACATGACTATACGTGAAATCTGCTGAATTTTATGTGTTACTTGATTGCTTGTGCCCACCCTTAACATGATAGTATACTAGAGGTTGACCCGCCACCCGGAGGCCCGGGGTTGTTAAGGCTCGCATTTTCATTTCTCATTTATTTTCTCTTTAGAATGTGAACACTTGATTGCATGCCTCGATCAATCGCGGTTTGTTGGTTTACTTAAATCTAAGTAGATACATAGTTCACAACTCTTACGTATGTCATGCGGTGTATGCTAAACGCTTTTATGTCTATTATGTACGCAAACCTGTATGCTCACCTTTACTTAATTGTATTGACGTTTATTTTAACATATGTGGAAGGTTGAGGATATTTGCTACGGATGCTTAGTTTTAGGATTTGCCTTTAGAAAATCATGTAATAAATCTAGGGAAAATCAAACTTGATGTGTATTAAGAGATATTATGTTTTGTAATGATTAAACGTGAAATATTGGTTGATTGTATGGGAAGTTAACTGTTTAAGATATTGTCATGTAAATTGTTATGGAATTTCTCTTGAGACAATCTGGTTCACCTAGTGCCGCGCCCCGATGTTTCCGCCATCGGTTGGGGTGTGACAGAATGGTATCAGAGCCATAACTATAGGGAAAATTAGGTCGAACTGC
Organism: Scalesia atractyloides; assembly: GCA_947069175.1. Taxonomy (NCBI): domain Eukaryota; kingdom Viridiplantae; phylum Streptophyta; class Magnoliopsida; order Asterales; family Asteraceae; genus Scalesia; species Scalesia atractyloides. The sequence goes on along the minus strand of CAMTDV010000004.1, from coordinate 73,202,130 downwards.
CATGTTTGACCTAGTCTATAGTTAGGACACCAAATCAGACCGCTACGCATCGATTAAATGCCGAAACCGATATGAACAGACAAGTTCGCTCGAAATTGATCAAGTTCGCCCGAACTTGTCAGTCCCCTCAAAACATCTAAGCTAAGTGCGCTCGAAGATCAAGTTTGCCCGGGTAGACAACTTCGCCCGAACTTGATCACCTACGTTTGAATCGGACTTTTAAACTACGTATGCTTTTCCTAAAGCTACCACAATACACGTGAAGAACGCTCGTATCACACAAAACGAGTGATCAAATCGAGATTAGGTGTGAAAACCAAGAACTCTCGATGAGATCATTCACTCCACGCATTCTCTCGCACAAGATATCTTCGTTGAGTTAGGAGTGATATCCAAACCTCGACGGAAATCTCCATTTTTATCTAGTGGAACTCCCAATTTGATCGGTGAGCATAACCACAACTAAGAATGAAGTTGTTAAGTTAAGGGTAAAACCCGCATCTTAATAACTAGTTCCGCTCCTTGATTTCCAATCTCACCAAAGTCTCGATTATTTCGATGACTCGGAACACGTGTAACTGGAAGGATAAATGTCGTTAAACGTTGCACGGCGAGAGCATTTGTCTATTAGGCCAAATCGTGTGTCCGAACTCAGAGAATCTTCGAACCACTTTGGGTAGTCGCTGTCTCAAAACCCAAGACGCTCCCAATTGATTTAAGCCTTCAATCGTCGATTTTACGCATCATCGAGTTTATTTATTATTTATGAGTTTAAATTTATGGATTTTACGCTTATTCGATTTCTCGCTTTATCGATTTCTCGATTTATCGCTTTTACGCTCCATCGATATATGCACAACTCGCACAACTCTCGCAATCTAAAACGATAATTAATTCACCAACCAAACTAAAACGCTCAACTCTCCTACGCGAATGTCCACATACGCAGCTTTACTCGCTTATTACGCTATTATATCGCATCTCATACACGCTACGCATGATTTAGTTTGAAGGTGAATACATGCAAAATATGTGATTATGTGCCTATTGATTATGTGCCTATGTGCTTACTTGCTTACGTGCTTATGTGGATACGTGTCTATGTGTTTCGTGCCTTAATTGAATAATAATAATAAGTAAACTTTTGAACATAAACCTACTATAATCAAATCTCATCAATCAAATCCTTCATGTAGATGTCTTCCATGGGATCTCACACGCGGAAGAACATCCAGCGCAACAACGCCGACAAGCGCATCACCTCACTCATGGCCAAGCAGATGGCCAAGGTGATTATTCAGATAGTCAGCGAGATCCATGCTGTCAGCAACAGCTCATCGGTGGATTCCAAGACCGACACGCCCAAGACCTCGTTCAGCTTCAAGCAATTTAAAGCATGTGGACCTCTTACTTTCTCTGGCACTGAAGGACCAAGTGCGATGTTCCACTGGTTCGATTCTATCAAGGTTACCTTCCGCTAGAGTGGATGCCCCCGAAGCTCTGCGCACTATCAACGCCACCGGCGTGTTCCAATCGAGGGCTCTCGATTGGTGGACAGCGGAGCGCAACAAGTGCGGGAACGACGAAGCTTACGGGCTCCCTTGGGAGGAACTCAAGGAAATCATGGGGAAAGAGTTATGTCCTCCACATGAAGTTCAAAAGCTGGAGAATAAGTTATGGGATATCAAACAAGACGGTCCAGACAACGCTGGCCTAACAACTCGTTTCAAGCAGTTGAGTATTATCTGTCCCGGTCAAGTGGACACTACTGAGAAAGCAATCAAGAAATACCTCCGTGCTCTACCAGATTGCGTCGCTAATTTTGTTCAAGCAGCACGCCCCATTACCATTGAGGAAACCTATCAGCTTGCCGCAGAGATCAACGACAAAAGGGTTCAGGCTGGTTACTTCAAGAACCACAACAAAGTCGCGAACCAAGCTATCACTGAGCCGAGTGCTCCTACCGTTCAGTCTCGAGAGTCAAAGTCCAGTCGCCGAGGTCGCAAGAGAGAAAACCCGAGAAAGAACTGTGTACTTACCGCACCGCTGAACCCTCAGCCGCTTCAGTCAGCCGCACCAAATGCACCTCCAGCAAAGCGTGCGTATACTGGTCCTCATCCTTTGTGCTCAAAATGCACTTATGGAATTTCTCTTGAGACAATCTGGTTCGCCTAGTGCCGCGCCCCGATGTTTCCGCCATCGGCTGGGGTGTGACAACCGAACACCACCCATCCTCAACCTTGACACCCACACAAAGCCTACACCACAACCAGTGGCTCCACTATCTAGGAGTGTTCATCGAATCGAATATCGATTTCGAATTATTCGAATAATTTTTATTTTCCCTTGAAATCGAATTCGAATAAAACCTACCCAATTCGATTCGAATTCGTATTTGAATAAAAATCCAATTCGTATTCTATTAAAAATTCGAATATGAATCGAATTCGAATAAATTCGATTTGATTCAGATCTTTTAAAACAAGTAATAACTATCAAAATGAAACATAATTTTTTAGCTACGATAAATCACGATATTACATTTTGGGGTGTTCATGAGCCGATCCGATCCGAGCGAGGGTCTGCTCGTGCTCAGATTGAATTACAACCGATCCGATCCGATCGGATTTGCAAAACCGAGCACAAAATTGATGTTCGTGCTCGGATTGACTATGAATCGAGCGGATCGTTTTCGCTCGGTTTTTTCTATCACCACCTAAATTAAAATATGTGTAGTGTACAAACGAAAAGGGTAACTCATGTGCTATGATCATTTTTGCAATTATTCATGAATTTTGTTTGAGGTTGGAGATTGTACCGTAAGAAAAGATTGGATCCTCAACAATCGAACATAGAAGCAACGAGGTATGTGGCAGGAGGTAGGAGATTATACCTCTGCTGATTTGAAGTAGTCGGCAGGTAGGATATTGTACCGTATCCGTATGAGTTGAACTTGAGCAGCGAGGTATGTGGCAGGGGGTATATAGCAGGAGATTATGTGCTGATTTAAATTTTTAGGAATTAGGGTTAGGTTTTGGTATTGAGTTTGGGATAGTATGTTTCTTGGACTTTTAATTTTTCTTGGGCTACTTATATATATATATATATATATATATATATATGGATCCGGTTCAATGGAGAACCACTCCTAGTTGCGAGAACCGTAGGAACTACTCTTAAACAATAGTATATTGACACCTCATTCAAACACAAATTAATTCAAAAGGGCAATTTGATCTTTTACTCTTCATGTCATATCATTTCTCTTTCTTTCTTTATAAACTAAATAAATTAATCATTTCTTTCTCTTTCTCTCTCTTCCTTTTTAAACGAAATCATATTATTTCTCTCTTCCTTTTTTAAACTAAAATCAATGATTGTTGCTAGAAAGTTTAAAATAAAAGTGTGACCTGTATGTTGATCTGTATAGTTTCTATTTTTGAACGAAATGTATATTTATGTACATCTACATGCTATACCTAAGTTCAAGATATGTATGTAGTCGTGTTGATTGTTTATCAAACTAGCTTTTGACATATTCACATGAAGACTAATTAGATGTTTAGAAGCATTTTTTTAAAATACATATGGTATGTTTAGTCGTTTTGTCATGCGGTAGTCGGTCTTTAATGGAGAATGTTGAAGGCGTTTTCAAGCCCATGGCTTTTTTTAAACCGGCGCGTAAAAAAGTTTATACCGCGTAAAAAAAGTTTAAACGCGCAAACAAGTTTAAATCGGCGCGTAAAAAAAGTTTAAAACCGCGCGTAAAAAAACTTTCATACCGGCGCGTAAAAAAAGTTGTATACCGGCACGTAAAAAATTTCTAAACCGGGGCGTAAAAAAAATTCTAAACCGACGCGTAAAAAAAGTTATAAACCGGCGTTTAAACAAAATTTAAAACCGCAGCTAAAAAAAGTTGAAAACTGGCGCGTAAAAAAGTTTAAAACCGGCATGTAAAAAGTTTAAAACCGCTGTAAAAGAATTTTATAGCGGCGCGTAAACAAAGTTTAATCTCATCCATCAAACACCTTTGATGAATTACTATAAGAAATTTAAGCAAATCATATTAAATTGGTTATATTAAATAAATCATATTAATAAGACCAATTATTAATATATATAGTGAAAGACTTAATTGCCCTTATCTCACTAAAAAAAAATCTCATTAATTAAAGAACCATCATTATTTTACTTTATTGTCTTTTTAATCTCATCCATCCAAACACCTTTGATCATTGGTTAGTATTGGTTCCTACGGTTCTCACAACTTAAGGTGGTTTTCATTTTACCCAGTCCCTATATATTATTATTTAATAAAAATAATTCGAGCGAAACCGAGCGAACGATGAGCGAGCGGACTTTTGCTCATGCTTGGCTCGTTTTCAAATCGAACCGAGCCGAGCGGCTCATTTACAAACTGAGCGGAAATCGAACGAGCATTTTTTGGGCATTTTCGGCGATGTCGAGCGATCCTCGATCGTCGAGCAGTTTGGACAGCCCTAATCACATTAAAAAGTTCTAAAAAAGTACCATAAGTCTAAAATTCAAAAAGAGAAATCGGAATAACCACTCCACATTACATGTTAATATTTTTAGGGTTAGAAATCCATTGATAGATTGGTTACTTATGCTTTAGTTATGAGCCATGTAGTGGGTTTGGTAATAGGTAATTTTTAATACTTGAAATAAACTTTGGAAATAATTTATAGTATTGCCCAATATAATTTATATATGTATTATGTATAAATATAAAGAAAAAAGGATAATTTTTATTCGAATTTCGAATCGAATCGAATTTGAAATTATAAATTCGTATTCAATTTACTCGACTCAAATTGAATCGAATTCGAATTAGAATTCTTATAATCGAAACGAATTCTTGATAATTGAATTCGAAACGAATTATGAACGCTCCTACCACTGTCCCCCACTTTCATGCCACCAGCGAATGACCACTGCTACCCTTTTCCTCTAAAACCACCCGACAATTTGTTCAACATTATGAGTAGGCCCGGCCAAAGGGGTAGTGAACCCAAGCACTTGCTTTGGACCACCACTTGAATAAAGCCTTAAATTTTAAAAAATAAAAAAATATATAGATATGCATAAAACAATACTTTATACTTTAGATACTTTGAATCATATTAGACTACAACAGGCTGGTTGGACCTAGAGGTTTACAAAAAAACCGGTTTTAGAACCGAAACCGGGAAAAAAAAATCGAAACCGTTTTTTTTTAACCGGTTTTTTTACAACCGGTTAGTGACTGAAACCGAACCGCCGGTTGTAGACCGGTTATGGTTTTTGCCTTTTTAACCTAAAACGTTTAAACCGGTTTTAGTTAAAGTAAACCGGCCCTAACCGGTTGGACCGGTTATTAGTTTAAGTAAAAAAACCGGTTAGAAACCGGAATCGGTTATACAAAAAACCGGTTTTTGATTTTGAGGAAAAAACCGGTTCGGTTAATAACCAAAACCGGTTTTTAAAAAAAACCGATTTGTACACCTATAGTTGGACCTTTCCGTTGTTACCAAAAAGATTGGTAGTCGAATCCTATCAAAATCTTTAAGCTACATTAATTTATTTCAATAGTTTTTTTCTGTCATTATTTCACATTAATTGTTTCTTTTTAACTTAAAGTTACTAAATTGAAAAACTTTGATTGATTTCCATAAAATAGAAATATAATGCTTAATTACGTTTGAGTCATGCTCATGGCTTTATAGCTTAGTGGCATCTTGAAGGTGGGATAAGGTTTTGGGATCAATAGGTCCTAGGTTCGATTCCCACAAGCGGGTTTTTCCTGTATTTATTTGGTTTCCTCCTGAATTGGTGTATAGGCATTATACCCAGTGGAGATGGATATGATCGGGTGATTCCACTGATGACAGTGCTCCGTCAGTGATCCAAATTTGCCATTCAAAAAAAAATTACCTTTGAGTCATTTAATACCTCTTTAAGACCGTTTTGTAAAACCTATTTATAACATAGCTAGTAAACAAACAAAAACTAACGAAACCAAAAACCCAAAAATAAACTGAAAAAGGCCTCGGTTTTTTGTTTTGCTTTGGGCCTCTAAAATAGTTGAGCCGACCTTGATTATGAGTAATCAACCTGAATCATCCAATTTGTAAGTCACAATTACTACTAGAAAACTGTTACTATTCCCACGTCAATTTCCTTGGGAAATCCTTGGGTAACTGCAATTACCCACAATGTAACACCTGTTTCGTATAATACCGAATATTTTAATATTCGGACGATTTGGTCCCAGTTTTTTCCTTTTTTTACAAACAAATAACTTACGAGTTCAGATTAATCGATAACCCAAACAAACTGACTTAACGGATTATTATACACATGTATTACAATCCAAAACAATAAGGTTTTATACTCAAAAACTTTGTCACGCATAACTACGCTTCAAGTTTCTCGGAAAGATGTTCCCAATGAGATAGTGGTTTAAGAGTGTTCGGTTCTTCGCATGCTTGATTACCCGTCCGGTACCAGCCTTTTTATAAGCCCGTCATAAACACCAAAAACGATTAGTTTTATATTTCTTTTGTTATAACGGATAAAAAATGACGAAAAGAAAATGTTCTAATCAACTGCGATTCTGTCAGCGTATCGCAAAAGAAACGCCTTCAAACGTTACGTATTGCGGCGGCTAATATGTGCACTTTACTAAGATGTGCATTTCACTAATATGTGCACTACTTTGTTAAACTGTGCACTACTTTGTTGAAGTGTGCATGATGTGCTAAATGTGGTCAAATAAAAATAAAGTAAAATAACTAAATTAGACATTCTAAGCTTTAAATTTATAAACTTAGACTCGATCTAAACCTAAACCACACAACCGGCATCTGTACCGATCAATGCAGTATATCTAAAGTAAGTTGGGTATCGAACCCACAAGACTCTCTAATTACGTTAATTAGACTCCATATAGACCTACACTGACTTAGACACGACACTAACCATTTTTATGTTTGAAGGGGGTCTTCTAAATATCCTAAAATTGTAAATTAAATTAAGTTAATTAACTAAAATTACTAGCACGAATTTACTTTGGATTTTAACTCAGATGATGGAAACGACTGCCTAGACTGGATTCTTGATTTATTATAGTAATGACTTTATTATGTTTATTAATTATTATGGAATCAGGATCTTAGATTCTAAACCTACCGAGATACCAAACGAGACCCTCGACTCTTCTCAAGAAGACACTTATGAAACTCTAATAGGCTGTTATGATTACCGGTTACTATACTCCTCCACAGGTTATCTAGATTTATAAAAGTACCCTAATATGATTCACTCCCTCACGGATTATAAACCTAGGATAAGTTTGGAATTTCAGTTAACTTGTTAGACAACTAATGATTTGAGAGTTAATCTCCTTCTCTTTCTGTGATTCTTCTTCTTCTACAATTCTTTAGCTCATAATCTCTCGATTACCATTTTGTATCGTAACAATCAGTTGGGGTTTTCAAATTCAGCAACAATTCAACCATGGAAATAGCTATGGAGAAGATTATGTCGATATGTCAGGAAGGTACCGTCAAAGATTACTGTGATTCGTTTCAAATCTTATTTGATCAGGTTAGAAACCGTGAAGAAATTTCTGAATTCTATGCTATATACCTATTCATATGTGGTTTAGAACTGGGAATTAGGAAAATCTTTGCTAGATGGCTGACATAGGTGAAAGATGTTATTTCATTGGCTTTAAAAATTGATTCGAATAGATTGCAAGATTCTTTTTCTCCATTTGATCCTAATTTTCTTTTTATAACAAAGATGTGGAGTTCGATATTGACATCACTTGAGGAAGTGATGAAAGATAATGGGTGGTTTTGGAATGGAAAGATTCAAGAGACTTGTGATAATATTTTTCAAGAAACAATTGTAGATGAAGGATTGATTATGTGTATGAAACAGTTGGAGATGAATCCATTTTAGATGAGTGTAGTGAAGATAAGGTGTTTGATAAAATGCCTAAAAGGTTTTGTGATGAGACTCAAGTAAATATTGAGAAATCTGAAATTGGGCATGAGATTCAAGAAACTAGCAGGTATGAAAATGATAATGGCATGTTTGAAAATGTAATTGGTTCTTTAAATCAAATTTTGAGCATTCAAGAATCATTTGAAGATGATTTTTTAAATCAAGATATGGAGGTTGTAATTGAAGTGAATGATGATGATGTTAATAAATCTGGAAAGGAACCAGTTATCATATCCAAAACTAAAAACATGATGGGTGAAGATATTAAGAAATATCATTGGCCGCCTTTTATAAAAATCAGGGATGTGGTTGATATTGCTTTTATTAAACCTAAGGAAATAGGACGGTTAGGTATTGATTCGACATTCATGGAAATGTTTGAATGGAAACCAGGTTGGCAATATGGTTGGGTTGAAAATTTGAGCATTATTCTACATAATTCAAATGAATTTTTTACTCTTGAGAAGTTAGGAACTGATTTTATACAGGTGGAATATGGTGATTTTGTTGACTCTTTTAATGGTCAAATTAAACTAGAATATTTCAACATCCAAGATGGAAGCTGCTATGCTTATTGGGTTGGCAAATTGATGTTTAAATACAAAAAAATGGTGTCGCAAGATAGGTTGAGGGGTGTCATGCAGGATAGTAGGAGTAGCTTGAGGCAGAGTTATGGTGGCATAAAAAGAAGTGTCCTGTTTACAATGGTTAATGGAGAAGAATTAGTCTATGTTAACTGGGACATGAGATCTGATAAGGAATTTCTATTTGATTTGAATAGCTCACAGAAGATCGTTAAATACCCTGTACCAAATAAGGATGCAAAACTGGGGTGTTCAAATGTTTTGCAAGATGTCTCAGTAATGATGGGTTCGATTACCCTGTACCAAGTGATGGCCAACTACAATTGTAAAAAGTGTGGTTTATCATCTTTTGCAACTGTTTATGAACATGCTAAGGAAGTTTCATGTGTGAACGACTTTGAAGTGAAGGCTAGGAATCCATATGAGATTGGGAAAATGGCTGAAAGTGAAATTAGCATTCCAAATAACTTCATGTCTGTTGTGCAACAAGCAGCTCTTGGTAGATTACCAATGTTAAAAGTGATAAAGATTGTTGTTGGTGCTGAACATACAGTGGGTATAACTGAAGGTTATGTGTTTTATGGTTCCGGTTGGGGAAGATATGGATATATGAGTTTTACGATTTGGACGCATCAGAAATTAATTTTTCAATCGGATGGTTATGATATTTGGATGGTTCTAAGGCTTGATGTTACTACCGATGAAATTCTTGGATATGATACTAATATTTTTAACGAGTTCGCGCAGTTGAGTTGGACATATCTGATAAAAAGCATGTTGTTGATCCCATTTGCACTTGATTATACGAAGACTCATTCAGATAAAGTTGCACAAGACTTTTCACAGTTTGGATATGATAGTTTTGATTAGCTATTTTTTTTGCCTCATTCTGATTTTTGGGGACAAAAATCTTTTAAGTGAGGAGTAATGTTAGGTATTAAATAGTAGAGGGTCTAAACTGTAAGTGTTCAATAGTTTAGGGTTATATTTGTAATATGCTCATATACATAAGCAGGAGTCATTGAATGAGAATGGTAACTAATGATTTGAGAGTTAATCTCCTTCTCTTCTGTGATTCTTCTTCTTCTACAATTCTTTAGCTCATAATCTCTCGATTACCATTTTGTATCGTAACATTCTATTCCTTTGTTTTTCATCAATTACTTCCACCAATATAATCATTGGCCGCCAACAATAATAATCAATATCGCAGCACCTTTTTTCTAATAGATAACACAGTGATAGCGGACTCGGCCCACTCACGAAAAATGGCTGCAATTTTTGTTCGATCCCCGGCGCCCTACTCTGCTCAAGTGGCTGGTTATTTCCCTATTACTCGTTTTCGCTCCATTTGCACCAGGACCTGACAAAACACAAAAGAATATAAAACAACACTAAAATCTAAAAAGAATAAATAAAAAACTAAACAAAAACTATACAATTTACACGGGACAAATATGTGTACCACACATCAGTGCACTTTGCTGAGATGCGTACTACTTTACTAGGATGTGCACTACTTTGTTGAAGTATGCACTATTTTGCTGAACTGTGCACTTTGTTGAGATGTGCACTGTGCACTTTGCTGAGATGTGCACTACTTGTGCTGAAGTGTGTCTACTTTGCTGAGATGTGCATTACTTTGCTGAGATGTGCACTACTTTGTTGAACTGTGCACTTTGCTGAGATGTTCACTACTTTGCTAAGTTTTCCATTTTCTTAGCCTCAAACCCGATAGACTCGGTTTCTTAAATTTCCAATTCTTTTGTTCGGTTTAGCGTTTTACCCAACCGACGCGTTAAAAAGGCATTGAGCATTTCTAGCTTAAACCTCTTATACTTCTTATCATTGTTTACCCCATTAACTCCCAGCTATAACCATAATCGGAATCATGGTTGGTTTCATTGGATAATGCCCTAGCATTCCGAAGCTTTCTTTCGGTTAGGCATTTTATCCAAACCCGTTATATGAGGGCGTTTTAGTCAATTTAGCCCCTTTTCAAACCGGAAAACTTTTTATAATCTTAAATGAAAACCAATGGGCACGTTTAACTCATTATCAAATCTAGATTTATTATTCCTTAAGACATATAAGTTTCCAATGGTTTATGATTTAAAACCCATTTCGTAGAAATTTCGCATCATTGTCATGTTATTGGCTCTAAGTCGTTTTACCCAAATACTAGATATATCTCACTTGAGTTATCTATTTGCCACATCTGGCCCAATCATCTTTCGTCGGGCCATAAGCCCTTACCTAAAGTATAATGCTTTACGAATATCTGGCGCGGGTCAAAACGGTGACCTGTTATCAATACCTTGCGATTCAATTCGCTAATTCATGCCAATGCATGTTCATACATTATGCTTACTTGTAAGTATGAACTTAACAAACAAAGCATCAAATATCATATCCAAATGGTGATAACATCACCATTTGACCCGGTTGTCCATTTTAAATTGAGAGATGAAATGGAAATATCCACACTCGTTTCAGTGAATCTCGAGGACGAGATTGTAAACAAGGTGGGGAGGATGTAACAACACTTAAAAATATCCTAGTACGAACCCGGATCGGAGTCCCGAACACGCACAATGGAAACTAGCACGAAAAAGAATTAGGATTTTTGTGCTTCTTGCGGGCCGTGATAGGGAGGCTCTACCCCGTCGCGGGAAGCGAGAGCCCTTGTAGCCGCCTCAGACACATGTCGGACACATGTCGTCCACGTGTCAAGTCTACCTGGTGACTAACGCCACGTATGCCCTAGCTAGGCCCTCTCGCGGGCCGCGAAAGGGATCACTTGGTCTGTCGTGGGGCACGAGAGACTCGGGAATCAACTATAAATAGAACGAGCTCTGCACATTTCAAATCGATCAAAACTTTTCTCTCTCTCGATACACTGCTATAATACCCGAAGCCATAAATTCTCGAAACGCTGCCCCAATATCAGGGTAATAACTCTAATCACTAACTCGGTACTATATCCGTTTCGATTGAAACCAATCCAGTGGATGTTTAAGTACTGTCGGTACCCGGCTATACTTTGTCATTCGTTGTGGGTTTTGATCTCGTGATTATCGTAAAAGTTGAATTGAGTTAATACTCTATTACGTGTGCATTGTGTATTTAATTAGGTATATCAACCTTAAACCGGTAGGCAAGACTTGTCAACTTAAACCTGCAAAGTGAGTCATTCTGCCTTTCTCACAACATTATGAGTCATTCTATTTTATTAAAATGTTTTCAAAACTCTATCTACTTTATCAGTTGTATTTACAGTGATTAAGTTTTTGTATTATGAAATTATTGCCAGTATATGGGTTTTTGTATACATTACTTGATAAGCTTCACTATTGGACAACGTGGTTAGCCAATGAGTGATATGACTATAGTCACAGATCCGATCGAGTGACAAGTACCGATTTGGGGTAATTTATAGACATAAAAAAATATAAAAACCCTTAATGCTGTAAATGATAACAATGTGTTTTCTTACACTTGAATGAACTCACCAGTATTTTCCACTGGCCAAATGTTTTTAAAATGCGTTTCAGGGACTTACTGTGAAGAAAGGAAAAAGTGCGTAAAACACTTCAGCTTAAATAAGTGGCTATGTAACCCTAAAATAAACGTGTTTTCTGTAATCAAGGATTTCCTAGTGAAATTCCTTTATGTAAATACGAGGTTTACCCCACAGTTTAAGAAATGAAAATTTGGTGTGTTTGAAAACTCTGATAAATTTTCCTGACACCCGGTCCTGATGAGAATTCCGCTGCAAAACTTATAATAAACACCGGTACCACTGTATCTGCGCACGGCTCTCGACCAGGGTAGGCTTGCGGGCTGTGGCAGTGAAGGTGGAGGTTGATGTGAAGAGATGATGAAATTCAGATGATGAAGATGAGATTTCGGATGATGTGATGATTTCAGATGATGTTGATGAATACTGATGATGATGTCTGATGAAGATGATGATCATGATTGATGAGTTTTGGATGAAATGATCATTTCGAATGAAAGATGATAAATGTTCAGAAGATATCACACTTTTTGATTAAATGTTTTTTTTAAACCAAATTTTTAATTTTATCAAATCCTTTTTAAAAAACAAAAGATTATTTTTAATCTTTTAACACCTTTTTCAACGGATTGACGCAGCAAAATATAACAATTTTATAGAAAACCGATGAACACGATGAAGAACGCGAAGAACACCAACCCAAAAATTCCAGAAAACTTGAATGTTTGATATCAAACCGAGTCCAGAAACAGGTTCTGAAGGCTCTGATACCAATTGTATGTCCTGAAAATCCAGATATAACAATGATATCAAAAATCACCAAGGATGGGTGGAATCCAAACTTTGTGATTTTCAAGAAAACCGAGAAATAAGAAGATCGAGATGAATAGAATAACACACGAATCAATTTCAACTTTGCACACGATTCTATTACTATCAAATAGCAAAACCATCTAGTACAAAGTTCTTCCACCTCTCTCTATTTCTCTCTCTATCTCATGGAGGCTCCTCTAAAGTTCTTAACCCTATAAATGATATAACACTTGTTTATATGCCTAGGGTAAGCCCACTCCCACATGGGCTCCCCTGGCACACATGGCCTAAGGCATGCCCAAATTACCTATTAAAGGTCCACAACCTAATATAAACTAACCCAATTAATCACAGTTCGCTACCATAGCTCGTTGCGTATATTTGATGCGTCAGTCTCACACTTCTAGGACCTAACAAAGTTAAACGAGCCACATTGAGGTTCTTTGCTAGTATGATTTTCAGGTTTACACATATATTAAGTCTATATTAGGTTCAACCTAGTAACTTTTGTTCATCGCTTTAGTTTTGAGTTCAATAAATGTGAGATTGGTATTCAGGCTAAATGTGATTTGATCAAAATGTAATATAGGTTTCTTGGTTTTAACCGATTATAGTTTCATGGAATCGAAAACCAATTTCGTAATTTAGTTCACTTCAAAGTCGAATATGAAGTTTCATTAAGCTGAAAATCATATCCTTGCATGTTGCGATGGTGGTCGATTGGTTTGGGTTTTTTAGAGGGTGAAGGGTAGATCTACCAAACACACCTTAAGAACTTTACAACATATATTTTAGGGGTTTTCTTTCTTTTAGTTAAGGGTAAAATGGTAAATTTATGGTGGTATTTTTGTCCATTAATTAAAAGTTAATAGAAATTTTGGATAAGGTTAGTGGGAGATCAAACAATTGGATTAAAAAAGTAAAAGTTAAACTATTGGACTAAAATGGTTATTTATTTTAAACTATAAAGGGTAAATTGCCTTTAACCCTTTGCACCAAGTGATATGATATTAACAAATTCATATTTGTGTTTTTTTCTTTTATAACTTCTGATATATATAATGTTTTTTTGGATGATTATTTTTATCTAGGTTTTGATATAACTTTTATAAAAAAGAATACAAAATTTTATAACGAGTTATGAAATATTATATTTGATACGGCTCCGATTTTTTTATATCGAACATTATATAAATATTAATTTTTTTATCAAAACGTAAATAAAAATAAGTAATCGCAAAATCATATTCGTTTTTTAATATACCATTATATATCGGAAGTTATATAAGAATACACAAATATGAATTTGTTAATATCACATCACTTGTTGCAAATAACAAAAAGTTGGGTGTAAATAGTTGAACCCGAAGTAGTGTAGATATCAAGTTAGATGCGCAAAAAGCGTGGGGTGAGTTGGCTAATAAGAGAACGAGAAGGGTGCAAAGTGGAATGTGTTAATCATGTGCGTGCCTAATGGGTCTAAGATGCAGTGGCGGATCTAGAAATTTTTATAGAGGTAACGTTTAAAAAAAGATGTAAGAAATAAAAAAAAATATCAAAGTTTTACAAAATTTACACTATAACCGAAGCGTCAAGAGATAGCGAGGGTAACCCCTATTTATTAGCTATATCCGCACTTGCTAAGATTGTGTACTACTCCTATTTATTAGTTATATCCACACTGAGGACACCTGAAAGTCTGGAATAAGGTGCTACATGTAGCACACAATGTATGCTATACAAAGAAAAATATTGAAATAAAGTAATTATACAATGAGTTTACAACATGAGACCTTCAATGTTATAGTCTAGATAAAAAAAATGAACATGACTGATGTTCACTATGAATCATTAAAACCAATATAACCAACATGTAGTTTCACATTAGTATAACCATAAATCATGAATATAAGTTGTTTGTAAATCCTATTTGATTAAGATTAACAAGAATCCTTTGTCAAACAATGATTTTGAGCTTAAGTGGTGTTGTTTATAAAGGTGACGAGTTGCAATATTATTTTGTAAAATATGCAATTAGAATAGAAAAAATCAGTAAAGATGGTGTTTACAGAGCATCTCCATTACATTCGAAGAGTTTAGTCCGAGTCATGGGTATCCAATATATTTATACAAAGCTTTAACTTTATATTATTACTAGGTTAGAACATTGTGTATTACACGGGCTGAATAAATATAAATTTATATACTAAATAATAAAACAATATATTTTTAAAAACCTCATTAATTAAACGGATTGAATAAATGTAATTTTTATATATTAAATAATAAAAAAGTTATATTATTAAGAACCGCGTGTATTGTTCTATGGATTAAATAAATGTAATTTTATACATCAAATAATAAATAAATTACTAAATAATAAAAAATATTATATTTAAAAAAAACCCATGTATTGTACAGGTTGAATAAATCTAATTTACTTACCAAATAATAAAGAAAATTATATCTTTTAAAAACCCCGTGTATTACACGGGTTGAATAAATGTGATTTTGTATAGTAAATAATAAAAAAGAGTTATATCTTGAATAAATGTAATTTTGTATGGTAAATGATCAAAAGGTTATATCTTAAAAAAACTCGTGTATTACACGGGTTGACTTCTGAGTATTTTTAGATTTTGATTTTCTCTCCTATTAAATAATAATAATTTTCTATAATATGATAATAATAAAATTACATCTTAAATTATATTCTTTCTTATTTATAGAACATATTTAAAAAATATATAATATTTTATTTAAAATAAATATATTTAAAACATATTACTGATTATAAAAAGTGTCTTAGATAGTTTGAACATATTGCTTAAATTTGGATGTAAAAGTATCTACGTATATT
Organism: Scalesia atractyloides; assembly: GCA_947069175.1. Taxonomy (NCBI): domain Eukaryota; kingdom Viridiplantae; phylum Streptophyta; class Magnoliopsida; order Asterales; family Asteraceae; genus Scalesia; species Scalesia atractyloides. Next base: position 73,186,340 of record CAMTDV010000004.1, on the reverse strand, counting down.
ATTTTTGATGTTTAATCTAAACTCTCGAAGATATAATAAAACTATCATATAACCTTTCCCTATTTCTATGGAAATATATTTTAAAATACTAAATTAATATTTAATGGTATATTTTCTAAATAAATTATTTAATAGTATATATATCTTAAGTAATAATATAATCTGTTATGTCTCTTTTTATCATCGTTTATTTTTCTTAATTATATTTATTGACCATTAAATTAAAAGGATATCTTTTCATCTCTTTCATAAACAATTATTTATTTTTATGGGATAATACTTAAAACAGGATAAATGAATAAAAAAACAAAAGAGTTAAAAATAAAAATATATAATTTATGTGATTAAAATAAAATACTTTTATCCCAAAAAAATTGTTTATCCATTTATTTAGGCGGGGACAAACAATTAAGATCATTCCATAATGCACCATATGCCCCTCAAATGGTTTACTTTATTATATAGTATAGATTACTATTATTATTGTTGGTATCCAATATATTTATACAAAGCTTTAACTTTGTATTATTATTATTATTATTATTATTATTATTATTATTATTATTATTATTATTATTATCAGGGTGAGGTTCAGCTACAAAGTCTATTCTTCCTATAAAGTGTAGAAAGTCATAAAACACCACAATTTCAGTCATAAAACACAATCAAAACCCACAAATAACAGAGTGAAGATCACACAAACATAATATTCAAACCCTAACAGTCCATAAAAACTTCAAACACACCATCGTAGAACTATGAATAAAAAACACAAGATGATAATCAACATAAAACACACTAATGTTAGTTATTCAATAATCAAAGCCTTATCTCCAAAACACAACACAAAACCCATAAATATGACGTTTTAGTAATCTTCACTTTGTTATTTGTAGGTTTTGAGTGTGTTTTATGGTTGCAATTATGGTGTTTTATGACTTTTTACACTTTGTAGGAAAAATAGACTTTGTAGACAACTCCCACCCTTATTATTATTGTTATTGTTGTTGGGGACTACACATTAACTTCTTATTTGTTATACTCACTTATCATTTATTTTGTGTTTTCATTCACAATTTTTTTATATATGATTGTAGTATAAATTTCAAATATTGCATTAGCTAAACATAAAGTAACAAATGTAGCTTGAAATAAAAATTGAAAGCAATGAACAAAAGTTACAACGAGTTAATAAGCAATTTCAAACATGCCCTTAACTGAATTGAGTTTCATGGAACCGAAAATCAATTTCCTAATTTAGTTTACTTTAAAACTGAATATGTAGCTTGTTTAGGTATGTTCTTTTATTTAATCGGTTTTAAAGTATACATTAAAACGCTAGTAGATAATATCACTTTAGTTATAACCTAGTTAGTCTTTAAGGTATGAACTTACAAGTTACATCACCCATCCCATCAAATATAATGTTGTGTTCTTTGTGGGATCCAATTCATTTATATCAGAGTAAATTGCACAAAACGTCCTTTAAGTTTCACCAATCTTGCTGATTTCAGCCTTAATCTTTAAAAGTTGCCAAAACCAGCCTTTAAGATTAAAATAGTTACGGGTTTCATCCTTTATCACTAACCCAGTTATTAAATCATGTTAAATGGCATCACATGCAAGCCATGTGAGGGTAAAACCGTCAATTTCATACTTAAAGGACGTTTTGTGCAATTTACTCATATTTTTTCATCCTCTTCATCTCCTCATCCTCGTCTCTACCATATTGAACAAACCGGAGAACAGATTGAAAATCGCCAGAGCAATCCGGAGAACAGATTGAAAATCGCCAGAGCCGGAGCAATCCGACCGTTGATTTCGCTAATCTCATCTTCAGATCTACAGCTTCAAGAGCACGGAGTCTCTGTGCGATGAAAACAAAGAGGAATTAGCTTCGTCCGGAGTAAGCCGGCCGCTCGTTAAAGCGTTGAAGATCGGAACATCAACGGCGAAGGAAAACGTCGCGTGTGCGCTCTTACGTTTATCTCAAATCGACGAAAACAAATAGGTAATCGGACGGTCAGGAGCGATTCCGTTACTCGTGAACCTTCTGGAACCCGGAAGTATTCGCGGCAAAAAGGACGCGTCAACCGCATTGTACTCGTTGTGTTCGGTGAAGGAGAATAAGATCCGAGCGGTTCAGGCAGGGATTATGAAGCCGTTGGTGGAGCTTATGGCGGATTTGGTGTCGAATATGGTGGATAAAGCGGCGTTTGTGGTGAGTATTTTGGTGTGTACGGCGGAGGCTAGGGCGGCGTTGGTGGAGGAAGGGGGGATTCCGGTGTTGGTGGAGATTGTAGAGGTAGGTTCGCAGTGGCAGAAGTAAATTGCACAAAGTAAAGCGGTTCAGGCAGGGATTATGAAGCCGTTGGTGGAGCTTATGGCGGATTTGGTGTCGAATATGGTGGATAAAGCGGCGTTTGTGGTGAGTATTTTGGTGTGTACGGCGGAGGCTAGGGCGGCGTTGGTGGAGGAAGGGGGGATTCCGGTGTTGGTGGAGATTGTAGAGGTAGGTTCGCAGCGGCAGAAGTAAATTGCACAAAGTAAATTGCACAAAACGTCCTTTAAGTATGAAATAGACGATTTTACCCTCACATGGCTTGCATGTGATGCCATTTAACATGATTTAATAACTGGGTTAGTGATAAAGGATGAAACCCGTAACTAATTTAATCTTAAAGGCTGGTTTTGGCAACTTTTAAAGATTAAGGCTGAAACCAGCAAGATTGGTGAAACTTAAAGGTCGTTTTGTGCAATTTACTCTTTATATCATCCTATTGAAAAGAATGAAAACAAATGACGCCAAAATGGGAGCATTTACATTTAGTTGGGTATTTTTCTAGGTCAAAACGCGGTCATTTTTCTGGGTCAAAACACGTGTTAGACTATTAAACTTTGATTGGGAATTATGGTGTAGCTTTAAATTCTCTAGTTTTCCTGTGTAATGTTATTTCTGTTTAAATTTTAACCATCTTGATCACCTTGCCTAAGTATTTTTATTTATAAATCCGCCCTATTTCAAAAAAAAAAAACATTTAGTGGTTTAGTTTGGTGGGGCAAATGCAAATGTTGGATGTGTACTTGGCATGTCTGTCACACCCCGACCCGCAGCGGATAAGGTGATCGGGGCATGATTGGGTTATCATCAAAGCTCATGACATTTATTAAGCGTTTCATATTCATTAATACAAATTAAATGGAAATTTACAATAAAGGTTACAACTGTTCTAACTAACAATCTAAACTTCTTGGTTTTCTTCTAAGGCATATCCTATGTTTTCCTTGCTTCAACCTGTTCACCTGTATCATGTGTAAAAGGGATTTTGGATCAACATAATGTTGGCGAGTGAATCCTATGGAAAACATTTGAACAATTTATTTAACTTGATTATGAAATATGTGCACAACCAAACATGAGTAAAAATAGATGTAACTTAATCAACAATCATAAGATGTTAAATGAAACACTCATGAACAATAATGGAACAATTAAAGGCACGCGATGCTCAACTCGTCTCTCACGAGGAACTGAGGGGCCTGATGAATGAATTGCATAAACATGATAATATGAATGACACAACTACAAACAATACAAACTCAATGATATACACATAAACAATAATGAATTTGAATTGAAGCACGCGATGTTCTACTCGTCTCCCACGAGGAACTGATGGGCTTAATGTATGAGTTTCATATAATTTGACAAAATGAATATAAGTAAATCACAACAATAAAAACAATCTAAGTTTAAGTCATGATGTGGTATGGCACAAGTTTAAATAAATAAATTAGTTATTTTCATAACACATGACACACCCTAAAACGTGTAATTTAAAAGGGGGAATTGTAAGATTCACTCACAGTGGGTGCGTTCGGTTGATGACGTTGAATGCACGCGAAGTGGTTTTAACCACGAGTGAGATTTAACCTAGATAAATCGCATTATGGTTTGGTAAGTAAACGGATTTTATTAAACTATTTTAGTAGGATTGTTGGGTGTATTTTTGTGAGTTTGAGGCTATTTTCTAACCTTAAAAATGTTATTTTTAAGTATTTATAATTGATTTTTAATTAAAATAATTAAATAAAAATAATAAAAAATTTTATTTTTTTTCTGACCGTTGACCGGCCCGTTGACCGTTGACCTGACCGTTGACCGGTTCGATGGAATATTATTGTGCGCTGAGTGAGGCTCGAACCCGAGACCTCCCTTATGCGTGCACGCAGCTCTACCAACTGAGCTACGTGTCTAACCCGTTATATATCTGATTTTAATTATATATATATATTAATTAGATTAAACTGAAATTCATTTTATTTTAAAAACATTTTAAGCGAAACGGTCATGCACTCCACAGGTCTCGAACCCGGGACCTGTGGTTTAATCCAACACACAGTCCACCGCTGGACTGTGTGTTCAACATGTTATATCATTCGGTTTTTATTATACTTAAATACTAATTAGTTATTTCCTTTTCTGCCTTAATTAAAAAGAAGAGATAATTGTCCGAGTCGGTGCTGAAGACCGGACTCGAACTCGTGACCTGTGATATAAACAAACACACAGTCCACCGCTGGACTGTGTGTCTAACTTGGTTATTATTCCGGTTAACAATATACTTAACATATATCTGTGGCGACTCCGGTTCAGTTAAACAAAAAAAATGGTTTTTATTAAGGCAGCGTGTGTGAGACGGGAATCGAACTCGAGACCTTTGCATGTTTAACGTTTTATGTGCACACAGTCCACCGCTGGACTGTGTGTCTAACCCGATTAATATCCTGATTTTAATTAAACTTATAGGATACGGAAATACATCGTCTTCCTCGTCAGGTTATAACCAGAAATCGGGTCTGACTGGTTCGAGTTTTTATTCAAGTTTCATTAGTGTTTTAGGTTAATTACTGGTAAGATAGAAGTAAAAGAAAGGAAAATAAGCGTGAGGTATACCGACTCGCTTTCCTCTGTTTTCCGGCAGAACTCCGGCGACAGAAATCACCTCCGGCGATGAGTTTCTCGTAGCTGCGAGTCTCCAGGAAGTTTAGAAAGGGCGTGGGTATCTCCGGGATAACTCAGGGGCTCAGTAAGGCTCGGCAATGGAGAAAACGGTTTTCCGGCGATGAGCAGAGAAATTCCGGCGAGTGGAATTACGCCGTGGAAGAGTGTGGTTTTAAGCGAAAAAGGTTTGTCATCGGTTGTGGGTCAATTTATAAGAGAAAAACGAGATGTATTTGGTCTGATTTTGGACTGTGTTCGTTTATTTAAATTTTCCAGCGGTTTGATTTTGGTCGCGGACTTCAAACATCGGTTATAACCGATATCTGGTTAATGGTTTACGTTATAACGTAAATTGTAGTTAAGACTCGCTAGTTTACCGGGATTCCGACGACTGAACTGTTTGGGCGCCGGTTTTGAATTCGTAAAGTCATTATAACAATTAAATGATTTCAATATTGAACAAACAAAACAAGTGGCGCAGTGGTTCAGTGTTATGTGTTAAATCTTTGAACCCATTCGGGACTGACCCGGGTTCGAAACCCGGCTAGAACATTTTATTTTTATTTTGCGATTTTCAACAGTTTTTCAAAAACTAATTATATATTCTTGTATAATAATTGATTACGGATCGTTTAAAAATATTTTGGGCATTTAATTCGCAACGAAAATTTTGACTGACTGTTCGGTTGATAAACGGAGCGGGTTTGGTAAATCCGTTTTTGACGGATGTTACAGTATCCCCTGCTTTTTAGAAATTTCGTCCCGAAATTTAAATAATGATATATTTTGACTAAAAGGATGATGATGTTTTGTTTGACAGTTGTAAGCTTAGCAAAATAAAGGCTTAAGTTTTTGTTCGAGGCGGTAACGTTCCTTGTAAGGGTTAAGTACCCTATTCAGGAATCGCTTTTTGTTGCCTACTGTATAAGTATTGATAAGCAGAAATGATTTGCTAAAAATGATATCATGCATAAGAGTTTAGATACGTTTGGGAAAGCAGGGTTATATCCTAAGGCAAAATTTCTAACACTAAAATCTACATGGAACACAAATAAAAACACAACATCTGATATTTGAACATAAGTAAGCACAACAGCTAATATTCAAACATGAATGAACACATCAGCAAATATTTGAAAATGAATAAACACATCAGCAAATATTTGATCATGAATAAACACAACAGCAGATATTTGAACATGAATAAACACAACAGCAAATATTTGAGTCCACATTCTGATAGCATATATGTTTGAATGGTGGAAGTTCCTCTCTCGTTTGTTATGATGGAGAGGTTAGTTTATGTAGAAATGGAACACATTCCAATCTCTTTAAATAACATAATGATATAAATGTAACACAAATTCCAACCAAGGCAATACTAAATCCTACATGGAACTTCTCATAACCGCCTGATAATGCCTCTGATCCTTTGGCAAGAATACTTATATATAGGAAGTACCAGCGGCGTATCCACCATATTCTTGTCAAATTTTCATTGGTTTTATCAGTGAATTATGATTAGTCCTATAACTCTACAACCAATACAACAAACATAAAATACTGAAATGAAATATATCTGTGCGATCAAGGCTCAATCGAACGGAGCCGATCGTATTGCATGTACTGAAAATGAAATGGATGTGCGCTCAAGGCTCAATCAAACGGAGCCGAACGTATTGAATGTACTGAAATTGAAATTGTGTGCTCAAGGCTCAATCGGGTGGAGCCGAGCGTATTGCATGTACTGAAATTGAAATTGTGTGCTCAAGGCTCAATCGGGTGGAGCCGAGCGTATTGCATGTACTGAAAATGAATAACTTAACCACACAAACAGCCTATGCATGGAACCTCTCATAACCGCCTGATAATGCCTCCGATCATTTGACAAGAATACTTATATATAGGAAGTACCATCGGCGTATCCACCATATCCTTGTCAAATTTTCATTGACTTTATCCGCAAGTTATGGTTAGTTCGATGCGACTCTACTACAAACACCACAACCACAAGATACTGATAATGAAATTGTCTGTGCGCTCAAGGCTCAATCAAACGGAGCCGAACGTATTGAATGTACTGAAATTGAAATTGTGTGCTCAAGGCTCAATCGGGTGGAGCCGAGCGTATTGCATGTACTGAAAATAAATAACTTAACCACACAAACAGCCTATGCATGGAACCTCTCATAACCGCCTGATAATGCCTCCGATCATTTGACAAGAATACTTATATATAGGAAGTACCATCGGCGTATCCACCATATCCTTGTCAAATTTTCATTGACTTTATCCGTAAGTTATGATTAGTTCTATGCGACTCTACAACAAACACAACAACCACAAGATACTGATAATGAAATTGTATGTGCGCTCAAGGCTCAATCGGGTGGAGCCGAACGTATTGCATGTATTGAAATGTAAAATGAAATAACCGATCAAGGCTCAAACAAACGGAGCCGATCGTATTGAATGTACTGAAAACAATATATAATATATAATATCCAATAATTTCTCTAACAGTCTACACATGGAAAAACATAAAACTAAACGATAGGAATTGAATCTGGATCTTCGGCGAAGAGGACTAGCTGAGTATCTTCATTTGGGCCGTCATTATCTTCGACAGGATTGGCGTTGATATTGAAGACTCTTTCTCTTGCTGGTGGCATAGTGGTTGGGTTTTCTTGGTTTACTTGGTTAACTGGGTTTGATTGGGCTTGAGTGTTGATAACGTTAACCAATTGAGGGCATGTGTTTCTAAAGTGGGTAGGATCGCCACAATTGAAACAGGCTCGCGCATATGGGAACATGGGGTATTGGGGTTGGTGATAAGTTTGGGCCATGCTTGAGTAGGGGAAAAGGTTTGGTTTTGAAAGGTGCGACAAACATTGCTCAAATGACCATAGCGTCCACAAGTTGTACATAGACGACAAAGTAGGGTATGGGGATGGTGATAAAAACAGTTGTTGCATCGAGGGTGAGGTCCAAGATATGGTTTCTTATCTGGGTAAGTTGAGTTGGGTGCCACTTGGGTGATTGGGATAGCTCGAATGGGTATGGCGTGTAAAACTGGTTGATTTCGTTGGGTAGCAGCGAAAAGTCGCCCGACTCTTCTTCTCTTAGGATTGGGTTGAGAAGGGGATTCGGTTTGAGTGGAGTCGGAGGTTTCAGTCGATTCTTTATCCTTCTTCTTCTCCTCCTTGAAGTCTTTGTTTCGGATTCGGTTCTCGGTGAGCTCTGTTGCTAGCTCCATTGCTGCTTCCAAAGTTGCAGGCTTGGCACTTATTACAGGGTCTTGAATCTTTGACGGAAGACCACGAATGTAGTGCTCGATCAAACGGTAAAGGGGAGTGAACATGTTGGGAACCATTTGATGTAACTCGAGGAATCTTTTGTTGTAGGTGATGTGGTCTCCTTCCACTTGCTTCAATGAGTAGAATTCATCTTCTAACTTCTTGATTTCGCTCCTTGGGCAAAATCGTCTGGTCATGATTTCCTTCAATTCGTTCCAAGTTAAGTACATAGCATCTTCAACACCTCGTTTGGCTTTCTCTGTGTTCCACCAAGTAAGTGCTATCCCATATAGTCGACCGGTAGCATAACGCACTTTGCGATCATCAGGGCAATCGCAATTTAGAAAAGTGTTCTCCATTTCTTCAAACCAATGGAGGAGAGCGGTGACGCCTTCAGTCCCTTTGTACTTCGGAGGGTCGCATGATTTAAAATGCTTGTAGGTGCATTTAGTGGTATTTGGGGGAGAGTTGAAAATGTTTTGGTTTGCTTGATTGACAGGATTATTGGTAAGTGCTTGTTGAACTTGGATTACAATATTGGGTATTACGGCAGCCATTTGTTGAGCGATTAAGGCAGCCATGCGCTCGCGGGCTTTTCTTGCTCTCGTCTTCCTACGGGCGAGGTTAGAAGACATCTACAATGAATACATGACAAGAGTATGAGTTGGATGCTTTTGGGATCATGGGTCGCATTCAGGAATGAACATTCATAAAATAATTATAGAAAAATACTACATCCATAGGATGTCTTGGGCTTTGCTCGCTGTTAGGCCCGTCATGCCGCCATACTTTACCTGTGTAATCATGTGGGCCCCCATGAATACCGGTTTTTCATATGGTTCGCACGGTTTCTGCCTGGTTGCATACACAAAAACCCGGAGAAAATCGAGAAGTATGTATACAACGTGTGATGTTCGGAATGTGTCCAGGTGTAGACACGGTGACAACTCAAAGTAGGGTTAGTTCGAACGACGTTTGGTGTGGCATGCTTTGGCCTAATAGGTCCTTCGTACTCTCATCGTTGGTCCCCAGGTAGGCAAACTGGTCCGTTATATTGGATTTATACGAATGCCAGCCTAGATAGGACGTTCCGACTACCGGTACTTGTACCCTTCCAGTTACTACATGCCCGTCGCAGAACTTACTTTGATGAGAATTGAAAATTGCACAAAATCTTTGGATAATGAGAGTATGAAAATAAATTGAATACATGAACATCGATCTATGTATAATGAATATGTATATATGTATGATGAATATGTATCTAAGCATGTATGTTTGACTGAAGTGTAAACAAATATGAAACAAATAAATATCACAAGTTTGTATGTAACCATCTAATCAATTAAAATTTAGGCAGACTATAGTATAGGCTCTAAGGGTCTAATAACCTATCCTATATCCCTATAGTCATGGCTCTGATACCAATCTGTCACACCCGACCCGCAGCGGATAAGGTGATCGGGGCATGATTGGGTTATCATCAAAGCTCATGACATTTATTAAGCGTTTCATATTCATTAATACAAATTAAATGGAAATTTACAATAAAGGTTACAACTGTTCTAACTAACAATCTAAACTTCTTGGTTTTCTTCTAAGGCATATCCTATGTTTTCCTTGCTTCAACCTGTTCACCTGTATCATGTGTAAAAGGGATTTTGGATCAACAAAATGTTGGCGAGTGAATCCTATGGAAAACATTTGAACAATTTATTTAACTTGATTATGAAATATATGCACAACCAAACATGAGTAAAAATAGATGTAACTTAATCAACAATCATAAGATGTTAAATGAAACACTCATGAACAATAATGGAACAATTAAAGGCACGCGATGCTCAACTCGTCTCTCACGAGGAACTGAGGGGCCTGATGAATGAATTGCATAAACATGATAATATGAATGACACAACTACAAACAATACAAACTCAATGATATACACATAAACAATAATGAATTTGAATTGAAGCACGCGATGTTCTACTCGTCTCCCACGAGGAACTGATGGGCTTAATGTATGAGTTTCATATAATTTGACAAAAGGAATATAAGTAAATCACAACAATAAAAACAATCTAAGTTTAAGTCATGATGTGGTATGGCACAAGTTTAAATAAATAAATTAGTTATTTTCATAACACATGACACACCCTAAAACGTGTAATTTAAAAGGGGGAATTGTAAGATTCACTCACAGTGGGTGCGTTCGGTTGATGACGTTGAATGCACGCGAAGTGGTTTTAACCACGAGTGAGATTTAACCTAGATAAATCGCATTATGGTTTGGTAAGTAAACGGATTTTATTAAACTATTTTAGTAGGATTGTTGGGTGTATTTTTGTGAGTTTGAGGCTATTTTCTAACCTTAAAAATGTTATTTTTAAGTATTTATAATTGATTTTTAATTAAAATAATTAAATAAAAATAATAAAAAATTTTATTTTTTTTCTGACCGTTGACCGGCCCGTTGACCGTTGACCTGACCGTTGACCGGTTCGATGGAATATTATTGTGCGCTGAGTGAGGCTCGAACCCGAGACCTCCCTTATGCGTGCACGCAGCTCTACCAACTGAGCTACGTGTCTAACCCGTTATATATCTGATTTTAATTATATATATATATTAATTAGATTAAACTGAAATTCATTTTATTTTAAAAACATTTTAAGCGAAACGGTCATGCACTCCACAGGTCTCGAACCCGGGACCTGTGGTTTAATCCAACACACAGTCCACCGCTGGACTGTGTGTTCAACATGTTATATCATTCGGTTTTTATTATACTTAAATACTAATTAGTTATTTCCTTTTCTGCCTTAATTAAAAAGAAGAGATAATTGTCCGAGTCGGTGCTGAAGACCGGACTCGAACTCGTGACCTGTGATATAAACAAACACACAGTCCACCGCTGGACTGTGTGTCTAACTTGGTTATTATTCCGGTTAACAATATACTTAACATATATCTGTGGCGACTCCGGTTCAGTTAAACAAAAAAAATGGTTTTTATTAAGGCAGCGTGTGTGAGACGGGAATCGAACTCGAGACCTTTGCATGTTTAACGTTTTATGTGCACACAGTCCACCGCTGGACTGTGTGTCTAACCCGATTAATATCCTGATTTTAATTAAACTTATAGGATACGGAAATACATCGTCTTCCTCGTCAGGTTATAACCAGAAATCGGGTCTGACTGGTTCGAGTTTTTATTCAAGTTTCATTAGTGTTTTAGGTTAATTACTGGTAAGATAGAAGTAAAAGAAAGGAAAATAAGCGTGAGGTATACCGACTCGCTTTCCTCTGTTTTCCGGCAGAACTCCGGCGACAGAAATCATCTCCGGCGATGAGTTTCTCGTAGCAGCGAGTCTCCAGGAAGTTTAGAAAGGGCGTGGGTATCTCCGGGATAACTCAGGGGCTCAGTAAGGCTCGGCAATGGAGAAAACGGTTTTCCGGTGATGAGCAGAGAAATTCCGGCGAGTGGAATTACGCCGTGGAAGAGTGTGGTTTTAAGCGAAAAAGGTTTGTCATCGGTTGTGGGTCAATTTATAAGAGAAAAACGAGATGTATTTGGTCTGATTTTGGACTGTGTTCGTTTATTTAAATTTTCCGGCGGTTTTGATTTTGGTCGCGGACTTCAAACATCGGTTATAACCGATATCTGGTTAATGGTTTACGTTATAACGTAAATTGTAGTTAAGACTCGCGAGTTTACCGGGATTCCGACGACTGAACTGTTTGGGCGCCGGTTTTGAATTCGTAAAGTCATTATAACAATTAAATGATTTCAATACTGAACAAACAAAACATGTGGCGCAGTGGTTCAGTGTTATGTGTTAAATCTTTGAACCGATTCGGGACTGACCCGGGTTCGAAACCCGGCTAGAACATTTTATTTTTATTTTGCGATTTTCAACAGTTTTTCAAAAACTAATTATATATTCTTGTATAATAATTGATTACGGATCGTTTAAAAATATTTTGGGCATTTAATTCGCAACGAAAATTTTGACTGACTGTTCGGTTGATAAACGGAGCGGGTTTGGTAAATCCGTTTTTGACGGATGTTACAATGTCATCATTATGCATTATACAAATAAATATAAAGAAAATAAATATATGTCGATGATATCAAGGTAGATGTGCAAAAAGTGTAGGGGTGAGTTGGAAAATAAGAAAACAAGAAGGGTGCAAAGTGGAATATGTTAAGTCACTTCCATTTGCTCCTTGCGTTGTTGGCCACCCCTCACTACTTGCTTGGCTTTTGGCCGTTTTCACCTCACGCAACATTGCAACAACCCATTTGGGCCCTACTTTATTCTCTTTTATATTTTCACCCCTTCATTTACAAAATATGTCCAATTTTGTTTTACAAAAAATATTAATGCATATGTATTTGTAATTAACAAATTAACTATGCTTGAGAAGTTGGGTTTTTATTTTAATTTTTTTTAGGTTAAGAACAATGTAGAGGGGCTATTTATTTACCTTTTAATAAGGCTCTTAATTGTTCAGATCTCTTACTAGTTCAGACTGTTTGTTTCACAAGCATATGTCTGAATGGTTCAGACATTTGCTTCTAAATGGTTAAGATTTATATTGAGTCTGAATGGTTAAGACCTTTAATATGAACTGGTCAGACATTTGCATCTGAACAGTTAAGTATTATACTGGATCTTAATGGTTTATACTTCTTACTGGTCCAACACTTAATGGTTTAAACGTCTTACTGATTCAGCACTTAACCATTCAAAAGTTGTCAAACAGCCCCAGAGTTTGATAGAACTCATTTTTATGGTGACTCTATATGTATACACGCATCTATATATAGTTAGACATTCATCACTCTATAAGGATAAATGAATGTGAGCGTCATCTTCAATTATAAAAAAAAGTAACTAATCAAAAATTAACAGATTATATTGTATATCTATTTATATTGTGTTAAAAATATATATCTTGGTATTTGTGCAAAAGGTGGGATCTGATTTAAAAAATAATAAAAAATATCGTCTGGTCTATTCGCACACGCAAAAATCTATTTCAAAGTAAAGTCAACAGACAAGGACTGAGTTGTCAATCCTGGTCTGTTGACCCTAGTCTGAAATGCCCCGCCTTGCCCATAGCGGGGCGCTTTGGTTTGCCAGGCTTAATTTGGTGGATAGGGTTAGGTTTTGGTGAAAAAATGGGTTGTTGGTTGATTGTTTGATGGAAAGAGTTAGGTTTTGATGAAAAAATGGTTTGTTGGTTGATTGTTTATGTTGTATTTGGTTGTGTTATTTCTTACAAACGTATACTATTTAAAGTTGTTTTTATAAATGTATTTAACTAAAACACCGTACGATATGTCGCGAATGAGACGTATGAAATAAGCGCAATCCGATTTAATTGAAAATTTTGTATAAATGTTATCCGATTTAATTTTTAATGAATTACACGAACGAGACGTATGAAATAATCGCAAACAATCCACACAAGCATACATAAAAGGTCAACTGCATATGCACATAAAAAGTCGGTTTGTACATACAAAACACAATAAAATATCTAATACAGGGAAAAAACAATACAAAGTAAATCTACTGATCCTCTGGCGGTGGAAACTGTGGCAGTGGAATCTCCGGTAGTCCCAGATGTGCGCTGATAGCCGTGAGCGTCTGGATAATCCACGCCTGCTGTCGCTCAGACCGTCGGAGGCGCCGATCGAAGTCCCTCGCCACTGCCTGCGCAACAGGAGGCAGGTCGGCGATGACGTGCTATGGGTACTGCGGCGGGTGTGGAGGCGGTGACGGTGGTAGTGGCGGGTCACCCTGAGGCTGATGCTCCTCATCGTGAGGTGGTGGCGGCGGTGGTGGTGGCTGGTCATCCTGAGGCGGTGGCTGGTCATCCTGAGGCGGTGGCAGACCCAGAGCTGCAAGCTAAGCCTGGTAAGCCGCCGCCTGAACATCCGGAGGCGCCAGTTTGCCCTCTCTGATCTCGATAACTACCGGGATCACCTCCGGCAACGGCGGCTCTGGCACCCAAATAACCCCATCGCGGCCCCGAAACCGGTAGCCAACGTCAAACTGGTGCAGTATGCCCATTGACGACGCTGACGCCCGGCCTAACGAAGTCGACGGAATGGGCGAGGTCAGAAGCGGATCACTCTCGGGCACGAACCCTAAAGATCGGGCAAAAGAAATATCCACGTTCACGGCCATCTTCTTTCAGCTGTAGTTTGATGAAAGAAATATTCACGTTCACGGCCATCTTCTTTCAGCTGTGCTTCAAGGTTTTCCAAGTTATACCTGTATATTTCATCGGTCGTAGATTCGCACAATGTCCAAAATGAACATACGAATTCTTTCCACTACTTGTCAGAGAATTTCTTCTTGCTATTCTTGTTAATATTTTGTTGAATATGGAACCGACAAAGATACTTCTGCGCTTTTGGAAAAACTTGTTCACACGCGTTAATTAGCGCAAACTCCCTATCTGTTAAAATCATGCGTGGCTCCATACAGCCTGCCAACATAGACTTGATCCTCTGCAGCACCCATAGGTAGTTCTCTAACTTCTTAGCGGAAATTACCGCACCAGTAGCCGTAAACGATTTGTTTGTCGACGTCATTCCTACGACCTGAACAAACGGCAGGTTGTACATGTTCGTCTTGTAGGTGGCGTCAATCATTAGCACATGCGGGAAGGCACACCATATAGTGAATGATTTTTTGTGAACAAAGAAGACATCTTCAACTGCGTTTGATATCTCATTCGTGCGCATGTAATAAGTGTAATATTTTTCACGAAGAATGTTTTCAAGTTTTTGCATTGGAGACTTATCGACATTTTTTTTCTGACATTGATCTTCTGAACGGTGATGTGTATATCTTTCGGAATAAGCTTTCTATCCGATTTGTTTTTCGTCAGCGTTTGCCAGATACTGCGGTTGGGAATATCTTGCTCCGCCAGATGCTCAACCATTAATTTATCATCCGAAGAAAGCCTCCTCGCTTACCCGTGACCTTCTAGGTTTTTGATAGGAGTGTGGTTGTGCTTCGCCTTCGTCACCTCGATCTTCCAAACCTTACCGTTTGATTCTGAAAACCCGATCATCTCGAACGGGCAACCTATTTTCTTGCTACCCGTTTTCCTCTGTGTAGCTATACTCTTATGCTCCCACCAAAAGTGCATTGAAACCAAATCTTGTAATTCTCCCCCTTTTTTATTTGACCTCTTGATCACACTGAGGTAACCATTGTCTTTTGCCGTGTCTTGTACCAAACGCACCACCTCTTTACGTGACGAAAACTTCTGCGTTGTATCAAACGAAAATGTAACCGGCACCCTTATGGATACAATCATCTGATAGGAAATGGTCAACCTACTTATAAAAAAGGTTCCTTATGGATGGCCAACCTCATTTCCAAGAGGGTATGGCCAGCCTACTTATAAAAAGGTTCCTCATGCTTATGAAAGTTACAAAAAGCCTTCAAAGCAAAGAGTAAACAGGCACCCTTATGGATACAATCATCTGATAGGAAATGGTCAAGAGCAGATGCTACAAGAAAATTTCAAAACCACTGACCAATGTGCTAGACTTAAGGCTGGACCATCTGTGACCCCGTCCAAAGCCATTTTGGCTTTGGAGACCAATCTTAGCTGATCTATTTACTTAAATGTGCGGGGACCCTCTACTTGCCTTGATAGCTTATGGTATGTAGATAGTGGAGGTTCCAGGCACATGACAGGATGTAGAGCCCTTCTCATGGACTTCATGGCTCATGGGGGGTGATATATCTTTTGGTAATAACTCAAAGGGAAAGGTTTTAGGGTCTGGGTCGGTTCTGGCTGGTAAACTCAAGTTTGATAATGTGAATTTGATTGACAATCTGAAATTTAACCTGCTGAGTGTCTCACAAATGAGTGATAGAGGATATGGATCCTTCTTCACTAAGAAAACTTGTCAAATTATGGGACCAGAGGTTGTTAAAAGGATTGATTAAATCATTGCTGAGAGCAAAGCACAACTCACTGCACACAGAAGTGGAAATGTGTATGTGGTAGATATGCTAAAAGATAATCCTATGTCTGGGACATGTCTATTCTCAATTGCTTCTAGCAAAGAGACTGAGTTATGGCATAGAAGACTTGGACACACAAATCTTAAAACTATCACCACACTCTCAAACCAAAGTCTTGTAAGAGGTTTGCCTCACAAGCAATTTTCCTGTGATGAACATTGTGTTTCCTGTTTAAAAGGAAAACAACATAAAAGTTCTTTTAAATGAATTGAAGAGTCCAAAACAAGCCAGTGTTTACAACTGTTGCACATGGACTTGTTTGGCCCAGTGCAAATCATGGGCTTAAAACACAAAAGGTATTGCCTAGTGATAGTTGATGATTTCTCTAGATTTACATGGACCTGCTTTCTTCATTCTAAGGATGAAACTGCAAGCACTTTGCAAAACTTTGTTAAACAAGTAGAAAAGCAATTTGATCTTCCAGTAAAAATCTTTAGAAGTGACAATGGAACAGAGTTTAGAAATAGGGAGTTGGATGCTTTTTGTGAGTCAAAAGGAACTATTAGACAATATAGCATTCCAAGAACTCCAGAGCAAAATGGGGTGGTTGAAAGGAACAACAGAACCTTAATTGAATCAGTAAGAACTATGCTAGCAGATTCTGGTTTACCCTTGTCCTTTTGGGCAGAGGCTGTAAACACTGCTTGCTATGTTCAAAACAGAGTTTTGATTAACCCCATGCATCAAAAGACTGCCTATGAGATTTTGTATAAAATCAAACCTCTGATTTCATATTTTAAAGTTTTGGCTATCCATGCTTCATTTTGAACTTAAAAGATTCTATATCTAAGTTTGCAGCCAAAATTGATTGTGGTTATTTTCTGGGATACTCAACCACTGCCAAAGCCTACAGAGTTTTTAACTCTAGGACAAAGTGTGTTGAAGAAACTTTGAATGTGAAGTTCAATGAACTGTCATCACTGAAAATCCCAGCAAATCCTGCAGAGCTTTTTGATTTAGATAAATTCACATTTGCTGATGTTTCTATCAAGCTAGACAATGCAGGTACACCACAATCATCGGAAGAAGATCAAGATCAAGGATATGACTGTGTGCTTCCACAAACAAAAGTCTATTATTCAAACAGAGCATCAAGTGCTACAAGCTCTTGTGTAAACTCTGCCACTTCTGGGTCAACAGTGGTTGATCCTCAAACCTCTGCCAGTTCACAAAATCAAACATCTGTTGATAAAAGTCCTACATCTGGGAACCAAAATCATCATAATGTTACCTCTATACCCCCAATACCACCACGACCATTCTCATCAGTGGCTGATACTTCAAATTCACCAGCAGAGGTTAGCTCAGATGATACACATTTGCAACCATCACCTCAAAATGCTATTGTTCCATACCAAGGTGATTTGATTTATCTCAAAAGCCATCCAGCAGATCAAGTTATTGGCAACATCAAATCTGGGGTGCTCACACGAAGCCAATCCCAAAGTATTTGTCTTTTTGCTGGTTTTCTATCACTCATACAGCCAGTCAAGTACCAAAAGGCACTGAAAGACAACAGCTGGGTAGAAGCCATGCAAGAAGAACTCCTTGAGTTCAAAAGATAACAAGTTTGGGAGCTTGTGCCACTACCAAAAGATGTAAGTCCAATTGGCACAAAGTGGGTCTTCAAGAACAAAACTGATGAAAGGGGTATTGTTGTCAAAAACAAAGCAAGGCTCGTGGTTCAAGGCTACAGACAGGAAGAAGGTATAGACTATGATGAGACTTTTGCTCCTGTAGCAAGGTTGGAAGCTATTCGTCTGTCCTTAGTTTTTGCTGCTAACCACAACATAAAGGTGTTTCAAATGGATATAAAGAGTGCATTTTTGTATGGAAAAATTAAAGAAGAGGTGTGTGTCTGTCAACCTCCAGGTTTTGAAGATGCATTCCATCCTGATCATGTCTACAAGCTCAATAAAGCATTGTATGGCTTGAAACAAGCACCAAGAGCCTGGTATGAAACTCTATCCACTTTTCTCTTATCCATAGGGTTTACTAGAGGCAAAATAGATAAAACCCTGTTTTTAAAATGGAAAGGAAAAGATTTGATGCTTGTTCAAATTTATGTGGATGACATCATTTTCGGATCCACAAGCACTGCTATGTGTGAAGAGTTTCGAAAACTCATGGCAGCAGAGTTTGAAATGAGTGCAATGGGTGAGCTCCAATGTTTTCTTGGTCTCCAAGTTAAACAATTGCACAATGGTACATTTATCCATCAAAACAAGTATGTGAAAGAACTACTTAAAAAGTTTGATATGGATGATTGTAAACCATGTAGCACACCCATGGCAACCTCCAAGCTAGTCACCATTGATGGGAAAGATGACCTTGTTGATCAAATTCTTTATAGAAGCATGATTGGGTCTTTATTGTACCTAACTGCATCAAGGCCAGATATCATGTTTGCAACATGTGTTTGTGCCAGATCACAGGCATTACCTAGAAAGTCTGACCTTATTGCTGTAAAAAGGATATTCAGATACATAAAAGGTGCTCCCACACTTGGTATCTGGTTCCAGCTAATGGGAATATTGAGCTTTCAGGTTTTTCAGATAGTGATTTTCCTGGGTGTAAAACTACAAGGAAGTCCACATCAAGAGGCTGTCAATTCCTAGGTGATTGTCTAGTGTCTTGGCAAAGCAACAAGCAGGTTGCAGTTTCAACATCCACTGCTGAGGCCGAGTATATTGTTGCTGCTAGCTCACTGCTCAACTCTTGTGGCTTCAAAACCAGTTGCTGGATTTTGGTATCACTGCACTAAAGACTCCGCTCAAATTGGACAGTCAAGCTGCTGAAAATATCATTAAAAATCCAGTTTCTCCTTCAACTACAAAGCACATTGACACCAGACATCACTTTGTGAGAGATTGCTATGAAAAAGGTTTGATTTCTTTCCATCATGTCCATACTTTAGATCAATGGGCAGATGTTTTAACCAAGGCATTCGAAACATCTACCTTTGAAAAATTGATCTCAAGGCTTGGTATGCTAAACATGGATTAAAAACAAGTTTTCTTGTAAATCCATGTGTACATAGCATCAAAAAGTTTTCAGAAATTCAAAAATTCCTTAAAAATAGTTTAAAATTGAAAATTTTCAATAAATCTTTAAAAGTCTGATCACAACATCTGTTTGCTCAAAACCTCTGCTAGGCTTTAAAATCTTATCCACTGATAAAGTGTATCCTCTGACTTCTATTTTTCCACCTCTTCAAAACCACTGATGGCTATCCTCTGATAGTGTTAACAAAATCAGTATTGTCCAAACCTCTGTCCTAAAACAGTGGTTTGCCACATCAACGGTTACTTTTCTCATCAGAGGTTACACGTGTCCAGATGTTAGCCATAAGATCTTGTAACAGATGCCACGTCATGATCACTTTTTCAAAACCCCTATAAAACCCCTGTTTTCTCTCATTAGTGGTTACCCTAACCTGTGTGGATTTCAAAATCTCAAAACAGTTTCTCTCAAACACCATGGCTCCCAAATCAAAATCTTCCAAATCCAAAGCAAAATCGCAACAAGAACCTCCACCTTTCACTCTCATAATCAAAACCCCACACAATTACACTGCCATACTTGAAGAAAACGACGCAAATACTCGCTATCATCCAATGATTCGAATTTTGCAAAAGTCTAAATTCTTGCACATGTTAACCCTCAAAGCCCCCATTTACATTGATGCTCTTCGTGATTTCTAGAAAAATGCAAAGGTTCACTCATCTGCTAATGGTGTTCCTTATACAATAATTTCAAGAGTAGGGGGAGTGTTAATGCAAATTAGCCCCCAATCGATCTCTCAAGTTATCAAGTTAAATGACATACAACAGCCTGTGTCATTTCCCATTAATAAGATCCAAGCAGAGTTTCTGGAAAGAGGTTATATCGGCCAGATGAAAGGTATGACCATTTTTAAACCTAACTTTCTTGCCGAGATGAGATTTTTCTTTCACACAATCTTACTTGTCTCTTAGTAAAATCCACTGCTTTCAATGAAATCCCATTGAACATGCAATATCTGGGTTATGCAATTTTAACTGACACCAATTTAAACTACTCCCAGATACTGTTCAATGATCTTATGAATAATTTTAAAAATATTGAAAAAAGAAAAGCTTTTTTGATGCATCCACGGTTTTTGAGTGTTTACTTACAGGATCAAATTAAAGGTCCTGAAAGTAAAATTAGCGATGTGGTTAATCCAGGCCGCCTTAATCATGAAACTTTCACCAGAATAACAAACCAAGATAAAGTTGAGAAAACACAAGAGAGGAGGATGAGCAGTTTTACCAGAACAAAATGTTCAAACTCAACCTCTTTCTACTAAGCCCACTGCTCTTAGTTATCAGGGCAACACAACCGCTGCCCTGAAACTCACACCAAAAATTTCCAAAAAGAAAACCAAAACAACTTCCAAAAAGCCCACCAAACCCAAAAAGGGTCCTCTGGAAGATGAGATTCCAGAGGTTAACCCTATGCCAGCACCAAAGTCACAAACCACTGTTGCAACTTCTTCACAGTAGATGGTTCAAAGATCTCCCACCGGTTTTGACACTCCTCCTTCTTCCTCACAAAAAGAAAATGTTGTAGACACAGGGACACCAAATTATGATGCTCTAGATCCACTTGGGTCTATCTTCCACAGCCCTCTCCCAGGGCAATGTCGCTTTCTACTCAACCACCTTCACCAATACCTTCACTTCCACCCACAATTGTACATTGCTGAATGCAATTGAATTAGTTCAGACACAAACCAGCACTTCTCAACAACTTATTACTGAGAATATACTTCATCCAGTGGCTGGGTCTAATCCTTTATTCATTGCTAGCCCATCAGCAAATGAAGAGGCTACATCCCTTGGGTTACATGTAACCCTTGGTGATAGTTTAACACAAGCAGCCACTACAATTGCTGAACTCCCTAGTTCTCAGTTGGATAGTGGTTTCATTAATAAGACTTGGTTGAAGGCAACCACTGCGAAGGCAACAACTGTTACCTCCATTGTGGGAAGTCCCCAGTACCAAGACAAAGGGGCATCTATGTTTGAAGCTGGTCCTAAAACCATTGCTCATGATAACATAGATACAACTACCACCATTGGTAGGAGTTCAGATGATCCTATTAAATTAGGTGATGATCTAAAATACCAGGATTTGACGGAGAGAGTGACCAGAATAGAAAACTCTGTTGGTGAAATCAACGATTTACTAAAGCAGATGATAGCTACAAAAAGTAAACCCTCTGTTCTATCCACTGCTGATCTCTAAGAAGCTCTTAACCCTCTATTTCAACATCAACAACATTATTTGGATTTACAACACAAGCACCAGATGAACGATGTTAGAAACATGTTTGAATCAAGGTATCAAGATACTGCAGCAGACATTAAAGCCATCAAAGCACATCTACTCACAACCACTGGCCATGCACCTCCAACGGTTATATTTGTTACAACAGATGAAGCCAAAAAGGGGGAGAAACCTTTGGGTTCAAAGAAGTTAACAATAGATGATGATAAGGCCAGACCTACCATAAATATTCCAAGGCCTGATGGTTCAAAGAAGATTGATTTAACTGATGAAATTGTGGCCAAGGCAAGGGCTAGTCACAAGAAGAATGTGATTGAGGAGAGCAGAGTGTTGGTTGAGAAAAAGATTGATCAGCAAAAAGCAAAAGGAGAGGTTGGTACTTCATCAAAAAGAGCTCCTGCTAGAAAAGTCATGCAACCAACATCCACACCTCCTAAAACTAAGCCTGAAACCAATCCAACCATGAAAACCTCTGCCTCTCAAAAACCTATCACATCTTCAAAACCACAACCCACATCCACACAAGCAGATGTTACAGCAACTGTTGTGTTAACATCTGTTGATACTCCAGAGGTTGCAACAGATGCAATTCCATCCACTGCCCTGATTACATTTCCCACATCAACTCAACCATTATCCACACCACCAAAAATCCCATAACCACCATCACCTACTTTAAGGTTTAAAAGGAGGAAAATCACAAAAGTGATAAATGATGATGAGATCTCTGCACCTCTTCCACTATCATCAACACCAGTGATCCCCACATCAGTGCTTACAACTTCTTCAACTCTTATAGTCATTCCTGCATCAAAGTTGTATCCTCTTGATTTACCAGCAGTCAGAGAAGAGATCCTAAGTTTCTTTTCATAGGATGACCCTGACAAAAGAACAATTCTATCTCTTGATGGCTATCCAAGACCAGCAACTGTTGATGCCTATCTAGAATTGAAAAAGAAGCAAGCAGAGGATATTGCCAAAAGAGAATCAGCTGGTAAAAATGATAGAGAGATACAGATTATCATGTCCTTTCAACTGAGTAAAGTCACCATTCTACAAAATTTTGTCCAGGATCTGAGAAACCAGTTGTCAGTAAGGGAAGATAAGTTGCTCAAGAGTGAACTCATTGAGTATATCATGGAAAAGAAGATGTATAAGGTAACAAGGCCACAGTTCAGGGATTGGAGCATAGATGAACTGAGGGAGGGAAATCAACAGAATGCAAGAAATGTTGAAAGACCATCTTAGAAAGCCAATTCCTCCCAACTGGGATTTATACAAGAAAGATATCACTGAAAATGCCTTGAAGTTGAAGAGAATGAAGCAAGAACTGATTCAAAATCATTATGGTTCCAAAAACCAAGTGATAAGATGGGGTGAGGTGAGGGTGATAGACACTTACCAAAGTTTGGAAGAGAGAAGGAAAAAGGATCTATCCATGCCTCCCAAGCCTGACTATTCAAAAGAAGATGCTATCCTCAGAGCTCAACTCTCTAAAAGGTCTAGCTCAACATATGTCCACTCCACACTTGCCCTACAACACAGGAAAAAGCAAGGGGAGATGAATGAAAAGACTGACAAAAAGTTTGAGGATACATTTATCAAAGAAGGGATTCAAAATATGATTGATTATCACACAGATGATACAAGTGCCAAGCTGGCAAAAGATTTATCAAAGATGGCTCATTTACAAACCTCTGCAATAAAAGCTCCTTCAAGAAAACCATCAGACCCAAAAATTCTAAATGGAAGGTCGACACACCCATTAATTGACATTGCTCAAGTCTAATGGTGCAGCCACTAAACTATCCATGGAAGCTGCTTATGAGCTTACAGTCCAAGAACTACTATGTTTAGAGCTGGTGAAGGATGCTGATGACATGGAATCTCTTAACTTTGAACTTCAATTCAAAGGTCAAATAAGAGAATTACTTATGACGAATAAAAACTAAGGAATAAAGTGTTTTTGGCATCATCTGTTCCAGGGGGAGATTGTTGGGATTGAACCCTATGAAGGGAACAGATTATATAAAGCCAAATAACACTATCCGAGCTTTGGTTCAACTATCAGAGGTTACAACCTCTAATGTACTTACACTGCTTTCCATAAAGACTGCTCATCCTATCATCTGCCTTCACAAAGCTTCAAGGTCTGCCAGAGTTAACAAGGGACAGAGGATAGTGATCAGAGTTTAGTCATTAGCTTAGTTAATCATGTAACAGTGCCAAGCGCTGATAGTTAGTATAAGTAGTGTTTAGAGTTAGTTACATATTAGTTTCATGTCACTATCAACCCTGACGTCATCAAAGATGCTCAGAGGTTAGATAGTTAGTATAAATAGGCAACTCATGTAACCTTTAAACTTGTCTCTTAAAAGATCAACTTTCGCATATCATCTTCTGAGCATTTTCTCATTACCAAACTGTAATTGCAAAGGCTGAGGGGGAGTTTGTGAATCACATGCAAGTTAATCAACTTGAAAGCATGATGATGATGAAAACAAACGACCATTGCTTGTAGTAAAAGTTTTCCATCTTATTCCGCTGCAAATCTCTTTTAACTCAATCATTTTCCATTTTTGAAACAAAAACTACAAGTAATTCAAACTCAGATCCTAACAAACCCGGTGGGCCTGGTTGGGGAATATCGTGACGTAAGTTGATATCATCATTACCAAACAGTACAATATAACACAACGGAAGTCTGGATAACTACTATTACAAACGTATGAATGTTCAAAGTTCAAAAATAAATACAACGCTTGTAATTAGATCCACAGGCGGATCAAAATGTGATTACAAAAGGAAATTTAACAGACTAAGGCCTTCTAAGCAAAGTGTTGCAATTCCTCTTAAGCTTCACCGAGCACTTCCAGCCTAATTACGTATATTTGTCACCTGCGCTTAGTCTTTTGAAAATACGTCAAATTTCACTAGTAAATACATTTAACCGACTCATTTTGAAAATATTTTGAAAACATTTAGTGTACGCAATGGTACTTAGTTTTATAAATAACTTGGGATAAATAATATTCATGTTATCGTTTTACATGCTAATAATATATTTAGAGCCCGAAAACTATGCCGAGATCATGATTAATCGACACGCCACTTTAACACCTTTATAGGTGCACCCCTAATGGGTTATACTTTAATTTAGCATCTGACGGGTGTATGCCTACACCCCGTGCTTAGGCCGTGGCAATTTGCAATTAAATGAGCCGTGGATATTGTCACACCCCGACCCGCAGCGGAAAAGGTGATCGGGGCATGATTGGGTTATCATCAAAGCTCATGACATTTATTATGCGTTTCATATTCATTAAATACAATTTAATGGAAATTTACAATAAATGTTACAATATGTTCTAGCTATCAATCTAAGCATCTTTGTTCTCTTCTAAGGCATTTCCTATGTTTTCTTTGCTTCAACCTGTTCACCTGTATCATGTGTAAAAAGGTTTTGGATCAACATAAAGTTGGCGAGTGAATCCTATGGAAAACATTTGAACAAGTTTATTTAAATTGATTATGAAATATGTGCACAACCAAACATGAGTAGAAATAGATGTAAACTTATTCAACAATCATAAGATATTAAATAAAACACACATGAACAATAATGGAACATTTAGAGGCACGCGATGCTCAACTCGTCTCTCACGAGGAACTGAGGGGCCTAATGAATGAATTGCATAAACATGATAATATGAATGACACAACTACAAACAATATAAACTCAATGATACACACATGAACAATAATGAATTTGATTTGAGGCACGCGTTGTTCAACTCGTCTCCCACGAGGAACTGATGGGCTTAATGAATGAGTTTCATATAATTTGACAAAAGGAAATAAGTAATCACAACAATATAACAATCTAAGTTTAGATCATGATGTGGTATGGCACAAGTTTAAATAAACAAGTTAATTATTTTTATAACACATGACACACCCCAAAACGTGTAATTTAAAAGGGGGAGTTGTAAGATTCACTCACAGTGGGTGCGTTCGGTTGATGATGTTGAATGCACGCGAAGTGGTTTTAACCACGAGTGAGATTAACCTAGATAAATCGCATTATGGTTTGGTAAGTAAACGGATTTTATTAATCTATTTTAGTAGGATTGTTGGGTGTATTTTTGTGAGTTTGAGGCTATTTTCTAACCTTAAAAATGTTATTTTTAAGTATTTTTAATTGATTTTTAATTAAAATAATTAAATAAAATAATAAAAAAATTTGACTTTTTCTGACCGTTGACTTGACCGTTGACCGTTGACCTGACCGTTGACCGGTTCGAGTGCGTATTGTTGTGCGCTGAGTGAGGCTCGAACCCGAGACCTCCCGTACGCGTGCACGCAGCTCTACCAACTGAGCTACGTGTCTAACCCGTTATATATCTGATTTTAATTATATATATATATTAATTAGATTTAAACAGAAATCCTTTATTTTAAAAACGATTTTTAATCCAGAGAACCGGTGCGCTCCACAGGTCTCGAACCCGGGACCTGTGGCTTGTGTAACACACAGTCCACCGCTGGACTGTGTGTTTAACATGTTATATAATCCAATTTTTATTATACTTAAATACAAACTACTTGTTTTCATTTCTGACTTATTTAAATAGGTAACATAATGGTCCGGGTCGATACAGAAGACCGGACTCGAACTCGTGTGCTTTGATTAAACATACACACAGTCCACCGCTGGACTGTGTGTCTAACTTGGTTATTATTCCGGTTATTAATATACTTAACATATACCTGTGTGACTCCGGTTCAGTTTAACAAAAAAATTGATTTTTATTGAAGCAGCGTGTGTGAAACAGGATTCGAACTCGAGACGTTTGTGTTTAATGTGCACACAGTCCACCGCTGGACTGTGTGTCTAACCCGAGTAATATCTTGATTTTAATTATACTTATACGTTTACCGCACTTCATCTTCTTCGTCGGATTTTAACCAGAGTCGGAAAATCCGACTGGTTCGATGTGTTAAATCAGGTTCCTTAGCGTTTTATGTTCAATCAAAGGTGAGATACAAATAAAAAGAAAGAAAATTAGGCGTGAGGTATACCGACTATCTTCCTCTGTTTTCCGGCAGAACTCCGGCGACAGCAATAAGCTCCGGCGTCAGGTGTCTTGCAGCAGCGAGTCTCCAGAAAGTTTACAAAGGGTGTGGGTATCTCCGGTATAAGCTCAGGGGGTTCAGTAAGGCTTAGAAATGGGGAAACCGGTTTTCCGGCGATGAGCAGAGATATTCCGGCGAGTGGAATTACGTCCGGTAAAGGTGTGGTTTTGAGCGAAAAAGTTTGCGGTGGGTTGTGGGTGAATTTATAGGGAGAAACCGAGATGTATTTGGTCTGATTTCCGACTGGATTCGTCGGTTATAAAAAACTCCGGCGGTTATGACTTTGGTCGCGGACTCAAACATCGGTTATAACCGATATGGCGTTTATGATTTACGTTATAACTGAAAGAAACGTTAAGTTTCGCGAGATTACCGGGATTTCCGACGACTGAACTTTTGGGCGCCGGTTTTGAATTCAGAAAGTCACTTTATGAATTAAATGATTCCAATATTTAACAAACAATACAAGTGGCGCAGTGGTTTGTGTGTTGTGTGCTAAGTCGTTTGCTGGACCGGTACTGACCCGGGTTCGAAACCCGGCAGAACCAAAACATTTTTATTTTGCGATTTTTAACAGTTTTTCAAAAACTAATTATATATTCCCGTATAATAATTGATTATGTATCGTTTAAAATTATTTTTGGCATTTAATTCGCAACGAAAATTTTAACTGACTGTTCGGTTGATAAACGGAGCGGGTTTGGTAAATCCGTTTTTGACGGATGTTACAGTATCCCCTGCTTTTTAGAAATTTCGTCCCGAAATTTAAATGGTGATATATTTGACTAAAAGAATGATGGTGTTTAGTTTGTCAGTTATATGCTTAGAAAAATAAGGGTTTAAGTTTTTGTTTGAGGCGGTAACGTTCCTTGTAAGGGTTAAGTACCCTATTACAGGAATCGCTTTTTGTTGCCTACTGTATAAGTATTGATAAGCAGGAATGATTCGCTAAAAATGATATCATGCATAAGAGTTTAGGTACGTTTGGAAAAGTATGTTTTTATCCTAAAGCAAAACTTCTAACACTACAACCTACATGGAAACATAAATAAAACACAACAGCTGATATTTGAACATAATTAAACACAACAGCTAATATTTGAACATAAATAAGCACAACAGCTAATATTTGAATCCACATTCTGATAGCATATATGTTTGAATGGTGGAAGTTCCTCTCTCGTTTGTTATGATGGAGAGGTTAGTTTATGTAGAAATGGAACACAATCCAATCTCTTTAAATAGCAAGATGATATAAATGTAACACAAATTCCAACCAAGGCAATACTAAATCCTACATGGAACTTCTCATAACCGCTTGATAATGCCTCTGATCCTTTGGCAAGAATACTTATATATAGGAAGTACCAGCGGCGTATCCACCATATTCTTGCCAAATTTTCATTAGTTTTATCCACAAGTTATGATTAGTTACCAAGAAACTAATAAATCCTACATAGAACTTCTCATAACCGCCTGATAATGCCTCTGATCCTTTGGCAAGAATACTTATATATAGGAAGTACCAGCGGCGTATCCACCATATTCTTGTCAAATTTTCATTGGTTTTATCAGTGAACTATGATTAGTCCTATATAACTCTACAACCAATACAACAAACATAAAATACTGAAATGAAATATATCTGTGCGATCAAGGCTCAATCAAACGGAGCCGATCGTATTGTATGTACTGAAAATGAAATTGTCTGTGTGCTCAAGGCTCAATCAAACGGAGCCGAGCGTATTGCATGTACTGAAAATGAATAACTTAATCACACCAACAGCCTATGCATGGAACCTCTCATAACCGCCTGATAATGCCTCCGATCATTTGACAAGAATACTTATATATAGGAAGTACCAGCGGCGTATCCACCATATCCTTGTCAAATTCACATTGACTTTATCCGCAAGTTATGATTAGTTCTATGCGATTCTACAATAAACACAACAACCACAAGATACTGATAATGAAATTGTCTGTGCGCTCAAGGCTCAATCAAACGAAGCCGAACGTATTGCATGTACTGAAAATGAAATTGTATGTGCGCTCAAGGCTCAATCAAACGGAGCCGAACGTATTGCATGTACTGAAAATGAACAACTTAATCTAAACAACAATCACACAAACAGCCTATGCATGGAACCTCTCATAACCGCCTGATAATGCCTCCGATCATTTGACAAGAATACTTATATATAGGAAGTACCAGCGGCGTATCCACCATATTCTTGTCAAATTCTCATTGACTTTATCCGCAAGTTATGATTAGTTCTATGCGACTCTACTACAAACACCACAACCACAAGATACTGATAATGAAATTGTCTGTGCGCTCAAGGCTCAATCAAACGGAGCCGAACGTATTGCATGAACTGGAAATGTAAATTGAACTGTGCGATCAAGGCTCAATCAAACGGAGCCGATCGTATTGCATGTATTGAAATGTAAAATGAAATGACCGATCAAGGCTCAATCAAACAGAGCCGATCGTGCGGGCACGCCACTGATCAACCGCATAATAAAATGGGGATCAAGCTCAACCTCATAAATGGGGGGGGGGGGCTGCGGCCTCGGCAAATGCATATACTGAAAATAATAAACAATAATTATTCTAACAGTCTACACATGGAACCTCTCATAACCGCCAGATAATGTTTCTGATCCTTTGACAAGAATACTTATATATAGGAAGTACCAGCGGCGTATCCACCGTATTCTCGTCAAAGTTTCATTGGCTTTATCCTTAAGTTATGTTTGGTTCTATGTGATAAAGAAAAACATAAAACTAAACGATAGGAGTTGAATCTGGATCTTCGGCGAAGAGGACTAGTTGAGTATCTTCACTTGGGCCGTCATTATCTTCGACCGGATTGGCATTGATGTTGAAGACTCTTCCTCTTGCTGGTGGCATAGTGGTTGGGTTTTCTTGGTTTACTTGGTTAACTGGGTTTGATTGGGCTTGAGTGTTGATGACGTTAACCAATTGAGGGCATGTGTTTCTAAAGTGGGTAGGGTCGCCACAATTGAAACAAGCTCGAGCATATAGGAACACGGGGTTTTGGGGTTGATGATAAGTTTGGGCCATGTTTTGAGTAGGGGAAAAGGTTTGGTTTTGGAAGGTGCGACAAACCTTGCTCAAATGACCATAGCGTCCACAAGTTGCACATAGACGACAAGGTAGGGTATAGGGATGGTGATAAAAACAATTGTTGCATCAAGGGTGAGGTCCAAGATATGGTTTCTTATTTGGGTAAGTTGAGTTGGGTGCCACTTGAGTGATTGGGATAGCTTGGAGGGGTATGGCGTGTAAAACTGGTTGATTTCGTTGGGTAGCAGCGAAAAGTTGCCCGTCTCTTCTTCTCTTAGGATTGGGTTGAGAAGGGGATTCGATTTGGGTGTAGTCGGAGGTTTCAGTCGATTCTTTATCCTTCTTCTTCTCCTCCTTGAAGTCTTTGTTTCGGATTCGATTCTCGGTAAGCTCTATTGCTAGCTCCATTGCTGCTTCCAAAGTTACAGGCTTGGTACTTATTACAGGGTCTTGAATCTTTGACGGAAGACCACGAATGTAGTG
This sequence comes from Scalesia atractyloides, assembly GCA_947069175.1. Taxonomy (NCBI): domain Eukaryota; kingdom Viridiplantae; phylum Streptophyta; class Magnoliopsida; order Asterales; family Asteraceae; genus Scalesia; species Scalesia atractyloides. The sequence continues at coordinate 73,155,947 of CAMTDV010000004.1, read as the reverse complement.
CTCGATCAAACGGTAGAGGGGAGTGAACAAGTTGGGAACCATTTGATGTAACTCGAGGAATCTTTTATTGTAGGTGGTGTGGTCTCCTTCCTTTGCTTCAACAAATAAAATTCATCTTCTAATTTCTTGATTTCACTCCTTGGGCAAAATCGTCTGGTCATGATTTCCTTCAATTCGTTCCAAGTTAAGGTCATAGCATCGTCGACGCCTCGTTTGGCCTTCTCTGTATTCCACCAAGTAAGTGCTATTCCATATAATCGACCGGTAGCATATCGCACTTTGCGTGGGTAAGTTGAGTTGGGTGCCACTTGAGTGATTGGGATAGCTTGGAGGGGTATGGCGTGTAAAACTGGTTGATTTCGTTGGGTAGCAGCGAAAAGTTGCCCGTCTCTTCTTCTCTTGGGATTGGGTTGAGAAGGGGATTCGATTTGGGTGTAGTCGGAGGTTTCAGTCGATTCTTTATCCTTCTTCTTCTCCTCCTTGAAGTCTTTGTTTCGGATTCGATTCTCGGTAAGCTCTATTGCTAGCTCCATTGCTGCTTCCAAAGTTACAGGCTTGGTACTTATTACAGGGTCTTGAATCTTTGACGGAAGACCACGAATGTAGTGCTCGATCAAACGGTAGAGGGGAGTGAACAAGTTGGGAACCATTTGATGTAACTCGAGGAATCTTTTATTGTAGGTGGTGTGGTCTCCTTCCTTTTGCTTCAACAAATAAAATTCATCTTCTAATTTCTTGATTTCACTCCTTGGGCAAAATCGTCTGGTCATGATTTCCTTCAATTCGTTCCAAGTTAAGGTCATAGCATCGTCGACGCCTCGTTTGGCCTTCTCTGTATTCCACCAAGTAAGTGCTATTCCATATAATCGACCGGTAGCATATCGCACTTTGCGTGGGTAAGTTGAGTTGGGTGCCACTTGAGTGATTGGGATAGCTTGGAGGGGTATGGCGTGTAAAACTGGTTGATTTCGTTGGGTAGCAGCGAAAAGTTGCCCGTCTCTTCTTCTCTTAGGATTGGGTTGAGAAGGGGATTCGATTTGGGTGTAGTCGGAGGTTTCAGTCGATTCTTTATCCTTCTTCTTCTCCTCCTTGAAGTCTTTGTTTCGGATTCGATTCTCGGTAAGCTCTATTGCTAGCTCCATTGCTGCTTCCAAAGTTACAGGCTTGGTACTTATTACAGGGTCTTGAATCTTTGACGGAAGACCACGAATGTAGTGCTCGATCAAACGGTAGAGGGGAGTGAACAAGTTGGGAACCATTTGATGTAACTCGAGGAATCTTTTATTGTAGGTGGTGTGGTCTCCTTCCTTTTGCTTCAACAAATAAAATTCATCTTCTAATTTCTTGATTTCACTCCTTGGGCAAAATCGTCTGGTCATGATTTCCTTCAATTCGTTCCAAGTTAAGGTCATAGCATCGTCGACGCCTCGTTTGGCCTTCTCTGTATTCCACCAAGTAAGTGCTATTCCATATAATCGACCGGTAGCATATCGCACTTTGCGATCGTCAGGGCAATCGCAATTTAGAAAAGTGTTCTCCATTTCTTCAAACCAATGGAGGAGAGCGGTGACACCTTCAGTCCCTTTGTATTTCGGAGGATCGCATGATTTGAAATGCTTGTAGGTGCATTTAGTGATATTTGATGGAGAGTTGATAACGTTTTGGTTTGCTTGATTGACAGGATTATCGGTGAGTGCTTGTTGAACTTGGATTACTATGTTGGGTATTACGGCAGCCATTTGTTGAGCGATTAAGGCAGCCATGCGTTCGCGGGCTTTTCTTGCTCTCGTCTTCCTACGGGCGAGATTAGAAGACATCTACAAGGAATACATGACAAGAGTATGAGTTGGATGTTTTTGGGTTCATGGGTCGCATTAGGAATGAACATTCATAAAATAATTATAAAAAAGAAATAAATCTACTACATCCATAGGATGTCTTGGGTTTTGCTTGCCGTTAGGCCCTACATGCCGCCATACTTTACCTGTGTAATCATGTGGGCCCCCATGAATACCGGTTTTTCATATGGTTCGCACGGGTTTGCCAGGTTGCGTACACAAAAACCCGAAGAAAATCGAGAAATATGTATACAACGTGTGATATTCGGAATGTGTCCAGGTGTAGACACGGTGACACCTCAAAATAGGTTAGTTCGAACGACGTTTGGTGTGGCATGCTTTGGCCTAATAGGTCCTTCGTACTCTCATCGTTGGTCCCCAGGTAGGCAAACTGGTCCGTTATATTGGATTTATACGAATGCCAACCTAGACAGGACGTTCCGACTACCGGTACTTGTACCCTTCCAGTTACTACATGCCCGTCGCAGAACTTACTTTGATGAGATTTGAAAATTTCAACAAAATCTTTGGATAATGAGAGTATGAAAATAAATTGAATACATGAACATCGATATATGTATAATGAATATGTATATATGTATAATGAATATGTATATAAGCATGTATGTTTGACTGTAAATGTAAACAAATATGAAACAAATAAATATCACAAGTTTGTATGTAAGCACCTAATCAATTAAAATTTAGGCAGACTATAGTATAGGCTCTAAGGGTCTAATAACCTATCCTATATCCCTATAGTCATGGCTCTGATAGCAATCTGTCACACCCCGACCCGCAGCGGAAAAGGTGATCGGGGCATGATTGGGTTATCATCAAAGCTCATGACATTTATTATGCGTTTCATATTCATTAAATACAATTTAATGGAAATTTACAATAAATGTTACAATATGTTCTAGCTATCAATCTAAGCATCTTTGTTCTCTTCTAAGGCATTTCCTATGTTTTCTTTGCTTCAACCTGTTCACCTGTATTATGTGTAAAAAGGTTTTGGATCAACATAAAGTTGGCGAGTGAATCCTATGGAAAACATTTGAACAAGTTTATTTAAATTGATTATGAAATATGTGCACAACCAAACATGAGTAGAAATAGATGTAAACTTATTCAACAATCATAAGATATTAAATAAAACACACATGAACAATAATGGAACATTTAGAGGCACGCGATGCTCAACTCGTCTCTCACGAGGAACTGAGGGGCCTAATGAATGAATTGCATAAACATGATAATATGAATGACACAACTACAAACAATATAAACTCAATGATACACACATGAACAATAATGAATTTGATTTGAGGCACGCGTTGTTCAACTCGTCTCCCACGAGGAACTGATGGGCTTAATGAATGAGTTTCATATAATTTGACAAAAGGAAATAAGTAATCACAACAATATAACAATCTAAGTTTAGATCATGATGTGGTATGGCACAAGTTTAAATAAACAAGTTAATTATTTTTATAACACATGACACACCCCAAAACGTGTAATTTAAAAGGGGGAGTTGTAAGATTCACTCACAGTGGGTGCGTTCGGTTGATGATGTTGAATGCACGCGAAGTGGTTTTAACCACGAGTGAGATTAACCTAGATAAATCGCATTATGGTTTGGTAAGTAAACGGATTTTATTAATCTATTTTAGTAGGATTGTTGGGTGTATTTTTGTGAGTTTGAGGCTATTTTCTAACCTTAAAAATGTTATTTTTAAGTATTTTTAATTGATTTTTAATTAAAATAATTAAATAAAATAATAAAAAAATTTGACTTTTTCTGACCGTTGACTTGACCGTTGACCGTTGACCTGACCGTTGACCGGTTCGAGTGCGTATTGTTGTGCGCTGAGTGAGGCTCGAACCCGAGACCTCCCGTACGCGTGCACGCAGCTCTACCAACTGAGCTACGTGTCTAACCCGTTATATATCTGATTTTAATTATATATATATATATTAATTAGATTTAAACAGAAATCCTTTATTTTAAAAACGATTTTTAATCCAGAGAACCGGTGCGCTCCACAGGTCTCGAACCCGGGACCTGTGGCTTGTGTAACACACAGTCCACCGCTGGACTGTGTGTTTAACATGTTATATAATCCAATTTTTATTATACTTAAATACAAACTACTTGTTTTCATTTCTGACTTATTTAAATAGGTAACATAATGGTCCGGGTCGATACAGAAGACCGGACTCGAACTCGTGTGCTTTGATTAAACATACACACAGTCCACCGCTGGACTGTGTGTCTAACTTGGTTATTATTCCGGTTATTAATATACTTAACATATACCTGTGTGACTCCGGTTCAGTTTAACAAAAAAATTGATTTTTATTGAAGCAGCGTGTGTGAAACAGGATTCGAACTCGAGACGTTTGTGTTTAATGTGCACACAGTCCACCGCTGGACTGTGTGTCTAACCCGAGTAATATCTTGATTTTAATTATACTTATACGTTTACCGCACTTCATCTTCTTCGTCGGATTTTAACCAGAGTCGGAAAATCCGACTGGTTCGATGTGTTAAATCAGGTTCCTTAGCGTTTTATGTTCAATCAAAGGTGAGATACAAATAAAAAGAAAGAAAATTAGGCGTGAGGTATACCGACTATCTTCCTCTGTTTTCCGGCAGAACTCCGGCGACAGCAATAAGCTCCGGCGTCAGGTGTCTTGCAGCAGCGAGTCTCCAGAAAGTTTACAAAGGGTGTGGGTATCTCCGGTATAAGCTCAGGGGGTTCAGTAAGGCTCAGAAATGGGGAAACCGGTTTTCCGGCGATGAGCAGAGATATTCCGGCGAGTGGAATTACGTCCGGTAAAGGTGTGGTTTTGAGCGAAAAAGTTTGCGGTGGGTTGTGGGTGAATTTATAGGGAGAAACTGAGATGTATTTGGTCTGATTTCCGACTGGATTCGTCGGTTATAAAAACTCCGGCGGTTATGACTTTGGTCGCGGACTCAAACATCGGTTATAACCGATATGGCGTTTATGATTTACGTTATAACTGAAAGAAACGTTAAGTTTCGCGAGATTACCGGGATTTCCGACAACTGAACTTTTGGGCGCCGGTTTTGAATTCAGAAAGTCACTTTATGAATTAAATGATTCCAATATTTAACAAACAATACAAGTGGCGCAGTGGTTTGTGTGTTGTGTGCTAAGTCGTTTGCTGGACCGGTACTGACCCGGGTTCGAAACCCGGCAGAACCAAAACATTTTTATTTTGCGATTTTTAACAGTTTTTCAAAAACTAATTATATATTCCCGTATAATAATTGATTATGTATCGTTTAAAATTATTTTGGGCATTTAATTCGCAACGAAAATTTTAACTGACTGTTCGGTTGATAAACGGAGCGGGTTTGGTAAATCCGTTTTTGACGGATGTTACAGATATCCAGGACACGGTCCCCCCAAATGTTTAACATTAAGCAATACAAATTAAAATGGATTATTTGAATTTCCGACTCATTGGTCTTTGATCCCATATCCAACTATGCGGTATTAGTATACCGTATTCCAAGCCCGTATAAGGAAAATAAGTTAAGTATTACCTGGCTTGCAAAATCTTTAAATAATAAGAAAATAAGCACGGCACAGCCGTAATCAATTAAACTAGCTTGGCGACAATCTACCGGAAGTCTCTAGTCTGGAATGGATGGTATTATTAACCGATTAGTTAGCTAGCGGGTCTTTATTTAGTCATTGACTTAGACCAACTAACTTAAAATAAAGAATACGGTACGAAAATGCTACATGACCGGAAAAGAATGTATTTTGGACCCGACAAGTACTAGGACTTGTATAATATGGGTTACCATTTTACACTCTGGAATTTTAGAATATTTTGATATGGTTAAACCCGTTTCGGTTATATTACGTAAACTAGTTACGTGGACCGAACTGTACGCATATATGCGAAACTGGGTAACCGAGTGAGTCCTACACAAGTTCCATATGCCATTAGGTTTAAAATATATAAAGAACTCAGTAAGTTATCAATATGTTGGCCCGTTATGGTTTAAATTCAAATTATGCCTTAAAAGAGTAATTTGGTCATTTACAACATAATAAACGAGTTTATATGGAAACTGATATTAAGGTCATAAACATTCTGTAAAAAACACTTATTTTATGATGTTATATCAGTAGGATATCAATTACATGTGTGGTTTATAGTTTAAGACCAAACTATGTCCCGAAAGGGCATTTTGGTCATTTCACATATAATTCGATAACTTATTTGGGAGTCTGAGTTTGGGACATGTACCTACTGTTAATAAATTGAAAATATGTTTTGAAATCAGTAGGTATCAAGCCTTGATGCTCTAATATGGGTTTAAACCATATTATGCGCCGAAACGACGATTAAGTCGCTAAATGACTATTTAAATGGTATTTTAAGTAAAACTGTTGTTGTCACCAGGTTTAAATGACCAAAATGTTAATATATATATATATTACATCAGTGGGTATAAAGTTTTGGTTCATAAAAATGTTTAAAACCCATTTAAAGTGCCGAAAGGGCAATATCGTCATTTAAGGACATAATACGCAAACTATAGGTTAAACTTAGTTTGGAATCTGAAAGAACATCCCAAATAATCCTAATAGTGATATTACATCAGTAGGTATTGAGTTTTGGTGTCAAGTTTATGTTTAAACCATTTTATACGCCAAAAAGGCGATTTGGTCACTTTGAACGTGTTAATTACGTTAAATAGTTAAACATAGTTTATGACCAGGTTACTACGATAAAAATAGGTTCATTAATATAATAATTCAGTTTACAACTCATTTATATGCTTGTAAGTGGTCAAAACCTTAGTTTATGACAAAAGGGCATTTTAGGCATATTTATCGGATACTTGTATAAAAACTCGGATTACTACATGACCATGTCCTATAACTCCAGAGGGTTATAGTATACTATAACATGGTCATAATGCAACTTAGGGACAGTAGCTAAGGTTGCTAAATCGGGTCAGAACCGAAAGTCAAAGTAGAAGTCAACCTTTGCAACTTTCGGTTACGAACCGATCTTAGACCTGGAATTGACGAGCCGAACATGTTCCTACATGTTCTTATAATTATTACCAAGTTATTAGTGTGTCAAAATGGATTTTATAACACCTACATTACTAGTTATGATCTTATTTCAAAACTGACCCGTTTGACTTTTTATTAACTTAACTTTGACCCGACAATTGACCAAGCAAACGTGGTAATCAGGAGGTTCCCTCTTGAGGGATTATCACCTACCTTATTACGATCAAGTAGCCATGATCGTCACGAACATTGGCTGGACCATAATGGTCTTAGCTCAAAGTCAAAGCGTTTTTACGTCAACGCTTTGACATTGGCTTAAAACTTAATAAAACTGAAAAGGAGGGCTAAGAACACTTACACAAGGTCCTTAGCACGAAATATGACTAATTAGGAACTCCCCAAAGATCAGGAACCTCCAGATAAGATGAGAGGAGTGATTGAAGAAATGAGCAAGTCTCCATGTTGCAACTACAAGGGTATTTATAGTTGGAGATGCTTCATTGGATTGATCCAGTTGTTGGCATGGGTTAAGAGATGAATACAAGTGTCTATGGTCGTGGCAAAACCAAGAGAAAGGGTGGCATGGCGAGCAAGGTGGCATACTCAGCTTGCTGCCAAGTTTCTGCCTCTTGCAGTCCCTTACGGACCGTAAGGGTTATACCTTGCGGTCCGTAAGGACCTCTGGCGCCCACAGATTTGAATTGGTTACGGACCGTAACCATAAAGGCTTGCGGTCGATAACCGCCTTACTGAATCAATACTATGATTGCCTTACGGTCTGTAACCAATGATGGTTACGGTCCTTAAGGACCTTCTGGATCATGAAATTTTGGAATTTTCCACTTTGATCCTCCGACTTTTTCTGATGCTCGTTCAGAGGTTATTAAAATAACATGACGGCATCTTTGGTCCCTCTTGGCTACACGTGGCAACCAAGAATCTTCGGGCACGTGTCGGATTTTTATTCGACGAAATTTTCGAGGTGTTACATCTTCACCCCCTTAATAAAAATCTCGACCTCGAGATTAATTCAAATAGGTAAGGATACTTTTGTTGCATATTGGACTCGACCTCCCAAGTATATTCGGGACCTTGACGGGCGTCCCATTTAACCTTCACAATAGGTACGTGCTTCCAACGAAGCTTCTTAACTTGCCGATCCTCAATCGCAATTGGTCTCTCCACGAAACGCAAGTTATCATCAATTTGAATATCTTCATGAGGCATCGCTAGTGACTCATCCACTATACATTTCTTCAGGTTGCTGATATGGAAGACATCATGGATTCCACTGAGCTTCTCAGGTAGCTTAAGCCTATAAGCTACTGATCCGATACCTTCGGTTATTTCGAATGGTCTGATGTACCTCGGGCTTAACTTGCCCTTTTTGCCAAAGCGCATTACACCTTTCCAAGGTGATAATTTTAACATAACTTTGTCCCCGATTTGGAATTGTAAAGGTTTACGCCTTTTGTCGGCATAGCTCTTTTGTCTATCTTGAGCTACCTTAAGTCGATCACGGATTTGCACAATCTTTTTCGTGGTTTCAAGAGAAATTTCGAGTCCAAATAGTTGGGCTTCTCCAACTTCAACCCAACACACAGGCGTCCTACATTTTCTTCCGTATAAGGCTTCAAAAGGAGCGGCCTTAATACTCGTGTGGTAACTATTGTTATAAGAGAACTCGATTAGGGGTAAGTGATCGTCCCAACTTCCACCTAAATCAATCACACATGGTCGCAACATATCCTCTAAGGTTTGGATGGTACACTCACTTCTGTTTGCGGATGGTAAGCCGTACTGAAGTTTAATCTTGTGCCTAGAGACTGTTGGAAGCTTTTCCAGAAGTGAGATATGTATCGCGTATCTCTATTAGATACAATGGATATTGGCACGCCGTGTAAAGATACATCTCATCGACATAAAGCTTAGCCAGCTTATCAGAATCGTACGTTTCCTTAATTGGTAAGAAATGAGCAGATTTGGTTAATCTATCCACGACAACCCAAATCGTGTCATTGCCACGCTTGGTCTTAGGTAACTTAGTGATGAAGTCCATAGTTACCATTTCCCATTTCCACACTGGGATTTCAAGCTGTTGTAGAAGTCCTGACGGTTTCTGGTGTTCTGCCTTAATTTGAGAACACGTTAAGCACCTTGCTACATGATTGGCTATATCTCTCTCCATACCCATCCACCAATAACTGGGCTTAAGATCTGGATACATCTTATCGCTTCCTGGGTGAACCGAATATTTAGAACTATGTGCTTCTTGGAGGATTATATCTCTAAGTTCTCCAAAGATTGGAACCAAGATCCGATTATTAAGCCTAAACATTCCATCCTTTCCAGATGCTAACTGATCGATGGTTGCACCTAGTCCTTCATTCGTGACGTTATTCTCTGACATGGCTTCCTTTTGTGTAACTGTAGCTTCTCATTCAAGCTATTCTTTAGTTCAATGCTTTTGGCATTGATCCTTAGAGGTTTGACTCTTTCCTTGCGACTAAGCGCATCAGCGACTACATTCGCCTTTCCTGGATGATATCGAATCTCACAATCGTAGTCGTTGAGTGTTTCCATCCAACGACGTTGCCTCATGTTCAAGTCCTTTTGATTGAACAAATGTTGGAGACTTTTATGATCAGTGTAAATGACACATTTTGTTCCATATAGATAATGTCTCCAAAGTTTAAGTGCAAATACTACCGCACCCAGTTCTAAATCATGGGTGGTGTAGTTTCTCTCATGCACTTTTAATTGTCGTGATGCATAGGCAATCACTTTGCCTCTCTGCATAAGCACACATCCCATACCAGTGTGCGAAGCATCACAGTATACCACAAATTCTTCAACACCTTCTGGCAGAGTAAACACCGGAGCATTTCTTAACTTGTGCTTTAAAGTTTTGAAGGATTCCTGTTGCTTTGGACCCCAGTTGAACTTAGCATCCTTACAAGTTAAAATTGTCAAAGGAGTGGCTATTCGTGAGATGTTCTCAATGAACCTTCAATAATAGCCAGCCAGTCCTAAGAAACTACGTATCTCGGAAGGTGTTTTTGGTGCTTCCCAACTCATTATTGCATCTATCTTTACTGGATCTACTTGGATACCATGTTCAGTTACTACGTGTCCAAGGAACTGAACCTCACGTAGCCAGAATTCACATTTAGAAAATTTTTCATATAGCTTTTCTTGACGCAGAATTTCAAGAATGCACCTTAAATGTTTCTCGTGATCAGATTGATTACGAGAATAGATAAGTATGTCATCTATGAAGACAATGACAACCTTATCTAAGTATGGCTTGCAGACTCTATTCATGAGATCCATGAATGCTGCGGGTGCATTAGTGAGCCCAAAAGGCATCACTAGGAACTCGTAATTTCCATATCTCGTTCTAAAAGCAGTTTTTGGAACATCTTCATTTCTAACTTTAAGTTGGTGATATCCCGATCTTAAATCAACCATTGACAAGTAGCTTGCACCTTGCAATTGATCAAACAAGTCGTCGATCCTGGGCAAAGGATAACGGTTCTTGATCGTTATCTATTAAGTTCACGATAATCAATGCACATCCGTATTGATCCGTCCTTCTTTTTGACGAATAGGATAGGAGCTCCCCATGGCGAAGAACTAGGTTGAATAAAACCTTTCTCTAAAAGTTCGTCCAATTGTGTTCTCAATTCTTTCATCTCAGTGGGTGCTAACCGGTATGGAGCTTTAGCTATGGGAGCTGCTCCAGGTATGATGTCAGTACGAAACTCTACCTGCCTATCAGGAGGTAGGGCAGACAATTCTTCTGGGAACACGTCTGGGTATTCAGAAATGATAGGTACATCTTCAATCTTTGGTTTGGGTTCATCAATGGTGACTTGTGCCATGTAGATGACACAACCTTCGTCAGACATCTAGATGCCTTAAGCAAAACTGCTTTATTAGGCAATACAAAGTGTTTGTCTCCATGAATGGTAAGGACTTGACCCGACAGGGATTTGATTTCAATGAGTTTCTTATCGCAGGCAATGCGAGCTTGGTTATGCGATAACCAATCCATGCCTAAGACTACATCGAATCCCGCTAGTTTCATAAGTTAAAGAGAGACAGGGATATAATGATTCTTGATGGATATGAAGCATCCGTCAAGAATGGAAGAAGCGGTTTCTATAGTTCCATCAACGAGCTCTACTTCATAGGTTATGTCTAGAGTTCTTACGGGCAAGTTTAATAGTTCACTAAACTTTACAAACGATTTATCGGCGCCCGAATCGAAAAGAACTCTAGCAAATGCATCGTTGATAGGAAACGTACCCGTTATGACATTGTTATCTTTCACTCCTTCCTTGGCATTCATTTGAAAGGCCCTAGCAGTGGCTTTCTTAGCTTCAGAAGTTTTGGCCTTACCCTCAGTATTCGCCTTAGGGCAGTTCGTTTTGATGTGGCCTTTCTCACCACATCCATAACAGGTAGCATCTTTTATATTCGGCACTCATGTGACCGATGTCCTGTTTTCTTGCAGATTTTGCATTGCTTCGGTTTTTGTTCCAAGCGACATTGTCCATAGTGTTGCTTCCCACATGTTTTACAAGTGGTTTTGTCGTTCGAATTCGGATTATCCTTGCTAAACCCATGTTTACCCTTTTTGTTGAACCTCTGGGAGTTGTTATCTTCTCGTTTCCTCTTTCCATCAGTGTCAGTCTTTACTGACATTTGCCTCACATAGTCCTGTGTGAGGGAGAGGGATAGCTCCACAGCGGACTTGTAGGTGCCAGGTTGCATCGCTTTAACCATACTCCTGATTTCAGGAGCTAGTCCATTGATAAAACATGCAATGCGTTTGGGCTCCGGTGTAACTAGATAAGGCACTAGTCTTGAAAGAGAATTGTAGTCGGTGACAAACTTCCGACAGTCCATGTTCTTCATAGTCAGATTTAAGAAATCTGACTCGATTTTCTCCACCTCATGAGGTGGGCAGTAAGTATCCTTCACTAAATCTACAAACTTGGACCAACTCAAGTTGTAGAGGTGCACTTTGCCCGTAGACTGAACCAGGGCTTTCCACCAGACAAGGGCATCACCCTTGAATGACTGAGATACGTATTTAACAACATTCTTATCAGCACATCCGCTGATATCCACCATTGTTTCCATTTCATCCAACCACCTTAAACATTCCACTGCCCCTTTTTCCCCGTTAAAATCACGGGGTCTACAAGACACGAAGTACTTGTAGGAGCATCCATCGCCATCAACATTCGGCTTCTTAGGTTGCGGATCACTCTTCACATTTGAAGAGTTGTGCCTCACGTTTCTTCGGCTTTGAGTGGCTGGGCTGAGATTTGGGTTTGGAAACAGGCTTGGAACGAGAAGCACTCGACTCCGGTTGTCGTTCGTACTTATCCTTTAAAGCTTTTCCAACTTGCACAGCAATAAGGTCTCTTAAGTCATTCTTACTAATACTTATATTCTCATTGGCGTCGTCATCATTGCGCTTACTGTTGACTTCATTTGAATTCGCCATTGTTGCTATTAAATTCTAAATATTAAGATAAATTTGGTTAGTTGCTATGGTGTACCCTTTTTATGACATGGTTCTATGACCATACAAAATTTTGATATCAGATGCAGTATATATATATCTTAGGTCTCAAAGGACCATCATAGGCGTTTATAGATTAGACATAGTCCAATATTTATCAGATAGTGCATCAAGCGTCACTACTGTTATTATTGCTCATTGGCTTTACACTACTATTGAGTGTTTGAAGGTTTTAGCGAGGATCCAATTTGATCACATAGGCGATAGGGTGTGGACATTTTCATTACCCAATTGATTACTTGTGATAATATTTATCACGAGGATCTGAGAGTTATCTCCCATTTTGAGTTTGACACATAGAAATGATAATTTGGAAGTTGAACATTGTTCACCTTTGCTAGACAGAAGGTTACTTCCAAAATTTTCATTTGCCAATCTATTTGATCATAGTCATTGGCCGATGAATTTTGGGACAATATAACAGATCAATAAAACTTGAATAAAATCATGATAATTGATTGAATGGAATAAATAAAAAGAAAATTTTACTAAAAGGAACGTTACAAAATTGCCTAATACATAGGACTTTAAATAACAAGAGTAGTTCACGTAGGAACTTTACAGAAATAATAATGTCCTCGCAGGGACTTCTTGGAAATTTAAATTACATAAATAAAAATACAAAATCTACTCATCCTTTCTCCCCTTCACGGCTTTATAAAGTTTCTTGATAAATTTTGTTGTTTTCTTCTCCGACTTCTTTACTTGTTGCCGCATTTCCCTTACTTGATCTAAGGCCTCATTAATGGCCTCGAGTTGTACTTGTGATTGGGGTTGAGGCTGAGGTGGAGGTGGTTGTGGCTGAGGCATACCCGGGTGCGTATATACATACGGTGGATATCCGGTAGCCGCGTAGGAAGGGTAAGAAGGTGGGTAACTAGGATAAGGGGAATGATAAAGGGCATTGTGCATGGCTGCTTCAAGGTACGGATCGTATGAAGGAGTGGCAAAATCAGCACCATATCCAGATAGATCTGGGTAGGTGGGAATCGGGTTACCAAAACCCGATGAAGATGGCTGAATTGCCGGTTGGGGCGTCGGATCAGCAGCAGGTTGTGGGGGTTGGAACCGCCACAGGTGAAGTGTTTGAGGGCCCACCCATTTGTGGGTCCTCGGGGATAATGGGGTAAGAAGGTGGCAAAGGTGGTAGCGAACCCGACCTTTGACCAGCATGCACCAACATGCGTGCCCCACGCCTTCGGCGTAGTTGTGATGATGATTCAAGTGGTGGCTGAGGTTGATCCACCTATTGCATATCTACATCCTCGATTTGAGGATGTGGTGATAGAGCATGATGTTGGGGAGTGTTGTGGTAGGAGGGCATGTTGACGAACACATACTGTGCCTATCTTTGTTCATAATTATCAGGACCTCGAAACGGAGATCCTGCCAGGGAGTTTGAGCCACTAGACAGCTCGATGGGATGGCCATAGGATCCGGTTTGGGGAAATTCTTCCGGATCGGAATCCTCCTCCATATGGGTTGGCGAGTCGACTGGAGGGGTTTCTGGTAAGGGTTGGTTGACTGGGTTGACGAAGTTAAAGTTGAAGAATTCTTGATGCGAATGGGAATGTGAATGGTGTGATTGGTGGGAATGGTGAGAATGGTAGGAATGTTGAGGGTGTGATTGAGGCGGGGAGTATTCGTGTGAAATGGAGTGTCTATAAGGTTCAAATGGAGACGAGGAGTCTCCGGATCCTTCGTAAGGATTGTGGTCAGGCAAATCAGCTGCTCCGGCTAGAGATGGTCTGTAAGGTGGCCGAAAATATGGTCCGGTCATAGGGGGTCCACCCCTCCTGGGTCCCTTGCCCTTTCCTCTGCGTCTAAATTTAGGCGGCATTATTCCTGTTTCAAAAACACGTTAAACAAAATACAAAGCTAGAATAATAACATGGAAATGATTACACCTAGGTCAAAGTCTAGACTCGAAAGTCCAAGAGATATGTGTTAATATGTATTCCAGAGATTAAACACAAAAGGCTAATGTTTAATTCACTAGAGAGTTGGCTCTGATACCAACCTGTCACACCCCTAATTTCCACGTATAACCCGGTGGGCCCGGTTGGGGAATATCGTGACGTAAGTTGATATCATCATTACCAAACAGTACAATATAACACAACGGAAGTCTGGATAACTACTATTACAAACGTATGAATGTTCAAAGTTCAAAAATAAATACAACGCTTGTAATTAGATCCACAGGCGGATCAAAATGTGATTACAAAAGGAAATTTAACAGACTAAGGCCTTTTAAGCAAAGTGTTGCAATTCCTCTTAAGCTTCACCGAGCACTTCCAGCCTAATTACGTATATTTGTCACCTGCGCTTATCTTTTGAAGATACGTCAATTTTCACTGGTAAATACATTTAACCGACTTATTTTGAAAATATTTCGAAAACATTTAGTGTACGCAATGGTACTTAGCTTTATAAATAACTTGGGATAAATAATTTTCATGTTATCAGTTCTACATGCTAATAATACATTTAGAGCCTGAAAACTATGCCAAGATCATGATTAATTGATACGCCACTTTAACACCTTTAATAGGTGCACCCCTAATGGGTTATACTTTAATTTAGCATCTGACGGGTGTATGCCTACACCCCTTGATTAGGTCGTGGCCATTTGCAATTAAATGAGCTGTGGATATCAAGGACACGGTCGTTTTAACCCCCAACTGTTTAACATTAAGCAATACGAATTAAAATGGATTATTTGAATTCCTGACTCATTAGCCTTTGATCCCATATCCAACCATGCGGTATTAGTATACCGTATCCCAAGCCCGTATAAGGGAAAATAAGTTAAAGTATTTACCTGGCTTCCAAAATCTTTAAATAATAAGAAAATAAGCAAGGCACAACCGTAATCCATTAAACTAGCTTGGCGACAATATACCGGAAGTCTCTAGTCTGAAATGGATGGTATTATTAACCGATTAGTTAGCTAGCGGGTCTTTATTTAGTCATTGACTTAGACCAGCTAACTTAAAATAAAGAATACGGTACGAAAACGTTAGATTAAGCGATGACCAGAAAAGAATGTATTTTGGACCCGACAAGTATTAGGACTTCTATAATATGGGTTACCATTTACATTCTGGAATTTGAGAATATTTGATATGGTTAAACCCGTTTCGGTTATATTACGTAAACTAGTTATGTGGACCGAACTGTACTCATATAAGCGAAACCGGGTAACCGGGTGAGTCCTACACAAGTTCCATATGCCATTAGGTTTAAAATATATAAAGAAATCAGTAAGTTATCAATATGTTGGCCCGTTATGGTTTAAATTCAAATTATGCCTTAAAAGAGCAATTTGGTCATTTTACAACATAATAAACGGGTTTATATGTAAATTGATGTTAAGGTTATAAACATTCTGTAAAAACACTTATTTTATGATGTTATATCAGTAGAATATCAATTATATGTGTGGTTTATAGTTTAAGACCAAACTATGTCCCGAAAGGGCATTTTGGTCATTTCACTTATAATTCGATAACTTATTTGGGAGTCCGAGTTTGGGACATGTACCTACTGTTAATAAATTGAAAATATGTTTTGAAATCAGTAGGTACCAAGCCTTGATGCTCTAATATGGTTTTAAACCATATTATGCGCCGAAACGACGATTAAGTCGCTAAATGACGATTTAAATAGTATTTTAAGTAAAATTGTTGTTGTGACCAGGTTTAAAATATGTTAAAATATATATTACATCACGGTATAAAGTTTTGGTTCATAAAATGTTTAAAACCCATTTAAAGTGTCGAAAGGGTAATATCGTCATTTAAGGACATAATACACAAACTATAGGTTAAACTTAGTTTGCAATCTGAATGAACATCCCAAATAATCCTAATAATGACATTATATATATATATATATATATATATATATATAGAGAGAGAGAGAGAGAGAGAGAGAAACAGGATCAGGAGTAAACGTCTAAAAGTGTGAAAACGGTAAAAACGATTTTCAGCCATAAGAACTTTTGATTTGTGGCTAAAATGATGTTGTGACAACCCGAACCTTCCCGTTACGTTCCATTTACATGTTGCAATTACGAGAAGTAAATTAAATGAGACCTTTAATATATTTAGTTTGATTTATATATGTATATATCTAAATTAATGAGATGTGAATGGTTCTAACCGTACACTCAATATAATTGTCTTGTTTTATATATAAATATGTGATGAGAATTAGTGATATTGTTCCAGCCGTACACCCCCATTTATTTGTCCAAGCCGCACACCCCATTGTACATTATATATATATATATATATATATATGATTCTGTTCAAGCAGGAACTACTAACAGTTACGAGAACCATGAAAACTCCCCATATCCAATAGAATTTTAACACATCACCTATAATTAATTTAATTTAAAAGGCTATTTTAGTCTTTTTCTCTCAATGTCATATCATCTCTCTTATGTCTAAAACACATCACATTATCTTTAATTTGTCTAATAATATCTCTCACCTTTATTCTCTTTTATATACTTTTTATATTTAAAATTGAGAAAAAATATCTTAAGTTTCAAATTAAAACACCTAAAGTATTACGTAATTTAAAAAAAATACAAAAATATCGAAAATAATATATGTTTCTATTTGCTTTATTTTCATTAATTATGAGATAATATTCTTTATAAAATGCAATCTATATTTGTCTTATATGTTTATTAGAAAATACAAAATTATCGAAAATGATATCTATTTCTTTTTGCTCGAGCTCCTCTAAACGTCATTTTTGTGGAATGCAAACGCTATGTTTTAGAGTAAATGATATTTAATTTGTTTGTAGAATGATAATTTGAGATTTTTACATGTTTTATGTGGTGTCCGTGCAGATCTCAGACGATGGAGGTGCAAACTATCATTTACTAACGATGACTTCGCTTTATTTATTTATAGTTTATTTTTTTTCATTTTCTGGTTATTTATTTTCAATGTAAACATTACCTCAATTTTTTAAATATTTTAATTAAAGAAAAATCTTATTAATTAAAGCATAATCATTAATGAGACCAATCTTTAATGGTCATTGTAAAAAAGACCAAATAGCCCTATTCTTACGAAAAACAAAAATCTATTTAATTAAAACACAATCACTACTCTGCTTTATTCTCTTTTAATCTCATCAATTAAAACACTTTTGATCAATGGTTAATATTGGTTCCTACGGTTCTCACAACTCAAAGTGATTCTCATTTTACCCAATCCATATATATATACATACATATATATATATACATACATATAAATATATATATATATATATATATATATTAGTGTGTTTTCGCACATTTAAAATATCATCACACACACAACTTGCACACCCCTTTAATTATGGCCCAAATTCCAAGGGCCATAATAAACCCTATATGGAACCGCACACACACCATCTGCACATGTTTGAGTGTGCGGAATCTTTATTAGGTGTATATATACTCACAAGCTGCCAACCCTAAAGAATATTTTCCAATCAGTTGTGGCGGCTCTCACTCTTTCACCCTCTCTCTAGCACTACTTCCCCTATTGGAAATTCTTTCCCCTCTTGAAGATCAAAGCAGACATCAACTTGTTTTCTTCGAAGATCCCTCTTTTTCTTTTTAAAGATCTCTTTTACTCTTACACCTACTTCTATTTTCCAGGTTAGTGTATTATTATTATTGGTTCATGAAATGTTTAAACTTGTTTAAAAACCTACTTGAATAGCATGATTTAACTTGATGAAGTTAGGATTATTGGCTAATGAATAAAAGATGATTCTTATTTAATGTTAGTAATATAAAGGCTTTATAGTATGCTCATAAATCAAATTTGGTGCTTGATGATAATATGCATAATGGATTAAACAAACATCTAGGGTCATGCTAGAACTAAGTGTATATTGTTCTAACGGTGAATAGATCTCACGTACAAAAAGGGATTTTTGATGATTATTGATGAAATGGAACCCTAGATCTAACTGTGATGATTTAATGTTATAGATCGCTTTATACGAAAAGTAGGGTCCGCATGATGTAGTGTTTTGTGAGTTTGTACGGTAGAATTAATTGAAATAATTATGATGATTGATGACTCATAGGTGGGTAAAATGAAATACCCGAAGATTGTGTATAGTAAATATGATATCAAGATTCATATAAAAGTTATGTTTTGGTTTGTCTCGATTTTGTAGAAAAATAAATGACTGCCTGTTGATGGCTACTTGCATGATTAGTTAGAATGAACCGTAGACTACAGCTGAGCACCGTAGTCTACAGCAGGGTTATTCAGATCGCACACTCAAGAAATGTACAATTTAACTTGCATGGTGTACAACACACACAATACACCGCACACTAGTGAATAAAACAAGTCTCTGATGCACAACGTAGAACACTGCCTATGCATGACCTGACACTATCAAATGGCCGCACACTCTCGTGTGTGTCGCACACTTGATAGTGGGCCGCACACTCTCACTTGGGCTATAGTCGTTTGGGCCACACACTCGTACACATTAAACGGTACATTACATTTAGGCCGCACACTGATATGTTGTACATTTTGGACTGCTCAAGTTATTGTTAACTGTTTCGCTTGTGTTATTAAAGTCCCGCATGTTTTACGTGATATGTGACGTCTTTCACTTGTATGCTACTTGTTAGTTACATGTAGAGAATACGTGAATTACTTGCATACGAATCTAATGAACATTGGTAACCATAATAGGACGTGGTTGACCAACTTTAAAACGAGTTAATTATCTACCGAGCTAAGCAAGGTGAGTTCACACACTTACTAAAAGCATGTATTCCCGGTGGTTGGGAACGAACGAACTACACTTTCCCTGGTCTGGGATTGCCTAGTATTTCGAGAAGGAACACTACTAAATACTATTTTAGAATTCTTGTCTCAAGTGTACTAAACGCAACTCTATCACGAAGTCCCCACTTTCTGTACCGATTAATCACCTGGCCTGGCGAACGGGTTATTAGTTGATAGCGCTATTAGGTCTCACAAACCTCACACCGTGCCGAGGAGGACGGGTGTGAACTAGTATGCCTTGGCAACCGTCAATGATGATAGACATTGGCAAACGGGGCAACAACGGAACACCATAACAGTCGCATGTCTTCGGTATTACGCAGTTTAGTAGCTTACAGATGCGGTAGCTCCCCATGTCAAACATGGTTTATAAATGAGTAATCTTTAACAAACTTGCGTTTTTGGAAATAAAACTGGAAAACCGTGAACTCGCCAACTTTATTGTTGACACTCTACTGCATGCTTTGTAGGATCTTAGGTACAGCTTGGCTGCTTGCAACGGAGGAGTGTAGTGGTTGCGTTAAACCTTTAATGGTCTTAAATAATGTCCATGAACTCTTATACTATTATTGGACTATGAAACTTTATGCTTCCGCTGATAAACCTTAATGTTGTTTTTGAACTATTTACTTTAGTCACTAATCGTATTGTGGTGATGGGTTTACTATGCTTTATATTTAATATTCAATATGATTGGTGGCATGATCCTGGTCAAGTCACGCGCCTCGCGGTAATACTCCGCATGTGGAAAATGAGGGTGTAATAGATGCGGTGACATTTTTGTAAATAATGGGAATCTTAGAACTACCAAGACGGGTAAAATTGGAAGATCCAAACAAGGATGCACATGCTAATCACATGTCATTCCCATAAAAAAATTACACCATAAAACTCATCGTTTTTTATCTTTCCAACGAGTATACTATTGATATATTTTTCGAAAAAAATGAACTGGGTTTTATGGCGTTTTTCTGAAGTGAGTATTTTTGTGGCGTTTTTCTGAAGTGGATGTTTTTATGGCATTTTCAACTAGTTTTTTATGACATTTTCAGAACTGAGTGTTTTTATGGCATTTTCAACTAGGTTTCCATGGGTTTTTGTTTTTTGAACTATGTTTTTATGGCATTTTTAGCTGGGTATTTTCATGGCGTTTTTCTGAAGCGAGTGTTTTATGGCGTTTTTATTTGAACACCCATTTCAGGTCATTTTTTTATTTCAAAAGTATAGCAATAGTATACTCGTTGGAAAGATAATAAAATACTCGATTTTATGGTGTAATTTTTTAAAAAACTAATCACATATATAAAAGTTACGGGAATTAAAAAAGGATGGTGGAATATGCATGTGACTTACATGTGGATGGTTTTTTGCATGTGAGTGGCATGCTGTAACACCTCTTAATTTCCCGTCCAATTAAACCCCAGCACGTGTCCCGCTGATCCTCGGGTCCAGTGACGACCGAGAGGGACCAAGAACGTCGTTATGTTATTTTAATAACCTCTAAGTGACAATAACAAAGTTAAGGGACTAAAAGTGTCAATATGCTTAAACTATGCCTCAGAGTGACCTTTTAACGAACCTGGAGCTTAACAATGTTCGGTTGTACTTCCGAGAGTGCCAACCAGCTGCCATATTGAATAATATATGCAAAAATGTCGAAATATGGGAGTTTGGAGGGCCAAAATGGAAATTTTGTTAACTGACACCTGTGGCGCCACGTGCCAGAGACCTTGTGTCCCCGCACGACGCGCGGCAGAAGCCATTTCGCATAAAATGCATGACAGCTGCAGACTTGCATGCATGCCATCTCTTTTCGCGAATCTCCAACATATCTCTGCTCAAGACACGTACCTGGACACTTGTGTACCTCAGGGATGCATGCAAAACACTTGTATCCACCTCCAACATCTTCCAATTCCATAAATTGAAGTCTTGATTCATCCTTAAAGAACTTGCACACTCTTCAAACTCTCATCCTCAAATCTCTGCAAGTTCTGGAGCTCAAGCAATCTTCAAGCCTGTCCTAAATTCTTTCAAGGACCCTTAGTAAGTGTCCTTAATCCTCCTTGTTCATTTTATTAAGCTTTCAAGCCAGAAGTCAAGCTTGTCGTAAAAACAGTTTGACTTTCGGTTTAATCTTTATCGGTCCAGCCATGGTTCGAATCAAATATGGTTACGTGATTTTAATAAGGTAGGTAATAATCCCTCAAATGGGCACCTCCTGATTACCACGTTTGCATAACCAATTGACGAGTCAAACTAATACATAAAAAAGTCAAACTTGGAATAAATTCATAACTGATGATGTGCATGATATAAAATCTGTTTTGCCACTCTAATAACTTGGTAATAATTATAAGAACATGCGGGAACATGTTCGGCTCGTCAAATCCAGGTCTAAGGTCGGTTCACAACCGAAAGTCGCAAAGTTTGACTTCTGCTTTGACTTTCAGTTATGACCCGATTTTGTGTCTTTCAAGGCCAATTCTAAGTTGCATTATGATCCTATTATAATGTAGTATAACCCTCTGAGGTCATACTACATGATCATAATCATATTCCGAGTTATGCGCAAGTTTCATCGATGTGCTAAATATGACTAATTCGCTCTTTTTGCGTAAAATGAGATTTAAAATAGAAACAAGCATGAAAACAAGTTATCTACTGATATGTTGACTTGTTTGGCTTACACGCATGTCATTATTTTGGTCATAACATGAGTTTTTCCTAAGTATCGCAAATTAAGCTTTTAAAGGACCAAAAAGCCCTTTTCGGCAAATAAAATGTTCTAAACATAACTCTTACAATAAAACACTTTATTTACTGATGTTACAATATAATTAGAATTATTTGGAAAATTAAATCAGTTTATAAACTGAGTTTATGTAAAGGCTCTTGCATGGTATCGATAAATGACGATAATACCCTTACGGTGCATAAAATGAGTTTTAAAGACATTTTCACAACCAAACCTTTTACAAACTGATTTTATGTGTTAAATAAAATATTTTGAATATATATACCTGATCAAAACTATAATTTTCCTTAAACATCGATTAAATCGTCATTTAGCGACTATATCGCCTTTTCGACTCATAGTATGGGTTAAAACCATATCTAAGCATCAAGACTTGTTACCTACTGATTATAAAACTTATTTTAAATATTTTTACATTAGGTACAAGTTATAAGCTCAGATTTCCAAATAAGCCCTCAAGTCTATGTGTGAAATGACTGAAATACCCTTTCGAGGCATAGTTTGGTCTTCAAATATAAACCACGCATATATTTGATATCTTACTGATGTAACATCATAAATAAATATTTTTATAAATAATATATGACCATGACATCAGATTAATCACCAACTCTTTCTTTTATGAATCGTAAAATGACCAAACTACCCTTTTGAAGCTGAATTCGATTTTAAAACTATAACGAGCATGCATGTTAATATCTTACTAATATTATAACATGTTTTAAGTGTAATGGCACATGAAACTTGTATATGACTCATCCAGTTACCCGGCATCGCTTATATGCGTACGGTTAAGCCTACGTGACTAGTTTACGTAAATTCACCGAAACGGGTCTAACCTTATCATTTTTATATCAAACTCCAGAATGTTATATATTTACCCAAAATATACAAGTCCTAGTACTTGTCAGATTTAAACAACATTCTTTCCGGTCATCGCTTAATCTAGCGTATTGTTTCGTTATGTATCCTTTAAGCTAACTGGTTTGAGTCAACGACTCAACCTAAACCCGTTAGCATTCTAATTGGTTATTAATACCATCAATCCAGACTAGAAGCCTCCCAGTAGATCAATACTTTGCATTTGTCTTGTTGATTATCGGCTGAGTTACTATTCGAACTAGCTCAGGTAAATACTTTAGCTTATTTTCCCTATACGGGCTTGGGATATGGTATTATAATACCGCTTGGTCGGGTATGGGATAATGTTTATCGGATTGTGAATTACTAAATCTTATAACCCGTTTTATTCTGTATTGTCTGATAACTTAAACATTGGGGTTAACTCGACCGTGTCCTGGATATCCTTGGCTCATTGAAGATACTAATGGCCACGACCTAAGCGCGGGGTGTAGACATACATCTGACATATGCTAATGCTAAATAAATATTTTTTATATACTCCTCCGTGGGTTTTATTAAGTGGTGTGTCGGTTAATCAGGTTATTCGGTTTCTGCACCGGACCCCATATGTATTGACAGACCTGTAAAACTGTAAACAATATCATTTTGAATTATCCCAGGTTATAAAAGATTTTTGTGCTCAATGCACCTAAACAAATTTTAAATGTTTTCATAATGAGTCGGTTAAATGTATTTACCATTGAAAACTGACGTATTTTCCAAAAAGGCTAAGTGACAGGTTTCGACACGGAATAGGCTAGGAGCTGCTTGGTAACGACGTAGAGAATTTTGCAAGTTTTTAGTCAAGCCTAAAGTCTCGGAGAATATCATTTTCGTATTTTCGATCCGCCTGTGGATCTAATATTGCAAACCATGTATTTACTTTATAGACTTTTAAACTCTATGGTTTGTAATAATTTTAATATTCAATACTTCCGTTGTACTGTATATGTTTGACCATGATGATACCAATCTTACTTCACAATACTCCTCACCAGGGCCCACCGGGATTGTGTTGAAAATATGGGGTGTGACAGGTTGGTATCAGAGCCAACGTTCGAGTGAATTAAACACTAGCCTTTTGTGTTTAATATCGAGTATACACAATAGCACATTACTTAGGCTTCCGAGTCTAGACATCGACTTAGGATTTCTCCAACCCTTATTAAAATTTTTATTTTGTTTTGCTTTGTTTCCTAATTTGTTATTGGAGCTGGAAAATGCCGCCAAGATGCCGTGGTAGCATTAGGATAGGCGGAGGCTCAACAAGAGGAGGAACATCCGGACAAGGACTATCCTGTGTACCGAGCCCAAACCCATACGAAGGATCAGGAGATTCTCGTCATCATGGCGACCGTTTGGGTACCCGCTTCCACACGAGTACTCTCCCCCACATTCAAACTCCCAAGACTCACACTATTCTTTCCATTCGTACCATTCGCATCACTCCCATCACTCCAACCCTCACCAAGAAACCTCCAACCCAAACAACTATGCTTAGCCATGCATACTCCATATAGCTCCATGCTTAGCCAAATAATCATTTTTCATTACCATGTATGAACATAAATATACTTAACATCAAATTTCCATAAATTTTCTTCACATAAATACACTAAATGATCAACTAGTCTTTTTCTCGAAGAACTAATTCCAACAATTATTATATATATATATATATGAGTTGGCCAAAAAGTTGAAAATTTATAAAAAGTGTAAAAAGTCATAAAACACTATAATGTTAACCATAAAACACACCTAAACCCCATAAATAACATAATAAAAATTACTAAAACACCATATCTGTGGGTTTATTTTGTGTTTTAAATGATAAGGCTCTGACCAATGACTAACATTATATGTTTTAAGTTGATTATCATGTTATGTTTTATATTCATAGTTCTACGATGGTATGTTTAAGGTTTTTTTATGAACTGTTAGGGTTTGAATATAGTGTTTTAGTAATTTTCATATTGTTATTTGTGGGTTTTGTGTGTGTTTTAGGGCTGAAATTATGGTGTTTTATGATTTTGTACACTTTTTAGGAGATTTACACTTTGTTGCAGAGCCCCACCATATATATAGCTTTTGGAGAAAATGCCCGAAAGTGTGAAATCGGTGAGAACGGATTTTAGAGCGACATGTGACGTAGGCGCTAAATTATATGCGGGGGTATGATCGTCATTTTCCATGTTATATTTTGAAACATTCCCTTTTGTCTGGCGTTTATTCCTTTTGAAACAAAATCCAAAATTTTCATGTTAGTTGTTACCTCCTTTTCAAGTTTTTTGAGATTCATGACATCTGATATGGATTGCGAGTTACAATGTAATTATGTTCATATTTCAATTATTTTTTCTCTATTATATATTCGTTCAATCAATTCACAATTCATGTTAATGATATGACGTTTTTTAATTATCCGTGTTATAATGGCGTTTATTTTGGTATTTCATCAATAATTTCAACATCAATGTTAGTTTTGGCGATTGTTTTTACTCATACTTTGATATGTTTAATGGCGTTTAAATTAATATATTATTTGAACGTTTTTCATTTTCCATTATTTTTTTTGTTTTAATGAATGACGTTTTATATGTACGAAACATTGAATTATTTTAGATTTTTCGTTCGGCAATTTCATGTTAATGATCTAGTGTTTTTTAACTATCTATGTTTCATTGACATTTATTTTGGTATTTCATCATATCAATGACATTTATTTTGGTATTTCATCATATTATTTATTATCAATGTTAGTTTTGGCGTTGTTTTTTTACTCATTCCTTTTATATGTTTAATGGCATTTTAATTAATAAAATATTTGAACTTTCTTTCATTCATATGAAGCATTGAAGTTTATTTAGGGCGTGCATTATATAACAGAGGCATTTGAAAACTTGTCGCATTTCTGTGTTTACTTTTGATGTATCACCTATCCTTTGTCATGAAGGTGAGTTTGTTGCTGCCAATGAAAGAATTTGTCCAAAAACTGGGTCTACTTTGCACATTCCCCAAGTTAGAGAAGATTTAAAACTAAATATAAGAATGATTTTTTAAAGTCTTGATGATTGTTATTCTTTGTATCTTATGTACGCGACGGCTGGTGGTTTTGCTATCAGGAAAGGGGCTGAAAAGATAAACACCAAGGGAGAAAAACGTATAAAGTATTATATGTGTATGAAATCTAGCATATATAAGATAATAAGGTTGATAAATTGGATCCGAAGCAGAAGGAAAGGAGTGTGCGATCCAGTGTTTCTAAGAGGACTGGTTGTGGAACACAAATTTGTTTTGAGTTTGAGGCTGGATTTTGGAAGGTGTATAAGTTTGTTAAAGAGCACAACCATGATTTTGTTGATCACCCTGATAAGCGTTTCCTACCGTCAGAACGACACATCACTCAGCTTCAAGAGCATGTTATACATAGCATGTCAACTCGCATGTCTAAGTTCAATATGGGCCTGATTAAGGCATTTAATGTTATGAAGACTATTTTTGGTAGGTTTGAATATGTGGGTGCAAGTGGTGTGTGTTAAGTATGATATGATTTTATAAATATTTTAAGTCCGGTTCACGCATTAGTCAGGTTTTAAATTTATAAAACACGATATTGTACTAACACTAAACACACACTAGGGCAAGTGCACCCATCGCGAGCGTAGTACTGTCTTGGTAAGATACCGAGGTCGTCCAAGGACACAAGAGCTTTTAATACCGGTTTAGCGTAAACGTCTAATCGATACAAATTTTTGATAAAAGTTTTGAAAGATAAAAATAAACATAAAAATGAAAAGATAAATAAAAATGAAATACAAATAGACAAGATAGAATCACTTGGATCCAACTCCTCTTTTGTGTACCCTTTGATGATTTTCGGACTTTTGGACTTTTTAAGAGATTATCTTAGTTATAGTAGTAGACCTCTCTTTTGAAGGTGACGTTACCCTCGGCCAAGTGGTTTGAGTCAGCATGGATACAATCCCAAGTGGCCGGAATATTGGAAGACAATTAAGTAAGTTATTAATGCGAAAAGTGGTAGGCCCCTCTTTTGAAGGTGACGTTACCCTCGGCCAAGTGGTTTGAGTCAGCAGTGATACAATCCCAAGAGGCCGGTTTAATGTATTAATAGTAGTTTACATATGAGGGGTTCAAGCTATTTGCACCCCCGCCATCCAATACCATGGGGTATTGAAGGAGGTCCTAGTAAGCTTGAACCAAGTACTCGTAGGGTCTATACACTGAACGAGACAAGAAATTTTCCAAACCACCCTTCTAACCCCCTTCCAAGCAGTTAATGCGCTTTATATAGACCGTAAAGACACGAATGAGAAAATCAATGACATCATGAAGAAATGGTTAGGAAAATTCAGTTTCAACATAAGAAACCAGTTATTAAAGTCACTAATACATACCCAATTAAAAAGTAGCCGAAAGATTAAAAATCAAAAGTAATACATAAAAGATTTGTCTTCACCAAGTGATGTGAGAGATTAGCCAAGTATGGCCTTTGTTTGACAAGAACTCTTATAGATCAATCTTGGATCCCGAGACTAATACACACTCTAAAGATGGAAAATGGATGTTGGTGGTGGGTGTTGGTGTTGTAGTGGTGGTGGAGTGGTGGCAAAGTAAGAGAGAAGTGGTTTGCCAAGGGTTGCCTTTAAAGGGAACCAAGCACCCCTATCTATAGTAAAAAAAGAGCCTCGGCCATGGCCCCGTGCCTGCTGGGCACGACACGTGGCCATCTTCTTCTTTTTCTTCATTTAATGCAGTTGTCAGCAGAGGGTCCCACACGCCCCCGTGTCTTATGGGCAAGGCCCCGTGGTCAACTCTTTACTGTACTATGAAGATTCTGCAAATCTTAGCGTTGACCACGCCCGTGCTTGGCTGGACACGGCCCCGTGGTGGCCTGAAATCAGCATTTTGTCTTCTGCAGGTCTTGTAAACGGACCACAGGCCATGTCTGGTGGACACGACCCCGTGGTGATCTTCTGTTTCTCTTGTTTTTGCTCTTGGGATGCTGCTGAGGGGCCAGGCGTGTCACGTTATTCCTCCTTGTATTTTTTGTTGGTTTTAGCCGCTAATTCGCTTCTATTTTTTAAGCTCATTTGGTCATGTAAATTAAAAAGAAACAAAGAAACGTGTTTTTTCCAACATTAGTACTGAAAATGGTTGGTTTTACGGCTCGTTTGATGTAATTTATATGTTTCATTTTGTACACATCAAATACCCCCACACTTGAATCTTTGCTTGTCCTCAAGCAAAACTCTTAAATGTGGCTTACACACCCAAATGGAATTGGTAGAGAAGAAGTTTTTGTGGCTTGTCTAGAGTGTCGGGAATCCAAGAACTTTATTTTATTTTGTTTTTATTTTATTTACAATCCTATTCATCATGATTTATTTAGAACATTTTTAAGAAAAATTTTTTTTAGGCATAACATGCCCTTTTTTTAAATTCTATTTAGTTATATACAAGTTCACACACCTCACAAGAGATCACTCAACACTCGGCCGAAGATGTATTTTTATGATAACACTCGATCCGGGCGTGGTGTGAAAGCACTGGATCGATGACGAACATCAACATTGCACTTGATTCAAGACGTGAAACAACAAAAACATGATGGAGATGAAGATGCAGGAGAAACTCATTCATTTCATTACAATCATCACAGGTTACATACTGAACGAGTATACATCATCTTCTACAAGCTGGTTTAGATCACAAAGATCAAAACCCTAGCTTTCTCTCACTAACACATAGTATCTCTCTCTCTAGAATGTGCACATCAGGAGAATGGATGGAGGTTGTGAGAGGTGCAGCAAGCTTGCCCTAACCTACACTATACACACATATATATAGGCTAAGGACTAAACCTGGCCAAAACATATTGTCCGGGATATACAAACTAAAACAAACATTCCAAGTTTAACACACAAACTCGGAATCTACAAGTATACTAATAAATTCGGACAACAATATCGATCAACATATTCCGAGTTTAACATCATAAACTCGGAACTGATAAAGCTTCTGAATTCTTGACTTTGCTTTGAGTTGAATCTTTGAATTTGATGACCAGAACTGATAAGCGACAGTTACCTGGCAGGAACTGCACTTACAGTCTCCCCCTTAACTGTTGCTATCAGTTCTATGTAGCATTGATAATCTTCAGTCACCGAATACTGCACTTACAGTCTCCCCCTAGACTGACGATACCATGCCTACATTCAACTTTGGCTGAGACTTGATCTTTCCGGCAAAGCACAACGATCTTCGACCCTTCTAATTAAAGACTTGTTAATGATCACTTAAATGTCCGCTTTGTGAGACCTGAAGAATCCAAGATCAAACACTGTAGATCCTCCTACAAACTACTCCCGAATCAAATTATCGTGAACCGACCTACAAACAAATGTAAGAACATCGCTCGATCCGTGATCTTCAAACTTAACCGACAGAAGAAAGAAACGTCAGATTTCTAATGCCTAACATCGAACACATCAAGCTCCGCAAAGACATGAAGTTTGGTTCGATATGTTAATAACAAATCAAACTCCGAAAAATGTACATCCACCATCTTGATCAAAGTCTTCAACCGAGTGTCTGAAATCATTTCATCTCAAATCTTCAAGATCCAATCCCGTATCTTCACGAATCCACCAATTACCCGATGACTTTCTTCTATGATCTCCCCCTCAATGTAAGAACCTCTATTTCGAGAATACGAATAGTCACACTAACTTGGAAGAGGAACCAAGAAGACTAATCTTCCTTACTCTAACCGGCATACAATAAAGGCTCAATCTTGAAGTAGTTGCCAAACGAACAATCAGCTTCATCACGTCAACACTTGATCAAACCTTGAACAAACTCGACGAAACTCAATCAAACACACTAGCTCAAAAATGCATCGTGTTTAAAACTTTTCTGTACCGGCGAGACTAAAACTCATTTAACCTCACAATTGTAAACACGAACTTGTTTCACTATCTTCAACGAGCTTTTAGAAATTTACAAAGAAAATAAGATATTTAAAATTTTTACTCCCCCTGTTTCTTTGTAAACTTTCAAAGTCCAACCAAGTCTTATTATCTTCACCTCCTTACTTGATCCGGACAACATAAGTAAGCTTTTAAATAATACACAAACTTCTAAAGTTAGCTAAGAATCCGGCCCCAGGTAACCCAGAATTCTAGAAAATTCGGAACTCGTAAAACCTGAAAGCTCTTGAAACCTCAGATCAGATCAATGGAACAACACTTAGAGAACAAAGAAATTCGGAACAAGCAAAGAAATCCGAATAAAAACTCATATATTCCGAAAATAACCCATAAATTCGGAATTATAACCACAAATTCGGAAAAATGAAAAAAAAATTTACATTTCCGGATTTAACACTTAATTTTCGGATTTTAAATTCAATTTCCGGATTTTAAATTCGTTTTTTTTTTGCTCCCTTGGTCCGAATTTAGCCTATATATTCCGAATTTAGCACCATTTATTCTGAATTTAACTTCAAAATTCCGGATTTGGCCATGTTGTCACAGCCTTATTTCCACGTGTAACCCGGTGGGCCCGGTTGGGGAATATCGTGACGTAGTTGACAACATCATAACCAAACAAATACAGCACAACGGAAGTCTCGGATTTAAATTTCTATTACAAACCGAGTGTCCAAAGTTCAAAAATTAAATTACAAGGCTTGTAATGAAAAGATCCACAGGCGGATCGAAATAAATATATACAAAGTATTGTCCAACAGACTTTAAGCAACCTAGAGACTTATTCCTCTATTGTCACTATAGTGTAGCTCCCGATCTATTGCGTGTTGCCACCTGTAACTTGATCTTTTGAAAATACGTCATTTTTCACTGGTAAATACTAATAACCAACTCATTTTGTAAGCATTCATTTAAAAATGGTTTTTGGTGCACTTGGCACGATTTCTAAATAACTTGGGAAAGTTATACATGTTTGTCAATACATATGGGGTTCGGTGCAGAAACCGAATAACCTGATTAATCGACACGCCACTTAAATAATCCACCAGTGGGATTCAATATATTATTATTAGCAGTAGCGTGTGTTAGGTGTATGCCTACACCCCGCGCTTAAGGTCGTGGCTGTCACACCCCGACCCGCAGCGGAATAAGAGTCGGGGCGTAGTTGGGTTATCACCAAAGCTCATGATGTTTACTAATATGTTTCATATTTATTAAATTCAAATTACATCTCAAATGTTCAAATTAAATTCATACAATACAAGGAAAGGAAAAATTAAATAACAATCCAACATCTAAACGGATTTATTCTTCTAGGCCTTCCTACATGTTTCTTGCTTCAACTGGATCACCTGTATCATGTGTAAAAATGGGGGTTTTTGGATCAACAAAAGTTGGCGAGTGAACCTTATTAGAAAACATTTATTATTGATTTCTTGTTGTAATTAATATGGAAAATTTGTGCAATAATCATATATGAGCAAACGTAACTAAACATACAATGACAAACCACCTTACATGTGTATATGACATGAATGATAATGTATATGTTGGCAACGTCTCGTTCCGCTCATAGGTAATGGGGAACGGACGGCCTATGATGATGTATGTGCGATAAAGGCTCAATCAAACGGAGCCGATCGTATGTTGGCAACGCCTTGTTCACGCTCATAGGTAATGGGGAACGGTTCCGCTCATAGGTGATGGGGAACAGACGGCCTATGATGATGTATGTACTGAAAATGATAAATTAAATCTAAACACTAACCACACAAACCACTGATACATATTGGATACACATTTGATCATGAATATGATGGATGCACAAGTGTTTAAATGAAATAAATGAATGGCGACACATGATACACCCCAAAATGTGATTAAAACGGGGAATTTGTAGAGATTCACTCACCTTGGGTGCGTTCGTTTGATGATGTATGAATGCGCACGAGTTTAGCGAGTTGATCGACGATGAATAACTAACCTAAATAATAACGAAAAGGTACGGTAAATAAGTGGATTTTATTAACAATTTTAATAGGGTTTTTAGATTTATTTTTGTGAGTTTAAGGTCATTTTCTAACTTTACGAATATTATTTTTAAGTATTTTTAATTGATTTTTAAATTAAATAATTAAATAAAAATATAAAAAAACGTTGACTTTTTGGGTCGACCGTTGACCGTTGACTGTTGACTTTGACTGTTGACCGGTTCGGACTTTGTGTATGTGTGCGCTGGGTGAGACTCGAACTCGAGACCTCCCGTACGCGTGCACGCAGCTCTACCAACTGAGCTACGTGTCTAACCCGAAATATTTATGTTTTTAATTATATTTATATACTATTTAATTTAATCAGAAATCATTTATTTTTAAAAAGGATTTAATTATATCGGACCGGTGCACACAACAGGTCTCGAACCCGGGACCCGTTGTTTAGTGTTGCACACAGTCCACCGCTGGACTGTGTGTCTAATCTGGTTAATATACTGATTTTTATTAAACTTAACATCTTACAGCGAGTTGATCCGGTTCGGTTTAAAAAGAACATTTTTATTTTAGAGAGTGAGGTTGTGTCAGGGATCGAACTCGAGACGTGTGTTAATTGTTTGCACATAGTCCACCGCTGGACTGTGTGTCTAACCCGGTTATATAACTTGTTTTAATTAATCTTATAAACATCGTCGACTTCGTCTTCTTCGCTCAAAGACTCAGACGACCGATATTCTTCTGTTCTTGATTGAGTCGTTCATCGAACATATTACTGGTTGAAATGTAATGAATAAAATGAGTTAAGGAATCGAATGTACCGATCAGACTGTATTTCTCAGGATTCCGGCAATGGTCGTCGGCTCTGATTTGTGTATTCCGTCTGATTGAATCAATTAACAGTTTTCATTGATTAGTTGTGAAATTGGGTTACTAAACAAGGATTAACGGAAGGTTAGAATGATTATACCGATTCACAGCGTGATTTTGGAAATTCCAGAGGTTTTCCGGCGAGTGCAGAATATTCCGGCTACGTCGTCTGAAATTGATTCTGGTTGATGGATTGAAGTTAGTAATAGTCTAACAATGGATTGAAACCGAAAGAGTCGAAGTATTTACCGTTTTGATGAAAGTCTCGGTTTTCCGGCGAAAGTCCAGCGATTGCAGAAAATCTCCAGCGAGTGAAATTGATTCGAGAAATGGTGCGATTTTGAGCGAAATGATTTCCAGAGACTTAGGTGTGTATTTATAGGGAAGAATCACGATGAATTGGGTCTGATTTCAGTCTTGATTCGTTGGTCAGCCTTTCTCCGGCGGTTATGACTGATGTCGCGGGATTAGACATCGGTTATAACCGATGTTGAGGTTAATACATACGTGAAGTCAAAGGAAACCGTCGATAATTGGCGAAATCGTCGGAATTTCCGGCGAGAGTGATTTGGGCGCGCTGATGACCAATTTGATTTCGAGTTTCATTATATGTATTAATTGTTTCGATATATCAACAAATGACACAAGTGGCGGAGTGGTGAGATATGTGTTAGTTAGGTCTTCCGGCTGACCCGGGTTCGAAACCCGGCAGCCGGTTTTCTTTTTTATTTATTTTATTTCCACTTTTTAATAATTATAGTTTTTAAATTCCAAATTTTTTATTAATTATGTATTGTTTAAAATTAAAATAAATCATAAATACGCAACGAAATTTTATACTTGATATTCGATTAATAAACGAAGCAGGTTTTGGGCCGTTTTTCGACGGATGTTACAGTATCCCCTACTTTTAGAAATTTCGTCCCGAAATTTAAGTAGTAATGGTAACAGGAAAAAGATGTGGGTATTTCTCGCGCATTGAGTCTTCACATTCCCAAGTAAACTCAGGTCCTCGTTTCGACTCCCAGCGTACCCTGACGATTGGAATACGACTCCGTCTTAAACGCTTCTCTCCGAAGTCCATAATTTCTACTGGTCTTTCAATGAAATGCATAGATTCATCGACTTGAATGTCTTCTAGAGGAATATGGAGATTTTCATCGGCGAGGCACTTCTTCAAGTTCGATACGTGGAATGTGGGATGAATTCTGTTGAGTTCTTCTGGTAGGTCAAGCTTGTATGCTACTGGTCCTACTCTTTCGAGTATCTTGAAAGGTCCTACGTAGCGTGGTGCTAGCTTGCCTTTTTGGCCAAAACGAACCACACCCTTCCACGGTGATACTTTTAAAAGTACTTGATCACCAACGTTAAACTCCAAGGGCTTTCGTCGTTTGTCTGCATAACTCTTTTGACGACTTTGTGCCGCTAGAAGATTGTTTCGAATTTGATGGATCTTGTCTGTTGTTTCTTGAATTAATTCTGGACTGGTGATTTGAGCTTCTCCAGTTTCGTGCCAACATATTGGTGATCGGCACTTACGACCATATAAAGCTTCGAAAGGTGCCATGCCGATACCTGAATGATAGCTGTTGTTGTACGAAAATTCAACTAATGGTAGATGAGCGTCCCAATTCCCTTTGAAGTCTATGAAACATGCTCGAAGCATGTCTTCAGGAGTTTGGATAGTGCGTTCAGATTGTCCATCAGTTTGAGGATGAAAAGCGGTACTGAGGTCTAATCGTGTACCCAAGGCGGCTTGTACGGCTTGCCATGTTCGTGAAGTGAAACGACCATCACGGTCTGAAATGATGCTTAAAGGTACACCATGACGGCTTACGATTTCGCTGATGTAGATACGAGCTAACTTCTCGTTCTTGAAGTCCTCGCGAATCGGAATGAAGTGAGCTGATTTTGTGAGACGATCAATGATTACCCATATAGTGTCATACCCACTGGAGGTGCGAGGTAACCCGGTAATGAAGTCCATGGTTATGTTTTCCCATTTCCATACAGGTATTTCGGGTTGGGTTAGAAGTCCTGAAGGTCTTTGATGTTCAGCTTTTACTTTAGAACAGGTAAGGCACTTGGAAACAAAAACAGCAATATCCTTTTTCATGCCAGGCCACCAGTAGGTGTATCGAAGGTCTTGATACATCTTGTCGGCTCCTGGGTGTACAGAGTATCATGTTTTGTGCGCCTCGTTCATAAGGAAATCGCGAAGGTTATTGTGATCGGGAATCCATATGCGATCTAGATAATACAGAATACCGTCGGATTTTGTTTCGAGTTTAAGTTCTGCTCCACAAGACAGCTCATTGCGTATGTCGTTTTCTGTTATAGAAACATGTTGAGCTTCTCAGATTTGATCTTTGATGTCGGTTATGATTTGCGAACATAGAAGACGAATGGAGTTCGCATAACCCTTTCGACTGAGTGCATCGGCCACCACATTTGCCTTGCCAGGATGATACCGAATTTCACAGTCGTAGTCATTAAGAAGTTCGACCCATCTTCGTTGTCTCATATTCAACTCCTTTTGATTAAAGATGTGTTGGAGGCTCTTGTGGTCAGTGTATATTTCACACTTGGTACCGTAGAGGTAATGTCTCCATATCTTAAGAGCGAACACAATGGCTCCAAGTTCCAGGTCGTGGGTGGTGTAGTTCTTCTCATGAACTTTGAGTTGTCTAGAAGCGTAGGCTATCACTTTTCCCCTTTGCATTAATACACAGCCTAATCCTTGCCCTGATGCGTCGCAATATACTACAAAGTCATCGCAACCTTCAGGAAGTGTGAGGATAGGTGCGTCACAAAGCTTTTGCTTAAGGGTTTGGAAGGCTTCTTCTTGTTTAGGTCCCCATATGAAGGGTTTTCCTTTATGTGTCAAAGCCGTGAGTGGTACAGCAATACTGGAGAAATTTGCAACGAAACGGCGGTAGTAACCCGCCAAACCAAGAAATGATCTTACTTCGGTAGGGGTACGTGGCGCTTGCCATTCCTGTACTGCTTTGATCTTTGAGGGGTCGACATGTATTCCCTTGTCATTGACGACATGTCCAAGGAATTGTACTTCCCTTAACCAGAATTCACATTTGGAGAATTTAGCGTAGAGCTTTTCGGTTCTTAAGAGTGTGAGGATGAGTCGAAGGTGTCGTTCATGATCGGATTTAGACTTTGAGTAGATGAGGATGTCGTCAATGAAGACTATGACAAAGCGGTCGAGATAGGGTTTGAATACCCTATTCATTAGGTCCATGAATACAGCTGGGGCGTTGGTTAATCCAAATGGCATGACCATGAATTCGTAATGACCATAACGAGTTCGGAAGGCGGTCTTTGGGACGTCTTCTTCATGTACTCTAAGTTGATGATAGCCAGAACGAAGGTCGATCTTTGAAAAACAGGTGGCACCCATAAGTTGGTCTAGTAGATCATCGATGCGAGGTAATGGATAGCGGTTTTTGACCGTTAATTTGTTGAGTTCCCTGTAGTCGATACACATGCGAAACGTTCCATCTTTCTTTTTCACAAACAGAACAGGTGCACCCCAAGGCGATGAGCTAGGACGTATGAATCCTTTGTCAGTCAGTTCTTGCAGCTGACTGGCCAGCTCTTGCATCTCGGATGAGGCTAGTCTATAAGGAGATTTCACGTCGGGTGTAGCGCCAGGTATAAGATCAATGCGGAATTCGACTTCTCTCATGGGAGGAAGTCCTGAAATGTCGTCGGGAAAGACTTGTGGAAATTCTTTCACTACAGGTATATCTTCGAGTTTATTCTCCTTGTTTCCTTTCTTGACAACGTGAGTTAGGTATGCGACATAGTTCTTGCGGAGATATTTTCGGGCTTGAAGGCAGGACATCTGTTTGAGTCCTTTCGAAGGGGTTTCTCCAAAGATTCGTAGGGTTTGACCGTCTGCAAGAGGAATGCGAATGAACTTCTCGCGGCATACTACTTCAGCATGATGTTGACTGAGCCAGTCCATACCGATTATAATGTCGAAACTTCCCAACTTCATAGGAATGAGGTCAACTGGAAAATCGTGATCGTTTAGAGTGAGAGTACAGTTTCGGATAATGGAGTTTAATGAGACCGGTTTTTCGTCAGCAACTTCCACCGTTATGGATTCCATGAGTTTATCACGAGTTTGGTTGAGGATGGGTTCAAATTCTAAGGACACAAAACTCTTATCCGCGCCAGTATCAAATAACATGGATGCATAACTACCATTGATGAGAAACGTACCGTTAACCACGTTGGCGTTGATATTGAAAGCTCTTCCTCTAACAGGTGGAGGAGCTTGGTTAGCTTGATTCACCGGATTTGCTTGAGCTTGAGCATGTATGATGTTCACCAAGCGTGGACAAGTGTTTCTATAGTGGTTTGGGTCTCCACAGTTGTAACAAGCTCTCATGGGTTGCATCATGGGATAGTTGGGTTGGTAGTAGGATTGGGCCACATTTTGTGTAGGTGGTAGTAGTAAGGGTTGTTGGGCTTGACCCACTATCTGATGGTGGGTTTGGTTTGAGGGTTGGTTGCGGTTCATTCGTTGAAGTGTGCGACAGGTTTGGATGGTGTGACCTGCACGGCCACAGCTGGTGCAATATTGGCAGGGGTGTTCGGGAAAGTGATGGTATTGGCAATGAGTGCATTTTGGGTATGGGCCGGAGTATGCCCTTTTGTATGGTGTAGATGAGGGGGCAATTTGGGTGATGGGTGCAGTAGTGTTGGGGGGTTTGTTTGTGTGACAGCAAAGTTCTTGTTGTTTCGCTTCCTCTTGCCAGCAAACTTCGAAGAGGAGACAGAGTGGTTTGTAGTTTGAGCCTCAATGTGGGCTTTCTTTTTCTCCCCCTTGAATTTACCGTTTCGGATGCGATTTTCGGTAAGTTCGGTAGTCCATTGCAGCTTCAAGTGTTGCAGGTGAAGTGCTTAGAATCGAGTCTTGAATTTTCGAGGGGAGGCCTCGAATGTAGTGTTCAACCAAGTGGTATACTGGGGTGAACAAGTTAGGAACCATCTGATTCAGCTCAAGAAATCTTTTGTTGTAGGAAGTATGATCTCCTTCCTTTTGCTTTAGCGAGTGGAATTCATCTTCCAACTTCTTGATTTCGCTTCTTGGGCAGAAGCGTCTTGTCATTATTTCCCTTAACTCTTCCCAGGTTAAGGCCATGGCGTCTTCGACTCCTCTCTTACCCTTCTCTGTGTTCCACCAGGTCAGGGCTACTCCAAATAGTCTCCCGGTTGCGTAACGTACCTTGCGATCCTCGGGACAATCGCAATTGAGGAAGGTGTTCTCCATTTCCTCAAACCAGTGGAGAAGAGCAATGACACCTTCGGTCCCTTCATACTTTGGGGGATCGCAAGACTTGAAGTGTTTGTAGGAGCACCTTTTGGAGGGAGGGTTGTCGACGTTCTGGTCTTCTTGGTTGGGAGGGTTGATGGGATTTGCGGTGAGAGCTTGTTGGACTTGAATAACGATGTCAGGAAGCACCGCGGCCATTTGTTTTGCAATTTGGGTGGCCAAGCATTCGTTTGACCTTCCTGACTTTCGACCTCCACGTAGCTGCCTAGCCGACATCTACAGGAACATACATAGGAAGATTGTGAGTTTAAGAAGTGTTTAGGTGTCATGTGTCGTTAAAAGTAATAAAATAACATAATCATCAATAATGCAACTACATCCATAGGATGTCTTGGGTTTGCTCATGTTTGGGCCTCCAATGTCCCCCATACCATCGCCTGTATAGTCATGTGGGCCCCCATGACTATTGGCTTAGTAGGATTCACATTGGTATTGGCGGTTTAACACTCACATTACCCGAAGGAAAACCATGAAATATATTTGCGAGATGTATGGTCGGAGGGTGTCCAGGTGTAGACACAATGACAACTCAATGTGGGGTTAGCTCACACGACGTTTGGTATAGCATGCTTTGGCCTAATAGGTCCTTTGTACTCTCATCGTTAGTCCCATGTAGGCAAACTGGTCCTTTATTTTGGATTTATACGAATGCCAAGCCTAGACAGGACGTTCCGACTACCGGTACTTGTACCCTTCCAGTTACTACATGCCCGTCATGAGAACTCACTTTGATGTGATTTGAAAATACAAAAATTGTTGTAAAAATCATATGAATTGTGAGGTGTGTGCTCTCATGGATATGGTATGTTATGAGGATATGATTCATGATGAGCATTGTATAATAATATGTACTTATGAACATGCTTGCATAACATTGAATGTAACTATAAACATAAAGCATATAAACATCATGAATTTTGCATGTAACACACAAACAAAAAATTTTTTTTAATCAACTATAGTATTGGCTCTAAGGGTCTAATAACCTATCCTATATCCCTATAGTCATGGCTCTGATACCAATCTGTCACACCCCGACCCGCAGCGGAATAAGAGTCGGGGCGTAATTGGGTTATCACCAAAGCTCATGATGTTTACTAATATGTTTCATATTTATTAAATTCAAATTACATCTCAAATGTTCAAGTCAAATTCATACAATACAAGGAAAGGAAAAATTAAATAACAATCCAACATCTAAACTGATTTATTCTTCTAGGCCGTCCTACATGTTTCTTGCTTCAACTGGATCACCTGTATCATGTGTAAAAATGGGGGTTTTTGGGTCAACAAAAGTTGGCGAGTGAACCTTATTAGAAAACATTTATTATTGATTTCTTGTTGTAATTAATATGGAAAATTTGTGCAATAATCATATATGAGCAAACGTAACTAAACATACAATAAATAACTACCTTACATGTGTATATGACATGAATGATAATGTATATGTTGGCAACGTCTCGTTCCGCTCATAGGTAATGGGGAACGGACGGCCTATGATGATGTATGTGCGATCAAGGCTCAATCAAACGGAGCCGATCGTATGTTGGCAACGCCTCGTTCACGCTCATAGGTAATGGGGAACGGTTCCGCTCATAGGTAATGGGGAACAGACGGCCTATGATGATGTATGTACTGAAAATGATAAATTAAATCTAAACACTAACCACACAAACCACTGATACATATTGGATACACATTTGATCATGAATATGATGGATGCACAAGTGTTTAAATGAAATAAATGAATGGCGACACATGATACACCCCAAAATGTGATTAAAACGGAGAATTTGTAGAGATTCACTCACCTTGGGTGCGTTCGTTTGATGATGTTTGAATGTGCACGAGTTTAGGGAGTTGATCGACGAGGAATAACTAACCTAAATAATAACGAAAAGGTACGGTAAATAAGTGGATTTTATTAACAATTTTAATATGGTTTTTAGATTTATTTTTGTAAGTTTAAGGTCATTTTCTAACTTTACAAATATTATTTTTAAGTATTTTTAATTGATTTTTAAATTACATAATTAAATAAAAATATAAAAAAAAGTTGACTTTTTAGGTCGACCGTTGACCGTTGACTTTGACTGTTGACCGGTTCGGACTTTGTGTATGTGTGCGCTGGGTGAGACTCGAACCCGAGACCTCCCGTACGCGTGCACGCAGCTCTACCAACTGAGCTACGTGTCTAACCCGAAATATTTCTGTTTTTAATTATATTTATATACTATTTAATTTAATCAGAAATCATTTATTTTTAAAAAGGATTTAATTATATCGGACCGGTGCACACAACAGGTCTCGAACCCGGGACCCGTTGTTTAGTGTTGCACACAGTCCACCGCTGGACTGTGTGTCTAACCTGGTTAATATACTGATTTTTATTAAACTTAACATCTTACAGCGAGTTGATCCGGTTCGGTTTAAAAAGAACATTTTTATTTCAGAAAGTGAGGTTGTGTCAGGGATCGAACTCGAGACGTGCGTTAATTGTTTGCACACAGTCCACCGCTGGACTGT
Source organism: Scalesia atractyloides (assembly GCA_947069175.1). Lineage (NCBI taxonomy): Eukaryota > Viridiplantae > Streptophyta > Magnoliopsida > Asterales > Asteraceae > Scalesia > Scalesia atractyloides. The sequence continues at coordinate 73,115,176 of CAMTDV010000004.1, read as the reverse complement.
GTGTCTAACCCTTTCTCCGGCGGTTATGACTGATGTCGCGGGATTAGACATCGGTTATAACCGATGTTGAGGTTAATACATACGTTAAGTCAAAGGAAACCGTCGATAATTGGCGAAATCGTCGGAATTTCCGGCGAGAGTGATTTGGGCGCGCTGATGACCAATTTGATTTCGAGTTTCATTATATGTATTAATTGTTTCGATATATCAACAAATAACACAAGTGGCAGAATGGTGAGATATGTGTTAGTTAGGTCTTCCGGCTGACCCGGGTTCGAAACCCGGCGGCCGGTTTTCTTTTTTATTTATTTTATTTCCACTTTTTAATAATTATAGTTTTTAAATTCCAAATTGTTTATTAATTATATATTGTTTAAAATTAAAATAAATCATAAATACGCAACGAAATTTTATAACTTGATATTCGATTAATAAACGAAGCGGGTTTTGGAAACCCGTTTTTCGACGGATGTTACAGTGGCCATTAGTAACTTAAATGAGCCAAGGATATCCCAGACATGGTCGAATTAACCCCTAATGTTTAAGTTATCAAACAATACAGAATAAAACGGGTTATAAGGATTTAGTAAATCACAATCCGATAACATGATCCCATACCTGGCAAAGCGGTATTATTATACCATATCCCAAGCCCGTATAGGGAAAATAAGTTAAAAGTATTTACCTGAGCAAATTCTTCAAATAAGATAAGTAACTCAGCTGAATATTCAAAAAGTAAGCTTAGATGGCAATCTACCGGGAGGCTCTTAGTCTGGAAATGATGGTGTTTATAACCAATTAGAATGCTAACAGGTCCTATCTACTTTGTAGACTCGAACCGGGTAGCTTAAGAATAATAACGGTACTAAACACTGGATTAAGCGATGACCGGAATAGAATGTAGTTTAAACCCGACAAGTATGGAGACTTGTTTAATATGGGTAAACATGTTACATTCTGGATTTGAAACTAAAATGATAAGGTTAAACCCGTTTTGGTTAAATTACGTAAACTAGTTATGTAGGTCGAACCGTACGCATATAAGCGAAACCGGGTAACCGGGTGAGTCCTATACAAGTTCCATATGTCATTATACTTTAAACATGTTGTAACATCAGTAAGTTATCAACATGTTGGTCCGTTACGGTTTTAAAATCAATTTATGCCTCAAAAGGGCATTTTGGTCAGTTTATGGCTTATAAAAAGACTTCATGAGAAAACTAATGTAATGGATATAAACTTACTATAAAAATAGTTTAATTATGATGTTATATCAGTAGGATATTAAGTATGTGTGTGGTTTTAAGTTTAAGACCAAACTATGCCTCGAAAGGGCATTTTGGTCATTTCACACATCACTTGACGAATTATTTGGGAATATGAGTTTAGACTATGTACCTACTATAAATATGTTTAAAATAAGTTTTGAAATTAGTAGGTATCAAGTCTTGATGCTTTAATATGGTTTTAAACCATATTATGCGCCAAAACGGTGATTAAGTCGCTAAATGACGATTTAAATGGTATTTGAGTGAAACTGATGTTATGAACAGGTTTGTACGATGAAAATATGTTGTATAATATAATACACCAGTAGGTAATAGTTTTTGTTCCTTAAAAATGATTAAAATCAATTTTTGGTGTCGAAAGGGCAATATCGTGATTTAAGGACTTAATACATAGACTTGTATGTAAACCCAAATTATAATCTAAATTGACATCCCCAAATATTCCTAATTATGATATTACATCAGTAGGTAAAGAGTTTTGAGGCAAAAATCATATTTAAATCAATTATCGTGGTTAAGGGTAATTTAGTTGCAAAATGCGTAAACTATGCGAAATAACCATTTCTTAGGTTTTAGATCAGAAAGTTGGCCTCAATACAAGTTCAATGACTTGGTACATCAGTTTATAACTCATTTTATGATCATGTATGTTTAAACTTTGTTTTTAAGCTCTTAGGGACCTTTTAGCAAAATTCGGCATATTATATGGAAACTTGCATAAACACTCAGATTACTAAGTAACCATGGCATATAACTCCAGAGGGTTATAGTAAAATATATCATGGTCACAATGCAACCTAATTTCAGTAGCTAAGGTTGCTAAATCGGGTCAGAACTGAAAGTCAAAGCAAAAGTCAGCTTTTGCGACTTTCGGTTGCGAACCGACCTTAAACCTGGACTTGACGGGCCGAACACATTTAGACATATTCTAATAATTATTACCAAGTTATTAAAGTGTTGAAACTGATTTTATAGCACCTACATTGCTAGATATGAATTTATTTCAAAACTGACCCGTTTGACTTTTTATTAATATAACTTTTACCCGTCAATTGACCAAGCAAACGTGGTAATCAGGAGGTGCCCTCTTGAGGGATTAACACCTACCTAATTACGATCACGTAGCCACGTTCATTACGAACGTTGACTGGACGAATTGGTCTTAGCCGAAAGTCAAAGCATTTTTACGTCAAAGCTTTGACTTTGGCTCAAAGCCTAATAAAACTGAACAAGGAGGGCTAGGAACACTTACACAAGGTCCTAGCATGAAAATATAACTGATGGGAAGCTCCTATAAGACCAGGAATTTCCAGAGGAGGAGAGGAGATGCTACAGAGAAATGGTGCAAGAAAAATGATTGCACAACGCCTCTATTTATACTAGAGGATCAAGATCCAGGGCAAGCCAGGTGTCAAGGGGTGTTGAGAGGTTGCAACAAGTGCCTACAAACGTGTCTCAAGCAGCCAAAAGGGTGGCATTTGTGGGATAAGTGGCAGAAGCAGAAGCTGCCATGTGTCTGGTTGCTGGCAGCCACTTATGGACCGTATGGCTGAGGCCTTGCGGTCCGTAAGGCCTTTAGGCGCGTTTTATTTTCAATTGGGTACGGACTGTAACCATAATGGCTTGTGTCCGTAACCGCCTCCCAGAACATGAAATTTTGCATTCTTCTACTTTTGGTCCCTCAACTTAAAAGCTTGCCACTCGGGTTATAATTAAACATGTTAGCAAGTTTAGTCCCTCTCATTAAGCTCGTGGCATTCGAGGATTAGCGGGACACGTGTCGGAATTTTACTGGACTGGTTTTTACGAGGTGTTACATTCTCACCCCTTAAAAGAAATCTCGACCTCGAGATTTAATCAAAAAGATAGGGGTACTTTTGTCGCATAGTGGACTCAACCTCCCAAGTATACTCAGGGTCTCGACGGGCATCCCATTTAACCTTCACAACGGGCACGTGCTTCCTGCGAAGTTTCTTAACTTGCCGATCTTCGATCGCAATTGGTGTCTCCACGAAACGCAAGTTTTCATCAATCTGGACGTCTTCGTGGGGCATTGCTAGCGACTCATCCGCTAGACATTTCTTTAAGTTGGAAATGTGAAACACATCATGTATTCCACTTAACTTTTCGGGTAGCTTAAGCTTGTAAGGCACTGAACCGATACATTCAATGATTTCAAATGGTCCTATATACCTTGGGCTTAGCTTACCCTTTTTACCAAAACGCATTACACCTTTCCAAGGTGATACTTTTAGCATAACCTTGTCCCCTACTTGGAACTTCAAGAGTTTACGTCTCTTATCAGCGTTGCTTTTCTGTCGATCTCGAGCAGCTTTTAAACGGTCAAGGATTTGTCCAACTTCTTCTGCCGTTTCCAGAACAATCTCTGGACCTGACAGTTGGGCTTCCCCAACTTCGGCCCAACAAATAGGCGTGTGACATTTTCTCCCATATAAAGCCTCAAAAGGTGCGGCTTTAATGCTCGTATGATAGTTATTATTATAGGAGAATTCAATCAAGGGTAGGTGGTCGTCCTAACTACCACCTAAGTCGATCACACATGCTTGAAGCACGTCCTCAAGAGTTTGAATAGTACACTCACTTTGTCCATCAGTTTGCGGATGGTAAGCGGTACTAAAGTTCAGTCGAGTGCCAAGAGAATGTTGGAAGCTTTTGCAAAAGTGAGATGTGTATCTTGTGTCTCTATCGGACACAACAGACACAGGCACTCCGTGTAGGGGCACGATCTTGTCCACATACATCTTTTCCAGTTTGTCCGAACTAGAAGTTTCCTTTATTGGCAAGAGGTGTGCTGAATTTGTCAACCTATCGACAATGACCCAAATAGTGCCGTTTCCACTTTTAGTCTTGGGTAACTTGGTTATGAAATCCATGGTTATTAGTTCCCATTTCCATGTGGGAATCTCTAATTGCTGTAAAAGTCCTGACGGCTTTTGGTGTTCAGCTGTTACTTGCAAACACGTCAGACACTTTGATACATAAATGGCTATGGATTTCTTTAAACCTATCCACCAATGGTTAGACTTCAAGTCTTGGTACATCTTATCACCTCCTGGGTGAACAGAGTATCTGGAACTATGAGCTTCCTGGAGGATTAGTTCTCTAAGTCCCCCGAAGACTGGAACCCAAATTCGTCCATTGAATCTGAGGATTCCATCATCACCGGGTGTTAACTGTTCCATAGTTCCACCTAGTTCCTCGTTGACTAAGTTCTCCTTTAATAGAGCTTGCCCTTGCGCTTCCAGCAATTTCTCATTCAAACTGTTCCTCACTTCTATACTTTTGGCATTAATTCTCAAAGGTTTAACCCTTTCCTTGCGACTGAGCGCGTCGGCGACTACATTTGCCTTACCGGGGTGGTATCGGATTTCAAAATCATAGTCATTAAGAGTTTCCATCCTGCGGCGTTGGCGCATGTTTAAGTCCTTTTGATTAAACAGATGTTGAAGGCTTTTGTGGTCTGTGTATATGATACACTTGGTTCCGTATAAATAATGCCTCCAAAGTTCAAGTGCAAATACAACGGCTCCCAATTCCAAGTCATGGGTGGTGTAATTCTTTTCATGCACTTTGAGTTGTCGCGATGCATAGGCAATCACCTTGCCTCTTTGCATTAGTACACAACCCATACCAGTGTGCGATGCATCACAATAAACGACAAACTCCTCAATGCCTTCTTGCAAGGTTAAAACTGGGGCATTGCTCAACTTTTGCTTCAAGGTCTTGAAAGATTCCTGCTGCTTTGGACCGCAGTCGAATTTGATATTCTTGCGGGTTAAAGTAGTCAGGGGAGTGGCTATTCTTGAGAAATTTTCAAGGAATCTTCTATAGTAACCGGCTAGGCCCTAGAAAACTGCGTACTTCTGAAGGTGTCTTTGGTGCTTCCCAATTCATGATAGCTTCGATTTTAGCGGGATCCACTTGGATACCACGCTCACTAACCACATGTCCAAGAAATTGGACCTCGCGAAGCCAGAATTCGCATTTAGAGAATTTAGCATACAACTTCTCTTTTAGCAATTCCAGAATGCACCTAAGATGTTTCTCGTGATCGGATTGACTACGAGAATAAATAAGTATGTCGTCAATGAAGACTATGACAAACTTATCTAGGTAAGGCTTGCATACTCTATTCATGAGATCCATGAATGTTGTGGGTGCATTAGTGAGCCCGAAAGGCATCACTAGGAATTCATAATGTCCATATCATGTTCTGAATGCAGTCTTGGGAACATCTTCACTCCTAACCTTCAACTGATGATATCCAGATCTTAAATCTATCTTCGAGAAGTAACTTGCCCCTTGAAGTTGATCGAATAGATCGTCGATCCTGGGAAAAGAGTATCGGTTCTTGATCATTATCTTATTGAGCTCACGGTAATCAATGCACATACGCATTGAACCGTCCTTTTTTACAAACAAGATCGGAGCTCCCCATGGTTACGAACTAGGCTGAATAAAGCCTTTTTCCAAAAATTCATAGAGCTGGGTTCTTAATTCCTTCATTTCTGTTGGGGCTAAACGGTAAGGTGCTCTCGCGATAGGTGCGGATCCAGGTAAGATGTCAATTTTAAACTCCACTTGTCTATCAGGGGGTAGACCGGGTAGTTCCTCAGGAAAGATATATGGGTAATCCGTAATAACAAGTATGTCTTCAATCTTTGGCTTGGGTCTATCAACGGTTATTTGCGCCATATAAATGACGCAACCTCTCTTCATACATCAGGAGGCCTTAAGCATAGCAACTTTCTCTGGCAACCCGTAGTGTATATCTCCATATATGATGAGCATTTCACCGTATGGGGTTTTGATCTCGATTAGTTTCTTATCACAGGCAATACGGGCTTGGTTATGGGATAGCCAATCCATGCCTAAGACTACATCGAACCCCGCCAGTTTCATGGGTAAAAGAGAGATAGGGATCAAATGATTCTTGATGGATATAAAGCATCCATCCAGAATGGAAGAAGCGGTTTAAATGGTTCCGTCGGCAAGTTCTACCTCATATGTTATATCTAGAGTTCTTACGGGCAAGTTTAATTGTTTGCTAAACTTATGGTCGACAAATGACTTATCAGCCCCCGAATCGAAAAGAACTCTAGCAAAGGTATCGTTGATGAGGAAAGTACCTGTTATAACATTGTTGTCATTGACGGCCTCTCGGGCATTCATTTGAAAAGCCCGAGCATTGCTTTTCTTAGCTCCACCAAACTTTGTATTATCCTCCTTTGCATTCTTGGAGCAGTTAGTCTTTATGTGGCCTTTCTCACAACATTTGAAGCAAGTTGCATCCTTGATATCCCTGCAGTCCAGGGTTTTGTGTCCCATCTTTTTAATACCACAATGTTTCGCTTGCGGATCAAACCGACACTGTCCACCGTGTCGTTTCTTGCAGATTTTACATTCAGGCCTATCCCCAGACCTACTCTGATTTTTGTGGGATCCAAACTTTCCTTTCTTCTTAAACCTTTGGGACTTGTCATCCTCCCTTTTCTCTTTCCCTCAGTTTCCTTCTGGGCCGACATCCTCCTCACATAATCCTGAGTGAGGGAGAGAGCTAGTTCAACTGCATACTTATAGGTACTAGGCTGAACGCCTTAACCAAACTCCTGATCTCTAGGGCTAAAGCATTGATAAAGCGCATGATGCGCTTAGGCTCTGGAGTGACTAGATATGGTACAAGTCGGGAATACGAGTCGAAGTCGGCAACAAACTTCCGACAATCGAGGCTTTTCATCGTTAGAGCTAGAAAATCCATCTCAATCTTTTCCACCTCATGCGGTGGGCAATATGTATCCTTAACAAGATCCACAAATTGGGACCATCCCAAGTTATATAGGTGGACCTTTCCCGAAGATTGCATTAAAGCCTTCCACCATATCAGGGCGCTACCCTTGAAAGATTGAGATACAAACATTACAATATCTTTATCGGCGTAGCAACTGATATTTACCACCGTCTCGATCTCATCAAGCCACCTTTGGGTCTCAATAGCCTCCTTCTCTCCATTGAAGTCTTGTGGTTTGGACGTGACGAAATATTTATACGAGCAGCCATCCATGGTTGTATTAGTCTTATCCAGGATCTCTTGCTTTTTAGGCTCGTCCTTCTTGCTTGAGGAGTGAACAGGATCCTCCTTCTTATTAGAGGTAGGAGGTTTCGACTGCGGTTTCGGTACAGACATAGATTGTGTAGCACTCGACCTATTAAATTTTTCGAAGGCTTTTTCCATAGCGTTACCCACGGCTGCCTTAATGCGAGCCTGGAAGTCATCCTCGTTAATAACTATTTTTTCTTTGTTTCAACTGTCATTGTTGTGGTTACTGCTTGCGCCGTCAGAATTTGCCATTTAGATTCTTTGTGCTGTGTACCGAATTAGGTATTTTATGTTAGTCATGGCATGGCTAAACCATTCAGACTTTTTATCGACCAAAAGTTTATATCATAGGCCCCAAAAGGACCATCACATGTATTTACAGAATTGGACATAGTCCATGATTTTTAGACAGTGGATCGAAATGTAACATCTGTCTTTGTCATATTGACAATTTAAGATAGCTCGAAAGCTTGACACCAGAATGAGAGATGTGGCAAAAAAGGGCCTTTGTCACGTAGGCTAATAAGATTTAAACAGATAGTCAAGGACTACAACTGTTACTGTCACCAAAGGACATAGTATATAGATGACCCGTAGGTACTACATCACTAATGGATGTTATATTATAACCGTAGGTATTACACCTCTAAGGGGTGTTATAACGCTTATCATCACAATGATAACATTAGTCTTGATCACAATGATCGTTTAGACTTATAATATTTGAATCAAAGTTTAGTTTGATGGCTAGTGTGGTTCCTCACGTCACGCTGCTAGGAGTGTTAATATTACTTGAATATTAACATAGAATGATATCTTAAAATGGTTCGACAGGCTAGCCTTGATCGCCTTGACCATAGAGGCTTGGAGGTCTAAACAGAGTTACTACCTCTTGATAGAAGGGATATCCTTCCTTAACTATCATGGTAGAAGATTATTCCATCTTAACCACCATTTATTTTTCCATTTTATGTGACCTAATCACATGGCAGGTGCAAACCATTAAGAAGATCTTTTGGAATTTATAGCGGAGCGATAAAAATCAAATTAAAATCGAGACGCTCGAATGAACAAAGGAAGTAACAAGAATATACTTTAATACAAAAATTCCAAAGTTTCACTAAAACGATAAGGATTACATATTTTGCCTCTAAGGAGGTCTTAGTACAAAATCTCGTCTGTGAGGACTATTACAAGAAAAACATACCCACGTAGGGGCTTAAAGAAATAACAATGTCCTCGCAGGGACTTTTGGAAATTTTAAAATTACATAAATGGAATTACAAACTCTACTCATCCTTCATTCCTTTCACGGCTTTATAAAGGTTCTTGATAAATTTAGTTGTTTTCTTCTCCGACTTCTTAACTTGTTGCCGCATTTCCCTGACCTGATCTAAGGCCTCATTAATGGCCTCGAGTTGTACTTGCGGTTGAGGTTGAGGCTGAGGTGGAGGTGGTTGCGGTTGAGGTATACCCGGGTACGTGTACACATATGGGGGATACCCGGTAGCCGCATAGGAAGGGTAAGAAGGTGGGTAACTAGGAAAAGGAGAATGATATAGGGCATTGTGCATGGCTGCTTCAAGGTATGGATCATATGAAGGAGCAGTAAAACCAGTACCATATCCAGATAATCTCGATAGGTGGGAATAGGGTTACCAAAACCCAATGAAGATGGCTGAACTGCCGGTTGGGGCATCGGATCAGCAGCGGGTTGTGGGGTTGGAATCGCCACAGGTGAAGTGTTTGAGGGCCCACCCATTTGTGGGTCCTCGGGGATTATGGGTTAAGATGGTGGCAAAGGTGGTAGCGAGCCCGACCTTTGGCCAGCACGCACCGACATGCGTGGACCATGCCTCTGACGTGGTTGTGATGATGACTCCCGTGGTGGTTGAGGTTGCTCCACCGGCTGCATAGGTTCATCCTCGATTCGAGGATGTGGTGATGGGGCATGATGTTGGGGAGTGCTGTGGTAGGAGGGTGTGTTGACGAACACATACTGCGCCCATCTTTGTTCATAGTCATCAGGAACTCGAAACGGAGATCCTGCCAGGGAGTTTGAGCTACTAGACAGCTCGATGGGATGACCATAGGATCCGGTTTGAGGAAATTCTTTCGGATCGGAATCCTCCTCCATGTGTGTTGGCGAGTCGACTAGAGGGGTTTCTGGTGAGGGTTGGTTGACGAAGTTAAAGTTGAAGAATTATTGGTGTGAATGGGAATGTGAATGGTGTGATTGGTGAGAATGGTGAGGATGGTAGGAATGCTGAGAGTGTGATTGAGGTGGGGAATATTCGTGTGAAATAGAGTGTCTATAAGGTTCAAATGGAGACAAAGAGTCTCCAGATCCCTCGTATGGATTGTGATCAAGCAAATCAGCTGCTCCGGCTAGTGAGGGTCTATAAGGCGGCCTGAAAGATGGCCATGTCATAGAGGGTTCGCCCCTCATGGGACCCTTGCCTTTGCCTCCGCGCCTAAATTTTGGTGGTGTGATTCCTGGAATAATAAAAGTTAAAACAACGCAAAACAATTATAATAACTTAATGATGAAATGAGTACTCTTAGGTCAAAGCCTAGACTCGGAAGTCTAAGGAATGTGCTATTGTGTAGTTTTGAGATTAAAAACAAAAGGCTAGTGTTTAATTCACTCGAACGTTGGCTCTGATACCAACTTGTCACACCCCTATTTCCACGTATAACCCGGTGGGCCCGGTAGGGGAATATCATGACGTAGTTGATAACATCATAACCAAACAAATACAGCACAGCGGAAGTCTTGGATTTAAATTACTATTACAAACTGAGTGTCCAAAGTTCAAAAACTAAATTACAAGGCTTGTAATGAAAAGATCCACAGGCGGATCGAAATAAATATATACAAAGTATTGTCCAACAGACTTTAAGCAAACTAGAGACTTGCAAATTCCTCTATTGTCATTATAGCGCAGCTCCCGATCTATTGCGTGTTGCCACCTGTAACTTGGTCTTTTGAAAACACGTCAGTTTTCACTGGTAAATACTAATAACCAACTCATTTTGTGAACATTTATTTAAAAATGGTTTTGGTGCACTTGGCACGACTTCTAAATAACTTGGGATAGTTCAAAATGACCTTGTTTACAATTTTACATGTTTGTCAATACATATGGGGTCCGGTGCAGAAACCGAATAACCTGATTAATTGACACGCCACTAAAATAATCCACCAGTGGGATTCAATATATTATTATTAGCATTAGCGTCTGTCAGGTGTATGCCTACACCCCGCGCTGAAGGTCGTGGCCGTTAGTAACTTAAATGAGCCAAGAATATCCCAGACATAGTCGAATTAACCCCCAATGTTTAAGTTATCAAACAATACAGAATAAAACGGGTTATAAGGATTTAGTAAATCATAATCCGATAACATGATCCCATACCCGACCAAGCGGTATTATTATACCGTATCCCAAGCCCGTATAGGGAAAATAAGTTAAAAGTTACCTGAGCAAATTCTTCAAATAAGATAAGTAACTCAGCTAAATATTAAAAAAGTAAGCTTAGATGACAATCTACCGAGAGGCTCTTAGTCTGGAAATGATGGTGTTTACAACCATTAGAATGCTAACGGGTCCTATCTACTTTGTAGACTCGAACCGAGTAGCTTAAGAATAATAACGGTACTAAACGCTGGATTAAGCGATGACCGGAAAAGAATGTAGTTTAAACCCGACAAGTATGGAGACTTGTTTAATATGGGTAAACATGTTACATTCTGGATTTTGAAACTAAAATGATAAGGTTAAACTTGTTTCGGTTAAATTACGTAAACTAGTTACGTAGGTCGAACCGTACGCATATAAGCGAAACCGGGTAACTGGATGAGTCCTATACAAGTTCCATATGTCATTATACTTTAAACATGTTGTAACATTAGTAAGTTATCAACATGTTGGTCCGTTACGGTTTTAAAATCAATTTATACCTTAAAAGGGCATTTTGGTCAGTTTACGGCTTATAAAAAGACTTCATGAGCAAACTAATGTAATGGATATAAACTTACTGTAAAAACAGTTTAATTATGATGTTATATCAGTAGGATATTAAGTATGTGTGTGGTTTTAGAGTTTAAGACCAAACTATGCCTCGAAAGGGCATTTTGGTCATTTCACACATCACTTGACGAATTATTTGTGAATCTGAGTTTAGACTATGTACCTACTATAAATATGTTTAAAATAAGTTTTGAAATCAGTAGGTATCAAGTCTTGATGCTTTAATATGGTTTTAAACCATACTATGCGCCAAAACGGCGATTAAGTTGCTAAATGACGATTTAAATGGTATTTGAGTGAAACTGATGTTATGAACAAGTTTGTATGATGAAAATATGTTGTATAATATAATACATCAGTAGGTAATAGTTTTTGTTCCTTAAAAATGTTTAAAATCCATTTTTGGTGTCGAAAGGGCAATATCGTCATTTAAGGACCTAATACATGGACTTGTATATAAACCCAGTTTATAATCTAAATTGACATCCCCAAATATTCCTAATTATGATATTACATCAGTAGGTAAAGAGTTTTGAGGCAAAAATCATATTTAAAGCAATTATCGTGGTTAAGGGTAATTTAGTCGCAAAATGCGTAAACTATGCGAAATAACCATTTCTTATGTTTTAGATCAGAAAGTTGGCCTCAATACAAGTTCAATGACTTGGTACATCAGTTTATAACTCATTTTATGTTCATGAATGTTTAAACTTTGTTTTTAAACTCTTAGGGACCTTTTAGAAAAATTCGGCATATTATATGGAAACTTGCATAAACACTCGGATTACTAAGTAACCATGTCATATAACTCCAGAGGGTTATAGTACAATACATCATGGTCACAATGCAACCTAATTTCAGTAGCTAAGGTTGCTAAATCGGGTCAGAACTGAAAGTCAAAGCAAAAGTCAGCTTTTGCGACTTTCGGTTGCGAACCGACCTTAAATCTGGACTTGATGGGCCGAACACGTTTAGACATGTTCTAATACTTATTACCAAGTTATTAAAGTGTTGAAACTGATTTTATAGCACGTACATTGCTAGATATGAATTTATTTCAAAACTGAGCCGTTTGACTTTTTATTAATGTAACTTTGACCCGTCAATTGACCAAGCAAACGTGGTAATCAGGAGGTGCCCTCTTGAGGGATTAACACCTACCTAATTACGATCCCGTAGCCACGTTCTTTACGAACGTTGACTGGACCGAATTGGTCTTAGCCAAAAGTCAAAGCGTTTTTACGTCAACGCTTTGACTTTGGCTTAAAGCCTAATAAAACTGAACAAGGGGGCTAGGAAAACTTACACAAGGTCCTAGCACGAAAATATAACTGATGGGAAGCTCCTATAAGACCAGGAACTTCCAGACGAGGAGAGGAGATGATATTGAGAAATGGTGCGAGAAAAATGGTTGCACAACACCTCTATTTATACTAGAGGATCAAGATCCAGGGTAAGCCAGGTGTCAAGGGGTGTTGAGAGGTTGCAACAAGTCCCTACAAACGTGTCTCAAGCAGCTAAAAGGATGGCATTTGTGGGATAAGTGGCAGAAGCAGAAGCTGCCATGTTTCTGCTTGCTGGCACCCACTTACGGACCGTATGGCTGAGGCCTTGCGGTCCGTAAGGCATTTAGGCGTGTTTTATTTTCAAATGGTTACGGACCGTAACCATAATGGCTTGTGGTTCGTAACCGCCTCCCAGAACATGAAATTTTCCGTCTTCTACTTTTGGTCCCTCAACTTAAAAGCTTGCCACTCAGAGGTTATAATTTAACATGTTGACAAGTTTAGTCCCTCTCGTTAAGCTCGTGGCATTCGAGGATCAGCGGGACACGTGTCGGAATTTTACTGGACGGGTTTTTACGAGGTGTTACACATGTAAACTCCGACTTTGGCATGTTATAGTCCAAATCTACCTTATATTGTCCGACTTTTTAATAAACTCGGAAGAAACCCATTTATCCGGAGTGGAACTTGTCCTCGGAAGATGCACCTAAACTCTGACCCATGAAACTCAGGACATATTATCCTTAGTAACTCTGAATGAATACCTCGGAACCACTGTCCGTAGTATCAAATATTCCGGACTATTTCCCTAGTGTGACTTCACACTAGATCATTAATAACTCGGAAGAGAAAACTTTGAGTAAATTCAGAACATTTGAACACTTACAAAAATCCGGATAAACCCTATTCAGATCAAACCTCAAGTCTGCAGCAACTTGGAAAACAAGACAACCTCGAACAGCTTCATTTTCTTCAAGTTTTCTTCAGAGAAACTCACGCCTTCATGATGTTTGGCGGAAACAAACATCAAATCAAGATCAATGGTGATTTGGAAGGCGGTTAGACCATTCCGAATTGGTAACCATGCTATGATACAACTGTGAAAGCACTGGATCGATGACGAACATCAACATTGCACTTGATTCAATACGTAAAACAACAAGAACATGATAGATGGAGAAGAAGGTGTAGGAGAAACTCATTCATTTCATTACAATCATCACAGATTACATACCGAACGAGTATACATCATCTTCTACAAGCTGGTTTAGATCACAAAGATCTAAACCCTAGCTTTCTCTCACTAACACATAGTATCTCTCTCTCTAGAATGTGCACATCAGGAGAATGGATGGAGGTTGTGAGAAGTGCACAAAGCTTGCCCTAACCTACACTATACACACATATATATAGGCTAAGGACTAAACTCGGACAAAACATATTGTCCGGGATATACAAACTAAAATAAACATTCCGAGTTTAACACACAAACTCGGAATCTACAAGTATACTAATAAATTCGGACAACAATATTGATCAACATATTCCAAGTTTAACATCATAAACTCGGAATTGGTAAAGCTTCTGAATTCTTGACTTTGATTTGACTTGAATCTTTGACTTTGATGACCAGAACTGATAAGCGACAGTTACCTGGCAGGAACTGCACTTACACGTGGAACTTACTTCTACCATATGCTTGATAAGAAATCAAACCTCCTCCTTTTTAACTAAAAACCTTTGTAAATATTAAGAGGACTTTAAAAAGGGTCAGGCTTAGGCTAAAGTAATATAGCGAAAATCGTAAAAAGCGTCGGTGTCGTAAAAATTTTCATTTTTATGACGTTTATTTAAACTAGATAGCTTCAAACAAAATTTTTGGGTCTTGTTTGGTTATTTCAAGAACTACATGTTTATTTTCAACGTCACAACTTTTCAAGACAACCGAGCTTTTTACTAAAACAAATGGTTTTAAAATGAAAAAGGTCTTTGGTGGGTAATGGGTGTTATTACATTTTGTGGGTTTAGAAATTAAAAGGTTTAGGCTCAAAGGGGTTAACAAGGGGGATTTTTGGGTGAGGGAGTAAAAAAAGAAAAATAATGGTTTTGAATAAAGAAATGGGTTAGTCCTAATGCCTCCATCATTTACTTACTTGGGTTTAAGTTGGTAAGGACCAGGAATGTATTGTCTTGGCAAGTTCTAGAGTTGTAAGAACCAAGCGGGTTATTCACATAAGAAACAAAAAAATGAGCATTTAGTTAAAGATGTATATTTGTATGCTCGTTAAATGCTCAAAACTCACTTATTGTGGGAATGGGTTTATAGTGTGAACATGCATATATAATCAAATTTTTAAAAGGATTTGTTATGTCCTTTTATAATTTTCTTTGTTTGGTTCTTTTTATCATGACGCTATCAGTTGTAAATTTGTAAAAATATAATTTTCTAGAACTTGATATTCCCAAATTAAACCAAGACAAGTAAGAGTAAAAAAAATGAAAACAAAAAATTTTGAAAAGATCTGGGGTGATTAGCGGTTCCCAGGTGAGTTTTGTGTAAAGTTTGTTTTTAGGACTTGCGAAATTCAAGGTTTTAGCATCCTCCCACACTTAAATTACACATTGTCCTCAATGTGTCCAAAAATAAGTTTTTCGGTTGATTAGAATGTGTAAAAGAGGGTTTAAAACAAGTTTTTATGTTCCTGGACAGCTGGACATGGGCTCGTGCCTGGTGGGCACGACCCCGTGGTCAGACTACAAGTAACGTAACTTACAGAAGGCTAGCCACGAGGCGTGCCTGGTGGGCACGGCCCGTGGTCATTGAGATGCAGAGAAATGGGAGATCAGTGGGTTGGCCACGTGGGCGTGGTTATTGGCCACATCCCCATGGTAGGAGTCTGCAAAGGTGGAGTTTCATGTTTTCGGATTTGGCTACTGGTTTTCAAGCTTAGGGGGGCACTAATGCTTAGTGCATTCAAGCCTCCCTTTTACCTGTTTGCTATCATTCACACCACAACACAAAACAAAACATAATACCCAAATCCTACGGTTACGATCATTTATCATCCATCATCACCACAAAAGAAAAAAAAGTGTATAAAAGTAAAATTGTCTGGAAAGTAAGTTTTCCAACCACGGCACACAGGCCGGTTAAATATTGTTCAAAAGATAAGAGAGGTTAACCTGAGAGCTGGGTCTGTCACCTACCACACCATCGCCATCGCCATCGCAGAGTCCATGTCCTCATTCTCATCCTCCTCATCGCGGTACATCATATGCCCCCGGATATATGTGATGTCATTTTGCATGGAGGCGACGTCCGCTCCACTGCTCCAATCTGGGTATTGGCGCTACTTGCCGCGTTGTAGGCATTACGGGTGCAGAGTAAGTTTTCCTGCAAAAGATCATGTAAACTTTGAAAGTTAGGAAAACTTCCTCCTTGAGGGAGGATCCCGCATGGTAGCTTGAATATTGAGGAGGAGGGCGGTTTGGATCATCTTGTAGGGCAAGGACTTCTTCTGTATCCCATGTGTTTCCTTGGGCGTTGTGGAAGCGGATGGTTCCATCATCCATGTCTTGGATGAGGCCCATGCTTTGGCACTGGGCGATGTCTAACCTTCCTGATTTCACACCCTTGTTGAATCCCCGTGGAACGCGATTGACATAGTTCTTGAAGAGGCGGTAGATCCATCCACCGAAGAAAATCGGTGTGGGGGCGTTGGCAATCTAGTTGAGGTGCATGTTCTTGAGTAGGAGGTATGTGACATCGAGGGGTAGGCGATTCCAGATGCAATAAAGGCAAGTAAGCTCCCGGAGATTCACCACCCTTGAACTATTGTGCCGTTGACAGAGAGAACTACTTAGGACACGATGGATGTAATGGTAAAGAGGGTCCCGTAGTTGCGAGCTCTTGGTTATACTTGGGTCATACGGCCCACCTCTAAGTTGAGCCCACGTAGTTTGGCGCATGTTGAGGGGAATCTCACGGAGTCCACCCGTGGATTATTCTTCAACAGATTCTTCCACAGAATACAAGCCCACGTTAACACAAAATTGGGAATGGAGATGGAGAATAGTGTCCCACCACACCTGAACTCAACCCCATCTGAGTCGAAGGGGTCTGCTTTGTTCTTGAGTTTGAAAGTGCTATAGAACTCCATATTGTACTCATAAACCAAATGGAGCTTGATGTGAAGAACTAATCGCAGTGGTCCCGTAACCAATGACTCATAGCATCCCTTTGTCCCACAACTTCAAGAGTATCATAGCACGTTTGTCTCGGGCCTTCTTCGTGCCTTGTTTGGAGAATTTCGTACCGGTTTTGATAGTCTAGCCCGGATGTCTTGAATCTCAGGAACTTGTTCGCCATTTCTGCACAGAAGAAACATAGAGACAATCAGCGCGTTTTGATAAAATTTCCAAACAAACATTAAACAGAAGGCTGGACATGGCCACGTCGTCACTGACCACACACCGTGTTCAGCTGGGGAGACTGGCCACGCCCCGTGATCAGGCTATTGTTTCTGCAAAAGTTTGATTTTTGAGCCGATTTCAAAAAGTTGAAATTTTTTGGTTGAGTAGGGGCGGTTTTCCTCGAAAATGAAACCCCAAGTGTCGTTTTTCCGAAAACAAACTGTTTACCCCTTCAATTTTAACTTTTTTGGTTTGAAAACAAGGGTTTATGGTTTCTGCTTGAAATTGGACGAATCTTTCAACAATATTTGTTGATTTACTTACCAAAACATGTACATAAACTACTACTATTAGATCTAAACAAAAATTTCGGGTTTGGCAGGGGTCTAGTTCAAGAACCCTAGATTTTTTCCCAAATATCTAGTGTTAATCTACATGCAAATCGTTAAACTAACTAAAGAAGATGTTAGAAACATCCTTGGAAGTGTTCGACGGAAGGAAATCGTGAAAAACCAGAGAAAAATGCAGAAGAACCAGAGGTTTTCGGGGAAACGGGGCGTGTGCGTAATGACGAAACTGTGAAGACAAAGGATATAAACCCGTCTGCACACCGACCAGGGCCCTGTGTCGGGCTTTAGATTATTGTTATTATTATTCTTTTTAGTGCTCGTTTTTGACCGTTTCTCCCAAGAGGTTCCTTAAGTTACATTACCTGTAGTTGTCTTGATGTTTTCCTCCTGTTGATACCTGCAATGATAACCTACATATATGCAAACAATCTTGTGTTTAATCATGCCTCTACTTCTTGTAATGAGATCTTTTCCTCATTATCCTCAATGAATCTCTGGTAAAGCTTAAGCCTTTGGCCGTTAACTTTGAATGGTATGCCATTTTGAGATTTAATTTCGATGGCACCGTGTGGAAAGATATGGGAGATAGAAAAAGGTCCGGACCATCTAGACTTTAGTTTTCCGTGAAATAATCAAAGTCGTGAATTAAACAATAGCACTTGATCTCCCTCTCGAAATTCATAAGGCTTAATATGTTTATCATGTAAGTTTTTTATACGTTCCTTATAGATTTCGGAGTTAGAATATGCTTGATTTCTTAACTCATCCAGTGCGTTTAATTGACAAAATCGATTTTTACCGGCGGTCTCATGGTCTAGGTTTACGTTTTTTAGTGCCCAGTAGTCCTTATGTGCTATTTCTACTGGCAAATAACAACTTTTGCCATAGACGAGCTTATATGGGGTGGTGTCTATTGTTGTTTTATAGGCGGTTCGAAAAGCCCATAAAGAATCGTCTAATTTATCGGCCATTTCTTTCTATTTAGACCTACGGTTTCTTCGAGTATTCGTTTGAAATCTCGATTGGTCACTTCAGCTTGACCATTGGTTTGGGGATGATACGCAGTTCCCATACCTTGTTAAGATTTTTTCAAGTTGATGATTACAAAAATGGGTACCTCTATCACTTATTAATGCTTTTGGAGTACAGAAACGAGAGAATAATCGTTTCAATA
The DNA here is from genome assembly GCA_947069175.1 of Scalesia atractyloides. Lineage (NCBI taxonomy): Eukaryota > Viridiplantae > Streptophyta > Magnoliopsida > Asterales > Asteraceae > Scalesia > Scalesia atractyloides. Next base: position 73,096,512 of record CAMTDV010000004.1, on the reverse strand, counting down.
ATCTTACCACGACTCTTCCATCATCGGTTGGAAGCGGCTCTGCTTCAGCCCATTTAGACAAGTAAACCACGGCCACAAGTATATATTTGTTTCCTTTTGATGGTGGTAAAGGTCCCATGAAGTCTAATCCCCACACATCAAAATTTCACAAACAAGAATGCCATTTTTTGTGGCATTACGTTTCTGGGAGAAATGTTACCTGCTCGTTGGCATGCATCACATGTTCTGACAAGACTTTGTGAGTCTTTATGAATGGTTGGCCAATAGAATCCTGAATCAAATACCTTTCAAGCGATGTTAGTTGCTCCATGATGTCCTTCGTACGGTCCTTCATGATAATGGCTAAGAATTTTCCTTGCTTCGTTACCATGGACGCATCGTCGGACAAGTTGGTCAGCACCAAATTTTGAAAAGATATGGATATTCCCAAAAATAATGCTTTACATCGGCAAAGAATTTTTTTCTTTGATGATGTGACCATCCCTTGACTAGCATCCCACTAGCTTGGTAGTTAGCGTTCAGCGTACCAAGGTTCTTCTTGATATTCCACCATTTCTAAAGATTCTGTTGGGAACTTTTCGTTGATGACTTCATCTCTAGTCGACTCCAAAGCTGGATCTTCCAAGCGAGATAGATGATCGGCAGCGGTGTTTTCAGCTCCTCTTTTGTCTTTGATTTCTATGTCGAATTCTTGGAGGAGTAGAATCCACCAGATTAAACGTGGCTTGGCGTCCTATTTTTTAAAGAGATAACGAATGGCTGCATGGTCTGTATAAACTATCGTTTTAGAAAGCACAAGATAAGAACGAAATTTATCAAAAGAAAATACTACTTGTAGTAACTCTTTTTCAGTTGTAGTGTAATTTTCTTGTGCATCGTTAAGAGTTTTACTTGCATAGTATATTGGATGAAAATGTTTATCTTTTCATTGTCCCAAGACAACTCCAACTGCAAAGTCACTTGCATCACACATGATTTTGAAGGGAAATTCCAATGGTACTATCATGATTGGTGCATTGACTAGTATTTTTTTAGTGATCAGAATGGTTGGTTGCAATCCTTGTCAAAGATAAATGGTGCATCTTTTTCAAGTAATTTTGTTAAAGGTCTTGAAATTTTAGAAAAGTCTTTGATAAATCGTATATAAAATCCGGCATGCCCCAGGAAACTTCTGATGGCTCTAACGGAGGATGGAGGTGGTAATCGAGAAATGGTGTCTATTTTGGCCCAATCAACCTCCATTCCTTCGCTTGAGATTTTGTGACCGAGTACTATTCCCTCCGTTACCATGAAATGACATTTTTCCCAATTAAGGGCGAGGTTAGTTTCCTCACATCAGGATAGCATTCGTTTAAGATTATCGAGGCATTGGTCGTATGAATCTCCAAAGATAGAAAAATCATGCATGAATACTTCCATAGTTTTTTCTATCATATCATGGAAAATGGCCACCATGCAACGTTGAAATGTTGCGGGGGCATTACATAGACTGAAAGGCATGCGTCAATAAGCAAAATAAAAACGAGCGCGCAATTTTGAAAAAGTTTTGCAAAAATGATTAGGCCGTTGATTTCAAGCTTTCTTAAAATCCTTGTGTCCCCGGCAACGGCGCCAAAAAACTTGGTGCGTGTCAAGCGTGATATGATTTTATTAATATTTTAAGTCTGTTTTACGCATTAGTCAAGTTTTAAATTTATAAAACACGATATTGTACTAACACAAAACACACACTAGGGCAAGTGCACCCATCGTGAGCGTAGTATAGTGTGGGTAAGATACCGAGGTCGTCCAAGGACACAAGAGCTTTTAATACCGGTTTAGCGTCAACGTCTAATAGATACAATTTTTGTGATAAAAGTTTTGAAAGGTAAAAATAACAAAAAAATGAAAAGAAAAATAAAAATGAAATACAAATAGACAAGATAGAATCACTTTTTAAGAGATTCTCTTAGTTAAAGCCGTTGGCCCCTCTTTTGAAGGTGACGTTACCCTCGGCCAAGTGGTTTGAATCAGCAAGGATACAATCCCAGACAATTAAGTAAGTTATTAATGCGAAAAATTGTAGGCCCCTCTTTTGAAGGTGACGTTACCCTCCGCCAAGGGGTTTGAGTCAGCAGGGTAATATATTAATAGTAGTTTACATATGAGGGGTTCAAGCTATTCACACCCCCTCCATCCAATACCATAGGGCATTGAAGGAGGTCCTAGTAAGCTTGAACTAAGTCCTCGCAGGACTATACACTGAACGAGACAATAACTTTACCAAACCACCCTTCTAACCCCCTTCCAAGTAGGTAACGCGCTTTATATAGGCCATAAAGACACGAATGAGCAAATCATTGACATCATGAAGAAATGGTTAGGAAAATTCACTTTCAACATAAGAAACTAGTTATTAAAGTAATTAATACATACCCAATTAAAAAGTAGCCGAAAGATTAAATATCAAAAGTAAAACATAAAAGATTTGTCTTCACCAAGTGATGTAAGAGATTAGCCAAGCATGGCCTTTGTTTGACAAGAATTCTTACGATAAATTTTGGATCCCGAGACTACTACACACTCTAAAGATGGACAATGGATGATGGTTGTGGGTGTTGGTGTTGTAGTAGTGGTGGAGTGGTAGCAAAGTGAGAGAGAAGTGGTTTGCCAAGGGATGCCTTTGAAGGGAACCAAACACCCATATTTATAGTCAGAACAAAGCCCCGGTGTCACAGCCCCCGACCCCTACCCTGGGAGCCGCGAGACAGTCAAGTGGTACCGGTGTTTATTAATTTGGCAGCAGAAAATATCATCAGGATCGATGTTAGGAAAATAAATTCAGAGTTTATCAAACACCAAAGTTTTAATATTAAACAAATGGGATAAAACCATATTCCATTAAAGTGTTTTATAGGGATAAACCCAATTTAACAAAAACATAAGTTCTTCATTTATTCAGGTAATCACAGCCACTTTATTTAAGCCTTCAGTGCTCCATAGCTGGATTCTATGACTTTCACAGTAAATTACCTGAAATGCGTTTAAAATCATTTTGGTTAGTTAAAAATACTGGTGAGTTCATTCAAATTTTGTAAAAAGACACATGGTTATATTTCACAGTATCAAGGGCAATTACATTGCTTTTATCTAACAAAAACTCAATCAGTATTTGTCATGTTGGCAGTTACAATGACTGTGGTCATACCTCTATTGGCTAACTATCGTCCAAAGTGACGCTGGACTAAGTAGTGTATACAAAACCCCACATACCTACAGTAATTGCAGATTATCAAAAACTTAATCACTGTAAATACAACTTTGCAAAACAGTTTAGGGTTTTGTAAAAGAATTTGAGAAAGGTAGAATGACTCACAATGTTGTGAGTAAAAAGATAATGACTCACTTTGTAGATTTAGGGTTGTTATCTTAGAGCTTCCTGGTGCTATTAATAAAATTACCATACAACACGTGTTAGTGAAATAACCCATTTTAAACTTTAATGATACCTTACGAGACAAAACCCCAACGTAGTTAACAAAGTATAGCCTTATAAACAGGCAGCACTTTGGCATCTATTGCTAGGTTTTAGATCAACCGGATAAGGTATCGAATCAGTGATTAGGGTTAAAACACTTACAACGGGGTAATGCTATGATGGTTTAGGGGTTTAGGGGGTGTATGTAGAGAAAACGGAGGTTATAGAGAGTATTCGATCGAGTTTTTCGTTCTAAAGTGAGCGACAACTTCAGTCCCTCGCCACTACATTTATAGGTCAAACGGGCTTCTCCCGCGCATCACGCCAGAATCTGGGGACTCCCGCGCGATGCGCCTGGGCAGCCTATTTGGCCTAGACAGGCTACGTTGCATGTATAGGCCTGTGAGACGTCGCGGTCAAGAGCCACGTGTCCTGGTACTCTCCCGCGCGTCGCCGGAGATGCCAGGGATTCTGGCATGTCGCTTGGGACGCCCAGATCAGTTTTCTTCGTTTTTCATGCTGGTTCGCGCCGTCCGAGTCTAGGGATACGATCGGGGGTCCTTATAAGGTGTTTTTGGGTATTGTTACATCCTCCCTACCTTGTTTTAAATCTCGTCCTCGAGATTCATTGAAACAAATAAGGATACTTTTGCCTCATCTCTGATTCCATTTCCCATGTATATTCTGGTCCTCTTCTTGAATCCCATTTTACTTTGACCAGTATTAGCCTTTTATGCTTGAGGTTCTTAATCTTTCTATCTTCAATTTGTATAGGCTTTTCAACAAATTTCAGTTTCTCATTTACCTTTACATCTTGAAGTGGTACTATCAATGATTCGTCGGCTGAACATTTCTTTAGGTTACATACATGAAATACATCATGTACTCCTGCCATTTCTTCAGGTAGCTGTAGCCGATAAGCTACTGGTCCAACGCGTTTGATGATTTTGAAAGGTCCAACATACCTTGGGCTTAACTTTCCTCGTTTACCAAATCTGACGATTCCTTTCCAAGGTGAAATTTTTAGCAATACTTTAACTCCGACTTGAAATGGCTTTTGACGATTATCTGCATAACTCTTTTGACGATCTCGAGCCGTTTTCAGTCTTTCCTTGACTTGAGTTTATTTGTCAGTTGTTTCTTGTACAATCTCTCGTCCTGACAATTGTTTTTCTCCTATTTCCACCCAACATACAGGTGTTTGACATTTTTGTCCATAGAGTGCTTCAAATGGTGCAGCATTAATGCTTGTATGATGACTGTTGTTGTAAGAAAATTCAATTAATGGTAAGTGATCGTCCCAACTTCCTCCAAAGTCTATCACACAGGCTATAAGCATGTCTTCCAGTGTCTGAATCGTCCTTTCACTTTTTCCATCTGTTTGAGGATGATAAGCTGTACTTAAATTTAATCGAGTTCCCATAGCTTTTTGAAAACTTGTCCAAAAATGAAAAGTAAATCGACTATCTCTGTCGGACACAATAGATAAAAGGATTCCATGTAGTGAAACTATTTCAAATACATACAACTTAGCTAATCGTTCCATACTAAAGGTTTCTTTCATGGGTAAGAAATGTGCAGATTTCGTTAGTCTGTCCACAATCACGCAGATTGTGTCGTTACCTTTTCGAGTCTCGGTAGTCGGTAACAAAATCCATTGTTATCAATTCCCATTTCCAAACAGGCATTTCTAATTGTTGGAGTAAGCCTGAAGGTTTCTGATGTTCAGCTTTAACCTGTGAGCAAGTTAAACACTTAGAAACATAACTTGCAATGTCCTTTTTCATTCCTATCCACCAAAAATTTTTCTTTAAATCTTGATACATCTTGTTGCTTCCAGGATGCATCGTATATGTAGATTTATGAGCTTCTTCTAAAATTCTTTCTCCTAAATTTCCTTGGATGGGTACCCAAATTCTTTTCTTATGGAATCTCCATATTCCATCTATTCCTTGTTCTAATTCTTTTATCATTCCCTTCATTCCTTCAGAATCATCCTTGATTGATGTCTCTTGGGAATTCTTTAATTGTTCCATTAAATCTATCTACAGATTCACTCTGAGAGCACGTACCCTTTTTGGCTTCTCATGATACTTTCGACTTAGAGCATCAGCTACTACATTAGCCTTTCCTTCATGATATTGAATATCACAATCGTAATCACTGAGGATTTCCATCCAACGTCTTTGCCTCATGTTTAATTCCTTTTGCCCAAAAATATATCTTAAACTTTTATGATCGGTAAAGATAGTAAAGTTACTACCGTAAAGACAATGTCTCCAAATCTTGAGGGCAAATATTATCTCTCCTAACTCTAGATCATGTGTTGTATAGTTTTCTTCATGCTTCCTGAGTTGTCTTGAGGCATAAGCAATCACTTTCTGACGTTGCATCAGTACACATCCAAATCCTAATTTTGATGCATCACAATATACTATAAAATCTTCAGTTCCTTCTGGCAAGGCAAGGATTTGTGCATTAGTTAATCTTTGCTTTAGAATCTTGAAAGCTTCCTCATGTTTTGGTCCCCATTGAAACTTAACTGATTTGCAGGTTAACTTGGTTAATGGAATGGCTATCCTAGAAAAATCTTGAATAAAGCGTCTATAATATCCTGCCAGTCCAAGAAAACTTCTTACTTCCTTTGGTGAATTAGGGACTTTCCATTTGGTAATAGCCTCGATCTTTGTGGGATCTACATGAATTCCTTCATGATTAACTATGTGTCCAAGAAATTGTACCTCTTGCAACCAGAATTCACATTTGGCGAATTTAGCGTAATGCTTTTCCTTTCTCAACAGTGTCAAAAGTGTCTCTAATTGTTCCGCATGCTCTATCTTACTTTTAGAATAAATAAGTATATCGTCTATGAAGACAACTATAAATTTATCCAGGTATGGTTTACATATTCTATTCATCATGTCCATAAAGGCAGCTGGAGCACTTGTTAGACCAAATGGCATGAGTGTAAACTCATAGTGACCATATCTAGTTCTAAAAGCGGTCTTAGGAATGTCTTCCTCTTGTACCTTCAATTGATGATATCCTAAACGTAAATCAATCTTGGAAAAGAATCGAGCTCCTTGAAGTTGATCGAATAGATCATCAATTCTTGGTAGTGGGTACCGATTTTTAATTGTAACCTTACTCAATTCTCTATAGTCAATACACATGCGCATCGATCCATCTTTCTTTTTAATGAATAACACAGGCACTCCCCAAGACGATGAGCTAGGTTGCATGAACCCTTTTTCCAGTAGTTCGTCTAGTTGCTTCTTCAATTCCAGAATCTCCGTTGGTGCTAGTCGATAGGGTGCTTTGGCAATCGGTGCAGTTCCCGGTATTAGGTGAATTCTAAATTCAACCTCGCGATCAGGTGGTAGTCCAGGTAGCTCTTCTGGAAAAACATCTGAGAACTCCGATACTACAGAAATATCTTTTAATTCTTTTCCTTTACTACTAATGATCGCAGATATCATATATACTATTCCTCCTTTTCATACATAGCTTGCAGCTTTCATTACAGAGATGAATTTTGCAGATGTTGTTGGCTTATCTCCCTGGATTGTGATACATTCTCCTGTCGGCGTACAAAGCTCCACAGGATTTTGATCACACAAAATTCGCTCATGATTGGCTACCAACCAATCCATTCCTAATACGACATCGAATCTGGCTAGATTCATTGGTAATATGTTAGCGTTGAATTTATGACCTAAAATTCTATCTTTCCTTCCTGAAGGATTTCGCTTATATTGAAAGAATCTCCGTTTGCTGTTTCCACCGTGTACACTTGGTGAAGTTTGGTTAAAGGTTGATTGAGAAATTGACAGAAAGTAGTATTTATGAAACTTGGTTTGCGCCAGAGTCAAATAATACTTTAGCATAGACATCATGAACTAGGAACGTACCGGTAATCACATATGGAATCAACTCGGCTTCTTTGTCTGTCAGTACGAAGGCTCTAGCGGTCTTCTTTGGTCCTTCAGTTGTCTTTGCCTTGTAGTTGGTTGCTGGGCTAGTTTCGGGCAGTTTGGTCGAATATGACCTACCTCTCCGCAATTGAAGCATACTTTAGTGTTCATTTTCCTTCTACATTCTTCTTCCCTATGTCCCGGTATCTTACAAAAATTGCAGTACCTAGTACATTTCCCTGCATACCTTCTTTAACAAAACTTACATATAGGTGAAGAAGATGAACCTGCTCCTTTCTTATGATAGGAATTACCAGAACGTAGTTCCTGGGTAATCTTTTGGGCTAAATCCTTTTTCTATTTTTCTTCCCTTGTGTGTCACACCCCGACCCGCAGCGGAAAAGGTGATCGGGGCATGATTGGGTTATCATCAAAGCTCATGACATTTATTAAGCGTTTCATATTCATTAATACAAATTAAATGGAATTTTACAATAAATGTTACAACATGATCTAACTAACAATCTAAACTTCTTTGTTCTCTTCTAAGGCATATCCTATGTTTTCCTTGCTTCAACCTGTTCACCTGTATCATGTGTAAAAAGGTTTTTGGATCAACATAATGTTGGCGAGTGAATCCTATGGAAAACATTTGAACAAATTTATTTAAATTGATTATGAAATATGTGCACAACCAAACATGAGTAAAAATAGATGTAACTTAATCAACAATCATAAGATGTTAAATGAAACACACATGAACAATAGTGGAACAATTAGAGGCACGCGATGCTCAACTCGTCTCTCACGAGGAACTGAGGGGCCTGATGAATGATTTGCATAACATGATAATATGAATGACACAACTACAAACAATATAAACTCAATGATACACACATGAACAATAATGAATTTGATTTGAAGCACGCGTTGTTCAACTCGTCTCCCACGAGGAACTGATGGGCTTAATGTATGAGTTTCTTATAACTGGACAAAAAGGCAATAAGTAAATCACAACAATAAAAACAATCTAAGTTTAGGTCATGATGTGGTATGGCACAAGTTTAAATAAATAAATTAATTATTTTCATAACACATGACACACCCCAAAACGTGTAATTTAAAAGGGGGAGTTGTAAGATTCACTCATAGTGGGTGCGTTCGGTTGATGATGTTGAATGCACGCGAAGTGGTTTTAACCACGAGTGAGTTTAACCTAGAATAATCGCATTATGGTTCGGTAAGTAAACGGATTTTATTAATCTATTTTAGTAGGATTGTTGGGTGTATTTTTGTGAGTTTGAGGCTATTTTCTAACCTTAAAAATGTTATTTTTAAGTATTTTTAATTGATTTTTAATTAAAATAATTAAATAAAAATAATAAAAAAATTGATTTTTTTCTGACCGTTGACCAGCGCGTTGACCGTTGACCTGACCGTTGACCGGTTCGAATGCGGAACACAAGTGCGCTGAGTGAGGCTCGAACCCGAGACCTCCCGTACGTGTGCACGCAGCTCTACCAACTGAGCTACGTGTCTAACCCGTTATAAATCTGATTTTAATTATATATATATATTAATTAGTTTAAACCGAAAATCATTTTATTTTAAAAACAGTTTTAAGCGAATCGGACATACACTCCACAGGTCTCGAACCCGGGACCTGTGGTTTAATCTAACACACAGTCCACCGCTGGACTGTGTGTTCAACATGTTATATAATTCGATTTTTATTATACTTAAATACTAATTAGTTATTTCCTTTTCTGCCTTATTTAAAAAGAAGAGATAATTGTCCGAGTCGGTGCAGAAGACCGGACTCGAACTCGTGACCAGTGATATAAACAAACACACAGTCCACCGCTGGACTGTGTGTCTAACTTGGTTATTATTCCGGTTATCAATATACTTAACATATACCAGTATCGACTCCGGTTCAGTTAAACAAAAATTTGATTTTTATTTAGGCAGCGTGTATGAAACCGGATTCGAACTCGTGACCTTTGCGTTATATGTGCACACAGTCCACCGCTGGACTGTGTGTCTAACCCGATTAATATCCTGATTTTAATTATACTTATAAGATACGGAAATACATCGTCTTCTTCATCAAGATAGAACCAGAGTTCGGAAATCGACTGGTTCCAAGTTTTTATCTGTTTATTATTGTTTTTCAGTTCATTACGGTGAGATAAATGTGAAAAGGAAAAGAAATTAGGCAGAGAAGTATACCGACTGGACCCTCTGTTTTCCAGCAAAACTCCGGCGACAGTAATAAGCTCCGGCGTCAGGTGTCTTGCAGCAGCGAGTCCCCAGAAGGTTTGAAGAAGGTATGGGTGACTCCGGTATAAGTTTAAAAGATTTAGTGAGGTTCAGAAATAAGGAAATCGGTTTTCCGGCGACGAATAGAAAAGTTCCGGCGAGGGAGTTTTCGCCGAGAAAGAGTGTGGTTTTGAACGAAAAGGTTTTCAATGGGTTGAGGGTGAATTTATAGGGGAAAATCGAGATGTATTTGGTCTGATTTTGGGTTCATTGATTTAAATTTTCCGGCGGTTATGGTTTGGTCGCGGACTTCAAACATCGGTTATAACCGATGTCTTGTTAATGGTTTACGTTATAACTGAAAATGGTGTTAAAAACTCGCGAGGTTTCCGGGATTCCGACGACTGAACTGATGGGCGCCGATTTTGAATTCATAACGTCACTTTATCAATTAAATGATTTCAATATTTACCAAACAGAACAAGTGGCGCAGTGGTTTGTGTGTGTGAGATAAGTCGCTGAGTGACTCGGCGAGTGACCCGGGTTCGAAACCCGGCTGGATCATTTCATTTTTATCTTGCGATTTTCAACAGTTTTTCAAAAACTAAATATATAGTCCCGTATAATAATTGATTACATATCGTTTAAAAATATTTTGGGCATTTAATTCGCAACGAAATTTTTGACTGACTGTTCGGTTGATAAACGGAGCGGGTTTGGTAAATCCGTTTTTTGACGGATGTTACAGTATCCCCTGCTTTTTAGAAATTTCGTCCCGAAATTTAAATAATGATATATTTTGACTAAAAGGATGGTGATGTTTTGTTTGACAGTTGTATGCTCAGAAAAATGAGGGTTTAAGTTTTTGTTCGAGGCGGTAACGTTCCTTGTAAGGGTTAAGTACCCTATTCAGGAATCGCTTTTTGTTGCCTACTGTATAAGTGTTGATAAGCAGAAATGATTTGCTAAAAATGATATCATGCATATGAGTTTAGATACGTTTGGGAAAGTATGGTTATATCCTAAGGCAAATCTTCTAACACTACAACCTATATGGAACACAACAACTGGTATTTGAACATAAGTAAACACATCAGCAAATATTTGAACATGAATAAACACAACAGCAAATATTTGAATCCACATTCTGATAGCATATATGTTTGAATGATGGAAGTTCCTCTCTCGTTTGTTATGACGGAGAGGTTAGTTTATGTAGGAATGGATCACAATCCAATCTCTTTAAATAACATGATGATATAAATGTAACACAAATTCCAACCAAGGCAATACTAAATCCTACATGGAACTTCTCATAACCGCCTGATAATGCCTCTGATCCTTTGGCAAGAATACTTATATATAGGAAGTACCAGCGGCGTATCCACCATATTCTTGCCAAATTTTCATTAGTTTTATCCACAAGTTATGATAGGTTACCAAGAAACTAATAAATCCTACATAGAACTTCTCATAACCGTCCGATAATACCTCTGATCCTTTGACAAGAATACTTATATATAGGAAGTACCAGCGGCGTATCAACCATATTCTTGTCAAATTTTCATTGGTTTTATCAGTGAATTATGATTAGTCCTATAACTCTACAACCAATACAACAAACATAAAATACTGAAATGAAATATATCTGTGCGATCAAGGCTCAATCGAACGGAGCCGATCGTATTGCATGTACTTGAAAATGAAATGGATATGCGCTCAAGGCTCAATCAAACGGAGCCGAACGTATTGAATGTACTGAAATTGAAATTGTGTGCTCAAGGCTCAATCAGACGGAGCCGAGCGTATTGCATGTACTGAAAATGAATAACTTAACCACACAAACAGCCTATGCATGGAACCTCTCATAACTGCCTGATAATGCCTCCGATCATTTGACAAGAATACTTATATATAGGAAGTACCAGCGGCGTATCCACCATATCCTTGTCAAATTTTCATTGACTTTATCCGCAAGTTATGGTTAGTTCGATGCGACTCTACTACAAACACCACAACCACAAGATACTGCCGCTCAAGGCTCAATCGAACGGAGCCGAACGTATTGCATAAACTGGAAATGTAAATTGAAATGTGCGCTCAAGGCTCAATCGAACGGAGCCGAACGTATTGCATGAACTAGAAATGTAAATTAAATGTGCGCTCAAGGCTCAATCAAACGGAGCCGAACGTATTGCATGAACTGGAAATGTAAATTGAAATATGCGCTCAAGGCTCAATCAAACGGAGCCGAACGTATTGCATGAACTGGAAATGTAAATTGAAATATGCGCTCAAGGCTCAATCAAACGGAGCCGAACGTATTGCATGTATTGAAATGTAAAATGAAATAACCGATCAAGGCTCAAACAAACGGAGCGATCGTGCGGGCACGCCCTGATCAACCGCATAATAAAATGGGGATCAAACTCAACCTCGATGGATGGGGAGCTGCGGCCTCGGCAAAAAGCATATACTGAAAACAATATATAATATATAATATACCATAATTACTCTAACAGTCTACACATGTGATAAAGAAAAACATAAAACTAAACGATTGGAGTTGAATCTGGATCTTCGGCGAAGAGGACTAGCTGAGTATCTTCGTTTGGGCCGTCATTATCTTCGATAGGATTGGCGTTGATATTGAAGACTCTTCCTCTTGCTGGTGGCATAGTGTTTGGGTTTTCTTGGTTTACTTGGTTAACTGGGTTTGATTGGGCTTGAGTGTTGATAACGTTAACCAATTGAGGGCATGTGTTTCTAAAGTGGGTAGGGTCGCCACAATTGAAACAAGCTCGAGCATATGGGAACACGGGGTATTGGGGTTGATAATAAGTTTGGGTCATGTTTTGAGTAGGGGAAAAGGTTTGGTTTTGAAAGGTGCGACAAACATTGCTCAAATGACCATAGCGTCCACAAGTTGCACATAGTCGACAAGGTAGGGTATGGGGATGGTGATAAAAACAGTTGTTGCATCGAGGGTGAGGTCCAAGATATGGCTTCTTATCTGGGTAAGCTGAGTTGGGTGCCACTTGGGTGATTGGGATAGCTCGGATGGGTATAGCGTGTAAAACTGGTTGATTCCGTTGGGTAGCAGCGAAAAGTCGCCCGACTCTTCTTCTCTTAGGATTGGGTTGAGAAGGGGATTCGGTTTGAGTGGAGTCGGAGGTTTCAGTCGTTTCTTTATCCTTCTTCTTCTCCTCCTTGAAGTCTTTGTTTCGGATTCGGTTCTCGGTGAGCTCTGTTGCTAGCTCCATTGCTGCTTCCAAAGTTGCAGGCTTGGTACTTATCACAGGGTCTTGATTCTTTGACGGAAGACCACGAATGTAGTGCTCGATCAAACGGTAGAGGGGAGTGAACATGTTGGGAACCATTTGATGTAACTCGAGGAATCTTTTGTTGTAGGTGATGTGGTCTCCTTCCACTTGCTTCAATGAGTAAAATTCATCTTCTAACTTCTTGATTTCGCTCCTTGGGCAAAATCATCTGGTCATGATTTCCTTCAATTCGTTCCAAGTTAAGGACATAGCATCTTCCACACCTCGTTTGGCCTTCTCTGTGTTCCACCAAGTAAGTGCTATCCCATATAATCGACCGGTGGCATATCGCACTTTGCGATCGTCAGGGCAATCGCAATTTAGAAATGTGTTCTCCATTTCTTCAAACCAATGGAGGAGAGCGGTGACGCCTTCAGTCCCTTTGTATTTCGGAGGGTCGCATGATTTGAAATGCTTGTAGGTGCATTTAGTGGTATTTGGGGGAGAGTTGAAAATGTTTTGGTTTGCTTGATTGACAGGATTAACGGTAAGTGCTTGTTGAACTTGGATTACAATGTTGGGTATTACGGTAGCCATTTGTTGAGCGATTAAGGCAGCCATGCGTTCGCGGGCTTTTCTTGCTCTCGTCTTCCTACGGGCAAAGTTAGAAGACATCTACAAGGAATACATGACAAGAGTATGAGTTGGATGCTTTTGGGTTCATGGGTCGCATTAGGAATGAACATTCATAAAATAATTATAGATAAATATATTACTACATCCATTGGATGTCTTGGGTTCTGCTCGCTGTTAGGCCCTACATGCCGCCATACTTTACCTGTGTAATCATGTGGGCCCCCATGAATACCGGTTTTTCATATGGTTCGCACGGTTTCTGCCAGGTTGCGTACACAAAAACCCGGAGAAAATCGAGAAAATGTATACAACGTGTGATATTCGGAATGTGTCCAGGTGTAGACACGGTGACACCTCAAAGTAGGTTAGTTCGAATGACGTTTGGTGTGGCATGCTTTGGCCTAATAGGTCCTTCGTACTCTCATCGTTGGTCCCCAGGTAGGCAAACTGGTCCGTTTATTGGATTTATATGAATGCCAGCCTAGACAGGACGTTCCGACTACCGGTACTTGTACCCTTCCAGTTACTACATGCCCGTCGCAGAACTTACTTTGATGAGATTTGAAAATTGCACAAAATCTTTGGATAATGAGAATATGAAAATAAATTGAATACATGAACATCGATATATGTATAATGAATATGTATATATGTATAATGAATATGTATATAAGCATGTATGTTTGACTGTAAATGTAAACAAATATGAAACAAATAAATGTCACAAGTTTGTATGTAACCACCTAATCAATTAAAATTTAGGCAGACTATAGTATAGGCTCTAAGGGTCTAATAACCTATCCTATATCCCTATAGTCATGGCTCTGATACCAATCTGTCACACCCCGACCCGCAGCGGAAAAGGTGATCGGGGCATGATTGGGTTATCATCAAAGCTCATGACATTTATTAAGCGTTTCATATTCATTAATACAAATTAAATGGAATTTTACAATAAATGTTACAACATGATCTAACTAACAATCTAAACTTCTTTGTTCTCTTCTAAGGCATATCCTATGTTTTCCTTGCTTCAACCTGTTCACCTGTATCATGTGTAAAAAGGTTTTTGGATCAACATAATGTTGGCGAGTGAATCCTATGGAAAACATTTGAACATATTTATTTAAATTGATTATGAAATATGTGCACAACCAAACATGAGTAAAAATAGATGTAACTTAATCAACAATCATAAGATGTTAAATGAAACACACATGAACAATAGTGGAACAATTAGAGGCACGCGATGCTCAACTCGTCTCTCACGAGGAACTGAGGGGCCTGATGAATGATTTGCATAACATGATAATATGAATGACACAACTACAAACAATATAAACTCAATGATACACACATGAACAATAATGAATTTGATTTGAAGCACGCGTTGTTCAACTCGTCTCCCACGAGGAACTGATGGGCTTAATGTATGAGTTTCTTATAACTGGACAAAAAGGCAATAAGTAAATCACAACAATAAAAACAATCTAAGTTTAGGTCATGATGTGGTATGGCACAAGTTTAAATAAATAAATTAATTATTTTCATAACACATGACACACCCCAAAACGTGTAATTTAAAAGGGGGAGTTGTAAGATTCACTCACAGTGGGTGCGTTCGGTTGATGATGTTGAATGCACGCGAAGTGGTTTTAACCACGAGTGAGTTTAACCTAGAATAATCGCATTATGGTTCGGTAAGTAAACGGATTTTATTAATCTATTTTAGTAGGATTGTTGACCGTTGACCGGTTCGAATGCGGAACACAAGTGCGCTGAGTGAGGCTCGAACCCGAGACCTCCCGTACGCGTGCACGCAGCTCTACCAACTGAGCTACGTGTCTAACCCGTTATAAATCTGATTTTAATTATATATATATATTAATTAGTTTAAACCGAAAATCATTTTATTTTAAAAACAGTTTTAAGCGAATCGGACATACACTCCACAGGTCTCGAACCCGGGACCTGTGGTTTAATCTAACACACAGTCCACCGCTGGACTGTGTGTTCAACATGTTATATAATTCGATTTTTATTATACTTAAATACTAATTAGTTATTTCCTTTTCTGCCTTATTTAAAAAGAAGAGATAATTGTCCGAGTCGGTGCAGAAGACCGGACTCGAACTCGTGACCAGTGATATAAACAAACACACAGTCCACCGCTGGACTGTGTGTCTAACTTGGTTATTATTCCGGTTATCAATATACTTAACATATACCAGTATCGACTCCGGTTCAGTTAAACAAAAATTTGATTTTTATTTAGGCAGCGTGTATGAAACCGGATTCGAACTCGTGACCTTTGCGTTATATGTGCACACAGTCCACCGCTGGACTGTGTGTCTAACCCGATTAATATCCTGATTTTAATTATACTTATAAGATACGGAAATACATCGTCTTCTTCATCAAGATAGAACCAGAGTTCGGAAATCGACTGGTTCCAAGTTTTTATCGGTTTATTAGTGTTTTTCAGTTCATTACGGTGAGATAAATGTGAAAAGGAAAAGAAATTGGGCGGAGAAGTATACCGACTGGACCCTCTTTTTTCCGGCAGAACTCCGGCGACAGTAATAAGCTCCGGCGTCAGGTGTCTTGCAGCAGCGAGTCCCCAGAAGGTTTGAAGAAGGTATGGGTGACTCCGGTATAAGTTTAAAAGATTTAGTGAGGTTCAGAAATAAGGAAATCGGTTTTCCGGCGACGAACAGAAAAGTTCCGGCGAGGGAGTTTTCGCCGAGAAAGAGTGTGCTTTTGAACGAAAAGGTTTTCAATGGGTTGAGGGTGAATTTATAGGGGAAAATCGAGATGTATTTGGTCTGATTTCCGATTGGGTTCATTGATTTAAATTTTCCGGCGGTTATGGTTTGGTCGCGGACTTCAAACATCGGTTATAACCGATGTCTTGTTAATGGTTTACGTTATAACTGAAAATGGTGTTAAAAACTCGCGAGGTTTCCGGGATTCCGACGACTGAACTGATGGGCGCCGATTTTGAATTCGTAACGTCACTTTATCAATTAAATGATTTCAATATTTACCAAACAGAACAAGTGGCGCAGTGGTTTGTGTGTGTGAGATAAGTCGCTGAGTGACTCGGCGAGTGACCCGGGTTCGAAACCCGGCTGGATCATTTCATTTTTATCTTGCGATTTTCAACAGTTTTTCAAAAACTAAATATATAGTCCCGTATAATAATTGATTACGTATCGTTTAAAAATATTTTGGGCATTTAATTCGCAACGAAATTTTTGACTGACTGTTCGGTTGATAAACGGAGCGGGTTTGGTAAATCCGTTTTTTGACGGATGTTACATTGTGCGTATCAGTCCATCTGTCAGAGTGTTAGCAAGTTCTAGTGCCTCTTCAATTGTTTGTGGTCTAGCTGCTTTGACTATGTCTCGGATTTCGCTAATTGATCCCCATATGTAACGAGAAATTAATACCGGTTCTGGCGATACCAGTGTAGGTACTATTCTTGCATATTCAAAGATTTGGTAGTAAATTCACGACAATTTACCCTAATCATTTTATGGTTTAGAAATTTGTTAGCTATCTGTTCCTTTTCGTGAGGAGGACATAATTTCCTTTCAACTATATCCTTAAAATTATTCCATTCCATATTATAGACCTTGTTTCTCCCTTTGGATTGAAGGATGGTATTCCACCACTCCAATGCTTCGTCTTTGAAAAGATTGGAAGCATACATTATCTTATCTTCTTCAGCACATTTACTAATAGTTAATACGGCTTCAGTCTTTTCTAGCCAGCGCAAAGCTGCAATGGCTCCTTCATTACCAGAGAATTCAATTGGTTTACAAGATAAGAATTCTTTATAAGAACAACCATAAACGATGGTTTTCTTTCGTTTAGGAGATGGAGCTTTGACAAGAATGTCGGTATCACCATTGACGCTGTGACTAGGTTCAGGGGGAGTACGCTTACTGCCTATAGTATTACTGTTGTTTTCAAGCGCATGATTCTTAATAGCATTAATAATAAATGGCATGGCATCAATTATTCCTTGAGCTACTGTATGTTCTATAGCACTTTTATCCACGTGATTTCCGTTATCATTATTATTCTGGACTTCTTGGTTTACTTCATTCGACATCTGAATTGCAACATTATCAAATATTAATATCACAGAAAGAAGATAAAGATAGACAAATTTTCAAACACATTTGATCAAAATCGTCGAACATTGCGACTTTATACTCTTTTTATATATATGCATCTGTACAAACTATTACAATTATACAGGTCGATGTTTTACATTATGCGTCGTTTTATATATATAGGTGATATTTATATTATGCATTATATGTGTTATGTATCAGTTTTTTAATCAAAATGTATATATAGCATTATATTAAGTTTGTTGTTTTTAGAAATGCCCATCCCTCTCGTCGTACTTCCAGACGAGGTTCTCTCCTATGGTGCGTATTCGGGTTCCTTCGTTTATAAGTTCTTCGCCATAGTGACGAAGTTCTGCTACGCGGTCAGGGTTCATTAGTGGGTACATCTCGGCTTCGGGTTCCATTGGTGGAAAATATGGGTCATTTATTAAATTTTCGAATGCCCAATCATTTGACATCCACTATTCCTGGGCATTTGGTGCTGGTGCAGGAAACCTAGGGATTGCCTCCGGGTTGAATGCGGGTATTGGCTGTTGGTTTACTAAGTTGGGTTCTGGGTACATTGGTATGGGTGTTATTTGCTGCTCTGGTTGAAATAGTGGAAATGGTGGTTCAGGGTTTGCTAGTAAGTTCAGGTTTAGCTGGTCTCCTGCTGGTTGGAAAAGATCACAATTTGCCGGTCTCCGATCCAATTCTTCCCACAGTGGTGTGGTAACATTTATCTGAGCTGGTCCTTCTGGTAGGGTTATAGTTGCTTCTTGGTTTTTCTTTTTCCTTCGTTTTCCCGTTTTTCCTTATTAAACCATCAACGTTTCTTCGGTGGAAAAGTTTCAGCTGATTTGGCTCGAAAAACAAAAGATCCTTCTGTTTCGGGTTCGTATCCAGAGGTGGCTCCAGAGGGTCCTTCCTCCATTTCCGAATCAGCCATGTGGAGAAAAACATTGGATACACGTTTATCACTCGTGCTGCGGACTCATAAATTGTTAAAATAACATAGAAATTTAAATTATATATTTTGAAGTTTATTTTCACAGATATCACCCATAAGTTAATTACACAAAATTCAGAACACTAGTGTCTAAGTTTAGGTATTAGAGGAACACCTAAATAGCTTAAACCAGTGGCTCTGATACCACCTTCTGTCACAGCCCCCGACCCCTACCCTGGGAGTGGTTGCCGCGAGACAGTCAAGTGGTACCGGTGTTTATTAATTTGGCAGCAGAAAATATCATCAGGATCGATGTTAGGAAAATAAATTCAGAGTTTATCAAACACCAAAGTTTTAATATTAAACAAATGGGATAAACCGATATTCCATTAAAGTGTTTTATAGGGATAAACCCAAATTAACAAAAACATAAGTTCTTCATTTATTCAGGTAATCATTGCCACTTTATTTAAGCCTTCAGTGCTCCATAGCTTGCTTCTATAACTTTCACATTAAGTTACCTGAAACACGTTTAAAAACATTTTGGTCAGTTAAAAATACTGGTGAGTTCATTCAAATTTTGTAAAAAGACACATGGTTATATTTCACAGTATCAAGGGCAATTACATTTCTTTTATCTAACAAAAACTCAATCAGTATTTGTCACGTTGGAAGTTACAATGACTGTGGTCATACCACTATTGGCTAACTTTCGTCCAATAGTGACGCTGGACTAAGTAGTGTATACAAAACCCCACATACCGGCAGTAATTGCAGATTAGCAAAAACTTAATCACTGTAAATACAACTTTGCGAAACAGTTTAGGGTTTTGTAAAAGCATTTGAGAAAAGTAGAATGACTCACAATGTTGTGAGTAAAAAGAGAATGACTCACTTTGTAGATTTAGGGTTGTTTTCTACGAGCTTCCTGGTGCTATTTCTGGGTTCCTAATAAAATTACCATACAACACGTGTTAGTGCAATAACCCATTTTAAACTTTAATGATACCTTATGAGACAAAACCCCAACGTAGTTCACAAAGTATAGCCTTATAAACAGGCAACACTTTGGCATCCGTTGCTGGGTTTTAGATCAATCGGACAGGGTATCGAATCAGTGATTAGGCTTAAAACACTTACAACAGGGTAATGCTATGCAGGTTTAGGGGTTTAGGGGGTGTATGCAGAGAAAACGGAGGTTACAGAGAGTATCGATCGAGTTTTTCGTTCGAAAGTGAGCAACAACTTCAGTCCCACGCCACTACATTTATAGGTCAAATAGGCTTCTCCCGCGTGTCGCGCCAGGATCTGGGGACTCCCGCACGATGCGCCTGGGCAGCCTATTTGGCCTAGACAGGCTACGTTGCATGTATAGGCCCGCCAGATGTCACGATCTAAAGCAACGTGTCCTGGTACTCTCCCGCGCGTCGCGGGAGATGCCAGGGATTTTGGCGCATCGCGCCTGGGACGCCCAGATCAGTTTTCTTCGTTATTCATGCTGGTTTGCACCGTACAAGTATGGGGATACGATCGGGGGTCCTTATAACATGTTTCCGGGTATTGTTACACCCGGCCACGGACCCATGCCCACTGGTCACAGCCCGTGGTCACCTTCTTCTCTTCCTTCATTTATTGCAGCTGTCAGTAGAGGGCTCCACGAGCCCCCGTGCCTCCTAGGCACGGCCCCGTGGTCAACTCTTTACTGTACTATCAAGATTCTGCAAATCTAAGAGTTGACCATGGCCCGTGTCTGCGTAAGCACGGCCCCGTGGTGGGCGTGGAAGCTTCTTTTTGTCTTTTCTGCAGGTGTTGGAGTTGACCACGGCCCATGCCTGGCTGGACCCATGGTCAACTTCTGTTTTCCTTGTTTTTGTTGTTGGGATACTACCGAGGGGTCAGGCATGTCACGTTATTTCTTCTTCTTGTATTGTGTGTTGGTTTTAGCCGTTAATTTGCCTCTTTTGGTCTTTGAAGCTAAGTTGGTCCTGTAAATTTAAAAGGAACAAAGAAACGTGCTTTTTCCAACATTAGTACTCAAAAAGGGTTGGTTTTATGCCTCATTTGATGTAATTTATATGTTGCATTTTGTACACATCAATACTTTATAGTGTTTGTGCATTTTACTGGTATACATAATCACTATAGTAATGTCACATTCGGTGCTGCATTATTGGCGTCAGAAACAGCTGATACGTATATATGGTTGGTGAGAGTGTTTTTAAAAGCTACTAGTTATCAACCGAAAATTGTTGTCACTGGCCAATATCTAGCAATGAAGAAGGTTGTTTCTGTTGTATTTGGTGATACCAGGCATAGGTTATGTATGTGGCACGTGATGCACCAGCTTTCACCAAAGGTAGTAATGTTTTTCTGTCGTTTATCCTTTTTGGCGTTTTACAGCCATAATGTCTTGTTTTGGAATTTTTTTAATCAGTGTATTTTATTGTCTTCATTTTTATGGGGCATTTTTGTATTATTTAGGTTGGTGTAAGGCTATGCAATTCCACCAACTTTAAGGAACGTATATGTAGTGTTATATGGACCGATACACTTACACCTGAAGAATTTGAATCCGGATGGGAATAGGTTATTAAAGAGTTCAATCTAGTTGATAACGAATGGTTATCTGATATTCTGGCTCTTAGGGAATCATGGATCCCTACATTCTATAGGATGGAGTTTTTGTCGGGTCTTATGCGTACGACATCGAGGTCTGAGAGTGAAAACCACGTTTTTGGTCAAGTAAGTAATGCCAAACCTACTCTTGTTGAGTTTGTGACTCATTATGAAACTGCAATAGAAGCACAAAGCCATACACATCCAAAAAATGATCATGAGACGTGATACAAACGGCTTGAGCTAAAAAATAATTATAAAGTTATGGAGATACAAGCTTCAGAGAAATACTCCAAAAGCATATTTCTAGATATACAAGCTGAGCTAATCACGATTGGGGATTGCATAAATGTTCGTTATGAAGATCAACCCAATGGGTTCATTAAGTTCTTTATAAATGATTTCTAGCAGCCATGTTCATCACTTTTCGAGGTAAATGGTGTTTTTACTTATCATGGCATTGTTCCATTTGTAACATTTGTCGAAAACGGGTTTTACCAAACCCGCTCCATTTGTAATCGAATATCAAGTTATAAATGTTCGTTGCCTATTTATGCTTATTTTAATTTTTAATGATACATAATTAATAAACAAACTAAACCATAAAAGTTATAATTGATAAAAAGTATAAATAAAACAATTAAAAATAAAATGGGGCTGCCGGGACTCGAACCCGGGTCAGCCGGGTTGTAACTCCAAAGATTAACACTCACACGCATAACCACTCCGCCACTTGTTTGTTTTCTGTCAACTCTAGGAAACGAATAAGTCTTATATTCAAACCTAGATGAACCGGTTGCGCCAACTGAAAACCGAAATCGGCTATTCAACCGTCTAAACATTTGAATAATCGCAAATTCAGGTTTATAACCGATACATCGACTATTCTAATCAATTCAGACTTCAATTGACTTCAATTCTGATGATGATGGGTTTTATAACCGAAAATATCTCATAACCTGAATTATTGCAATCAAAGATCTTCTCGCGACTCAGAAACATTCCACAAACCTCCAATTACATTTCCGCACACTTTACAGTCCACCGGAGAAGTTTATTTTACTCGCCGGAAAATTCTGCAAGTTCGCCGGAAAACCGTATTCTTCCTCAAAACGGTAAGTCCTTCAATACCGTCGTAGTCTAACAATTGTTAAGCTATTTCTAACTCAAACCTTTCACTTGAAATCGAATTCAGACGCTACTATCGGATAATACCAGTGTAACATTTGTCAAAAACGGGTTTCCAAAACCCGCTCCGTTTTGTAATCGAATATCAAGTTATAAATGTCACGTTGTATATTTATGATTATTTTGATCTTTAATGATACATAATTAATAAACAAACTAAACTATAAAAATTATATTTGATAAAAAGTGAAAACAAAATAAATAAAAATGAAATGTTGCTGCCGGGACTCGAACCCGGGTCAGCCGGATTATAACTTCAAAGACTTAACACTCACCCGCATAACCACTCCGCCACTTGTTTGTTTTCTGTCAACTTAGGGAAACAAATAACTCTTATACACAAACCTAGTTAAACCGGTTGCGCCAACTGAGAAACCGAAATCGGCAATTCAACCGTCTAATCGTTTGATTAATCGCACATTCAGGTTTATAACCGATGCACCGACGATTTTAATCAATTCGGATTTGAATGAACTTCAATTTTTATCATCATCGGTTTCTATAACCGAAAATAATCAAAGTCCAAATTACTTCAATCAAGACCCCTCTCGCGACTCAAAAACATCATACAAACATTCCATTTCATTTTCATCACCCATTCGGTCCATAAGAAAGCTTAAATCAACTCGCCGGAAAATTCTGCAAGTTCACCGGAAAACCGTATTTGTCCTCAAATCGGTAAGTTCTTCAATACCATCATAGTCTATCAGTTGTTAAGCCATTTCTAACTCAAACCCTCCAATTTAAATCAAATTCAGACGTCGTCATCGGATAATTTCTGCTCGCCGGAAAACTTCTGAAAATCCGTATCTTCGCCTGTGAAACGGTAAGGACCTTCAAACACACTGATAACGTTTGTTTAGCACTTCAATTTCATGATTAGCTAATCAAAATGATTAATTGAATTGCTCAGTTGAAGTCCTTAAAAACAGAGACCGACGCCTTGCCGGAACTCTGTAATCAATCGTCCACCGGTATGTTTTTCCTCTAATTATCATCCCTGCTATCTCTTATCAGTCTGGGTAATGCTTAACAATCGAATTAACAAGATTTAATGGTGTAATCTGCTGTCGGTAAAATCCAACGAAGAAGATGAACTTTGATAATACTATAAGTACAATTAAAATTGGTATTTTAAACGGGTTAGACACACAGTCCAGCGGTGGACTGTTTGCAAATAATACGCACACGTCACGAGTTCGATCCCTGATACACGCACCCTCTAAGTAATAAAATGCCTTTTTGATTAAAGCTGAACCGAGTTAACCCCGTTAGTTGTTAAGTATAATAAAAACCGAGATATTAACCAGGTTAGACACACAGTCCAGCGGTGGACTGTGTGCAACACTAAGTCGCACGTCACGCGTTCGAGTCTGGTTAACGGCACCGGTTCGATGATTTAAAATCTTTTTCTAAAAACAAATGAATTTTGAATAAATCGAATTAGTATATAAATATAATTAAAAACAAGATTATTTCGGGTTAGACACGTAGCTCAGTTGGTAGAGCTGCGTGCACGCGTACGGGAGGTCTCGGGTTCGAGTCTCACCCAGCGCATACTTGCACACTGACCGAACCGGTCAATAGGTCAACAAGTCAACGGTCAACGGTCAACGCAAAAATAAACAATTTTTTTATATTTTTATTTATTTAATTTAATTTAAAAATCAATTAAAAATACTTAAAAATAATATTTTTAAAGATAGAAAATAGCCTTAAACTCACAAAAATATATCTAAAAATTCCATTAAAATCCTTAATAAAATCCACTCATTTATTATATTTTTCCGTTATTATTTAGGTTAGTAGTTCTCGTTGTTCAACTCTTCCGACTCGTGCGCATCTCATCATCTCCATTCAAACGCACCCAATGTGAGTGAATCTTTACAAATTCCCCGTTTTAATCACGTTTTGGGGTGTATCATGTGTCTTGCTATATATTATATTTAAATCATTGTGCATACCTCATATGATGAACATGTGTATTCAGTTTGTTTCAACTGTTGTGTGGTTATCGTTAGATGCAATTTATTATTTTCAGTACATGCAATTTCATAGGCCGCCGCTCCCCATTACATTATGAGCGTTGAGCATGTTCCCCATTACATTATGAGCGTGAACCTGGCGTGCCCACATAAGATCGGCTCCGTTTGATTGAGCCTTGATTGCACAGACATTTTTCATTTTCAGTACATGCAATACGATCGGCTTCGTTTGATTGAGCCTTGATCGCAGAGTTTCATTCATGTTATTTATCGTATGATGTTGGTATGTTAATGTATGCTATCATGTGTTATTGTATGTTATAGTTGTGATTGCTATTGCTACTGCTTGGTTATTTACATTTGCTCATTTATGATTATGCACAATTTTTCATTGATAAACTGATAAGTAAATCAATAATAAATGTTTATCTAACAAGGTTCACTCGCCAACTTATGTTGACCCAAAAACCCCCATTTTTACACATGATACAGGTGAACCAGCAGCAGCAAGAAACACTTAGGATTGGACTAGAAGAATAAAATGATTTAGAGTTTGGGATTGTTTGTTTGGTTTATTTTCTTTGTATTGTATGGACATGTTTGGATATTTGGAAATGTAACTTTGACTTTAATAAATATGAAACATATTAGTAAATATCATGAGCTTTGGTGATAACCCAATTATGCCCCGACTCTTATTCCGCTGCGGGTCGGGGTGTGACAACCAGTTCGCCGGAAAAGTTCTGGAAATCTTTATTTTCATCTGTGAATCGGTAAGCACATTCAAATACTCTGTTAACGTTTGTTTATCACTTCAATTCCACGATTAGCTAATCAAAACGGTTAATTGTCTTGTTCAGTTGAAGTGCACAAAAACAGAGACCGACACCTTGCCGGAATTCTGAAATAAACCGTTCATCGGTATGTTTACTTCTAATTATCATTTCTGCCATTTCATATTAGTTTGTACAATGTTTATCTATCGAACTAAACAAGATATAACGGTGTAATCTACTGCCTGTAAAATCTAACGAAGAAGATGAACTGCGCTAACAATATAAGAATAATTAAAATTGGTATTTTGAACGGGTTAGACACACAGTCCAGCGGTGGACTGTGTGCGAACAAAAACACGCATACGTCCCGAGTTTGATTCTTGACACACGCACCTTCGCAGTAATAAAATGTCTTTTTTTGTTTAAAAACTGAACCGGGTTAACTCCGTTAGTTGTTAAGTATAATAAAATTTGTATATTAACCAAGTTAGACACACAGTCAGCGGTGGACTGTGTGTAACGTTAAAGCACAGGCCCCGGGTTCGAGACTTGTTAGTGGCACCGGTTCGATGAATTAAAATGTTTTTGAAATTAAAAGAATTTTGGATAAATAGAATTAATATATAAGTATAATTAAAAACAGAATTATTTCGGGTTAGACACGTAGCTCAGTTGGTAGAGCTGCGTGCACGCGTACGGGAGGTCTCGGGTTCGAGCCTCACCCAGCGCATTTCAGTCACACAATAAACCGGTCAAACAGTCAAAGTCAAAGAGTCAACGGTCAACCCAAAAAGTCAACATATTTTTTTATTTTTAATTATTTAATTTAATTTAAAAATCAATTAAAAATACTTAAAAATAATGTTTTTAAAGATAGGAAATAGCCTTAAACTCGTAAAAATATATCTAAAAATTCTATTAAAATCCTTAATAAAACCCATGCATTTACTATATTTTCTGTTATTATTTAGGTTAGTTAATTCTCGTTGTTCCGCTCTTACAACTCGTGCGCATCTCACCATCTCCAATCAAACGCACCCAAGGTGAGTGAATCTTTACAAATTCCCCGTTTTAATCACAATTTGGGGTGTATCATGTGTCTTGCTATATACTATATTTAAATCATTGTGCATACATCATATCATGAACAAATAGGTATTCAGTTTGTTTCAACTGTTTGTGTGGTTATTGTTAGATTCAATTTATTATTTCAGTACATGCAATTTCATAGGCCGCCGCTCCCCATTACATTATGAGCGTTGAGCATGTTCCCCATTACATTATGAGCGTGAACCTGGCGTGCCAACATACGATCGGCTCCGTTTGATTGAGCCTTGATCGCACAGACATTTATCATTTTCAGTACATGCAATACGATCGGTTCCGTTTGATTGAGCCTTGATCGCACAGTTTCATTCATGTTATTTATTGTATGATGTTGGTATGTTACTGTATGCTATCATATGTTACTGTATGTTATAGTTGTGATTGCAATTGCTACTGCTTGATTATTTACATTTGCTCATTTATGATTATGCACAATTTTTCCTTGATAAACTAACAAGAAAATCAATAATAGATGTTTATCTAACAAGGTTCACTCGCCAACTTATGTTGACCCAAAAACCCCCATTTTTACACATGATACAGGTGAACCAGCTGCAGCCCGAAACACATAGGATTGGACTAGAAGAATAAAATGATTTAGAGCTTGGAATTATTTTGTTTGGTTATTTTCTTTGTATTGTATGGACATGTTTGGATTATTTGGAATGTAATTTTGACTTTAATAAATATGAAACATATTAGTAAATATCATGAGCTTTGGTGATAACCCAATTATGCCCCGACTCTTATTCCGCTGTGGGTTGGGGTGTGACAGATTGGTATCAGAGCCATGACTATAGGGATATAGGATAGGTTATTAGACCCTTAGAGCTTATACTATAGTTGATTAGAAATTTTTAAGATTTTAGTGTGTTACATGCCAAATTTCATGATGTTTATATGTTTTATGTTAAATGTTACATTCAATGTTATGCAAGCATGTTCATAAGTATATATTATCATATAATGCCTATCATGAATCATATTCTCATAACATATCATATCCATGAAAGCACACACCACATCATTTTCATGATTGCTTTTACAATGATTTTTGTGTTTTTCAAATCTCATCAAAGTGAGTTCTCATGACGGGCATGTAGTAACTGGAAGGGTATCAGTACCGGTAGTCGGAACGTCCTGTCTAGGCTGGCATTCATATAAATCCAAAATAAAGGACCAGTTTGCCTACCTAGGGACTAACGATGAGAGTACGAAGTACCTATTAGGCCAAAGCATGCTATACCAAACGTCGTGTGAGCTAACCCCACTTTGAGTTGTCATTGTGTCTACACCTGGGCACATTCCGACCATACATCTTGTAAACATATTTTGTGGTTTGCATTCGGGTGATGCGAGTGTTAAATCACCAATACTAATGTGAATCCTACCAAGCCAATAGTCATGGGGGCCCACATGACTATACAGGTGAAGGTATGGGGGACATTTGAGGCCCAACATGAGCAAACCCAAGACATCCTATGGATGTAGTTGCATTATTGATATTTATGTTATTTTCATTTTCTTTGAGACGCATGACACCTAAAAGACTCCATAAACTCACAATCTTCTTATGTATGTTCCTGTAGATGTCGTCTAGACAACAACGAGGGGGTAAAAGATCAGGAAGGTCTCACGAACGTTTGGCCACACAAATTGCGAAACAAATGGCCGCGGTACTTCCTGACATTGTGGTTCAAGTACAACAAGCTCTCGCCACAAATCCCACTAATCCTCCCCAACAACATGACCAGAACATCGGCAACCCTCCTACCAGCAAGTGCTCATACAAACATTTCAAGTCTTGTGATCCTCCTAAATTTGAAGGGACCGAAGGTGTCACTGCTCTCCTCCACTGGTTTGAGGAAATGGAAAACACCTTCCTCAACTGCGATTGTCCTGAGGATCGCAAGGTTCGATACGCCACCGGGATTGGGGTAGCTCTCACCTGGTGGAATACTGAAAAAGGGAAGAGGGGAATTGATGATGCAATGGCCTTAACATGGGAGGAGTTAAGGGAAATCATTGTCACACACCCGACCCGCAGCGGAAAAGGTGATCGGGGCATGATTGGGTTATCATCAAAGCTCATGACATTTATTATGCATTTCATATTCATTAAATACAATTTAATGGAACTTTACAATAAATATTACAACATGTTCTAACTATCAATCTAAGCTTCTTTGTTCTCTTCTAAGGCATTTCCTATGTTTTCCTTGCTTCAACCTGTTCACCTGTATCATGTGTAAAAGGGTTTTTGGATCAACATAAAGTTGGCGAGTGAATCCTATGGAAAACATTTGAACAAGTTTATTTAAATTGATTAAGAAATATGTGCACAACCAAACATGAGTAAAAATAGATGTAAACTTATTCAACAATCATTAGGTATTAAATAAAGCACACATGAACAATAATGGAACATTTAGAGGCACGCGTTGCTCAACTCGTCTCTCACGAGGAACTGATGGGCCTAATGAATGAATTGCATAAACATGATAATATGAAAGACATAACTACAAACAATATAAACTCAATGATATACACATGAACAATAATGAATTGGTTTTGAGGCACGCGTTGTTCAACTCGTCTCCCACGAGGAACTGATGGGCTTAATGAATGAATTTCATATGATTTGACAAAATGAAATAAGTAATCACAACAATATAAACAATCTAAGTTTAGATAACGATATGGTATGGCACAAGTTTAAATAAACAAGTTAATTATTTTTATGACACATGACACACCCCAAAACGTGTAATTTAAAAGGGGGAGTTGTAAGATTCACTCACAGTGGGTGCGTTCGGTTGATGATGTTGAATGCACGCGAAGTGGTTTTAACCACGAGTGAAATTAACCTAGATAAATATCATTATGGTTCGGTAAGTAAACGGATTTTATTAATCTATTTTAGTAGGATTGTTCGGTGTATTTTTGCGAGTTTAAGGCTATTTTCTAACCTTAAAAATGTTATTTTTAAGTATTTTTAATTGATTTTTAATTAAAATAAATAAATAAAAATAATAAAAAGATTTGATTTTTTTGCTACAGTTGACTTTGACTTTGACCGTTGACTTGACCGTTGACCGGTTCGAATGCGAATATAAGTGCGCTGGGTGAGGCTCGAACCCGAGACCTCCCGTACGCGTGCACGCAGCTCTACCAACTGAGCTACGTGTCTAAGCCGTCATATATCTGTTTTTAATTATATTTATATATTAATTAAGTTAAACAGAAAATCCTTTTATTTTAAAAACGATTTAATTGAATCGGACCGGTGCGCTCCACAGGTCTCGAACCCGGGACCTGTGGCTTATACTAACACACAGTCCACCGCTGGACTGTGTGTCCAACTTGATAACTTAACTGATTTTTATTATACTTAAACACAAACTGAACATTTCCTTTTCTGTCTTATTTTAAAAAAATAGATAATTGTCCGAGTCGGTGCAGTAGCCCGGACTCGAACTTGTGACCTGTGATATAAACATACACACAGTCCACCACTGGACTGTGTGTCTAACTTGGTTATTATTCCGGTTATTAATATACTTAACATATAACAGTGTGACTTCCGGTTCGGTTAACAAAAAAGGCGTTTTTTATTAAGGCGGCGTGTGTGGAACAAGATTCGAACTCGAGACCTTTGTGTGTTTAATGTGCACACAGTCCACCGCTGGACTGTGTGTCTAACCCGAGTTATAACTTGATTTTAATTATACTTATATGTTACAGGTTCATCGTCTTCTTCGTCGGATTTTAACCAGGAACAATGACGATCTGGTTCGAAGTTTTAATCAGGATTCTTTAGCGTTTTAGGTTAACTACAGATGAGATGTAAGTAAAAAGAAAGGAAATTAGGCGTGAGGTATACCGACTAGCTTCCTCTGTTTTTCCGGCAGAACTCTGGCGACAGCAATCCCTTCCGGCGACGAGTGTCTTGCAGCAGCGAGTCTCCAGAAAGCTTACAAAGTATGTGGGTGACTTCGGTATAAGTTCAGAGGGTTTAGTAAGGCTCAGAAATGAAGAATTCGGTTTTCCGGCGAGTGAGTTTTCGCCGAGAAAAGGTGCGGTTTTGAGCGAAAAGGTTTGCAGAGGTTCGAGGGGGTATTTATAGGGCAAGTCGTCGATGTATTTGGTCCGATTTCCGACTTGATTCGTTGGTTTGAATTTCTCCGGCAGTTATAACTTTGGTCACGGACTCAGACGTCGGTTATAACCGATGTAGCGTTTATGTTTTACGTTATAACTGAAAGAAACGTTAAGTTTCGCGAGATTACCGGGATTTCCGACGACTGAACTTTTGGGCGCCGGTTTTGAATTCGGAAAGACACTTTATGAATTAAATGATCTTAATAGTTAACAGATAATACAAGTGGCGCAGTGGTTTGTGTGTTGAGTGTTAAGTCCTTGCTGAACCGTGACTGACTCGGCGACTGACCCGGGTTCGAAACCCGGCAGGGACATTTTATTTTTATTTTGCGATTTTCAACAGTTTTTCAAAAACAACTTATATATTCCAATATAATAATTGATTATGTATCGTTTAAAATTATTTTGGGCATTTAATTCGCAACAAAATTTTTAACTGATTGTTCGGTTAATAAACGGAGCGGGTTTGGTAAATCCGTTTTTGACGGATGTTACAGTATCCCCTGCTTTTTAGAAATTTCGTCCCGAAATTTAAATTGTGATATATTTGACTAAAAGGATGATGGTGTTTAGTTTTGACAGTTACATACCTAGAAAAAGTAAGGGTTTAAGGTTTTGTTTGAGGCGGTAACGTTCCTTGTAAGGGTTAAGTACCCTATTACAGGAATCGCTTTTTGTTGCCTACTGTAAAAGTATTGATAAACAGAATTTATTCGCTAACTATGATATCATGCATAAAAGTTTGGATATGTTTGGAAGGGTATGGTTATATCCTAAGGCAAAACTTCCAATACTACAACCTACATGGAACATAAATAAACACAAAAGCTAATATTTGAACATAAATAAACACAACAGCTAATATTTGAACATGAATAAACACAACAGCTAATATTTGAATCCACATTCTGATAGCATATATGTTTGAATGGTGGAAGTTCCTCTCTCGTTCGTTATGATGGAGAGGTTAGTTTATGTAGAAATGGAACACAAATCCAATTTCTCTAAATAGCAAGATGATATAAATGTAACACAATTTCAACCAAGGCAATACTATATCCTACATGGAACTTCTCATAACCGCCTGATAATGCCTCTGATCCTTTGGCAAGAATACTTATATATAGGAAGTACCAGCGGCGTATCCACCATATTCTTGCCAAATTTTCATTGGTTTTATCCACAAATTATGATTAGTTACCAAGAACTAATAAATCCTACATAGAACTTCTCATAACCGTCTGACAATGCCTCTGATCCTTTGATAAGAATACTTATATATAGGAAGTACCAGCGGCGTATCCACCATATTCTTGTCAAATTTTCATTGGTTTTATCAGTGAATTATGATTAGTCCTATATAACTCTACAACCAATACAACAAACATAAAATACTGAAATGAAAAATATCTGTGCGATCAAGGCTCAATCAAACGGAGCCGATCATATTGTATGTACTGAAAATGAAATTGTCTGTGTGCTCAAGGCTCAATCAAACGGAGCCGAGCGTATTGCATGTACTGAAAATGAATAACTTAATCTAAACAACTATCACACAAACATCCTATGCATGGAACCTCTCATAACCGCCTGATAATGCCTCCGATCATTTGACAAGAATACTTATATATAGGAAGTACCAGCGGCGTATCCACCATATTCTTGCCAAATTTTCATTGACTTTATCCGCAAGTTATGATTAGTTCTATGCGAATCTACAACAAACACAACAACCACAAGATACTGATAATGAAAATGTCTGTGCGATCAAGGCTCAATCAAACGGAGCCGATCGTATTGCATGTACTGAAAATGAAATGTCTGTGCACTCAAGGCTCAATCAAACGGAGCCGAACGTATTGCATGTACTGAAAATGAAATTGTCTGTGCGCTCAAGGCTCAATCAAACGGAGCCGAACGTATTGCATGTACTGAAAATGAATAACTTAATCTTAAACAACAATCACACAAACAGCCTATGCATGGAACCTCTTATAACCGCCTGATAATGCCTCCGATCATTTGACAAGAATACTTGTATATAGGAAGTACCAGCGGCGTATCCACCATATTCTTGTCAAATTCTTATTGACTTTATCCGCAAGTTATGATTAGTTCTATGCGACTCTACAACAAACACCACAACCACAAGATACTGATAATGAAAATGTCTGTGCGATCAAGGCTCAATCAAACGGAGCCGATCGTATTGCATGTACTGAAAATGTAAAATGAACTGTGCGCTCAAGGCTCAATCAAACGGAGCCGATCGTATTGCATGTACTGAAAATGTAAAATGAACTGTGCGCTCAAGGCTCAATCAAACGGAGCCGAGCGTATTGCATGTACTGAAATGTAAAATGAACTGATCGATCAAGGCTCAATCAAACGGAGCCGATCGTTGCGGGCACGCCAGGTTCAACCGCATAATAAAATGGGGAACAGGCTCAAACCTCATAATAAAATGGGGAGCAGGCGGCCTCGGCAAATGCATATACTGAAAATAATAAACAATAATTACTCTAACAGTCTACACATGGAACCTCTCATAACCGCCGGATAATGCTTCTGATCCTTTGACAAGAATACTTATATATAGGAAGTACCAGCGGCGTATCCACCGTATTCTCGTCAAAGTTTCATTGGCTTTATCCTTAAGTTATGTTTGGTTCTATGTGATAAAGAAAAACATAAACTAAACGATAGGAGTTGAATCTGGATCTTCGGTGAAGAGGACTAGTTGGGTATCTTCGTTTGGGCCGTCATTATCTTCGACAAGATTGGCGTTGATGTTGAAAACTCTTCCTCTTGCTGGTGGCCTAGCGGTTGGGTTTCCTTGGTTTACTTGGTTAACTGGGTTTGATTGGGCTTGAGTGTTGATGACGTTAACCAATTGAGGGCATGTGTTTCTAAAGTGGGTAGGGTCGCCACAATTGAAACAAGCTCGAACATATGGGAACATGGGGTATTGGGGTTGATGATAGGTTTGGTACATGGTTTGAGTAGGGGAAGAGGTTTGGTTTTGAAAGGTGCGACAAACCTTGCTCAAATGACCATAGCGTCCACAAGTTGCACATAGTCGACAAGGTAAGGTAAGGGGATGGTGATAAAAACAGTTGTTGCATTGAGGGTGAGGTCCAAGATATGGTTTCTTATTTGGGTAGGTTGAGTTGGGTGCCACTTGAGTGATTGGGATAGCTTGGATAGGTATGGCGTGTGAAATTGGTTGATTTCGTTGGATAGCAGCGAAAAGTTGCCCGTCTCTTTTTCTCTTAGAATTGGGTTGAGAAGGGGATTCGGTTTGGGTGGAGTCGGAGGTTTCAGTCGATTCTTTATCCTTCTTCTTCTCCTCCTTGAAGTCTTCGTTTCGGATTCGGTTCTTGGTAAGCTCTGTTGCTAACTCCATTGCTGCTTCCAAAGTTGCAGGCTTGGTACTTATTACAGGGTCTTGAATCCTTGACGGAAGACCACGAATGTAGTGCTCGATCAAACGGTAGAGGGGAGTGAACATGTTGGGAACCATTTGATGTAACTCGAGGAATCTTTTATTGTAGGTGGTGTGGTCTCCTTCCTTTTGCTTCAACGAATAAAATTCATCTTCTAATTTCTTGATTTCACTCCTTGGGCAAAATTGTCTGGTCATGATTTCTTTTAATTCGTTCCAAGTTAAGGTTATAGCATCTTCCACACCTCGTTTGGCCTTCTCTGTATTCCACCAAGTGAGTGCTATCCCATGTAATCGACCGGTAGCATATCGCACTTTGCGATCGTCAGGGCAATCGCAATTTAGAAAAGTGTTCTCCATCTCTTCAAACCAATGGAGGAGAGCGGTGACGCCTTCAGTCCCTTTGTATTTTGGAGGGTCGCATGATTTGAAATGCTTGTAGGTGCATTTAGCGGTATTTGAGGGAGAGTTAATAATGTTTTGGTTTTCTTGATTGACAGGATTAGCGGTGAGTGCTTGTTGAACTTGGATTACAATGTTGGGTATTACGGCAGCCATTTGTTGAGCGATTTGGGTTCATGGGTCGCATTAGGAATGAACATTCATAAAATAATTATAGAAAAATAAATCTACTACATCCATAGGATGTCTTGGGCTTTGCTCGCCATTAGGCCCTACATGCCGCCATACTTTACCTGTGTAATCATGTGAGCCCCCATGAATACCGGTTATTCATATGGTTCGCACGGGTTTGCCAGGTTGCGTACACAAAAACCCGGAGAAAATCGAGAAATATGTATACAGCGTGTGATATTCGGAATGTGTCCAGGTGTAGACACGGTGACACCTCAAAGTGGGTTAGTTCGAACAACGTTTGGTGTGGCGTGCTTTGGCCTAATAGGTCCTTCGTACTCTCATCGTTGGTCCCCAGGTAGGCAAACTGGTCCGTTATATTGGATTTATACGAATGCCAACCTAGACAGGACGTTCCGACTACCGGTACTTGTACCCTTCCAGTTACTACATGCCCGTCGCAGAACTTACTTTGATGAGATTTGAAAATTGCAACAAAATCTTTGGATAATGAGAGTATGAAAATAAATTGAATACATGAACATCGATATATGTATAATGAATATGTATATAAGCATGTATGTTTGACTGTAAATGTAAACAAATATGAAACAAATAAATATCACAAGTTTGTATGCAACCACCTAATCAATTAAAATTTAGGCAGACTATAGTATAGGCTCTAAGGGTCTAATAACCTATCCTATATCCCTATAGTCATGGCTCTGGGTGAGGCTCGAACCCGAGACCTCCCGTACGCGTGCACGCAGCTCTACCAACTGAGCTACGTGTCTAACCCGTCATATATCTGTTTTTAATTATATTTATATATTAATTAAGTTAAACAGAAAATCCTTTTATTTTAAAAACGATTTAATTGAATCGGACCGGTGCGCTCCACAGGTCTCGAACCCGGGACCTGTGGCTTATACTAACACACAGTCCACCGCTGGACTGTGTGTCCAACTTGATAACTTAACTGATTTTTATTATACTTAAACACAAACTGAACATTTCCTTTTCTGTCTTATTTTAAAAAAATAGATAATTGTCCGAGTCGGTGCAGGAGCCCGGACTCGAACTCGTGACCTGTGATATAAACATACACACAGTCCACCACTGGACTGTGGGTCTAACTTGGTTATTATTCCGGTTATTAATATACTTAACATATAACAGTGTGACTTCCGGTTCAGTTAACAAAAAAGGCGTTTTTTATTAAGGCGGCGTGTGTGGAACAAGATTCGAACTCGAGACCTTTGTGTGTTTAATGTGCACACAGTCCACCGCTGGATTGTGTGTCTAACCCGAGTTATAACTTGATTTTAATTATACTTATATGTTACAGGTTCATTGTCTTCTTCGTCAGATTTTAACCAGGAACAATGACGATCTGGTTCGAAGTTTTAATCAGGATTCTTTAGCGTTTTAGGTTAACTACAGATGAGATGTAAGTAAAAAGAAAGGAAATTAGGCGTGAGGTATAACCGACTAGCTTCCTCTGTTTTCCGGCAGAACTCCGGCGACAGCAATCCCTTCCGGCGACGAGTGTCTTGCAGCAGCAAGTCTCCAGAAAGCTTACAAAGTATGTGGGTGACTTCGGTATAAGTTCAGAGGGTTTAGTAAGGCTCAGAAATGAAGAATCTGGTTTTCCGGCGACGAACAGAGTATTTCCGGCGAGTGAGTTTTCGCCGAGAAAAGGTGCGGTTTTGAGCGAAAAGGTTTGCAGAGGTTCGAGGGGGTATTTATAGGGCAAGTCGTCGATGTATTTGGTCCGATTTCCAACTTGATTCGTTGGTTTGAATTTCTCCGGCGGTTATAACTTTGGTCGCGGACTCAGACGTTGGTTATAACCGATGTAGCGTTTATGTTTTACGTTATAACTGAAAGAAACGTTAAGTTTCGCGAGATTACCGGGATTTCCGACGACTGAACTTTTGGGCGCCGGTTTTGAATTCGGAAAGACACTTTATGAATTAAATGATCTTAATAGTTAACAGATAATACAAGTGGCGCAGTGGTTTGTGTGTTGAGTGTTAAGTCCTTGCTGAACCGTGACTGACTCGGCGACTGACCCGGGTTCGAAACCCGGCAGGGACATTTTATTTTTATTTTGCGATTTTCAA
This sequence comes from Scalesia atractyloides, assembly GCA_947069175.1. Lineage (NCBI taxonomy): Eukaryota > Viridiplantae > Streptophyta > Magnoliopsida > Asterales > Asteraceae > Scalesia > Scalesia atractyloides. The sequence continues at coordinate 73,059,930 of CAMTDV010000004.1, read as the reverse complement.
CAGTTTTTCAAAAACAACTTATATATTCCAATATAATAATTGATTATGTATCGTTTAAAATTATTTTGGGCATTTAATTCGCAACAAAATTTTTAACTGATTGTTCGGTTAATAAACGGAGCGGGTTTGGTAAATCCGTTTTTGACGGATGTTACAATCATGACTAGGCGTTTCTGTCCTAGGAGTGAAATTAAAAAGTTGGAGGACGAATTTCATTCTTTAAAGCAAAAGGAGGGAGATCATACCACCTACAATAAGAGGTTCTTAGAGTTGAACCAAATGGTCCCTAATTTGTTCACCCCAGTTTATCGCTTGATCGAGCATTATATTCGAGGTCTTCCCTCGAAAATTCAAGATTCAGTTCTCAGCATTTCGCTAGCAACACTTGAAGCTGCTATGGAGCTAGCGACTGAACAGACCGAAAATCGCATTCGAAACGGTAAATTCAAAGAGGAGAAAAAGAAAGCCCCCATCAAGGCTCAAACTTCAAACCATTCTGGTTCCTCTTCGAAGTTTACTAGTAAAAGGAATCGAAACACAAGAAACTTTGCTGTCACACAAGCAAATTTCCTTATCCCTGCTGCACCCATCACTCAAGTTGCCCCTTCACCTGCACCATATAAAAAGCCATACTCCGGCCCATTACCAAAATGCAACCGTTGCCAATACCATCACTTTCCTGATCATCCCTGCCAACATTGCACTGGCTGTGGTCGCGCAGGCCATACTGTTCAAACCTGTCGCATACCTCAGCGAACGAACCGCCACCAGCCTTTAACCCAAACACACCAACAAATAATGGGTTAAGCCCAACAACCCCTACTACTACCACCTACCCAACATTTAGCCCAATCATACTACCAACCCAACTATCCCATGGTGCAATCTATGCGGGCTTGTTACAACTGTGGAGACCCAAACCACTTTAGAAACACTTGTCCACGTTTGGTGAACATCATTCATGCCCAAGCTCAAGCAAATCCGGTGAATCAAGCTAACCAAGCTCCACCACCTGCAAAAGGAAGAGCTTATAAATCAACGCCAATACTGTTGAAAATAATAACGGCCCAAACGAATCACCCAACTAGTTTTTCCTCACCAAGAATCAAGACTCAACTCCAATCGTCTAGTTTTAATGTTTTCTTTATGTTATCTCAATCTTTCCGTATCCCAGTTGTAAAATTTGGAAATTATGTATCCAAGAATTTTAATGCGATTTGATATTACAGTTTTGTTCTATACTCATTGATTTAACATTCATATCATCATACATCTCGACGTATCTCAATCTCATCATTTAAAGAAGTTGGGTTGTGTCACACTTTTACATAGACTGACCCCTTCATCATAACCAACGAGAGAGGTACTGTCATCATTTAGTCATGTATCATTTCAGAATTGAGACTCAAGTTTTGTTCGTTGTGTTGTTTATATTTTAGAGTCACATAGAACTGATCATGATTTACTGATAAAGCCAACGAAAATTTGACAAGAATATGGTGGATACGCCGCTGGTACTTCCTATATATAAGTATTCTTGGCAAAGGATCAAAAGCATTACCAGGAGGTTATGAAAAGTTCCGTGTAGGTTTAAATATCGTTATGGTTGAAGTTTTTGTTTTATGATACATACCTTACCAATACAAACGTATCAGTTCCCTCAAAAGTATTATGCATAAAATCGTAAGCGACATCAAAGATCAAATCCGAGAAGCCCAGCATGTTGCAGTAACAGAAAAGAGACGTACGCAAGGAGCCGTCTTGTGGAGCTAAACTAAAAAAAATTGAAACTAAATCCGACTGTATTCTATACTGTCTAGATCGCTTATGGATTCCTGACCACAATAACCTTCGTGATTTTCTTATGAATGTGGCGCACAAAACACGATATTCTATACACCCAGGAGCCGACAAGAGGTATCAAGACCTTTGATACACCTACTGGTGGCCTGGAATGAAAAAGGATATTGATGATTTTGTTTCCAAGTGCCTTACATGTTCCAAGGTGAAAGCTGAACACCAAAGACCCTCAGGACTTCTGGTTCAACCTGAAATACCTGTATGGAAGTGGGAAAATATAACCATGGACTTCATTACCGGGTTACCTCGCACTTCTAGTGGGTATGACACTATATCGGTAATAATTGACCGACTTACAAAATCAGCTCACTTTATTCCTATCCGCGAAGATTTCAAGAACGAAAAGCTAGCTCGTATTTATATCAGCGAAATCGTAAGCCGACATGGGGTACTGTTAAGCATTATTTCTGATCGTGATGGTCGTTTCACTTCACGAACATGGCAAGCAGTACAAGCCGCTATGGGTACGCGATTAGATCTCAGTACCGCCTATCACCCTCAAACTGATGGTCAATCTGAACGCACCATTCAAACTCTTGAAGATATGCTTCGAGCATGTGTCCTAAGGGAAATTGGGACGCTCACCTACCATTAGTTGAATTTTCGTACAACAACAGCTATCATTCAAGCATCGGCATGGCACCTTTTGAAGCTTTATATGGTCGTAAGTGCCGATCTCCAGTATGTTGGCACGAAATTGGGGAAGCTCAAATCACTGGTCCAGAATTGATTCAAGAAACCACAGACAAGATCCATCAAATTCGAAACAATCTTCTAGCGGCTCAAAGTCGTTAAAAGAGTTATGCAGATAAACGACGGAAGCCTTTGGAGTTTAACATTGGTGATCATGTACTTTTGAAAGTATCACCATGGAAGGGAGTAGTTCGTTTTGGTCAAACAGGCAAGCTAGCACCACGCTACGTAGGACCTTTCAAGATACTCGAAAGAGTAGGACCTGTAGCATACAAGCTTGATCTACCAGAAGAACTCAACAGGATTCATCCCACATTCCACGTATCTAACTTGAAGAAGTGCCTCGCTGATGAAAACCTCCACATTCCTCTGGAAGATATTCAGATTGATGAATCAATGCATTTTAATGAAAGACCAGTAGAGATCATGGACTTCGGGGAGAAACGTCTACGACGGAGTCGCATTCCAATTGTTAGGGTACGCTGGGAGTCGAAACGGGGACCTGAGTTTACTTGGGAACGTGAAGACTCAATGCGTGAAAAATACCCGCATCTTTTTCCTACTACTTCTACTACTTAAATTTCGGGACGAAATTCCTAAAAGTAGGGGATACTGTAACTTTTTTCGAAAACGGTTTTACCAAACCCGCTCCATTTGTAATCGAATATCAAGTTATAAATGTTCGTTGCCTATTTATGCTTATTTAAAATTTTTAATGATACATAATTAATAAACAAACTAAACCATAAAAGTTATAATTGATAAAAAGTATAAATAAAACAATTAAAAATAAAATGGGGCTGTCGGGACTCGAACCCGGGTCAGCCGGGTTGTAACTCCAAAGATTTAACACTCACACACATAACCACTCCGCCACTTGTTTGTTTTCTGTCAACTCTAGGAAACGAATAAGTCTTATATACAAACCTAGATGAACCGGTTGCGCCAACTGAAAACGAAATCGGCTATTCAACCGTCTAAACGTTTGAATAATCGCGAATTCAGGTTTATAACCGATGCACCGACGATTCTAATCAATTCAGACTTGAATTGACTTCAATTCTGATGATGATGGGTTTTATAACCGAAAATATCTCATAACCTGAATTACTGCAATCAAAGATCTTCTCGCGACTCAGAAACATTCCACAAACCTCCAATTACATTTCCGCACACTTTACAGTCCACCGAAGAAGTTTATTTTACTCGCCGGAAAATTCTGCAAGTTCGCCGGAAAACCGTATTCTTCCTCAAAATGGTAAGTCCTTCAATACCGTCGTAGTTTAACAATTGTTAAGTATTTCTAACTCAAACCTTTCACTTGAAATCGAATTCAGACGCTACTATCGGATAATACTAGTTCGCAAGAAAAGTTCTGGAAATATTTATTTTCATCTGTGAATCGGTAAGGATATTCAAACACTCTGTTTAACGTTTGTTTATCACTTCAATTCCATGATTAGCTAATCAAAACGGTTAATTGTCTTGTTCAGTTGAAGTGCACAAAAACAGAGACCGACACCTTGCCGGAATTCTGAAATAAACCGTTCATCGGTGTGTTTACTTCTAATTATCGTTTCTGCCATTTCATATTAGTTTGTACAATGTTTATCTATCGAACTAAACAAGATATAACGGTGTAATCTACTGCCTGTAAAATCTAACGAAGAAGATGAACTGCGCTAACAATATAAGAATAATTAAAATTGGTATTTTGAACAGGTTAGACACACAGTCCAGCGGTGGACTGTGTGCGAACAAAAACACGCATACGTCCCGAGTTCGATTCTTGACACACGCACCTTCGCAGTAATAAAATGCCTTTTTTGTTTAAAACTGAACCGGGTTAACTCCGTTGGTTGTTAAGTATAATAAAATTTGTATATTAACCAAGTTAGACACACAGTCCAGCGGTGGACTGTGTGTAACGTTAAAGCACAGGTCCCGGGTTCGAGACCTGTTAGTGGCACCGGTTCGATGAATTAAAATGTTTTTGAAATTAAAAGAATTTTGGATAAATTGAATTAATATATAAGTATAATTAAAAACAGAATTATTTCGGGTTAGACACGTAGCTCAGTTGGTAGAGCTGCGTGCACGCGTACGGGAGGTCTCGGGTTCGAGCCTCACCCAGCGCATTTCAGTCACACAATAAACCGGTCAAACAGTCAAAGTCAAAAAGTCAACGGTCAACCCAAAAAGTCAACATATTTTTATATTTTTAATTATTTAATTTAATTTAAAAATCAATTAAAAATACTTAAAAATAATGTTTTTAAAGATAGGAAATAGCCTTAAACTCGTAAAAATATATCTAAAAATTCTATTAAAATCCTTAATAAAACCCATTCATTTACTATATTTCCGTTATTATTTAGGTTAGTTAATTCTCGTTGTTCTGCTCTTACAACTCGTGCGCATCTCACCATCTCCAATCAAACGAACCCAAGGTGAGTGAATCTTTACAAATTCCCCGTTTTAATCACGTTTTGGGGTGTATCATGTGTCTTGCTATATACTATATTTAAATCATTGTGCATACATCATATCATGAACAAATAGGTATTCAGTTTGTTTCAACTGTTTGTGTGGTTAATGTTAGATTCAATTTATTATTTCAGTACATGCAATTTCATAGGCCGCCACTCCCCATTACATTATGAGTGTTGAGCATGTTCCCCATTACATTATGAGCGTGAACCTGGCGTGCCAACATACGATCGGCTCCGTTTGATTGAGCCTTGATCGCACAGACATTTATCATTTTCAGTACATGCAATACGATCGGCTCCGTTTGATTGAGCCTTGATCGCACAGTTTCATTCATGTTATTTATTGTATGATGTTGGTATGTTAATGTATGCTATCATATGTTACTGTATGTTATAGTTGTGATTGCAATTGCTACTGCTTGATTATTTACATTTGCTCATTTATGATTATGCACAATTTTTCCTTGATAAACTAACAAGAAAATCAATAATAAATGTTTATCTAACAAGGTTCACTCGCCAACTTATGTTGACCCAAAAACCCCCATTTTTACACATGATACAGGTGAACCAGCTGCAGCCAGAAACACATAGGATTGGACTAGAAGAATAAAATGATTTAGAGCTTGGAATTATTTTGTTTGGTTATTTTCTTTGTATTGTATGGACATGTTTGGATTATTTGGAATGTAATTTTGACTTTAATAAATATGAAACATATTAGTAAATATCATGAGCTTTGATGATAACCCAATTATGCCCCGACTCTTATTCCGCTACGGGTCGGGGTGTGACACCATTTTTACACTACAATCTGCATGTTTTTTTTTCTTGTATGCATGTGTTTTCTATGTCTTGATAGCGTTTTTCTCAATATACTATGGTGTTTCCAAATTATGTAAACATTGGTAACTGAAATCCCAAGAAATCTTGCAACAAATTATCCGAGATCTTCCAAGCATATATGATCCGAAATAGCAATAGTATGATCCGAAACAGCAACAATCACAGGCAATCTTCAAATAGTGTTTATCCGAAACCACCTAGGATAACCCAAAATCAATGATCCTTCACAGCAGACTATCCGGAACATTGTCAGGTTATCCGAAATCAGTAAATCTTCCAAGTAGACTTCGAACACAGCAATCCAGCAGCTTCCGAAACCAAAACCGAAACAGTGTGATATCAATCTGAGCTTAGAAACAGGTTCAACAGGCTCTCATACCAATTATAAGTCACGAAAACGGATCTAACAATGATATCACACATAGTTTGATTGGTGGCGGAATCACACAAACCAATCGATTATAATAACAAGAAAGTAGATGAAATAGAATGTAATTAACCAAAAGCTTAACTTGCATACAATGAATTGTCTGATACAACTTATAGCAAAAGTATTGGAGTCAACAACCTAAAACATAACACTAAACAAGATTATATAGCGGAGGTTAAGCCCACAGCTCCCCCTTAACCTAAGCCCAATTCGCCCCCAAGCCCATTCCATACAAGCCACACCTTAAACATTACATACTAGCCCAAAACACTATATAATAACTAATGTATAAACCTTCCCCCTAGGTTTATAACATTAGTGCATCTTTAGCTCGAAGCTCCACCAGCTGCACTACTTCTAAACAACGGACTAGCATCCACATACAATCTTGATCCAATCACATTCGCCACTGCACTCGTCCAAGACTTCGCACATACTTCACATTTCTCATTTATGCAAATCTGGTTTTCACGTAAGACTTTGATATCCTCCTCATGAAAACTTATTAGATCTAACGTATCAGCTAATCGATAAGCAGATTCTTTAGTAACGATCACCGCTTCACCCATCTTTGGATCACACACCCAGAACTGAAAGTTCTTCAGCACACCTTTAGGAAATTTAGGAGCAGCAGGAATAATCTTTTCCTTGTCAGTTGGTGGCCAGATCACTGTCTTCATTGTTCGGCGAGTACGTGGATCACGAACTCCACGATTCTTCTTGACATATGATTCAGCATACTTCATGGTTGGAAAGTCGTTTTTCACTTCTTTTTCAAGCTTTGAATGAAACGCCCAACCTATACCACGTTAGTTAGGATCCGAATCATGATATGGAGCTCTCAGTAGATTCTTCAAATAAATGTTGGTCCCGAACTGAGCTTCCTTATAATATTATTCTCTATGTCGACCCTCTCTAATCACCAGCCACATCTTCTTGTTATGGTCATACCGCCAACTCGTAATTCCAGATTTGTTTCCAACTTTATCATAATGACTTGCACCTAGTTCCATCACATATCGATCAGAGGCCTTTATTGGATCTTTGGGTTGAAAGTTTTCATCGAGAAGATTCACGTCTTATTTTTCATAATAAGCATCTGCTTGTTGCTTGGATTCTTGGGTGGTAACTTCCTCTTCTTCTTTTGTGCAACAGCTAAATATTCATTTAAACCTGCTTCATGTTCAGCATCAGCTGCAGCTTTCTCTTTAGTGGTACGATCACGTTGAACGACGTTCATAGGATCATCACTCTCATCAGCAAACTCCTTTCCAAACTTATTTTCCAACTTGGCTTTTACATCAAAAACCACAAACATTAAAAAGATTAACATCACCTTGCAGCTGATTGATTGTTTGATCTTTGTTGAACACTTGAGCTTGTAAAGATGAAATTTGAGCGTCTCTCAAAGCAGAATCCTGTTCCAACTCTATAACTCTTCTTTGCAGCTTCCCAACATCTTCATCACTGTTGGGAGTTTCAATACACTTCATCTTCTCAACTGTTCGTATGAGATCATCATCATATCCAAACATACCACCACTTGAACTACCAACATCAAACCGAACGCCACTTGAACTTTCCGGTTCTGATCTACCAGTTGTCTCTTGAGTTTGGAAAGCATGCTTTGGCCTAATAGATAAAATACTCTCGCCGAAATTTTGGTTAACGGTATTCACCCTTCCAGTTACTACATGTCCTTAGTCAACTGAAGGTTCGAGACCTTGGCGGGATTGAAAATCGAGGAGCGAAAAAAGTTACCAAGATGCGGGTATCACCCCTAACTTGATAACGTTATTCCTTAAGTATGGTTGATAATTATAAAACGAGATAAGGAACTAAATCCGACTCGTTCGTAAGGGTCCACTAGAATGAGTATACTGAAATTTCCATCAAGCTGAGGATATCACTCCTAACTTGATGTATAATTTCGTGAAGGTCGAGAATGCAGATTGAGAGCCTTTCACTAAAGTGAAGGTTTCACGTCTATTTTGGTGAAATCGTCTCATTTGTATAATACGAGTGTTTTCACGTATTCATGTGTGTATTGTACATCGTCTTAGGAAAGACATGCATTTTCAAGACAAAATACGAGATAGAAGCAAATAGGAAGAATTTGAGCATTTTAAGCATGAAATCAAGAATGGTCAAATATGGGTACTTAGACTATAGACTAGGTCAAATCATGGCAATTTTTTTCCTAATTTCCTATAGTTGTGGCTCTGATACCAATCTGTCACACCCCAATCGACGGCGGAAACATTGGGCCGAGACGAAATAGATTGCAAGAAACTTCATAACTACTAAATGTGACAAGTAGTCAAAAAGTATTTATTGCTAACGATTCAAGTACATGATTTGGAAACAAAGTACAACATGTATCGTATGATTAAACTAATAAACATGAATTAAAGTTGGTGCGTTCTAGTCCTTCCTACTAGATTCTTTTTCAACGCGTCATGATCACAATCCTGTAATACATATTAAAGTAACATGTTAACACATAAATTATTGGCGAGCATACAAGTTTTTAGTGTACTGGCATATGTATAAAAGAGTTTATCGAGATCCACATGACAATAACGTCTACTTAGGCATAACATAACATAAGCTAGCATGCAACACCTACTTGTCAACCCAAAGATTCCCGCTAGCGTAATCTTGTCATAGCAACGACAAGACCGTTTTGTTTGACTTAACATGACCTCAAGAATACGGGCGGTTCATTAATCCTATAACGCTATACATGTTAAGGGAGGCTTGTACGAAGTTAATGACAAAGCATCGTGTATTTAAAGTTTCTAGCATGTACGTATTTCTAAGTATAAACGTATAAAGCATGTAAGTTGGATACGATTGTATTAAAAATGTGTTTGCTTATAAGTGTTCTGGTGAGTTATTATATGATATATGCATTGCACCCAAAAGTGTAAAAACGAAAAAAATGGGTCATGTATACTCACGGTTTTGCAAAACCTTCCGATTAAACACGAGTTGACGATTTGATGAGAGTGGAGCACCAAATTTACTTTACATTGGGGAAACGAAGGCTTTTGAGTATATGGAGTTTGTGGAGAGTTCGGATTCGGAATTACGTATAAAAAGATATGTATGCGAAATATATCTTGTCTAAATACTCATTTGGACACTAAGTTGTCATGTGTTTTCATGGATCCTAACTTGCCCATTAGAATCACAAACGAGCAGTCTAGAACAAAGATATTATAGCCTAAGTTCATAACATCTAACCATAATCCGGTTAGTATCATGAATTTGGCTAAATATATATTTTATATTATATAGTATAAGTCCATCATGTGTTATCATATAAGTCATGTATGTCAAGCATGGAGGTAGGATGATTAACATACATTAAACCTCATTGTATGAATTCACCAAATCACAAAGTTATCAACATAGTTGATAACCCGGTTGGTCATGAATGCCAAGAATTATAAACTAACTAGTTCATCAAGTAGCCAAGTAAGATCAACCCGGGTGTTCATACCCATCATGGCAAATGTTGGAGGTGCGGTGGGGTTGTGTTACTCTGAGGCTTGGAAGCTACTTGGAAGGAAAAAGTGTGAACAAGTGAGGTTCGTGGAACAAGTTGGGAGAGCCCAAGCTTCCATAGTTCACACATAACTCATGCATAAGTCTTTCAACATGGAAGGTTGAAGCTTGGATGGTTTTCAATCACTTAGAACATATATGGTAAAACTTAAAGGGATTTTAAGCTTGTTTCTTGGTGGAAATCAACCTAAACACAAACCCATAACTATGAGTTTAGTTAGGTGCAATGTTGTAGAAGGCGCTAGGCGCTAATCGGGCGTCAAGGTACCGCCTAGGGATTAATCAGGATTAATAGGGATTAATCATCATTAATCGGAATGGGATTTATTATATGTATTTTTTTCAAAATTATATATATATACACAATAATATAAAAATAATACTTCAAAATTCACATAAATACTTAAGTTTCAAATAATATGGTTCAAACATAAGCAATTAAACTTAATCCTAGAGCTTGTGGTCGGAGAAGAAGGGGAGCTTCAGAGCTTGTCGGTTGTAACTAAAATTTGGGTGAGTCATAATTTGTTTTTAGGATGAATCACTGGTCTGCAACCATAAATTTGGGCTCATAAAGGTGAATAGCCCAAATTTATGTCAAATTCATGGGCCAGGTTGTGTAAGATTCCATCAAGTTTTAAGCAAGATAATTGAGAAATAAAAAAAGATGAAACATGGAAGAATTTTAAGGCTACTTTGGACCTCAAATGTGGTGAGGTTCCACCTTAGTTTGCCATGGAAAACTTGTGGAAACCTTCCTAAAGGTTATCCATGTAGCTTGAAAGAAGATTAGAAGAACAAATGTAAAGAAAAGTGAGTGAAAATTCACTTAGAACACATGAAAGTATTCTTCCTTTCTTGGAATTCTTGAGAGGATTAGAGAGTTTGGGAGTAGATTAGTGTGTGGAAAGTGTTTAGGAGGTAGTGGAGTCTTGTATTTATAAGTGGGGATTAGGGTTTGGGAGTTAATGAAGGTGGAAGGTGATTGGAGGAAAAGGTGGAGAAGGGTGAAATACGATTGGCTAAAAAAAGGGTGGAGGTGATTGGGGAGAAAGGTATCCCGCTTGGTTGTGAAATGCTTCAACGTCTAGCTTGTGATATTCAGCCATCTTCTGCACAAAACTAACCAAGTTAGATTAATGACAAAATTTAGTTAACTTAGTTAACCAAGTTAACAAGTCAATATGTCAACGAGTCAACATTGTCAACAAGTTAAGAGGTCAAAGGGTCAAAGTCTATTCGGATCAGCTTCAATTTGAATCAGGTCAATAAGAAGAGGGTCAAAGTCAATTCAGATGGTTAACACAGGTTTCGAATAACAATGTTTCGAATTCAACATTTTGGATAATCATTTCGGAAACACTGTTCCGAATTGAAACACCATTTCGGATTGGACCATTATTTCAGATCGAACCACTGTTTCGAGGCTACTGTTCAGAACTGTTCACATTAATTTTAAAATATCTAATTTTATTATTTGGTAATTTTAAAAGAAATGATGAACTTAAATAGGATGATGACCGTTGCGGACCTCACAAACGCTACCCTTGCTGCCATTCAATCCTAAACTCTGGCACTTCATCAGGAACTTGACTAGATCACAGGCACTTCTACTAAGTATCCCTGGCTGCTTTATGAGGATGATTACTACGAATGGAAATTTCAATTTGAACAAAATTGTAAAGCAAAGGAACTAGGTGTTTGGAGGAGTATTAGAGATGGACATCAAACCATAATGTATGCTACTGAAGCTGATCCACAAACTCTGATCCCAAAGCCTAGAAATCTGTTTACAGAAGAGGATCAGAAAACTGTAGATCTGAAAAGTTTATCCGAAACAATGTTGATCTGGAACAATAACAATTCGGATTAGTGGTTCAATTCAGAACAGTAACAATCCGAAAAGCTTATCCGAAACAGTGTTGATCTCGAAAGCTTATCCGAAACAGTGTTGATCCGAAAAGCCTATCCGAAATAGTGTTGATCCGAAAAGCTTATCCGAAACAGTGTTGATCCGAAAAGCTTATCCGAAACAGTGTTGATCCGAAAAGCTTATCCGAAACAATATGGATCAGAAAAGCTTATCCGAAACAATAGTCAACCCGAAAAGCTTATTCCGAATAGTGTTGATTTGAAACAGTCTTATCCGAAATCCTGCAAAACAACAGCTGTCAGTAACAAACTTCCGAATTATCAGGGATTCGAAATCCTATAAACTTGGCAACTAAAATCCCAAGAAATCTTGAAACAAATTATCCGGGATCTTCCAAGCATATATGATCTGAAATCAATGAAGATGATCCGAAATAGAAACAGTATGATCCGAAACAGGAACAATCACAGGCAATCTTCAAACAGTGTTTATCCGAAACCACCTAGGATGATCCGAAATCAATGATCCTTCATTGCAGACTATCCAGAACAGTGTCAGGTTGCAGATCTTCCAAGCAGACTTCGAACACAGCAATCCAGCAGCTTCCAAAAGCAAAACCGAAACAGTGTGATATCAATCTGAGCCTAGAAAAAGGTTCAACAGGCTCTGATACCAATTGTAAGTCACGAAAACAGATCTAACAATGATATCACACGTAGTTTGATTGGTGGCGAAATCACACAATCAAACCAGTCGTTTATAATAGCAAGAAAGTAGATGAAACAGAATGTAATTAACCAAAAGCTTAACTTGCATACAATGAATTGTCTGATTCAAGTTACAGCAAAAGTATTGGAGTCAACAACCTAAAACAGAAAACTAAACAAGATTATATAGGGGAGGTTAAGTCCACAGCTCCCCCTTAACCTATGCCCAATTCGCCCCCAAGCCCATTCCATACAAGCCCACACCTTAAACATTACATACTAGCCCAAAACACTATATATTAACTAATGTATAAACCTTTAGGGCCCAACATATCCACATGACATAATCGTATACTAAGGCATATCATTACAACACTAGCATGAATCACATAATTGTCAACCCAAAGATTCCACTAGCGTAATCTTGTCGTCGTAATGACAAGACTATTTTTTATAACTTAACATGACCACAAGAATACAGGCAGTGTGCTACTCCTATAGCGCTATACATGTTAAGGTAAGCTCGTACGAAGTTAACGACAAGAATAGTTCAAGTAAGGCTTCTAGCATGTATGAATTTCTAAGCATCACGTATAAGCATGTATAGTGGATTGTTTGTTTATGTCAAGCATGTTTGTATGTGATTATGTGAATTTAATAAGTCATATGTATTGCACCCCAAAAGTGTCTGAAATTAAAAAGGGAGTCATGTACACTCACAGTTTGCGTAAAGATTTCCACGGAATAGAGTCTAAGAGTTCTTTAGTTTGGAGCACCGAAGTTACCCTAAAGGGAGACGGAGGTGTGTGAGTTTTGGATTTGATTACGGATTGGATTCGGATTAAAAGTTAATGTATAACATGGAAAGTAAAGTACCATGAGAATGGTCATGCAAGGAGGTAGGATGAATTCCATCAATTTAACCTTGTTATATGATTCACCAAAGCATAAAATCATCAACTTAGTTGATGATTTCGGTAGGCCATGAATATGAACTAAAAATGGAAAATCCATAATCCAACCAAGTGAGCAAGCGAGATGCGTGCATCCCAAACATGGAGTGTGTTTGGGGATGTGATGTAGCCCTGTCTGTTTGTCGAAAATTGTTTTGAGATTCAGTGTACGAATCTAAACTAAAGTTTAAAAAAGTGAGTTAGTGGAACAAGGTTGGAGAGCCAAAGCTTCCATGGTTCACACATTCACCAAAACACAAGTCTCTCAACATTGAAGGTTGAAAGCTTGGATGGTTCCAACACTTTGTAAGTCACTTAGAACTTTTATGGCAGAATTTTAGGGAGGTTTTGAGCGTCATTTCTTGTGGAAATAAACCAAAACACAAACCTATAACTATAAGTTTAGTTAGAAGCAAGGTTGGTGTAAGTTTCCATCAATTTTTAAGCAAGTTACATAAGAATGAGAAGATAAGTTAAAACATAATTTTTATGCTACTTTGGACCTCGAATGTGGTGAGGTTCCACCTTAGTTTGCCATGGCAAGCTTGTGGAAACCTTCCTATAGGTTGTCCAAGTAGTTTGCAAGAACAAATGAAAAATAAATGTGAAAAAAAGTGAGTGAAAACTCAGTTAGAACACTTAGAGTTTTCTGCCCAAAATGGAGAAATTCTTGATGATTTTGGATGCTTGGAGTGATTTGTAGGGTGTGTAAAGGTGTTAGGAAGGTGTGGGAGGCGTATATATATATATATATATATATATATATATATATAGTGGTGGATTAGGGTTTGGGTTTAAAGAAGGTTGGAAGGTGATTGGGGTGAAAAGAAGTGGAAAATGGACCAACCTGTAGATTGAAATGTAACATCCGTCAAAAACGGATTTACCAAACCCGCTCCGTTTATCAACCGAACAGTCAGTCAAATTTTTCGTTGCGAATTAAATGCCCAAAATAATTTTAAACGATCCGTAATCAATTATTATGCGGGGATATATATTTAGTTTTTGAAAAACTGATAAAAATAACAAAATAAAAATGTTTTAATTATGCCGGGTTTCGAACTCGGGTCTGTACCGGTTCAAACCAATGACTTATCACTTAACCGAACAACCGCTCCGCCACTTTGATTTTCTGATAAATACAGGAAACATTTAATTCATATATTAAAGTTCGGAAGTCAAAATTCAGTAAATTTCGCCCAAAATAGCAGTCGTCGGAAATCCCGACGACTTCGCCGTTTAATTACGATTTCGCTCAAAATAACCGTAGAATTAACTCTCACAACGGTTATAACCGACGTCTGAACCCGCGACATCAGCCATAACCGCCGGAGAACGGCTGACTACGAATATAGACCGAATTCAGACCCCATTCATCTCAATGCTACCCTATAAATACACCCACAACTCGCCAGAAACCTTTCACACTCAAATCGCACCTTTTTCTCGGCGAAAAATCACTCGCCGGAAATACTTGATACTTCGCCGGAAAACCGTATCAGTAATCTCTGAGCTTACTGAACCCCCTAAACTTTCACCGAAGTCACCCACAACCTTTGTAACCTTTCGGAAGACTCTCTGCTGCAAGATACTGTCGCCGGAAAAAGATTGCTGTCGCCGGAGTTCTGCCGGAAAACAGAGTAAAACCAGCCGGTACTTCTCACGCCTAAATTCCTTTCTTTTTACTTTTATCTCGACTGTAATTGATCATAAAACGCTAAAGGAACTTGAATCAACATTTTGAACCAGTCAGTCGCCACTTCCGGTTAAACCAGTGAAGAAGACGACGTTCAGTAATGGTTATGTATAATTAAAATCAAGATAATTACCGGGTTAGACACACAGTCCAGCGTGCACTTTTAACGCTATGGTCACGAGTTCGAGTATTGTCCCTCACACGCCGCCTTGATAAAAATCCCTTTTCCGCTGCGGGTCGGGGTTGTGACAGATTGGTATCAGAGCCATGACTATAGGGATATAGGATAGGTTATTAGACCCTTAAAACCTATACTATAGTCTGCCTAAATTTTTAATTGATTAGGTGGTTACATACAAACTTGTGATATTTATTTGTTTCATATTTCAGTCAAACATACATGCTTATATACATATTCGTTATACATATATCAATGTTCATATATTCAATTCATTTTCATACTCTCATTATTCAAGGATTTTGTTGCAATTTTTAAATCCCATCAAAGTAAGTTCTGCGACGGGCATGTAGTAACCGGAAGGGTACAAGTACCGGTAGTCGGGACGTCCTGTCTAGGTTGGCATTCGTATAAATCCAAAATAACGGACCAGTTTGCCTACCTGGGGACTAACGATGAGAGTACGACGGACCTATTAGGCCAAAGCATGCCACACCAAACGTCTTTCGAACTAACCTCACTTTGAGATGTCACCGTGTCCATGCCTGGACACATTCCGAACATCACACGTTGTATACATATTTCTCGATTTTCTCCGGGTTTTTGTGTACGCAACCAGGCAGAAACCGTGCGAACCATATGAAAAACCGGTATTCATGGGGGCCCACATGATTACACATGTAAAGTATGGCGGCATGAAGGGCCTAACAGCAAGCAAAACCCAAGACATCCTATGGATGTAGTAGATTTATTTTTCTATATTTATTTTATGAACGTTCATTCCCAAACTCGACCCACGATCCCAAAGGCATCCAACTCATACTCTTGACATGTATTCCTTGTAGATGTCTTCTAGCCTCGCTCATAGGAAAATGAGAGCAGGAAAAGCCCGTGAACGCATGGCTACCCAAATCGCTCAGCAAATGGCGACCGTAATACCAAACATCGTAGTACAAGTTCAACAAGCCCTTACCGCTAATTCCGTTAACCCAACCCAACAAGAAGATCAAAACACTATCAATCCTTCAGTCACTAAATGCACCTACAAACATTTCAAATCCTGCGATCCTCCAAAATACGAAGGTACTGAAGGTGTCACCGCTCTCCTCCATTGGTTCGAAGAAATGGAGAACACTTTTCTAAATTGCGATTGCCCCGATGATCGCAAAGTGCGTTATGCTACCGGTCGTTTACTTGGAACAGCACTCACATGGTGGAATACAGAGAAGACCAAACGAGGTGTTGAAGAAACTATGACCTTGACTTGGGAAGAGCTGAAGGGAATCATGACAAGACGGTTTTGCCCAAGAAGTGAAATCAAGAAATTAGAGGATGAGTTTCATGCTTTAAAACAAAAGGAAGGCGACCACACCACATACAACAAGAGATTCCTTGAGTTAAATCAAATGGTTCCCAATTTGTTTACTCCCCTCTACCGTTTGATCGAGCACTACATTCGTGGTCTTCCATTAAAGATTCAAGACTCTGTAATAAGTACCTCGCCTGCAACTTTGGAAGCAGCAATGGAGCTAGCAACCGCGCTCACTGAGAACCGAATACGAAACAAAGATTTCAAAGAGGAAAAGAAGAAGGATAAAGCATCAACCGAAACCTCAAACCACACCCGAACCAAATCCTTTACACCATCTACTTCTAAGAGAAAACGTGATGGGCAAATCTTCGCCGTCACTCAACGCAACCAACCAGCTTCACAAGTTGTACCTCCTCAAACTATCCCAAACGCCCAAGTAGCACCCAACACAATTTACCCAAATAAGAAACCTTACATTGGACCTTACCCTCAATGCAACACCTGTTTCTATCACCATCCATCTACCTCACCCTGTCGACTATGTGCAAATTGTGGACGCTACGGTCATTTGAGCAAAGTTTGCCGCACCGCTCAAAACCAAACCTCAACCCCTACTCAACCCATGATCCAAACATATCAACAACTTCAATACCCCATGTACCCATATGTTCGAGCTTGTTTCAATTGTGGAGACCCTACCCATTTTAGAAACACGTGCCCTCGTTTGGTTAACATCATAAACGCCCAAGCTCAAGCAAACCCAATTAACCAAGCAAACCAAGTAAACCCAGCTCCACCGCCAGCAAGAGGAAGAGTTTATAACATCAACGCCAATCCTGTTGAAGATGTTAACGGACCAAACCAACCACTTAACTAGCCTTCTCTCATCAAGAATCCAGATTCAACCCCAATCACTTAATTTTTATGTTTTTCTTTATGTTATCTCAATTTTCACGTATCTCAATTGGAATTTTTATCCAAGAATTTTAATGCAAATTACTAGTTCAGTTTGTTTTATACTCATTGATTTAATATTCATATCATCATACTTCACGACATATCTCAGTTTCATCATTTAAAGAAGTTGAGTTGTGCCTCACTTCTACATAGACTAACCTCTCCATCATATTAAACGAGAGAGGTTTTGTCAAACACGGATACTATCAGAATTACGACTCAAGCGCTGGTTGTTGTGTTTGTTTATGTTGTAGAGTCGCATAGAACTAATCATAACTTGCGGATAAAGTCAATGAGAATTTGACAAGAATATGGTGGATACGCCGCTGGTACTTCCTATATATAAGTATTCTTGTCAAATGATCGGAGGCATTATCAGGCGGTTATGAGAGGTTCCATGCATAGGTTGTTTATGTGATTAAGTTATTCATTTTCAATACATGTAATAAGCTCGGCTCCGTTTGATTGAGCCTTGAGCACACAGACAATTTCATTTTCAATACATGCAATAAGCTCGGCTCCGTTTGATTGAGCCTTGAGCACACAGACAATTTCATTCTCAATACATACAATACGATCGGCTCCGTTTGATTGAGCCTTGATCGCACAGATATATTTCATTTCAGTATTTTTATGTTTGATGTATTGGTTGTAGAGTTATAGGACTAATCATAATTCACTGATAAAACCAATGAAATTTGACAAGAATATGGTGGATACGCCGCTGGTACTTCCTATATATAAGTATTCTTGCCAAAGGATCAGAGGCATTATCAGGCGGTTATGAGATGTTCCATGTAGGATTTAGTATTGCCTTGATTGAAATTGGTGTTACATATATATATCATCTCACTATTTAAAGAAATTGGAATGTGATCCATTTCTACATAGACTAACCTCTCCATCATAACAAACGAGAGAGGAACTGTCACCATTCAAACATATATACTATCATAATGTGGATTCAATTATTTATTGTTGTGTTTACTTGTGTAGATTATAGTATTGGAAGTTTTGCCTTAGGATATAACCATACTTTTCCAAACATATCTAAACTCTTATGCATAATATCATTTTAGCGAATCATTCCTGCTTAACAATACTTATACAGTAGGCAACAAAAAGCGATTCCTGTATTAGGATACTTAACCTTTACAAGGAACGTTACCGCCTCAAACAAAAACCTAAACCCTAATTTTCTTCTAAAAATGTAACTGGCAAACTCAACACCATCATTCTTTTAGTCAATTATATCCCTAATTAAATTTCGGGACGAAATTTCTAAAAAGCAGGGGATACTGTAACATCCGTCAAAAATGGATTTACCAAACCCGCTCCGTTTATCAACCGAACAGTCAGTCAAATTTTTCGTTGCGAATTAAATGCCCAAAATAATTTTAAACGATCCGTAATCAATTATTATGCGGGGATATATATTTAGTTTTTGAAAAACTGATAAAAATAACAAAATAAAAATGTTTTAATTATGCCGGGTTTCGAACTCGGGTCTGTACCGGTTCAAACCAATGACTTATCACTTAACCGAACAACCGCTCCGCCACTTTGATTTTCTGATAAATACAGGAAACATTTAATTCATATATTAAAGTTCGGAAGTCAAAATTCAGTAAATTTCGCCCAAAATAGCAGTCGTCGGAAATCCCGACGACTTCGCCGTTTAATTACGATTTCGCTCAAAATAACCGTAGAATTAACTCTCACAACGGTTATAACCGACGTCTGAACCCGCGACATCAGCCATAACCGCCGGAGAACGGCTGACTACGAATATAGACCGAATTCAGACCCCATTCATCTCAATGCTACCCTATAAATACACCTACAACTCGCCAGAAACCTTTCACACTCAAATCGCACCTTTTTCTCGGCGAAAAATCACTCGCCGGAAATACTTGATACTTCGCCGGAAAACCGTATCAGTAATCTCTGAGCTTACTGAACCCCCTAAACTTTCACCGAAGTCACCCACAACCTTTGTAACCTTTCGAAAGACTCTCTGCTGCAAGATACTGTCGCCGGAAAAAGATTGCTGTCGCCGGAGTTCTGCCGGAAAACAGAGTAAAACCAGCCGGTACTTCTCACGCCTAAATTCCTTTCTTTTTACTTTTATCTCGACTGTAATTGATCATAAAACGCTAAAGGAACTTGAATCAACATTTTGAACCAGTCAGTCGCCACTTCCGGTTAAACCAGTGAAGAAGACGACGTTCAGTAATGGTTATGTATAATTAAAATCAAGATAATTACCGGGTTAGACACACAGTCCAGCGGTGGACTGTGTGCACTTTTAACGCTATGGTCACGAGTTCGAGTATTGTCCCTCACACGCCGCCTTGATAAAAATCCCTTTTCCGCTGCAGGTCGGGGTGTGACATGAAAATAGTTGGTTGCGAATCGAGCTCCCCGCGCCACGCGCTAGGAACATGTGTGTCTGGTGCGTGGCATCAGGCAGTGGGTTTTCAAAAGTTGTTTATTTTGTTCACTTTTGGCCCATGCACTTGGTTTTTAGGTTATTTCATGCCATAAACTTGTATTTTAACTTGCTTTTAGGTATTCAAAGCGTATTGAGGTATGGTATGAGTGTGATGCATGTATGATTGATATTTCCAAGTATTAGAAGTCTCGGTTTTGCATATAAAAATGTATTCAATGATTGATTATGTATAACTTAAGTATGTAACACGTGTATGTGTAAAATGAATTTCCGTTACGATCAAAGACTCTGATTACAAGATTGGAAATGAAATACGAATACGACAAGGTTACAAGTTTCTAAAAAATACAATACAATTACAACTTTCTAAATAAGGAAAACATGAAAAAATGCGAAGCGTTACAAGAATGTCGTTTTTTAGTATGAAAAATGAAAGGGATGGTTTAATATAATGATGTTTTAAGCGCATGTTTTTGGGCATGCGTTTTTCACAATAAATGGAAACAACAAAGTCTCTGGCGTTTCGGAGGCTTTATCATTTATTTGTCAGCAAGTTGGCAGTTTTGGCATTTTGATGTTTCTTCTTTTTTTTTAGTAAAAAGACTCTTTTAGCCTTAATGAACCCCACGCCTTTACAAAATCATTGATATTTAAAAAAAGCAACCGTCTCATTTTAGTCTGTAGATTATTTTGATCTAATTGTTGGGAACCGTTTTTAGCGTTTTCACACTTATAGTCGTCTTCTATAGATCCTACCCCCTCCCCCCACACACCCACACATACACACACATATATATATATACCATAAAATTTAGAAAACTTGAGTTTTTATAGATCCTACCCCCCCCCCCCACACACACACACATACACACACACATATATATATTTATACCATAAAAATTAGAAAACTTGAGTTTTTATATAAAAACTCACTTTCAGATAAAATTATAGCTTTTCTATATAAAGTACTTATACATTTTGAAGTTCAATATTGATAAAACTACCATTTTCATCCAAAAATTTCAGCAAGTCTATTTTAGACATCAAAATAATCACAAGACTTAGTATGATCATATCCAACATAACAATCACCATACTCGGTTATTCTTATGCCAAGACACAAACTTTAATCCATCAAATTTACCATTTTTAATATGTTAAGATATCTAACACTAAAAATCATCTTAACATACATCATTTAGCACATACGTGCACTTATCATGATCCAAACATTAACATTCAAGATTCACCATTAGTTATACTTGCATCAAAATTTTAACATACTTTTCAAGATCATATCATCAAACAAACCCTACAATCCCATGACCTATGTACATCCATACAGTGAAAATCAACATATAACAACATCCATCAAGTTACAAGATCATCACCCAACAACATATAGCATACATGCATTTTTAACATACTTAAACATGTTTCACAAACACACATCCATACATCATTACCTACGGCCCAAGCCATACATTTTCACCATCCAAAATCTTCCATTTTAACACTAAATTAGTTTTTTACCAAAAACATTTTAACATTTCTCTTAGTGAACAATTCTTACACAAAATAGACATTTTAACAAGATCAACAAGATGAGATTTAGACAATTACCACTAGTCAAGCTAGGGAAGATTTCCACACATCGAATGATGATTTTGGCTTGGTTTTGAGGTATAGCTCCCAAGCCTTCAATATACCACAAAACATGGATGATTTCGACTTGCCTTTTAGTGTTTTGGTGAACTAAAAATGTGGATGGAAATACGGGTGTTTGGTCGTTAGTTTGGGAAGAACAAAGGGTGTGTTCTTGTGTCTAAAGATGGTAAATGAAAGAAGTGTAGGTTACATGTCCTTATAATCAAAATATCTAAACACTAATCATCATCGTCAAGTCTCAAGATAACAAGCATGCTTCTTTACCTAAGACAATAAGCATGCTTCTTTATCTAAGTCAACAAGCTATTAGAGATTTAATAGAGCAGGAAGCATGGGGAGGGGTGGTTTGGCCTAAAATGAAGTGGGATTGGCTAAAGTATGATTATTCTATATAAAGATGTCTCCTAACAAACCTATTTTAGGTTAGTTTGATGACAACTATGGTTTTGTGTCTAGTTATAGTTAGGGTTAAATTATCACTAAACACAACATCACACAATTGCACATGGTTTGGTGAAAAAAAATTACAAGTATAGAGGTTAAAATGTGGCAAAATTAAAATATACATGATAAAACTGAAAATACTATATTAATATATTCGTATTATGTTTTTATCCATGTTTTACACCAAAATCTTAATAATGCTACTGATTTAATGTTCCAGGCATATTGGAACAATTTCAGCTTTAAAAACTATATGGGTAATCACCAACGTTCGTTTTGAATATTACCGTTACGCGATAAGATGATATCTAATTGTTACAAAATGCATTCCCATGCATTTACCTGGGCCTTGCTAGACTTTATGAACTCTGTTAACATTAAGGAATATTGGAATTTAATAATCCTAACTATTAGCCATTGGTCGGCAACAGTTTCAACTTTAAAAATAACCAGAGTGGGCCCATCTTTTCATATATTGTAAACTAATGGACTTTACTAAACATAAAATGATAAGAGGACAAAAAGAAATTAAGGTTACGTTAGTAAAAGTCCATTAGTTTACAATATATGAAAAGGTGAGATCACCACTGGTTATTTTTTAAGTTGGGATAATTTTCGGCCAACGGCTAATAGTTTGGATTATTAAAATCCATTATTCCTAACATTAATTAAGTCTAACTACACAGAATTAACACATACATATATAATTAGAATGTACAAATTAACTTGCAAATTTGCCGAATATCACACAAACTAAAAACCTCACCCCTCTTTAAGCCCCACCACACCATCACCCACAACCATCTCCGTCACCAAACCTAAACCCTAGTCTCACGTAGGGGTGGCAATGGTCCGAGTTGGTGCCGGGTATTGGTAATTCCATACCCGGTTATAAAACCGTGTCCTATACCCGACCCAATACCCATCAAGTACATGTCAGGTATGGGCATACCCGCGAGTTTGGTATGCCCGTTGGGATTTCCAAATGCACTTTTTATTACCATACTAGTTTTTATATGATTTTATATTCTTAATAATTTAATTCAATTAAAAATGATTATTACATACATATTATTATAATTATAGAAGTTTAAAATATCAAAAATAGGTAAATATCAATCAAGATGATATAACTTTTAAAAGATAATTTTGTTTTTTAACATACAAATATAAATAATATCATCAAGAAATATATCTCAAAAGAAAAAGTTATCATTCGGGTAATGAAGCTATTTGAATAAAGCCTTACTAAACAAGGGTTAGGGAAAAAAGAAAGTAAACGTTAAAAGTTTTAAAGGATATGTTTCGGGTGTATGATTCAGGTAAACGAGTATATAGTTTTGATCGGGTAGGGTATCACATAATCCCATATATGTCGCATACCCGCAAAATATTTTTTTCCAAGCCCAAACCTAGTTCGATACCCATCGGTATACACGGTCTGAATGTTTCGGGTGTACCCGTCGGGCATGGTTTTTTTTTTGCCATCCCTAGTCTCACGATTGCCTTTCACCACCACAACCATCCCATCACGACCAGAAACCCATCTTCGACCAAAAACCCTGTCATCCACCGCTATACCATCCACCATCAGCCAACGTCTATAACACCCAACAACCCCATCTCCACTACAAAAACAAGAACAGTGAGTGCAAATGAAGAGGTTTCATTACAAATATCAACGAGATCAGATGTCAACCAAAAAATCAAATGGAATTAGTGAATTAGATTAAAAGTGCTAAAGCTTTAAACATCGAGGAGCAAAGTGTTAGTGGGGATGAAACTTGTTAATTAGGGCAAATATCAGAATCAAAAACTGCAGTTTACTCCTGACTAAATGTCCAACAATAATGCCTTTTAGGCTTGTATCCTCCGAGGGAAAAAAAAACAAAAACACTAAAAAAAACCATAAATTTTCACAAACGCGTTAGTAATGTGACACATTCGTAACACCTATAAAAAGTGTACAAACTTTAAGTTTGTCACACTAATGATTCGATCTCATAAACATATTTGCAATTACACATAAACACCAACTTTTACACAAAAGAAATAAAAACAAACTCACCAACCCGTCAATAGCTGTTAGTAGCCACGAACAAGAACCTAAAATGTCTCACACATGCCATCATGCAATGAGCTGTGTGTGGGAAAGCCTTCCACCGGGTGCGACATCCTCATATGTGGCTCACAAACTCACAAACAAGAAGTTTAAAAATAAAAATATGTAAAGAAATGCACAATTATGTTCTGAGGAGTTAAAATTGGTTCAAACCAACCCACATAAAAAGAATGAGTCAAAGTCAACATCATTTTGTCAAATTAGTTAAAAGCATCAATTAAATTTGATTAGAGTCACAAACATCTATTCAATGATGACCTTCCTTCTTCCATGTATACCCAGGTCCTTACAACGAACTTATATTGACTAGGCAAGTAAACAAACCAAATGTTTAGTGAATCGTTCGACGGAAAATTCGTTTATGTTTGTTTTTTAATTTTAATAAAGGAATAATGGATTTTAATAATCCAAACTATTAGCCGTTGGCCGACAATGGTCCCAACTTAAAAAATAACTAGTGGTTGTCTCACCTTTTCAAATATTGTAAACTAATGTACTTTTACTAACATAACCTTAATTCCTTTTTGTCCTCTTATCATTTTATGTTTAGTAAAGTCCATTAGTTTACAATATATGAAAAGATGAGCCCACTACTGGTTATTTTTATAGTTGAGACTGTTTCTGACCAACGCCTAATAGTTAGGATTATTAAAATACAATATTCCTTTAATAAATGAACATAAACAAAATTTTATGTTCATTAGTTAAACAAACGAACATGGACACATGTTTCGTAAGGATAACACAAAGGTAATTTTCATAGTTCTAAGAGTTTAAGTAATTACAACTTTAAAGCATATGTTACAATCCTTTAAATCATATTTTTACTTTTGAATGAACTGCCCTCATGATTTTTAAATGGCTATAATTTTTTTGTACGTTAATTTTTAATAAAAGCTCACACAATAAAAACCATCATTTTTGTCTCTTTAATTTGAGTATGGTGTGAGGAAAGTTGTTTTTTAATTTAAATAAAAACTAATACGTTACGTGATTAACAGTGTATGTGTTACCCACCGCATCACGCATACATTCCTCTAAATAATATTTTTATATACTTTTATCATTATCTTTTTTCTCTCCTCCACACACAACCACTTTCAGAAATATTAAAAAATTATAGAGGGTGAAACAGTATTTTTTTCTTTTCTCAAAATTTACTGATGAACACTAACATTTTCTCTCTTATTGTCTCACAACCACTCTATATAATGTAGAAAACCCACACACATAAATATAGAGAGTCGAATGTGAATGCCCTAATATATACATAGATAGATGAGAAATGAGGAATTCTGGGACAACTCCCTCCAAAATGGGAAGAATTAGGAAAAATGTATATAATGAGAAGAATGATGAGATGCCGCTAAGGTGACCATGTGAAGAAATGGTGATTCTATTTGCACCCATTCTTTTTCTATTTGCACCGATTGATGTGACATTAACTGATTCATATTTGTGTTTTTTATAACCTCAAATATATAACATTTATATTAAAAACGAATATAGTGTTACGATACACTTATTTTTATCTACGTTTCGATATAAAGTTTAAAGAAAAACGAAGCCATATCAAATATAAAACTTTATATTTGTAACAACTCTCCAAAACACCCCAAACCAGACCGTAAACGACGAACCGGACACGCACCACGAGACCTGACGCGAAAAACGAAGAAATCTGATCTGGGCATCCCAGGCGACACGCGCCAGGATCCCTGGCATCTCCCGCGACGCGTGGGAGACGTCCAGGTGACGTGCCACCGTTTCGCGCCATTTGGCAACCCTACACTTGTGACCAGGCTGACCTAGCCTAGCTAGGTGTCTCAGGCGCCACGCGAGGGAGGTCCAGGAATCTCGCGCGACGCGCGGGAGAAGCCAATTTCGGGTATAAAAGGCCAGGCCTGGGACTGGAAAATTTGCACCTGTTCGATCAAAATTCTCCGATCAGAACTCTCTGAATCTCCGTTCTCTTAAAACAACACCCCCTAAACCTCTAAACTTGCGAAGCGCTGCCCGCTGTAAGTATCTTAACCCCCGATCACTAATTCGTTACCCTATCCGATTGATTTAGGATCCACCGACGCATGTCGAGGCTCTGCCTGACTAAGTTCGTTGGGGTTCTGTCTCGTGTTGTATGGGCATCCTAACCCAATTGATTTAGCATGTTGAGGCTCTGCCTGACTAAGTTCGTTGGGGTTCTGTCTCGTGTTGTATGGCTAAAGTGACTTGGGTTAATTTACTAACACATGTGCATTATATGTTGTAAATAGAAATTCCAGAAACTAATCAATTACTGTCACCAGAAACTCCGTAGGAATACGTAAGTATTCAAGGCGAGTACATTCTCTTTTCGTAAATCTTTTGGTGAGTCAAAATGTGTTACCAAAACCTCAACTGTTTTAGTTATGCTTAACAGTAATTGAGTATATGTATTCTACAATTACTGCCGGTATGTTGGGGTTTTGTATACATTGCTAGTTCACAGTCATGGGAATGTGACAGGAATCGTTACTGTTGGGTGACAGGGCCCAAAGTAATATGACCCACAAGTCAGGATTGACAGTACTGATTGAGTAATTGTGTAGATATAAACATTGTAAATGCGGATACTCTCAATAACTGTAAAGTATAATCACTTGTTTTGATAAAACTGAGATGGATTGGCCAGTATTTCTTGATGATAAAATGTTTTTAAAACGCGTTTCAGGTAACTTAATGTGAAGCTTATAGAAGCCAGCTGGAGAGCACTGAAGGCTTAGAAAAGTGGCTACAAAAAGTTACCTAAATAAAACAGAGTTTATGTTTTTCATAAATTAGGGTTTGTCCCTACAAATATGTTGTAATGGAAACTTGGGTTCTACACCATTTGTTTAATATAAAAGTTTGGTGTTTTGAAACTCTGATATTTATTTCCTAACTACGATCCTGATGTTTTCAATTCCGCTATCAAATTAACAAACACTGTACCACTTGACTGGTTCACGGCTCCCGCTCCCGGGGTGGGGTCGAGGGCGGTGATAATATTGACTTACAAAACTTTGTATTTGATACGATTCCGTTTTTTGTAAAGTTTATATCAAAACGTAGATAAAGTTAAGCACATTACAAAACCATATTTTTTTAATAAAACATTATATATTAGAAGTTATAAAAAATCGCAAATGTAAATTTATTAATGTCACATAGCAAAAAGTTAGACGTATATGGTAGAATCGTGAGAAAAAAACTGGAAAACAAGACGAATCTCTCTATTGGGTTGAATTATAATACAGATGGTTTTAAAAATAAGAAGTTTAAGAAACCATCATAAATTGACAAGTGTCCAAAAAGAAATCAAGTGGAAATGATAATTTAGTCCAAGAGAATAAAAAGAATATGTACATGCAAGTCACATGCTATTCCCACCCCCATTTTTTAAACGTCAATAACTTTTTATACGTCATTTGAATTTAGAAAAAAACATATCATGTAAAATCGAGATTTTTTATCTTTAATATGAGTACCCTATTGTCATATTTCAAAAAAAATATTAAAACTGTGTATTACACAAGAACATAACGTAAACACAATGAACATCAAACTAAAAACACAATAGAAAGTAAAAACCAAAAACACAATCATGACATCAAATAAAAGACACAATAAATAACAGATAAAACACAATGGATATAATGCATACCACAATAAGTATCAAACTAAAAAATGGAAAGTAAACAAAAAACACAATTGATGACAGTAGATAAAAGACATAATGGACAACAACCAAAAAACACAATAAATAATAGACTAAAACACAATGGACAACAGACAAAAAACATTACGAACAACATAATAAAACAAAATGAATAACATACTAAAACACAATGGATAACATATTAAAACACAATGGATACCATCTTCATTGTGTTATAAACTGTGTTACAAATTCTGATAAACACGTAGTGGCCAGAATCCAAATTAACATTATTTTATAAGTTTTGATAATAATACAATGTATAGAAACTCTAGTAAAAACGTAATGACCAAAATCCAATTGAAAGACATAATTACCTGAACAATTAACACAATGCAAAGAAAACCTGTTAAAAATAAATTATTTTATTTTATTTGTATATAACAATATAAACTCAAATTAAAGAAAAAACGCTTGTTATTATCATGAACTTTTTTTTTGAAAAAAAAATGCTAGGAAAAAGTAATGGTCATTTTAAATTTGTGGAGAGAAATTGACATATGCCTTATATATAAAAAGACAAGATATGTTTCCTTTTATACCTTTTCACTATTTTCCTTTTTCTAAAATCAAGAGTAAAATATTTTTTTATATTTGATTCTAACTCTATGATAGAACGCGTGACAAAAATTATTTGGGAAAACAAGACGAATCTCTCTATGCTCTAATAGTAATATGGTAATAATTGTTATATAAAAGATTAAAAAAAAAAGAAATGTAAAAATAAAGGCAAAAAATGTAATATATAAGTGTAAGAAATGTAAAAATAAGAAATGTAAGGGCATTTGTGAAACATGGGGCAAGTATAAGACCTTGGTACTGTGGGAACACAGAGTTGAAAAAACTGACTAAGGGTATGTTTGGAAAAGTAGCTGTTGTTGGTAGCTGAAAGCTGAAAGCTGGTGGATGGAGGCCAGAAACTAGAGGCTGGAAGCTGGTAGTTGTAGTTGTAGTTGTAGCTTTTTAGATATATTTAGGTGTTTGGACAGAGTGGCTGGAGCTTTTAATAAAATATATAAAATGACCAAAATGGACATTGAAAAGTTGGTACATTAGAAAGTTCATTATTTTAGAGGTTAAAATAGTCTTTTTTTTCCTAAAAGCTTGTAGCTCCTTCTAAACGTTACTAGTAGGAGCGTTTAACCAAAAGCTTCAAGCTCCTAACCTAAAAGCTTCTAACTCCTTCAACCAAACAAGTTTTTTATTAAGTTGGAGCTTTTTCTTAAAAGTTAAAGCTTGAAGCTTTCTAAAAGCTTCTAAAAATCCTGCCAAACACATCATAACTAGCACACAGAGTGGTAGGAATAAGTTTGATGATATCAAGGTAGATGTGCAGAAAGTGTAGGGGCAAGTTGACAAATAAGAGAACGTGGAGGACTGCCAAGTGGAATATGTTAATTACTTTCTTTTATACTTTTACCCCTCGTCTTCATCAAACTTTTATTTTACAAACACAAATGTCCATTTTTTATAAAAAAATTGATCGAAAGTTGGGTTATAATTTTAAACATTCTTAGAATAAAGAACCCTTGTATATCAATACACTTGAATAATAATCTATTAAATAACACACATAAAAAGTTTTAAATTCAGAAAATGAAACACTTGAAAAACATATAAATAACTTGAAATAGGCATGTTTTTATTATTTTAGCTTTTCTTTTTGTTAATAAATTTTGTTAAATATATTAAACAATACACTTGAATAAGTAAGTGAACTCAAGAATAAATTCCAACGATATAACATTTACAAGATGCAACCATAGTTATCCTCATAACAACACTTACTGTATATCCCACAAATAGAAAAAGATATATGTAAGGTTAGAGTATGATAAGGTAAGCAAAATTTACCTTTATCAATAAAAATGAAAATAGAGAGACCCTTAACTCCAAAACATATAGCATACGAAACACATGATCTAACATAATAAAGATAAAAAAACTAAAATAGTCCATGACATTATAGTCTAGTGGTATAAGGCTTACTGGCATGAGGTTCTGGGTTCAATTCGCACAAATGGTTTTTTTTCCGATATTTATTAGAGTTTCCAACTAGGCGTATAGGTGTTTTAAGCTAGTATAGATGGATATGATCAGATGATTCCACTGGTAACATAATAATACTCTAGTAGTGTATCAGTAATTATAATTTACTACTCTCTTCGTCTCATTAGAAGTGTCATATTTTGAATTTTCAAAATCTTTATTTATAAACTTTAACTTTAATTATATATTTTTTGAGTTTTATAAAACTTGATGAAAATTAACCCGATAAAAATACATGTAAAACACACTCAAATCATATAACTTTCATCAAGTATTAACTAACGCAAACAAAATTATTTAAGGTCAAAGTTTATAAATCAAGACTTTGAAAATTCAAAATAGGACACTTCTAATGGGACGGGGGAGTATTAAAAAAAAAAGAAACTACTAAATAACAAAGAGGGAAATGTGAACAATCTAAAACTACAAGGCCATAAGTGTAAATAAGCACAAGTGTAAGGGCATATATGAAACACAGCAAAATATAAGACCATCTGTGCTATTCTCTTGTGTGGAGGAAACCACAACTCAAAAAACTGTGCAACAACAAGAACACACACGAACAACATCAACCATGGCGATTCGCATCAATACGGCGACGTTTCAATCAGACCTGTACCGTTCATTCGCGTTTCCTCAACCGAAACCTCTCAGATCTCCCAAATTCGCCATGGCTTCCACAATTGGATCCGCCACAACGAAGTATATCATCATTTCTCTTACACTTTTCATTCAATCGATTTCTTAATTTCACTTTTTTGTGTTTTTATGCCGCGAAATCAGTTATTCTGTTGCTAATTTGATTTCTACACGTATCGGCTTCGTGTCGTAGCAGTATGATTATCAGTAGATTTGAAGTTGTAGATACGAGAATGAGATATTGTGATTGCGATTGCAATAGAGCGATTAGTGTTTTTATTTTTTTTTTTTTGTTTTTAATCTGTTTTGTATTTGTGTGTTTTGTTTATGGATTATATGTAGTGCTACTGCTGGCAATTTCTGATACACGACAAAAACTTGTTTAAGAAAAATACATTGTGTAATTTATACTTTTTTTATTAAATAATTAAAATTAAAAGAAGTTAAACAAAGTGTATTCATGTTTGATACCTGTGTTAATCGTGGGGTGATTCTGTTTACACTCGACCTTTTGCAATTTACACCAGGTGATAGTGACGTGACATTAATAAATTTAAATTTATGTTTTTCTTTTATAACTTCCGATATATAGTGTTTTATTAAAAAACCGAATACGGTTTTGCGATGTGCTTATTTTTTATAACGTTTTGATATAAATTTTATAAAAAACGGAATATAAATTTTTTTAACTATTTATAAAACGTTATATTTGACACGACTCTGTTTTTTATAAAATTTATATCAAAACGTAGAAAAAAATAAACACATCGCAAAACCATATTCGTTTTCTATAAAACACTATGTATCGGAAGTTATAAAAGAAAAACACAAATTTGAATTTATTAATGTCACATCAATTGGTGCAAATAGCAAAAATTGAGTGTAAATAGTAGGCCCTAATCGTGTTGTTTCTGTCGGTCCTAATTATATGTTTGTAGTTTACTCTCTGGAGAAGATCTATGATTCATGTTGGATATTAAATTATGTACTACTGAATTGAGACTGACTTGTTAGGTTTTTTTTATTATTAATAGAATTGACGACTGCTATTAAATTTTTAACTGTATGTTTGAAGCTGAATGATAACTCTCATATGAAGTTAGATTTCAATTTGAATTTAATTTGGTCAATTTTGAATTTTAGGTTTTTTTTAAAGGTTTATAGATTATTTAATGTCATCTTCTGTTATTCATGTATAGGTAGCCAGTGTGGCTATAAATGGTTTCCTCATTAGATAAATAATAATTAAGTAGGTTATCTATTTTGCTTCTTATGTATTTTCTCTTCATGAAATGTGTAATCTGTTAATTTGTTCTTCATCTACATGTTTAAGATGTTGCATGTGGTATTTGTTAATCATTTTTGGTGAAATATTGTTCTTCATCTACATGTTTGTCTTGGGGGTTATGTCAGCTAGCTACTTCAAGAACCCTCAACCAAGACAAATTGTTGATAAGCCTATCAAATAATTGATTTTATTTACGTTTTACTTACTCGTCGACTTCGTTTTAAAAAGCGAGAAGCGCACAAAAGCATGCTGCTTTCCGTACGTCGAGGCACGAATAATTATATCTATATTTTCTAGGGTGGGGTTCTAGAGTGAACACTAGTGTATTTGCGAACTGCGTGAACAAATCATGGCCATTGATTTACACACGTGTATGACTAGGATTTCATCATCAAATCGTAAAATACACTAGTGTATTTCGTCATCAAATCATCAAATCCTGACCATTGATTTACACACGTGTATAGCTAGGATTAGTTCGCTCAGTTTGCAAATACACTGGTGTTCACTCTTGAACCTAATCCATATTTTCTATAGGTTTCTAGCATCATTACTCTGGTATTTAGACACAAATAAGCGTTATATATGTTTTAATATTGAAATTACATACATTACAACCAGAAAAGCATGCTGTACAACAATCTGCCACATAAAAATGTTGGAAATACATGAGGCGTACGCCTCAGGGTTTACTTTTTGCCAAAAGAACACGCCTCATGTGCGGTTCTTGTAAACACACGCTTTGTGTAGCCTAAAACACCGAGGCCTGCGCATGCGCGCTTTGTTAAACCAAGCTCATCGATCCATAATTTTCGCTTCCCGCTTGCCTATTGCCTGATTGTATTTATTATATTTGGGTCTATAATTGGGTCTATCTCTAAGCGACAGTTCTGAATCTGATTATAACAGGGTTGAAAGTACCAAAAAGCCCTTTACCCCTCCAAGGGAGGTTCACCAACAGGTGCTACACTCAATGCCGCCACAAAAGATCGAAATCTTCAAATCCCTGGAGGGTTGGGCCGAAGATAACATATTGGTTCACCTAAAGCCCGTCGAGAAATGCTGGCAAGCACAGGATTTCCTACCAGATCCCGCATCTGACGGATTTATGGAACAAGTGGAGGAATTACAGGCTCGGGCTAGGGAGATTCCAGATGATTACTTTGTTGTTTTGGTTGGAGATATGATTACTGAAGAAGCACTGCCTACTTACCAAACAATGCTTAATACTCTTGATGGTGTGCGTGATGAGACCGGGGCTAGCCCTACTTCTTGGGCTATCTGGACTCGGGCCTGGACCGCTGAAGAAAACAGGCACGGTGATCTTCTACATCAGTATCTGTATCTTACTGGGCGGGTCGACATGAGGCAGATTCAGAAGACAATTCAGTACCTCATTGGGTCTGGAATGGTAAGTTCATCTTATTTTTTTTAACCTTAACCATTTTTTATTTCTTTGTCTAGCATCTTGGGTAACGGGTCATTGATCATATCGGGTAAGATCTTCATATGGGTCTAGCATGTTTGCCTAATTTATTGTAGTTTTTCATTAAAAACATGTGTGAAATATTAATATTAATACAGGCAATGTATTATTACCGTTATACTAATCTGACTTTATTGAATAATGCCATATACTAGGTTGTTTGGATTAAAAAGGCACGTTGGGCAACTTTCGACACATACTTCTCTAACTTACTTTTTAGCTAGTTTTTTTTAAATTTTTTTTATCGTATTCATGACATGACCCTTTGGAAAAAAACATATTCTATTAGTGAGTTTTCCTTTTCCATCTTTTTTTTTTGTCACGAGTTATATTAAGAAAAAAAATATTTCGCTTTCTTTTGTGTAGCATTGGTTAGAGGTTATTAAATGGGCGGGACAGGCGGGTTCGGTGTGGTCAAAATGTGGGCCCACTCGTGTTGATTTAATAATTATTTCTTTCATATTTTTTTTATGAATGATGTATGTGTTACATATGATTACAAAATATATATTGTTATAATAGTAATCTAATCTGAATAAAATGATCTAGTAGGTTGTTTGGATGAAACTACACTTTGGAAGCCTTTTGAGTTTCGACCCATTGATCCATTCAAACTGTTTAGCAATCATATATATTTTATCCGTTTGAGCTGTTAGAAATTAAGTTCATCCCATGTTGACCCATTTATAAATGACTTTCAGGACCCCCGGACCGAAAACAGTCCTTACCTTGGGTTCATCTACACTTCATTTCAAGAGCGAGCCACCTTCATCTCTCACGGAAACACAGCCCGACACGCAAAGGAGCATGGTGACGTGAAGCTAGCTCAAATGTGCGGTATAATCGCAGCTGATGAAAAAAGGCACGAAACCGCTTACACAAAAATAGTAGAAAAACTCTTTGAAATTGACCCAGACGGCACGGTTCTTGCTTTCGCCGACATGATGAGGAAAAAGATCTCCATGCCCGCACACTTGATGTACGACGGACGTGACGATAACCTCTTCGAACATTTCTCAGCTGTTGCTCAAAGACTCGGTGTGTACACCGCAAAGGACTATGCGGAAATTTTGGAGTTCCTGGTGGGCCGGTGGAAGGTGGCGGATTTAACTGGGCTTTCTGGTGAAGGGCGTAAAGCCCAAGACTATGTGTGTGGGCTGGCACCGAGAATCAGAAGGCTTGAGGAGAGGAATTCGGCAAGGGCGAAGGAAAGTGTGAACGTTCCGTTCAGCTGGATCTTTGATAGAGAAGTGAAGCTCTGAAAGTTGCGATTGTAAGTTGTTAAAACCTATATTAGATGTCATTTCTTTCGTGTAGTGATGATATGTGTTTTCTTCTTGAATTTGTAATGTGTCTCGGGTTCGGGTGTTTGTAAACTTGTTTGGGGATATTATAAAACTTGTTATGCCAGTTTTGATGACGATTATCGTCTCGTCGGTAGGTTGCAGAGACACTGATGTGGAAAACTGGTAAAGGGTAGGAGTCATTTAACATATCTAACTATGGTTGGTATGAAAATTGTACCATCAATAGCTTCTCCCAATCGTCTAATTAATTTCGTATAAATTTTAAAGCAATACTGATGCAGCAAAATGATATATATTTTAAACATTTACAGAAATAGTATAATGATAATTGGGATTACAACAAACAAAGCAATATTGATGTAGCAAAATGATATATTTTAAACATTTACACAAAATCGTGAGACATCCTAGCATTTTTAATGTAAGCTTTAAAATTGAATTATGGGCCTGCAGTGGCTGACTGAGTAATGGATTATATGGCCATATGGGTTAATGATGAGTTGGGCCTTTGGGAGTTTTTGGGCCTAATTTTACATGGTTCTTTAATCCAAATAATGAATTATGTTTTTTATAAAACAAATTACCATGTAATATAAACCTTTTAAAAGAATTACGGGCCCCAAAAAATAGCGGGCCTAGTTCACTTGTACACCTTGCACTAGAGATGCACAAAAAACCGGGTTCCAAACCCGACTTGGAACCGGTTCCTATCCTACCCGACCTATGGGTATAAACCAGTTCTAGACCTGGGTGTAGAAAAAGGAACCAAACCGGAACTAGCGGACCCGGTTCCACCTCTACCCGCCAAACCGGTCAAAAACCAGAACGTACCTGGAACCGTTTCCTACCCTATCCGGTTCTTGACTTTGTTGATCAAACCCATACCCGGTTCAAGGTTTTTGTACATCTCTAACTTGCAGGTGTGAGCCGACCTTGATAAGAGTTTAAACGAAACAATCAACACACAAGATTTGTGAAAATACCTCACGACTCTTTAATTATTAATCAAATGAAGAACTACAAGATTTGCGAGAATATCTCGTGACTCTTTTATTATTATTCAAATGAAAAACTGAACCAAGAAATTACAATAACCCTATGGATCTTTTTATACTAAAGCTATAACATGCTAACCAAGCCATTCAATTAGTCTCAAACTAATACCGACTCCATTAGAATAGTCCAAGTGTTATAGTTCGTTGATATCAATTGAGGAACCTGAAACGCAGTATTGTTATTTTCATAAGCCAAAACAAATGGAATATTTTACTTCTGTCATCTCTCAATTCCTCTTTTTGTTTTTTCTTCTATTTAGTGACCTACACGCACACCCAAAAAATAAAGACCACCTTTCTTTTCTCTCTTTGTCGCAAACTTGCTTCTTGCAATCTCCCACTTATTATGCCGATCGGAAGGACCCTAAGTTCTTTTCGAAAATCTAATCACATCTCACACCAATTGTGATTGAATCTAAGTAAGTAGCGGTTTCTATAACGGGAGAAACTCATACCAACTTGTCTTTGACTAATCTTGTGGGATACGATCACACCTTTATCGAAATTCAAGATTTCACACCTTCCTAATTAATAGAACGGATCTTGTCAAATTCGATCACACCTTGATCAAATTGCAAGATTTTACGACTTTTCTGATCAATTGAAAATGGTGATTATGGTCTTTGGTTTCGATAAGACTGGCTACTTCAACACAACCCAAAACGTTCACGTCTTTTTTGGTAACCTTACTGATCTTTGTCATAATTAGCTTAGATTTGATTATTCCTCACTAGGTTAGGTCTTCGTTTGATTTATTGTTCCACAAGTTCTCTTTCTACAAGTCTTTGATCTTGGGTGCTTGTTTGATTGTCGTTTTTACTCGATAGACTCCTAGTGCCTTTTTTTCTATCTTGAGGTGTGTGCTTGAAAAATGATTTATTTCCTTTGATCCCTTCATAGGGCCCACAAAAGTGTGCTATTGTTTTTTATTTTATTTTTTTCCTTCTTTGCAATATAAATCGTGATATTCAACTGGACAATTCTTTATTTTTCCACACCACACACGTGAACGATCGGCTTCTCCTTTCTTCTCTTGAACGAGCTCTGATACTAATTGTTGACAATCAGAGTTTAATGCAACAATCAACACACTTGATTTGTGAAGAACTCACTACTCTTTTATTATTAATCAAATGGAAAGTTGAACCAAATAATTATGATAACACTATGGATCTATTTATACTGAATCTATAACTTACCAAGCAGTTCTAATTAGTCTCAAACTAAGAAACTTATTCTCCTACCTTTTAATGATAAACATACCACAAACAAATAAAATCTATATATATAATAAAAGAAACCATTGAGGGACACATGTCATCCTTTGGTTTCACCTCAGTTGTTTTTTCCCGCCTAAACCAAAACACCTAAATGGATAGTCCGAATTCTAATGGATAGTCTGAAATCTAATTACTAACTTTCCTAATATACCCTATCTTACACCATACTCTTCAAAAGAAAAACCCTAATTCCCTCTGTCTCTCCCTCCGGTGAACACGACGAATAAGTGTTTATTAAAAGCAATTTAGCTATATATTAACAATAGCATTAGTTCATATCTATTTTGTCATAACTTTGATCTGTATTGATGTTTTTTTACCACAACTCTTGGAAAACTGGTTTCAAGGTTAAGGAAAATGAACTTTTGAGATGTCACTGGCTTCTTTGGTTTTGGTATCAAGATCTCCCGAAGTTGATTGGATGGGGATTTCTCTGTTTGCTATATGGACCACGGTTGAATAAAAATTGTTATGTTATTTTTTCTTTTGGTCTATAAAAAATAATATTTTATTGGATTTTAATTTGAACACGTATATGTTGTAGCCAAATGTAATAAAAGAGATATGGATTCAATCAGACCAGTTGTTTTAAATCTCTAAAGAAATCGGTAAGCTAACAATAGTCTTGTAAACGCTCCGTATTTTTCGCGTTATTTATTTATTATTCTTTATTTATCCAACATTATTTATTCAAATTATTTAATCATCTAATTATTTATTTATACTTATTTATTCATTTTTAATCAATTATACATTTATGTTTCTTATTAAAATACAGTTATTAAATAATTAACCATTATTTAATTATCTATCTATTTATTTATTTACTAATTTATTAAAATTATTAATCATTTATTTAGTTAAAAAAGAAATCATGTTAACTTTTGTAACCAACTTAGTTAAGTTTTGAATTTATAAGTTAACCAATCTAATATAAATACTAACCTAGCTAACATGTAGTTAAGGGACTGATTATACCATTTATTGAAACTATAACTTCAGGGACTAGCTGCGTTAATTCTTGGAAACTTGTAATATGTTTAAACAAACAAAAAGAGAGGGCACAGGATCGAACCTGCGTCCCTCCCGGGTCATACCCACTCATCACTCCTCTCGGCTCGTCGAAACGCCACCGCCGCCGTTGGAGAATCACCGGAAGCCACCGGAGAGAACGAAGGCAGACGCCGGAATCTCGCATCTTATGTTTCGGTATATAATCTTCACCTCACCTTTTTTCTTTTTCATATTAAATCATATTGAGAAAAACTGGGTTTTGTTATTAAAGTATGCAAGCTGTTATGATTCGAATTCATGCGAAACCGATTTATATCATCAACTAACAGTAGGCTTTGTATTGTTTTTGGGGTTATGAATTTCTTGACAAAGAAAACATTGAATATGCGATTACTCACAAACAAACTGTTTCTTTAATATTATTATTAATCTTATTGTTTTTATTATTGTCATTATTATTACTTATTATCTATGTAAAATCAGTATTTACTTATTCATTATTATAAATAATGATGGTGATGATATTACTAATATTACTATTATTAATTTTAAATTATTATTGTTGATGTTATTTTAACATGACTAATAGAATTATTATTAATTGTAGACTTATCATAACCTTAAGTCTAATTAAAATCCATTACAACTTGTTACCATCTATGAGTAATTAATTTGCAAAACTTTGCACGAGTGTATGTCTAATAATATTCGTTTCTTATTTTCTCCAATTGTTCTTCGGTTTGTACAAGTAAATCGACATGGTGATGATCTATAGATTGAATCAATGTATATATTTTCTCTTCATTAAGTTTTGAAACCGCAAGTGGGAGTGCATTTGTTTATATGTAACGTTATATCAGTTGATTGACTTACATGCATATCAAATTACCTTTTGTTTTCCATTTTGTATTGTAGCATGGTGCAGTTATCGTAGATGAAAAGCTATACATTGCTGGTGGAAGTTGTAATGGGTAATGGGCGGCATTTAGTTGATTGCTGGTGGAAGTTGTAATGGGTAATGGGCGGCATTTAGTTGATTGCTGGTGGAAGTTGTAATGGGTAATGGGCGGCATTTAGTTGACGTTCGGGTACTGTGATTTCAAATGTAAGTTGATAATCAAGATGAATTGTTACAAGTTTGATAAAGAATAGCCAATACCAAACTAAATGCTTTTACTTATTTTCAAATAAAATTGGAGAATATAATAAGTGGATTATCCTATTTTTGAAGACACATATTAAGTGGAAGGTCTTTTTTCTTTCATTATCCTAACACATGTCTGCACATTATGAGGTTTTTATGCAAAGATGGAATAGAAAAGATATCTCTTCTCATTCATAACAATCATGTATATAAAAGTGTACTCTCCTATTTTGGTGGAGAGATATACATAATAAATCAAATATATGCATTCATATTATATATTCTATTACACCCCAAAAGTCGAAACTAGAGGAGGCCGAATATTATTGGTTTTTTGAAGCGATGTATTTGTTTTTTAAACGATCTTAAAGTCAAGAAATAATATAATTTTTATTTGTGAAACTGCGTGTTCACGCGGACAATAACCTAGTACACTATTAAAATAAATTGTAGACTTGTTCGAACTTCAATTATTTAATTCTCACAACTTATCAGGATTACCCCTTCATTTTGTTGGATATGAGATGTCAGAATATTGATTAATTAGCGTTGCTAATGAGGTACAATCTAAAGAGTTACACTTTAGACGATGAATAAGAAATGACATTCAAGAGTTAAATATTACAGTTCACATTTTTGTTGTTTTAGCGAAAGAGAATATAAACATTTAGTGAAATATTTGTAGGTATTATTTATTTAGTTTTTATTTAATTAATTCGTTAATTAAATAATTGATGGATAATGGAGTGAATATTATTTGTTAGATAAATAATATTGTTATATTTATTGGATAAACATAATAAGTGGATATTTTTATTGAAATACAATTGGTGTGGGGTAGCCATTACATTATACTAGATTTTGTGAGACAAAACAACCCACAACCACTCCGCCATCACCGTCGGCTCCATCTCCTCCACTGGAGAACCACCGTCTGGCAACCCCAAGGTTGCCACACCTCCGCCAGCCGACCCAATCACCGCCGCACCCATTGGCCAGACCAAATACCACTGTTGCTATTGTGAGCTCTAGGTTCGTGAACGCGTCAACTAGTGTGACGTTTGTTGTTTGCATGGTGTGTGTTCTTTGGTATTCATCAAAAGGTACGTTTTCTAGAACACACTATGGTTGTATTAATTGTTACACGAATCGCAATTGGATCACTGGCGGGATATTTAATCAGACTAAATTGTATACACACTTCCGCCGCCAATTAATATGTGATACTAAATAAATAAATAAAATATGATTTATTAAAAAATGTACACCACAAATTCCAGCACCTTTAGCGTTGTTTGATTAAGCAAGGTGAACAAATTTCAACAAACACAATTAACACACAATCAATATTTCACATGATGAATGTTAATGAGTGATTAAAGGAAAAAAATAACAAACCGCGTGAGAACAACATTACAAAGTTATCACATAGGTCAGCCAACATATAAAATCCACACAAATTAAGTGTTCATGAACTGAAAATGTTCAAACCCAATCGAAATGTATCCAACTTCCGAATAACGGGAAGTGGATACATTGTCGAGATATATAGAGAGATAACATGTTGTTCGAACCCAATGGGTAAACCCATAACCTGACACATGTGGGACGGGTGTGGGGTCGGGTAATCGGGTATGGGACCAGGTTTGGGATTAGTTAATTTTTTCGCGGGTTTGGGATTTGGTGATATACCTGTTTACCCGACCCAGTTATTTGATAATGTCTACCCGTTTACCTGATTGTATACTTCATATAGTTTCTTTAATTTTTTTTATGTGTG
This sequence comes from Scalesia atractyloides, assembly GCA_947069175.1. Taxonomy (NCBI): domain Eukaryota; kingdom Viridiplantae; phylum Streptophyta; class Magnoliopsida; order Asterales; family Asteraceae; genus Scalesia; species Scalesia atractyloides. The sequence goes on along the minus strand of CAMTDV010000004.1, from coordinate 73,018,893 downwards.
TGTATATATATATATATTATATATCAATTATTGACATATGTTATTTTTCTCATCTATGCATTTAAGTATCTTTATATACATTTTGGTATTTTATTTATATACATTTTAGTTATTTGATATATTTTCATAGTGATTATCATAAATGTAACTAATTGGTAATTACCCGATAGATACCCGACGAATTTTGGGTCGGGTATACATATACCTAACGGAAATTCTTTTTAAATTAATCGGTTACCCAAAACCCTTGGGTATACCTGATATCTGATGGGTAATTACCCAATATGAACCTAGCGTGTTGGAATAAGCCGATCTTATCGGGTTTGGAATTAGGATTACCTAAACTTTCCAAATTTTCATCCTTACTTAATTTTTGTAAAGTGGACGGGGCCCATTTAGCACATTAATATAAACATGTCAAACCGATTGGTGAGTTTTAAAAAGTGGGTTAAACGTGTTGTTCGAAAAAATGTTTGATTAAAATGGTAACATGTGTAATTAAAAGGATTAAACTTGTCAACCCAGACACATAGTGTACATTTATTTATTCATATAAAACACCAACTCTGATGACTCCTTTAACACATGTATCCAAAGGTGCCAAATGGGTTAACTGGTAATAATCAAGTTATAAATATGTTAACTGGGTTTGTGGGTTGTTAAACAAGTGTTAAATGGGTTAGTTGAGGGAATGTTTAATTAAACCAGTTGTTGAGTTAACCATTTAATTAAACATATTAAACTTGTCAACTAGAACATGACCCTTTTTTAACGAGTTAGATACGAAAACAAAAAAAAACCCTTGATAATTGCATGCCATCTCGGATATCACCACCCTTAGGGCATTGACATCCTTCCCATTATCTCCAAACCTATAATTTAACTAGAAAGAAATAAAAGCTTTTAGTGTCAAATGCGTAACTAGATCCAAATAAGACAGGGTAAAACGAAAAGTTGGTGGAATCAGACCAAAGATGGATCATAACTTACTAGACTAAATTGGAAAACAAAATTGAGAATGAATCACATGGATGCAACAGTGAAACGAATTGTTACAGAGAGATTGATTTATAGGTTAATTCTAGTGCTCAATCTGTGCACTTAGTTGTTCAGAACCACTCATCAAAATTACTTCACGAAAGTTTTGTTTTTATATAAATTTGATTTATAAAGTATTGATTAGGTGCACAAAGCGTACTTTAGATGTGCGCACGAGTGCTTTGATAGGAGGAGGATATGTACATGTGCGTTGAAAGTTGTAGCATTCCTGATCTTCAAGCCCAGAATCTCGTTGAAGGAGAGATTGCCAAGTTTTAGGTATTTTGCATGATTTGTATGCTATGACATGATGAAAATTTAGTAGTTTATGACTTTTTGTTGTGATTGAAACAAAAATCTAGGTAATTTGTTCACTTAGTTTTGTAATTGAGATTTAATATAATCCTAGTGATGGTTTTAGATTCACATTATCATTGTCATGTTAAGGCAACCTAGTTTTTTTTTTCCTTCAATTTTAATCATGCATCATTTAATAGAATCTTATATGGATGTTTTGAAAATCTTTCACAATGATGTTTGAGCCAAATTTACTTAGTTCTCACTAACCAGGTCTTTTGATGGGTTCTTGAGGACTTTTATGCACATACACTCTGTGTCTGAGTGCGTTCTATACCCGTGATTAACATTTAGAAAGCAAGAAAATAGTTCTTTGCTAAGTACATATGTTAACATCTTCTTTAACATTCGTCGTAAAACGGGTTTCAAAACCCGCTTCGTTTAATAATCAAACATTCGGTTGAAAGTTTGTTGCGTATTTATTGTGCCGGTCATTTAAAATAATACCTAATTAATAAATATTTTTTAAAAACCATAATTAATAAATAATAATAATAAAATTAAATAATTAAACAGAATGGGGTTGCCGGGTCTCGAACCCGGGTCTCCCACTTATACACACACAGCTTTCACCACTACACTACACACACATTTGTGATTAAAACTGAAAACAATTCAGTTTTATATAAAGATTCGCATATCATCTGTTTGAACGCGATTGTAACCGCCAACTTCAATCAAGCGATGTCTGTTTTAGAACGGAAAACAGTTACGATTTCGAAATCAAAATCGAATTAAAGCTCCAAACCGTTCAAAGTTGAAATCGTCAATCCATAAATCAAGCTTCGAAACGGAAATCCTATGATTCGGAATCACTATAAATACCGATGAAAGACTCGCTCAATCTTTTCGGAAACTCACGATAATTCCCTCTGATCGAAGTCTTGACCGCCGGAAAGCAGTTGCGCCAACCGGAAATCGCAAATCAGGGTCGACGAAATTTGCCGGAAATCTGAAGAAAACTCTCTGTTTTGGTATATCATGTTACTTAATCTTTTTTTTTCTATTCTATTTCAATCGAGTATAAGTTTGTTGGTCGATTAAGCAAAACAGTCGGGTTCACTGTTCTGTGTTTTTCTTAGTGAAGAAGACGAAGCCTAATTTGTATACTAATGTAATTAAAATCGGGTATTTAACCGGGTTAGACACATAGTCCAGCGGTGGACTGTGTGCAAATATAAAACACATGCCCCGGGTTCGAATCACACATGTTTCCGACTTTCTGAAATAAAACCAACATTTTTAAACTTATTCAGATCAATTCACAGCATATATATATAATTAATATAATCCAGTGTTTATACAGATTAGACACATAGCCCAACTGGTTGGGCTGTGTGCACTCGAACCGAAGGTCCCGAGTTCGATTCCGGGTTCTGTAACCGGTTTCGGCCATATTAAATCATTTTTAATAAAAACTAAATAAGGTTAAAGTTAGTTAGTATATATATATAATTAAAACAGAGAATATTTCGGGTTAGACACGTAGCTCAGTTTGTAGAGCTGCGTGCACATATACGAGAGGTCCCGAGTTCGAACCTCACTCGCCGCCTGGAATTCATGCTGTCTGACCGGTCAGACCTGACAAAGTCAAACCATTTTTTTTTATTTTTGTTTTCTTATTTTCTTTTTATTAAATTGAAAAAATATTTAAAAACACTTAAAAATAAAGATTTTGAAGGTTAAAAATTTGCATTAAACTCACAAAAATAAATCTAAAAATCTCATTAAAGAGCACTAATTAAAAATAATAATCTCAAATAAAATTTATTTATTTATCGAATCATTTCGTTATTATTTAGGTTAGTTTTCCCTCGTCGGTTGAATCATAAATTTGTGCGCATTCATCGTCATCAAGAAACGCATCCACTGTGAGTGAATCTCTACCAATTCCCCGTTTTAATCATGTTTTGGGGTGTATCATGTGTCGTACTATTCTTTTATTTTATTTAAACACTTGTGCGTACATCATATCCGTGATCAAATGTGTATTGATTGTTGTGTGAATTATATGTAGATTGAATTTATCATTTCAGTGCACGCATTTCATTAGGCCCATCAGTTCCCCGTGGGATACGGGTTGAGCATCAGGAGCCTCATTAGATCGGCTCCGTTTGATTGAGCCTTGATCTCAAATACATCATCATTCATGTCATATACTCATCCAAAGTGGTTTGTGATTGTTTATATATATATGTTTGCTCACATGTGATTAATGCATGAACTTTCTTTAATAAATAAAACAAGAAATTAGTTAAAATATTTTATAAAGGTTCACTCGCCAACTTTTGTTGACCCAAATTCTCCCCCGTTTTACACATGATACAGGTGATCCAGCCGAGACAGGAAACACTTAGGATGGCCTAGAAGAATAAACAAGTTTATGCTTTGGAATAAATATATAGTTTGATTTTCCTTTGTAATTGTATGAATTTTGTTTTTGGATATTTAAGTTTGTAATTTGAATTTAATAAATATGAAACATCTTAGTAAATATCATGAGCTTTGGTGATAACCCAATTATGCCCCGACTTTTATTCCGCTGCGGGTCGGGGTGTGACATCTTCTCCAATTTATGTTGATTTGTTGGTTTTCTTCAACCACTCCTTATTTATATCAACGTTTGACAGAACTTTGGTTGCCGAAGAAAATGTTAAAATTGTAGAAAACAATAAAAAAAAAGGGTAACATGGTGTTAAAATGTAATGGTTTATTAACTCAACTGGTAAACCTAAGTTTAGTTGTTTTCATTTATGTTATTTGTTTTAATTTTGTTTTCTAATTTGTTGTTTCTTTAAGTTGAGGGGTTAGTTGTGCTAAGTCTGGGAACCAAGGTTGCCATGGAGATTAGTGATATGAGAAGGGTTGTTGTGTAACTTCGGTAGCTTTATAAACAAGTTATCGGCAACCATGTTTTAATGATGGATTCACGTAAGCGTCTTCTTCTCATCAAGTCTCATATGTTCGTCTTCTCACATTGTTTAGGGTTTATTATGAGCTCTGAATGTGATAAAAGATTATCATTAGTCTTTGCATTTCTGAGTAGATTCTCTTCATTGTGATAAGAAGTTTGACTTGTATCCTTCACCAGCTTAAAATTTGGGGTTTAATAATCAATAATCGGTTTGGGTAGTCATTTGTGCTCTTAACTTATATCCATGATTGTTTCTAGGGTATCAGGGCATTAATTAGGAATGCGGAATAAGGAAATGAAAATAATTAAAAGGCATACTCTCTCAAATCGAGTTTGTTAATCGGGAATGAGAGATAAGAACAATAAAATTAGAATTAGATTTTTATAATCCCAACTATGACCTGTTGGTTAGGATTAATCACAACTCTGAAAATCTTTACAGCAAATCTGTGACAACTCGTATTTTCAGGTTATTTACCGTTAACTTTCTCAATTAAATCTTTATGACTAACACATACGTACTTACATGAACATTACACATGTAGGTTATAACACACTAACTAACATAAACTAGTGGGCCTGGTTTCGTATATTACGCTTGAAGTTAAAATGCTAAACTTCCTGTGCCAGATTATAAAGGTTGCAACTGAGGGACTAAAGGTGTAATTCATGAAAACTAAGCCACAAATTCGGAATCCCGAAACCCAAACACACAAATTTGGACTAAATTGTTTACACCCAAGAACCTTTACAAATTCGGAACCCTAACCCCTCCCTAAATTCAGAATTCCTTTAATACAATCAGATACCCTCTATTCTTTAAATAAATTCGGGACCTCTATTCTCTTTATATAAACTCGGAACCACCTCAACGACTCTCAAAGTTCCGTATATATGATATCATGCCAACCTTAGTCGTCATTCAGAACACCTGCGAACTTAGCATTCTCTCTGAACGACGACTGTGACCTCCAAAGCATTCAACTCTATTGTTCTCCAAGTTTTTCTTGATCTCTATTGCTTATTTTGTTATACTTGAGTCTTGACTGAGATTGATTGATTACATGATTTCTTGAATACATGCAAACTAGGGTTGATTAGAAACTTCATGTTTATGAGTTTGATGAATTGTATTTTATGTACTTGTATGCATGTACACTAGAGTTTCGATACATAACATGAAATTGGTGGTAACTTGTGTTAGATCTGACATATTTGATGTTGTATATGATATCGTAGCTGAATTTATGATAAACATGATCACAAACATGTTTTTACAAAGATCCGTATAAGTGCAATTACTTGTTAAGTATGAAGTGTTAATTGTTACTTGACATCTAATCAAATATCATTGAACGTGTTACATCATATGAGTTGTACACATGCACGAACCCACACGAATGAACAACAAAGTGTCAACATGTATGCATATTATGTGATACACGTGTAGAATCGTTGTGACTTATGTTAACAGTAACTAACGAAAAATGGTAACTATACCAGGACGTGGTTGACCACACTTGACTCTAGTCACTAAATTCTAGTCGAGCAAATCTAAGGTGAGTTCACTACTTTACTAAAAGCATGCAATCCTTGGTTTTGGGATTACACTATCCCTGGTTGGACCACACTTTTATTCCTGGTTTAGAATATGATAACTTAAATACTTTAGTTTTATTTCATGTCTATAGTGGATTAAACGGAAAATCTATTTGGAACGTCCCTACTCTTTATACTAATTAGTTGTCGGGTTGGCAAACGAAGTATTAGTTGATAATGCTATTAGGTTTGACAAAACCGCACACCATGCTAGGAGTCGGGCGTGAACTTTTAACTTTAAGTATTGCATCAATGCAGATAGACATTGGTGTGAAGGGCACAAAAATTTACTACGCCAGATTTCGGTATCACTTGTTTAGTTGCTTAATAGTGGGTTAGCTACCCATGACATGCCTTTAAAACATTGTATTTGGAACTTACTTACCGTTGAACAAAAATTATGAACTCGTCAACTTTATGTTGATACACTTTAGCATGCTTTGCAGGTCGTTAGATACAACGTGCATGGGAATGGACAGCTTGGAGATTGTCGTGGTGTTAATGAACTGTTTTCACTAATGGTGCTAAACAATTGTGGTTTTCCATTGTGTTTGGATTTTATACTTTTGCTTCCGCTGATAACTTAAACTTACGTTTTCAAACTTCTAAAACTATTATCACTATTCATGTTGAATGTGGTAGTTAAACTTTTTACAATTAAATTTGAAATGGTTCAACATAATTAGTAGCTTGATCCTTGAGTGTCACGCGCCTCGCGGTAAAACACCGTATGTGAAATTTGAGGGCGTGACAAAATCCCAACTTTGAACATATTGCCCTTTAACAATCTCATACTAATGGATAGTTAACTCAGTTAGTTTTTGCTGATGCGGACTGCTTATGTGGTAAAAAGTCAAAGTTTTAATGACGTGCACTGTTTAGGTGGCAAATAAGTCAAAATTTTTATGTCGTGGACTGCCTGTATGGCAATGTTTTGATGACGTTGACTGCTTACGTGGTAATTCACGTTAGCAAAAACTAAATGGATGGGATCACCGAAGAAAAATAGGTTCAAAGTTGTGACTATTTTTAAACATTCCCTTAGTTGGGATTAATCTTAGTCACTAGGTAAAGTTGAGATTATTAAAATTCAATTCCCCAAACAATTAAACAAACATCAATTACAAAAATGTTTTATAGAGACGGAGAAATTAGTTGTTTGATTTGTTACTAACTTACTAGGTATTACTCATATTTGTAAATGCACATTTAATGAGTTAAACCAAAACATGACCTGAACACGATGCATTTTTAAGTGGTTTGACACGAATAAATATATAAGTCGGGATTGGTTCAAAGTTGAGATTATTAAAATTCAATTCCCCAAACAATTAAACAAACATCAATTACAAAAATGTTTTATAGAGACGGAGAAATTAGTTGTTTGATTTGTTACTAACTTACTAGGTATTACTCATATTTGTAAATGCACATTTAATGAGTTAAACCAAAACATGACCTGAACACGATGCATTTTTAAGTGGTTTGACACGAATAAATATATAAGTCGGGATTGGTTGAACAATTCAACCAATGGCAGACAAGAAACTTTTGTGAGTGGTTGTGTAAAACCGTTCATAGTTATTTAGTTAATGGTGTTGTAACTCTATGGTACTTATTAGGAATAGATTACACTTATAAGTCAACTGAATAATTCAACGCTAAAACACATTATTTATCTACTTAATTTAATTAGTAATATAAGGATTTAGAGACAAACGAAATAATAGGCATGATTTTTGTACGAATTAAATTTTTTTTTCATATATAAGCCAGAAAACTTGCCAAGTTACATCAAAAAGAAGGTAGTCGGGCAACAAGTTGCGCCTCCAATCCTTTTCTGAATTGCAAACCCTAACCTTCCAAATACAAACTCTTGCCCCCTTGGGGTTGAACAATTGCTGTAGACGACCCGTTGAACCCTCGTCAAGAAGTGGATAACTTCTGGCGCTAGAGAGCCAAAAGTATCAAAGGCAAAAGGGACAAAGACATGCTGGTTCTTTGCGCAAGCTTTAGCGTGCTTATCCACTTTCTTTGATTCCGCCTTTCTTGCCGCTTGTCCAGCTACAAACCCGTTTTCCCTTAAACCAACCAAAGGGGAAACGCCCGTGAAGTCTACACAAGCATGTTTCCCCCCATCCCAGCCAAAGACGAGCAGATCCGCTGGTCGCAGAGTAGATCTCCTTTCCATAGGGTCTGTGAGAAAATTCACAGGGACCTCTTTCTTAGCCGAAATCCTAGCTCTTCTTAAGATGTCCCACAAAGCATCACGCACCCAGTCGTGCCGATATTTGAACACAGGGAGCTCTTTACAGTGAACTGCATGCTCCCCGTATTTATCCATACAAGCTTTACGACACATCGGGCAAGTTTCATCTTCCGGGTACATAGGGATCATCAACCGGTATTTGAGAATGGCTCTATATTGATTATGATAAGCTTAAAATAGAAATTAAATATGAAGATAATGTTTCATTGTTATATATAATTGTAATTTAGTATATCTATATCTCTAAATAACATCTTCAGGAAAATACAAAGAAACAAGTAGGTACATTACATATTCCGTTAAAGTTTATTATAGTTTTTTTAGCTCATTACATATAATAAACAAAATAATAAATTGACTTTAAATTTTTTGTTCTTGTAGATTATTTGCAAGAATTCAGAATCAATGTTTTTGACGTGTTTACAAGGAAAACACAACAAAGATATAAATCAGTACAATTGTTCAATTCAAAAACTCAAATCATGTGAATCTTTACACGTCATATGTATCATCTATCTACGAAGGTTGTGAGAATAGAAAATATGAAACAACTGAAAGTTAGTTTTAAAAAGCAATGATCTTCCAATTTAGAAAATATGGAACAAGACAGTCTCTATTTGGTAGCAACGTACAAAATCAAGCTAAAAAAATTGTTTTGTGCTTTATTTGTTTTCTCAACACAGTGGTTAGTGAATAAAAGGCCTATAGATATTTTTTAATACATGTTTAAAAACCAATGGTAGTTTGGTATGGTTACTTAGAAACTTCAGTTTACTAAGATTAGTATCATTCAAACTGAAACCATCTATTTTTTCCCAACAAAATATATGATTATAGGTTTTTCTTAAGCAACATTCACTATTCTCTAAGCATGTTCATAATGCTTGTTTATTACAAGTTCCATTCAGTTAGTATTCTCTTTTTCTGTCCCTCTTATAACTTTTTAATTTCTTACTCTAATTTCTGTTTCTTAAGGTAGTAGTAGCCAAATCTGTAACTGTAAGCTAGGGTTCAGGCGATTTTCGATAATCCGTCTTTCATTTGTGACAAACGGAAATGTTAAATGTTCTTATTCCTAAGTGGTTGTTATGCCTCTTAACAATAACACAAATGATTGTGCTAAGTTATGTTTCGAGTTTCGAATTTAATAATCATTTGGTGTTTGGTAAATTTCGTGTTGTCACTAATTGGGAGATTTCTTACCAAACGTAAGAGTTCTTGTGAAAGAAAACCATATAATATTATATTTTGTATTCAAATAACATCTGCTAATTAGTTCCGATTGTCTTTCCTTGGTTAAACTTTTCTCCTGTAAGTAAATAAACTCTAAGAAATCAAATTAAAAAGTCAAATTTTGACTAGATTTAAAGGTTGGGTTAATGAAGAATGCTTGTTAAAAAACCACAAACGTAGTATTAGTTATTGTTATTACATTTAAGTTAAATGGTGTATTGTAACCAAAGGATATGTTACAACCGAATTTGATTTTTTATTTAAAAATAATAACATATTTTAAAATATAATATTATATGCATTTTTATAACGAATAATGGATTTTAATAATCCAAACTTTTAGTCATTGGCCGGAAACGGTCCCTACTTCAAAAGTAACCGGTGGTGGTCCCAACTTTTCGTATATTGTAAACCAATGGACTTTTACTAAAAAAACCTTAATTTCTTTTTATCTCCTTATTTTTTTCGGAAACTTTTTCCTATAATGTAAACCAATGGACCTTTACTAAACCGAAAAGAATAAAGAGACAAAAAGAAATTAAGGTTTTTTTAGTAAAAGTCCATTTGTTTACAATATGTGAGCAGTCGGGACCACCACCAGTTATTTTTGAAGTTGGGACCGTTGCCGGCCAACGACTAAAAGTTTGGATTATTAAAATCCATTATTCCTTTTTATAAAGAAAAAAACTAACATATATAATTTTGATATGAATATTAGGGTTAGATTGGTTCAAAACCAAAAACTTGAGTTCAACTTGAAACCATTTTTTTTCAAATTCGGAATTTGATTCAGACGCTAACCCATTTCAGAACTTTAAAAATCTGACTTCGTATTTGATTTTTGCTTTTATCAGGTTATACGGTTTTCATCATAACTTAACTGAGATACGGTAAAATTCTTTAAAGACGTAAATATTAATATTGTTACTTTTTGAAATAATTGTTCATAATACGCCTTGAATATATAAGGCATACTTTATAAAATTTATGAAAAATAGATATGCTAACTGAGTTAGAAATGTCAAAGTTTCTTCAATTTTAATATTCCATGTATCATATATAGGTAAAGAAATGTAGGTGGTGAAGAGACCATCTACTAAACAAAGTCTTCATTCATTTCACATGTGGCTTTGACTCTTGACTACTTCAAAGTCCACAATCATTTCACATTTCATGGAAATGTATTCTAGTGTCTTAATCACCATGGAAAAGCAGTACAAATTCTAAAAGTGGGCAATTGAACGATATATTAATATGAGTTTAGGTTTACAAGTACATATTTTTGAATTTTATATAACGAATGTGTTACTTAAGGGTGTAAATTACTCATATGACATAAAATTTATACGAAATTCGTCTGCACGGGTTAAAGTAGAGGTGCCCAATCGGTTTAAAACCATAAATCATTTTTAGTTGGTCAATAAAAAGTCACAACGGGTTTCAGTTAAAAACTGCTTAGGGTCTTGGTAGGTTTGTTGGCCAAGTTTTTAGCAAGCTTGAATCGATTTTTACTGGTTCAGGTTCAAACCTATTTCAAATGTGAGGAATAGAAAATGGTTAGAAACTTATATATTGTATTGGTTTCAATCCGACTTTCATAGATTTGTTTGCCAGTTTCGATTCAACCCGGGTTGAGTATGCACCTCAAGGCTAAAGAAAAAAAATCAAACCACAACTTTTGGTAGAGTTTGAAGGTTGGAATTCATCAGTTTAAGTTTAACTTAAGCAAGTTTTGGGGTACACCTACGGCTAAATGGGTCATATTTAGGTTCGTGACTATTTGACTCGTTTTATAAATTTCCAAAAGATATACGTTTTAACAAGCCGGTTGGTTAAATAACTGTCAAACGCTATTTGAGAAATAAGTTTTAGATTATATAGTATAAACGCAATTTTTTTGTAAAAATATTATTAGTAAGGTTTCGATACAATTAATGGGTCTTATATAACTCTAAACATACAAATGAGTCTTAACATAAGAAGTGAATAAAAAAATCTTATTTTTATTTTTTCCTATCTTATTAAACACGTATTTTAGTCTGAGAATCTAAAAAAATAGTGTGTTTACACTAGTAGAGTTATTATGTATTTACTTATAATTACTATACTAGAGTAAATACATAATCAATCTACTAAAGTAAATGCACAATTTTTTTTTATTTTTACTTTTTCTAACTAAACATAATTCTTAAGTGACTTAATTACATAGTTAGTCTCTGTGGTTTGCACAAAGTAACACTCTAAGGTACTAATAGTTTAAAAGCTTTATGGGATATTAACTTCCATTTTGTAACGTTTGAGGGTAATAGCGTTAAATGTCTGTTAAAACTTAACCTTAATACCCTCGTGTTCAAAAAACATGAGGGTATTTTTGTCATTACAACCCTTTTGTTTAAATAATAATAATATACTAGATATTAACAAACAAGGCTCCATTATCCTCTTCGGCATCTTTCAAACCTTTTTCAAAATGCCCAATTCAAACCCTAAACTTAACCATGGTGACGTGTGTCACTGATTTAAGTGGGGTGGTTTGGTTTTAACATCAATCACAAAAAAGTGAAGTGCGGTGAGGTGCCCACCCACCATCAACGATTCCGACATCAATCACAACAAGGGACTATGTTTGGTTAGCTCAGATCCGGGTCTGATGTTTGGTTTAGTTCAAATCTGGTTTTGATCTTGTTCATATCGCAGTGGTGATTCCTCGATCGAAGTGGTGATGCAACGATGGCTTGGTTCTGTTCAGATCTTAAGTGACGATGGTGCAACGATCACTCTCCTCTCTCTGAAACTCATCAGCAATCGCTTCACTTTTCATGGCCGATTCACCGCACTTTAATCCGGCATCGACTAGGGTTTCAGTCTTCCCCATTCTTCAATCTCAAATCTCTTGTTTCAGCCCAACTTGAATAAATGATCGTCGTCGGAAAATTAGGTTTCACTGGTGGCGCTATGGCTGCCGGAAAGCTAATGTTGGTTGAGAAGCTGTGGAGGTTTGTAAGGACGGTAGATTTTGTGGTGGTGGTGATGATGACGTTATTACTGTTGTTATCACTTCGGTTTGGTTGCTATTGGTGATGTGTTGGTTCCTTTTGTGTTGATTTCGAGCTTTACGTGTGTTAATTGTTATGGTTTTAAATAGCTTTTGGGGATATACTAGTTTAGAAGTTCATTGACAAATGTTCTGGTGGTTTCGGTTGTCAGATTATTCATAATCACCTGTATGTATGCTATTCTTGTTAATTAGTCTTGTCGTTTTGGTTAAATTTGCTAACTACTGCAATTGTTTTGATTATTGGTTGAAGTTACAGTTATATTCAACATAATGTACATGTTTGTATGTGTGTTTGGTATTGTTTTCTGTTGTTTATAATCAACTATGAACTTTTGGATATTGTAAAATGAGTGGAAAACAATTGCATCATGCAATGACAAAAAATACCCTCATGTTTTTTCAACATGTGGGTGTCAGAGTTAAGTTTAAACAGACAATAAACCTTAATACCCTCAAATGTCACAAAATGAAAGTTAATACCCCCGAAAGGTAAACTATTAGTACCTTAGAGTATTACTTTGTGCAAAACACATGGACTAACTATATAATTAACGCTTCTTAAGTAGATGAAAAAACATCAAAACACATTTGTATTTAATCTTTACACCAAATGTATATCTATTCTTGAAATAAATGATTAAATGCATTTTTTTATATACAACATTTGTGTTATAAATACATTATATTATGGTGACTATCCATCCTAAATTTTATGTCTTTCCTATTAATGTAATTACCATCATAAATAGTGGCATTTTGTATAATGTTGAGATCAATGAACAGAGTTCTCTTATTTTTCATTTTCTCTTTCTCTCTAGCCTATGTTCTTATATCTACACACATCTTATATGAGTTGCTAATATGCCGTTGTTTTACAACACGTTATCAGCACAAGTTGCTTTTGAGGTTAGATTATATCATCTCATGGTACACAATCCAATTAGCTTGCTTTTATTCATTATCTCAAACAAAATCTATATCGTAATTCATACAATTTTTGGTTGCATTGAGATTCATAATGATTGTTTTTGTCTTGATTTTCTTAAACATAAACCTTATGGAATTCATACAATTTTAGGTGGTGTTAGAGATTGGTTATCAATTCTTATTCTTCTTTTCTCAAATCATTTAAACAAACAGATTAGAATCGATTTGAAAAATTAATTTCGGAATATAATTGGTATTAACATATAAATTGATGAAACAAATATAATATACCGATAAGATTAATTAAATTCTAGGTAGCATCATGATTAAATTGTAATTTTAAAATTCAATGACATTTCCTTGAAATCAGTATGCATGGTAATCCATTTCCTTTGATTGTAACTTATGTATGAATTATGTGGATGGACCATTAGACATTTATCATAAATAGGTTGATTAACAATTTATCAATATTTATTGATTTATACAAACGGATTAAAAGGTGATATTTGTCATAATTTATACATTACACACCCATTAAACCCTACATTTAATAGACTGTGAGTTTCAATATTTGTGTTACTATATGAAATAAACTTAATTAGTACTTTTAATTTGTTTAATCAAGATTTAATATTTACACTTTATAAACCTATAGACTTTCTCAACACTAAATGGTTTATATCACAATTATCACTTGGCTAAGTTTTGAAGATCATTTAGATTGAAATTTTGCTCACTTATCGTTTATTTTATTACAATTAAGTATTATGTGGTTTTATAGACATTAAATTTGAAGTTAAATGGATAAAAATTATATTTTAATGGGCTTATGAATCTTGCGACTAGATATACAGTATTGAAGCCATCTGATTGCCATGGCTAAATGGGAAATGTGTGTTTTAGGAATCTATTTTTTTCATATACGATTGCATATGATTTAAACAATTATATTACACCATGGTTAAATGCATGATGTATGTACATATGATTTAAACAATTATACTATTTTGTAACATATGTGTTAACTCAATTGCATAATATTTCAATGTTAACTAAATCATCTAAGATGTTGATAATTGAGCATGATATTATCATATATCATTTGGTGTAAGTAATAGGTTTCTTTATTCCGTATTGAATATATTTTATTGATGTTTCTATCTTCCTTATGTGAAAGAGAAAAATATTTTATATAAGATATGCATGTGATTGGTTATGTCATGATGGGTTAATGCATAATTTATATATTTTTCTTGAAAGTGATGACATATTATTATTTCATAAAGTTTTATTATAACCTTGTTTTTTATGATAACATGTTATAATGTTATGTATTGATTGATTTAACTTTGTAGTATACGTCATCTATATGTTATATATTGTTTCTATGTAGATATTATTGGATAAATTAAGCAAATGAAAAAACAAAATTTGTGGTTTATTAGTACTCTCATGAAATATTACAAATATCTTTAGATATGACAGTCAAAGTGTGTCATGCTCTCTGTTGACCAATAAATCTTATACGAGTCGCTCATGCAAGTTTTTCTCGTATTATATTTTAATGAGAAAGGAAGATTGTTTTTAAGGAAAACTAGATAAAGTTTTCCGTTGACCACACCTGAGATATGCTTTTGAAGTAGCAAGATTGTTGTTTACATAAGGTTTGAAAGGACAACCATGAAAGTCGTGTGGTTTTAATTCACTCCCTAAAGTGAATGTGATGATATAACGATTAGTGTGAAAGTCACACTCATGACTAGGGATATTGTAATGATGCTACCATGAAAGTTAAGTCATAAGCCATTCCCTTCACCGAATGTGACTATATAATGATCAATTTAAAGTTTGTGATCATAGAAATTGAGAAAATCATAATAATGCTCATGTTAACATTGAGTTCAACCATGGTAATAAGGCGATGATTATACCATGATCCTTGTAAAGATTGTGATCATGGTAAATGAGGAAATTACAATGATCCTCATGTTAATAAAGAGTCGACCATGTAATAATGAAATTGGCCACAAGAAGGGGTGCATTAAGGGAGTGAATATACGAGAATAAAATACCGGAAACATGTTATACCATGAGATTTTGAATAATAATACATTATTCTCTCGTATTTAGTGTCGTGTATTAGACAAGCAAGAGTGCACATATATGCTCATAAACCAGAAGTTTATGGATCATAATTATTTAATTAGTTGGCACGACCGGTTAGACCACACCGAGTATTGATGATGTGAAATGTATTAAAGAACCATATCTTCTTGATAGTTAAATATGTCATTTGCTCTCAATGGAAGTTAATTATTTACCGGCTAAAGTAGGGTATGAATCCCTAAATATTCTGGAAATATTAAAAGGATTTGTATGTAACCTAACATGAAACCATTTAGTATTTTGAAATCGATGCATCGTCTAAATGGTTATCAAATTCACAACTTGAAGTATGGATCTTTATGGCTTAGCTAATAAGATAGCAAGCATATTATTCTATATTGGCACATTTATTTTGTATATAATGATGAATTTGATTCCGATGTTATTAATGATCATTGGCATAAATGTTATTGTTGAGGCGATCACCTAAACATCTACAAGTGACTGAAAATCAATTGATCATGAGAGCAAAAGGTTTATGCTTATATTTTATTTTACATGTATTCACATCAAGCCAACAAGTTATCATATTTCTTTCCCATTATAGTTGGTTTTGGTTAGGAACCTAATCTGTCCCTTCCAAGGTTTTTGGTTATACAATATGAATATTTAAATTCATCGACCACACTGCATAAAGATGGGACATCTAAAAAGGTTGAGAATATATTGAGCAAAAGATAGTTGTCTGTGATTAAATACTTGAGCCATTAGTAAGAGATTTGTTTACGGCTCATTGGTTTTTCACTTTAGTGAATAAATATTCCCAACATTATGGGGAGATTAATGGCAGTTGGAAAAGGAATGAGTATGCATGAATTGTCATTGATCCTCAAATTAAATTGTGTGAACAAGAAGTTCTAAAGATAATCCGTTTGCCTAGATTAAAGAATCAATTACCAGACATGTTCACTGAACTAAATATAGTGACTAAGTAAGTCACATAGTCAACTGCTAATGCTCCAATTAAGTTAATTGTCCTAGTAGGACAAACCATAGTTTAGTAATGAGTCTATTTCACGCCTGAAGCGTTGTAGACTAGTCGATTCCAAAAAAAATCCTCGAAAAAAATTGAAGCAAGTAATTAAGAAGATGGTCAAGTCGGTTATAGTAAAAAAGTCTCTTGAAGAGACATTAGACGTGATGGTTCTTGAAGAACCTCAGGTACCTGAAGATACAGAGCTCTTAGTAAAATATATCATGTCTAGAAGTGCATGGAATCGAAACAAAATCGACGTCATTATACTTTTGTATATATAGCGCTTAAAATAATGAAATGATGAGGATCATGATTTAAGATCTACCTACGAATGTAAATATATAGATGATTGGCCAGAATAGAAAGATGAAAATAAGACAGAATTGAATTCTCTAATGAAATGGAAAGTTTTGGACCAACAGTCCAGACAAGTAGTCCATACAACTGAAGTTGTAAAATATGTTGGATATAAATTGGTCTTTTATGCGATTCATGTGAAAATCAAATTAAGAGAAATAAGGCAAAACTATTGGCACAAGGATTTTCGCAAAGACCCATGATTGATTATAAAGATGCACACTCTCTAGTGGTGGATGCAATGACTTTCTAATATTTTATTTGTCTGGTAATATAAAGAAATAATTGATATACCTCTTATGAATTTTATGTATCATGTGATACTGAAGGTTTACATAAAAGTCCATGAAGGATTTAAATTATAAAAGTCATGTAAAGTAAGTTCTCAAGAACAATATGATCGTTGTATACAAATTCATATTTGCATATGTTGAATATAATTGCAGCTCTTGATGAGTTTCCTAAACCATTTGAGTACTTAAAATGTTAATTGAAACATCTTATGGATGTAATCCTTGTGCGCCAATAAACATACATAGAAAACTTGTACTCAATGATTGTGATATCTCGATGAATAGTGTACACGCATGGTACAATATGTATTTTGGAGACAAAAGCAAATGTTCGTGCAATTTTTTCATATGATATAGAAATCTGTGTGTTAAATGAGCAAGTTTATGTAGCAAAACTCTTGAAGAGTGAACGCACATGCATATTTGGATAAGATGGAAAGAATTCCCCCATTGATTGATAATACCAAAAGCATTGATATCAAAACCTCAAGAACGTACTATATGAAGTTGACAAAATACATATGGACTAAAATAGTCGAGTCGAATGTGGTATAATCGACTCACTAGTGAGCTCAGAAATGAGAAATACATATGGTGAATTTGGTCCATTTGTTTTCATTAAAAGAACAATATGAGGTTTACAAGTATTACAATATATGTTGATGATTTCATTGAATCTCCTGAAGAGAAAAAAAATAGCTCAAATATTAAAGCAAGAATTTGCAAATGCAATATGGTATTGCAAATTTATGGCTCGATACATAGAACATACATTTATATTATATCCATAAATCGTAATACATCTAGAAAATGGTGAACATTTCATATGGACAAAACTTATGTCGTAAGTACATTTAATGATGTCCAAATATTTGATATAGAAAAAATGACTTTGATCATCTTTTATCAAAGGAGCAAAGATCCTTGGTTCTGAAGTACCATAGTTCAATACAAATTGTATTAATATATCTTGCTAGCTATACATGAACATATATCATTAAATTCATTGACAAGATTTAACTCGTGTACAACAAAGAGATAGTGTAATGGGTAAAACATATATTTTCTATATACTTAAGGTACAAAAGATATGGATTTATATTTTACTAACCTATCAACAAGTTTGGTTAGTTTGTAAATGCATGGAATGTAACAAAATACATTAATGGATCTTATGTTATCTACTTATGAGATGAGGCAATTAAAGTTTCACATGAAGATCATACATCAATGTTCATCGATGGATTTCCCACTAATGGATTAAGCAACACATCAAGCTGCACATCAATAGATTATGAAGTTTTTAACAACTTTCAAAGAAGCTCGACATGAGCCACTTATAGGATACATGTAACAATGAGGGGGAGCATGATACAAGTTGCACTCTTTTTCCCTTAACTAAGTTTTATCTCATTGAGTTTTCTTAGTAAGGTTTTTAATGAGGCAACATATCTGATCTAGACGTATTAGAGGGAGAAAATACGCGCTGCACTTTTTTCCCTTAGCTAGGATTTTGTCCCAATGGGTTTTCCTAGCAAGGTTTTTAACGAGGCAGCTCCACCAAGCGTATAATACATTGTTTTCTTTTGTGACGTGAATAGTCAAGGGGGAGTGTTATAAATACATTATATTATGGTGATATCCACATTCATAACTCCCAACTTTTATGTCTTTCCTATTAACGTAATTACCATTATAAATAGTGGCATTTTGTATAATGTTGAGATCAATGAAAAGAGTTCTCTTATTTTTCATTCTCTATTTCTCTAGCCTATGTTCTTATATCTACACACATTTTATATCAGTTGCTAATAGGCCGTTGTTTTACAACAATATGTATTTAATTTTTACATTAAATATTATATATGTTCTTGAATTAAATGATCAAATGCATTTTTTCGTGTATTTTTTTAAAGGTAAATTTCAATAAAACAAGTCCACCTCAAGGCGAGGCGGCCAACAGATAAACCTTATATAATTACAAATTTACACCAATTTTGTCAAATAATCGCATTACATTTTGACGTATTCTTAAACCATAGAAAACTCATAACTTATATTTCACTGAGAATATCCTGAGGCTTGGCTTCTTTGTTGTTGAAAATAACCCCATTTTTAACCCTCCAAATAAACCAACAACTAATTCTTGTTATCGTCTTAAACGCTTCCTTAAGGCCTTTTAAGCCCACATGCTCGTGTATACCTAACAAGTCTTTGAAAGCAATTGGTCTGTTTCAATTGGTGAATAAGCGAGTCATGTTCTGTTCGATTTGTCAACACACTCCTAACCGTAATTATTTTACTATAACTATTATATGAATTTTAAATAAAAGCAAATTTAAATGTATGAGTGTGAACATACTTAAATATATAACTTATGATATATTTTCTTTTTAGTTAAATAATATATAATTTTATTTGCTAGACTTATTAAAATGATATAAAACCGGTTATAACTAAACTAAGTTGCGAATATCCAACAACTTTCCAAAAACAAAAGTCAATCGAAGTTGACTTATTTAGGCAATAGTCTTAAATCTTGATTATTGGTTTATTGTAGATGGAATTCAATTCATGAACTTTGACTTATTTGGAACGTTGATGTATTACTGTATTATAAAAAGATCAATTATTTATTGTGTACAAAATAGTCATCAGCGTAGCATTGTAGCAATAATGATTTAGCTAATAAGAATAAATGATTAGATCATGAAGTACAATTAGCTTATTTATCTGGTGTCTTTATATATTGATTTTTAAGGAGTAATTGAGTAAATTAAAAGAAGAAGAAAACTACCCTTAAATGGAGAACAAACGGTAGACCGGTTAATGCGTAAAACAGATAAATTTTTAAACTTAGCTAAAAGTAAAATGAGACATCATACGTGTAACACCCAATTCGGATGGACTGACGTGTCACTATAACAGTGGATCAGAACAAAAGTCATAATTCCATTATATAAAGTTAGGATTACATTTAAAAGATAGTTCATAGCCCTAAGGCCCAAAATACACATTAGCTTTATAAAGGTGACAAACATCCTCGGTTAGCATCCTATGGTTTATTCTTCACTCTTCAACCCACCCATAGTAACCTGTGAACCTGTGGTGAAATAAAATATACGGAATGAGCCAAATGCTCAGTACGGAATAATAAGCTCAAATAGCAAACAAATAAACAACCGAAATGATTTCACTGTCAAGAAGCATATCACAGCAAAGCATAACATATAACTAAACTGAACTGAATCATGTCACACGGATGTACCCAAAAGCTAAACAGAGGTGACAGCCACAAAGTCTGTCACATGAGACAGTGCGGGTTGGCCTACACCGACATCCATCTCTAGAAACATACCTAGGATATATCCATACGCCTCCTAGTTGCTATGTACCACACTTGTACCTATGGACGCCGCGAACTGATAACTCCGTCACGGGAGGAGCCAGAGAGCTCAGGGTAGCGGATCTCAGATAATTAGAAATAAATATAACACTAACATTAACAAATATTATAAGTATCAGAACATGCGATAATGAGCACAAGATAATCATAAACGTATCGCATGATGCATAATAATTTTAGTTGGAGTAAGAAACGAACGGGCGGTCAATTGAATCGAGGCTCAAAGACGTTGGATTTTTCGATATATATAATTAAGGGTTTATAACAAACGAACCAGATAACAAAGGGAGAGGGTTAAGGATCCATACCTTGTTTCTTGATTTGTTGTCTTAAAAATATATACTTGTCAAGCGTGTTCGTAAGAACCTACATCGTGTTCATATATTTCATAAGATTGTGTTTGTACATAAAAGTATATATGTATTTGTTAGTTTAATTTATGTCTTGTTAAAAACCACAGTTTGCTTAAGTAATCATTTATATAAGTTAGTTTTGCATTAGATTGAAGAATACGTATTTGTGTTTATTAGTAAAACATAGTATTATTTTCAGTAATAAGTAAATAATTATTAAATGTAGGTTTAATAAGATAAACATTAATTAAAAATAAATGTTAGTCACAAGACTCGAACTTGTGACCTATAGATTGTAAGTAAAAAGACTTAACGAGTGAGCCACTTAATCCTTTATATTTTCTTACAAATTTGATTATTTAAATAAGAAATCTGATGGTATTATTTAGAAAATATGACAAAAAATAATGTCTCCAGTAAGGTTTGAACTCAAGACCTCTAGTTTCTAATCTCCAAGATTTAACCAGTTGGACTACATCACCTTTTGATATGTATTTTGAATTCTGATGACTTTAAGTAGAATTCTGGTGGGTTTAAATATAATTCTGATGTATTAAAAAGAATGCCTCTTGCAAGATTTGAACCCATGACCTCTAGGTTATAAGTTAGAGTCTTAACCAGTGGACCACTTAGTTATTTATGCTTGGTTAATGAATTCTGATGTTTTATATAAAAAATCTGATGCATTCAATTCATTTTCTGATGTTTTTATAAAATTCTGATATTTTATCAAAAATTCTGATATTTTATCAAGAATTCTGATGAAAATCTGATGCTTTTAACATAAATCTGATGAAATTCTGATGACTCATCAGAAAATCTGTTGACTCATCAGATTTCGATGAATTATATCAGAGACTCTGGTAAAAATATATGCCTCCAGCAGGATTCGAACTTGAGACCTCTGGGTTGTAAACCAGCTACTGAACCAACTAGGCTACAGGAGCCCTTGTGAACAAACAACTTCATTATTTATTTATTTACTCAGTTCACTGGTTCATCTTCTTCTTCATTATACTTTATGTAAAACTAATATTTTCATAATAAAATCTACATTCCATTTTCATTATAGATTAAAATTAAAGTATCAAAAATAAAGATTTAGTTTATAGTTACCTTGGTCAAAAACACGTTTCGCTACGAGAGACGTCGTCGGAAGTACGAAAATATCACCGGAGTTAGTATTTCTTCACCGGAAATGGCTTCGGTTGGTTTGTTTTTCGTGCTTAAAGCTTCGAGTGGTTTAGTAGACATGGATTAATGATTTAGTAGACATAGTAGTGAATGAAAAGTGGTGTCGGTATGGTGTTCGGTTACGGTTACCGGAACTGGGTTTTCTTACTAGAAGTGATGGAGAATGGTGTAGTTTGTGAGTGAAGGTGAGGGGTGGTTTTGCAAGATAATGGGAGCCTCTATTTATAGAGAGGAGATGAAGGTTCTAGTTTATGCAAATTGAAATGGTTGCAGAGAAATAATTCTTCAATGTTAAATTATGCACATAATATTTTATTCAACAAAAATTCTCCTCCACCCAATTGAAATTTGTGAGGCAACTTTCATGTAATTTCGTTTACATGTTTTCCCATTTGCAAGAGTTTCATTATTTCAAATATATTATTATTATTATTACTACTACTACTGTTATGATTTTCGGTTATTACAATACGGGTCGAAATAGAGAAGCTAATAGCTTTTTTAAATAATTTTCGTAAAGAAAAAAATTAAATATGTGTTTAGTACAATAAGTTTTTGAGTTAATTAATTACATGGATAATCCATATGATAATTTCGTATTACGGTTTTTTCTTGTCAAATTTATAGAAATTACATTCACAGCTTTACTCTTCACTTAGTTGTGACTCGTTAGGTCATTTTCACAAACTGCTTAAAAAGAATTGTGAAGTTTATATAATGTTACCATTGTATCCCTTATACAAAAAAGTAAAATATATATATATATATATATATATATATATATATATATACACACCCACCTTAACTACTTAAAATTTAAAAAGAACTACGGCGATCATATCTCTGGTTACATTTTCAAACTGAAATGATCCCTTGAAGATCTAAAATAAAAATAAATACGTGTTATTAAGATACCATTTTTTTGGTTCTTCAATTTGAATCCATGTTCATATTTGTTTGTAGATATCGTTTTAGGGCTACTCAAACCCCTGGTCTTGGATATGAGTAATGAAGGTGATGGATTTGGTGTTTGGAGGGGCGGTGATGGGTACGTGTTACTTGTTGGCAAGGTATTTCATAGAGGATAGAGAGGTGGGATGAAAGAGAGAAGAGTGAGGACGTTGGTGGACGCTAACGACGGCAATGTGTGCATCGTTCAACAACGAAGAAGGGTTTGATGGTTTTATATTTTTTTTATTTTTATTTGTATTTTCTTAATAACCATAGTATTAGTCATTTTATAAAAAATCAACATATTTTAACATCAATTAATTAGTGTCAAGTACCAAACATGTTATGACTATTAACACTAGAAACCATGCATTGTTGTACGTAAATAACTAAATATATATTTAACAAAACCGTAAATATTTAACTTATATGATATATTTCAATACATGCAAAGTCGTAAAGAGTTACAACTTTTGTGATTACTTACCACCTTCTTTGAAAATCTCTAACAAAATCTTAAAAACACATTACTTCTTGTTATAGTTTTTAATTAATTCTATCTATATTTCATCAACTTTTTGTAAAAGTAAAAACAAACAAAAATGTATTCATGTCATCCCACTTGCTGTGGACGATGCGTAAAACTTCCCGGTGGTCAGACAGCACGGTGGAAGCAGTGCGATCGCTGCAGCCATTGTCGCAGCGTCATCAGCCGAGTGATTGCCCTTGCCATCAGTCATCGACGTCTGAGTGAACCCCGGACAGAAACAATTCACGCTCGCCAAACCTTCATACCTACGAGCCAAAACCTGAGAATATGCATTTAAGGCGAGCTTAGAAACGGAATAATCCGTCCATATCTCCGGCCACCCAGCCGTCATCCACCGTTGCTCCGCCACGTCTTGTAGAAATGAATTCACCACCGTTTCGATTCGGTGTTCACTCAGGTTTTGTATGTCTCAGAGTATTGCCTTCATTTTTGTGTTTTTCATCTTCTGCATTTCACACATGAAATAATTAATTATACATTTACGCCATTAAAAAATATATATACATATAAATTTGACCGCGTGATATGTCAAGTTACAAAAACGTAGTGACTAAATCGTCGCAAAACTGGCTATCGAAAACGACTCATTGGTAAACTGGTCAGGGACGGACCTAGCTTGTTAATAGGGATAGCCCCGCTACCCATTGACGCCCGGTAGTAGTGTAAATTTTGAAAAAAAAAAGTCTTTTTTTTATTTTGTTACCCTTTTTTAAATATATCCGTATAATGATTTTCTAGATCCGCCACTGGTGGTCATACATTATATATAATAAACTTAAACTTCATTCGATCGTAAAAATGGTAACAACTTTTATTTAAGAAAATTAAAATAAAATATTGATCTCAAATAATATTAAAATAAAAACAGTTTTGCCTACACAATGTGTTATTCAAAAATTATAAAATAACATTCATGTCGAACATCTATGTTTAACACATTCTCTAAAAAATTTAAAAATTGATTTGTGACTGATAGAACTCATGTTTCTATCTTAAACTTGTTCAAATATAAATTTGTGTAACATTAAAAAATTTTGTTAAAATGAGGAGTGAAGTTAATGATTGAAAATATGGGGAAAAAATATTTTTTAAGAATGCATTTTCTAAATTATTTTATATAGAATTATGCATTGTACTGTTGTAGTGTCAAATTAGTTTTTTCTTAACAACAAATTTGGATCACTGGAGTATCATCGTGCTACCAGAGGAACCACCCGATCATATCCTTCTCCACTAGACATAATGTCACACAAATTCAGGAGGAAACTCAATAAACATGAGAAAACTCCCCTTGTGGGAATCAAACCCAGGACCATTGGTCCCAAGTCTTATCCCACCACCAAGATGTCACTAGGCTATATAGCCATAGGCAACATGGCGTCTGTAAACCGTAGTTAAATAGAAAACAGTGTTAAATTAGTGTCCAACCCAACCTGATTTGTGTAAACTAGAGTCTAAACTAGAATACGGCTCATATTATTGTTGCCCAAAATACTATGTTATATATGCATGTATATGCAGGTACGTACATCTAATGTTCCAAGACGATAACTGATGTTGAGGATGCGGCTCATGGAAGCCGAACGACGAAAAAGGGGCAACATGGCGTCTGTAAACCGTTTTGATCCGTAGTAATTGGTGGTAATCACCGTATCGGCGTAATCCATCGAGTTCTCGCCCATGGGGTTGAAACTTACAGCTGCATTGTTCACCTGTATCAATATAGTACCGGTGTTATGAACATCGATCAGAAACAATATCTCATTATTTATTTTTCAAAGTATATCTGCAAATCTGATTATAAGGCATCAAGATTCATTTTATCTATATAAAGTTTTAGTTATAGATTTTATTGCTGCCAAGTGTACGACACATGGCAACATGACCAAATCAATATTTTGGGAGGTAGTGTCTGCGATCTCATAAAATGGCATACAATATTTTGGATCCATTTGATACGTAGATCTAGCTAAAGGTTTATCATGAATTTAAAAGCTAGCTCACGGATTTGTTTTTGCTATTTGTGTGAAGACTTCTTGGATGGTCACCAATGGCGGACCCATAAACTATTTTATGGGGGTGCGTACGAAGGGTTCAACCAAAATTTCAAAGGGTGCGTCTGCCCCAATAACTTGGGTACAACCCTGATGGTCACCCATCCATGGATAACCCCACTTGGTCTCATTTACTGTCAATGCGACCATAACACATTGTAATATGACCAAAACATTATCATACTCAGTAAATCTCACTAATAGAAAAACTAAGGTATGGTCTGAGGAGGGTAAGATGTAGACAACCTTACCTCTACTCCGTAGGAATAGAGAGGCTGCTTACAGTGAGACCCCCGACTCGATAGTAGTTTTGTATCAAGCTTTGGATATAAGACACATAACATTCAACAATTGAGACAAAGGCTGATCAGTGCATGTACCCTATTGTTTTTCAGCTATCAATGCCACCACATTATGCACGATCAACTATCCCACTCTTTTAACGTTATTTTCACAAAGTTAGTAAAACAACATTGAAATTAGTAAAATAACATTAAAATTAGTGCACTTTCACTTTTGCCTCCCGAGCACCCACACATATATACATTATATGCGTATATTGTAAAAAGAGCGTAATGCGACCAAAACACATTGTAATATTTGAAGACTGGATTACATTTTTATGTATGAACGTAACATCTCATTAGTCTATCATTACTAATGTGAGATTTACAAGGTGTTACATTATATTAAATATCCTCTAGGTGTTACATTATATTAAATATCCTCCAAGTCATCTTTCTTCTAGTTAATAATTTTATTGAGACATGTGAAGTTGAAATTATCGTTTTGAGCGCTATAACTCATGTATGTTTCACGGGTCGATTTTTAATAACAACTTGCAATATCACGACAAAGATTCAACTTACTTGAACAATGTATGATATACTAAAATATGAGCAAATGTATATATAGATGAAGAGTACTCACAAGAATATCAAACGAGTCGAATCCGGATCTAAACCAAGAAATGAATGAGCTAATAGAGACCGGGTCGGATATATCAAGCTGGCAAAAACGAACATTATGGTCAAGACCAAGAACTTTTGACGAATCCATGGCCTCTAACCCTTTAGACTCGTCTCTCGCGGTTAGCACAACGGTTAGCCCTAACTTAGCAAACCGTTTAACCAGCGTGTACCCAATCCCCTTGTTGGCTCCGGTGACGATGGCCACCGTGTCCTTGGACCACCATTTGGTGGTTGTAGGGTGGGAGATGGGTGGCTGCTGCCATGTAGTTGATGATTCCATTTGGCAGTTGTGAGTAGGAAATGTAGAAGCAATAATGTAATAGATTGAGAATCACTAGTGGGGTGTGTATATATATATATATATATATATATAGGTATGAACATGTTTATGTATAGAATTGACTAAATGTCGTAAGATGGAATCAGCCTCTAAAGTTCTAGACTTCTAGAAGAAGTAAATTAATTAAACATTATATAAAAAATAGTAAAGTTACTTGATTGAAATATATAATTGTGCCCGCGTGGGTGTTACTGGTTATAAAATAAAAAAAAATGAGTTTACAACATTCATATTTAACTATTCTGAAAAGGTAAAATAAAATATGAGTTTACAACATTCATGCGTTTATTTAAAAACTTTAAAGTATATGTAATTTAATACATTCTAATTTCAAAACGTGCCTAACTATTTTGTAAAAAGGTAAGGGCGTGAGTAAATCATGTCGGAATATGAAATCAAACAAGTTGAATTGGTGGCATTACTTGTTTATATTTTATATTGTGTCGAACACACGTAAAATTGTGTATTTTTTTAGTCGATTCATTTATATTTATTTGCTAAAACAAGTGACACCTAGTAGGTTTTTAATAGTTTAACAAACCAATTACTCCAGGCTCAAATAAATATCTTTGCATCACTTGTGTCTTTTTATTGTTTTTGCTTCCTTATATCTCATACTTGATTAACAAACTTGTATACATTTAGCTCAAGAATAGTTGATGTAATAGTTATAAAAAACTTGTTTTATAATAAAGCTTAAAAATTCGAGAATAGTCAATGAAATAGTATATAACAAACTTGTTTCATATATTTAAACAATCACTACAACAAATAAATAAAGTTTTTTTGCAAATGAAATGTTTATAAAAATTTTAAGAAGGGAAATTAATCTCAAATTTCGAAAATTAATAGTAAGAGAGAAAGTTAAAGCTAAAAATGTTAAAATTTAGCAATTTTTTAATATTATTTTTAATATCTTAATATTAATATTATTTTTAATATCTTAATAGCAACTATTTAGAAAACCATTAAACTTAACAATGTTCATTAATCTATTCATTTATCATATAAAAGGTAGGTTAACCATTTATTAAACAGACGTTTTCTTATTAATTTGTTTAAAAATGTTCAAAGGTCTTGTAGCCTATATATATTTGTTAAGATATAGTCACACTCTTAAGTGATACGGTTTCAAGTCCTATTATGAACCAAGTAATGTATTTAAGAGTGTGTTAGTTTGTTTAATAATAATAATGAATAAAACTAATTGATTCAAAACATATTTACATGTATACCTGTGTCCTATCAGTTATTGCCTTCACTAGGTGCCTCTGAAAGTCGTGTTTAAATTAAAGGGCAACGAGGGATGTAATCTTTTTTTATATATGATATTTTTCTAGTAGTAGTTTTAAGTAACGTGAAAATGCTATATATATGTTCTTTTAATAACATCTGAAAATAAAGTTAACAATATGATGGCATTTCACTGGATTAATATGAATCATATTCATGATATAGTTCACAATATTGAGCACCATATAAGACCAAAAGAAAGAAAACTACCGTCCAGAACGTTGCAAAGCATCAAGAATATTTTCTTATAGATGGCCACATCATGAACTAAGTTTTGTTCAAGATACAATGAATTATTTGGAAAGCATTTTCTTTAATTACAACCATCAGGTACTACTAGAAAAGTCTTAAATTCCTAAGAAAATTTTCAATGGAAGAAAATTTGTCACAAATTCTAACATATTTGTGACATATTTTCCACGAAACAAAAAAGATTGTCACAGATTGTAACATAGTTGTGATACATTTCCCACGAAATAAAAAACCCTAATATGTCGACAACAATGCAACAAAAAGTTCCAAAAAACGTCCCACGAAACAAAAAACCCTAATATGCTTTTGTGAAAATTGCGTAGGAAAGAGTTTGCTGGAGGTACTTTCCATCAAAACTTACATGTCGCAAATGTGACGAAAACCATAATTTTCTTAGCATTCTAACAAAAACATGTGTAGACAACACTTTTAGTTTAAAGAAGCGCCACTAGCATACGATGAACTCTTTCATGGTCATCAATGAACTAAATTCTTCATTGTGTCATAAACCAATAATTTTTAAATTAATAATCTTAAATTAACCGCAAGCATACGGTGAACTCTTTTGCGGTCATCAGTAAACTAAATTCTTGATAGTGTCATATACCAATAAGTTTTAACTTAATTAATAGTCATAAATAACCTAAAAACACTCAAAGAAATTATTTTATCTTTCATTTAGGCTAGGCGTTATACCTCCATCACGCGTCACAACACCCCTTACACACCGATCCATCCCGTTAGTATGGTGTTCCCGCAATCCCACTTTGCCAGATCAGCTCGTGGTGTTGTCCGACCTTGGATCCTTCCTTGTCTATTCTCCTCATGCAAGGCTCCACCCCTTTTAAGCGTATTTGGCCCCTCCCATCCCCGCTCTTGCCTCATCAACTCTTGCCGCATCGCCATCCCGGTTAAGCGTATTTGCCTCTTCCATCACCGCTCGTACCATATCAACTCTTGCCACGTCACCACCCCGAGGGTGAGTGTATCACGTGGACGACCATACCTCTTATCTTCTTACCTATTTGATCTTTTATTTTGCGTTATTGACTTATTCTTCTTCAAGTAACCATCCATAAAACAGCTTAATCACTTCATAGAATTTATGCATGCTAATGTATTCATTGGTTTTATATGTAGTAAATTAGGGTAGTGTATTTTTTTATATTATGTCTATATAACAGTGACCGAGTTCAGTGACCAAGGCTAGGCAACAACTCACTAGTCGAAAAAGACGCAGCTAGTCTTGGGATCAAGGCTTCTTTCCTTTGCTGAATCAGGAATTATATAAAATGGTAACTTTCTGTTTGAAAAAAGATAATTGAGCTTATCTATCAAATTCTAAACTCAGATGTAATTTTTATTTCAAGTATTTTATCTACATGATTCATATAAACATGCTTAAATGCATAAAATATATTTGATTAAGGTACGTTTTCTTTTTATATGCGTGTATTCAGTAAATATGTATAGATATGCATTCGCTGTACACAAGCATATATGTGTACATGTAATTAACTAATTAATGTGTATGAATACGTACAAATTGTTTTACAAGTTAGTTATTAAAATAAATATTAAATATGAAATTAATTAAAAAATCTATCCCTAATCTATCTCATAATCTGCATAACCCTAATATTAAAATGTTAAAGCAATACAATATATTTTATTAAATCAGACCAAATATTTTTTCTAATATTAATCCAACATTATTAACCCTAATATTAAAATGTTAAAGCAATATAATATACTTATTTAAATCAAACCAAAGATTTTATGTAATATTAATCCAACATTATATATTCTTGGACGGCGTGAATTACAAATATCATATGTAAAATTTGCATTATTATTATATGAGATGGACCAGTAAACAAAGAAGATGTGTTGGCCTTGCTCATGACTCACGAGCAACCGGCTTTCATTCCTTCTTCTATTAAATATTTGCGTGTCGTACAACACGCACAATGCACATACACACGTTCATACATTTATAAAACTTACTAACATTGATCGGATTAAATTAATAATCAAACTTAACAAATGCATTTTTGCTCAAGTCTTACTTTATACATAACAACATTATTACACTTTTTTTTCTAGTATGTGATAAAGAAACTACTAAAGTATAATGAATCATTACTGGAGGGAACAAAGTATATGTTTCAACTTAAGACAATAAGTCATATGTTTCAACTTAAGACAATAAGTCGTGTATGTCCCTCCTATAAAAAGTAGAAGACAAAATTGCAGATTAAAATATTTATGTTTGCCTCAAACTGTATCTTATACCTTTTACTATGAAAACAGTAAAAACCAACCTTTATATTCATGTTTTAGGGCGGACTTACAAAGGGTAGATCGGGGGGTCCCCGGACCCCAGTGTTTTCTAAGAAATTAGTAGATCCGGTATGTTAAATTTTTGAAAGACCCCATAAAAATAATTAGTTGGACCCCATGATCTTAAATCTAAGGCTGTTGTAGCGGTAAATAGGTTGTTTACAAACAATAAAGGTCCCAAGTTCGACCCTTAAACGCCTTAATTTTTTTTGTTTTTTAGAAGCCTTTGAATAATCGTAGGTAGGCCTGTAAACGAACCGAACGTTCATGAATTGTTCGTGAACTTGTTCGGCAGGAAGTTCATTTATGTTCGTTTATTTAATAAATGAACGAACATGAACAAAAAATTTTGTTCGTTTAACTAAATGAACAAACATGAACACACCTTATGTCCGTTCATTTATGTTCGTGAACGTTCGTTTAAATTTTGTAAATACATAAATAGTTATATTTGTATAAATATTAGGTTTTCTAACTACTTATATAAATATAACTAATTAGTATTTGAGTTTTTTTTTGGTAAAGAGTTACCCCGGTGAATATTATACCAACCAACACTCAAACAAAACAATGAACTTTTAAAATTTTTCTTAGATCGTAACTGATCACTTACTTAATATTTATATAAAAAACTACTTAATTTGAGTATCTATGAACCTTAATTTAGATGTATTTTCGGATGAACTGTAATATATAAAACTTGTTTGTTTGTGTTCACTAATGTTAAATTGTGTTTGTTTATATTTGTTCATTTGTGTTCGTTTATTTTTGTTTATGTTTATTCAAATATGTTTGGTTAAATTTTTCATGTTTATGTTTGTTTGTGTGCGTTTATGTTCGTGAACTCTTTGTTTAGGCTTTGAACGAACATAAACGAACATGAACATGCCCAATTTCTTAATGAACAAACATGAACAAAAAAATATGTTTGATTATATGTTCATGTTCGTGTTCGTGTTCGGTTAAATTTAAATGAACGAACAAGAACATGCCTATATTCATGTTTGTTCGATTCATTTAGAGGCCTAATCGTTGGAGGTTTAATTGCCATCATTACTAATTGTTATTGGAAACCCAAGTATCATGTGTACATTAATATTATTTAATTCTTGTATAAACTATCCTTTTATTATTTGGTGGAAAAATTTACACCTTGAAATATTTGAATTCCAAGGCATCGTTGCACATCAAGGTGGTAATTTTATATTATATACTTAGTTACGAGAGATTTGATATCTTTATGTGAAAAGAAAAGTAGATAGAAATTCTTAGACTACTTGTAGTGGGTTATTTCTGGTGTTTTCTCCTCCTAAACACGTCCCAAAACGTCCTTTCTCCACTCGGGGGCGTTTTTTTGCCCTGCTTTTGGCGTGTTTTGATCCACACCCAGCTTTATTGCTTTTGTCCAATCACCTTTATCTTCCTTTTGTTTGCCCAATAAGATTTTTTGATGTTTTTTATTTAATTTTATTAATGTGTCTCAAGCTTTGAGGTAAACTAGAATGGTGCCCTCCTCAAATTAAGTTAAATTACTTTGTTGTCCATCTAAAATGAATTATATCGTAGTATAGATATAGATATAGATAGAACTAATTAAATGAAGTTTAGTAAATGATATCTTTGAGTTTAATAATTGATGTCAAATTCCAATTCGATTCCTCTAATATGTATTATATAGTAGTACAGGGTGAGTTATTGTAAAAATGTGTTTTTTTGTGAGAAGGGTAAGAAATAATCTAAATCATTAGATATTTAATCTAATGGTTGAGATCTTGATGGCAATCTTGTAAATAGTGTAACAATTAAATTAATTAGTTTTCTAGATTAAGGGTATAAAGGTAAATTTAACATTTTTAAATTAAGAAACTAACATTAATGCACATGCAACTTCTCCCTCGTCTTTTTTAAACGTCAATGACTTTTCATATGTAACTTTTTAAAAAAATTACACCATAATAACGAGCGTTTTTTATTTTTAATATGAGTACCATAGTGCTATACTTATTTAGAAAAAAAAATTTACGTATAGTTCAGCCTACTGAAATGCAGGTTTAAATATTGTACGAGAACATCTACCTGAATGCAGGTGTAAAACACCATGCAAAGAACAACTACTGGAATGCAGGTATAAAACACCATGAATGCAGGTGTAACACCGTCCGAAGAACACCTATTAGAATGCATGTATAAAAACCCCATGAATACAGGTTTTAAACACCATACGAAGAAGATCTACTGGAATTATAGTAGTAAAACACCACACGTAATGTGCAATGCAATCATTCTAGATATTAAAAAACATCATGACTATATTACAATTCAAGTCATGATGTTTTTAGAATTTGAATGGTGTTTTATACTTTCAAAAGACTATATTAGATTCAAGTTGTGGTGTCTTTTGGAATTCGTATGGTATTTTTTACCTGCGAATTAACTAAAATTTTGATATGAATTTTATACCTGCGAATTAATCTTTATGTATAAACATATAAAATTCAAATTGTAATTCCTAAAATAACTACACATTAATTGTATCCTTAATTAGAATTATTAGTACAATTACTATTATATCCTTGATCTAAAAAATGGATAGGGAAAGATTTAATAGCTGAGATTCTCTCTTACCATTCTCACACTTTTGGTCTTTTTTACAGGAACCTCAATCTAGTAGTACACACACACACACACAATAAATATATATATATATATATATATAATAGTGTAAGGTTATTGTAAAAAAAGTTAAAAGTGTGAGAAGTGTGAGAAATATTGTGGAGATGACATGTCCCCATTCTAAATTAATTCAAAAGGGTAAACAAGTAATTTTTTCATTGATTTAATTAATTGATAACCTTCCATAATCGACACCCTTATTTATAGGAACATGATTTTTTTAAAGATATCTATAAAAACACTACGAATAACACTGCAACCACCATTCAGCATATATATAACACCATTCAATAATTAAATAACAACATTCAGTAAGTATATAACAACATTTTAAAGATCTCTTTAAAATTACTTTTAACCACCATTCAGCACTATATAAACACCATTCAATAATTATATAACACCATTCAATAAGTATATAACACCATAACTGTAATCACAGTACAATGTTACATACTCTAGATGTTAAAACACCATGGACTAAAACATTAAATCGAAACGTAATTTTTTTCTCTACATAAGTATAACAATATGGTACTCATATTAAAGATAAAAAAACACTCATTATTATGGTGTAATTTATTTTTTAAAAAGAGTTACGTATAAAAAGTTATTGATGTTTAAAAAAGAAGGAGGAACTTACATGTGCATTGAATGTGAGTTTTTTAATTTAAAATATTAAATTTACCTTTATACCCTTAATCTAGAAAATTAATTATTTTAATAGTAAATACTAACTACAATTTTGCCATTATAATCTAAACCATTAGATCAAATATCTAATGGTGTAGATTATTTCTTACACTTCTCACAAAAAAACCTCTTTTTACAGGATCCTCTTTCTCTCTCTCTTATATATATATGGCTCGGTTCAAATGAAAAACCACGAGTTGTGAGAGCCGTGAGAACTTTTTGTTCCTGCGTGAGTTGGACCAAAAATTTTTTTCACAAACGTATATTAAAATATTATTAAAACATTTGTAAAAAAGTAAAAAAGAACGTTCAGTCGGTAGTTTTGACTGATGCAAGTTCTTTTACGCGCTGGTGTAAATTAGGAAAATAATTTTTTTTATGTCTCATGTAAATGTGGGTATGCGTCATTTTCTTATTTATTTATTTATTTTTTTCTGAAACAATTGATTTTTTTATGACTTTTGAGAAAAACAATTCGAAAAAACCTTTATATATATATATATATATATATTATATTATAATGAGAGAGTTTTAAATGAAAATTTTAACTGGTTAAAAGCGTTGATTATATATAGTATAAAAGATGAAATTAAAAAAAACTAACACTATAAACAGTAAATTATGTAACTAAGTTAACTTTTTGATATATTTAGAGTTAAATGCTTGGTTGGTCTCTGTGGTTTGCAAATCTTGCAGACTTGGTCCCAGTGGTTCACTAATTACACACTTGGTCCCAGTAGTTTCAAATTTTGCACTCGGGTGGTCCTTACCACTAACCTTTGTTAGATTTCTCAGTTAAGTATATGCAAAATTACTATATTACCCTAATATATATACACATATATATTCCAATTTCATCCGCAGCGACAAGGTCTTCATCTTCGTATTCAACCAGCTTTCCACCAACTCCTGTTAACATCCAGCAAAATCAAAATCGCAAACGAAGCCTCTAGATGAATTCATCTGTCCGATTTCCGGTTCACTGAAGACGATGCGTAACTGGCGCGAGTCCACCGGAGCGGATTTGCATTGCGACGCACCGGATTATAGCGCCGTTAACGATTCTGTTACGAAATTGATGTTGAAATCGAGTGAATGTGACGGTGATGTTAGGTTTAGGGTTTCAGAACGAGATTTGATTACGAAAATGGCGGAGAATTGTGGGGACACAAGGAGATCTGACAACCATGACGGATTACGAAGAAAGATACGAAGGTAACGGAGAAGATGTTCAAACCTTCGCCGCTGGAGATTCTCCGCCTCCGGCCGCTGCTAACGGCGGCGGCGATGGCGCCACCGAAGAGTTCAGTGATTCCAAGTCACAGGTATCTCTAATTTCTCGCAATTTCCACTAGTTTATTAGCAGATCGTGTTTTAGGATTGTTGTTAATTCGAACCTGAGTCATCTAATAAAAATTTAAACAGTTATTATCTAGGATCCCTAAGTGGCTGAACAGGTTTCCTCATTCTGGCCGACGATTTTCCGTTCAAAATTCGCTGATAATTATGCATATTGGTTCTTATGCTTGCAGCAGCCTTTATTCCATCGTCAATTCTTCGTCATTCCAGGTTCCAAATGGGTTCGTTTGGCTACGTTTTTTAACCCGCTAAGTTCATCAGGAGATAGAAAGGATGAAGAAGACGAGGGGTATAATAGACATTTTATGTATACTTAACTGAGAAATCTAACAAAGGTTAGTGGTAAGGACCACCCGAGTGCAAAATTTGAAACTACTGGGACCAAGTGTGTAATTAGTGAACCACTGGGACCAAGTCTGCAAGATTTGCAAACCATAGGGACCAACCAAGCATTTAACTCATATATTTACTAAGTTAACTTTTCGATATATTTTATTATATATAAAACACCAAAAGTCTATTGCGCGCTAGCTTTTTGAGAGATGACCGGTGTAAATGTGAAATTTCAAGAGATAATGAAATCAAAGTTCATACATGATATGTAGAGTGGTGAATATTAGGGATGAGCAAAATGGACCCGGTACCGGTACCGAACCGGTACCGGTACCGAATTTACCGAACCGGGTATGACTTCGGTACCGATTCGGTACCGACTTTTGACATTTTTGAAACTGGTTCGGTATCGTCCGGTTCGGCACGGTATTTACCGGTTTTACCCTCAAATACGGTATTTACCGGTTTTTACCCTCAATACCGTATTACCGGTTTTTACCCTCAATACCGATACTGGTTCGAGCCAACCGGATAAAATTCGGTACCGGTACCAGTACCCACTTTTAGGGATTTTCGATACCGGTACTTTCGCTTCCGGTACCGGTCAATACCGAGCTCATCCCTAGTGAATATCATCTTCCACGTCAAAAGACATGAGTTGCAATCTACTAAAAGTAATATTTGTTTTTTTTCCTTATAAATACAAAAAAGTAAGTCTTGAGTTTTTAGGGCCTTTTTAGGTAGAAGTCCACTAATGAAATACAGATGGAAATGACCAATATTTATACCTTTTTTTAATGGCAACTGTTAATCTTTTTTTAACGTCAACAAATCAATCTCGAGTACTTTTGGAACACCACTGGACAAACGGAGTACTCTAAGAGTAACCCGAGTCGTCCACCGCCACTTCTGGGAAAAACCTGGTAACCCACCCGCCGTTAGGCACGACAATGAAATACCGGTAAAACTCATTTGGCTCAAGGATCGAACCTAGGTTTCCCTGGGTCTCTTATCAATGCTCACTAGTGTCTCACTCATTTTTGCACAAAATGAGAATTGAACTTAAGTCTTCACTGAAGAACTCAAGTCCTCCTACCACTTCAGCTAGGGGACATCGGTAAAATGTTAATCTATTTTATTTTAGGGTTATTGGATTTTATCACCCTCAACTATCGACCATTGGCCGTTGCCACCCGAACCTAACACTTTGACGCCCGGCACCCCAACTTGACATTTCGTTTGTGCTGGCACCACTCAGTTAACCAAACGCTAACTTGGTTAGTTTTTTATCCTACGTGGCCAGTTTTTTTTTTTTGATGACATGGCTTTTTTATCCTACATGGTCAATGTGTATGAATACCACGTGACATGTAATGTAACTGACCATCATTTTTTGGAGCCTTTGCACGACCACCAACATCCACCAATCGTAACCTTCCAGAACCGCCTTCATAAACGGAACAAATATCCCGGACATTGCCTCCTGCATCAGCTCGTTCATCTCCGGTTTCCTCCCGTACACTGTCTCACCGCCGTTCCGGTTTCCAGAACCGTCTCACCGCCGTTTGCCTTCACGAGATTACAAAATTTCCCAAACCGAAACCCTAACCCAAAACCTAACTGTGACAGATACGGTTCATAACAGAAACACACCAGTAGAAACATGATTTGTAAACCTAATCAACAGCAAACCGCATTCATCCGTTCGTCGATCAATCCACCGGCCAATT
Source organism: Scalesia atractyloides (assembly GCA_947069175.1). NCBI lineage: Eukaryota > Viridiplantae > Streptophyta > Magnoliopsida > Asterales > Asteraceae > Scalesia > Scalesia atractyloides. The sequence continues at coordinate 72,981,208 of CAMTDV010000004.1, read as the reverse complement.
CCGTTCCGACGAGCTCGTATGGCAACGGCTACAGGTACATTACGTTCCGAATCAGCTCGTACACTAAAACAGAGCTTCATAACATCAAAAAACGATTAGTTTCAGATCTAGAACGTGTACGGATCCTCCAGCAATGGATCTGCTTAATTATGACGGAGAAATTGTTGAAATATCATCTGCCTGAGCTGAACATACCGGCGGTTACAACACCTAACCATTCTGTTGGCCGAAAACGTTCGAATCCGGCACCGCCGGTGATGAAGATGAAGAACCGATGAAGATGATGATGATTTGATTTTGTATATTGATAAGGGGTTGAAGATGAAGATGATGATGTTGATGATTTGGTTTTGTATATTGATAAGGTTGTTTGATTTGATAATGATTTATTGCTTCTGTACATTTACATACACGTATTGTTATAAATATAATATAATTGGCCACCTCATGAAAAACAACAAGCCACATCATCAGAAATTGGCCATGTCAGTAAAAAACTAACAGAGTTAGAGATTTGTTAACTGAGTGGTGCCAGCACAAACGAAATGTTAAGTTGGGGGTGCCGGACGTCAAAGTGTTAATTGTGGGTGGCAACGGCCAATGGTCAATAGTTGGAGGTGATTAAATCCAATAACCCTTTATTTTATACTAAACATTACAAAATTATCTCTATATCTAACTTTGAATTTGAGACATTCGCTTTAAAAGACATGTATCTTTATCAAATTGGCTAGCCCAAGTTAGCATTTATGGCCTATTAGTCCTAAAGCCTTATCTCACCCCTAAAATGACACTAGGCTATAAAGCCATGGGTTAAATACATGTAATTTAATTAATTAACTTAAATTTCTATTATACATCAACATTTTGTAGCAATATAATACGTTGTAATGTCAATTTGGGTTATACACTATTTTTCATTTTTATCATATGATAATATTTGCCAAGTTTATTTAATTAGGTAACCTATAATTATCGTTCAGTCATGATGATGTGACATATAACATGACAACAAATAAATTTTATAATAATAAGAATGTAACCTTATTTATTTTTAAACGTTACATGTTAATCCAAGCCAAACCATCTCAATTACCATTGTTCCCTTCATGCTATTCTTCCATAACACAACTTCTCACACCAAAATACCCCTCCCTATCACCTAGTTGGGTTTGACATAGGACCTTGATTGAGAATATACAATTTACAATATGTGTAACGCCCTAACACTTTTTTATCCAAAATTCGTAGCGGAAATACGAACCTAAAATTCTCTTTCATTACAACCATTCTTTCACATTAAATATTTTAATCCTCTCTATAAATTAATTAAAAACCTGACATACTTATATTAAATTACGTGACCACGCACACCCACGTACAATCCATGTCTTGACTCGATCTTCGACCGCATACACTCAATGATGAGAAAATCCATAAATCCGTACAACCTGGAGTCACCACATACAATCACATCGTTAGCAATCAGTGACATCATACATAAATTTTTAAAACATGTATAATCATGCGTCAACGTATCTTGATCTTGCTTATGTAAATCCATTAACCCATCCATTCGAACACATTCGTCGCACTTCAATACTGAACCTTCAACTTCCATTATTAGTATTCCTGCATTTCCATTACATCTCAAAAGAAAACGATCAGCATCATTAGACTTCTTTCATTTATGTGAGTTCACGTATACACATAAACAAGTCTCATTCATTCGTGCACATAGTAAAATTCCAATTCATACATACATAAATTTCTACCTTTACGTGCTCATAGACATACTGTTCTATGGATTTCAACTACTTTCACCAATTAAACTCATTTCCATATGTATAACTACTTACTTCATCTTTAAGCATAATATCAATATGTAAGTTCCCTTCTTTACCCATACTTAATAGAAACTCTTTCTTAACCCCTTTCAACTCATTACCATAAAAACTTACCTTAGCACTAGCATTGAACCATACCTTCTTACATAGTGCTTAATAATTACTATACATCAATACATTACAAAACTAAAGGGTAGGTCCGAAGTTCACTTACCTTACGCATCCGTATTTGCATTCGCTTACTTGAGTCTTCTTGGTCCGTTAGCCTTCCACGCTCCTATCCATCTTGACATGATCCCTATACTTTCATGTCATTACATTCACATTCATGTTAGCATATACGATTTTGCACATGAATGATCATATCAATTTCATATCTTACATATGACTTTCATTAGTCAATCCAAATAATCATAAAGCATGCTTAACATCATTCCAACATGATTACCACATGAACTATATCTAAAACACACATCTCATGTTGGTTTGCTTGTCAAATATGTTATCATCATATTCTATACATGTTTACCCATCACTAGCATACCATTTCACATATTATTGTCATTTAGACATTTCATCAAACACTTGGTGTGCGTACTACTTTCTAAGCATAATGTACAAGCATTTCATGCTTTCCTTCCTAGTTATCACTTTCATTTATCAACACAAGTAAACATCATACAAACTCGATACCATACCTCATCTATATACAAGTACACACCACATACTACACATATTCATAATCAAGTTCATATCATTTCATGGATTAAACATAAACCCACTTAGCTAAATGTGGTAATTCATCCAAACACCCAAATTATAACAATTTACTAAGAATCTTCACATAGGGTTTGTTCCTAAACGTGCATACATCACTAATTTAGCCATAGCTTCTCTAATCCATACATAATTCGCGATTATGATGATTATTCAAAATTTACAACTTCCCGAATCATCAAAATTTTACATACCTTATAATCCCCTAGTTTGGGTGATCATTAGTGCACGTTCGGTTGTGAATTTGGGCTTCGTTTAGACCTTCAATTTGATGATTATGTTGGAAGTTAGGGTTTGGCTCAAGGAGCCTTCTTCTGGCTCGATCCAGAACACACACACGAAGTGTGTGTGTGTGTGTTTTCATTAAATAAAACAACTTTCAAACTATCCCATTTTGGTCCCTCATGTTTCATTTTAATTAAATAATGCTACAACTCATCGTTTATTACTGACCATACCAATAATCAACTAGGCTAATTATTCCTAGTTATTATTCATTTACGGGTTAACTTTTATCATTAACGGTACCTTACCTGTTTCTTAGTAGTAACCGGGTTTTAAATTACCAAACCCGTTTTTGAGGTGTTACAAGTCTATCCCCCTTAAAAGAGGTTTCGTCCCCGAAACCTTGCTTATTTCCAGGGGACCATAGTCCTTTACTCACCGGTTACTTCCAGTCCTTCTATTTAGCACACTTCTAAAATATATATAAACCTTTAGGTTTTGAATTCTTGCCTCATGTTAGTTCCCTAGTGATGATCATCACTACATGTTTATTCATTCATTTCTTTCACCATACATACCATGGCAAGAATTCACTCATTTACTTGATTATAAAAAGGTCTCATTCATGAACAATTAGAACCGTACGTCTTATCCTTACTTCTTAAATCAATCATAATAATTCCTTGCATTCATTGATCATAGCGACTCGTTTATTTCTACTTATATTCATAAATTATGTTGGACATGCCACTCTTACCTTCGTCGCTCAAGTACTCATTACAACAATCCATTATTAACATTCTTCCTAATTACTTCATAGTTACATAATGAGTTAGTATATCATCTAAAGTATCTCATAAACATTCGCTTGTAGTATTGCTACTGGAACCAAACCATTAGATCATACTCACTTATTCATACTCAACTCGTGAGTTAAACATCATTCTACGTCTGTTACCGTTACTTGCTACTATGTATACTCATATACGTACATTTACTCATATGTTCTTACATACATACATACCTTCATGAATACATTCATACATGCATACATACATGCCTCATTCATTTATGGGCGATAATCCCTACTTCATGCATACGTATTTTCATACATACATACGAGCTTTATTCCTTTGTGCACATTCAGTCCCATTTAATACATACGTACATACGTTCATATAGGTACACTCATACATCTATTTACATACACCCGAAAACATACATTGCAAACATAAACACTTCTATACGTACATGCTGACATACTTACTTATCGTTATATAATGCACACACTCATACGTACCTTCATACATGCTTAGATATACATCTACTACTTTCATCAGACAAGGATTTTCATCATTCTCATCCATAACACTAACGGTTATCACATTTCATACCTTCGTTCTACATGGTGTTTATTCACCCATAATTCTTTCACAATTTCCCATTTGCATTAGTGTTATACTGTAAATGGATCAAATACTACAACTTGTAAGACCTAAGATTACATGATTAAAAGTTATAAAAACTCTTGCATTATACATATAAATAAAGCAAATAAGCTTTCATACACGTTTCAGATTTACTAAAAGTTCATAAGTGCTTGAAACACTTCAACACTTTAGATACAATAACACGTAAATACTTATAAAACCCTAACAAGGTTTATCCACGTATACTTTACATTCCATTGTCAGTTTAAATGTAAGCATTTCATCTGCGTATTCATTCCCTGGTGAGATTTCAGTAACGTATCTGTATTACATTTCATTCTCAAGGCACACTATTAATAACGTTAATGCGATAACGTATCTAAATCATGAATACGTACATACTTTCATACATACCTACATACGTACATACGTTACTACATCTCTACATATACGCATACACTCATACATACCTTCGTACTTACATACATACGCATCTTCATACGCAACTTCATATGTACATACATTCGTACATAACTTCATACGTGCATATTGTAACATCCGTCAAAAAACGGATTTTACCAAACCCGCTCCGTTTATTAACCGAACAATCAGTTTAAAATTTCGTGGCGTATTTAATGCCCAAAATAATTTTAAACGATACATAATTAATTATTATATTGGAATATATAATTTGTTTTTGAAAAATTGTTAAAAATAATGAAATAAAAATAAAATGGCATTGCCGGGTTTCGAACCCGGGTCAACAACAAACTAACACTCAACTCTCCAACCACTGCGCCACTTGTATTCCTTGTTAATTAATGGAAACAATTAATACATATTATAATTCTCGAATTCAAAATCGGCGCGCCCAAATGCAGTCGTCGGAAATCCCGGCGATCTCGCGAGATTGGACGGTTACTTCACTTATAACGTAAACCTTAAACACTGCATCGGTTATAACCGACGCCTGAGTCCGCGACACAAGCTATAACCGCCGGAGAATTTCTAACCGACGAATCAAGTCGGAAATCGGACCAAATTCATCGATGACCTGCCTTATAAATACCCCCTCAAACCTCTGCAAGCTTTTTTGCTCAAACCGCACCTTTACCCGACGTAATTCCACTCGCCGGAAAAGTTCTGCACCTCACCGGAAAACCAAGCCCTTCACTTCTGAGCCTTACTGAACCCCCTGAGCTTATACCGAAGTCACCCACATCCTTTTCAAGCTTGCTGAAGACTCTCTGCCGCAAGACACACGACGCCGGAATCTTTTGCTGTCACCGGAGTTCTGCCGGAGAAACAGAGAAGTCCAGTCGGTATACCTTACGCTTAAATCTTTCATTCTTTTTATATATCCCACCTGTAATTAACCTCAAAACACTAACGAACATGATTAAAACTTCGAACCAGTCAGTCATCGTTTCTGGTTAAGACTGACGAAGAAGACGAAGTTTCGGTAACATATAAGTTTAATTTAAATCAAGAAATAACGCGGGTTAGACACACAGTCCAGTGGTGGACTGTGTGCACATTAAACACGCTTACGTCTCGAGTTCGAGTCTTGTCCCACGCATGCTTGCCTTAATAAAAATGTCTTTTTTTTAACCGAACCGGAGTCACCGCTGATATATGTTAAGTTTAATAAAAACCAGAATAATAACCAAGATAGACACACAGCCCAGCGGTGGACTGTGTGTATGTTTAATCACAGGACACGAGTTCGAGTCCGGGCTACCGCACCGGTCCGGACAATTATTAAACTTTTTAAATAAGGCAGAACTGAAATCATTTAATTGTATATAAGTATAATAAAAATCAGATTATATAACAAGTTAAACACACAGTCCAGCGGTGGACTGTGTGTTAACTCAACCCACAGGTCCCTGGTTCGAGACCTGTGGAGCGCACCGAGTCACTGATTAAAATCTTTTTAGAAATAAGTTGATTTTCGGATTAATCTAATTAATATATAAATATAATTAAAAACAGAAATATTTCGGGTTAGACACGTAGCTCAGTTGGTAGAGCTGCGTGCACGCGTACGGGAGGTCTCGGGTTCGAGCCTCACCCAGCGCACACAATAACACATACGAACCGGTCAACAGTCAAAGTCAAAGTCAACGGTCAACGGTCAATGGTCAAAAAAGTCAACTTTTTAATTATTTTTATTTATTTATTTTAATTAAAAATCAATTAAAAATACTTAAAAATAACATTTTTAAGGTTAGAAAATAGCCTTAAACTCACAAAAATACACCTAACAATCCTACTAAAATGGATTAATAAAATCCGTTTACTTACCGAAATATTATGCCATTATCTAGGTTAATTTCACTCGTGGTTAAAACCACTTCGCGTGCATTCAACATCATCAACCGAACGCACCCACTGTGAGTGAATCTTACAACTCCCCCTTTTTAATTACACGTTTTGGGGTGTGTCATGTGTCACAAAATAATTAACTCGTTTATTTAAACCTGTGCCATACCATATTGTGATCTAAACTTAGATTGTTTATATTGTTGTGGTTATGTATTTCATTTTGTCAACTTATATGAAAGTCATCCATTATGCCCATCAGTTCCTCGTGGGAGACGAGTTGAGCAACGCGTGCCTCAAAACAAATCCATTATTGTTCATGTGTGTATTATTGAGTTTATATTGTTTGTAGTTATGTATTTCATATTGTCAAGTTTATGCATTTCATTCATTAGGCCCATCAGTTCCTCGTGAGAGACGAGTTGAGCAACGCGTGCCTCTAAACGATCCATTATTGTTCATGTGTGTATTGTTTAATATTAAGTTGATTGGTGAATAAGTTTACATCTATTTTTACTCATGTGTGGTTGTGCACTCTATTTTATAATTAATTAAATAAACTTGTTCAAATGTTTTCCATAGAATTCACTCGCCAACTTTTTGTTGATCCAAAAACCCTTTTTACACATGATACAGGTGAACAGGATGAAGCAAGGAAAACATAGGAAATGCCTTAGAAGAAAACATTGAAGCCTAGATTGATATTTAGGACATGATGTAATATTGATTGTAATTTTCCATTAAAGTGTATTAATGAATATGAAACGTTAAAATAAATGTCATGAGCTTTGATGATAACCCAATCATGCCCCGATCACCTTTTCCGCTGCGGGTCGGGGTGTGACAGATTGGTATCAGAGCCATGACTATAGGGATATAGAATAGGTTATTAGACCCTTAGAGCCTATACTATAGTCTGCCTAAACTTTAATTGATTAGGTGGTTACATACAAACTTATGATGTTTATTTGTTTCATATTTGTTTATACTTACAGTCAAACATACATACTTATATACACATTTATCATACATATATCAATGTTCATATATTCAATTCATCTTCATACATTTGTTATTCAAAGATTTTGTTGCAATTTTCAAATCTCATCACAGTAAGTTCTGCGACGGGCATGTAGTAACTGGAAGGGTACAACTACCGGTAGTCGGAACGTCCTGTCTAGGTTGGCATTCGTATAAATCCAATATAACGGACCAGTTTGCCTACCTGGGGACTAACGAGGAGAGTACGAAGGACCTATTAGGCCAAAGCATGTCACACCAAACGTCGTTCGAACTAACCCCACTTTGAGGTGTCACCGTGTCTACACCTGGACACATTCCGAATATCACACGTTAAAAATACATATTTCTCGATTTTCTCCGGCTTTTAGTGTACGTAGCCAGGCTAACACATGCGAACCATATGAAAAACCCGGTATTCATGGGGGCCCACATGATTACGAAGGTGAAGTATGGCGGCATGTAGGGCCTAATGACGAGCAAAGCCCAAGACATCCTATGGATGTAGTAGATTTATTTTTCTATATTTATTTTATGAATGTTCATTCCTAATGCGACCCATGAACCCAAAAACATCCAACTCATACTCTTGACATGTATTCCTTGTAGATGTCTTCTAACCACGCCCGTAGGAAGATGAGAGCAGGAAAAGCCCGCGAACGCATGGCTGCCCAAATCGCTCAACAAATGGCTGCCGTAATACCCAACATTGTAATCCAAGTCCAACAAGCACTTACCGCTAATCCTGCCAATCAAGAAAATCAAAACGTTATCAACTCTCCCCCAACTACCACTAAATGCACCTACAAGCATTTCAAATCATGCGACCCTCCGAAATACGAAGGGACTGAAGGCGTCACCGCTCTCCTCCATTGGTTTGAAGAGATGGAGAACACTTTTCTAAATTGCGATTGCCCCGATGATCGCAAAGTGCGATATGCTACCGGTCGATTATATGGAATAGCACTTACTTGGTGGAATACAGAGAAGGCCAAACGAGGTGTGGAAGATGCTATGACTTTAACTTGGAATGAATTAAAAGAAATCATGACCTGACGATTTTGCCCAAGGAGCGAAATCAAGAAATTAAAAGATGAGTTCTATTTGTTGAAGCAAAAGGAAAGCGACCACACCACGTACAACAAAAGATTCCTCGAGTTACATCAAATGGTTCCCAACATGTTCACTCCCCTCTACCGTTTGATCGAGCACTACATTCGTGGTCTTCCGTCAAAGATTCAAGACTCTGTAATAAGTACCACGCCTGCAACTTTGGAAGCAGCAATGGAGCTAGCAACAGAGCTCACCGAGAACCGAATCCGGAACAAAGACTTCAAGGAGGAGAAGAAGAAGGATAAAGCATCGACTGAAACCTCCGATTACACCCAAACCGAATCCCCTTCTCCACCCACTTCTAAGAGAAAAAGAGACGGGCAACTTTTCGCTACTATCCAACGAAATCAACCAATTTCACACGCCATACCCATCCAAGCTATCCCAATCACTCAAGTGGCACCCAACTCAACTTACCCAAATAAGAAACCATATCTTGGACCTCACCCTCGATGCAACAACTGTTTTTATCACCATCCCCTTACCTTACCTTGTCGACTATGTGCAACTTGTGGACGCTATGGTCATTTGAGCAAGGTTTGCCGCACCTTTCAAAACCAAATCTCTTCCCCTACTCAAAACATGGTCCAAACCTATCAACAACCCCAATACCCCATGGTCCCATATGTTCGAGCTTGTTTCAATTGTGGCGACCCTACCCACTTTAGAAACACGTGCCCTCGATTGGTTAACATCATAAACGCTCAAGCCCAATCAAACCCAGTTAACCAAGTAAACCAAGAAAACCCAACCGCTAGGCCACCAGCAAGGGGAAGAGTCTGCAACATCAACGCCAATCCTGTCGAAGATAATGACGGCCCAAACGAAGATACCCAACTAGTCCTCTTCACCGGAAATCAAGATTCAACTCCAATCGTTTAGTTTTATGTTTTTCTTTATATTTTAGAATCACATAGAACCGATCATAACTTAAGGATAAAGCCAATGAAACTTTGACAAGAATATGGTGGATACGCCGCTGGTACTTCCTATATATAAGTATTCTTGTCAAAGGATCAGAAGCATTATCTGGCGGTTATGAGAGGTTCCATGTGTAAACTGTTTGAGTAATTATTGTTTATTATTTTCAGTACATGCAATTTCATAGGCCGCCGCTCCCCATTACATTATGAGCGTTGAGCATGTTCCCCATTTCATTATGAGCGTGAACCCGGCGTGCCCACATACGATCGGCTCCGTTTGATTGAGCCTTGATCGCACAAGACATTTTTCATTTTAGTACATGCAATACGATCGGCTCCGTTTGATTGAGCCTTGATCGCACAGACATTTTCATTATCAGTATCTTGTGGTTGTTGTGTTTGTTGTAGAGTCACATAGAACTAATCATAACTTACGGATAAAGTCAATGAGAATTTGACGAGAATATGGTGGATACGCCGCTGGTACTTCCTATATATAAGTATTCTTGTCAAAGGATCGGAGGCATTATCAGGCGGTTATGAGAGGTTCCATGTATAGGCTGTTTGTGTGATTATTCTTTAGATTAAATTTATTATTTTCAGTACATGCAATACGATCGGCTCCGTTTGATTGAGCCTTGATCGCACAGACATTTTCATTTTCAGTACATGCAATACGATCGGCTCCGTTTGATTGAGCCTTGATCGCACAGACATTTTTTTTCATTTTCAGTATTTTTGTGTTTGTTGTATTGGTTGTAGAGTCACATAGGACTAATCATAATTCACTGATAAAACCAATGAAAATTTGACGAGAATATGGTGGATACGCCGTTGTACTTCCTATATATAAGTATTCTTGTCAAAGGATCAGAGGTATTGTCAGACGGTTATGAGAAGTTCTATGTAGGATTTAGTAGTTTCTTGGTAACTAATCATAACTTACGGATAAAACCAACGAAAATTTGACAAGAATATGGTGGATACGCTGCTGGTACTTCCTATATATAAGTATTCTTGCCTAAGGATCAGAGGCATTATCAGGCGGTTATGAGAAGTCCCATGTAGGATTTAGTATTGCCTTGGTTGAAATTTGTGTTACATTCATATCATCTCGCCATTTAAAGAAATTGGACTGTGTTCTATTTCTACATAAACTAACCTCTCCATCATAACAAACGAGAGAGGAACTGTCACCATTCAAACCTATATGCTATCAGAATATGGATTTAAATATTGGTTGTTGTGTTATTTATGTTCTAGAGTTACATCATAGGACCAATCATAACTTACTGATAAAACCAATGAAAATTTGACAAGAATATGATGGATACGCCGCTGGTACTTCCTATATATAAGTATTCTTGTCAAAGGATCAGAGGTATTGTTAGACGGTTATGAGAAGTTCCATGTAGGTTGTAGTATTAGAAGTTTTGCCTTAGGATATAACCATATCCTTCCAAACATATCCAAACTCTTATGCATGATATCATATTTGGCGAATCAACTCTGCTTATCAATACTTTTACAGTAGGCAACAAAAAGCGATTCCTGTAATAGGGTACTTAACCCTTACAAGGAACGTTACCGCCTCAAACAAAAACTTAAACCCTTACTTTTCTAAGTATGTAACTGTCAAACTAAACACCATCATTTTTAGTTAAATATATCACTACTTAAATTTCGGGACGAAATTTCTAAAAACCAGGGGATACTGTAACATCCGTCAAGAAAAGGATTTTACCAAACCCGCTCCGTTTATTAACCGAACAATCAGTTTAAAATTTCGTGGCGTATTTAATGCCCAAATTAATTTTAAACGATACATAATTAATTATTATATTGGAATATATAATTTGTTTTTGAAAAATTGTTAAAAATAATGAAATAAAAATAAAATGGCATTGCCGGGTTTCGAACCCGGGTCAGTCAGCCGGGTCAACAACAAACTAACACTCAACTCTCCAACCACTGCGCCACTTGTATTCCTTGTTAATTAATGGAAACAATTAATACATATTATAATTCTCGAATTCAAAATCGGCGCGCCCAAATGCAGTCGTCGGAAATCCCGACGATCTCGCGAGATTGGACGGTTACTTCAGTTAAACCTTAAACACTGCATCGGTTATAACCGACGCCTGAGTCCGCGACACAAGCTATAACCGCCGGAGAATTTCTAACCGACGAATCAAGTCGGAAATCGGACCAAATTCATCGATGACCTGCCTTATAAATACCCCCTCAAACCTCTGCAAGCTTTTTCGCTCAAAACCGCACCTTTACCCGACGTAATTCCACTCGCTGGAAAAGTTCTGCACCTCGCCGGAAAACCGAGCCCTTCACTTCTGAGCCTTACTGAACCCCCTGAGCTTATACTGAAGTCACCCACATCCTTTTCAAGCTTGCTGAAGACTCTCTGCCGCAAGACACACGACGCCGGAATCTTTTGCTGTCACCGGAGTTCTGCCGGAGAAACAGAGAAGTCCAGTCGGTATACCTTACGCTTAAATCTTTCATTCTTTTTATATATCCCACCTGTAATTAACCTCAAAACACTAACGAACATGATTAAAACTTCGAACCAGTCAGTCATCGTTTCTGGTTAAGACTGACGAAGAAGACGAAGTTTCGGTAACATATAAGTTTAATTTAAATCAAGAAATAACGCGGGTTAGACACACAGTCCAGTGGTGGACTGTGTGCACATTAAACACGCTTACGTCTCGAGTTCGAGTCTTGTCCCACGCATGCTTGCCTTAATAAAAATGTCTTTTTTTTAACCGAACCGGAGTCACCGCTGATATATGTTAAGTTTAATAAAAACCAGAATAATAACCAAGATAGACACACAGCCCAGCGGTGGACTGTGTGTATGTTTAATCACAGGACACGAGTTCGAGTCCGGGCTACCGCACCGGTCCGGACAATTATTAAACTTTTTAAATAAGGCAGAACTGAAATCATTTAATTGTATATAAGTATAATAAAAATCAGATTATATAACAAGTTAAACACACAGTCCAGCGGTGGACTGTGTGTTAACTCAACCCACAGGTCCCGGGTTCGAGACCTGTGGAGCGCACCGAGTCACTGATTAAAATCTTTTTAGAAATAAGTTGATTTTCGGATTAATCTAATTAATATATAAATATAATTAAAAACAGAAATATTTCGGGTTAGACACGTAGCTCAGTTGGTAGAGCTGCGTGCACGCGTACGGGAGGTCTCGGGTTCGAGCCTCACCCAGCGCACACAATAACACATACGAACCGGTCAACAGTCAAAGTCAAAGTCAACGGTCAACGGTCAACGGTCAAAAAAGTCAACTTTTTTTATTATTTTTATTTATTTATTTTAATTAAAAATCAATTAAAAATACTTAAAAATAACATTTTTAAGGTTAGAAAATAGCCTTAAACTCACAAAAATACACCCAACAATCCTACTAAAATGGATTAATAAAATCCGTTTACTTACCGAAACATTATGCCATTATCTAGGTTAATTTCACTCGTGGTTAAAACCACTTCGCGTGCATTCAACATCATCAACCGAACGCACCCACTGTGAGTGAATCTTACAACTCCCCCTTTTTAATTACACGTTTTGGGGTGTGTCATGTGTCACAAAATAATTAACTCGTTTATTTAAACCTGTGCCATACCATATTGTGATCTAAACTTAGATTGTTTATATTGTTGTGGTTATGTATTTCATTTTGTCAACTTATATGAAAGTCATCCATTAAGCCCATCAGTTCCTCGTGGGAGACGAGTTGAGCAACGCGTGCCTCAAAACAAATCCATTATTGTTCATGTGTGTATTATTGAGTTTATATTGTTTGTAGTTATGTATTTCATATTGTCAAGTTTATGCATTTCATTCATTAGGCCCATCAGTTCCTCGTGAGAGACGAGTTGAGCAACGCGTGCCTCTAAACGATCCATTATTGTTCATGTGTGTATTGTTTAATATTAAGTTGATTGGTGAATAAGTTTACATCTATTTTTACTCATGTGTGGTTGTGCACTCTATTTTATAATTAATTAAATAAACTTGTTCAAATGTTTTCCATAGAATTCACTCGCCAACTTTTTGTTGATCCAAAAACCCTTTTTACACATGATACAGGTGAACAGGATGAAGCAAGGAAAACATAGGAAATGCCTTAGAAGAAACATTGAAGCCTAGATTGATATTTAGGACATGATGTAATATTGATTGTAATTTTCCATTAAAGTGTATTAATGAATATGAAACGTTAAAATAAATGTCATGAGCTTTGATGATAACCCAATCATGCCCCGATCACCTTTTCTGCTGCGGGTCGGGGTGTGACACATATGTTCATACATAACTTCATACATGCATAACTTCCATCGGGACTAACAGGGGTTCGGGGGCAGCGGGGACCAAGGGGCAGAGCCCCTGGCTGGGGTCAAGCAGCTTCAGAAATTTAATTTCGGCCTATTCGGGAGCTTAACGGAGCATCGGGACGCGAGCTGGATGTCACACCCCGACCCGCAGCGGAATAAGAGTCGGGGCATAATTGGGTTATCACCAAAGCTCATGACATTTACTAATATGTTCCATATTTAATAAAGTCAAAGTTACATTTCCAAATATCCAAACATGTTCATTCAATACAAAGAAAATAAACCAAACATAACAATCCCAACTCTAAATCGTTTTATTCTTCTAGTCCAAGTCCTATGTGTTCCTAGCTGCTGCTGGTTCACCTGTATCATGTGTAAAAAATGGGGGTTTTTGGGTCAACATAAGTTGGCGAGTGAACCTTATTAGATAAACATTTATTAATGAATTACTTATTAGTTTATCAATGAAAAATTGTGCGTAATCATAGATGAGCAAATGTAAATAATCAAGCAGTGGCAAATAGCAGTCACAACTATAACATACAATAACACATGACAGCATACATGAACATACCAACATCATACGATAAATAACATAAATGAAACTGTGCGATCAAGACTCAATCAAACGGAGCCGATCGTATTGCATGTACTGAAAATGAAAATGTCTGTGCGATCAAGGCTCAATCAAACGGAGCCGATCGTATGTGGGCACGCCGGGTTCAACCTCATAATGAAATGGGGAACATGCTCAACGCTCATAATGTAATGGGGAGCGGCGGCCTATGAAATTGCATGTACTGAAAATAATAAATTGCATCCAATAATAACTACTTAACACAACAAACTGAATACACATGTTCATGATATGATGTATGCACAATGGTTTAATTATAATATATATACAAAGACACATGATACACCCCAAACGTGATTAAACGGGGAATTTGTAAAGATTCACTCACATTGGGTGCGTTGGATTGGAGATGATGAGTTGCGCACGAATTAGATGAACGGAACAACGAGAAATACTAACCTAAATAATAACGGAAAAATATATTAAATGAGTGGATTTTATTAAGGATTTTAATGAAATTTTTAGATATATTTTTGTGAGTTTAAGGCTATTTTCTATCTTTAAAAATGTTATTTTTAAGTATTTTTAATTGATTTTTAAATTAAATTAAATAAATAAAAATATAAAAAATTGTTTATTTTGCGTTGACCGTTGACCGTTGACCTGTTGACCGGTTCGGTGAGTGACATGGTTTGCGCTGGGTGAGGCTCGAACCTGAGACCTCCCGTACGCGTGCACGCAGCTCTACCAACTGAGCTACGTATCTAACCCGAAATAATCTTGTTTTTAATTATATTTATACACTTATTCAGTTTAACTGAAATTCTTTTTAATTGCAAAAACATTTTAATTCAACGGACCGGTGCTAGTGACGGGTTTCGAACGCGCGACGTATGGCTTAATGTTGCACACAGTCCACCGCTGGACTGTGTGTCTAACCTGGTTATTATCTCGGTTTTTATTATACTTAACAACTAACTGAGTTAACCCGGTTTAGTTTTTAAACAAAAAGGCATTTTATTATATAAGGAGTACGTATAGCAGGAATCGAACTCAGGACATGCGTATGTATTTTGCACACAGTCCACCGCTGGACTGTGTGTCTAACCCGTTTAAACTACCAATTTTAATTATACTTATAGTATTGTCAAAGTTCATCTTCTTCGCTAGATTTTTACCGACAGCAGTTTACATCATTGAAACTTATTAATTCGATTGCTAAGCATTACACAAACTGATAAGAGATAGCAGGGATGACAATTAACGAAAAAACATACCGGTGAACGATTGGTTACAGAGTTCCGGCAGGCGTCGGTCTCTGTTTTTGTGCACCTCAACTGAATAGACGATTAGCCGTATTTGATTAGTCCATTGTGGAATTGAAGTGATAAACAAACGTTAACGATGTGTTTGAAGGTCCTTACCGTTTCACAGACGGAAATAAAGACTTTCAGAATCTTTCCGGCGAACTGAAATTAGTTGAATACAGCGCCTGAATTCGATTTCAATTGAGTGGTTTAAGTTAGAAATAGCTTAAGAATTGTTGAACTACAACGATATTGAAAGATTTACCGTTTGAGGATGAATACGGTTTTCCGGCGAGTTTTGCAGAAAATTCCGGCGAGCTGATTTAAGCGTTCTGATGATCTGAAAATGTGACGAAAATGAAATGGGATGCTGATATGATAATTCTGAGTCGCGAGAGTGGTCTGGAATTGAAGTAATTGAGACTTTGATTCCTTTCGGTTATAAAAACCGATAGTAATGGAAATTGATGTTCAATCACCTCTGAATTGATTAAAGACATCGGTTCATCGGTTATGAACGTGAATGCGCGAGTAATCAAACGATCTGACGATTGATTTGCCGATTTCCGTTTCTCAGTTGGCGCAACCGGTTTTAACCGAGTTTGTGTATAAATTTCATTTGTTTCCTAGAAATAACAGAAAATACAAAGTGGCGGAGTGGTGATGTGAGTGTGTGTTAAGGCGTTGGAGTTGTTCTTGGCTGACCCGGGTTCGAGTCCCGGCAGCAACATAATTTTTTTATTTATTTTGTTTTAACTTTTTATCAAATATAATTTTTATAGTTTAGTTTATTTATTAATTATGTATCGTTTTAAATCAAAATAATCATAAATATTCAACATAACTTTTATAACTTGATATTCGATTACAAAACGGAGCGGGTTTTAAAAACCCGATTTTTACAAATGTTACAGTATCCCCTACTTTTAGGAATTTCGTCCCGAAATTTAAGTAATTGAAGTAGTAGGAAAAAGATGCGGGTATTTTTCGCGCATTGAGTCTTCACGTTCCCAAGTAAACTCAGGTCCCCGTTTCGACTCCCAGCGTACCCTAACAATTGGAATGCGACTTCGTCGTAGACGTTTCTCTCCGTAGTCCATGATCTCTACAGGTCTTTCGATAAAATGCATAGATTCATCAATCTGAATATCTTCCAGCGGAATATGGAGGTTCTCATCAGCGAGGCACTTCTTCAAGTTCGACACGTGGAATGTGGGATGAATCCTGTTGAGTTCTTCTGGTAGGTCAAGCTTGTATGCTACAGGACCTACTCTTTCGAGTATCTTGAAAGGTCCTACGTAACGTGGTGCTAGCTTGCCCTTTTGACCAAAACGAACTACTCCCTTCCACGGTGATACTTTTAAAAGTACATGATCACCAATGTTAAACTCTAAGGGCTTCCGTCGTTTATCTGCATAACTCTTTTGACGACTTTGAGCCGCTAGAAGATTGTTTCGAATTTGATGGATCTTGTCTGTGGTTTCTTGGATCAATTCTGGATCAGTAATTTGAGCTTCCCCAATTTCGTGCCAACATACAGGAGATCGGCACTTACGACCATATAAGGCTTCAAAAGGTGCCATGCCGATGCTCGAATGATAACTGTTGTTGTACGAATATTCAACTAATGGTAGGTGGGCGTCCCAATTTCCCTTGAAGTCTATGACACATGCTCGAAGCATATCTTCAAGAGTTTGAATGGTGCGCTCAGACTGTCCATCAATTTGAGGATGATAGGCGGTACTGAGATCTAATCGCGTGCCCAAAGCGGATTGTACTGCTTACCATGTTCGTGAAGTGAAACGACCATCACGATCAGAAATAATGCTTAACGGTACCCCATGTCGGCTTACGATTTCGTTGATATAAATACGAGCAAGCTTTTCGTTCTTGAAATCTTCGCGGATAGGAATAAAGTGAGCTGATTTTGTAAGTCGGTCTATAATCACCCATATAGTGTCATACCCACCAGAAGTGCGAGGTAACCCGGTAATGAAATCCATGGTTATATTTTCCCACTTCCATACAGGTATTTCCGGTTTGACTAGAAGTCCTGAGGGTCTTTGGTGTTCAGCCTTCACCTTGGAACATGTAAGGCACTTGGAAACAAAAATGGCAATATCCTTCTTCATTCCAGGCCACCAATAGGTGTATCGTAGGTCTTGATACATCTTATCGGCTCCTGGGTGTATAGAATATCGCGTCTTGTGAGCTTCATTCATAAGAATTTCACGAAGATTGTTGTGGTTAGGAATCCAGATACGATCCAGGTAATACAGAATACCGTCAGATTTAGTTTCAATTTTTAACTCAGCTCCACAGGACATCTCCTTTCGCACATCTTCTTCTGTTATTGAAACGTGTTGGGCTTCTCGAATTTGATCCTTACTGTCGGTTACAATTTGCGAACATAGAAGATGAATGGAGTTCGCATAACCCTTTCGACTAAGTGCATCAGCCACCACATTTGCTTTACCAGGGTGGTATCTAATTTCACAGTCGTAATCATTTAGGAGTTCGACCCATCTTCGTTGCCTCATGTTTAACTCTTTTTGATTGAAGATATATTGAAGACTCTTGTGGTCAGTGTATATTTCACACTTAGTGCAATAGAGATAATGTCTCCATATCTTAAGAGCGAAAACAACGGCTCCAAGTTCTAGGTCATGAGTGGTGTAGTTCTTTTCATGCGTCTTGAGTTGTCTCGAGGCATAAGCTATGACTTTTCCTCTTTGCATGAGAACGCAGCCTAATCCTTGCCCTGACGCGTCGCAATAGACTACAAAATCATCACAACCTTCAGGAAGAGTGAGGATTGGTGCATCACAAAGTTTTTGTTTAAGAGTTTGAAAAGCTTCATCTTGCTTGGGTCCCCATACGAAAGGTTTTCCCTTATGAGTTAAAGCCGTGAGTGGGACAGCAATGCGAGAGAAGTTTGAAATGAACCGACTATAATAGCCATCTAGTCCAAGAAAAGATCTTACTTCAGTTGGTGTACGTGGAGCTTGCCATTCTTGAACGGCTTTGATCTTTGAAGGGTCAACATGTATTCCCTTGTCATTAACTACATGCCCGAGGAATTGCACCTCTTTTAACCAGAATTCACATTTGGGAACTTGGCATAAAGCTTTTCCTTTTCTAGAAGTGCAAGAACGAGTCGAAGATGACGCTCATGATCAGCTTTAGTTATGTTGCGTCTTCATCTTCTTCGTTGATTTTACACAGAAAAACTTATTCCGACTGTTATGACCGATTCGTGACATATACGCTTTTCAGACATTACAAGTAATTTAAGAGTAACGAATGGAGAGAGTTTGGGGAAAAAGTTGTACCGATTGATGTTGTTCACAGAATTCCGGCAGAGGTTCGTCGGTTCTGAAGGTGAACTCCGGCTGTTGAAACCATTAACAGCTTTGTTCGATTATTTAAGAAGTTGAGACACTTAAACAAGGTTTATCAGAAGTTTGGGAGCTCATACCCGTTCACGGTGTGTTTCCGGCAGTTTCAGGAGTTTTCCGGCGAAGGTAAGATTTTCGACAAACGTTGACTAGGATCGATTCTGATGGTGGAGTTGTGTTAGAGACTGATAAATCACATGATTGAAACAGAAAGAGTCGGAGGAAATACCGTGTGGATGTGAGTCCCGGTTTTCCGGCGACTTGCAGAATTTTTCCGGCGGTCTGATTTAAGCTTCTCCGGTGGACTGTAAGGTTGCGGAAATGCAATTGGGAGTCTTGCAGAGTGTTTTGAGTCGCAGGAAGGGTCTAGGATTGAAGTAATCCGAGAATTGAAAACTTTCGGTTATTAAACCGATCCACTTCCGAATTCAAGTTACACTCATGGCAGCATTGATTGGAATCGTCCGTTTATCGGTTATACTCGCTGAATCGCGAGTATCCAGATCGACTTTGGGTGTTTGATAACCGATTTCAGTTACAATTTGTAAAATCGGTTGATTTGCCTTAGTCCATAAAACTTATTTGTTTCCTAAAGATAACACAAAACAAACAAGTGGCGGAGTGGTCTTGTGATTGGGTGATAAGTCGCTGAAGTGTCTTGGCTGACCCGGGTTCGAGTCCCAGCAGCTTCATAATTTTTTTTATTTTTTTTATTTTAACTTTTTATCAAATATAATTTTTATAGTTTAGATTATTTATTAATTATGTATCGTTTTAACTCAAAATAATCATAAATATTTAATGTAACTTTTATAACTTGATACTTGATTACAAAACGGAGCGGGTTTTGAAAATCCGATTTTTACAAATGTTACAGTATCCCCTACTTTTAGGAATTTCGTCCCGAAATTTAAGTAGTTGAAGTAGTAGGAAAAAGATGCGGGTATTTTTCACGCATTGAGTCTTCACGTTCCCAAGTAAACTCAGGTCCCCGTTTCGACTCCCAGCGTACCCTAACAATTGGAATGCGACTTCGTCGAAGGCGTTTCTCCCCGTAGTCCATGATCTCCACTGGTCTTTCAATAAAATGCATAGATTCATCAATCTGAATATCTTCCAGCGGAATATGGAGTTTCCCATCAGCGAGGCACTTCTTCAAGTTCGACACGTGGAATGTGGGATGAATCCTGTTGAGTTCTTCTGGTAGGTCAAGCTTGTATGCTACGGGACCTACTCTTTCGAGTATCTTGAAAGGTCCTACGTAACGAGGTGCTAGCTTCCCCTTTTGACCAAAACGAACTACTCCCTTCCACGGTGATACTTTTAAAAGCACATGATCACCAATGTTAAACTCTAAGGGCTTCCGTCGTTTATCTGCATAACTCTTTTGACGACTTTGAGCTGCTAGAAGATTGTTTCGAATTTGATGAATCTTGTCTGTGGTTTCTTGGATCAATTCTGGACCAGTAATTTGTGCTTCCCCAACTTCGTGCCAACATACAGGAGATCGGCACTTACGACCATATAAGGCTTCAAAAGGTGCCATGCCGATGCTCGAATGATAGCTGTTGTTGTACGAAAATTCAACTAATGGTAGGTGGGCGTCCCAATTTCCCTTGAAGTCTATGACACATGCTCTAAGCATATCTTCAAGAGTTTGAATGGTGCGCTCAGACTGTCCATCAGTTTGAGGATGATAGGCGGTACTGAGATCTAATCGTGTGCCCATAGTGGATTGTACTGCTTGCCATGTTCGTGAGGTGAAACGACCATCACGATCAGAAATAATACTTAACGGTACCCCATGCCGGCTTACGATTTCGTTGATATAAATACGTGCAAGCTTTTCGTTTTTGAAATCTTCGCGGATAGGAATAAAGTGAGCTGATTTCGTAAGTCGGTCTATAATCACCCATATAGTGTCATACCCACCAGAAGTGCGAGGTAACCCGGTAATGAAATCCATGGTTATATTTTCCCACTTCCATACAAGTATTTCCGGTTGGACTAGAAGTCCAGAGGGTCTTTGGTGTTCAGCCTTCACCTTGGAACATGTGAGGCACTTGGAAACAAAAACGGCAATATCCTTCTTCATTCCAGGCCACCAATAGGTGTATCGTAGGTCTTGATACATCTTATCGGCTCCTGGGTGTATAGAATATCGCGTTTTGTGAGCTTCATTCATAAGAGTTTCACGAAGATTGTTGTGGTTAGGAATCCAGATACGATCTAGGTAATACAGAATACCGTCTGATTTAGTTTCAAGTTTTAGCTCGGCTCCACAGGACATCTCCTTTCGTACATCTTCTTCTGTTATTGAAACGTGTTGGGCTTCTCGAATTTGATCTTTAATGTCGGTTATAATTTGCGAACATAGAAGATGAATGGAGTTCGCATAACCCTTTCGACTAAGTGCATCAGCCACCACATTTGCTTTACCAGGGTGGTATCTAATTTCACAGTCGTAATCATTCAGAAGTTCGACCCATCTTCGTTGCCTCATGTTTAACTCTTTTTGATTGAAGATATGTTGAAGACTCTTGTGGTCAGTGTATATTTCACACTTAGTGCAATAGAGATAATGTCTCCATATCTTAAGAGCGAATACAACGGCTCCAAGTTCTAGGTCATGAGTGGTGTAGTTCTTTTCATGCGTCTTGAGTTGTCTCGAGGCATAAGCTATGACTTTTCCCTTTGCATGAGAACGCAGCCTAATCCTTGCCCTGACGCGTCGCAATAGACTACAAAATCATCACAACCTTCAGGAAGAGTGAGGATTGGTGCATCACAAAGTTTTTGTTTAAGAGTTTGAAAGGCTTCTTCTTGCTTGGGTCCCCATATAAAGGTTTTCCCTTATGAGTTAAAGCCGTGAGTGGTACAGCAATACGAGAGAAGTTTGAAATGAACCGACGATAATAGCCAGGTAGACCAAGAAAAGATCTTACTTCAGGTGGTGTACGTGGAGCTTGCCATTCTTGTACCGCTTTGATCTTTGAAGGGTCGACATGTATTCCCTTGTCATTGACTACATGCCCGAGGAATTGCACCTTTTTTAACCAGAATTCACATTTGGAGAATTTGGCATAAAGCTTTTCCTTTTCTAGAAGTGCAAGGATGAGTCGAAGATGACGTTCATGATCAGATTTAGATTTTGAATAAATAAGAATATCGTCGATGAAGACTATAACAAATCGATCAAGATAAGGTTTGCAGACTCTGTTCATTAGGTCCATGAAGACAGCTGGTGCGTTGGTTAAACCAAATGGCATAACCATGAATTCATAGTGGCCATAACGAGTTCGAAAAGCAGTCTTAGGGACGTCTTCTTCATGCACTTTAAGTTGATGATAGCAAGATCGAAGGTCGATTTTTGAAAAGCAGCTGGCACCTTGTAGTTGGTCAAGAAGATCATCAATGCGAGGTAAAGGATAGCGATTCTTGATTGTTAACTTGTTGAGCTCTCTGTAGTCGATGCACATACGAAACGATCCATCTTTCTTCTTTACAAAAAGAACAGGTGCACCCCAAGGCGACGAGCTAGGACGTATGAATCCCTTGTCAGTCAACTCTTGTAATTGACTGGCTAGCTCTTGCATTTCAGAGGGGGCTAACCTATAAGGAGACTTTGCAACTGGTGTAGCACCAGGTATAAGATCAATACGGAATTCGACGTCTCTAACTGGAGGAAGTCCTGAAATGTCGTCAGGAAAAACTTGTGGGAAGTCTTTTACTACTGGAATGTCTTCAAGTTTCCTCTCCATGGTTCCCTTTTTGATGATATGAGCTAAGAACGCGACATAATTTTTGCGAAGATATTTTGAGCTTGAAGACAAGACATTAAACTGAGCCCTTTCGACGAGGTTTCTCCAATGATTCGAAGAGTCTGTCCGTTTGAAAGAGGAATACGAATAAATTTTTCACAACATACAACTTCTGCCTGATATTGACTGAGCCAATCCATACCGATTATGATGTCAAAACTTCCCAGCTTCATAGGAATAAAGTCGACTGAGAAATCGTGGTCGTTTAAGGTGAGTGTACAGTTGCGTATAATAGAGTCTAATGAAACTGGTTTCCCGTCCGCAACTTCTACCGTTATGGATTCCGTGAGCTTATCCCGATTTTTGTTTAAGATGGGTTCAAATTATAAAGACACAAAACTTCTATCCGCACCAGTATCAAATAACATAGATGCATATCTACCATTTATAAGGAACGTACCGTTAACCACATTGCCGTCAGCTCTGGCCTGGTTAGCGTTGATATTGAAAGCTCTCCCTCTTGCAGGTGGAGGAGCTTGGTTTGCTTGATTCACCGGGTTGGCTTGGGCCTGAGCATGAATAATATTAACCAACCTTGGACAAGTGTTTCTGAAATGGCTCGGGTCACCGCAATTGTAGCAAGCCCGCATTGGTTGACCCATAGGATAATTGGGCTGGTAATATGTTTGGGCAAAATGTTGGGTGGGTGGTAATAGTAGGGGTTTTTGGGCTTGGCCCATTATTTGTTGGTGGGTTTGGGTTAAAGGTTGGTGGCGGTTCGTTCGTTGAGGCATGCGGCAAGTTTGAACAGTATGACCTGCGCGACCGCAGCCGGTGCAATATTGGAAAGGATGATCAGGGGAATGGTGATATTGGCAACGGTTACATTTTGGTAACGGGCCAGTGTAGGGTCTTCTGTATGGTGCGGGTGAAGTAGTGACTTGAGTAATGGGTGCAGCAGGAATAGGGGAGTTGGTTTGAGTAACTGCAAAATTTCTGGTGTTGCGCTTCCTCTTGTTAGCAAACTTAGAGGAAGGAATGGGGTGGTTTGAAGTTTGTCCCTCAACAGGGGCTTTCTTCTTCTCTTCTTTGAACTTCCCGTTGCGAATTCGGTTTTCGGTCAGTTCAGTTGCTAACTCCATAGCAGCTTCAAGTGTTACTGGTGAAACGCTGAAAACTGAATCTTGGATTTTCGAGGGAAGTCCTCGAATATAGTGCTCGATCAGACGATAGGTTGGGGTGAACAAATTTGGAACCATTTGGTTCAACTCCAAGAACCTCTTGTTATAAGTGGTATGGTCTCCCTCCTTCTGCTTTAAAGCATGAAATTCATCCTCCAACTTTTTAATTTCACTTCTAGGACAAAAACGCCTGTCACACCCCGACCCGCAGCGGAATAAGA
Source organism: Scalesia atractyloides (assembly GCA_947069175.1). NCBI lineage: Eukaryota > Viridiplantae > Streptophyta > Magnoliopsida > Asterales > Asteraceae > Scalesia > Scalesia atractyloides. The sequence continues at coordinate 72,956,724 of CAMTDV010000004.1, read as the reverse complement.
GTCGGGGCATAATTGGGTTATCACCAAAGCTCATGACATTTACTAATATGTTTCATATTTAATAAAGTCAAAGTTACATTTCCAAATATCCAAACATGTTCATTCAATACAAAGAAAATAAACCAAACATAACAATCCCAACTCTAAATCGTTTTATTCTTCTAGTCCAAGTCCTATGTGTTCCTAGCTGCTGCTGGTTCACCTGTATCATGTGTAAAAAATGGGGGTTTTTGGGTCAACATAAGTTGGCGAGTGAACCTTATTAGATAAACATTTATTAATGAATTACTTATTAGTTTATCAATGAAAAATTGTGCGTAATCATAGATGAGCAAATGTAAATAATCAAGCAGTGGCAAATAGCAGTCACAACTATAACATACAATAACACATGACAGCATACATGAACATACCAACATCATACGATAAATAACATAAATGAAACTGTGCGATCAAGACTCAATCAAACGGAGCCGATCGTATTGCATGTACTGAAAATGAAAATGTCTGTGCGATCAAGGCTCAATCAAACGGAGCCGATCGTATGTGGGCACGCCGGGTTCAACCTCATAATGAAATGGGGAACATGCTCAACGCTCATAATGTAATGGGGAGCGGCGGCCTATGAAATTGCATGTACTGAAAATAATAAATTGCATCCAATAATAACTACTTAACAGCAACAAACTGAATACACATGTTCATGATATGATGTATGCACAATGGTTTAATTATAATATATATACAAAGACACATGATACACCCCAAAACGTGATTAAACGGGGAATTTGTAAAGATTCACTACATTGGGTGCGTTGGATTGGAGATGATGAGTTGCGCACGAATTAGATGAACGGAACAACGAGAAATACTAACCTAAATAATAACGGAAAAATATATTAAATGAGTGGATTTTATTAAGGATTTTAATGAAATTTTTAGATATATTTTTGTGAGTTTAAGGCTATTTTCTATCTTTAAAAATGTTATTTTTAAGTATTTTTAATTGATTTTTAAATTAAATTAAATAAATAAAAAATAAAAAAATAGTTTATTTTGCGTTGACCGTTGACCTGTTGACCGGTTCGGTCAGTGACATGGTTTGCGCTGGGTGAGGCTCGAACCCGAGACCTCCCGTACGCGTGCACGCAGCTCTACCAACTGAGCTACGTGTCTAACCCGAAATAATCTTGTTTTTAATTATATTTATACACTTATTCAGTTTAACCGAAATTCTTTTTAATTGCAAAAACATTTTAATTCAACGGACCGGTGCTAGTGACGGGTTTCGAACGCGCGACGTATGGCTTAATGTTACACACAGTACTGTGTGTCTAACCTGGTTATTATCTCGGTTTTTATTATACTTAACAACTAACTGAGTTAACCCGGTTTAGTTTTTAAACAAAAAGGCATTTTATTATATAAGGAGTGCGTATAGCAGGAATCGAACTCGGGACATGCGTATGTATTTTGCACACAGTCCACCGCTGGACTGTGTGTCTAACCCGTTTAAACTACCAATTTTAATTATACTTATAGTATTGTCAAAGTTCATCTTCTTCGCTAGATTTTTACCGACATCAGTTTACATCATTGAAACTTATTAATTCGATTGCTAAGCATTACACAAACTGATAAGAGATAGCAGGGATGACAATTAACGGAAAAACATACCGGTGAACGATTGGTTACAGAGTTCCGGCAGGCGTCGGTCTCTGTTTTTGTGCACCTCAACTGAATAGACGATTAGCCGTATTTGATTAGTCCATTGTGGAATTGAAGTGATAAACAAACGTTAACGATGTGTTTGAAGGTCCTTACCGTTTCACAGACGGAAATAAAGACTTTCAGAATCTTTCCGGCGAACTGAAATTAGTTGAATACAGCGCCTGAATTCGATTTCAATTGAGTGGTTTAAGTTAGAAATAGCTTAAGAATTGTTGAACTACAACGATATTGAAAGATTTACCGTTTGAGGATGAATACGGTTTTCCGGCGAGTTTTGCAGAAAATTCCGGCGAGCTGATTTAAGCGTTCTGATGATCTGAAAATGTGACGAAAATGAAATGGGATGCTGATATGATATTTCTGAGTCGCGAGAGTGGTCTGGAATTGAAGTAATTGAGACTTTGATTCCTTTCGGTTATAAAAACCGATAGTAATGGAAATTGATGTTCAATCACCTCTGAATTGATTAAAGACATCGGTTCATCGGTTATGAACGTGAATGCGCGAGTAATCAAACGATCTGACGATTGATTTGCCGATTTCCGTTTCTCAGTTGGCGCAACCGGTTTTAACCGAGTTTGTGTTATAAATTTCATTTGTTTCCTAGAAATAACAGAAAACACAAAGTGGCGGAGTGGTGATGTGAGTGTGTGTTAAGGCGTTGGAGTTGTTCTTGGCTGACCCGGGTTCGAGTCCCGGCAGCAACATAATTTTTTTTTTATTTTGTTTTAACTTTTTATCAAATATAATTTTTATAGTTTAGTTTATTTATTAATTATGTATCTTTTTAAATCAAAATAATCATAAATATTCAACGTAACTTTTATAACTTGATATTCGATTACAAAACGGAGCGGGTTTTGAAAACACGATTTTTACAAATGTTACACTAGATCAACCGGGATCAACAATGGAAGAAAACGGAAAACGCAGATCCCAAGCACCGTCGCCGGCGCCCATAAGGGCCGTCGGCGACGCACCTCCGTCGCCCGAAATCCCCCGTAGACAGCAGGTTAAGCCGTCGGTCAAAAGTCAGAATACACGTACCGTCGGCGACGGCACTTAGAAATGCCATTTTCCTGCTGTTTTGATTCCGTCGTTCGTGCATACTAAAACTCGTATAACTTTTAAACCGTTTATCCGTTTAACCTCCCGTTTCTTCCTACATGATCCTAATTTGGTCCTCTATCATATGGACTCAAAATCCCATGTCCGGATTAAAAAAATTCTTAACTTATAAGTTTTTGGCTTAATATTCATTTAAGAATTATCCGACCCGTTCATGTTTTTATCAAACAAACACGTTAGTTCAATCCCAATTTCCCATGAACCTCATAGTTTCAATGTTGTCTATCATACTAGGTTCAAATCACGGGTCTATATATGTTCTTAAACACGTTTTCGCTCAAATGCTTTTTTTGACCCGTTAAGGGTATTTAAGCGTATTTTAAGCGCGGATCGCCTTCATTCGTTCCTACCTTCATACTTTCACATTTATTATCAATTGATTTTCCACCTTAACTATATTTGAAGTGGATTTAATGCAGTAATCTATTTATTCCGAGTTTTATCCCTCGGTTATCGTGTTAAGGCAAAGCCTCATATAGAGTCATTTGACCCAAAGATTTTTCACCTCTCACTTTTTATACTTATTCTAACTATTTACTTGATTATAAAACTCGTTTTCAAGCGACCATTAAGGGTCTTTTGCTTAATTTCGCTTACAAGGGCGTTTTGGTCATCTTTAACCCTTCTTTTACGACGAAGGGCTTTTAAAGCCATGTTTGACCAAAATCCCACTTTTTTTAACCATAATCTTGTTTAATAATCATTATGTTTTCAAAACACCATGACTATAATTTAAATCATTCGGTTTACCTAATAAGGTAACCAAATATCCATTTTGACCTTGTCGAACTCTCATAGAAACTCAAGTTCCAAATGATGAGTTGATCTATTATACATACCTGGCTCGGATCAACATATTGACCCGTTTAATGCTTTGTTTTCATAACCGCTAATAGTTAGCGATGCGAATATATGTTAGATATTTTCTCCTGTAAGCATATAACTCGACAAATAATCATTAGTCGTCATCGTCAAATGGTAATATCATCATCAATTAACCCGTTTGGTCAAAACAACCCAAACCTTTTGCATTTTAAATAAATTGGTATTTATTTACCAATTCTCTCATTTGACTCATTATGGATTTTCACCGTATGGTCATAATCCTTAAACCCTTTTCCTACGCATGTAGCCCATCATCGCTTACGCGATAGGGTATCCTTTAAATTTTACTTTCATTCGTCAATACATAACTAAATTACCATTTTGCCCCTTTTTACCATTATGTATGGTTTTCATCATTTCACTCGTTCCGACCCGTATCATTTCGTGTCGGAACCTAATATTTCATAAATCACCTTATTCTACTTATCACTCATAAAATAAATAAGTATTCTACGAAATGAACGTAAACTTACTTACCTTACATCAAATTATGCTTTTCCGCGTAATTGATCCGTTTCCACTTACGGACTCAAGCCCTTCATTCTTCCTTTCTTCCTTGCATATTTAATCCGTATTCACCCACGGATTTAACTTTCATTCCTTCTTTCCATTCTTCATAAGTTTGATCCGTATTCACCTACGGATTCAAACCTTCATTCATACTTTCCATTCTTTTCATTTCATTCCTGTTTGAATTCGTTCACGAATTCAAACATTTCATTCTTTTCATTCCATTCCAGTTTGAATTCATTCACGAATTCAAACCTTTTATTCATACTTTCCATTCTTTTTATTCTTATCTTTATTTCTCACGTTTGACCCCATTCTTAAAGAATAGGGGGACCCCTTTCCATCCCACACGACCCCTATTCCCAGTTCGTCCGGACATACATGTGATGATTCCCATGATCCTACGAGCGTCCTATGCGTCTTGCACACTGGCCAGGCGTGCAATCCACATACTAGTCTCATGTCCTCATAAGAATTATCACCCAGGGAACCGGTCTTAGGTTCGTGTCACACTCATATGAATCCTTCAAGGATTTCACCCTCGTATATAAGGGTATGCTATATACCGATATTTACCAAATTTAAAATTTGTGTATCTTGAGTTCATTTTCCTAACATATCACACACCTTAACATTTGTACTAGCCCGCGACTGCGGAACGTCCTCATTATCCAACAAGCTCACCTTTCAAAATTCATCATTGTTAGTAACATCACGCATACTTACTTATATTAAACTTTACCTTTCGGTCTTGATCGAGTCTCGGATTGTACGGGTCATTTATCATAAGAGCACACAGGTTTCAGTTCAAGTACCCACTATTTGTACTTGATTTCGCTCAAACCTAGGCTCTGATACCAACTTGTAACGCCCTAACACTTTTTTATTCAAAATTCGCAGCGGAATACGAACCTAAAAATCTCTTTCACTACAACCATTCTTTCACATTAAATACTTTAATCTTCTTTATAAATTAATTAAAAACCTGACATACTTATATTAAATTACGTGACCACGCACACCCACGTACAATCCATGTCTTGACTCGATCTTCGACCGCATACACTCAATGATGAGAAAATCCATAAATCCATACAACCTGCAGTCACCACATACAATCACATCGTTAGCAACTGATGAGAAAATCCATAAATCCGTACAACCTGGAGTCACCACATACAATCACATCGTTAGCAACCGGTGACATCATACATAAATTTTTAAAACATGTATAATCATGCGTCAACGTATCTTGATCTTGCTTATGTAAATCCATTAACCCATCCATTCGAACACATTCGTCACACTTCAATACTGAACCTTCAACTTCCATTATTAGTATTCCTGCATTTCCATTACATCTCAAAAGAAAACGATCAGCATCATTAGACTTCTTTCATTTATGTGAGTTCACGTATACACATAAACAAGTCTCATTCATTCATGCACATAGTAAAATTTCAATTCATACATACATAAATTTCTACCTTTACGTGCTCATAGACATACTGTTCTATGGATTTCAACTACTTTCACCAATTAAACTCATTTCCATGTGTATAACTACTTACTTCATCTTTAAGCATAATATCAATATGTAAGTTCCCTTCTTTACCCATACTTAATAGAAACTCTTTCTTAACCCCTTTCAACTCATTACCATAAAAACTTACCTTAGCACTACCATTGAACCATACCTTCTTACATAGTGCTTAATAATTACGATACATCAATACATTACAAAACTAAAGGGTAGGTCCGAAGTTCACTTACCTTACGCATCCGTATTTTCATTCGCTTACTTGAGTCTTCTTGGTCCGTTAGCCTTCCACGCTCCTATCCATCTTGACATGATCCCTATACTTTCATGTCATTACATTCACATTCATGTTAGCATATACGATTTTGCACATGAATGATCATATCAATTTCATATCTTACATATGACTTTCATTAGTCAATCCAAATAATTATAAAGCATGCTTAACATCATTCTAACATGATTACCACATGAACTATATCTAAAACACACATCTCATGTTGGTTTGCTTGTCAAATATGTTATCATCATATTCTATACATGTTTACCCATCACTAGCATACCATTTCACATATTATTGTCATTTAGACATTTCATCAAACACTTAGTGTGCGTACTACTTTCTAAGCATAATGTACAAGCATTTCATGCTTTTCTTCCTAGTTATCACTTTCATTTATCAACACAAGTAAACATCATACAAACTCGATACCATACCTCATCTATATACAAGTACACACCACATACTACACATATTCATAATCAAGTTCATATCATTTCATGGATTAAACATAAATCCACTTAGCTAAATGTGGTAATTCATCCAAACACCCAAATTATAGCAATTTACTAAGAATCTTCACATAGGGTTTGTTCCTAAACGTGCATACATCACTAATTTAGCCATAGCTTCTCTAATCCATACATAATTTGCGATTATGATGATTATTCAAAATTTACAACTTCCCGAATCATCAAAATTTTACATACCTTATGATCCCCTAGTTTGGATGATCATTAGTTCACGTTCGGTTGTGAATTTGGGCTTCGTTTAGACCTTCAATTTGATGATTATGTTGGAAGTTAGGGTTTGGCTCAAGGAGCCATCTTCTGGCTCGATCCAGAACACACACACGAAGTGTGTGTGTGTGTGTGTGTGTTTTCATTAAATAAAACAACTTTCAAACTATCCCACTTTGGTCTCTCATGTTTCGTTTTAATTAAATAATGCTACAACTCATCGTTTATTACTGACCATACCAATAATCAACTAGGCTAATTATTCCTAGTTATTATTCATTTACGGGTTAACTTTTATCATTAACGGTACCTTACCTGTTTCTTAGTAGTAACCGGGTTTTAAATTACCAAACCCGTTTTTGAGGTGTTACAATATGTTGTTTATTTGTGTTACAATAAAAGGAAATAATTGGTCTAAAGGTTTTTGTGTTGTGCTTTGCATATATGTTTATGATAAGTACGTGTGTTATGATTTTAAAGGGGCGGGGTTTATTCAACATGATATAGTTAAAGGGTGGGGAGCGCATGTTTACATGTGGGTATAATGATTGATGGGTGAAGTTGATGTTGGTGTTTATTAGTGGTTGACGTCTAATGTATGGGAGGCATGTGAAGTGGAAAGAGGTGATATAATTTCCACCTTAAGGACTCTATATGAATATATATGCCTTAGAGAGAGTTATTAGACCGATGTTTAGGGATCATAAACTTAAGAGATCACTTGAAAAAATGTAAAACCCAAGACCTAAGAGGTTGTGGTGATATTGATGGTAAGGAAAATGGTGGTGTCGATGCTTATATGATGAGACAAAACGAATATGGAGATGTAGTGAGGGAGAGGATAACGATTAGTTGATTGCTTGGAAGTAGAACAAGGTGACGTTAGAGGTTATCGAAGGAAAGAAGGGTTAGGGGTTATTCACCAATTTTAAAACAATTTAACAAAAGAAACATGTACAACAATTTACAATCTTTAGGATTCTTCACTATTGATCCGCATGCATTAATTTTCTTTAAAAAAAACATAACCATTAGAGTAGTATACGGAAAAGACCTTTAAAGTTATAGTTTGATATTAAATGATGAATGGGATGGTTGAGAGTCAAAGAAACATGTTGTCTAAAAGTGTATCCACAATTAAGCTTATAATGAACAAAAAAAAAGTGCTAGCCTCCAACCACTTTGAGAAGATATTCACCTAAGTTTGACTTGAAGATTGAATTAAAATAAAACCACTCTTCTTATTTATTTTTCATCCATAAATATATGCAATACTTGTAAGAAGTTGAAGTACTTACTTGTTGTGTGTGTGTGTGTGTGTGGGGGGGGGGGGGGGGGGGGGGGGGGGGGGTTGTTTGAGTGCGTATGTATGTAACTATAACTATGTATAAAGTAGTTTCATTCTATTTATACTTGGCATTATATATAATTGTAAGTATATCATTCATTTAGATTTTAATACGTCCGCTATATATATGTCAATGAAAGTATATAATAATATTTAGATTAAACTACAGTTAGCATCCCTGTATTTTTGGACAGTGACAACTTGAGTCCCTTTTTTAAAAAACTTTGCTCCCTAATTCATTACATTTCCAAGTCCATAATATATTGCGTCCCTCCTTCTAATTAATCGAGTTTCTCTGTTAAAAACAAAGTAAAAAGATCATAATGCCCATATGTGCTTTGCCATATGCATCAATCTGTTTTGCCTTTTTTTTTTCTTTCCCTCCACATTCATATATGTTGATTATAAACTCAAACCACATTCAACAAATGTGTAGCTTATAAATTCAAACTTTAGCTTTCAATGATTATCAAAACAAAATCCAAAAACCAAACCCAGATTCAACAATTATGTAACCAAAATCAAGTTTAAGGATTACTAAGACCTAAACCAACACCGGACCATCAAAATGCAAATGATTAGTAAATCAAATGCAAATTAGTAAGCTGGCAACACTGAACCATCATTAAGGATTACCAAGAACAAAACCAACATTGCAGTTCTATAAAACCAATCCCATCATCAACACAAAACAAGTTCAAAGAAAATCCAAATGTAGATGATTAGTAAAAAGTCGGCAACACTGAACCAGCATCAAGGATTACCATGAACAAAACCATCATTACTAAACCATTTTAATTGCAGTTTCATAAAACCAACATTAGTAAAAATCAACATTGTAGTTCAATAAAACCAATCATATCATCAACACAAGACAAGATCAAACCAAAATCCAAATTCAACATTAGTAAAACCACATTGCAGTTCTATAAAACCAATCTCATCATCAAAACAAAACAAGTTCAAACCAAAACCCAAATTCAACTCAAGTAAATCAACATTATAGTTCTATAAAACCATAACTATTGTGTCTTTATCTCAATTGCTAACCCTGATATAAAGATATATAATGATATATAACAAATTGATCATTCATTACAAACCTGATCAACAAAAAAAAACATAAAATTGATCATTCATTACAAACCTAATCAACAAAAAATGTTATTCAAGATAAAATCATGATCAACAAAAAAGACATCGATTATAAAAAAAAATTCTAATCGACTCAAATGTCAGACATAATTAGGCATCAAAATCATACAAAAAAACCCGTTTATTTCTACTGAGTCCTATCTTCCCTACCTCATCGTCTAAACCAGAAATCAAAGTTCAGACTGAGCCAAAACTTCAACACCACCCTCAAGTGCAATCTGGGGTGCCTTAGGGTGGCATTCACCCTGATTCTGGCTACAAATGTTCAATTTCATGTTCAATCAAGTTGAAGTTTGATAATCACCAATCAAGATTAAGGAATAATAATTACCTGTCAAACGTAGAATGTCCATAGTCGCCTCCATTGTAACTGTATCAACCATGGTCGCACCATCGTCGTCTGTTCACTAGAGGTGGGTTTAGGCACTGCTCGAAGACGAGGATTATGATTATCAAAGGGACGCAATCAGATGTGTGATGACAAAAATGAAGGACATATCATACTTTAGGGCTTATATTAGAGTGAAATGACTATTCTGCCCCTGCCCTAACAAAAAATCTTAACGGTGTTAGTGGACAAAAATGAAGGACAAATCATACTTTAGGGCTTATATTGGACTATTTTGTCCCTAGCCTAACGAAAAATATTAACGGTGTAAGGGGGTCATATTGTAACAAAACCTGAAGCAGAGGGACCCAGGGATCAAAATTTTTCAAAAAAGGGACGTAAGTTAACTCCGCCCAAAAAAACATAAGGTAACAAACTGCAATTTACTCTGATATTTAAAATATTATTTAGGTTTAGAATATAGTAATAAATTGTCTAAACAATTATACTTATGGTATTATTTGGGTGGGGAGCATTAAAATTTGTGATTTATCTAAACTTGCATTTTTAAATATGTCATTGACTTATACTTACCTTTTATGTTCATATAACTTTATGTGTTACCAGAGTATAAGTTATACGCTTATCTTAGATATGTAACTTACAATATCTAAAAATTAGAACTAACATAGAAGCATCGGGAAAATGGGATACAGAAGTATCCTCCTAACGCCCAAGTGGTATGTTCTATGTGGTATTATGGTGTGGTTCATAACTAAGTGATTGTGGGTTCAAATCATGTGAAGCAAAGTGTATATGTGGTGATTTAGTTTATATATGTAATTTCTTTGCAAACGCCCCATTTACGGTATGCGCATATAATGTATATATGGGTGGGCCTTCAGGAGGGGAAGTAAAAGTGCACTAGTTTTAACGTTATTTTACTAATTTCGTGAATATAACGTTAAAAAGAGAGGAACGGCTAATTATGCATCATGTGGTGGCGTTGATAGTCGAAAGACAAGGGGGTACATGCACTAGTTAGCTTTTATCCCAATTGTTGAGTGTTATGTGTCTTATGTCCAAGGCTTGATGCAAAACTACTATCGAGCCAGGGGTCTCACTGGAAGCAGCCTCTTTATTCCTCCGGAGTAGAGATAAGGTTGTCTACATCTTACCCTCCTTAGACCCTACTTTAGCTTTGGTATAGGTGAGATTTACTGAGTTTGATAATGATGTAATTTCCTTCCAAATATAAACATCTATCTAGAGGTGCCATAAAAATTTGATTTCTAATGGATCAGATCAGCACCAAGAATCAATATCCATAAAATCTATAAGTCAAAACATTATATTTTGTAAAATCCATTTTGCACAAGTACATGAGCGGCTGAGGCGCTATGCCACTATGCAAAACTAAAAGGTTGTAGAATGGGTAACTAGGAAAGTCCAATCTTTATATGAGTCCACTGGGCTCCATTTTCTCTTTTTAGCTTTATTTGCGTCCATTGGCCCTTTTCTTTTTTTAGCCCAAGACCCAAGTTAGAGTCTTCTTAATATGCTACACAATACATACTTTATAATTATATTATTAGAGTTAAATACCATTTTAGTCCCGTGGTTTGGATTATTTTGTCAGTTTAGTCCAAAGGTCTTATTTTTTCCCTGTGGGTCCAGAAAAATTTCACCGTTTCCATTTTAAACCACTAGGTTAACTTTATCCATTTTTTCTGTTAACGAGAATAACAATTCAGTCATTTTATATGTAATTCTGTTCACTAGAAGGGAAATTCGGCCATATAAAATGACAGAATCGCCCTTCTCATTAACAGAAAAAATGGATGAAGTTAACACAGTGGACTAAAATGGCAATGGTGAAACCTTTTTGGACCTACATGTGATAAATGAAACCTTTGGACTAAACTGGCAAAATGACCCAAACCACAGGGACTAAAATGGCATTTATCATCTGTTTTATAAATAGTTATTATATATATATATATATCTAAAGTTTTATTCACTGTAATTATAGGTTTAAAAAATACATTGATAATTATCTATTATTAATAAGAATGAAGTTTAACTATTTAGTATTATGGAGTTCCATTTTTTTATATGCAGTTATAAAAAAACAAATTTTTAATTATTTTTAGCGTTAAATAGATGTAAAAATTTGGTTATGTTATGAATGTATCATTTATAGTGACTCTCCACATTCTTAACTCCTCATTGTATTTACTCTTATGTTAATGTTAAGCCTATAAATAAAGGTTTTGTATTTCATACATACACGTCAATAAGAAATATATTTCCCATTCTCTCGTTCTTCTCTCTATATTGCTAATGGGTTTTAGTTGTTATACTACACGTTATCAGCACGACATTGCTCTTCTAAACACTAAAGACCCTTCATATTCTTATTTGGTTTCTTTTATGATTTCTTGTCCAAAGACACCAGTTGGAAGAGTATATACTGAAATTCCAAGGGATAGTATGCTCAACCCAAGATTAAAGCTCCGGAGATTCGTGCCACCATTCAAATACGACATGCTGTTGCAGCGTTGATCTAGGTTTTTTCATTCACGTCTTCCATACCCGTCTCCTCCTGTAAGACTACCAGGTATCATAAATCGAACCTTAACTGAATTTATATACTACTAATACACTAGATTATACTTAGAATAGAATGCATAGCATAAAAGTGAACTCTACAATTAACCTTGGTGAATTTCGACGACTGAGAAAACTAGAGGATCTTAACTAAAAAGGTATCATCTCTTTTAGTTATTTAAATAGTTAAACCCACACATGTGGTTAAGGTTTAAGTTAAGCCTACATGTTTACGTATTCCATTGTATGCGCACAATAGAAGTAACTAAATATGGAATCTATGATTTTGGATTTGGGGTACAAACTTCCTCTTACTAGAGGTTATGAAGAGAAAGATGATGAGCATTATTAGTTTAATTAAATTGCATTATTATTCATTAAATTAAATGTTACAGCGGTTTTTGATGACGGAAGTGAAACAAGAAAAGAAAACGGTTGGGCAACTAATGCTGTTAAAATCAATTTAATAATTAATTAATTCCTTGTATGATTCTTTTTCATAACTAGTCTCATTCATAAATTATTTTTTAATTTTACTTTACTAGTACCTTATATTATTCGCATAATTTTACGTGAAGAAAAAAGAATTTTTATTCAAGGTAACTTATTATTATCAATTGGGTGTGACTCCGGCCCAAAATATTGGAAGATCTAGTTTTATTCCGTTACAAGTTGGCCTCTTCCACAAAGTACGAATTTGTTTCTTGGTAAATCAGGTATCCACTAAACCATCTTTTCAATTTTATAAGTTGTACGTTTCGGATATATGTGATGTTATAAAACGACTTTGATGAGTTCTGTTATGTTCCGATGACTGGGTTTGTTAACTAGAAAATTGAGTAAAGAAGATGATACTGGTGGGGATTTCTTTTGGTTTTGAAAGCGAAGTAGAAAAGAAAGAAACGACAAGTGATTATAATGTTACACTAATAGCCTAAATCTGTTTTTTTTTTTATTATATATAGCCCAAACCATCTCTATGGTACTGGGTTGTGCAAATTCTATTTTAAAAGGTTAGTTTATCTATAACCGACAATGCTTTGAATTTTAAAAATGTTTTTTCTAGTTTTTTTATATCTTACTAGGTTAATGCCTGCGTATATACGCGGTTTAACAAATGATAATACTCTGAATTTCTTGAAATTTAAAATAGTTAAAAGACAAATACATCAGAAGAAAGAAAACAAATAAACGAAAATTTTACTAAAAATTTCCCTGTAGACCATATTAGTTGTCTTATTTATAACATTTTCTTTCTTCATGAATATGTTTCAAACGGTAGCCTGCATCTTCGTGTCCTAATAATCACATGAAAGGTAAATGCAAAAATAAATAAATAAATAAACAAATAAAAAAAACTGTAAATAAACATAAACCAAATAATTAATTAGTAAAAAAAATACTAACCTGCTAATCCATCATAGCCATTTTAATAAACATAGTGTCACCTTCTTTCTTTGGATTTGTACGCCTTCTAAGTTTAAGTACATTAACCTTGATGGTAAACAATTTTGATCTCTATAATGTTATTTAAGAAAGTAACATTGTTCGGATCTATTATATTATCTGAGAGACAAATATAAACAAACTGGCCAAATATATATTAATGTATACAAAACGAATAAATTAATAGTATGTAACGTAAATCAGTGAAAGATGAAATAGATTAGTTTTGAGGTTGCGTGAATATATTTTAGTGTTAGTGGTGTACTATATATATTAGTGAACAAATCAGAATGTAATTAAGGATTTAATTTACATGTTATACTATAAATCAATACCCTAAATTATGTGTACTTTTTAATTATTACACTTAAAATCTATCAATATGATTGGGAAGATTGTTTGATAAATGTTAGACATCTTATCTTGAAAAAATAAAATGATTTATATTTATTTACGTATAATAATAATATTTAGACTAAAATAATACCTATTTATCTTACATTTATAAAATTTATAATATAAGATAAGAGATATAGATACGTGTTTTTATAATTGAAAAGCAATTGATAAAAGACGACTTGTAATTTTTGAAAAAATGACGTTAACTTTAATAATCCATTTAAAATACATATTAACAACCCCAAAAAAATGAAGTTAACTATAATAATCCATTTAAAATATATATTACCAACCCTAATTACTTGACTTGTTAATAATTTGACTTGATTAATATAATTGATTTTTAAAAATTTTGGAATGTTGAAACGGATTTATTAATTTGTTTTAAATATAGAAGTTATCATAATAACTGCAAACTTAATATCATTTGACTTTTTATATATATATATAAAAGTTTTTAATGATGCCAAACAAAAAAGTACCATTATTCAACCAAATTTACTTATCCATAAGACTATTTTCCAACCATTTCTAGTTACCATATGTTCTCCAACAAAAACCAAAAAACTACCGGTTCAAAGCAAAATTGGTTCAAAATCTAATATGAAAAAAACTTGTCCAAAGATCATAGCCAACTAATTTAACCATCATTCAAGCATTCAAGTGAACAACAACATACCTTTAACTATAAAGAAGTCCAACTCAAACACTTCACCAGCAACCAGCATCTTGTGATGAACGAAGAAACGATTCACATGCTACAATTCAAATATTGAAATTGTTAGGTAATAAAGAGAATCACAACATAATATACATAAACACTACAATAAGATGTAGATAAATAATAGACATTATACATAATATAATAAATATAAAATAGATCAAATAATACATACATATAAAATAGATCGAACAAATATGGTAATCTACATACCAATATCGTATTTCAATAATATTGTCTATTCTAAAATTGAATTTTAAACATCCTTAAATTAGTATAATCAAACATAATTTTAAAAATCAATACCAAGCTAAACAAAGAAATAAATAATTTGTTTAAAAAACAAACAACATTATAAGGAAACAACAATACTACATTGTTTTTTACATCAAAATATTCAATAAACATCACTTTCATCCTTTATGTGAATAAGTATTTCAACTTTGAATGAAAAAAAAAACTAATAATTACAATTCACTAAGAAATATGTAAAGGTTTTTATTTGCAAATCACTGAAAAAACTAATATTAAAAAGGTTTTAATAATTTTAAGTTGAATTTCAAAAGAAAATTGTAAAGATACTTAAATGTTATTGATTGAAGTATTTACAAATATAAGTGTTAGTTTAAATTAGTTACAGAAATAATTAATGCTAAATTAACAAACTTAATTGTTACCATAAATTTAAAAAAAAGAATTTGAATTTATTAAAAAAATACTTAATGTTAAATTAAGAAATAAGTTTATTCGTTATCAATTATAATCTCTATATATTTAATAGTTAGCTAAAATTGTAAAAAATGTTTGTATTAATTTCAAAAGCATTTATTATAATACAACTTTAAAAACAAAATAGATAACTCTTCAAAGCTAAAATTTTTTGAACATTTAAAAAGTTTCAGTTTAAGATAATTATTAATAACAATAAAACGAATGTGTTAACATTTGGTTTGAAATCAAAATTAAATAAAGAAGAGCTAAAGAATATATTAATGAAACGATAAAGATACCTTTGATTTCTTCGATATTGGGTATTGTTCTACAAAATCAACATTTGCATAACGACGTCAAAATGCAAAAACAAAAACCTTAATCTTAGAAAACAAAATAAGAAATCGAAGTGCTTGATTATATGAATAGTTCTCATGTATCTTTTCAAGTATTTGTACTTAAAACTGAAATTACATCAAAATATAAAAGTCACAAAACATATATACGAAATCAAGATCACATCAGATTCAACCAAGATTTCAAAATTAGTAAAAGAAACATATTTCATAAAACTTTAACCAGTATGGAATCAAAAGAAAGCAATGAATCTGCAAACAATTATGTGAACTTTAAAAGAAAAAATAATTTGTTTTTCGAAATCATCCAAACATGCAGATCATCATCAAAGGAAACCTAAAAGAAAACAAACATTAAAAACATTGTTTTTTCAAATTAAACACTAACCGATGAAAATAATTAACATCGGAATACAAATTCAAAGTAATAACATACAATATAACAAATGTTGAAACTATAAAACATACCTTTGATTCCGGAGATATTGTGTAAGGTTCTTCCAAATCGACAATAACCTATCAATCAAAATACAAAATTACATAGAATAAAACATTATTTAAACAACATGATATAGAATCGAAGTTCTTAGCTTCAATCAAGAAGGTTGTTGATATGAACTTGAATTGTGATGAAAAGGGAGTCTGCAACAATAACTGAGAGGGAAAATATGAGAGAGAAAGAAGTTTATTGTATTAAATTAGGAGATTATTACCTTGTTATATAAAATTGGGAAATCGAATTGTTTATTGGACTATCCGTATTTATATATGGTTTAGGCGGGAAAATCATATGAGGTGAAACCAGGAAGTGACATGTGTCCACTAAATGGTTTCTTTTATTATATATATATAGATTTGAATAGATTTATATGAAAATTCTTTATCATTCTTATTTCTTATAAAGAAATTGTATTATCTGAATCGAAAGGTTTGATTAGCCGTCATTATTTGGTGTAGCTACTTGATAATGATATAGCTAGTGGTTTCTCTAGCTTAAACTTATTTGCAAGCAACAAAAAAAAATCTTATGTTATGTTTAAATTTAAAACATCATGAAACCTTGATGGGGATATTTGTTTATATTTAAAAGTGGAGTGGTAAACATTTATGTAAGATATATATATATATTATATATATATATATATATTATCAACTGGTTACACTCTGGTATGTTGATGCATAAAATGTCTATACTGCTTACATACTGGTATATCTGATGATAAAATGTCTATACTTGCTTGTAAGGGATGATTTTATCTTTTTTTTTATTTCATGAAGTTTTTGGTGACATGTTATAATAATTATACATGGTATGATTTGATTTTATGGTTTACCTTATATTCTATATGCTATTATTATTTATTGAAATAGATAATATTTGATAGAAATATTGAACCAAAGTTGTGATTTGTTATCACTTTCATAAAAGGATATAAATATATTTAGATACGACACTTGAAGTGTTATACTTCCAAATCTCATTATCAAGTTATAAAAGGTCATAAGATTTTAGACCGATAAATTATATGACTCATATATATAATTACTTCTCAATTGATGTTATGTGAAGAGAAAATTATTTATGTGGAAAACTGGATAAAATATTTCCATATATCATACGTGAGATATGCTCTTGAAGCAACATCATTACGAGTATTGAGTATATGAAAAAACTTGAAATGATTTTATATCCTTGTGAACAAGTAAATAATGAAAAGCTATTAAGCTTGTTCTAGTTATTTCTTTTCTTGAAGTGAATGTAATTATATAACGATCATTGAAAATGTCGAGATCATAGACATAATTGAGAAATTTTTAATGACGGTCATGTTTTCAAAATTGTAATAATGGTCATAATGAGATTGACCACTAGACTTGACAAATTATGAGAGTTATTATATGAGAACAAAATGTGAATGAAAGATACAAAGTAATATAACATGATACTTGAAATGATAACACATTGTTATCTCACATCTTATGATATTGATCATAAACCAGAAGTTTATGGAACATAATTAATTAATTAATTGGCACGACCGGTTAGACCACAATGTGTCAATGATGATGTGAAACGTATTGAAGAACTAGAAGATTCTTCAAATTGGTAATTAGCATGCAATATTTGCTCTCAAGGAAAATTCGTTATTTACCAACTAAAGTAGGGTGGGAATCCATAAATATCCTGGAAGTGATTAAAAGATATGCATATCCCAACATTTAGTGTTTTTAAATCGATGCATCGTCTAAATGGTTATCAAATCCATAACATGAAGTGTGTGTGATTGTGGCTTAGCTAATGTGATATCAAGCATATTAATCCATATTGGTATATTTATTTTGGTAGTAACGGTGAATTCAATTCCATAGTTATTAATGATTGCAAAGCCAATGATCATAAGAGCAACAATTCATATTTGTATTTAGGTACATGTGATTTTACATGTACAACACTAATTCATACCAAGCCAATATGTCATCATACTTCTCCGTTATAGTTGGTTTTTGGTCAGGAACCAAATACGTCCTTTTTAAGATGTGCGGTAAATATAATATTGATCCACCACTAGCACAATGCTGGGACCTCTAAAAGGGGTTGAGAATATATGTTGGGTAAAAAATAATTGTCTATGACTAAATACTTAAAGCCATTGGTGAGGGATTTGCTTACGGCTCGTTAGTTTTCACTTTAATGAATGAATGTTCCCAACATTAGGGGGAGATAACAAGCAGTTTGGAAAATGAAAAGTGGAATGAATTATCATGTCATCTTGATCCTCAGGCTATAAATGGTGAACCTGAAGTTCAAAGGATAATTCATTTACTAATATTAAAGAACAAATTCACTGACCTAAATAGAGTGACTAAGTAAGTCACATAATCAACTGCTTATGCTGCACTTATATTTATGTCCCAATAGGACAACCACAAATTTTGTAATGAGTCTATTGCACGCCTAAAGGTGGTAGACTAGTTGATTCTAGTAATAAAATTCCTCGGAAATTGGAGCAAGTAATTAAGATGGTCAAGTCGAGGTTATCATCTCCTGAAGAGACAGTAGACATGATGGTTCAAGAAGAACTTCAGGTACCTGAAAATAAAGAGATCTCGATAAGTTGTATCATGTCTAAGATATGTATGGAATCAAAATAAAAATCGACGTCGTTATACTTTTGTATATAATGTAGCGCTTGAAATGATAAAATGATGTGGATCAGAGATCTGCCTATGAACGTAGACATGGAAATGATTGGCCAAAATGGAAAGACGCAAATAAGGCAGAGTTGAATTCTCTAATGAAATGGAAAGTTTATGAACCAACAGTCCATACAACTGTAGTTGTAAAATATGTTGGATACAAAGGAGTCTTTTATGCTAATCATGTGAAAATCAAATTGAGTGTGTAAGGCAAAATTGGTGGCACGAAAATTTTCGCAAAGACCTATGACTAATTATGAGGAGTCGTATTCTCTAGTGGTGGATGTATTGACTTTCCAATATCTTATTAGTCTGGTAATATATAAAAAGAGAATTGGTAGGCGTCTTATGGATGTTAAGTATCACTATATACTAAAAGTTTACATGAAAATCCCTCAAAGGATTTATATTATCAAATAATGTAAAGTAAGTTCTCGAGAACAATATGATTGTTGTATACAGATTCATATTTGAATACGCTAAATATAATTGGAACTCCTGATGAGTTTCCTAAATCAACCGAGTGCTTAAAAGGTTAATTGAAACTCTTAAAGATGTAATTCTTATGCACCAATACACATACATAGAAAACTTGAACCTGGTGATCATGATGTCTCATTAAACGGTGTACAAGCATGGTACAAACTATATTTTGGAAATAAAAACAACTATTCATGATATCTTTGCATGTGATATAGAATTCTATGTGTTAAATGAACAAGTTTATGTAGCAAAACTCCTAAAGAGTGAAAGCACATGCATATTTGGATAAGATGGAAAGAATTCCCTCATGGATTGATAATGTCAGAAACATGGATATCAAAACCTCAAGTAGGTACTATATGAAGTTGACAAAATATGTATGGACTAAAACACTCAGCTCGAGTGTTGTACAACTCGAGATAATTGGATAAAGAGGGGTATAAGTTTTGATAAGTTATCCATATTTTTATTAAAAAAAATTCTTTTAAAAGTTCACTATTATCGCAGTTTATAATGATGATGTCTACACATCATCGAGAGAAACTGTCGAGCTTTTAGAGTGAGAATTTTCGAAAGACCTTGACGTATGGTAATTATTGTTTGACATGCAGTTCGAGCATATGGTAAGTAAATCCGAAAGATGTTGGGTCACTTTAGTATGGATGAATCTTATCATTTAAGTACGTTAAAGGTTGTTCAGTTACTTGATATAGAAAAGGACTATTATAGTTTCATATGATAAGAATTGAATCTGTTGGTCTAGAAGTATCATGTATAAGTGCAAATAGGCATTAATATTTCTTGCTATCTATTCATGATTACATATACATCTTATTGACACATCAATTTTTATAGCATGTGTCAAGCGGGGAAATATTGAAATATGAAAACAACTATTTTGATATACCAAAGGTATGTAAGATATGCGATTATATTTTACTAACCCATGAACCAAGTTTGGTTAGTTTTGTAGATGCAGTCATTGTAACATAATACAATAACGGATATTTTGATATTTATTTATGAGATGATGCAATAGAAGAGTAAATACAGATCGTAAACATTGGTTAACTCAAGGAATTACAGATCAAGGGGTAGACTACAAAGTTGAGGGAACTTTCATAGAAGATCAACACTTACTTTTAAAGGATATACAAATGAGGGGGAGTATCATACACCTTGCACTCTTTTCTTTTCACTAAGTTTTCTCCTAGCGGGTTTTCTTAGTAAGGTTTTTTAACAAGTCAACAAATTTGATTCAGAAGTATCAGGAGAAGAAAATACGCCCCGCTGCACTCTTTTTCCCTTAGCTTTGGTTTTATCCCACTGGGTTTTCCTAGCAAGGTTTTTAATGAGCCAGCATCATGAAGCGTATTACAAACGTCATGTGGATAGTCAAGGGGGAGTGTTATGAATGTATCATTTATAGTGACTCTCCACATTCTTAAGTCTTAACTCCTCATTGTATTTACTCTTATGTTAATGTTGAGCCTATAATAAAGGTTTTGTATTTCATACATACACATCAATAAGAAATATATTTCTCATTCTCTCGTTCTTCTTTCTATATTGCTAATAGGTTTTAGTTGTTATACAACAGGTTACTTACTTTTTCCTTTCTAACAAAAAAAATATACCTAGAGATTAATAATAATAATAATAATAATAATAATAATAATAATAATAATAATAATAATAAAAATCATAAGTTAATATATATTTTTTCCATTAAAAAGTCAATAAAAATACTTATTTATGTCTTTTAAAACAATAGGAAAAAAACAGAACTTATCTCTTTCTTATGGCACAAATCAGTTCGGTAATGAACTAAAATGAACCTTGAATTAAAGTTTAGATTTTAAAATTAGTCATGACTAATTTTAGCTATAAACAATTTGGTTTGGCCTCGTCAATTCAAACTCATTTCAACTAAGAAAATCTAATGTTGAATACAAAAGAGATGCGTTAATCATCATTTTAATGTTGATAAGCAAGTGGCATTATTTAAAAAAAAAGTAGACGAGTAAAATTGATTGATAAATCAAAAACTCATTTACCATGAATACGTAAAGGGAAAATCATCATTCTATATCCTAACAAACTAAAACGTGAACATATTGCATCACTTTCTTCTTTTTTATTTTAATGTTTTTTTTTACAAAATATATATTAATATTAATAAAATGAATGAATTAATTTTATATACACAATAATCATGAGATATATAGTGCCAGGCAACTGTCTAGCACCCTCTTTTTGGTCGAACTTTTTCTATTTAACTTTTAAGCTTTCGGCTTTGCTAATACATGGGTTTTGCCCCTCTGATTTTTTTTAAAAAAATTCATCGTATTGGTTAACTTTGTTTATATGCGTGTTTAGTCTCTCTGCTTAAACTTTGGTATTCTACATGTTTAGTCCTATTTTTATTTTTTAAATAATTGATTGTCGCTTTTTGTATTTTACTTTTAAACCTTCAACTTCGCTAATATACGTGTTTTACCCCTTTGTTTTTAGAAAAATAACTTTCTTTTACTGGTTAACTTTGTTTATATGCGTGTTTCCCTCTGCTTTAACTTTTGGTAAGTTACATGTTTAGTCTCTCTCCTTTTATTCTTTTTTGTATTTCTTTTAGCATTTTCCCTTTGCTACCGTAATGAATCAACCCGGGGTAAGAGTGACCGTTAGTTATTGGCGGACAACCGCTACTACTCTTAAACTTTAATAAAGTTACTTTATAATTCCTAAGCTTTCTTAAAACAAAAATTCTTTGACACGCATGTTTTTATTTTTGTCTAATTTTTATTGAGATCGTGTTATGAGTAGTATGTACGGGTAATCGAAACACATGCGTGCATCTTATTAAACTGAGAAATATTTCGCTTACCGCCCCGCAACGCGGGCAGGCCTAAACTAGTTTTAAACGATCAAAATGCAAGTGTCAAAACTAACATTAAAGGCGTCTAGCATATAGATTTTTCATAAAAATCAAAGGTATGTATAAGGCTAAAGGGTGTGCGGGTCATGGTTGGGACATGATTCGCCACATAGGAACATTAATGGAAGCTATACAACCCCCTTGCTTAATCCACCATGGTTTGCATGGATTAAACCATGGCAATCATGGTCCTCCTTTCCAATTTTCAAAAAATTCTTTCCTTTTTCTTTAGACAAAGATCAATTAATATAATAAATGGGATAGTGATTTTGGTCATGACCACACCCTTAGGGTAGTGGTTTTGGATGGTTGATTAAAGTGGGTGCCGTGGTACTGACGTGGAGGGTCATGATGGTCATGAGGGTCATGACCACACCCTATAGGCTAAAGAATGTGAGGATTATGGTTGGGACATGATTCGTCACTTAGGAACATGAATCAAAGACTATACCACCCCCTTGCTTGATCCACCATGGTTTGCATGGAGTAAACCATGGTCCTCCTTTCTATTTTAAGAAATCATTTCCTTTTTCATTAGACAAATATAAATTAAAATAAATAAGGGGCTAGTGGTTTAGGTCATGACCACACCCCTATGGTAGTGGTTTTGGATGGTGGATTAGAAGTATGTGACATGACACTGATGTGGAGGGACATGATGGTTATGAGGATCATGACCACACACTATAGCCAAGATGATAGATACATAGCTGAAAATTGTCATGTGTCTGCCTCTCATTCGTCCGTATGTGGGTCCCACAAATATAGGAAACATCTAGGGCCGAGACATTTCAGCCATTTGTCACTTTATGCATTCCCTTGTTTTTTGTGTAACGTTTATATGCCAGACGCATTTAATGTTTATTTTGGCACTGGCAAATGATCAATGTTTGTGAATTTTCCATAAGTAAATCTTATAAGATGTCGTTCAAAAAAGGTATATTCTATAAGATTAGATACATAATGATATCAATTTATTATACTTTTAAAACAAAATTACACGAATCAACCTTTAGTTATACCCAAAATGACACCATGTACTAGGGGTGTTAAAAGAATCTGGATCCGAAATATCCGAAATTGATATCTGAAAATCGGATATTCCGAATTTTCGGATATGGATATCTAAGAATTTCGGATAATCAGATTATCCGATATCTGAAAACTAAAAAACTAGTAAATATAAATTATATGAGCACTATGTTAAGTTTAAGATATAGAAAAAATCAGTAAAAAATAGTAAATAATCGGATCCAAATGTGGATTTATGAATGTTTTTTTTGTTTTCAATGTTAGAAAGTTGGAACACCAAATACATGTTTAGTTTAAATTTGTGCACAAATAGGATTTTCTTTATCTTTTATATAAATTCGGATATCTGTTTAAATATCCGAAATCTGTATCCGAAATTTCGGATACGGAATCTCATATTAATATTCGCTATCTGAAGTTTTTGGATATCCGAAAACCGGATAATTCAATCTTGAACACCCTTACCATGTAACTTTCAGTTTAAAAAACATTATTCTCAACCTTTTACTTTTATCTTTGTTACGAGAATCAACCGTTGAAACAGACGTCGTTAACTTTCTTGGTTAAGTAATCTCACATGGAATGCATGTGAGGGGTATTTTGGTCTTTATCTAATCTATTTATAAATATAAACAAAAAGATAACTCTCTTTCTCACCCGATCTCTTTCTACCCCCTTCTCTACCTGAACTACCCTCCACAACTATCAACACGGTCACTCCCACCACCGCACTTCATCATCTACAATCACCGCCAAGCCCCACCGGTTCACCACCAAACCTTTACCACCGTCACCAGGTGCAATCCCTACCTTCCACCATGTCACACTCGCTCGTAGCGGAAACGCAATGTGTGATTATAAAAGGTTTTCATAGCATATGATAGTGTAAACATTTACATGAATTAAAATAGACAATGATTCCAATTGCATATAATATTTGAAATAATAATACTAACCAAAGTGTTTTGTGTTTTCATACATGAACCATGAACTTCAAGTTTTTCCAAAATACATAAAACAAAATGTAGATTTTTGAAACAAGGCTTTGACCCCTATATTCTGCACGAGGGCAGAATATATCAGACAAACCCTTCAAAAAGGTGTCAGTCCTTGTTATCATTGTTCTTGAAGTCCATACCATGCAAGTATTTTATTTTCCTGAAATACATGTCAAGTAAAAAGTCAACAATAATGTCAGTGAGTTCATGTGTTTTGTTTTGGCACAAATGAATCTTCAAAACATTTAATAAACTTTGTATAAAAACTGGTATGCATAGTGTCAATGAAATTTGTTGATCATTAATGTTTTTCAAGGACATTAATATATGTGTCGTCATAAGCTAGTAACCAAACCTCCATAATGTTATTCGTCGTACCGGGCCACTAAATCGATAGTGCCTCATGACTTGTTGGACACAAAAGCACTCCCGCAAGGTCTCACAGACCAGGAGTGGAACAAGCCTAGACTCGACAGATTTATCCAATTGTTCCCCGGTCTGTATTGTGACTAATGGCTACTACTAATGCACACTCTTACGTACACGTGATCTAGTTAATTTCACTCCATAACTACCATACCATCGTGTAACATGTATCTCCCTTGAATTTTTAAAAGTAAAAATATAAAGGGGGGGGGGGGGGGGGCGTGAAACTCACAGCTTGCGTCCGAGTAATATGCTAGCACTCAATCTTGTTTTCCCTGTTTTGTATCCGACCTACAAGTGGCCTAATTTCGTTAAGGCACTTAGGTCTAATTGTTTGTTCATATACAAGTCTTTCACCAAAATCTTGTTAAGATTCATCCTTGTTTCGTTTGTTTGAAAATCCTTGTTAGTTTAGACACGTTGGTGGTTGATTATCCGAATGACCATATGTATTCTATCTACATATATTTGTATCCTTGATTGTGTAATGTCCAGGGCCTACCCCTTTGTATATCCTCGTGTCTCACATGATTGTTTCATACTTGTTCGTGTAATGTCCGGGGCCTAGCCCCCTTGTGTAGCCTCATGTCCCACACGATTATTTTGTTGATGTAAATAATATATATTTATATCAAAAATATATTGTTGTATCGTTTATCCTTGTTTCACTAAATTAATAGTTAATCGAAAAATATTTATCCTAAAAATAGATATATTTCTCCACGTTCGATGCTTTGTTAAAATAATCTTTTTAACATTGTCCTTGTATATAAGTACATGTATATTTATACTTGTTTGTATACTTTCCAATTCATGTAATTGTTGTGTATACGTACGTATGAGTGTACCCATGTATATATACTTATATCTTTTTCAATTAGTTACTTGTGTCATATTTGTACGTATATGTATATACATGTGTACTTCTTATAACCGTGTATCACACTTAGTATTTCGTCTTTTTTTTCTAGAAATATATTCTTATGAAATATACCTCTGAGGTTCCTTAAAAATAATATAGTTTTAGGATCAATTGTAAAATATAAATTTCTTATACGACGTCGAAATTATATTTTTTATTACTTGTCCGAAATCATGTATCTTCTTGCCAAGCCTTGTTAATATATATTCTTCATTCAATATATATATATATATATGTGTGTATTTTTAATTTGTCCGATTTCCGTATTGTCATCATGTTTGTCGGGAATCCGGTTTTGCCACGGTATTCTTGTATTTTGTCCATGAAATTTTATGTCCAATATGTTTTATGTCCCTTATATATATATATATATATATATATATATATATATACTTTGTCATATTTCATCTCAAGTTCATTGTAAGTATAATATACTTTGCATGCTCTTAAATATAATTTCCTATATCATTCTACTAATATATATACCACACAAAATATATATACACATTTTCCATGGTTTGATATATATATATTATATATATATATATATAATCCATTCTAAATGTCATGAAAACTCTAATCCACCATAAGTTACTTAACTTATATTTTTCACCAAAATTGCATCCATTTTAACTTTGTAAATCCCTAATTAATCATATTTTAATCATAACTTATATTTTTATAAATTTTGGCATGGTGTCCCCTAAATCAACGCTTTAATCATCATCATCAAGTTCCTCTAATCGTCATCATCAACATTTCAAAACATCAAGAACAACGTTTCTATATTTTTCAACAAAGTTAAAGATCATAAGAAATCATACAAACCCTATATCTTCTTAAAACAACTTTCCATGATCATCCACTGTTAAAATAAGTTCATACTAACAATTTTCATATACTTTTTAGATCAAAACTCATGACCATGAAGTTTTATTTATATATACTAAAAACAGTACTTTTAAAATCAACTTTCAAGATCATTCATCATTTTACAAGTTTCATCACAACATACTACTTAGGTATCATGATAGATCTATGTTTATAACCAAATTTGCATGTTCATCATGTATACTACTTTATCAACTTCAAGATCAACACATAGACCACCGATATTGTTTAGATTATATTGTTTTATTTTAAGATTTCAAGTATTTTTAACAAGGGTTTTCTCGGTTATCAATTTGTACTTTCATGATCTACATTATACTAGGAATGAAAGTAAAGAATTTAGTGCTTACAACTAGCACAAGGCTAGGGAAGATCTTTATGAAGAAGATAAAAGCTCCAATCCTTGCAAGATAACCTCCTTGATGATCTCTTGTGTCTTGCACCACCTTGGATCTTCTTGAAAAGCACTTGAGAACTCTTGAAGATGTTGTTTCAAATTTGAAAATGGGTGGATGATGGTGATGGGGATGGGCCGTAAACAAGGAGATGGGGAAAGAGAGTTGCCTGTTTTTATTTGTTAAGTTGAGATGAGAATGAGGTTGTGGTCTTTAGGTGCTTTATGTATTATTGTTGTAACATGCCATCCTTCAAGCTTATTTAGTCAAACTTCACCATACCTTGTGCTAGTTGTATGATTATCCGGTTACACTATTTATGGGTATCGCTAGACTTATGGGACTTAGTCAATATAAATCAAGTGTATATGCACGTAATGATATATCTAAACAATGATTATGTTGTACGCAATTACCTGTTATTTTGCTATTTGTCACGCACCACCCACCACTATCAACACCATCACACCCTCCACTACTGTCTTCCACAACGACCACTGCATCCACTACCACCCTTGTCTGTTCATCTTCAAGTTCCAGCCACCGCAACTATTAGGCCAGCCATTAATCTCTCTAAACCCTCTCCCACTCTCTAAGGAAAATCTCAAATCCACACATCTTTCTTCCCCAAATTCTTTAAGTTCCCGCCACCGCAACCATTAGCTTAGCCATCACGCTCTCTAACCTCTCTCCCACTCTCTAAGAACAATCTCAGATACACACATTTTCTTCCCTAAATTACAGATCTCATATTCAATTTACTAATCTTCAAAGACCAGGCTGTGAAGGTGTCGGGTGTTGAAGTTAGAAGTTGGTATCGGGTGTTGATGTTGAAGGATCTTTTACAGAGTGTTTGTGAAGTTGGTGTGGTGTGACGAAGATGGTAGTCGATGGTGTGGAGTGGGTGTTGGTGTTGGTGTTTGTGTTGGCAGCTGATGGTGTGGGGTGGATGGTGGTGGTAGATAACGGTGATAACTTGGAGAGAGAGATTATGTAGAAGGGTTTTTTTAGAGTTAAATGCTTGGTTGGTCCCTGTGGTTTGCAAATCTTGTAGACTTGGTCCCAGTGGTTCACTAATTACACACTTGGTCCCAGTAGTTTCAAATTTTGCACTCGGGTGGTCCTTACCACTAACCTTTGTTAGATTTGTAACATTTGTAAAAATCGGGTCTCCAAAACCCGCTCCGTTTTGTAATCTTGTACCAAGTTATAAAAGTTGCGTTAATTATTTATGATTATTTTGAGTTAAAGCGATACATAATTAATAAATAAACTAAACTATAAAAATTATATTTGATAAAAAGTTAAAATAAAACAAATAAAAAATATTTGAAGCTGCCGGGACTCGAACCCGGGTCAGCTGAGTCGCTACAACAAACTTAACAATCATTCCCTAAACCACTCCGCCACGATGTGTTTTCTGTTAACTCTAGGAAAACAAATGACACTTATACACAAACTCAGTTTAACCGATGATACCATCTGAAAACCGGTAATCGGCAAACAAATCGTCAAATCGATTGTTTACCTCACAATTTCAGTTATAACCGATGTGTGACGGTTTCCAATCAAGTTAAAATTGATTGAACTTTAAGTCTCATCATTTTTGGTTTTTGAAACCGAAAGTTTATCAAGGTTCTAATTTAATTCAAGCTCCAGATCATTCTCACGATTCAGAACTATCACAACAATACTCAATTTCATTTTCGTCGCATTTTTGAACCATAAGATCTTCTGAATCAGTTCGCCGGAAAATTTCTGCAAGTCACCGGAAAACCGGGACTCACATTCTCACGGTAATTCCTCCGACTCTTTCTGTTTAAAACATGTGATTAATCAGTCTCTAACACAACTCCATCACCAGAATCGATCTTAGTCAACGTTTATCGAAAATCTTATCTTCGCCGGAAAGTTTCTGAGACTGCCGGAATCACACTGTGAACTGGTATGATATCCTAAACTTCTTTTAACCCTTGTTTAAGCGACTCAACTTCATGAATAATCGATCAACGCTGTTAATTGGTTTCAACAGCCGGAATTCATTTTCAGTACCGACGAACCTCCGCCGGATTTCTGTGATAACATCAATCGGTATATTCTTTTCCTTAAACTCTCTCCATTCTCTACTTTTGATTTACTGTTAATGTCTGAGAACTTTATAAATCACAAATCAATCATAACCAGTCGAATTATGCTGTCTGTGTAAATCGGCGAAGAAGATGAAGTTATAACAGAACATAAGATTAATTAAAAACGGTATTTTAAACGGGTTAGACACACAGTCCAGCGGTGGACTATGTGCAAATTTCACACACACGTCCCGAGTTCGATCCTTGCTACACGCACGCCTTGTGTAATAACCTGCCTTTTTGATCAAGAACTAAACCGGGTTAAAACAGATAGTTGTTAAGTATAATAAAAACCAAGAATATAACCGGGTTAGACACACAGTCCAGCGGTGGACTGTGTGCATCATGAACTTCACGTCGCGCGTTCGAATCTCGTCTCGAGCACCGGTCCAATTGAATTAAAACGTTTTTGCAAATGAAGGAATTTTCGGTTAATTCAAACAAGTGTATAAATATAATTAAAAACGAGTTTATAACGGGTTAGACACGTAGCTCAGTTGGTAGAGCTACGTGCACGCGAACGGAAGGTCGCCGGTTCGAATCCCACCCGGCGCAGAATTTATCCGCTGACCGAACCGGTCAACGGTCAACACTTAAAAAAAATAAAATAATATTTTTTTATATTTTTATTTATTTAATTTAATTTAAAAATTAATTAAAAATACTTAGAAATAACATTTTTAAAGATAGAAAATAGCCATAAACTCACAAAAATATATCTAAAAGTTTCATTAAAATCCTTAATAAAATCCATCCATCTAATATATTTTTCCATTATTATTTAGGTTAGTATTCCTCGTCGATCCGCTCATCTAAATCGTGCGCATCTCACCATCTCCAATTCAACGCACCCAATGTGAGTGAACCTTTCAAATTCCCCGTTTTAATCACGTTTTTGGGGTGTATCATGTGTCTTTGCTTATATACATATTATAACTAAACTATTGTGCATACATCATATCATGACATGTGTAATTAGTTTGTTGCTGTTAAGTAGTTATTATTGGATGCAATTTATTATTTCAGTACATGCAATTGCCGAGGCCGCCGCTCCCCATTTATGAGGTTTGAGCTTGTTCCCCATTTTATTATGCGGTTGAACCTGGCGTGCCCGCATACGACCGGCTCCGTTTGATTGAGCCTTGATCGCACAGTTCATTTTACATTTTCAGTACATGCAATACGATCGGCTCCGTTTGATTGAGCCTTGATCGCACAGTTCATTTTACATTTCCAGTTCATGCAATACGATCGGCTCCGTTTGATTGAGCCTTGATCGCACAGTTCATTTATGTTAGTTATCGTATGATATTGGTATGTTCATGTATACTATCAAGTGTTATTGTATGTTATAATTGTAACTGCTATTTGCCAATGCTTGATTACTTACATTTGCTCTTTTATGATTATGCACAATATTTCATTGCTAAACTAACCATAAAATCATTATCAAATGTTTATCTAATAAGGTTCACTCGCCAACTTATGTTGACCCAAAAACTCCCATTTTACACATGATACAGGTGAACCAGCAGCAACTAGGAACACATAGGACCTGGATTAGAAGAATAAAAAGATTTAGTATTGGGATTGTTATGTTTGTTTATTTCCTTTGTATTGAATGAACATGTTTGGATGTTTGAAAATGTAACTTTGACTTTATTAATTATGAAACATAATAGTAAATGTCATGTGCTTTGGTGATAACCCAATTATGCCCCGACTCTTATTTCCGCTGCGGGTCGGGGTGTGACAAGATTTCTCAGTTAAGTATACATAAAATGTCTATTATACCCCTCGTCTTCTTAATCCTTTCTATCTCTCTGAATAAAAAGCCCTGTCAACCACCTGCAACTACTCTGCTACCACCACCCTCACCCTCGCCGCCTTTCACCGCCATACCACTCAGCCACCGCTGCCACAACCACCCTCCGCTACAACCACCCTTCGCCACAACCACCACCGCCGCACACACTTCATCTTCCCCATTGCCACAACCATCCTAAATCACCCCTACAACTATGAACCCTATTGTTCCCACCAAGCCCATGCTGGTTCCACCTATGATCAATCGTCGCCACATCAGCGCCAAACACCAACAAAAACGGCGGAAGCGAACCCAATTCGTATATCCTCTCCTCCTTTTGAATCTTCATCCATTTCTCAATCATCCCTCTATAATCCTCCTTCCTCCACTTCACCATATCCATCACCATCACCCCTGTATTGAAATAACACGGCTTCTTCCCTTCAAACACACTCGACAAACTCGAATCTAACCAAAATCTGTCGGTAAAATACTTCATAAAATTCGCGTGACAGTAAACCGGAGCCCCAATCGCTGTCGACCCAGTTAACGAAACCGACCAAAGCTTCTGTATATCATCAACCATAATAACATCCGAATCCAGATAAATCACCCGGGTCACACTCGGATCAAGTATATCACCCAAGTATGTCCTCACATAATTCAACGGATCCTCAAGCGCTTCTCTAACCGAATACGAGATCAGATCTTTCACAAGACCGTCATCAAACCTATAAACCGTAAAACCCAGATATGGAAATATGGTTCTGACGATCCGGGTCAAGTCTTCGGGTCTGGGCGATTTGGAACCCAGATATGGAGGGTGGTTGACAGGGCTTTTTATTCAGAGAGATAGAAAGGATGAAGAAGACGAGGGTATAATAGACATTTTATGTATACTTAACTGAGAAATCTAACAAAGGTTAGTGCTAAGGACCACCCGAATGCAAAATTTGAAACTACTGGGACCAAGTGTGTAATTAGTGAACCACTGAGACCAAGTCTGCAAGATTTGCAAACCACAGGGACCAACCAAACATTTAACTTTTTTTTTATACATATCTAATTTATTAATTCTTTTAACTTTTGTTTTAGATATTTTTTTAACTTTTGTTTTAGATATTTTTTTTAATAACTTGGTATTTGAGTTATTACTTATTTACATAAGTACTCATTTGAAATTTGAAATGACAAAATTGACCTTACATACGTTACATGTTAGGTGACTTAACCAACAAAAATTAAAGTTGATTTCCGTAACAAAAAAATAAGTAAAATGTTGTTTTTTAAACTGAAAAAGCATCATACCGTGCAATTTTAGATTCTTTAAATATAAAAACAATTCATAAGAAAAATAATAATAAAAAAGCAGGCCACTTTATCGTTGACTTAAACAAATATAACATTGACATCACAGACAACAATGGAACCTCGCCGATGGACTCACGGGAGCCATCACCATCGCCACCGTCCGTCAGCCGTGACTGGTTCTTCCCGGCCCCATCTCCCTCCTTCATCTACCCCACTCCCACCCCCTCCCATCGCCACCACCTCCACAAACCCCCCACCAGAAGATTCTCCACCTACCCTCGACATCCCACTACCCCTGTTACCACTTCATCACCATCCCCATCACCGTCATCGTCTCATCGTGATCTCAAATATGCAGGCTTCAGACGCCGTACAAACTTCTCTCGACAGTACCAACGGTCTCCTACGCCGGAAGCGGCTGTTTCTTCTTCACTTCAGCATCAAGTTTCACAAAAATGTGACGTTTCTGAGGATAAACCGTTGAGTTTGAATAAGTTTAAGGAGTTTTCCGGTGGTCGGTTGAAGTTCCGGTGGCAGATGGCGTTTTTAGTGGCGGTTAGTAAGTTATCTTTTTTAATTGTATTCAATTGTTTGTTATTTTAATTCGGTGGAAAAGTAAAAAAAGGCGGTGATATTTTCGTAATTATTCAGAGTAATTATCAAAGTTAGAGTAATTATGATGCACGTTGAGTAATTTTGAATTTTATGTTGTTTGATGAACTTGTAAATGTGTCAGTTATATATTTTTTTTATTGATAAACTAGTTGAGTAATTATGATGCGAGTAATTTTGAATTGTATGTTGTTTGATGAACTTGTAGAATAAATGTGTCAGTTATATATATTTTTTATTGATAAACTGGTAGAGTAATTATGATGTACGTAGATTAATTTTGAATTGTATGTTGTTTGATGAACTTGTAGAGTAATTGTGTCTGTTATGTTATTTTGATGTTGTAGAGTAATTATGATACACTTTGTAGAGTAATTTTTAATTTTATGTTGTTTGATGCACTTGTAGAGTAATTTTAATTACTCTACTAATAGAATAATTACGAAAATACACCTCTCCTTTTTACTAGATAAAAGATCACTTGTATTACTCTACTAATAGAATAATTACGAAAATGCACCGCCCTTTTTTACTAGATAAAAGATCACTTGTATTACTCTACTAATAGAATAATTACGAAAATGCCACCGCCCTTTTTTACTAGACAAAGGATCACTTGTACTACTCTAATAATAAAACAATAATTACGAAAATGTCACCACCCTTTTTTACTTTTCCATGTCATTTGTATGCTTTGTACAATAACTATATTTGTGCGGGATCTTTACTCTAATTATTATTATTATTACGATAGAGTTTTGAACTAGAGTAATTATAAATTTATAATTAAAAAAATGAAGAGTAATAGTTTTACTGTAGGTTAAAACTAGTTTACAAGCTGTAGAGTAATAATTTTTACCTGTTAGTATAGTTTTTTATACACTTGGCACATTAAATCTATTTGAATTTGATCTAGTTTCTATATACAAGAATTAGATGAAAATATCAAGGTTGCGTAATGTGTTTGTTGTGTGGTGCAGGTTTTGATAATGACTTTTTCTTCTTTGGTGCACAAGAATATTTCTTTGCATAATCAGACCAATGATCTTCAGGTATTAATACATTACATGGAGCAATTTGATTTTGACCTTGACTTTGACCTTTGTGGTCAAACCTAGGACTTCACTAATGCAATGTTCATGTAGAATTACAATGATTATGTACCACACCTAATGCTTTCCTACTGAATGCATCCGTATTGATTTGATTGATTCTAATAACTTGACAAAAAAATCCTATACGGCCCGCATAATAGATGTAGCATACGGGCATCGCTCTTATATATAGCCTGTATCGAGTTAATATAAACGGTTGTATTTCAAATTTTATGTAGGCCCAGATTACAAAGCTCAATGGGAGATTACAAGCCTGCAACTTACTGCAACCTATAGGTATCGATGATCCAGATTCAGAAGAAAATGACGAAATTCCCAATAAAAGATTGAAAAGTATATCGTTGATCATCTCGGTTACAATTCTCTTTATTCCTTTTCTCTTTCTCAAGTATGTGGAGTACATATCAAAGTCGAGATCACCGGATAATTTAAAGGAAGAAGCGTCGTTAAATAAGCGGATAGCGTACAAGGTAGACGTGTTTTTATCAGTACGCCCGTATTCAAAGCCATTGGCGTTGCTGGTTGCGACTCTACTCCTTATTGGTGTTGGTGGGTTGGCGCTTTTTGGTGTTAGTGATGATAGTTTGGCGGATTGTATGTGGTTATCATGGACTTACGTTGCTGATTCAGGAAACCATGCTAACTCTGAGGGAGTTGGTCCTAGGTTAGTTTCGGTTTCGATAAGTTTTGGTGGGATGCTTATATTTGCAATGATGCTTGGACTTGTTACCGATGCGATTTCGGAGAAGTTTGATTCGTTGAGGAAAGGAAGAAGTGAGGTGGTTAAGAAAGACCACACACTTATTCTTGGTTGGAGTGATAAATTGGTGAGTTATGTTATAATGTCAAAATATAACTTCCCTTTGTGATGAGTGTGTTACATGTTTTTTTTTTTTTTGCAATTTTTGTATTATATTAGTTACAAGAGTAAAGTACACGGATGGTCCCCATGGTTTACCAAAATTTTGCATTTTGTCCCTAGCTTTCCAAAAGTACACGGATGGTCCCTGTGGTTTGCACTTTGTAACACATTTAGTCCCCCAACTTTGCCAAAAGTACATGGACAATCCCTATGGTTCGCACTTTGTAACGCGTTTAGCCTCTAACTTGGACCTATTGAAACCTTTAGATTTGTTGGTTGGGGACTAAATGCGTTACAAAGTGCAAACCACAGGGATCATCCATGTACTTTTGAAAAGCTAGGAACGAAATCCAAAATTTTTGGTACACCACTGGAACCATTTGTGTACTTTACTCTAGTTACCAACCTCAAATGTTTCAACTTTAAGGGGGTCGTGCAGTGGTAAGCGCTTGAGTCCCTCTAGCAGAGTCTCAGGTGCGAGTTTTGGCTTTTGCTGGTTTTCTGCCTTTAACCCCCTTGAAGGGCAATTGCCCAGCGCAAGCTATGTTTCAACTGATTCCATTCGTTAGCAGGGTAATGGTGGGGTCTCGTGAGTTTTCGGGTATAAAAAACCTCAAATATTTCTATCGGCTAATGATGTAATGGACTCAGGGATCACTACTAAATCAACTTGCTATAGCAAACGAGAGTATGGGTGGAGGGATCGTGGTAGTGATGGCAGAACGGGACAAAGAAGAGATGGAACTCGACATTGCTAAAATGGAATTCGACTTTAGACAAACATCTGTAATATGTAGAAGTGGAAGCCCTCTAATATTGGCCGACCTAAAAAAGGTAAATAATTGTTATTTGGTGTTTGATAAATCATTATTTCTTTAAACTTGATCATCACTCTGTTTATAATTCTTCTACTTAGGTATCTGTTTCAAAGGCGCGTGCAATAATTGTTCTAGCTGAAGACGGAAATGCTGACCAGGTTATAAATATATAACATGTATATATACATATATATTTTATATGCACAAATGATCATTAATACGTATAAATATGATCCGGCGCAGAGTGATGCAAGAGCTTTGAGAACAGTGTTAAGCCTAACTGGCGTTAAAGATGGACTTCGAGGACACATTGTGGTTGAACTCGGCGATCTTGACAATGAGGTCCTTGTAAAACTTGTAGGCGGGGATCTTGTTGAAACCGTTGTGGCACATGATGTAATTGGTCGTTTAATGATCCAGTGTGCTAGACAGCCTGGCCTTGCACAAGTAAATATTTTATCTTTCTTGTAGATCTTTTAGCATATTAATTTTTTATGTTATAACTTATAACTATCTATGAGCTGTACAGGTGTGGGAAGATATTCTCGGGTTCGAAAATTGTGAGTTCTACATTAAAAGATGGCCGCAACTGGACGGTATGCAGTTCGAGGATGTTTTGATTAGCTTTCCAGACGCTATTCCTTGTGGAGTAAAGTCGGCCTCTTGTGGCGGGAAAATTATTCTAAATCCGGATGAATCGTATGTTCTACAAGAAGGCGATGAAGTGCTTGTAATAGCAGAGGATGACGATACGTATGCTCCTGTACCATTACCAACGGTGATTTTCTTTCCTTCATACAAGATAATTGGTATTTTATTTGCTATAAATTAACTCGGTTTTTGAAATTTTGTATCGTCTAATGTAAAGTATGCGTTTCAATGTCCCCTCTTTCCGATTAAAGGGTAAAAAGGAAAAAAATATGGTTAGCCATTGTCTTATGCAGCATAGGCCCATAGCTCATCAGTTAACCCGGAATACTTTTTTTTCTTTTTGTATTAAATACTTTTGTCAATTATTATCACAGAAGTTAACATAATTTCTGTAATAATCTACCTTTTTGAAATGAATGATTTTAGAGGTTTTATGCATTGAAAGTAGGGGTGCAAACGAGCCAAGCGGCTCGAGATCGGCTTGAGAAAAAGCTCGAAACGAGCCGAGCCTTATCGAGCCCGAGCCCGAGCCAAGCTTGAGCCTAAAATAAAGCTCTTTTATTTATCGAGCCCGAGCTTGAGCCTCGCATGTGAAGCTCGTCAGGCTCGTCGTCGTCGAGCGTTAGTGTAATATTAGTTTTCATTAATATTTAATAACATTTACCCCTTATTTAAAGCTCTCTACTAAACGAGGCGAGCCGAGCCGAGCTTATTTAAACTTGTTTACGAGCCGAGCCTGAACCTAAAAATAAGCTTGTTTAGGAAACGAGCCCGAGCCCAAACTTCACTAATGAAGCTCGCGAGCCTAAACGAGTCTATTCTTTATACTATTTTTGTTTGATATATTAATTAATAGATAATAAACACGACGAGCCGCTCGAGCTTGAGAAAGTACCAACGAGCCGAACTCAAGCTTTGAAAACAAAGCTCGAACAGAGCCGAGCTCGAGCTTTCATAAGTTAAACGAGTTCTCGAGCCTATCTGATCTCGGGCTAGACTCGCTCGTTTGCACCTAGTACACCCTTGAACCGGGTTCCTTTTTAGCTAGTTTTTTTATTCTACCAGTTTGGATCCTCAGAGATGAAACATAAACCCACATTGACCCATTCATAAGTAAACGGGCCAAAATTCACAATTGTAACAGTTGGTAACTTTTAGTTGTATATAGTTCTAAGCTGCCGTTTCTCCTAGTACATTAAGAAGTAGCCCGCCTCTGTCCATTTCGCTCTTCCTTTCAAACAGAATGTTGTTACTTTATGCACGTTGAGGTGGGCCCCACCATGGGATTGAAGCGAGTGTGGGAATAAGATAATAAAACTTACATAAGTATAATAAATTTGGTCATCAGGTGAAAGAAGCACCATTCGTACACATATCCCGACCGACAAGAAAGCCACAGAAGATTCTACTTTGTGGATGGAGGCGGGACATTGATGATATGATTGTGGTGAGTTTCGTCGTGTAAAACTCCTAATATCTTCTTTTTTCTCCACCTTAATGCTGCAGGTGTGGAGAGGAAACCTACCTAAAGCGTTATTTGTTCCAAATTCTCTCGAAAAGATACTTCTGTGTGGTTGGCGCCGTGACATTGAAGATATGATTACGGTAAATCACAAGGAATCTGATGGGTCCCACTACCTTACAAGTGGCAGTTACCGTTCATCCCTAACAGGATAAACAACAAATTTGAAAATATGCGTGTGCCTTGTTTATCATCTTTTTTATAAGTTTGCTTTGAACGCTTTTGTGTTTTGTGCATATATTAGGTACTGGATGCGTTTTTAGCACCAAGTTCGGAGTTATGGATGTTTAATGAAGTCATTGAAGGTGTGAGGGAACAAAAGCTCATTGACGGTGGTTTAGACATTGAGAGATTGATGAATATAACACTGGTTCATCGTGAAGGGAACGCTGTTATACGTCGACACCTGGAAAGCCTTCCATTGGAATCTTTCGATTCGGTGAGTAGAAACATATTTGGATTTATATCTAAAATATTGGTGTATAGAGGATGTATATAATCTCTTCTGTTATCGATTATGGTTCTCACAGATTTTGATTCTGGCTGATGAATCGGTAGAAGATTCGGCAATACAGGCTGATTCCAGATCTCTTGCTACATTGTTATTAATACGCGATATCCAGGTACTTCGGTATATGATATAATATTTTGCATGCCACAAGTAGGCGCTTCAGGTATCATCATTCATGAGATAAAAGATATTTACATGAGGATATTCATTTTTGTAGTTAGTACTTAATAGAGGCGTATTTAAGTTTTCTTAAAGCATCATATATTAAAAAGTTCCAATACTTTTAACAATTAACATAGGTGACTTCTTCCATTTACAATACTATTGGTTGATTCTCCTTGTGTTTTAATGGGCAAACGAGCAAAATAAATAACAGAGTAAAGTACACCGATGGTCCATGACCCTGTGGTTTATCAAAATTTTGGATTTGGGTCCCTACCTTTTCAAAAGTACACAGATGGTCCATGACCCTGTGGTTTATCAAATTTTGGATTTGGGTCGCTACCTTTTCAAAAGTACACGGATGGTCCATGTGGTTTGCATTTTGTAACAGATGTAATCCCAAACCAACAAATCTAAAGGTTTTAGCATGTCCAAGTTAGGGACTAAATACATTACAAAGTGCAAACCACAGGAACCATCTATGTACTTTTTGAAGAAGCTAGGGACTAAATACGTTACAAAGTACAAAATACAGGGACCATCTGTGTACTTTTTGAAAGCTAGGGACCAAATCCAAAATTTTGGTATTTGTATATTTTACTCTTAATAAAATTAACTAAATAAGAAACACATTAAAAGTCACCCTAATTTGTATTTTCAATTCATGGATTTTTCTTTCTAGTATACAATTTTTTTTATATTTTTATAAATAATATAATTTTTTGTAATCATTTTTGGCACACTAATTATTTATAAAAATCAAAAGTTAGACATGTCGACTTGACTCATTTCGACTTTTGGAAAAACTTACACATATTTGGCACGCTAATTATGAGACCTAAATGGTTAACAATGCTCGAATATGTTTGTTTGGCAGGCTAAGCGTCTTCCATACAGAGAAGCGAAGGCTTCTCAAGGTCGAAAAGGTAGTTTTTCGCAAGGTTCTTGGATCGGGGAAATGCAGCAGGCTTCAGACAAATCCGTAATAATTAGCGAAATCCTCGATCCGAGGACTAAAAATCTATTATCCATGTCGAGAATCAGTGATTATGTTCTTTCAAATGAGCTCGTTAGTATGGCATTAGCAATGGTTGCAGAGGACCGCCAGATAAACGATGTCCTTGAGGAGCTTTTTGCCGAAGAGGTAATTTTTTAATCATTATTTCGATATAATCATATGTTTTCTTATAATGAATAGAAGGCATTTAACACTAGTTTTACATAACCAATTCCACATTAATAGAAGAAATAATCCAACAAGTTTATTTTAAGGAATATTGGATTTTAATAATCCTAACTATTCGCTGTTGGCCGCCAACAGTCGTAACTTCAAAAGTAACCACTAACAGTCCCAGCTATTAACATGTTGACCTCCAATGGACTATGACTAACAGTTGTATAGATGTATGTTGGGTCATACTACTTCAAAGGTGCCTAATATGCTTTTTTTTTTAATATTTATGTTGAGTTTATATTAAATGGTTTGTCGGTCGCTATAAACGTCTATATGGTTAAGCAGGGGAACGAGATGCACATAAGGCAGGCGGATCTGTATCTCGAGGACGGTGAAGAACTGAGTTTCTATGAGATTTTGTTGCGTGCTCGACAAAGGAGAGAAATAGTGATCGGGTACCGTTCGGGCAATGTTGAGAAAGCTGTGATTAACCCCCCTGGAAAAATGGAGAAACGAAGGTGGTCGGTAAAAGATGTTTTTGTTGTAATAGCTGAGAAAGAGTGAAAACCCGTTACAAGGGTTTTTTTTTGAATGGGGATTGTAATTTCTGAATGGAAATCATCCTTTGATTGTACATATTCTAGCACATTCTTTTCTCTTTAGAAAAGATTTCTGTTAAGTATTTTTTCAAACACATCAAAATCTTCATATATAATAATGTTGATACTTTGTACCTTGACCACTGATTTTTTTGTTGAACAGAGGATATTCACGATCAGAAACAAAACAACTTAAATCATTGCAGCTCTGCCATATTTCTGGTCTTCCTTGAAAGATATAATACATAAAAAGTGTGTATAAACTGAATTAACAGCTAATTCAACAGATTTGTGTGTTATTATCACTGAACTACAGTTATTATAGAGTTATCTAGTTGTATTACGGACCCACCCATTGGTTGGGTAGTTTAATGGCACAATGTCATAATTATAATTTGTTTTGTGCTTGCAAAAATTTAAGGCACAAAGACTTTCCTGCAATATTTTTTGGCCATAAAAACACATCTCAAAAACCATTTGTACAATAAAACTTATGATTCATTCGTGGCCTGCATTCAACTCCTGCAAAATTTATGATTTACTTGTACAGTAGCTAAAAAATAAATGGTGTAACACCCAAAAACTGTTGGTATACAGTATACTTAAACGGTTCCTAGGGTTCTTGTAGTCACCGACGGTTCAAACCAATCGTAACCACCGGACTAAAACTGGTGGAGCATGAAGCTAAAGAACCGATAACCAACCCTTTTACATAATTGATTATGTTCCAAGGTTTTGGCGGGTAAGAACATTGGATAGCTCACCCCTAATTAAATAGACAAATAATGATTTAATATATATCAACCCTGAAGGCTGAAGCTCTTCCCCATAGCAACAGATCCAAAGCAACATCATTACCTAAAATTACATGTAATTAGATTTTTTTTTGGAACTGCTGAATTTCATTCAACAACACAGGCACTAGCAAGCCGCTAGGCCAAAAACAGAGAGAGAACTATTACAAAGCAAACTTAATCCAGTGTATCAAGGCTAACGTTATATAAGGTGACCTATTCTTTAACCACATGTATCCTAACGATCTGAACCTCCTCGCCTCCTTGATCTTTTGAATGCTCATCGTCTTAGCAGAAAAAATACAAGCATTCCGCGCTCTCCAGATGCACCAAGCCGCCGTAAAGATAATCGCCTGCACCCCTTTTTTCTTCCTGTCATCCAACAACGTAAAGCTACGCATCTTAATCAAGTCCGCACCGATAGCCACAAAGGGCCTTTATAACAGCCAATCCAAGAGCTTCAGCGATCGCGTACAGGCCAGTCTAAAAATAAATAAAAAAATGTTTCGCTTTATAACTTATAAGAGATAAGAGGCATGAGGATCAACAAACCAATGGCTCAATCCTAGCAGAAAAAGACCATATTA
Organism: Scalesia atractyloides; assembly: GCA_947069175.1. Classification (NCBI taxonomy): domain Eukaryota; kingdom Viridiplantae; phylum Streptophyta; class Magnoliopsida; order Asterales; family Asteraceae; genus Scalesia; species Scalesia atractyloides. The sequence continues at coordinate 72,914,902 of CAMTDV010000004.1, read as the reverse complement.
GATGCAAGGACATTGCTAATTGAGTAATTCCAAAGAAAAAATGATCCATAACGATCCGTTCAGGTTCATAGTCGGCTATCTTTTTATTATGCAAGTCTCTTGAATACATTCTTGCAAACATCAACAACCCTATAACTGAAAAAAATAACATACCACCCAATATTTAATTCACAAGATACGTCATATGTTAATCCTTGGGAGTTGGGAGTCTCTGACTTTAGAAAACATACATAACAAAACTAATAAGCAAAAATCACGATTAGCCATGTCGTGGGAGGTATATGTACCCGAAATTGATCCCCGATATTGACTGATCCCGTCTTTCTTCTTCAAGTGCAACTCTGCTCAAAACACAGGTACTTTGTCATCATCACTAAATGATTCAAGTAGTAGTAGTTCATTAGGGGAAGAGAATTACTAAATTCTTGTTCAACTATCAACAAACAAATCTCTTACATTCTTTTTAGTTTCACCAATGAACTTACTCAGTACTTCATGTCACTTTACAATCTTGTTTGTAGAATTAACTATAGAATTGCCAGCAGCCCTGCTAGCAGCCTCATGTTGATGACAATCTGCACATAAAGAAAACACTAGAATGGTAAAACAATTACAAAAATAGATAAAATAAAATACAAAGAATGGTAATTGAACAAATTGGATGTAACGAGTACAGCGATGATTTCAATTAGCCCGTGCATAATCTCACACCCGTCCAGAGGCGGAAGCGCGCGGTGTGAACTTAGTTTTCATCGCATACGATATAAGTAAACAACTATATGATTAAAACAAACACTATGTTCATCCATTGATATAAGTAAGAGATACACATCATAGGTTGTTCAAATACAAGACAACATAAGTTATAAGTTTTACAAAAGACAAGTTCAATTTAGTTTTTAAAAGCAAAGGCTTTGCATCCTATATCTCATTGAAGATGAGATATATGAACGAAACCCTTCAAAACATGGATGACATCGACTACTTGTTATGCTTGAAACCACTTGACCAACGGCACCAAGATATGGTTAACTAGTTCGCTAGCTTTTTAGTTTAGGCAATTGGATGGTAGACAGTATAACTTACTCGCCTAGCGGCTCGAATTTGGGTAATGTGTAAAAGTTGCGGCGTATCATCAGGGGGTTATGTTGCGGGTATCCATTGATATCCCTAAGCTTATTTAGGATGTAAGATATTATTTACAAGTTCTACGGACAATAGAATGTTATATTTTAGTGTGCGGACAATTTATTTTTGTTAAGTTTAGCGCAATTCGGAGAATTTTAATGACATGTATTTTCCGGAAAGTTAAAGTGTTATTGTAGTTAGTGTCCCTAGTTAGGGATTTTTATTTGTATTTCACTATAAATGCTTCTGTGCCATTCGTTGCTCGTTCGGACAATTTTCAGAACTAGCTGGCATGAATAGTGTGTTCAAGTGAATAGTGCTTTCAACACTTCGCCAACATATTAGGACATAGATTGTAGTTTTTTTTTCGCGACGCGGCGAATGTAATGATATTATTTGACATATTTACCCATGTCCTAAGATTGCTAGACTTTACGTGACCTAATCATGCAAACATTAAGTCATAAACTAACGCAAATTTAACGTATAATTAATCGTTAAGTTGTACGGGTTTACCATTAATTTGTCGGTTGTCACATTCTCCCCCGTTAAAAGAATTTCGTCCTGAAATTCAAGCTGTGTTACCGGTTTGCAGAGGAGTCTTTGAATAAGTGTGGGTACTTGGACTTTATTTGATTTTCACGTTCCCATGTATACTCTGGACCGTGACGTGAGTTCCAACGAACTTTAACAAGTTTAATACGACTTCTCTGTGTCTTGTGGACCTTCCAGTCCGTAACATCAATAGGTTCTTTAGTAAAATGGAGTTTGTCATCGATGTGAATTTCATCCGCAGGGATGATTACTGTTTCTCGAGTAGGACTTTTCTTGAGATTAGACACATGGAATGTGTCATCCACAGTACTGAGTTCGTCCGGTAGTTTCAACTTGTAAGCAGCAGTTCTAATCTTTTCCAAGATTTCGAAAGGTCCAATATAGCGTGGGTTCAACTTTCCATGTTTACCAAATCTTGCTACGCCTTTCCAGGCGAGACTTCAATAACACTTTGTCTCCGACTTCAAAAGATAGTGGTTTTGGCAGTGTATAGCTCTTTCGTCCATATAGGACTTGAAACGGGGCGACCTAAAAGCTAGTGTGATAACTATTATTATATGAAAACTCCACTAAGGGCAAGTGGTATCACAATTTCCGCCTAAGTCCATCACACAAGCACGTAACATGTCCTCTAAAGTTGTATCGTTCGTTCACTTTGGCCGTCCGTCTGAGGGTGAAAGGCCGTGCTAAGATTCAACTGTGATCCGAAGGCCTTTTGGAATGATTGCCAGATCCTTGACACGAATCAGATCGTCTCGGTCCGATATGATAGAAATAGGTACTCCATGTCGTGCCACAATCTACTTAAGATACAACTCAGTTAGCTTTTCAGTGCTATCCTTCTCGCGGATAGGTAAGAAATGTGCAGACTTTGTAAGTCGTTCAACGATTACCCAAATCATGTCGTGACCTCTCGAGGTCCTGGTAACTTAGTAATGAAGTCCATCGTGATTTGTTCCCATTTCCAAACGGGAATTTCAGGTTGTTGCAGTAGTATCCCGAATGCTTTTGATACTTGGCCTTAACCTTGGCGTGTTAAGGCATTTTCCCACATAATCAGCGATGTCGCCTTTAAGGTTAGGCCACCAATAGAATTCCTTTAATTCTTGGTACATCTTATCCGATCCAGGATGTATAGAGTACTTTGACTTGTGAACTTCGTCTAAAATAATCGTCCGTAGGTCACCAAAGTATGAACCCAAATTCGTCCCATAAAGTATAACGTTCCGTCCTCCTTTGGCACCAATTGTTTTTCCATTCCGCGCAACGATTCAGCTGGTATGTTCTCAAGTTTAAGTGCTTCTTGCCGCGCATCGCGAATATGAGAATTAAGGTTATTTTGTATAGTCATTTCTAAGGCTCGAACCCTTAGAGTTTTCACTCGTTCTTTACGAATCAAGGCTTCCGCCACTACGTTAGCCTTTCCTGGATGATACTTTATTTCGCAGTCGTAATCATTCAATAACTCGACCCATCTTCGCTGCCGCATATTTAATTCCTTCTGATCGAATATGTGTTGCAAACTTTTGTGATCCGTAAAATGGTACAACGTGTCCCATATAAGTAGTGCCGCCAGATTTTTAACGCAAATACCATTGCACGTAGTTTGAGGTCGTGCGTGGTATAATTTTTCTCATGTACCTTAAGTTGTCAGGACGCGTACGTGATGACTTTGTCTCATTGCATCAACACGCAACGGAGTCCTTGATGCGAAGCATCACAACACACGACAAAGTCGTCGTACCGTTAGGTAAGGATAGTATCGGCGCGTCAAAAGTTTGTCTTTCAACAGTTGAAATGCAACTTCTTGTTTGTCCCCCAGTCGAACTTCTTATCCTTTTGGTTAGGGACGTTAACGGTTGGGCAATCTTTGAAAAATTCTCTATAAATCGTCTGTAATAACCCGCTAATCCCAAAAATTATCGCACTTCCGTCGGTGTCCTAGGCGCTTCCCAATTCTTTATTGCCTCAATCTTGGAAGGATCGACATGAATTCCCTTTTCATTTACTACGTGCCCAAGAAACTGTACTTTGAGAATCCAAAATTCACATTTGGAATTCGTGTAAAGTTGTTCGTTCTTCAGAAGTTGCAAAATAGTTCACAAATGCTGCCCATGCTCATCCTTCGTTCGCGAATATATCGTCAATGAAGACTAAGACAAATTTGTCTAAATGCGGCTTGCACACCCAGTTCATAAGGTCCATGAATACCGCTGGTGCATTCGTTAAGCCGAACGGCATCACAAGAAACTCGTAGTGACCGTAACAAGTTCGGAAGGTCGTTTTGGGTATGCTTTCTTCTTGAATCCTCGGTTGATGTTAACCCGATCGCAGATCAATTTTCGAATAAAAACTTGAGCCCTGTAATTGATCGAACAAGTCATTAATTCTGGGTAAGGGGTATTGGTTCTTGATAGTGAGTTTGTTCAACTCACGGTAATCTATGCACATACGCAAGCTCCCGTCCTTCTTTTTTAACGAATAATACCGGAGCTCCATGGGTGAGAAACTCGGTCTAATAAATCCTTTACCTAACAATTCTTGAAGCTTGAGTAAATAACTCTTGCATCTAGGACGGAGCTAATCGATAAGGGGACTTCGCCACCGATGCCGTTTCCTGGCACCAAATCGATGTGAAACTCCACTTGACGTTGTGGAGGCAGTCCCGGTAAGTCTTCTGGAAAGACTTCTGGAAACTCCTTCACGACAGGGATGTCTTCTAACTTCGGCTCCTTGACTTCTTTGTCAATTACATGATCAAAGAAGGCTATACAAACCTTCCGTAGACACTTTTGCGCCTTCATACAATTAATAATTCGTAAAGATGTTTCGTGTTTTCCTCCATGTACAACAAGTGTTTATCCATCCGGTAGGGGAATGCGGATGGTTTTCTCATGGAAACTACCCAAGTTGATGGGTAAAGGATCAATAGAAAATTTTTGTGCTCCAAGTTCGAGTGTGCAACCTCGAATAATTTCTCCCGATTCAACTAATTTTCCCTTTGATAGTTCTATAGAATAAGGGACGTCTAGTTTACTTGACTCTAGTCCAAGTATATTCTTAAATTCTATAGATATAAAGCTAAAGTCGGCGCCAATATCAAATAGATTAGATGCAAAGTGTTGGTTTATAGGAAACATACCCGTAACCACGTTAGGGTCTTGGCGTGCATCCTTGGCTCCTATCACAAAAGCTCTCCCATGAGCTTGGTTCTCCTTCGGGCATTCCTTCCGATAATGCCCATTGTCTCCACATCTGTAACATCTTTGACCCTTGCCATTTCCCTTTCCACCTTGCTTATTATTACCGTGACCACCTCGGTTTCCATTACCACGTCCAGTACCCACCCAACAGGTTTCTTTGTTGTGCCATGTCTTACCGCATTTGTCACACTTCACGATTCGGCAAGTATCACGGTGGTGATAGTTGCACTTATAACACTTTGGTAGTTTTCCATTATATTTCTTACCGACTTTTTAGCTATGGCAACGAACGCCTTGGTTTTCTTAGTCGAAGCGATTTCCTTATGCTTGTTGTTTGACCTAGAATCGTGCTTGAAATGCACATACTTCCTCTTATTGCTACCAAAAGAAGACTCCACTTGGGTCTCCTCGTCCACTGCACTTTTATTTGGTTTCTCCATCCTTACACCACCCTCAGCAGGGCTTAAGGCCAGAGTTACTGCCTGAGCGATTTTCAATATGGTTTCGCTCGTTTCGCCAATGTTTGTAGTGCGCTTTGCTTCGTATTGGACGATTGCTTCAGTAACTCGCTGGTCAACTAGAGCATCGAGCTCAGCTCGTGTTGTAGGTAAGGGTTCCGGTTGGCTTGAAAAGTGTTCCTTGTTGTGGTGCCATGAGCTTCATCTGCAATCCTTCACACCATAAACATCGCATCATTGTAGGGAAGTAAAATATGTTACAAAAATATGTTGTTAGGGAAATAACAACTTTTATATACACCATATCAACTTGCTACAATTTGTTTTGTGAAGAAAACAAAAATAACTTCGAAGTTACATCACTTCGATTGACACAAGTCATACAGTAATATACAAAATATGGTGGGGTCTTTTCTTCACAAGTTCCTTGGTCGAACTTCAAGTCTCCATATATTCAATGGCCTTTAGTTTGACAAATACGGGTATACTTCCCAAGAGATGGGAGTTGTACATAACTACCGTGTGGGGGTGTGAAAGTGAGAACACAGAATTTAGGTCATGAAGGTACGTAACCTCTTCCTCGAGACCGAGAATGTGCCTTATGGCGGCGCACTGTGGACTGGAGAGTGTCGAGGTACTAGTGGGGTGATAGATGAAAAGGATCTTTTTGCATGTGTCATCCATGTGTCTAAATGGAGCAGCAATCTGTGGAGGAGGGGAAAAACCGAGTAGTCACCTCCGTCCTTATGGTATTTATCCGTACTCCATGGACCTCGATTGTCCGACGTAGGGAGGAACCCCTTTGCCGCACTGGACTGTGTGACGGATACAATGATATTGCTTGAGCTCCATGAGTTTCGATATGGTTGGTACAGTTTCCATAGGTTTCAAATAGAATGCAGTAAATGGGTTACACTACGGCTCATGCCATATTACCCTTTGTGGTAAACGGATGTCAACTGACGGGGTTTATCACAGTAACTCCAAGGGATAAGATGAGGGGTTTATCACAGTAACTCCAATGTACAAACTCAAGCGCAGGAATACTAGGATGTTGAGGAAAAATCTTCCTTGTGTGGTTAACCATCTTCACTTGCTTAGATACGAGCCCAACCGACTTGTACTATATACATGATGTCAGACACGAAGTAAACAATGACAGATTTCCTACTTTCTAGAGTGTTATAGTAACTATCCTGGTGAGTGTTCTACTAGATAGAGATTTGATCAACTTACGAATTTCAAATGAATATTGATCATTAGCTTGACCGGCAGAGCCCACCAGGATTCCCATGCACTACAAGTTGCTATTACGTGGGCCCCCGTAATAATAAATTGTCTTGCGTGGTTATCCTAGTGTTCTCTCGTTCAAAGCCGACGATTAGTCGGGTAAGGGACACTATTGTCTACTTACCTTCAACATAGGAGGGACCTTCGTGATGGTCCACTTGCCAACGTCCGTTGTCGTTACTCGCGAAAGGGCGCGACGTTAGGCAAAATGAATAAGAGGAGTACCTAAACTTCCTTGTGTGGATAAGAATGTCATCAATCATGTTTAGTATGAGCCACAGGGACCTTGTCCCATCAATAGAGTTGTTGTCCAAAGCTACCATCTCGCCTCGTCGTTACTACCGTAGTCAGGCACCTTCGCATCTAAGGAAAAACAACCATCTTCTACGAATCAAGCTTAGGCACTCATTTATGAAACACGTCCGCCATAAGCTCCGCAACAAATGTGAGGTCGATATGTTCATAGTGCGAGTCAGGAATAATAATAGAATTCGGAGTCGAAGGTATTTCATTCTCGGCAAAATAATCCATACAACATGTATATATCAATAAATAATATTATTTATCATATATATGCAATCATATAAAATGTAATCACATTGGTTTGTGCGAATCAATCTAATTTTGCAAGTCCATCCTGTATAGACTGTGCCCCAAATAATGTCCTCGCATTATTTATTTGAAAAGAGTTTTGAATGTGGATCTTGTGCTTTTGTTTATGCAATGAAAACTTTTTTTTACAAAATGAAATGTTTTCATGAGAGGATTCTAGTGATTGTAGACTAGACTCGAGAAAGAATCCTGGTTCACTACAATCGAAGCTCTGATACCAATCTGTCACACCCGTCCAAAGGCGGAAGCGCGCGGTGTGAACTTGATTAGTTTTCATCACATACGATATAAGTAAACAACTATATGATTAAAACAAACACGATGTTCATCCATTGATATAAGTAAGAGATACACATCATAGGTTGTTCAAATACAAGACAACATAAGTTATAAGTTTTACAAAAGACAAGTTCAATTTAGTTTTTAAAAGCAAAGGCTTTGCATCCTATATCTCATTGAAGATGAGATATATGAACGAAACCCTTCAAAACATGGATGACATCGACTACTTGTTATGCTTGAAACCACTTGACCAACGGCACCAAGATATGGTTAACTAGTTCGCTAGCTTTTTAGTTTAGGCAATTGGATGGTAGACATATAACTTACTCGCCTAGCGGCTCGAATTTGGGTAATGTGTAAAAGTTGCGCGCATCATCAGGGGTTTATTTTGCGGGTATCCCATTGATATCCCTAAGCTTATTTAGGATGTAAAATATTATTTACAAGTTCTACGGACAATAGAATGTTATATTTAGTGTGCAGACAATTTATTTTTGTTACAGTTTTAGCGCAATTCGGACGAATTTTAATGACATGTATTTTCAGGAAAGTTAAAGTGTTATTGTAGTTAGTGTCCCTAGTTAGGGATTTTTATTTGTATTTCAACTATAAATGCTTCCGTGCCATTCGTTGCTGTTCGGACAATTTTCAGAACGAGCTGGCATGAATTGTGTGTTCAGGTGACTTCGCCAACATATTAGGACATAGATTGTAGTTTTTTTTTCGCGATGCGGCGAATGTAACGATATTATTGACATATTTACCCATGTCCTAAGATTGCTAGACTTTATGCGACCTAATCATGCAAACATTAAGTCATAAACGAACACAAATTTAACGTATAATTAATTGTTAAGTTGTACGGGTTTACCATTAATTTGTCGGTTGTCACACACAAGGTGCCGATGCAAACTGTGATTATGAGAACGGAGAGATGGAGAAACGATGGGTTAAGCAGAATGTGCAAAACAACTCCTATTATTATGCATACAGTAGGAAAATAGGAGAGAAGAAAACCAACCTAAACTGCTCCTTCTAGAAGAAAAATATGAATTTGAACGGCCATGATCTAAAGTTGATGATTTTAAAGGGTTAAGATCATCACAAAAAAACAGTTGAAATTAAGGGGAACATAAGAATAGATAATTATACTACTATGTTCCATGTTTTTTGAAACTCTTAAAACTGATCCAAATAATCTGGAGGGAACAAAATTTTTTATATAGTATAATACTTAAAAATTTAAATTTAAATTATTTGTTAAATGTTACTTTTTATATTAATTTGAAGAATCTGCAGTTTCTGTCAAATGGTTTCTAGTTTTCAAAATAAGTATTTTTAAATAAGTTTTATTTGCGATTTTAGCTTAAAAAGGATGATTATGCCATTAAAGAAGATATTTTACTTTTTAGAAATCTGAATTTATAGGTTATTTTTTTACAGGTTTGAGATTTTAGAGCATTTTGAGATGGGGGGCTTCACACATCTGAAATTGTCTGGGATTATAAGTTTGTTTTATATTTTGATTAGTATAATTTTTTTATAATTTAATTTGTATATCCTACAAAAGTGGGTCTGTAAAAAAATACATGTTAATATGTAACTGCAAAACGGTTGCATAGATTCATCAAAATTTGTAATTTGTAATAATTGTATATATTTTATTTTGTATTGTTAATGTTAATATGCAACTGCAAAATAGTTGTTGCATGTATATTTAATAATAATTAGATCGTGGGTAGAAGTCAACATATCCAAGTTTTGTAACTGCTCCTTTTAGAAGTTTTTTCTGAATTATAATGGTCAGGATTTAATCTTATTTTGATCCAATGGCTCAGATTACATTTTGTTTCCTTTAATTTTAAAGGGAACATAAGAATATATAATTGCTAAAAGAATCTACCAAATAATATGCTAAAAGAGTCTACCAAATAATATTTCCAAACAAAATATTTAAGGTAACTAATAAAATTTAATGTAAAGGAGTCTTATATTTAAACACGAAGATCCCAACTACGTCCTCCTGCCTCCTTTCTTCGCCTTCTTCCTACAAATTCACACAAAAAGATACCAGTTTCACGAATCAAAGACATATTAACATTTAAAAAAAAATATTGTTTGTTATTACTTGCCTGTCAAGCAATGAGAGAGCGTTGTCTTTGAAGAAGCCCGAATTAAAGTTTATCGTATGATTACCAAGACCAATACAAGAAAACATGTCTCCTGGTTTATCATGTAACACATTTTCAGCCTTTTGTTCTGCTAATAATTTCTCCCCTGCCTGCACATACGTTGTAGGTTAGCGTCGAAATGTAAAAAAATATAGAGATGAGGCGGGTTGGGTTTAGTTGACAAAGAAAAAAATATTCGTTTGGCTTTCTCTACAGAATTTATAAAAAAAATGTAGGTACCTTCCATAAAACCACATAAAACATATAATAATATCAATAGTAAGAATTATATTGTTTAAATTAATGCGTTTTAGGACGTTGAGCATTAGAAACACTCTTTGGACCATGTTCGAATTATTTTTCTTTTTGGACCTATTGTTTCTAGTGATATATCCCCTTGAACTTGTTAAGAGATACTATATAACATAAAATGCCCAATATGAAAGCTAGGAATCTAAATTGTCATGTCTAATATATTTCACTAGTAACATGGTTACCTTAAAAATTTCAGCATTCGCGAGAGCAAACATAACACCGACGACATTACTTCCGGAGGGCCTCTCATGCCAGTAACCAATGATAACATGACTCCAGTGCCAAAACCTGCCGCCAAACTACAATGATAAACCTAGATGAGAATTAATAAAAACGTCCTGTTTTGACGGGAATTCATTTTGCTCACAACCCGTATGAATCCAGACCGGTTTTGACCAGTGACCGAGCCTGCTGAGTATGCCAAGCCTAGTTATTGATCAAACCAACATATGTGTTCATTTCTTAATATGATTAAGATTACCTGGACTGGATATCAAACTTCCCTCTTAATTTCTCCATGACACAAAACATGCCTGAATTAACAGCAAATATAACAGCAAAATTAGAGGGCGGCCCTACTATTAAAGACTTTACCAATGGTTGATACCTTCCTAAACGAGAAAGCTTCTGTGCATACAACAAAAGTTTTAAAAATAATATTAGTAAGCAAGCTTTTATATTAGGGAATCAAAGCAACATAGCTTTTTTATAGATTGATCAACACTGATATAAAAACTGTAATTAATTATTAGAAAATAATAAAATATACATAATATGTTATTTCTTTCCAAAAACCAAAAAGAATAAAAAACTATATGTAGTTTAAGAGATACCAAAAAGAACTCGGCCTTCCCCTGCGATTTTCGACCCCATTATTTTCACACACATAGATTAAAATGCTAGAAAAGATTGCCGTAAAAAAATTCGAAGTGGTGTTTTTCGGCCCTTTACAGCGGCTCTAAAAAGGTGATAAGATAAGCATGACATCACCTTTTACATCATTTACGGCTGCCGTAAATGAAAAAAAAAACAAATATTTTTTTGAAAAAGTTGATTTTTTTTAGGATTTTTGGTAAAATTTCTTTTTTGAAAAAACCTTTCGTAAGTCGAGTCCTCTAAGTTCTCACAACTCGTACGAGTTTTCATTTTACCGTAGCCCTATATATATATAGTTTAGAGCATTCACAATTGAGTCTTCTTCTCCATCTTTATAATTACACTAAAAAACACTATATTTTCTCTGTTCTTTTCAATTGAATAATATTTTTATATCTTTATAATTATATTTTCTCTCTTCTCCACTCACAACCATCTTAAAAAAATATTAAAAAATTATAGAGATGATCCTCCAAATTTACTGGTGAACAGTAAATTTTTCTCCTTTTTCCTCTTCTCTGCTCACAGCCACTTACAGCTACTTTAAAAAAGAGGTTACACTCACAATAACATGAAGGATCCATTGTGAATGCTCTAACACATATATGTAACTTTGCAAGCGGCATATATGTAGCTTCATGATTTACATATACTTATTAATTTTTTGGTATTTTTTTACAATCTTAACTTTGGGTATGTTTGGCAAAAATAGCTGGTGGCTGGTGGCGGAATCTAGTAGCTGGAGCTTTTAATAAAATTTATAAAATTACCAAAATGGACATTAAAAAGTTTATTATTTTTAGAGGTTAAAATTGTCATTTTTTTTCCTAAAAGCTTGTAGCTCCTTCTAAATGCTACTAGTAGTAGCGTTTAACCAAAATCTTCAAGCTTCTAACCTAAAATCTTCAAGCTCATTCAACCAAACAAGCTTTTTATTAATTAGGAGCTTTTTCTTAAAAGCTTAAAGCTAGAAGCTCCTAAAAGCTTCTTACCAAACATACCCAAAATATATAAAAGAAATGAAAAGAAAATTGATTGGTTTGTAGCGGGTATGTATGTGTGTGTATACATGGTTTTACATGATTTGGTCTACCTGTTTGACTAAAAGTACCGGGTGTTGGAGTAGAGGAAGTAGAAAACATGCCAAACTGTTCAAATTAAGGTATAACACGATTAAAAACGTGCATGAATATCCTTCGAAGACATATATTTATACCATTGGATCAAGTTTGCATTCTGTCTCAGTGGAAAGAAGACAGCAACCAAACTTGAAACAACGATCCAAATAGAGACCCGCATAGGCCCCTACGAAGGCGCTGGTGACGGTGTTGAGGGCAAGCTGAATAGGGAAACACTGTTTATCAACCCAACTCTGATATTGTTTGAGTTCAGCCTCATACTGAGCGATCAGGGCCTGTCGACCTGGACCAAAACGGAGAACAAACAACATATCTCTTAAATAATATGCGTCAAGAGAAGACAAAGAAAGTGATACCCGTACGTACGTGTTGCAGCCGAAGAACTAGAACTGTTGGGAAACATGAAGATGAAAAGGTTTTTTTAGATGTATGCTTTTCTTATACGGAGTTAGCTTGTTGAAAACGATCATAAACAGTTTAATATTAACAAGGGTAAATCTATTTATAACATTAGTCTATTTTTATTTTTGCCTTTGTTAAATATTTAATAAATTAATATACAATGTTTTATAAAAAAAATAATATGGTTTTGCTACATATTTATTTGTATATGCATTTATAAAAAATTAATATGGCTTTACTATGTATTTACTTGTATCTGCATTTCAATGTAAATATCATAAAAACAAAACCGTATCAAACATAAGGTTTTATCACGAATTATATATTTATATATATATATACATATATGATACGTTCTCTTATATATATATATATATATATATATATCAAATTATCTCTATTAAATTGCAAGAAGTTCTACGGTAAAAAATATATATTTTAGAGTAAAGTACAGTTTCAGTCCACGGGGTTTACACCTACTTACAGGTTCAGCCCTCAGTTGAAAAAATTCAACAATTCGGTCTCTGTGGTTGTCGATTCCTCGCAATCAGGTCTCTGAGGCTAACGTCCGTTAGTTGAACATTAGGATTTATGTTAAATGATATTAACGCCCCTTAGGGACTGAAAGTGCAAATCGAAATGTGGGGTCTTCTTTATAAGCTCTGCAACTGTGAACGCACCATCATCCTCAATTCAAGTTCCCTTAAAACAGCTAATTGGATTGATGTACTCAGGTCCGTTCCAACGTTATTGGAGGCCCTAAGCAAACTACAAAGGTGGGGCCCTTTAAATGAGTGTAAAGAAAACATCGGTTCTGCTTTCTTACTTATATGTCTCAGTTGCAAGCAAAATATCAAATTCAAAGATTCAAAATATCAATTAGGAATTAGAGAGAACAGTGATTAAGTGAATCACAATTTATAGAGATTACTATATAAGATAGCCGTTAACCAACCTGGATTATCCTTGCGACACCAATAATTTCCTCTAATTTCACGTTTAATTTTTCCTCAATCGCGAGACAATTAAGCAAAATGGGCATGTGCGACGTTACAGTTAGGGGCTGTTTGTTTACCTCTTAATGAGGCTCTTAATGGTCCAGACCTCTTATTGGTTCAACATTTAATGATTCAGACTGTTTGTTTCGCGAGCAAATGTCTGAATGGTTCAGACATTTGCCTCTGAATGATTAAGCATTATACTGAGTCTGAATGGTTAAGACCTCTAATCTCAATTGGTCAGACATTTGCCTATAAATGGTTAAACATTATACTGGCTCTTAATGGTTCAAACTTCTTACTGCTTCAGCACTTAATGGTTCAGACCTCTACTAATTTAGCACTTAGGAGCTGTTTGGCAACTTCTGAATGGTTAAGTGCTGAACCAGTAAGAGGTCTGAACCATTAAGAGCTGAATCAGTAAGAGGTCTGAACCATTAAGAGCCAGTATAATGTTTAACCGTTTAGAGGCAAATGTCTGAGCAATTCAGATTAGAGGTCTTAACCATTCAGACTCTGTATAATACTTAACCATTCAGACATTTGCTCACGAAACAAACAGTCTGAACCATTAAGTGATGGACCAGTAAGAGGTCTGAACCATTAAGAGCTTCATTAAGAGTTAAACAAACAGCCCCTAGATCATTCAGAAGTTGCCAAACAGCCCCTTAGTGAGAATAACGATGGCGGCCTAAATTAAATACAATTGAATATTGGTTGGAGTTGAAATTAGGCTCTTTAATTTAAAAAATGGTTATTTATTTGGGTCTAATACATAATAGATATGCTATATAAAAATTTGAGTAAATTACAAGTTTTGTCCTTTATGTTTACACCCTTTTGCAGGTGGTGTCATTTAGCGCAAAAGTTTACAAGTTATGTACTTAATATTTTAAAATCTTGCACGTTCTATCCTTTAGACCAAATCCAGTTAAATTTTTTGGTTAAATCAAATTAACCAAGGGTCATGTGCAAGGCACATGAGGGCAATATAGTCCTTTCAGCCTTTTCTTTTAAATTTTACATTTTATATAAATCATAAAACCACTCTCTCTGCAAATACTCTCAATTCTCTGTATCTATCTCTCAAGATCCTGCTTTCTTCTCTGGTGAAGCACTATCACCATGGCCAACCACTACCACTGCACAACCACTCCCCTACCGGTCTTCTTCTCCGGTGAAGCACCACCCACACCATCTGGTCTACTTCTCCGTTAAAGCACCATCTCCCCACTATCTGAGCTCTTATCACCACCATGACGCACCTGCTAAAAAGTCCGATTCTCATTTTTCTATAAGAGGGTTCCAGATTTAAGGAAAAAACAGGTTATACAGACGGTTTCAGATCTGGTCGGAGAAGAAAGGTCGGCGGCGGCGGTGGTCATAGGCGGCAGCGGTAGTGGAGTTTTGGAGAGTTTATAGAGAGAGAGGGGGGGGGGTATCGTCTGAGGCGGTAATAGGTGGTGTTGGTGGTGGTCACAGGGTTGTCATTCTTGTGGTGGTGGTGGAGTCACAAGCTTTTCTTATCCAACGACGGTGCACAACAGTACAAGTTTGCTAAAGCTGTTAAATTCATATTTTAAATTCAACCCATGGGGTCACATCTAGATCAGGAAGGTTACCAACATAAATTGCAATTTCATAGTTGTTAAAAATGTAATACATACTTCAATAATTTTATGGATGGTAGAATATATAACCTAATTTTGACCATCAGTTTCCTAATTTTTCATTGCTCTAATCCTGTCCTTGTAATCTCTTAATTAGTTGAACTGTAACATAATCAAATAATATGGTGCCGATGGGGATGTGATGAAGGATTGTTAAACGATGGGGGTGGGTAGTGTACGGTGAAGATGGCAATGGAGTTAAGGGTGGGTGGCGTCAGGTGTGGGTTTTCTAGGGTGTGTGGGTGGTGGTGGTGGGGTGGTGGGTGGCGGCAGGTGTGGATTGATGGTGGTGTGAGGTGGTAGTGGTAGAGAGATGAGAAAGCTATAGAATAATAATAATAATAATAATAATAATAATAATAATAATAATAATAAATAATAATAATAATAATAAATTATTTTTAAAATATTTTGTTTTTTATTTTTAAATTAATATTAAATAAATGAGTTAAAAGACTAAAATACCCTTGTGTAATCTAATTTAACCAAAAAATCTAACTGAGTTTGGCCTAAAGGATAGGAGACGTGCAAGATTTTGAAACTTTAAGTACAAAATTTGTCAACTTTTGCGCTAAAGGAAATCACCTGCAAATTGATGTAAACATAAAGGACAAAACTTATAATTTACTCTAAAATTTTTAAAATTTTCGAGGTTAACAAGTTTCATAAGAGCCTATTCGAATCACACTATCCAAAGTAATCTTCGCTTTTATATTCCACTTGGTTTCTTATACTGTGGGCTATTTTTGCAGATGCTCTTGCCACGAGCTCTGTCACTCCAAGAGCAAAACCTGATACAACTCCTGGAAGACCATTGATACAACTCCTGGAAGACCATGTTTTTCAGTTCCTCACCGGAGAATACCGGTGGGCCCCTGAAATTTAACAAAAAATATGTTTATAAACTAAGATGACTAAAAAAGGAATTATAGCAAGAAATATATTTATAAACTAAACCTCCAAAAGTGGGGTCATCCATGAAGGCGCTTGGGATCGATTATAATGTGGATCAAATATTACGATGATGAACAATTATGGAATTTGCATATTGATATGCAGGGACTCACGAACAGAGGATGGAACGAACAATATGCACACAATTATAATATTATTCCACACTTTACAAATGATGCATATGAAGCTATTTATAGCCAAGGTTCTTCACTTTCGTGTTTGCGATTAACCTGACTTATCCGGTGATCGACTTCTATGATTTGGTTCTTAGTAATGGTTCCTTTCTGATCGATTGACGATGGTGGTCGAGTTTGAATCAACAATCATTTTTATTGTTGTTGATTTGGTTCCAAATATGTCTGAAATTAGAATCGCTATATATACTCTTTCTTTTTATCTTTCTTTTCTTTGATGGAGACTGCCTTCTTTTTGATCCTTCTAAAACAAACTTGAGTCCGGCGCTCAATTCAAACGAAAACAAGGGCTGATTCAATTTGATGTTTAACCGGTAATAATATATTACATTAATAATTTTTTTTTAAGTAATTGATTATTTTAAATTCAGAAAATTCTTTCTGAATTGCAAACCCTAACCTTCCAAATACAAACTCTTGCCCCCTTGGGGTTGAACAATTGCTGTAGACGACCCGTTGAACCCTCGTCAAGAAGTGGATAGCTTCTGGCGCTAGGGAGCCAAAAGTATCAAAGGCAAAAGAGACAAAGACATGCTGGTTCTTTGCGCAAGCTTTAGCGTGCTTATCCACTTTCTTTGATTCTGCATTTTTTGCCGCTTGTCCAACTACAAACCCGTTTTCCCTTAAACCAACAAAAGGGGGGTCTACACAAACATGTTTCTAATATATTAAAACATATGAGAAGTTTCTAATCTTGAAGATGGGCCCGACCCACGAACACTTTGAATTTTTGAAATAATTGTTATGACTAAACGTAGCTTATTCAAAGCTTCTAGTTCTATATGCACCAAGAGATTACAGGAGTGAAGGGTTTTCGGGTTCAGAGTGGAACCAAGTAAAATGAGATCAAGCACAAAGGTGGTGTTTCAGCTTCAAGTAAGTGTGAGAGTTGATTTTGGAGAAGATGGAATGAGCGGAGTGAATGGTTCAATTTAGGGTTTTGAAGAGGATGAAATCTGTCATTGTTTGTTATAAACGGCGAAGTGACGAAAATATCCTTCGAATTATTAGTAAAAGACAGTTATACTTCGGTCAAGTGACGAAAATATCCTTCGAATTATTAGTAAAAGACAGTTATACTTCGGTCAACTAACAGTTGACTAACAGAAGTTTGATGGAGTGACTTGATTGCGAGCAATCAACGACCATAGGGACCAGAGTGTTGATTTTTTTTTCAAATGAGAGCTGAAAAGTGTGATTGGATGTAAACCTCGGGAACTAAAATTTTAATTTACTCTATGTTTTATTATTATTATTTCCATTTCTTTACTTTTAATACATTTTAAGTTAAATAAGTTCTGCAGCAAAATTTTATTTTCTTTCCTTTTTATTTTTAATAATATCTTATCTTTATTCTCTTTTTAACTTTGTTAACTTTTGAGTTTTCTTTCCAATATAATATTATAAATAATTTTATTTGTTATTTTGTTAATATAATATTTGATTGCTACAAGTATTTTGTTTTTCACTTGTAATTAAACAATTGTGGAAAGAAGACAATGTAAAGTAGATAAAAAAGAAATAACATTTAGGAATAACATTTGTCATTCAATAAAAAAAGATAAAAAATATAAGTAATAAGCAAAATGAAATCCTTCTTTTTTGATGATAATACACATTGAAACTCACGTGAGAAAACACCTGCTTCCAAATTGGGTTATTCATCCACCCACCCATGATATTCCATGAACCTGCAATGACACAATCACCCTACCTCAACTGTACACCCAAATCGAGTGGCTTCCATAGCTGCATCAGAACACACAATTATGAGCAAGGTTGGAGATCTCGCTAGTCGCCAGTCGGCCGGTAAGGTGGAGACTAGCGACTACTCGGGATTACTCGTGATTAATCGGGATTAATTGGATTGAGTTTTTTATTTGTAATTTTCAGTTTTATGTATACATATACACATTTTTATAGGTAAATATTTTAAGTAGCTTGGTTTTAACTCTTACTCAGCTCATTTTTTAAGTATACGAGATTAATTGTCTGAATTCACATGGTTTAGTTGAAAACTGGCCGGAATTTAGAGGTTTTGGCCGGAATATAGAGTTTTTTTGCCGGAATCGCCCATTTTTGGCTGGCCGACTAGGCCCGACTAGCGATTAATGGATTGATTAATGAAAAGTTACTCAGTTACTGGCCGACTAGCGATTAATCGCGATTTTTACAACATGAGTAACTCAAACGGGTCCAAATAGGTTGAAAGGGTGGAATGTTGCATGAAAATGGTTGATATTTATACGTATATTATGTTTAAAAACCTATACAAAACTGTTGCGGATTGAAGGACCTTCATGGCTTCATGTTTTGTGTAACTAATGGTACAAGGACCTTCATGTCACCTTCACCCTATACAATGGTCTCTTCTTGTGGATGATTTTGACAACTTGGTTCCTTCTAGTTTTTCATGTAAGTCTGGCTATGAATTGAAGGGATTCTAGACAAATTTTTATGTCAGTTTTTAATTCTTATGCACCCTGTAATGATTGCTGAGTTCTTTTGATTGCATGTACATGACCATTGTCAGGAGTTCCTTTGTACGCAAGCCATTCACCATCTTTCCTGTTTAGAAATCTTTTCTTCTAAATAAAGAATAGTTAATTGGAACAGAATTAAAATCTAACATAGGTATGTCATCAGCTCAAATATTATTATCACTCTAATTTATTAAATTGTCTATTTTAAATAAACATATTGATAACAAAGACATAAGCAAGTCACCTTGTCACAACCTGGAACAATCAGCTTCATATTTTGGCTTATTTTCTCTCTCTCCGCACCTCAAGAAAAACTATATAAAAGTTTTCAGTAGACTAAAAGTTTCCGCTTATTTACAGCTCTTGCTTCTCCAAATCGCATATACCATTGAAAATCCAAAAAAAAGCACAAACCTTGCTATCATTATGTTGGGTCAAGAAGTATTTGGGCCTTATATCACGAACCAGTACGATGAGATAACATAACCGTGTGAACAATTATTGGGGAATAGACGCACCCCTTCATAAAACGATGTATCCCTTCATCGTAACTGTTCGGTACTATATACATAGGGTTGCAAATTTTCCTGGTTAATGTATGCTTGATCATTTTGATCAAACAGTGAAGTTGTTTCAAGTTATTAAGTGTTCATTCAATTCGGTTAGTGTTTATCATTATATTTAGTTTCATATTTCAAGTTCTTGCAAGTATGGAATGGTGTAAAGTTTGTAGCGATTACAAGTATGATTGTGTTCATCTTCATTCTCGATCTTGTTGGTCCTGGGAACCCGTAGTGTATTAGCACGGGGACGCCAAGTATCATCGAGTACCCGTCCTGGGGACGTTTTGGGGACGGAAACGCCATGGGGACATTCCCCAAACGTTACCAGGAAAATGGGGACGGCGAAAAATCCGATTGCGGTGATGCTTTCTGTAAGAAGCCATGAAGAAGAAGATGATAGAAGAAGAAGATGAGGATAACGGCTGGGTTTCAGCATGTTTTAGGCTTTAGAGTTATATAACTTTATGTATTTTGACATTTATCCTCTTTGTCTTTCAGTAGATTTCATTTATTCCTAAAACTTGTAAAATTTATAAAAAAAGCGTAAAATTAGTTTTTACATGTTAACATTTGACTCTCATTATTTTCACTAGTTTACATTTGGTCCTTAAGTTTATAAATTATACATAAAAATATATTTTTTTTTAAATTTTTTTGCCATACCTTCGCCATACCCGTATCTTGAATTTTTGAGTTTTGCCGTTCCCCGTACCCGTTTCCCGTGCTACATAGCCCGTAGTTCGTGATACCAACATTAGTATCAGAGCCATAGCATCTGTAAATATTGAGGAAGAAGATGACGGGTTCGGAAACTATCTGAGGGTGGATAAAGGAAAATCGGTCGGTGACGATTTGGGCGTTAGCGGGAAGAACATTGGAAAGAACGGCCAGGGCAGTGGAAGGGTGAAAGATTATGTGTAGGGGAAGCCATCTAGTCGTTCATGGAAATCACCAATTAAAAATTTCCCCAAGAAGATGCTTCCAACAAATTTTCTTAAGAGGTTTAGTACAAAGGGAAACACACCAGTCGGTAGACCGAGGAATGTAGACATTCTCTATTTTATGTGCAAGCAATATCGGCACATTGCGTCAATATGTCCAAGTAAGTATATTAATCTCATTCCTTTACTGGTCAAGATTGATTATTTGGTTAGTGATACTTGCGATGGACATTGGGAATCTATATAGGTGGTGGATTAGACATTTAAATCTCATATGACAGGAAATAAGAATGTGTTTAAGTGTTTCAAGAGGCATTTTGGTGAAATAACAAATGAGAAACCTAAGGAGTTTTCGTTTGTTCATGGAATAGGAGAAGTTAAGGTTCCTGTTGATGGTAAAAATAAGATAATATCATATGTTAGTTACGTTCCAAGTCTCAAAAGGAATGTGTTGAGTTTGGAGCAATTATTTTATTAAGGAATGGAAACCATCACCATGGGTGACTCATGTGTATTAAAGAAAATGTTTGGGAACCGAGTGAAGGGTGTTGATGTTTTCGAAGACAAGTCTGAGGAAGATCCAGAACATGTTATCTAGATAAATTTTACGAGAACATAGATGCTGAGAATGGACACCGTGAAGACAAGAACAGGTTTCAAGAATAAGTGGAGGACTTTTATGAAAAGGAATTCGAGAAGGAAAGGCAGGAAAAAGTTCGGCGAAGGTGTTTCAGGTACCAAGAAAGTTGACGTCATTTATTCCAAAAAGGAAAACGTTGGGTTTATAATATATTATGAAGGTTTAATGGACATGTAACATTTGTCAAAAACGGGTTTTCCAAACCCGCTCCGTTTTGTAATCGAATATCAAGTTATAAATGTCACGTTGCGTATTTATGTCCATTTTAATTTTTATGATGCATAATTAATAAACAAACTAAACTATAAAAGTTATACTTGATAAAAAGTAAAAATAAAATAATTAAAAAGAAAATGAGGCTACCGGGACTCGAACCCGGGTCAGCCGGAAATAACTCCAAAGACTTATCACACACACACATAACCACTCCGCCACTTGTTGTTTTCTGTAAATGTTAGGAAACAATTAAATTTTATCGACTACCATGAATCAACCGGTTACTCCCACTGTAACCAAAATCGGTCATTAAACGTCCAAAGACGTTTGATTGATCGCGGTTTACTGAGTTTAACCGATGCACCGACGCTTTCAATCAAGTTTGTTTTGAATGAACTTGAATTCTAGAAGTGAATCGGTTTTAATAACCGAAAACTTTCAACTCCAGAATTACTTCAATCTTTGTCCTCTCTCGCGACTCAAACACACTCTGCAAACTCTCAATTACATTTTCGCACAATTTTCGGTTCGCCGGAGAATCTAATTGGACTCGCCGGACTTTCGCCGGAAAACCGTATTCTCCATCAAAACAGTAAGTCTTTCAATTCTTTCGTGGTCTATCAATTGTTAAGCTATTGCTAACTCAGACCCTTCAATCGGAATCAATTTCAGATGTCAATATCGGATAATTCCAGTTCGCCGGAAAACTTCTGAAAATCCTTATCTTCAGCTGTGAAACGGTATAGACATTCAAACCTTCTGATAACTCTTGTTAATACTTCAATTCCTCTCGTAGCTAATCAAAACTGTTAATTTATTCGTTCAGTAGAAATCCGTAAAAACAGAGCCGACGACTTGCCGGAATTCTGAGATAAATCGATCTCCGGTATGTTTACTTCTAAATATCGTCTCTGCCATTTCATATTAGTCTGTTGAATGTTTGCCAATCAAATTAAACAAGGAACAATAGAGAAATCGTGAACTGTAAATCGGTAACGAAGAAGACGAAGTAGGTTGATTATAAGTTTAATAAAATTTGGATATTATCTCGGGTTAGACACACAGTCCAGCGGTGGACTGTGTGCACATACAAATCACACGCCGCGAGTTCGACCCTTGATACACACACCCTCTCTGTAATAAGGATGTTTTATTTTTCTAACTGAATCGGATTAACTTCCGTTAGATATTAAGTTCTGTATATTAACCAAGTTAGACACACAGTCCAGCGGTGGACTGTGTGTAACGTTAAAGCACAGGTCCCGGGTTCGAGACCTGTTGACGACACCGGTTCGATGATTTAAAACATTTTTGAAAATAAAAGAATTTTGAATAAACTGAGTTAGTATATAAATATAATTAAAAACAGAATTGTTTCGGGTTAGACACGTAGCTCAGTTGGTAGAGCTGCGTACACGCGAACGGGAGGTCTCGGGTTCGAGTCCTGCCCGGCGCATACACTTACACAATAAAACCGGTCAAACAGTCAAACGGTCAACGCAAAAGTCAACATATTTTTATATTTTTATTTATTTAATTTAATTTAAAAATCAATTAAAAATACTTAAAAATAATGTTTTTAAAGATAGGAAATAGCCTTAAACTCACAAAAATATATCTAAAAATCCGATTAAAATTATTAATAAAATCCACTCATTTACTATATCTTCCGTTATTATTTAGGTTAGTTAATTCTCGTTGTTCAATCCTTCCAACTCGTGCGCATCTCATCATCTCCAACCGAACGCACCCAATGTGAGTGAATCTTTACAAATTCCCCGTTTTAATCACGTTTTTGGGGTGTATCATGTGTCTTACCATTTATTATATTTAAATCATTGTGCATACATCATATCATGAACAAATGTGTATTCAGCTTGTATCATCTGTTGTGTGGTTGTTGTTTAGAGTTAAATTCATTATATTCAGTACATGCAATTTCATAGGCCGCCGCTCCCCATTACATTATGAGTGTTGAGCAGTTCCCCATTACATTATGAGCGTGAACCTGGCGTGCCAACATACGATCGGCTCCGTTTGATTGAGCCTTGATCGCACAGACATTTATCATTTTCAGTACATGCAATACGATCGGCTCCGTTTGATTGAGCCTTGATCGCACAGACATTTATTATTTTCAGTACATACATTTATCATATGCCGTTCGTTCCCCATTGATGTTATTGTATGTTATAGCTTGTGGTTGTTATTGCTACTGTTTGATTATTTACATTTGCTCACTTATGATTATTGCACAATTTTTCCTTGATAAAATAACAAGAAAATCAATAATAAATGTTTATCTAACAAGGTTCACTCGCCAACTTATGTTGACCCAAAAACCCCCATTTTTACACATGATCCAGGTGAACCAGCTACAGCAAGAAACACATAGGATTGGCCTAGAAGAATAAACTGGTTTAGAGCTTGGATTGTTTAGTTGGTTATTTTTCTTTGTATTTGTATGGACATGTTTGGATTATTGAGAATGTAATTTTGACTTTAATAAATATGAAACATATTAGTAAATATCATGAGCTTTGGTGATAACCCAATTATGCCTCGACTCTTATTCCGCTGCGGGTCGGGGTGTGACAGGACAACCCATCCCAGTCCCGAGAAAGTTTACATGAAAGGTGTAACGCTTCACATTTTTTTACTTTTCGTGTTTAGAAAGTCGTATTCGTATTCCTATTTTTAGAAACCTGTATTCGTATTTTGTTTCCAATCTTATAATCCGAGATTTTGATCGTAATGGGAATTCACTTTTATATTCATACGTGTTACATTTCATACTTGTATTATATACACAATCAATATTTATAAACGTGTTTATACACAAAACCAAGACTTAAAATACTTTAATTATCAATCATACGTGCATCATACTTGTACCATACTTAAATACGCTTGGAATACCTAAAAACATGCTTAATTATGAGTTTCTAGCATAAAATAATGGAATTATCAAACTCTGGGGGTCAAATTGCAAATTTTGTAAGTTTGGTAAATTTTGCAGGTAGTGCACGACCATACATACTGCGATCCACATGACCGCGAACTTGACGTGCACCACCCTGCGTTCCGTGATCTGCACGACTGTGCGCCTGATCCGCACGACCGTGCAAAAGCACCAGGTCTCTGGCAGAATGCTTTCAAACTCGCGAATTTTGACTCTTTTTCCTTCCTTTCAACATCCAACCACCTCATTTAACACCCAAACCCCAATCCTTACTATAAATACAACCCCTTACCACCTCCTAAACACTTCCCACACTCCAAACACTCTCTCTAGTACTCTCAAATCTCTACAGTTCTCTACTTTGGGCAGATTCATCCAAGTTCAAACAGTGAGTTTTGAGCTTGTTTCTTCACTTTTTCTTTTTTTTGGAACACCTCTAGGAATATTATCACAAGTTTACCCTGGTAACTAAGATGGAACATCACCACATTTGAGGTCCCAAGTAGGATTTATTTTTTGTTTTTAACAACTTTCTAAACAAGGTTCATACTTACTTGTTTCTTAGATTTCTATGCACCAAACCAAGTTGCCAACAAATCCATTGTGGGAGACTTGAGTTGAGGTATGAAATCAGAAACTTAAAGGTTCATAACCTTATTTACTTTTTGTTCCAAAGGTTCCAAGTAACCTGCAAGTGTCAAAACCAACCAAGCCCACAACCTTCAATGTTGTGAGCCTTGTGTTTCGGTAAGGTGTGAACAATGGAGCCTTGGTTTCCAACTATGATTCCACCTCCTCACTTAATTAGCTAATCCCTTTCTACATAACCTAAGTCATCATGTAAACTTACTAGTAACAAATTGTCTAAACTACACCAAGTCTCCAAACATTTGCCATGATTGGAATACACTAGTCTATTTTGAGTTTCAATGGGTTATTTGATGATTTAGATGATTCGTTAATTGTACATTCTTTATTTTATTCATATCCAACCACAATCATTAATTAAGTTGATGATTTTGTGCTTTCAGGAATCCATACAATGAGGTTCAATGGATGGAATTCATCCTACCTCCATGCATGACTATATATGACTTGGACTACTAAAAATTATAAGTATATATATATATATATAAACTAACCAATCCTAAGACACTAACCAATTCATGGTTTGATGTCAAGAGGATTATGGTTATGATATCTTGGATAAAACTCCTCATTGTTGGACTTCCAATAGGTGAATTTGTGTATGAAAAACACATAGTTATGGTGTCCAAACATAGGTGTTTTGTCAAGATAATTTTTATGTATTTTCCTACTAAGTAACCATCTTGCATTTTCATTTCGAATCTAAAATCCATCAAACTCATACGCCTCGTTTATCCTTGTAGGATAACTCGACGGTTTTCCAAACACTCAAATGTATCAACTCACGTACGCATGATTTACTATGCAAACCATGGGTATACTCGATCCCATTTTCCTTTTTACACACTTTGGGCGCAACATGTACAATATAGTACGAATCACATACTCATGATTAAACTTGTTTACATACACACTCTATCCTTAAAAACTTGATACTTGTTGCATTCTTGATATTACATGTCATGCTTATACTTGTGTTCTATATGCTCATTAACTTTGCAAGCCTACCTTAACAATTATAGCACTATAGGATTAACGCACCGCTCGTATTATTTTGGAATTGTTAAATAAACTATCTTACGGCCTTGTCGTTTTGGCGACAAGGATATGCACGATTGCGGTATACTTTGGTTTGACTTATACTTAACACATGCTAGTATGTTAATAAACAATGTATGTAAATTACCATGTTGGATATGAGATAACTTTTAGACACGATTATGCTATGTAATCAAACTTGTATACTCGCCAACTTTTATTGATAATTTTAATAGATGTTGCAGGAAAGTAGTTGACGATGATCGAAGATCGATATTTAGGGTGGACCGTAAACACACCTAAACTTTATTTTATGTATTTGTTTCATGTTGATTATGCTTACATGCATTATGTTATACTTCCTTTCTAAACAATGTATTTTCCTTTTAGTATGAATGAAATTTGAATTACTTGATTATTTTCACAATTAGAAAGTTATGATGTCTCGAGCAATCATGTTTTCATCTCACTCTGATGTTTCTGCCATCGGTTGGGGTGTGACCAAAGGGTTGTAATCTTTTCCCAAGATGAATAAGACGTCATTGAAAACGATATGATCATAGAAGGTTGCCTAGATCTACTTGATTTGATCCTAATACATGAATAACTAGTTGGGCATGAGAGGTTCTATAGGGATCTTTAAGGAAAGAATATTGCCTCCTAAATTAATCGATGGTAGAGAGGTTAGTCTTATTTTACTACACTGGGTGGTGAATGTCAAAGGAGGAATCAAGAAGGTGATTCAAGATGATGCATGGGATGAAGTAGCCATGGAGTGTGGTTTTAAACTAGATGATGCATAAAGATCGCTTACATATACTACATTGATTTAATCGAATGGTATTTCAATATGATGAAGAAAAAGCGTGAGAAGGAAGCAAAGCGAGACAATGAAACAAGTTCAAGCAACGCTAATGCTCAAGAAGAAGTCAAGATGGTGGAGAGTGAGGATGAACTGAACTGGTGATTATAGTTGAAGTCACCAAAAACAAAAGAAACTAGACTCAAGTAATGGAACTCCGGATGTCATGTTTAGGGTGGTGAATGAAGAAAGTAACCAAGTCATCTGAAGTTCAAAGAATACATTTACTGTTTTATTAGTTCATAATGGGTCAAACACTTTGGGTTTTAGGTTTTGTAATTTTGTTTGGGTCGCAGGCCACCAAAACAATAGTCTGTGTCGAACATTAGGTCTGATAGGTTTCATTATGTTGGGTCAGGAAGTATTTGGGCCTTCTATTATGAACCGATATGATGAGATAACATAACCGTGTGAACACTTATTGAGGAATACACACACCCCTTCATAAAACGACGTATCCCTTCATCGTGACTGTTCCGTACTATATATATAGGGCTGCAAATCTTCAAGGTTAACGTATGCATGATCATTCTGATCAAACAGTGAAGTTGTTTCAAGTTATCAAGTGTTCATTCAATTTGGTTAGTGTTTATCATTATATTCATTACATATTTCAAGTTCTTGCAAGTACGGAATGGTGTAAAGTTTGTAGCGATTACAAGTATGATTGTGTCCATCTTCGTTCTCGATCCTCTTGGTCCTGGGATCCCGTAGTTCGTGATACCAACAACAATAAACACTGAGAAGCACTTTTATAACAGCTAAGAATATCAATTGTCTTTGAACTAATGTACGATTTCAGAACGATGATTGTAAGCAACAAAAGATAAAAATGAAAAAGGTATCTGCGCAAAGTGTAACGACTTCGAAAATATGAGTAAGCAACAACCAATCAATAAATGATTGTCTATCAATAACATCGAAAAACCCCAATCAACCTAGATACCCTTCCGATTCTTACTCACCAGTCTAATTAGGTACACCAAAATCTCTTTTTCGGCGGACGATTTCGCCTCTGGTCTGACAATCTACCAAAGGTGTTCTCAAACAACATGAACTGGACCATTAACCAGCGAATTTTATAATCAAAATAAAAAACAGTAAGAATAAAGATGAATGTCAAGAAGATTTAAAATCAGATGCATCGTCAAGTGCTTCGAATTCATTCAGGAGCGGAAGGCACTTCTTCAATTTAGGGATAGTGGGTAATTTTGAAGAGAAGATGTAGCGAAAACCACTGAGCAAAATCCGGAGTAAAAACTATTACCAACTGTTGCTTCTTGAAGCTTGCTTTAGGATATTTTAAACGGATGAGATCTCATCTCAGCTTGATCAGACGGTCAGTATTTAGTCAAATGTTTTCATTGTTTTTAAGGGAACATAATATATGATATCGTTTGAGTTCAGCCTCAAACTAAGAGAGCTCGGTATGTCGACCTGGGCCTAAACAGACGAACAACATATCTCTTAAATAAAAGCATGATGATATATGCGTCAAGAGGAAGAAAGCGTTACTTGTACTTACCTGTTGCACCGAAAGAACTTGAACTCTTGGGAGACATAAAAATGGAAAAGGGTTTTCTAGATGTATACGGTGATTGAGATTGTGTTATGTGCCCAAGCCCAAACAGCCCATGCACATGAAGAAGCCCATGAACGAACCGTGAAGCCCATGTGGATCTCAACGTTTTATTGGAATTGTTTCTGGTAATTTGTGCTGAAATAAAGGAACCGATGGGGATGCCCACATTTCTAAGTGTTAACGTATCTTTCCAACTTTTTAGGATATTAGGTTTGACTTGTTTTGTTTGCTCTCTTTAAATGGGCAATCTTTCGTCACTTTGGACTAATATGCAGAAAGTTTATTCTCAATATCCTCACTTTATTTCTCTCAAGCTTCTTTCTTATTTTCTTTACCATTCAATCAACTGATCGATAGTGTATCGGAGCAGTGGTGATCCTATGGTGAGTAAACGTACTAACGCCGAATTCCAACAAGAAACCGAAGAATGCTTTGCTAATTATGATGCACTAATTGAAAAATTGTTGGGTGAGTTGCAAGCTTTGATGGTCCGGCAGAAACAAAAGTAGATGGCCACCCCAATGTCAATTCCCAAACAAAGCCTTATCTAAAGCTTCACTTTCCTCGGTTCATGGCTATGATCCGACGGGATGGATCTGTCACACCCTGACCCGCAGCGGAAATGGTAGTCGGGGCATGATTGGGTTTTCATCAAATATCATGACATTTACTATAAAGTTTCATATTTATTATTTCTTTTTAAAGAAGAAAATTACAATAAACATATAAGTACAACATGTTCAAATACATTTTTCATGACTTCATTATTTTTCTTCTAAGGCAATTTCCCTATGTGTTCCTTGCTTCAACCTGTCCACCTGTATCATGTGTAAAAATAGGGTTTTGGGTCAACAAAAGTTGGCGAGTGAATCTGATGAAAACATTTGAACGAATTTATTATATTGGTTATAAAAAGGTGCATAACCACATATGAGTAAACGTAAATGTAAATTTTAACACAATACACATAATATCAATTAATGCACAAGCACACACCAAATGATGAACAATGAGATCAAGGCTCAATCAAAAGGAGCCGATCTAATGAGGCACGGGATGTTCAACTCGTCTCCCACGAGGAACTGATGGGCCTAATGAATGATTTGCACGCAACTTGACAAAATGTAACACACATCACAACAAACAATATTTACATCACAAGTTTAGATCATATAATGGTAATAGCACAAGTTTGAATAAACAAAGTAATTAAAGTGACACATGATACACCCCAAAACATGAATAAAAAGGGGAATTTGTAAGAATTCACTCACAGTGGGTGCGTTCCTTGATAATGATGAATGCGCACGAATTTTTGATTCAACCGACGAGGGAAAACTAACCTAAATAATAACGTAATAATTCGATAAATAAATAAATTTTATTTGAAATTAATATTTTTAATTAGTGCTCTTAATGAGATTTTTAGATTTATTTTTGTGAATTTAATGCAAATTTTTGGGCTTTAAAACCTTATTTTGAGGTATTTTTAACTAATTTTTAAAGAAAGTAAAAAGGATTTTTAATTAAAAAAAATTACTCTTTTTCTAAGAGTAGACTGGTCAACGGCCGGTCTGACTCATTTATTATAGGCAGCGTGTGAGGTTCGAACTCGTGACCTCTCGTATACGTGCACGCAGCTCTACCAACTGAGCTACGTGTCTAACCCGAAATATTCTCTGTTTTAATTATATTTATATACTTGTTAGATTAAACAGAATTAATTTAATTTTAAAAAGAATTTTAAAGTCCTCGTACCAGCGTAAGGACTGGCCTCGAACCCGCGACCTAACTGTTGCGTTGCACCCAGCCCAACCAACTGGGCTGGGTGTCTAACCCGTTATATATTGAAATTTTATTATACTTAACATCTTACAGCGAGTTAATATGGTTTCGGTTTAAAAAAAAAACATTTTATTACAGTGGATAGGTGTTGTGTCAAGGATCGAACTCGGTATCGATAATATGAAATGCACACAGTCCACCACTGGACTATGTGTCTAACCCGTTTAAATTACTGATTTTATTTATATTCATAAATGACTCGATATTCATCTTCTTCATTAACTCAGAACTGAAAACAGATTTGTTAAACATTTGATTTCACTGATCTGTTGTTTTAGATTAAACAAATGAATCGAGTAGAACTGACATAAAGGATTAAGAATTCATACCGAAAACAATCGAGACCCAGGTGATAAACTCCGGCGAAAGTTTTCCGGCGATTAGCGAATTACTCCGACAGACCAACACAGAGCAAGACTTCACAGAAATTTTTAGGTGATTGAGTGAGTGTGCGCGCAGGGATGAGTGGGTTTGATAGGTATTTATAGGGTGAGCAGTAATCAATTGTTGGTATCGGTTTCGAGTTGAAGTTTTCAGTAAAAAACGGTTATGGGCGAGTTGTTTGCAAATCTAATTGAACGTGATTTAGCTTGATTTGCGTCTAGATTCAAGATTGGGAACGTATTCTTCAGTCAATTGCAGAGAAAAGGAAATCTTGATGATTTCCAGATTGTTTGCGTGCCGTTACAGGGCGGCATTCTTTGAATTCGGATTCAAGGAGATAATATGATTTAAAAGATTTATTGGTTTGGTCATTCCATATGTTTTGTGAGTGGTGTAACGGTGTGTTGTGTGTTTGGTTAGGGGTGAGACCCGGGTTCGATTCCCGCGGTCTACCCCTTTCTATTTTTTTTGATTGTATAACTATTATATATATATATATATTATTTATTATTATTATTATCTTTATTTATATTATTAATATAACGAATCTAACGAAAAGATCATAATATAAACTTGATAAAAAAATGGTGCGGGTTTTAGAACCCGTTTTTCGACGAATGTTACAGTATCCCCTACTTTTAGAAATTTCGTCCCGAAATTTAAGTAGTAGTGGTATATTTGACTTGAAGGGTGGGTGTTTTAATTTGACAATTACATAATTAGAAGAGGGAGGGAGTTTAAATTTTTATTTGTGGCGGTAACGTTCCTAGTAAGGGTTGAATACCCTGCTACAGGAATCGCTTTTTGATGCTTAAAGTATGAAAATGCGGAACATGGATAAACAGAGTTGATTGGCTAGGTATGATCTCGTGCATAAGAATTTTGAGAGAATTGATACGTTTGAAAAGATAAGGTTATATCACAAAATAAAACTTCATCCATGACAATATTAAAACCTACACGGGACTTCTCATAACCGCCTGACAATGCTTTCGACCCTTTGACAAGAATACTTATATATAGCAAGTACCAGCGGCGTATCCACCATATTCTTGTCAAAATTTCATTGGCTTTGTCAGTAAGTTATAATTAGTTCCATGTGACTCTAAAATCTACAAAACAACCACAACAGCCAAAACTTGAGTCTCGAATCTGAAAGGGTACATGACTGAATGATGACAGTACCTCTCTCGTTTGTTATGATGAAGGGGCCAGTCTATGTAAAAGTGAGACACAACCCAACTTCTTTAAATGATGAGATCGAGATACGTCGAGATGTATGATGATATGAATGTTAAATCAATGAGTATAAAACAAAACTGTAATATCAATTCGCATTAAAATTCTTGGATATATAAATTCCCAGTTTACAACTGGGATACGTAAAGATTGAGATAACATAAAGAAAACATAAGAACTAGACGGTTGGAGTTGAGTCTTGATTCTTGGTGAGGGAAGGCTAGTTGGGTGGTTCGTTTGGGCCGTTATTATCTTCAACAGGATTGGCGTTGATGTTGTAAGCTCTTCCTCTTGCTGGTGGCCTAGTGGTTATGTTTCTTGATTTGCTTGGTTAACTGGGTTTGTTTGAGCTTGGGCTTTTATGATGTTAAACAATCGAGGGCACGAATTTCTAAAATGGGTAGGGTCGCCACAATTAAAACAAGCTCGAACATATGGAACTATGGGGTATTGAGGTTGTTGATATGATTGGATCAGGTTTTGGGTAGGGGTGAAGCTTGGTTTGAGGGGCGCGACAAGTCTTGCTCAAATGACCATAACGCCCACAATTAGCACACAGTCGACAAGGTACGGTAGATGGATGGTGATAAAAACAGGTGTTGCATTGAGGGTGAGGTCCAATGTAAGGTTTCTTATTTGGGTAAGTAGTGTTGGGTGCCACTTGAGTGATTGGGATAGCTTAGAGGGGTACGGCTTATGGAGCTGGTTGATTTCCTTGGGTGATAGCGAAATTTTGCCCATCTCATTTTCTCTTAGGAGTGGTTTGAGAAGAGGATTCGGTCTGGGTTGAGTTTGAGGTTTCGGATGATGCTTTATCCTTCTTCTTCTCCTCCTTGAAGTCTTTATTCCGTATACGGTTTTCGGTGAGCTCTGTAGCTAACTCCATTGCTGCTTCCAAAGTTGCAGGTGTGGTACTTATTACAGGGTCTTGAATTTTTGAAGGAAGACCTCGAATGTAGTGCTCGATCAAACGGTAGAGGGGAGTGAACAAGTTGGGGACCATCTGATTTAACTCAAGGAATCTCTTGTTGTATGTGGTGTGGTCGCCCTCCTTTTGTTTCAAAGAATAGAACTCATCTTCTAATTTCTTGATTTCGCTTCTTGGACAGAAACGTCTTGTCATGATTTCTCTCAACTCTTCCTAAGTCAAGGTTATAGCATCCTCAGCACCTCGCTTGGCCTTCTCTGTATTCCACCATGTAAGTGCTACTCCGAACAAACGACCGGTAGCATATCGCACCTTGCGATCATCGGGGCGGTCGCAATTGAGAAAAGTGTTTTCCATCTCCTCAAACCAATGGAGGAGAGCGGTAACACCTTCAGTCCCTTCGTATTTTGGAGGATCGCAAGATTTAAAATGCTTGAAGGTGCATTTACTGGTATTTGGGGGAGGGTTGACAATGTTTTGATCTTCTTGGTTGATTGGGGTGACTGGATTAGCGGTAAGGGCTTGTTGAACTTGAACTACGATGTTGGGTATTACGGCGGCCATTTGTTGAGCGATTTGGGCAGCCATGCGCTCGCGGGATTTTCCTGATCTCATACTTCTACGAGAGAGACTAGAAGACATCTACAAGGAATACGTATCGAGAGTATGAGTTTGACGTTTTAGGTGTCATGTGTCGTATTTAGAAATGAACATTCACAAAACAAATGAAGAAAATAAATTTGCTACGTCCATAGGATGTCTTGGGATTTGCTCATGTTTGGGCTCCCATATGTCCCCTTACTTGGCCTTGGTAGTCATGTGGGCCCCCATGACTATTGGGCTCTGGTAGGGTTCATATTGGTGTTGGCCTGTTAACACTTGCGCCACCCGAATGAAAATCGCAAAACATGACTGCAAAGTATAAGGTCGGAGGGTGTCCGGGTATGGACACAATGACAACTCAAAGTAGGGTTAGTTCGAACGACGTTTGGTGTGGCATGCTTTGGCCTAATAGGTCCTTCGTACTCTCATCGTTAGTCCCCAGGTAGGCAAACTGGTCCGTTATATCGGATTTATACGAGTGCCAACCTAGACAGGACGTTTCGACTACCGGTACTTGTACCCTTCCAGTTACTACATGCCCGTCGTAGAACTCACTTTGATGAGATTGAAAAACGAAAATCGTCACAAAATCTTGAATAAAGGAAATATGAGGATGTTTTGAATATGTGAACATTGAAATATACGTGATGAATGTTTATGTAAGCATGTTATGTTTGACAACAAGTATAACTCATTAAGTATCACATAAAATGATAGTGGAAGTGTTTGCATGCATTTGTGTGTGTAATAAATACGAAACAAATAAACATCATGAGTTTGAATGTAACCACATAAACAATTAAAATCTAATCAACTATAGTATAGGCTCAAAGGGTCTAATAACCTATCCTATATCCCTATAGTCAAAAGCTCTGATACCAATCTGTCACACTCTGACCCGCAGCGGAAATGGTAGTCGGGGCATGATTGGGTTTTCATCAAAGCTCATGACATTTACTATAAAGTTTTATATTTATTATTTCTTTTTAAAGAAGAAAATTACAATAAACATATAAGTACAACATGTTCAAATACATTTTTCATGACTTCATTATTTTTCTTCTAAGGCAATTTCCCTATGTGTTCCTTGCTTCAACCTGTCCACCTGTATCATGTGTAAAAATAGGGTTTTGGGTCAACAAAAGTTGGCGAGTGAATATGATGAAAACATTTGAACGAATTTATTATATTGGTTATAAAAAGGTGCATAACCACATATGAGTAAACGTAAATGTAAATTTTAACACAATACACATAATATCAATTAATGCACAAGCACACACCAAATGATGAACAATGAGATCAAGACTCAATCAAACGGAGCCGATCTAATGAGGCGCGCGATGTTCAACTCGTCTCCCACGAGGAACTGATGGGCCTAATGAATGATTTGCACGCAACTTGACAAAATGTAACACACATCACAACAAACAATATTTACATCACAAGTTTAGATCATATAATGGTAATAGCACAAGTTTGAATAAACGAAGTAATTAAAGTGACACATGATACACCACAAAACATGAATAAAAAGGGGAATTTGTAAGAATTCACTCACAGTGGGTGCATTCCTTGATAATGATGAATGCGCACGAATTTATGATTCAACCGACGAGGGAAAACTAACCTAAATAATAACGTAATAATTCGATAAATAAATAAATTTTATTTGAGATTAATATTTTTAATTAGTGCTCTTAATGAGATTTTTAGATTTATTTTTGTGAATTTAATGCAAATTTTTGGGCTTGAAAACCTTATTTGAGGTATTTTTAACTAATTTTTAAAGAAAGTAAAAAGGATTTTTAATTAAAAAAAATTACTCTTTTTCTAAGAGTTGACTGGTCAACGACCGGTCTGACTCATTTATTATAGGCAGCGTGTGAGGTTCGAACTCGTGACCTCTCGTATACGTGCACGCAGCTCTACCAACTGAGCTACGTGTCTAACCCGAAATATTCTCTGTTTTAATTATATTTATATACTTGTTAGATTAAACAGAATTAATTTAATTTTAAAAAGAATTTTAAAGTCCTCGTACCAGCGTAAGGACTGGCCTCGAACCCGCGACCTAACTGTTGCGTTGCACCAAGCCCAACCAACTGGGCTGGGTGTCTAACCCGTTATATATTGAAATTTTATTATACTTAACATCTTACAGCGAGTTAATATGGTTTTGGTTTAAAAAAAAAAACATTTTATTACAGTGGATAGGTGTTGTGTCAAGGATCGAACTCGGTATCGATAGTATGAAATGCACACAGTCCACCACTGGACTGTGTGTCTAACCCGTTTAAAATACTGATTTTATTTATATTCATAAATGACTCGATATTCATCTTCTTCATTAACTCAGAACTGAAAACAGATTTGTTAAACATTTGATTTCACTGATCTGTTGTTTTAGATTAAACAAATGAATCGAGTAGAACTGACAGAAAGGATTAAGAATTCATACCGAAAACAATCGAGACCCAGGTGATAAACTCCGGCGAAAGTTTTCCGGCGATTTAGCGAATTACTCCGACAGACCAACACAGAGCAAGACTTCACAGAAATTTTTAGGTGATTGAGTGAGTGTGCGCGCAGGGATGAGTGGGTTTGATAGGTATTTATAGGGTGAGCAGTAATCAATTGTTGGTATCGGTTTCGAGTTGAAGTTTTCAGTCAAAAACGGTTATGGGCGAGTTGTTTGCAAATCTAATTGAACGTGATTTAGCTTGATTTGCGTCTAGATTCAAGATTGGGAACGTATTCTTCAGTCAATTGCAGAGAAAAGGAAATCTTGATGATTTCCAGATTGTTTGCGTGCCGTTACAGGGCAGCATTCTTTGAATTCGGATTCAAGGAGATAATATGATTTAAAAGATTTATTGGTTTGGTCATTCCATATGTTTTGTGAGTGGTTTAACGGTGTGTTGTGTGTTTGGTTAGGGGTGAGACCCGGGTTCGATTCCCGCGGTCTACCCCTTTCTATTTTTTTGATTGTATAACTATTATATATATATATATAGATTATTTATTATTATTATTATTATCTTTATTTATATTATTAATATAACGAATCTCTTAAATGATTAACATAAATTTGTAACGAAAAGATCATAATAAAAACTTGATAAAAAAATGGTGCGAGTTTTAGAACCCGTTTTTCGACGAATGTTACAGGATCTACCAATCCGAGCAGTATTTCGATTTTCAAAAGTAGCAGTTGAGGATCAAGTTAACCTGGCTTCCTTTCATTTAGACGGTATCGCACTTCAGTGGCACCAGTGCTACACCAATTCAGAGGTCCGTTAACGTGGTCAGAATTCACTGCTGCTTTATTGAATCGGTTTGGGCCGACTGATTATGAAGACCCTTCCGAGTCACTCCACAGTCTCAAACAAACCACTACTGTCATGGGTTACCAAGAAACTTTTGAACGACTTACTCAATGTGTCGATGGGTTACCGGAACCTTTCTTGGTTCGTTGCTTTATTGGTGGGTTGAAGGAGGAGATCCGATTGGAGGTTAAATTAAAGAAACCAAGACACTTGGGGGAAGCAATAGGGAGTGCGTGAGTGGTGGAAGAGAAATTATCTCTTCAACATGTGGATGTTTCTCCCACAAGTTTGGAGGGGAATTATAATTCCACAGTTAACTCCACAGTTAACAATCTTGGAAACATGCAATCAACCAACAGAATACTTGGCGCACGTCCAACGCCTCCTCTTGCAATTCCCACTCCTAACCCATTACAGCGACTAACTATTGCAGAGACCCAAGATAGCGGTGAACGGGGGCTTTGCTATTATTGTGACGAATGTTATACGCTGGGGCACAAGTGCAGTAAGCCGCAACTTTTTATGATTAGTGATGCTGGTGAGGTTGGCGACACGGTCCATGTAGATGAACCGCCTAAGATAACTGAAGGTATTTTTCAAGCGGAAATCTCTTTTTTGGCAATCTCGGGTACTATTCTTCACCAAACTTTAAGGTTGTCGGAAAAAATCAAGACTAAAGATGGTGTGGTGTTGGTGGATGGGGGAAGTACTCATAATTTTATATCTCAAGCATTGGTAGATCAACTTGGACTTATGGTAGATTATGATGTGAAGTTTGAAGTGGTGGTTACTAATAGTGACACGCTCTTTTGTGCCGGCCAGATTCGAGACCTCACGATTGTGTTTTCGGCATCACTAGTAATTTTTTTTGTTTTACCCGTCACAGCTTCCCCAGTTGTCCTAGGTATTCAATGGTTCAAAACCTTAAGCCCAGTTGAGATTGACTTTCACAACCTTACTATTTGGTTTCGTATCGCCGGTTCCTCTCACAAGCTACACGGTTTGAAACGCTCCAGCTTGGATGTAACACCTCGTAAAAACCCGTCATGTAAAATTCCAACACGTGTCCCACTAATCCTCCTATGCCACGTGCTAAAACGAGAGGGAACAAATGCATCGTTATGTTATTTTATAACCTCTGAACGACAAATTAATAGTTAAGGGACTAAAAGTGTCAACATGCTCAAACTAAGCCTCTGAGTGACCTTTTAACGAACCGAGAGTCATATAATATTATTCATACTCTTATGGGAGTCTATTATATGCCAATGAAGGCTTTACGCACTAATTATAACGTTTCACGCAAGTTTGAAAGTCCAAGGACTATTCCTGACAAACTGTGGAAACTTACCGAATTCTCGTATTTCTGAATACAGGCCCTATATGTAAATCCAAATATGTATATTCAATAAATCTTGTGCTTTATTGATAAGAATACAAGGATGTCCATCGTTGTGAAATTTCGATCGTTTTTGTGTCCGTTTAAGCGTTTTACGCATTTTCGCGAAATGCACAGCCGTACAACCGAATGAACCGACATCCGGGATATTTCCGGACATAATCCAAGTTACGTATATCTTAATACCTTTATTGAGCCTTGAAATTAGGTTAAAAGGGGTTACGGGTGACAAAACGCGACGAAACAAGTCTAGGGGCCAAAACTGTCAAAAGATGAAACTTTGGTTGCTGAGCTGGGTCCTTACGGACCGTATAGGAAGACCCTTATAGTCCGTAAGCAGGTCTGAAAACAGAAAAATGCTGATTCATCAAGTATAGCTCTATATCTTGACACCTATCTCGTTTTTGCCACTTTTAACCTGGTTTTGACACCTCCTAACACTTGTAATGATCCTTTAACCCTTGTTAACAACTGGAATGATCCTAGTAATCCTCAATCATTATGATTATGAGATGAACATATGGGTTCAAGTTTGTATTTTTCTAATCCTTTCATCTATAATCAATTCTGGAGGATCCTGATTACTTAGAAGCTTTTCTTTGAGTTTCTTCAGTCCATAGGATCACATGTAAGTGTTCCTTCCTTGATTTGTTATTTTGTTTAGGCTTTTCAAGCCAAAAGTCAAACGTTTTCGATAAACGCTTTGACTTCCGGTTTAAATCATTATGGTCCAGCCATGGATCAATGCGAATGTGGTTACGTGATCGTAATCAGGTAGGTGTTAATCCCTCAAAAGGACACCTCCTAATTACCACGTTTGCTAGATCAATTGACGAGTCAATATATATATTTTTAAAAGTCAACGGGTCAGATTTTTGAAATATTCATAAACTGAGTCTAAAGGCTTTCTAAAATATGTTTTAATACATAAACAACTTGGTAATAATTATTAGAACATGTGTAAACATTTTCAGCTCGTCAATTTCAGTTTTAGGATCGGTTCGCAACCGAAAGTCGCAAAGTTTGACTTCTGCCTTGACTTTCGATTATGAACTGAATTAGATTAGTATGCTACTGATTCAAGGTCCTATTATAATCATATTATGATGTAGCATAACCCTCTGAGGTTATATTACATGATAATAATAGTTATCCGAATTTTATGCGAGTTTCCGCAAATATGCCATACTTTGACTATTTCGCCATTTTATTCAAAAATGAGGTTTTAAACGCTAATGAACTTGAAAATAAATTACTTACTGATATGATATCATGTTTAACATATTTTGATATTACAAATCTGATCATGAATCAAGTTTTCGTAATATATCGTAAATAAAGCTTTAAAGTGACCGTAAAACCCTTTCGGCGCGTAGAACAGTTTTAATCATAAATTTTCATACCAAACTTATTGCCTACTAATGTAATATCATAATTAGGATATTTTGGGATATGATTTCAGTTTATAAGCTAAGTTTATGCACAAGTTCTTGTATTACGCTCTTAAATGACGATAACGCCCTTACGACACTTAAAATGGTTTTTAATCATGATTTTTCATATGAAACCTTTATTCTACTAATATGTTATACTAAATAACATATTTTAATTATTTAAACCTGGTCATAACATTAGTTTTCACAAAATATCGCAAATATCGTCATTTAACGATTTTTACGCCTTTTCGGCGCATAGTATGGTTTTAAACCATATTTACCAACCAAGACTTGTTACCTACTGATTTTATAACTCATTTAAAGTATTTTTACAGTAGGTACATAATATAAACTCATAATCCCAAATAAGCTTTCGAAACTATGTGTGAAATTACCAAAATGCCCCTACGGTGCATCATTTGGTCTTAAACTATAAAACACACATATGTTTGATATCCTACTGATATTATATCATAAATAAAGTATTTTCGCAGAATAATTATGGTCGTAACATCAGATTATACGCAAGTTCCTTTTATACGTCGCTAAATGACCAAAACACCCTTTTGAGGCATTATTTGATTTTAAAACTATAACTGGCATACAAGTTGATATCATACAAATATTATATCTTTTTTAAAGTATATTGGCATATGGAACTCGTTCATGACTCATCCGGTTACCCGGTATTGCTTATATGCGTATGGTTAAGCTTACGAGGCTAGTTTATGTAATTTAACCGAAACGGGTTTAACCTTATCATTTTTTATCTCAAAATCCAGAATGTTAATAGTTTACCCATATTATACAAGTCTTAGTACTTGTTGGGTCTAAATTATATTATGTTCCGGTCATCGCTTAATCAAGCGTATCGTACCGTTCTTAATACTTTAAACTAGCCGATCCAAGTCAACGACTTAAATAAGATCCGCTAGCATTCTACTTGGTTATTTACACCATCATTCTAGAATAGGGCCTTCCGGTAAATTGTACCTACGCTTAATTAATTGGATACGACTGTGCTTATTATATTTCTTATATAAAAAGGACTTGCTAAGTCCAGGTAAATACTCTTAACCTATTTTCCCTATACGGGCTTGGGATACGGTAAAATATTTACCGCATGGTCGGGTATGGGATTCGAAGACCTATGTGTCGGGAAATTCAAATAACCCGTTTTGATTCGTATTGCTTGACTTAAACATTGGGGTTTAATGCGACCGTGTCCTGGATATACTTGACTCATTTAATTGTAAGTGACCACGACCTAGGCGCGGGGTGTAGGCATACACCTGACAGATGCTAAATGGTTTAAATAAAATAATTTATAACCCAATACGGGTTTGCCCAATATGGGTGTTCCCAATAAGGGAACAAATTATAAATTTATAACCGAATATGGGTTTTCCCAATAAGGGAATAAGTGGTGTGTCGGTTAATCATGAACCGG
Organism: Scalesia atractyloides; assembly: GCA_947069175.1. NCBI lineage: Eukaryota > Viridiplantae > Streptophyta > Magnoliopsida > Asterales > Asteraceae > Scalesia > Scalesia atractyloides. The sequence goes on along the minus strand of CAMTDV010000004.1, from coordinate 72,874,107 downwards.
CATATTTCCGGTCCCCGTATGTATTGTCGAGTTATGTAAAACTGATAACATGAGATATAGTTTGTCCCAAGTTAAATATTAAACAAATGTACCAATGTGTACATAAAATGATTTTGAAATGTTTTCAAAATGTGTCGGTTGATTGTATTTACCAGTGAAAACTGATGTATTTTCAAAAAAATTAAACTACAGGTACAAATACGTAAATAGGCTGGAAACTGCTCAGTAGCAACATAGAGGATCTTGCACGTCCTTAGATGTCCCAAGTCTGTTAATCATCTTTTGGATATATTTTCGATCCGCCTGTGGATCTTCGTTACAAACCATTGTCGTTATATTTTGAACTTTGAATATTTCGGTTTGTAATGATATTTTAAATTCAAGACTTCCGCTGTGCTATTCTGTGTTATTTGGTTATGATAATATCAACATACGTCACAATATTTCCCTCCGGGCCCACCGGGTTACACGTAGAAATCAGGGTGTGACATTGGATGAACTAAAACCCAGTAGATTTGCAGAAATGCAGCCCAAAAAGCCTTATCATGTGTTTCTCCTTGCGGACAAGGCGCGCTTAAGGGGGGTGGATTTTTATGTGCTGATGTGCACAAAATGCAACATATAAATTACACCAAACGAGGCATAAAACCAACCCTTTTTCAGTACTAATTGGGAAAAGCACGTTTCTTTGTTCCTTTACAATTTATAGGACTAAAAGAGTTTAAACGAATGAAAGAAGCAAATTAGCAACTAAAACCAGCATAAAATACAAGAAGAAGGAATAACATGACATGCCCGACCCCTCGGCAACATCCCAAGAACAAAAACAAAAATAGAAGCCCACCACGGGGCCGTGGTCAGCTCACCATGGGCAATGGTCAGCTAACAGCTCCTATAGAAAAGACAAAATACAGAATTCAGGCCACCACGGGGACGTGTCCAGCCAACACGGGTCGTGGTCAACTCTAAGATTAGCAGAATCTTGATAGTACAGCAAGTACACTGACCACGGGGCCGTGCTCGGTCACCACGGGGCGTGTTCGTACAAGACCTGACATCTGCAGTTAATGAAGGGAGAAAAATTGGTCACCACGGGGCCGTGCCCAGCGGGCACGGGACCGTGGTCAGGGCTCTGATCTGACTATAAATAGAGGTGTTTTGTTCCCTTCAAAGGCATCCCTTAGTAAACCACTTCTCTCTCACTTTGCCACCATTCCACCACCACTACAACACCAACACCCACAACTATCATCCATCTATCATCTTTACAGTGTGTAGTAGTCTCGGGATCCAAGATTGATTGTAAGAGTTCTTGTCAAACAAAGGCCATGCTTGGCTAATCTCTTACATCACTTGGTGAAGACAAGTATTTATTGTATTACTTTCGATTTTTAATCTTTCGGCACTTTTTAATTGAATATGTATTAATGACTTTAATAAATAGCCTCCTATGTTGAAAGTGAATTTTCCTAACCATTTATTCATGATGTCATTGATTTGCTCATTCGTGTCTTTACGGTCTATATAAAGCGCGTTACCTACTTGGAAAGGGGTTAGAAGGGTGGTTTCGTAAAGTTATTGTAACATCCGTCGAAAAACGGGTTTCCAAAACCCGCTTCGTTTATTAATCGAATATCCAGTTATAATTTTTCGTTGCACATTTATTGCTCAAATTAATTTTAAACGATACATAATTAATAACTATATTAGAGTTTAAAAACCATATTTGATAAATAATCGTAAATTGTGAGAAAAAAATTAAATGGGGACGCCGGGTTTCGAACCCGGGTCGCCCACAAACTCAATCACACAACACACCGCTCCGCCACATGACTCCTTTGTGAAATTACTGAAACAAATAATACTTAAATTAAAACTCGAAATCAAAATCCGGACCTCAGCGCGGTAGAACTCGCAATCATCGGAAAATCCAGCAATCCGCGAGTTTAGCCATTTTCCTTTTGACTAAAACACTATAACCGACTTAGACATCGGTTATAACCGACGTCTAACAGTCAATTGCGGACAATAACCGCCGGAGAAATTTTGACCGTGAATGAAGACCCAAAATCGGACGCAATTCACTCAGTTCTTTCCTATAAATACCCCCCAACCTTCCGGGAATCCTTTCGCTCAGAACCACACACTTTTCGTAGTTGAAATTTCGCAGAAGCTCGTCGCCGGAGATTTCCAATTTCGCCGGAACCTCGCCGGAATCGATCATCAGAAAACCGTATTCATTACTCGACTGGTATATCTGTCTAAACTTCTCTGCTATCTTTAGTTCATACTTTAATTGTTCAAACAAAGGTTCTAAACTGTTAATCATTATATTCAGTCGAGAAATCACAAATCGGAGCCGACGAATTTCGCCGGAAAATATGAAGAAGTCACTCTGTGATTGGTACATCTTATTCCTAAATTCCTTTTATTTACTTCAATTCAATCAATCATAAGCGTAGTTGGTCAATTAAACAAACAGTCAATTCACTGTTCGGTAATTCGATAAACGAAGAAGATGAAGTCGAACATGTGTATAAGTTTAATTAAAACTGAATATTTAACCGGGTTAGACACACAGTCCAGCGGCGGACTGTGTGCAACATAACACGCACGTCACGAGTTCGAATCGCACACGTTACCGAATTTCAGAATTAAAACCAACATTTTTAAAACTTAATCAGATTAAGTCACAGAATGTTTATAAGAATAATATAAATCATAAGTTAAACAGATATGACACACAGCCCAACTGGTTGGGCTGTGCGCACTCGAACCGAACGTCCCGAGTTCGACTCCGGGTCGCTGAAGTCAGTTTGGCCATATTAAATCCGTTTTGAAATAAACCAAATAAAATAACAGTTAATTAGTATATATATATAATTAAAACAGAGAATATTTCGGGTTAGACACGTAGCTCAGTTGGTAGAGCTGCGTGCACGTATACGAGAGGTCCCGAGTTCGAACCTCACTCAGCGCATATAATTAACACAATCCGACCGGTCAACGGTCAACGGTCAGAGTCAAAAAGTCAACATTTTTTTTATTATTTTTTTTGTATTTATTTAATCAGAAAATTATTTAAAAATACTTAAAAATAATATTTTTAAAGTTAGAAAATGTTCTTAAACTCACAAAAATAAATCTAAAAATCCTATTAAGATTATGAATTAAAAGTACTAATTTACCGAATCATTTCGTTATTATTTTAGGTTAGTTTTCCTCGTAGATCAAATCCTAAAATTCGTGCGCATCCAACGTCATCATAGAACGCACCCAATGTGAGTGAATCTACCAATTCCCCGTTTTAATCACATTTTGGGGTGTATCATGTGTCGTTTAATTCCTTATTATATTTAAACAATTGTGCATTCATCATATACGGATATAGAGTATCAGGTGCCTCATTCGATCGCTCCGTTTGATTGAGCCTTGATCTCACATACATCATCATTCATGTCACTCGATCGGCTCCGTTTGATTGAGCCTTGAACTCACATACATCATCATTCATGTCATTTACTCATCCAATGTGGTTTGTGTTTTGTTATATATATATGTTTGCTCACATGTGATTATTGCACAAATTTTCAATATTAAATACAACAAGAAATTAATAACAATGTTTTATCAAGGTTCACTCGCCAACTTTTGTTGACCCAAAATCTCCCCCGTTTTACACATGATACAGGTGATCCAGTTGAGACAAGAAACACATAGGAAGGCTTAGAAGAATAAAAAGTTTACGCTTTGGAATAATTATGTAGTTTCCTTTTATTGTAATTGTATGAATTTTGTTTGGATATTTAAGTTGTAATTTGGATTTAATAAATATGAAACATTTTAGTAAACATCATGAGCTTTGGTGATAACCCAATTATGCCCCGACTCTTATTCCGCTGCGGGTCGGGTGTGACAGATTGGTATCAGAGCCATGACTATAAGGATATAGGATAGGTTATTAGACCTTTAGAGCCTATACTATAGTTGATTAAAATTTTAAATTGTTTATGCGTTACATACAAAATTCATGATGTTTATATGCTTTATGTTTATTGTTACATTCAATGTTATGCAAGCATGTTCATAAGTACATATTATTATACAATGCTCATAATGAATCATATCCTCATAACATATCATATCCATGAGAGCACAAACCTCACAATTCCCATGATTTTTGCAACGATTTTTGTATTTTTCAAATCACATCAAAGTGAGTTCTCATGACGGGCATGTAGTAACTAGAATGGCACGAGTACCGGTAGTCGGAACGTCCTGTCTAGGCTTGGCATTCATAAAAATCCAAAATAAAGGACCAGTTTGCCTACCTGGGGACTACCGATGAGAGTACGAAGGACCTATTAGGCCAAAGCATGCTATACCAAACGTCGTGTGAGCTAACCCCACTTTGAGTTGTCATTGTGTCTACACCTGGACACCCTCCTACCATACATCTCGCAATCATATTTCATGCTTTTCATTTGGGTGATGCGAGTGTTAAACCGCCAACACCAATGTGAATCTTACTAAGCCAATAGTCATGGGGCCCACATGACTATACAGGCGATGGTATGGGGGACATTGGAGGCCCAAACATGAGCAAACCCAAGACATCCTATGGATGTAGTTGCATTATTGATAGTTATGTTATTTTTTTATTCTTTTAACGACACATGACACCTAAAAACTTCTTAAACTCACAATCTTCCTATGTATGTTCCTGTAGATGTCGGCTAGGCAACTACGTGGAGGTAGAAAGTCAGGAAGATCCAATGAACGCTTGGCCACTCAAATTGCTAAACAAATGGCCGCGGTACTTCCTGACATCGTGATTCGAGTTCAACAAGCTCTCACCGCAAATCCTATCAACCCCCCAATCAAGAAGACCAGAGCGTCGCCAACCCTCACTCCAAAAAGTGCTCCTACAAACACTTCAAATCTTGCGATCCCCCAAAGTATGAAGGGACCGAAGGTGTTACTGCCCTCCTCCACTGGTTTGAAGAAATGGAGAACACCTTCCTCAATTGCGATTGTCCCGAGGATCGCAAGGTACGTTATGCATCAGGGAGACTGTTTGGAGTAGCCCTTACCTGGTGGAACACAGAAAAGGGTAAGCGAGGAGTCGAAGATGTATGGCCTTATCATGGGAAGAGTTAAGGGAACTCATGACAAGGCGCTTCTGTCCAAGAAGCGAAATCAAAAAGTTGGAAGATGAATTCCACTCGTTGAAACAAAAGGAAGGAGATCACACTTCCTACAACAAGAGATTTCTCGAACTGAACCAAATGATCACTAATCTGTTCACACCCCGTGTACCGTTTGGTTGAACACTACATTCGAGGCCTCCCCTCGAAAATTCAAGACTCGGTTCTAAGTACTTCGCCTGCAACACTTGAAGCCGCAATGGAACTAGCTACCGAACTTACTGAGAATCGCATCCGAAACGGCAAATTCAAGGATGAGAAAAAGAAAGCCCCCATTGAGGCCCAAACTCCAAATCATTCCGTCTCCTCTTCAAAGTTTGCTGGTAAGAGGAAACGAAACAGCAGAAATTTTGCCGTCACACAAACAAACCCTCCTATCACTGCCGCACCAATTACCCAAATTGCTCCCTCAGCTGCCCCATTTAAAAATCCATACACCGGCCCATACCCAAAATGCAACCGTTGTCAATACCATCATCTCCCCGAAACTCCTTGCCAACATTGCACCAGCTGTGGCCGTGCAGGTCACACTATTCAAACTTGTCGCACGCTTCAACGAATGAACCGCAATCAACCCTCAACCCAAATCCACCATCAGATAGTGGGTCAAGCCCAACAACCTTTACTTCTACCACCTGCATAGCCCAATCCTACTACCAACCCAACTACCCCATGATGCAACCCATGCGAGCATGTTACAACTGTGGAGACCCAAACCACTTCAGGAACACATGTCCATGCTTGGTGAACATCATCCATGCCCAAGCCAAGCAAATCCGGTAAACCAAGCTAACCAAGCTCCTCCACCTGCTAGAGGAAGAGCTTTCAACATCAATGCCAACCAAGCTAGAGCTGACACCAACGTGGTTAACGGTACGTTTCTCATCAATGGTAGTTATGCATCCATGTTATTCGATACTGGCGCGGATAAGAGTTTTGTGTCTTTAGAATTTGAACCTATCCTCAACCAAACTCGTGACAATCTCATGGAATCTCTAACGGTGGAAGTAGCTGACGGAAAGTTCGTTTCATTAAATTCTATTATACGAAATTGTACACTCACTCTAAACGATCACGATTTTCCAGTTGACCTCATTCCTATGAAGTTGGGAAGTTTCGATATTATAATCGGTAGGGACTGGCTCAGCCAGCATCACGCTGAAGTAGTATGCCGCGAAAAGTTCATTCGCATTCCTCTTGCAGACGGTCAAACCCTATGTATCTTTGGAGAAACCCCTTCGAAAGGACTCAAATTAATGTCCTGCCTTTCAAGCCCGAAAATATCTCCGCAAGAACTATGTCGCATTCCTAACTCACGTTGTCAAAAAGGGGAACAAGGAGAAGAAACTCGAAGATATACCAGTGGTGAAGGAATTCCCACAAGTCTTTCCCGACGACATCTCAGGACTCCCTCCTATGAGAGAAGTCGAATTCCGCATCGATCTTGTACCTGGCGCTACACCAGTCGCAAAATCTCCTTATAGGCTAGCCCCATCCGAAATGCAAGAGCTGGCCAGTCAACTGCAAGAGTTGACTGACAAAGGATTCATACGTCCTAGCTCCTCGCCTTGGGGTGCACCTGTTCTTTTTGTGAAGAAGAAAGATGGAACGTTTCGCATATGTATCGACTACAGAGAACTCAACAAGTTAACGGTTAAGAATCGCTACCCACTACCTCGCATCGATGACCTCCTAGACCAACTTCAAGGCGCCACCTGCTTTTCAAAAATCGACCTTCGTTCTGGTTATCATCAACTCAGAGTACCTGAAGAAGACGTCCCAAAGACCGCCTTCCGGACTCGTTATGGTCGTTACGAATTCATGGTCATGCCATTCGGTTTAACCAACGCCCCAGCTGTCTTCATGGATCTAATGAATAGGGTATGCAAACCCTACCTCGACCGCTTTGTCATAGTCTTCATCGACGACATCCTCATCTACTCCAAGTCTAAATCCGATCACGAACGACCTTCGACTCATCCTTACACTCTTAAGGACTGAAAATCTCTACGCTAAGTTCTCAAAATGCGAATTCTGGTTAAGAGAAGTACAATTCCTTGGACATGTCGTTAATGACAAGGGAATACATGTCGATCCTTCGAAAATCAAGGTAGTACAGGAATGGCAAGCACCACGTACCCCTACTGAAGTAAGGTCATTGGGCCTTGACTCATAAAGGAAAACCCTTTATATGGGGACCTAAACAAGAAGAGGCCTTCCAAACTCTAAAGCAGAAACTTTGTGACGCACCTATCCTCACACTTCCTGAAGGTTGCGATGACTTTGTAGTATATTGCGACGCATCAGGGCAAGGGCTAGGCTGTGTATTAATGCAAAGAGGAAAAGTGATAGCCTATGCTTCTAGGCAACTCAAAGTTCATGAGAAGAATTACACCACCCACGACCTGGAACTTGGAGCCGTTGTGTTCGCTCTCAAGATATGGAGACATTACCTCTACGGTACCAAGTGTGAAATATACACTGACCACAAAAGTCTTCAACATATCTTCAACCAAAAGGAGTTGAATATGAGGCAACGAAGATGGGTCGAACTTCTTAACGACTACGACTGTGAAATTCGGTATCATCCTGGCAAGGCAAACGTAGTGGCTGATGCACTCAGTCGAAAAGGTTATGCGAACTCCATTCGTCTTCTATGTTCGCAAATCATAACCGACATCAAAGATTGAATCCGAGCAGCTCAACACATTTCTGTAACCGAAAATGACGTACGCGATGAGCTGTCATGTGGAGCTGAACTCAAAATCGAAACCAAATCCGACGGCATTCTATACTATTAAATCGCATATGGATTCCCGATCGCGATAACCTTCGTGATTTCCTCATGAATGAGGCACACAAAACACGGTACTCTGTACACCCAGGAGCCGACAAGATGTATCAAGACCTACGGTACACCTACTGGTGGCCGGGCATGAAAAAGGATATCGCTGTTTTTGTCTCCAAGTGCCTTACCTGTTCCAAAGTAAAAGCTGAACATCAAAGACCTTCAGGACTCCTATCCAACCTGAAATACCTGTATGGAAGTGGGAAAACATAACCATGGACTTCATTACCGGGTTACCTCGCACCTCCCGTGGGTATGACACCATATGGGTAATCATTGATCGTCTTACAAAATCAGCTCACTTCATTCCGATTCGCGAGGACTTCAAAAACGAAAAGTTAGCTCGTATCTACATCAGCGAGATCGTAAGCCGTCATGGTGTACCTGTAAGCATCATTTCAGACCGTGATGGTCGTTTCACTTCACGAACATGGCGAGCCGTACAAACCGCCTTAGGTACACGATTAGACCTCAGTACCGCTTTTCATCCTTAAACTGATGGACAATCTGAACGCACCATCCAAACTCTTGAAGACAAGCTTCGAGCATGTGTCATAGACTTCAAGGGAAATTGGGACGCTCATCTACCATTAGTTGAATTTTCGTACAACAATAGCTACCATTCAAGTATCGGCATGGCTCCTTTCGAAGCCTTATATGGTCGTAAGTGCCGATCTCCAGTATGTTGGCACGAAATTGGAGAAGCACAAATCACCGGTCCAGAGTTAATTCAAGAAACAACCGACAAGGTCATTCAAATTCGAAACAATCTTCTAGCGGCTCAAAGTCGTCAAAAGAGTTATGCAGACAAACGACGAAAGCCCTTGGAGTTTGACATTGGGGATCAAGTACTTCTAAAAGTATCACCGTGGAAGGGAGTGGTTCGTTTTGGCCAGAAGGGCAAGCTAGCACCATGCTACGTAGGACCTTTCAAGATACTCGAAAGAGTAGGTCCTGTAGCATACAAGCTTGACCTACCAGAAGAGCTCAACAGAATTCATCCCACATTCCACGTATCAAACTTGAAGAAGTGCCTCGCCGATGAAAACCTCCATATTCCGCTAGAAGACATTCAGATCGATGAATCTATGCACTTCATTGAAAGACCAGTAGAAATGATGGACTTCGGAGTGAAGCGTTTAAGACGGAGTCGTATTCCAATTGTCAGAGTAAGTTGGGAGTCAAAACGAGGATCTGAGTTTACTTGGGAACGTGAAGACTCAATGCGCGAGAAATACCCGCATCTTTTTCATGTTACCACTACTACTTAAATTTCGGGACGAAATTTCTAAAAGTAGGGGATACTATAACATCCGTCGAAAAACGGGTTTCCAAAACCCGCTTCGTTTATTAATCGAATATCCAGTTATAATTTTTCGTTGCACATTTATTGCTCAAATTAATTTTAAACGATACATAATTAATAACTATATTAGAATTTAAAAACCGTATTTGATAAATAATCGTAAATTGTGAGAAAAAAATTAAATGGGGACGCCGGGTTTCGAACCCGGGTCGCCCACAAACTCAATCACACAACACACCGCTCCGCCACATGACTCCTTTGTGAAATTACTGAAACAAATAATACTTAAATTAAACTCGAAATCAAAATCCGGACCTCAGCGCGGCAGAACTCGCAATCACCGGAAAATCCGGCAATCCGCGAGTTTAGCCATTTTCCTTTAGACTAAAACACTATAACCGACTTAGACATGGGTTATAACCGACGTCTAACAGTCAATTGCGGACATAACCGCCGGAGAAATTTTGACCGTGAATGAAGACCCAAAATCGGACCCAATTCACTCAATTCTTTCCTATAAATACCCCCCCAACCTTCCGGGAATCCTTTCGCTCAGAACCACACACTTTTCGTAGTTGAAATTTCGCAAAACCTCGTCCTCGGAGATTTTCAATTTCGCCGGAACCTCGCCGGAATCGATCATCAGAAAACTGTATTCATTCCTCGACCGGTATATCTGTCTAAACTTCTCTGCTATCTCTTAGTTCATACTTTAATTGTTCAAACAAAGGTTCTAAAATTCAGTCGAGAAGTCACAAATCGGAGCCGACGAATTTCGCCGGAAAATCTGAAGAAGTCACTCTGTGATTGGTACATCTTATTCCTAAATTCCTTTTATTTACTTCAATTCAATCAATCATAAGCGTAGTTGGTCAATTAAACAAACAGTCAATTCACTGTTCGGTAATTCGATAAACGAAGAAGATGAAGTCGAACATGTGTATAAGTTTAATTAAAACTGAATATTTAACCGGGTTAGACACACAGTCCAGCGGCGGACTGTGTGCAACATAACACGCACGTCACGAGTTCGAATCGCACACGTTACCGAATTTCAGAATTAAAACCAACATTTTTAAAACTTAATCAGATTAAGTCACAGAATGTTTATAAGAATAATATAAATCATAAGTTAAACAGATATGACACACAGCCCAACTGGTTGGGCTGTGCGCACTCGAACCGAACGTCCCGAGTTCGACTCCGGGTCGCTGAAGTCAGTTCGGCCATATTAAATCCGTTTTGAAATAAAACAAATAAAATAACAGTTAATTAGTATATATATATAATTAAAACAGAGAATATTTCGGGTTAGACACGTAGCTCAGTTGGTAGAGCTGCGTGCACGTATACGAGAGGTCCCGAGTTCGAACCTCACTCAGCGCATATAATTAACACAATCCGACCGGTCAACGGTCAACGGTCAACGGTCAGAGTCAAAAAGTCAACATTTTTTTATTTATTTTTTTGTATTTATTTAATCAGAGAATTATTTAAAAATACTTAAAAATAATATTTTTAAAGTTAGAAAATGTCCTTAAACTCACAAAAATAAATCTAAAAATACTATTAAGATTATGAATTAAAAGTATAATTTACCGAATCATTTCGTTATTATTTTAGGTTAGTTTTCCTCGTAGATCAAATCCTAAAATTCGTGCGCATCCAACGTCATCATAGAACGCACCCAATGTGAGTGAATCTCTACCAATTCCCCGTTTTAATCACATTTTGGGGTGTATTATGTGTCGTTTAATTCCTTATTATATTTAAACAATTGTGCATTCATCATGTCCGTGGTCAAATGTGTATCCAATATGTATCAATTGTTGTGTGAATTATGTTTAGATTGAAGTTATCATTTTCAGTACATGCATTTCAATAGGTCCATCAGCTCCCCGTGGGATACGGGTTGAGTATCAGGTGCCTCATTCGATCGGCTCCGTTTGATTGAGCCTTGATCTCACATACATCATCATTCATGTCACCTGATCGGCTCCGTTTGATTGAGCCTTGAACTCACATACATCATCATTCATGTCATTTACTCATCCAATGTGGTTTGTGTTTTGTTATATATATATGTTTGCTCACATGTGGTTACTGCACAAATTTTCAATATTAAATACAACAAGAAATTAATAACAATGTTTTATCAAGGTTCACTCGTCAACTTTTGTTGACCCAAAATCTCCCCCGTTTTACACATGATACAGGTGATCCAGTTGAGACAAGAAACACATAGGAAGGCTTAGAAGAATAAAAAGTTTACGCTTTGGAATAATTATGTAGTTTCCTTTTATTGTAATTGTATGAATTTTTGTTTGGATATTTAAGTTGTAATTTGGATTTAATATGAAACATTTTAGTAAACATCATGAGCTTTGGTGATAACCCAATTATGCCCCGACTCTTATTCCGCTGCGGGTCGGGGTGTGACAGTTATTGTCTCATTCAGTATATAGATCCTGCGAGGACTTGGTTCAAGCTTACTAGGACCTCCTTCAATGCCCCAAAGGTATTGGATGGCGGGGGTGCGAATAGCTTGAACCCCTCATATATAAACTACTAGTAAAACATTAAACCGACTTCTTGGATTGTATCATTGCTGACTCAAACCACTTAGCCGAGGGTAAAGTCACCTTCAAAAGAGGGGCCTACCACTTTTCGCATTAATAACTTATTTAATTATCTTTCAATATTCTGACCATTTGGGATTGTATCCTTGCTAACCCAAACCACTGGGTTGAGGGTAACGTCACCTTCAAAACAGGGGCCTGCTATTTTAACTAAGATAATCTCTTGAAAAGTCCAAAAGTGCGACATTTTCATAAGATCTTCTTGACTGTTATTCAAAAGGTCCAATAATGTATATATGTTGGACCTTTTGAGGCAATTGCATCAAAGGATACATTAAAGAAGAGTTGGATCCAAGTGATTCTATCTTGTCTGTTTGTATTTCAATTTATTTATCTTTTTTATATTTAGATTTACTTTTTAAAACTTTTATAAAAAATTTAGAACGATTAGACATTGACGATAAACCGGTATTAAAAGCTCTTGTGTCATTGAACGACCTTGGTATCTTACCAACACTATACTACGCTCGCGATGGGTGCACTTACCCAAGTGTGTGTTTAATGTTAGTACAATATCGTGTTTTATAAATTTAAACTTTGACTAATGCGTAAAACTGACTTAAAATATTAATAAAATCATATCACGCTTGACGCACACCATGTGCCCAAGCCCAAACAGCCCATGCACATGAAGAAGCCCATGAACCAACCGTGAAGCCCATGCGGATCTCAACGTTTTATTTGAATTGTGGGCTGAAATAAAAGAACTGATGGGGATGCCCAAGTTTCCAAGTGTTAACGTATCTTTCCAACTTTTTAGGATATTAGGTTTGACTTTGTTTTGTTTGCTCTCTTTAAATGGGCAATCTTTCGTCACCTTGAAATAATATGGAGAAATTTTATTCTCAATATCCTCACTTTATTTCTCTCAGGCTTCTTTTTTATTTTCTACACCCTTCAATCAACTTATCAATACACAATAGATTGCTTTTCTTATACATAGTTAGCTTGCTAAAAACGATCCTTGTAACATTTGTACAAATTGGGTTTCGAAAACCCACCCCATTGTATCAATCAAAGTGCATTTTTATCTACGTCGTGTTATTATTTTGTTTTTCTTTCAATAATACATATATAATAATAATAATGATAATCAAGGTTTAAAAAAAATAGATAATATAATAACTAATCAATTAAATAATAGGTATTTATAAGTATTAGATAATTAAAAAGATGTAATAAAAGTAATTAAAGAAAAGGGTGGAACCGGGAGTCGAACCCGGGTTCCCCCCGGACACACACACTACAAATACCACTGAACTACACACACAAGTTGTGTAAATATTTGAAACCTAAACCTCTTATGTTGAATCTGAAATCGAACCTGCAACAATGGCCACAACCAAAGACGCACCTTCCTTTTTGAATTGAATCCTCCGACAGCTGGCTCGGGATCTATTTTGACAACCCCCAAATCAGTTTGGCTGTCATCATCAATCACCATAACTGTTTCCAAATCACCGAAATCGAACCTCCCTGTTTTCATCTATAAATACTAGTCATTACCACACAATCAAATTCGCTCACACCCCTCGAAAGCTGTCTCTAAGCCCTTCAGCCGCCATTACTCCCTCGCCGGAAGCAGCAGATCGCTGGAAAATGTGTCTCCTACCGACCCTGTCATATGGTGAATCTCTTCGCTTTTTCTTTTGAGATTAATTCAATCAGTACTATGATCAGGCAATTGATATTGAAGACGGATTAAATCCGTTTGATTTTAGGCGGGTGTGGTTCTGGGTGAAAAAAAAATTTCAAAATTTAGAAGATGAAGTGAATCATGTGTTTTATAGAATTAAATTATAAGTCACAACCAGGTTAGACACACAGTCCAGTGGTGGACTGTGTGCAAACACACCCACATGTTACGAGTTCGAGCCGTGCTCACCCACCGGCCCGACCACTTTACAAACCTTTTTCTGATTATTTATGAAACAACGCAATTAATGTATAAAGGTAATTAAATCATAAGTCTAGACGGGTTAGACACCCAGCCCAGTTAGTCGGGCTGGGTGCATCACATCACCAAGATCGCGGGTTCGAAACCTGTGGCTCGCACCGGTAGGATAGGTTAAAACCTTTTTGTAAAATTAAGTAAATCAGAATCGACCTAAAATGTGTATAAGATTAATTAAAATCCAGATTCTTTCGGGTTAGACACGTAGCTCAGTTGGAAGAGCTGCGTGCACGCAACCGAGAGGTCACAAGTTCGAACCTCACCACACGCAGCCAAGCATCTAGCGAACCGGTCAATCAGACCCCTAATCAGGTCTGACAAGAAATTTTTTTATTATTTTATTTATTATTCCTATATTATTTTTGCTTTTATATTTGTTTAAACAAGACTTTTATAATTTAAATTGTAACAAAAACAACAAAAATAAATCTAAAAAGTCAAATAAAAAGCACTAATTGAAAATATTAATCTTAAATAAAATTTATTTATTTATCGAATTATTACGTTATCGTTTAGGTTAGTTCCTCTCGTGGTTAAATTCAAATTCGTGCGCATTCGTCGTCAATCCAAGGAAAACACACCCACAGTGAGTGAATCTCTACAAATTCCCTGTTTTAATCACGTTTTGGGTGTATCATGTGTCGTACTATTTTTTTATTTTTATTTAATACTTGTGCTAATATCATTTCGTGATCAAAGGTGTATTGTTTGTTATGTGGTTATTATGTGGATACATTTTATCTTTCAGTGCAATCATTTCATTAGGCCTATCAGTTCCTCGTGGGATACGGGTTGAGCATCAGGTGCCTCATTAGATCGGCTCCGTTTGATTGTGCCTTGATCTCACGTACATCATCCATTATGTCATATGTTCATTCAATGTGGTTTGTGATGTGTTACATATATACATTTGTTCATACGTGATTTATGCACAATCTTATTTAAACAACAATAAATTCATTTACTTAAAAGTTTTATCAAGGTTCACTCGCCAACTTTTGTTGACCCAAATTTCTTCTGTTTTACGCATGATACAGGTGATCAAGTTGAGGAAAGAAACACCTAGGATGGCCTTAGGAGAATAATCAAGTTATTTCGTTGGAACAATCATTTGGTTTATTATTTGTGTTTGTATGAAATTTTGTGTTGGATATTTGAATTTAATTTGAATTTAATAAATATGGAACTTGCTAGTAAATATCATGAGCTTTGGTAATAACCCAATCATGCCCCGACTTTTATTCAGCTGCGGGTCAGGGTGTGACAAACCTAATCAAATAGTTTGAAATCTCCTCAAAGTGATTAAAATTATAAAAGATTTGTTCTACAACCTAAAATTAATACGGGAAATTTATAACTACCATTTTAATGTGTATTCATATCTTTATCTATAGTACCTATCTATATATGTAAAAAACTTTGGTGTCACATATCAGTCTCTAGTTCCCGTTACTCTTATTTTCCCACCTAAAACTTATTTACCCATTTTAAGAACCACATGGGTCTTTGATTCATTCTAAATATCAATTACTGATTTACTTCCATTTTTACAATAATACCCACAACACATTTAGAGTATTTGATTACTAACTATTTTATTTTTACTTAAATTTAACTCGTGTAATACACGTTTTTATAACCTAATATATATATATATATATATATATATATATATATATATATATATATATATATATATATATATATGAGGGTTATTTTAAGAATGTTAAATATTGTGAAAACTGTGAGAACGAATGTGAATATCAATCAAAATCATTTTTAATATAAACATCATTATAATTAAAATACAAAATTAGAAAAAGAATTTACTTTTTAAATAATTCATCTCTTCTTTCAAAATCACTATTATTAGGTTTTTACACATGTGTAAATAAAACAAGTTTACATATGCGTAAATGGCAAACTTACACATGTGTAAATTTTCTTTATTTACGAATATACGTAAATTTAAACATCTAAATATAATTTTTAAAATAGAATTCGAATAATAATGATAAGTGTAAAAAATTGAATCTTGTGGTTTGATACGTGCCTATTTTGGTCAACCATGCATTGTGGTTATCTTTAATATTATTTAGTTAGTTAATTATGAAGTCTAAATAGTTAGTGGTGTTAATGGTTCCTTTTAATTAGCCGCACTTCTTTCCTTTAAGTTATTTGTATGACTATTTAAATGGTTGTAGTACTTTTATATTGATAGGAATGAAAAATATTAAACAGAGAGTTATCTCAAAGTCTTATTTTTTATTATTTTCTTTTGAGCCTAATCTACTCAACGGATTATTTATCTATCAACCGATTGGTACATATCAATTGGTATGAGAGCCGTCGTGATCCCCTGGACCATGGTTGCTCACGCTTTATCTGAAGCCAAGTTTTATCAATGGATGAATGAATCCCTTGTGAAGCTCGAATCTCAGTTGCAAACCGTCTTCAACGAGTTCCGATCGTTCCGAACCGCATGGGAAGCCTAATCTCCTACACTTGCACCACCCGCCCCGTCACCCGCTACCGCCTCCACTTTACCACCATCGAAACAAGTCCCTTCAATCGCCCCGTTAACTGCCTCATCTACACCTAACCCTACCCCAAAACAAATACCGTATTCTACATCAAGTATTCTAGTTTCGGTTCCTACCAAAGTCCCCGCTGATACTCCTAATACTCGTGCCGCCAAAAAGATCGATCATCCGCTGAGTAACAAAGATGGTGGATTCAGTTCTCAGTTCACTGGGAGGAGAGTTTTAGGCACCAATGGTAACACAATACACTATATGGATGTATTATTGACGACATCCCAGAAGCCTTTTTCATCTAATTTATACAAGGATTATTCAAAAATTAAAGGGGCAAAAGTTTGTCTACTACACGAGATGTTACAAAGGGCATTTCAAACCAATACATCACGATGTATAACTTCTTCTAAACCAAGACCAACTCCTAATGAGGAAGAAGCCGAAGAACGTGCAGCCGGAATACGTTTCAAACCAATACATCACGATGTATAACTTCTTCTAAACCAAGACCATTACTATTTTCTTTTGAGCCTAAATTTATCTATCAACCGATTGGTACATATCATGGTTTTTTTCGTTCATTCATACGTTTCTCGCGTTCTCGTTTAAACCCTCTTATATATGTGTATTAACATCCGTGATCATCAATTATTGATTTACTTTCCATTTTTACACATTTGATTACTAACTACTTGATTTTTACTTAATTTAACCCGTATAATATACAAGGTTATAAGCTAGTAAATATATAAAAATAATTATTTTAGAAGCCTATTTAAGGGTTTTATAGTTTTATTTTGAAACATTTTCATCAAATTATATATTTATGTTATTATAATAAAAATTTGAGAACATGTTAGAACATAAAGCTTGCTTAAAAGTTAAAACTAGAAGCCGCCTATATAGCAAGTATGCAACTCCGAGTCACATTTAAGGGACATTTAGTGCTTTATATGTATTTAATGCTTTATTGGAATCACGTAGCTACCTTCTCTATTATCACTCAAGCACAAATAATTGACATGCATTAACGGGTTGGTTGAATTTCATTTTTCATATATATATTTTTTTTGAACGGCCAACTAAATAATCAGATAAACATCCTGGGATGCCCTCAATCGAGCAAATACATCCTCTCCTCCATAACGATCAGAGTTGGATGCATACCCGAGCCACCAAGCCACTAGTTCCGGGGAAAACCCGCCCGCCCGAAGGCCCACTACGGTAAAACCCGGTTCGGCTCGTTTTCGAACTGGCGACCTCCAAAGAGGTCTAGTCCTAAACTTCATTGCCACCACCAATGTCCTTTAAAGTGATGCTAGTGGGAGTTGAACTTGAGACCTCAAGGAGAGAAACCAAGTGACTAACAACTAGACCAACTTGTCAGGACTCATTTTTCATATATTGTTGGTTAGCGTGGGCCGTTGTCCTACTAGACCAACTCTAATGTATTTATAATTCGAATGGGTTTACAATCATTATGGAAGACTAAGTTAACAAAAATGGCAGACAATTTTTTAAGAAGATCTCCAATATAAACAGCTAAATCGTTAATTGTATAGCTAAAATAAAGCAGGATAGTTATCATTCAACTATATAAATTGAACGGTTATACATGAAGTTGTGGAACTGCTGCTGTAGCTGATATTAAGTAGTTTGCTAACATTAGTGCTTAGTTTATTTATTTATATATATTCAAGCTAATAAGATCATAACTAAAACCATTATCTGATCAATCATATTCTTCAACATACAGCAGCATATCCACCACCTGGCTCATGGTTGGTCTTGCATCCTTATCTTCCTCACAACACCTTAAAGCCACCTTAATCAGAGTTCCCACTGTAAGCGTGTTGTAAGTTCCATCGACTGTGGAATCAACAACTTCTTGAATCCAATCATCCTTTCCACCCGCGGCTATAATCTTTTCTCTTACCCAGCTATCCAGCCTCCCCTCTGACCCTCCACTTTGATTGGCACCTGTTATCATCTCTAACATAACCACCCCATAGCTGTACACATCAACCTTTGAGGTTATAGGAAGATTAACAAACAACCATTCTGGAGCCATGTAACCTCTTGTTCCTCGCGCTCTTGTAAACTCCAACGCGCGAGTGCCATTTCTGTCCAATAACTTAGACAGCCCAAAATCTGCCACCTTTGGCTTGTAATCGCGATCTAGCAATATATTCTGAGGCTTAACGTCACAATGCAAAATCCATTCTAAGCATTCTTCGTGTAGATATGCAAGCCCTTTTGCAGTGCCCAAAGCAATATCAAGCCTCTTATCCCAGTCCAGCTTATTGGACTGTAAATTTTGGGACAATGATCCATTCTCCATATATTCATACACCAAAAGCCTGTGTTTATTCTCAGCACAATACCCCCATATCTCTATCAAATTCATGTGGTTGAGCCTCCCAAGGGTACTTATCTCCGCTAGAAGTTCAGCTTCATCTTGCCTGTTACTGAATTCATTAAGTTGCTTGATCGCTACAACACGGTTGTCTGATAACACTCCTTTATACACAACACCACCACCTCCTCTTCCTATCTCTTCCCTGAAATTTTTTGAGGCCTTTTTCATTTCTGCATAGCTAAATCTCCTAAATCCTGTGGCAGCTTGGAGGTAACCCTGTCCTCGTGTGCTCGAACGCCGGCGCGTTCCATAAAAGAAGTAACTTATGCAAATGATCTCCAGTGCACCAAATACATATGTAATCAGCATCAGAAACTTGATGGATTCTCTTTGGCGGTTTATATCGTAACTTCTGTCAAGTTGGATAGTAGTTTTTACAGAACAGTTTAACTTGAATCCCTGAACATCCCTACTGTTATTCAAAGATAAAGAAATACTTTTGGGTACCTTCAGATACATGGAACCATTAAAATTTGGAGATATTAATCCGTTAACCAACAGGAATTTTGGGTAACAAATAGAAAAACCTTTGTTCCAATCATACTTGAACTGGAACCCTTTGCAACTGCAGCTATTTATACACTCTTGCTTGCACTCATTTAGGGTGGTATTTGGCATGTATCTAGAATCATAACCCCAAAAATCATAATGAGGAAGGTGCAAGAAGTTGTACTCGATGTTGCCACATGAAGTCGGTTTGAACTCGGGTTCACAGCCATATGACCAATCTGTTAGATTGATCATCCTGTGATTAGGTATACAAGAGCACTTCCTTCCATGAAGACGATTGTTAGAACACGTGCTATTTTCTCCACAACTTCCATGGATTTTACATCCTTCAGAAATCGCTTGCCATGTAACCTGCCAAATTCCTCTAGATTCATCTAGACTGTAAGCTCGAAAATTACCATCAAAGTCCATAGTCAACCTTCTTAACTTCTGATCATCTCCAGCATCTGATGTGTTAAACACTAGATCATCAGTTGAGATGAAATGACCCGAAGAATCCATCATTGCAATCCTTCGGCTTCCATATACATTCCTACCAGATTCCCATGCTCGGAACTCTGGGTTAGGCCAATAGATGCCTGTCAATCTAGCGTCACTATACACAAGTCGAACAACATTATCATTGTCGAAAAAGAGCTTGTAGAAACCCGACGAATAATTTGTAGAACTTCTTGAAGTAACAAGTGACACAAATTTGGTTAGTGGTTGATTGGGAAGAAGGGTATCTGTTGGGGAGTCAAAGCTTTGCCATACAACTTTTCCATCTCTATTTTGAAGAAAAAGGTTTCCTGAATCATTCAATCTCAACAAAACAGTTTTTGTTGGGTCTCTGGTAGCTGTGGCCCAAATAGGAGACCGTTGACATGCATCTCTCAAGATCATGTTTCCTGTTTTCAACAACAAAAGCTTTGAGGACTTTCCATTAACAGGCGAGTCTCGGTTAGCCATCCACACTATGGTGTGTGTCCGGTCCGAGAGAGGCTTAGTTAACCAGATGGAAAAGCAATAAGCATTCTCCCCAACACTGCAGAAACCAGCAGTGTAAAGGCTGTTTGGTGAGATCAAAACATCATGTTTTTTCTCAACTGAGAGAGATGAGCCCAGTTTCAAGGCAAAGGGTGGTGAAGAAAAAGTGGAAGAGGATATCAATGGTGTTTGGGATATGAATATTAATCCAATCACACTTAAAAGAAATGAGAGAGGTGTTGAGAAAGCCATTGGTGACCGGAAATGTTACTTTAAGTTCTTTGTAAGAGATATGCAGTAGATCAAGTGGACTATAAGAGCCATGCATGCTGTAGATAAAGTCTTTGCATTTTATGGTCTTTGCCTTATATTGGAGGGCAGACAAAGACATTGATTTTGATATCAGACGCATTTATTGTTTTTTTAGATACGTGTTATATTGAATTTTTTTTGTTGGGAAGCCCCAAATTTTAATTTGTTTTAACAATATATTAGTTAGAGTTACCGGATAATCCCTGTGGTTTCACATTTTGTCCCAAACTTTTCAAAATAGCATGTTTATTCTATGTGGTTTGCTCACTTGTTACTTGGAGAGTCCTTGTATTGGATGACAGTTAGTTTGCTCAGTTAAGTTTGTATGAAATGTCTAAATAACCCTTTATACATATATTAGAAAAACAAAAAAATAATTAATAAATGGTGTGGGACCCACCCCACCACTACCCAACCTCTCTTCTTCTCCACTCAAACACAAACCTGCAAACCCACTTCTTCCTCTCATCACCACTTTCCACCTTCTCTCGTTATTAGGTCTAGCACTGCAACAACAAAGAGGAAATGTTGAAGTAGTGAAAGAAGTTCGGTGTTTGTGAATGAAAATATCGAGAAACGTTGATCGGAGATGAGGTTCCGGTGAACGGTTCAGGTGATCGGAGTGGAAGGTGGTGATAAGAGGAAGAAGTGGGTTTGAGTTTGAGTGGAGAAGAAGTGGGTTGGGTAGTGGTGGGGTGGCCCCACACCATTTATTAATTATTATTATTTTTTAATATATGTATAAAGGGTTGTTTAGATATTTCACACAAACTTAATTAAGCAAATTAAGTGTCATCTAATCCAGGGACTATCCGAGTAACAAGTGAGCAAACCACAAGGAACAAACACGCTATTTTGAAAAGTTTGAGACTAAATGTGTAAAAACGTGAAACCAAAAGGACGATCCGGGCAATTAACTCTATTAGTGAAGTAAATTAATTGAAACCCATGACCTGTTAGGCTAAAGGGTGTGGTCATGACACTCATGACCCTCCATAAAGGCATCATGTCACCCATCTCTGATCCACCATTCAAAACCACTACCCTAAGACTGCAGGGTGTGGGGCTCGTCCCCTGCCTATCGAGGCCCAACTTGGACCAGCAAAACCGCCCCCTTGGGCCCGTCATCATCGCCATCTCGTCCTCCCAATGTTGCACGGGGCTCTCTTTTTTTATCACACAAATATACATACATATGTACCTATAAAGGAGCTCATCCCCTCTCCCTAGGCCCATCCTTTTAGGCATCACCACACTCGCTGACGTGGACGCCTACGTGGGAGATCATCCTCAAAGGACTACCCTTCTTCACACCATTTAGTCTAAGTGTGGTCGTGACTCAAACCATTATCCCCTTATTTATTTTAATATAATATTTGTTAAAGAAAAACATAAAAGAAAACATTGGGAAAAGATAAAGGTGATCTGTGGTAAACATGGTTCAAACCACGCGAACCATGATCCATACTCCAAAAGGATGATGTAGCATTCCATTGATGATCATAGGTGACAATTAATAACTTAACTCCCGCCCCATCACCATTCAGCCTTAGTACTATATAATACAATTCTTTTAAGACAATGATGTAATTTCAATCCAATTTTAATATACTTAAAAACAATGTTAGCGTATTTATAATTACGTTTTTAATGTATATTCATTTCTGTATCTATAATACTTATAATATATAATACATTTCTTTTGGGACAATAATTTAATTTTAATCCAATTTTAATACACTTAAAAACCATATTATTGTATCTGGTACTAGTCTTGATGGATAAACAACTAGTTATTTACAATTTTGTCTCTCTTGTTTATATTGATTTTCATTTAAGAAAACATTAAATACTTTTATATTTATTAATTTGTATTTAATGGATAATGGATAAACTTTATTTATATATTTTTATTTATTAATCTGCATTAAATGACATAAATTTGTTTATTTTTTATAACATAATTCAAATTTTAAAATTATGCTATTCATTTATCTTAACCTACGTTTTTACAATGTTATTTATAATATAATTCAAATTTAAAATTAAGTTAATCTCTTGGTTGGTCCAGATATTTTACAAAAATTGCATCATTGATTCTTAACGTTTAATAATTACATAATTGATTCTAATGGTTGTAAACTTATTAATTAAATGTTTTGTGGTCCTTAACCTTTAACATCATTAATTTAAGGCATGTAAATTGACCAAACTATCTTCTATTTCAAAAATAAATAAAAACTATCATACAAACTAAAAAAATAAAAACTAATATATAAATTAAGTATTAAATAATATTAAATTAGATGGGAACCATCATGTTCAAGACCAAATAACTTGCCTATATCACTAGTCATCTTCGTCATTGCCTGAGCACCTTCTCCGACGAGCACGAATGTGTCTAACCAAGCGATTAGATTAATTTACCACCATCTTCAATGGCTTTGAATTCAGATCCGAAGCCTTCACACCATACCACCTTCAAAGCCGCACCACGCCACCATCAAAATTCTTATGGCAGATACATGATGTTTTATTTTGCAGGTAACAAATAGTTCATTATGTGTTATTTCATTTATAGTAGGTACATGGTGTTTTAATTTGCTATTAACAAAGGGCACATGATGTTTTATTTTAAAGATAACAAATGGTACATTGTGTTTTGTATATTTTCCTATTAACAAAGGGTACATGGTGTTTTATTTTGCAGATAACAAATAGAATATGTGTTTTGTTTTGCAGATACGTGGTGTTTTATTTTGTAGCAATTGTCTAACTTACATTAATCCTCTTCACCATAATTACTAAGGGATTGTTTGTTTACCTCTTAATGAAGCTCTTAATGGTTCAGACCTCTTACTGGTTCAGCACTTAATGGTTCAGACTGTTTGTTTCGCGAGAAATGTCTGAATGGTTCAGACATTTGCCTCTGAATGATTAAGCATTATACCGAGTCTGAATGGTTAAGACCTCTAATCTGAATTGGTCAGACATTTGCCTCCAAACGGTTAAGCATTATACTGTCTCTTAATGGTTCAGACCTCTTACTTGCTTAGCACTTAATGATTCAGACCTCTTATTCGTTCAGCACTTAACCATTCAGAAGTTGCCAAACAGCCCCTAAGAATTGACACATGTCCCAATCTTTATACATGTCACACTCTTATGGCTTCTCACACTTTAGGACTTTTAGAATTTGTAGTCAGCTAAATGGTTTTTCGTGTTGCTAATAGTTGAACAATGAAAATACATGAAGAGTGCATAGGAACCCTCTTGGAATTTTTTGTTAAGAGCCTCAGACAAACTATGAGCCGTCGGACTGGTATAAGTGTGCAGCATGTGTTTCATTGGAGTAGGTGGGTGCGTTAAAAGTGATCTTCATGGCGTGGAGGCTAAGTCTCAATAGATTACTGACCTTGGTGGCTTTAACTCGAAGACGTGTCTCTCTTAGATCTTTAGATTGTAGTTAGTGGGGAGTATGAAGAAAATGTGGACCATCTATTTGCTTTGTGCTGTCACAGCCAAATGGTGTGGAAAAGTATATCCGCTTGGTGCAAGGTGCATTCTCTATTTTGCTTCGTGGTTTACGACATTCTAGGGTACCATGTGGTTGTCAGAGGCTCTCGGCTGTGGAAGAGGTGATTCATACGATCATCCTCTCAACACTTTGGTGCATTTTAAAAAAAACCATAATGAGATGGTTTTTAACAGGAAGTACCATCGTCCGGAAGCTATTGTGGAAGACGTAACCGTGCTCAGTTTCTTGTGTTTCTAGAATGGATCGAAATCATATGCTTTATCTTGGAATCATTGGTGTATGTTCGATTTATCTTGTGTTAGTGCGTAAATTCTGTTTTTGGTGGATGTAAACTTTGTACGCTAACGGTTGTTAGCTTATTGTCAATAAAATTTTGTTGGCCTTTCTAAAAAAAGATGTAGAGTGCCCGATCAAATCGTTCTGGTCGTATTAGAATAATGTCACACCCCGACCCGCAGCGGAATAAGAGTCGGGGCATAATTGGGTTATCACCAAAGCTCATGATGTTTACTAAAATGTTTCATATTTATTAAATTCAAATTACAACTTAAATGTTCAAATCAAATCCATACAATTACAAGGAAAATGAAACTAAGTAAAACAATCCAAAGCTTAAACTGATTTATTCTTCTAAGCCTTCCTATGTGTTTCTTATCTCAACTGGTTCACCTGTATCATGTGTAAAACGGGGGATATTTTGGGTCAACAAAAGTTGGCGAGTGAACCTTGATAAAACATTGTTATTAATTTCTTGTTGTATTTAATATTGAAAATTTGTGCAATAATCACATGTGAGCAAACATATATATAGCATAAACACAAACCACAATGGATGAGTAAATGACATGAATGATAATGTATTTGAGATCAAGGCTCAATCAAACGGAGCCGATCGAATGACATGAATGATGATGTATGTGAGATCAAGGCTCAATCAAACGGAGCCGATCGAATGAGGCACCTGATACTCAACCCGTATCCCACGGGGAGCTGATGGGCCTAATGAAATGCATGTACTGAAAATGAGAACTTCAATCTAAACGTAATTCACACAACAATTGATACATATTGGATACACATTTGATCACGGATATGATGGATGCACAAGTGTTTAAATATAATAAGGAATTAAACGACACATGATACACCCCAAAATGTGATTAAAACGGGAATTTGTAGAGATTCACTCACATTGGGTGCGTTCTTTTGATGACGTTGGATGCGCACGAGTTTTGGGATTTGATCGACGAGGAAAACTAACCTAAAATAATAACGAAATGGTTCGGTAAATAAATGGATTTTATTTGAGATTAATTCTTTTAATTCATAATCTTAATAGGATTCTTAGATTTATTTTTGTGAGTTTAAGGACATTTTCTAACTTTAAAAATATTATTTTTAAGTATTTTAAATAATTTTCTGATTAAATAAATAAAGAAAAAAAATATAAAATGTTGACTTTTTGACTTTGACCGTTGACCGTTGACCGGTCGGATTCAGTTTATTCATGCGCTGGGTGAGGTTCGAACCCGAGACCTCTCGTACACGTGCACGCAGCTCTACCAACTGAGCTACGTGTCTAACCTGAAATATTCTCTGTTTTAATTATATATATATACTAATTAATTGTTATTTTATTGGGTTTATATTAAAACGATTTAAAATGGCCGAACCGGTTGCAGGGACCCGGAGTCGAACTCGGGTCCTTCGGTTCGTATGCGCACAGCCTAACCAGTTGGGCTGTGTGTCTAATCTGTTTAACTCACGGATTATATTACTCTTATAAACATACTGTGACTTGTTCTGATTCAGTTCTAAAAATTTTGGTTTTATTTCTGAAAGTCGGTACGTTGTGTGATTCGAACTCGTGACGTGCGTTTTATGATTGCACACAGTCCACCGCTGGACTGTGTGTCTAACCCGGTTAAATATTCAGTTTTAATTAAACTTATACACATTTCGACTTCGTCTTCTTCATTTATAAAGACAAAGAACAAAGATGCCCGGCTGTTATTGTTTAATTCGATTATCAAAACTTATAATTGGTTGGAATGTATTAGATAACGAGATTAAAGAACATAATTGTACCAAATAGTGCGTTTACTTCAGATGACCGGCAGGAGTCGTCGGCTCTGATTTGTGACTCTCGGCTGAGTGGAATGTTTGACAGTTTAGTTTCTTGGGTTATGAAATTAAGTTACTGAGTAAGCGATTGCAAGAGTTTTTAGATGATTATACCGATCGACAATGAGACTTTGATGTTTCAGTGGAATTCCGGCGAGTGTGAGATTTTCCGGCAGCGTAGTCTGGGACAGATTCTGGTTGAAGGATTGAAGTTAATATATGTCTAATAATGGATTACAACCAAAAGAGTCGAGAATTTTACCGATTTGAAGTAAGTCTTGGTTTCCTGGTGTAAGTCCGGCGACTGTAAAATATCTCCGGCGAGTGCTAAAGCTTCGAGAGTTTGTGCGATTTTGAGCGAAAAGATTACCAGAGGTTTGGGTGGGTATTTATAGGGAAGAAACAACATGTATTTAGTCCGAATTTGGTCTTGATTCGTGGTCAATGTTTCTCCGGCGGTTATGACTAAAATCAAGGGTCAGACATCGGTTATAACCGATGTCTTAGTCGGTTAGCGTGTTTTGGTCAAAAGGAAATTGGCCAAAGTCGCGGATTGCCGGATTTCCCGGTGACTGCGAGTTCTGAGCGCGGTGACACTCCGGTTTTGAATTCGGATTTCATCTTATGTATTATTTGTTTCGTAATATACACAAAGATGGCAAGTGGCGGAGTGGTATGTTGTGTGCTTGTTGAAGCGGCTGACCCGGGTTCGAAACCCGGCAGCCCTATTTATTTTTTTATTCACTTATTTTTTTGTTTTTATTAATTATGTTTTAAAATTCTAACAATGTTTATTAGTTATGTATCGTTTAAAATTAATATGAACATTAAATACGCAACGAAAATTATAACTGAAATATTCGATTAATAAACGAAGCGGGTTTTGAAAACCCGTTTTTCGACGGATGTTACAGTATCCCCTACTTTTAGAAATTTCGTCCCGAAATTTAAGTAGTAGTGGTAACAGGAAAAAGATGCGGGTATTTCTCGCGCATTGAGTCTTCACGTTCCCGAGTAAACTCAGGTCCTCGTTTCGACTCCCAACGTACCCTCGACTCCGTCTTAAACGCTTCTCTCCGAAGTCCATAATTTCTACTGGTCTTTCAATGAAGTGCATAGATTCATCGATCTGAATGTCTTCTAGCGGAATATGGAGGTTTTCATCGGCGAGGCACTTCTTCAAGTTTGATACGTGGAATGTGGGATGAATTCTGTTGAGTTCTTCTGGTAGGTCAAGCTTGTATGCTACAGGACCTACTCTTTCGAGTATTTTGAAAGGTCCTACATAGCGTGGTGCTAGCTTGCCCTTCTGGCCAAAACGAACTACTCCCTTCCACGGTGATACTTTTAAAAGTACTTGATCACCAATGTTAAACTCCAAGGGCTTTCGTCGTTTGTCTGCATAACTCTTTTGACGACTTTGTGCCGCTAGAAGATTGTTTCGAATTTGATGGATCTTGTCTGTTGTTTCTTGAATTAATTATGGACCGGTGATTTGTGCTTCTCCAATTTCGTGCCAACATACTGGAGATCGGCACTTACGACCATATAACGCTTCGAAAGGAGCCATGCCGATACTTGAATGATAACTATTGTTGTACGAAAAATTCAACCAATGGTAGGTGAGCATCCCAATTTCCCTTGAAGTCTATGACACATGCTCGAAGCATGTCTTCATGAGTTTGGATGGTGCGTTCAGATTGTCCATCAGTTTGAGGATGAAAAGCGGTACTGAGGTCTAATCGTGTACTCAAGGCGGTTTGTACGGCTCGCCATGTTCGTGAAGTGAAACGACCATCACGGTCTGAAATGATGCTTAAAGGTACACCATGACGGCTTACGATCTCGCTGATGTAGATACGAGCTAACTTCTCGTTCTTGAAGTCCTCGCGAATCGGAATGAAGTGAGCTGATTTTGTAAGACGATCAAAGATTACCCATATGGTGTCATACCCATTGGAGGTGCGAGGTAACCCGGTAATGAAGTCCATGGTTATGTTTTCCCACTTCCATACAGGTATTTCAGGTTGGGTTAGAAGTCCTGAAGGTCTTTGATGTTCAGCTTTTACTTTGGAACAGGTAAGGCACTTGGAAACAAAAACAGCGATATCCTTTTTCATGCCCGGCCACCAGTAGGTGTATCGTAGGTCTTGATACATTTTTTGTCGGCTCCTGGGTGTACATAGTACCGTGTTTTGTGCGCCTCATTCATAAGAAAATCACGAAGGTTATCGCGATCGGGAATCCATATGCGGTTTAAATAGTATAGAATACCATCGGATTTAGTTTCGATTTTGAGTTCCGCTCCACATGACAGTTCATCGCGTACGTCGTTTTCTGTTACAGAAACATGTTGAGCTTCTCGGATTTGATCTTTGATGTCGGTTATGATTTGCGAACATAGAAGACGAATGAAGTTCGCATAACCTTTTCGACTGAGTGCATCAGCCACCACATTTGCCTTGCCAGGATGATACCGAATTTCACAGTCGTAGTCGTTAAGAAGTTCGATCCATCTTCGTTGCCTCATATTCAACTCCTTTTGATTGAAGATATGTTGGAGGCTCTTGTGGTCAGTGTATATTTCACACTTGGTACCGTATAGGTAATGTCTCCATATCTTGAGAGCGAACACAACGGCTCCAAGTTCCAGGTCGTGGGTGGTGTAATTCTTTTCATGAACTTTGAGTTGCCTAGAAGCATAGGCTATCACTTTTCCTCTTTGCATCAGTACACCGCCTAGTCCTTGCCCTGACGCGTCGCAATAAACTACGAAGTCATCACAATCCTCAGGGAGTGTGAGGATAGGTGCGTCACAGAGTTTTTGCTTTAGAGTTTGGAAGGCTTCCGCTTGTTTAGGTCCCCATATGAAGGGTTTTCCTTTATGAGTCAAAGCCGTGAGTGGTACAGCAATACGGGAGAAATTGGCAATGAAGCGGCGATAGTAACTAGCCAGACCAAGAAATGATCTTACTTCGGTAGGGGTACGTGGCGCTTGCCATTCCTGTACTGCCCTGATCTTTGAAGGGTCGACATGTATTCCCTTGTCATTGACGACCTGTCCAAGGAATTGACTTCTCTTAACCAGAATTCGCATTTGGAGAACTTAGCGTAGAGCTTTTCAGTCTTTAAGAGTGTGAGGATGAGTCGAAGGTGTCGCTCGTGATCGGATTTAGACTTGGAGTAGATAAGAATATCGTCGATGAAGACTATGACAAAGCGGTCGAGGTAGGGTTTACATACCCTATTCATTAGATCTATGAAGACAGCTGGGGCGTTGGTTAAACCAAACGGCATGACCATGAATTTGTAATGACCATAACGAGTTCGGAAGGCGGTCTTTGGGACGTCTTCTTCATGTACTTTGAGTTGATGATAACCAGAACGAAGGTCGATTTTTGAAAAACAGGTGGCGCCTTGAAGTTGGTCTAGGAGGTCATCGATGCGAGGTAATGGGTAGCGGTTCTTGACCGTTAACTTGTTGAGTTCTCTGTAGTCGATACACATGCGAAACGTTCCATCTTTCTTCTTCACAAAAAGAACAGGCGCACCCCAAGGCGAGGAGATAGGACGTATGAATCCTTTGTCAGTCAGTTCTTGCAGTTGACGGGCCAGCTCTTGCATTTCGGATGGGGCTAGCCTATAAGGAGATTTTGCGACTGGTGTAGCGCCAGGTACAAGATCGATGCGGAATTCGACTTCTCTCACAGGAGGGAGTCCTGAGATGTCGTCGGGAAAGACTTGTGGGAATTCTTTCACTACTGGTATATCTTCGAGTTTCTTCTCCTTGTTTCCCTTCTTGACGACGTGAGTTAGGAATGCGACATAGTTCTTGCGGAGATATTTTCGGGCTTGCAGACAGGACATTAATTTGAGTCCTTTCGAAGGGGTTTCTCCAAAGATACGCAGGGTCTGACCGTCTGCAAGAGGAATGCGAATGAACTTTTCGCGGCATACTACTTCAGCGTGATGCTGGCTGAGCCAGTCCATACCGATTATAATATCGAAACTTCCCAACTTCATAGGAATGAGGTCAACTGGAAAATCGTGATCGTTTAGAGTGAGTGTACAATTTCGTATGATAGAATTTAATGAAACGGGCTTTCCGTTAGCAACTTCCACCGTTAGAGATTCCATGAGATTATCACGAGTTTGGTTTAGGATTGGTTCAAATTCTAAGGACACAAAACTCTTATCCGCGCCAGTATCGAATAACATGGATGCATAACTACCATTGATGAGAAACGTACCGTTAACCACGTTGTTGTCAGCTCTTGCTTGGTTGGCATTGATGTTGAAAGCTCTTTCTCTAGCAGGTGGAGGAGCTTGGTTAGCTTGGTTTACCGGATTCGCTTGAGCTTGGGCATGGATGATGTTTACCAAACGGGGACATGTGTTCCTGAAGTGGTTTGGGTCTCCACAGTTGTAACAAGCTAGCATTGGTTGCATCATAGAGTACTTGGGTTGGTAGTAAGGTTGAGCTATGTGTTGCGTGGGTGGTAGAAGTAAAGATTGTTGGGCTTGACCCACTATTTGATGGTGGGTTTGGGTTGAGGGTTGATTACGGTTCATTCGCTGAAGTGTGCGACAAGTTTGGATGGTGTGACCCGCACGGCCACAGCTGGTGCAATGTTGGCAAGGAGTTTCTGGGAGGTGATGGTATTGACAACGGTTGCATTTTGGGCATGGGCCGGTGTATGGATTTTTAAAGGGTGCAGCTGAGGGAGCAATTTGAGTAATTGGTGCGGCAGTGATAGGAGAGTTTGTGTGTGTGACGGCAAAATTTCTGCTGTTACGTTTCCTCTTACCAGCAAACTTTGAAGAGGAGATGGAATGGTTTGAAGTTTGGGCCTCAATGGGGGCTTTCTTTTTCTCATCCTTGAATTTGCCGTTTCGGATGCGATTCTCGGTAAGTTCGGTAGCCAGTTCCATTGCGGCTTCAAGTGTTGCAGGCGAAGTGCTTAGAACCGAGTCTTGAATTTTCGAGGGGAGGCCTCGAATGTAGTGTTCAACCAAGCGGTACACGGGGGTGAACAGATTAGGGATCATTTGGTTCAGTTCTAGAAATTTTTTGTTGTAGGAAGTGTGATCTCCTTCCTTTTGTTTCAACGAGTGAAATTCATCTTCCAACCTTTTGATTTCGCTTCTTGGACAGAAGCGTCTTGTCATGAGTTCCCTTAACTCTTCCCATGATAAGGCCATGGCATCTTCGACTCCTCTCTTACCCTTTTCTGTGTTCCACCAGGTAAGGGCTACTCCAAACAGTCTCCCTGATGCATAACGTACCTTGCGATCCTCGGGACAATCGCAATTGAGGAAGGTGTTCTCCATTTCTTCAAACCAGTGGAGGAGGGCAGTAACACCTTCGGTCCCTTCACACTTTGGGGGATCGCAAGATTTGAAGTGTTTGTAAGAGCACTTTTTGGAGTGAGGGTTGGCGACGCTCTGGTCTTCTTGATTGGGAGGGTTGATAGGATTTGCGGTGAGAGCTTGCTGAACTTGAATCACGATATCAGGAAGCACCGCGGCCATTTGTTTAGCAATTTGAGTGGCCAAGCGTTCATTGGATCTTCCTGACTTTCTACCTCCACGTAGTTGCCTAGCCGACATCTACAGGAACATACATAGGAAGATTGTGAGTTTAAGAAGTTTTTAGGTGTCATGTGTCGTTAAAGAATAAAAATAACATAATTATCAATAATGCAACTACGTCCATAGGATGTCTTAGGTTTGCTCATGTTTGGGCCTCCAATGTCCCCCATACCATCGCCTGTATAGTCATGTGGGCCCCCATGACTATTGGCTTAGTAGGATTCACATTGGTGTTGGCTGTTTAACACTCGCATCACCCGAATGAAAACCATGAAATATGATTGCGAGATGTATGGTAGGAGGGTGTCCAGGTGTAGACACAATGACAACTCAAAGTGGGGTTAGCTCACACGACGTTTGGTATAGCATGCTTTGGCCTAATAGGTCCTTCGTACTCTCATCGTTAGTCCCCAGGTAGGCAAACTGGTCCTTTATTTTGGATTTATACGAATGCCAAGCCTAGACAGGACGTTCCGACTACCGGTACTCGTACCCTTCCAGTTACTACATGCCCGTCATGAGAACTCACTTTGATGTGATTTGAAAAATACAAAAATCGTTGCAAATATCATGGGAATTATGAGGTGTGTGCTCTCATGGATATGATATGTTATGGGGATATGATTCATGATGAGCATTGTATAATAATATGTACTTATGAACATGCTTGCATAACATTGAATGTAACAATAAACATAAAGCATATAAACATCATGAATTTTGTATGTAACGCATAAACAATTTAAAATTTTAATCAACTATAGTATAGGCTCTAAGGGTCTAATAACCTATCCTATATCCCTATAGTCACGGCTCTGATACCAATCTGTCACACCCCGACCCGCAGCGGAATAAGAGTCGGGGCATAATTGGGTTATCACCAAAGCTCATGATGTTTACTAAAATGTTTCATATTTATTAAATTCAAATTACAACTTAAATGTTCAAATCAAATCCATACAATTACAAGGAAAATGAAACTAAGTAAAACAATCCAAAGCTTAAACTGATTTATTCTTCTAAGCCTTCCTATGTGTTTCTTGCCTCAACTGGTTCACCTGTATCATGTGTAAAACGGGGGATATTTTGGGTCAACAAAAGTTGGCGAGTGAACCTTGATAAAACATTGTTATTAATTTCTTGTTGTATTAATATTGAAAATTTGTACAATAATCACATGTGAGCAAACATATATTATATATATATATATGTAGCATAAACGCAAACCACAATGGATGAGTAAATGACATGAATGATGATGTATTTGAGATCAAGGCTCAATCAAACGGAGCCGATCGAATGACATGAATGATGATGTATGTGAGATCAAGGCTCAATCAAACGGAGCCGATCGAATGAGGCACCTGATACTCAACCCGTATCCCACGGGGAGCTGATGGGCCTAATGAAATGCATGTACTGAAAATGAGAACTTCAATCTAAACATAATTCACACAACAATTGATACATATTGGATACACATTTGATCACGGATATGATGGATGCACAAGTGTTTAAATATAATAAGGAATTAAACGACACATGATACACCCCAAAATGTGATTAAAACGGGAATTTGTAGAGATTCACTCACATTGGGTGCGTTCTTTTGATGACGTTGGATGCGCACGAGTTTTGGGATTTGCATTGACGAGGAAAACTAACCTAAAATAATAACGAAATGGTTCGGTAAATAAATGGATTTTATTTGAGATTAATTCTTTTAATTCATAATCTTAATAGGATTCTGAGATTTATTTTTGTGAGTTTAAGGACATTTTCTAACTTTAAAAATATTATTTTTAAGTATTTTAAATAATTTTCTGATTAAATAAATAAAGAAAAAAAAATATAAAAATGTTGACTTTTTGACTTTGACGTGACCGTTGACCGGTCGGATTCAGTTTATTCATGCGTGGGTGAGGTTCGAACCCGAGACCTCTCGTACGCGTGCACGCAGCTCTACAACTGAGCTACGTGTCTAACCCGAAATATTCTCTGTTTTAATTATATATATATACTAATTAATTGTTATTTTATTGGGTTTATATTAAAACGATTTAAAATGGCCGAACCGGTTGCAGGGACCCGGAGTCGAACTCGGGTCCTTCGGTTCGTATGCGCACAGCCCAACCAGTTGGGCTGTGTGTCTAATCTGTTTAACTCACGGATTATATTACTCTTATAAACATACTGTGACTTGTTCTGATTCAGTTCTAAAAATTTTGGTTTTATTTCCGAAAGTCGGTACGTTGTGTGATTCGAACTCGTGACGTGTTGCACACAGTCCACCGCTGGACTGTGTGTCTAACCCGGTTAAATATTCAGTTTTAATTAAACTTATACACATTTCGACTTCGTCTTCTTCATTTATAAAGACACAGAACAAAGATGCCCGACTGTTCTTGTTTAATTCGATTATCAAAACTTATAATTAGTTGGAATGTATTAGATAACGAGATTAAAGAACAGAATTGTACCAAACAGTGCGTTTACTTCAGATGACCGGCAGGAGTCGTCGGCTCTGATTTGTGACTCTCAGCTGAGTGGAATGTTTGACAGTTTAGTTTCTTGGGTTATGAAATTAAGTTACTGAGTAAGAGATTGCAAGAGTTTTTAGATGATTATACCGATCGACAGTGTGACTTTGATGTTTCAGTGGAATTCCGGCGAGTGTGAGATTTTCCGGCAGCGTAGTCTGGGATAGATTCTGGTTGAAGGATTGAAGTTACTATATGTCTAATAATGGATTACAACCAAAAGAGTCGAGAATTTTACCGATTTGAAGTAAGTCTCGGTTTTCCGGTGCAAGTCCGGCGATTGTAAAATATCTCTGGCGAGTGCTAAAGCTTCGAGAGTTTGTGCGATTTTGAGCGAAAAGATTACCAGAGGTTTGGGTGGGTATTTATAGGGAAGAAACAACATGTATTTAGTCCGAATTTGGTCTTGATTCGTGGTCAAGGTTTCTCCGGCGGTTATGACTAAAATCAAGGGTCAGACATCGGTTATAACCGATGTCTTAGTCGGTTAGCGTGTTTTGGTCAAAAGGAAATTGGCCAAAGTCGCGGATTGTCGGATTTCCCGGTGACTACGAGTTCTGAGCGCGGTGACACTCCGGTTTTGAATTCGGATTTCATCTTATGTATTATTTGTTTCATAATATACACAAAGATGGCAAGTGGCGAAGTGGTATGTTGTGTGCTTGTTGAAGCGGCTGACCCGAGTTCGAAACCCGACAGCCCTATTTATTTTTTATTCACTTATTTTTTTGTTTTTATTAATTATGTTTTAAAATTCTAACAATGTTTATTAGTTATGTATCGTTTAAAATTAATATGAACATTAAATACGCAACGAAATTATAACTGAAATATTCGATTAATAAACGAAGCGGGTTTTGGAAACCCGTTTTTCGACGGATGTTACAAATAAGGTTCAAGTTTATTGGTCTCTTAGGATGCCGTAGCTGCATACACCACAACACTTCCACTTGACACCTATCGTAGTGGTCATTCAAACGATTAATGTTGAACAACAAAAATCATACACATTTATACCTAATACACAGATGTATAATCGCGAACCCCATGGGTATTATGGAATGGAAGCTATTGTGGAAGAGGTAACCGTGCTCGGTTTCTTGTGGTTCCGGAATGGTCGAAATCATATGCTTTATCTTGGAATCATTGGTGTATGTTCGATTTATCTTGTGTTAGTGTGTAAATTCTGTTTTTGGTGGATGTAAACTTTTTACGCTAATGGTTGTTAGCTTATTATCAATAAAAGTTTGTTGGTCGTTCAAAAAAAGATGTAGAGTGCCCGATCAAATCGTTCTGGTCATGTTAGAACAAGGTTCAAGTTTATTGGTCTCTTAGGATGTCGTAGCTGCATACACCGCAACACTTCCACTTGACACCTATCATATTGGTCATTCCAACGAGTAATGTTGAACAACAAAAATCATACACATATATACCTAGTACCGCATGTATAATCGCGAACCCGATGGGTATTATGGAATGGACACTATGAGCAAGGGCGTACCCACTCTAAAGAGAAGGGGGCAGGCACCGCACCTCCTAAAAAATAAATTTTAGTGTTATTTTTAAGCAAAAATCCCAATCGCACCTCTTAAAATTTGGTTAAGCCCCTTGATTATCTATATGAAAAGAATCTTGGGTCCGCCACTGAATATGAGGCACAATTTAATAGTCTAGTATGAGACTGAGATTATTAGAACTCAAACAACGTTAAATAATGTAGTTTTCTTGCATTGCCATATATGTCATATATCCACTCGTAAATACAAAATTATCTAAAATACAATCGCGTAAGTTATATGTTTCAAAGATATATCCGTAATCCTCATAAACCCTTCGAAAATCTGTGATTTTGTTCCCATCCTCTCTTACTAATTGCTAAATGAAACAGAATATTTAACGTAACTAATATACTTTTTAGGTCGATCAAAAGTCTACCAAATAATATTTCCAAAATAAATAAATATTTAGTGTAACTAATAAAATTTTAAGGTCGATCAATTAGTCGATTCCTGTTAGTAAAGTTCACCCTTAACCCAAAAACCTCATATTCAGTTGCACATCTCCTGTTTATCATGTAGCATATCTTCATATTTTTTTTGCATAATTTCCCCCTTACGGGTGGTTGAGGCAATAGGTGCAACAACTTAGAAAAAACCCTGGCTTAACCGGTGTTGTGGTATGTTCCGATGAAAAAGGGCGTAGGGTTTGATGTATGATGAGATGATTGCAGGGTGGTCGGAGGCTTAGTTTGAGCAAAAGAAGGTGGAATTCAATGGTAGGATAGCGTTATATCCTAATCATTGTATAATGAGGTCTATAATTGGAAAAGTGGTGGATGTTAATGCAGTCTCGAAAGTTCATGGAATGCTTGAAGAAAGTGGATACAAGGGTTGCCCAGTTAGTTACCTGGGAGGGTTGAGAGTCATGGTGATTTTTATTGAAAAACGCATCGCCCTTGAGTTCATCAGGAGGAAGGAGGAACTATGGGAAGGTGTAATGGAGTCGGCAATGTTATGGGAATTGCAACATCTAGAATCAAGAGGTTGGCTTGGATCAATATTCTTGGCGTTCCTATGCAACTAAGGGATAATGAGTTATTTAGTAACATTGGGAGTATTTTGGAAATCTGGTAAAGGGAGAAAATTTTGAGCCAGAGTGGGTGGAAAATTCTAATGTGGTCTGTGGTTGGTTCCGGCATGAGGATAAACGAGGAAGTTTTGATAGTTTGAAATGGTAAGGAGACACTTATAAGAGTAATGGAGGTTGAAACTGGAGATTTCGGCTAAATGGTACATCGTTAACGGTGAACCAAACAGATGCCCAGGTGGTGTCGGAAGTCGGTTGCCAATGACGCGAAGATGGAGGATGGGGAGATTCTGGTGCAAGAGGTTAGGTCGCCGAAAAATCTCAAGTCATTTCGCTGGAAGTCGAAGAGGTTATAATGGGTATTGAAGAGATACAACAATTGAATGACTTACATAGGGGAAAGGAACCGTTACGTCGGGATAGGAGTCAGTCGGTGCATGTATCTCAGGTTCCAAGGAAGGGGGAAAAGGTTGTGGGGTAGCAGCAGTTTGGTAGGGACCACATGTGGGAGAATCAAAATTTGACCTTTATGGTGGGAAAAAATATGGATGCAGGGCTTGGCTCTGATATTCAGACAAGAAAAAGATTTAGGAGATGCAGAAGTCCAAGAAATGATGGTTCAAATGAAGAATGGGCCTGGTTAACAAACCTAGTTGTGATCCACGAGGGAGACAGAAATCTTAATCTAAACTCACCTGCCTCGGGTGAAGCAGAGGTGCAAAGAGACGATAAAAGTCTGTAGGGCTTTTGATTGAAGAAGTAATACAGGAGACTTTTGTTCAACCGTCAATCCATAAGCAAAACCATAACTTGGATGGCATTTCTAATAATGGGTTTGGGTTAGGTTAGGCTAATCCGACGGCAGTTGTTAAGGGTGAGCGGATGCAAGAGGGTGAGGTGGGTTCAGATGTTCAGGAAAATGAAGTTCAAAACGACGCAACGGCTACGATCAGAGTAAGTAGCAATGTAGGGTTTCAGATGGGAGATTTTTAGATTGAGGTTGAATCATTGGTAGATGGTGAACGCAGCCAATGGGTTGTCCAATGAATTGCATATCGGTCAATCTTCGGGGAGTCAAGGACTCTAGAAAGGCTAAGTGGATTTGTTTCTTATAAACATCACATGGGGCTCACATGCTCGCAATTCAAGAGTCGAAACTGGCAGGTAGCTTCAATTTTTTTGTTAAGTTGTGTTGAAATATGGATTCACTTGTAGAAGGATTCGAA
Organism: Scalesia atractyloides; assembly: GCA_947069175.1. Taxonomy (NCBI): domain Eukaryota; kingdom Viridiplantae; phylum Streptophyta; class Magnoliopsida; order Asterales; family Asteraceae; genus Scalesia; species Scalesia atractyloides. The sequence goes on along the minus strand of CAMTDV010000004.1, from coordinate 72,835,800 downwards.
CCGCTTGTATAAGAGAGACCGAGAATCACACCTTGTTCTTCCTCTTTGAACCTAGATCTACAATGGAGAAGATAGAAAAAGGGGGATGTAGAGATCGCCGGTAGGGGAAGAATCCCCTATTTCCAGCTACAAAAGTGTGGCGGCTCCATATCTTGTGCCCTAATAATGAGGTGAATACCTCTTTATATAGGAGACATGGGCCTCCCCTAACCTCAATGGGCCAGGCCCAGTTAGGGATTATCTCTACAAACCCCAGCCCAAAGTAGTGTAAATTACAACGCGTTGGGCCTCACGGTTGGGTTGTAAGCAACAACAATAAATAATTAACATAAAAGCAATAAGTAACAGGAATGTCCGACCACTTGGTTCGGGTCCAATACCATACCTCTACAAGTCCCCCAGTCTAGTGTTGCTCACGAGTGCAAGCGCTGGGAGGAGCACTAGACTTATTAGGAGTGCTGGGAAGTAAATAAAGTGAGTTTTAGGCTTACCTGTCACCCGGGTGCGGGAAAGTTGCTGGTCACGCTTGTTGCGTCTGTCTTTAGCTGTGAGTAGAGATAATCGAGCAGTGAATATCACACGATCGTGGAAACTGGTTGGGCAAACATGGCGCACGCTGATAGGTTACAGGCAATTGCCATTTGTAGTGGCGCATTACCATGAGCTTGTCATGGTTGCGCGTACGCAATTAGGACTCGTGCATCAGGCTTGGAATAGGCTGAGTTTTGGCGGTTGAATGTGGTTAGGGCCCAACGCGCGTGTAACTTATGCGACGTTTAGGACCATACCCCTTCGGGTCCCCCAGTCCAGTGTTTCTCCCATGCGCGGATGGCAAGTGGGTGGAATTCTGGATTAGATGGTGTCTCTAAAATATTCATCACTTTAGTGTGACTCCTGTTGGTTAGCGCATGGTGTGCGTGTCTTTAGACTTGAGGCATACGTATACCTAGTGTTTGGATCTTTGTGAACTGTTGTCTACAATATTTGCACCTGTTAATCCACTTTGTGTAGGTTATCGCGAATGAGAATTGGCGACTTACGTGCTCATATGTAACGGAGCATGCGCGTAAAGCGACTTATGTACTCATAAATAGGGGAGCATGCGACTGCTAGCGCATGTGTGCTCGCTCCTATGTAAAGGAGCATACGCGTATGGCGACTTACATGCTCATATGTAACGGAGTATGCGCGTAAAGCAACTTACGTGCTCATAATTAGGGGAGCATGCGACTGCTAGGGCATGTGTGCTCGCTCGTAAGTAAAGGAGCAAACGCGTATGGAGACTTACGTGCTCGTATGTAATGGAGCATGCACGTAAAGCGACTTACGTGCTCATAAGTAGAGGAGCATGCGACTGCTAGCACATGTGTGCTCGCTCGTATGTAAAGGAGTGCAAGCATGAGAATGATTAAGGCAATAGGTAAACCTTTTTTGTTTTACACCATTTATCTAGCCTTACCCAAACATATCCCCTAGTAGCCAATGTTGAGCCTAATCCTTTTGTTTGATCACCCAAATTAGCCTTTAGCCTTAAACCTTTCTAACCCTTGTGATGGAAATTCGATCATAATATTAGTTATAGTATGAAAAAAAAATCAACCAGAAAATACTATAAAAAAATAGAAAAGAATGATTGAAGAAAAACACAAAAAGATGTGCGGTAGTTGTGAATAAAAGGAGAACGTTGTAGCTTATTAGTTATCGACTTGTGTTCAGTCGGTTTAGTGTAATCGTAATAAAAATCAAATTTTCATCACCTTAGCCACTTTAAATATCCTATTCCATACGCTTAGCCTAGCCCCGTTACAACCCTCTAAAGACCTTTTGACTTGTGCTTAGTATTCGTGTTCGGTGGTGGAGAATGATTGAGTTGCAAGCATATGCGGGCATATGTTCTATTCGGTTGAGTGATCACTTTTAAAAGCGCTAATACATCATATAAATTAGCCAAATTGTAAACCGAGTGGAGTGAACATTGTAAAGGATATGCATGTGTCGTGGGTTTTGAGGGCGGGTTAATCTTGAATAACCATTTTCATATGATTAGTCCATTGAGTGTTAAATAACTTGAAATTGCAAAATGCTTGAACCGGGTATGACTTGAGACCTTAACTTACATCTCAAGAATGGGGAGTGTATTTTTCGTTTGACCCACGTGAAAGTGAAAAACAGATTTGCTTGAGGGCAAGCAAAAGACAAGTGTGGGGATGTGATGCGTGGGTGTAAACCGGTGTTTGTTAGTGTTTAAGTTAACGTTTTCATGTGACTTTTAATTCTGGATAGCCTACTTTTGATAAGGTTTGTGTTTTACATGTCTTATGGAGTTTAAGGAGCTAATCGGGAGTTTAACAGAGCACCGGAACGCAAACGAGATCAATCGAAATCAAGAAACAAAGAAATCAGAAGTTGAGGTTTAGAAGCACCATCGTTGACGGCACTTTGGTCCATCGCCGACGGCTTGTGGAATCTTCCCCGTCGCCCATGTTTCATCGTAGACAGCAGGATTAAGCGTCGGGGATTTCTGGGTTTCGTCATGCCGTCGCCGACGCCACTTCTGGCCGTCGGCGACGGGTCGTAGTTTCTTGCATCGCGAATTTTTTGTTTGTTTGATTTGGGGACGGGTTAAAACTTGATTTTTGACCTATTCTTGGGGGTTACGAGTTTTGTGAGTTTGAAACACCTTCTTGGAGCCAAGAATCATCCAACCTTCATCACTTATCATCACCAATCCATCGAATCGAATCATCATCATCTGAATCCATCATCCTAACCCTAGCCTATTATCATCCCTTCCACCATTCATCCGTACACATCATCCACCTCAACCCTAATCATCATCTTCATCACCTTCAAGGCTTCAAGATGTCAAAGTTCGAGCTTTCATCATCCGTTGATCGTGTTCCGTTCACCATGAGCGGCTAATTCCCGGAGGTTTCACCCTGGTGTAGGTTTTTGTAAGTCTATGGTTAAACATTGTTATTGGTTCGATTTGTGACAAATTGCTATTTGATTTTGAAGCTTATGACAATTGTCTTGCATCTGTATTGAATTCATAAATTGTCGTGAAGATTAAATTTGACTTTACGAAATGTTTATGTGCATTTATGCCTTGTCTAGGTTAGGATTTACATGTTCTTGGTAATGAAGTGCATCTTTGTCCGTTCTTTGTAACGTCGATACCTATTGGCACCTAAGCCTTGTGACACTAAATTCGTTAATCACTTTTGCAATTGAATCAAATCTAAACCGTGTAGAAACCCTAGGAGTGCAATTACCGAACCGGGTGTGAACCTTGTTTTCTTACTATTGTTTTACAATCTTATTTACTTTTGTTGAAATCATTCTCAGTTTTTAGTCATTACTTAATTCAGTCAAAACTTGTTGGTCCATTCCGACATCAGTTTCAAACAAACAAATTAATTAATTTCATTAGCAAACTTCATAAAGTGACAATCTTAGTAAAATCAATCTTGTCCGTAAGCAAACCACAGACTCTTCATGGATCGACCCCGTACTACCACTAACTCATAGTTGAGGGTAAATTGGGTTTATAAATATTATCTTTGACCGAGGCGCGACACTTCGATCAAATTATGCCCATATGTAAGCCTGAAATTTTTCCAATGCAAATACCACCGCAAGTAGCTCTTTTTTGGTAGTTGTGTAATTTAATTGTGCCTCCGAAAGAGTCTTACTTGCATAGTAAATAGCAACGGGTTTCTTTTCTACCCTTTGACCCAACACGGCCCCAACCGCATAATCGCTCGCATCGCACATGATTTCGAATAGTAAAGACCAATTCGGCATTTGCAATATTGGGGCCTCCACCATTTTCTTTTTCAGAATGTTAAAAGCGGTTTGACACTCTTTGTTAAAATCAAACGGTTGGTCCTTAAGCAACAATTTACATAAAGGTTTCGTAATGTCACTAAACCCCTTAATAAACCTTCTATAAAACCCCGCATGACCTAAAAATGATCTAACCCCTTTAACACTCGTGGGATACGGCAAAGTAGAGATGACTTGCACCTTTGCACGGTCGACCTCAATCCCACGACTCGACACTACATGCCCCCAACACAATCCCTTCTTGAACCATAAATGGCTCTTCTCCCAACTCAAAACTAAATTTTTCTCAACACATCTTTTCAAAACTTTTTCGAGTTGGTCAAGGCATGCCTTAAATGATGACCCAAAAATTGAGAAGTCATCCATAAAGATCTCAAGGACTCCCCCACCATGTCTGAGAATATACTCATCATACACCTTTGAAAGGTGGCGGAGGCATTACATAGCCCAAACGGCATTCGCCTAAATGCAAAAGTACCGTAGGGGCAAGTAAATGTGGTCTTAGCTTGATCCTCTGGATGGATAACTATTTGGTTGTAACCCGAATACCCATCTAGAAAGCAATAGAATTTTTGACCCGCTAACTTCTCAACAATTTGGTCAATAAAAGGTAAAGGGAAATGGTCTTTGGAAGTTGCAGAATTTAACTTCCTATAATCAATACAAATCCGCCACCCGGTTACCGGCCGAGTGGTGGCCTCCTCACCTGCGTCATTTGTGACGACTTGAATGCCCGCCTTTTTCGGGACCGTTTGCGTTGGGCTTACCCATTGGCTATCAGAGATGGGTAAATGATACCCGCATCTAGCCACTTCAACACCTCCTTCTTGACGACCTCTCGCATGTTGGGATTCAATCGCCTTTGTGCGTCACAAGAAGGAGTGATACCATCTTCGGTGATGATTTTGTGCATCACCATTGAGGGACTGATTCCCTTCAGATCGGCAACGGTCCAACCAATAGCGGCTCTATTGGTGACCAAGACCTCCATGAGCTTTTCCTCTTGCTCTCCAGTTAGATTAGCCGCTATGTTCACCGGAAGCGTGTTGCCTTCACCCACATAAGCATACTTCAAATGCTTGGGCAACACCTTCAATTCAACAACTGGAGGTTCCACTAATGACGGTTTTAATTTTGTATCAATCTTCTCCGGAAGACTTTCCACTTGATGTGTCCAAGTGGGTCTTCCTTCCTTCGCCGCCATCACCTCCATTCTTTTCACCTCCTCATTCATGCTTCGATTTGTTTCCACTTGCAACCTGTCAAACATGAAACATTCCTCTATTGTGTTTTCCTCTTCGACACTAATGTCACATAGAGGTATACACTCGTCAATGACGTCCGCCATATAGCATTCGTCACCAACTAGAGGATTCGTCAATCCCGAAAAAACGTTCAACCGCAACCGGTGGTTACCAAAAGTCATATCGATCGTACCCGTTTTGCAATTGATTTGGGCATTTGATGTTGCCAAAAATGGTCGACCGAGTATAACCGTTGGTTGTATGGTTCAGTCCAAAGAAACATAATCAAGTACAAGAAAGTCCACCGGATAATAAAAGTCATCAACTTTTAGTATCACATCGGTGACTATTCCACGGGGTAGTTTGGGTGTCAAGTCTGCCAACACCACGGTGGTGTTAGACGACTGAAGTGGACCAAACTCATATTGGTCATACAAACTACCCGGTAGGATACTCACACTCGCTCCAAGGTCCAAAAGTGCTCATGTCATTTTAAATTCACCAACTTGAATAGAAATAATGTGCGCCCCCGGATCTTGTAGCTTTGGTGGAAGTGCACCCGAAAGAATCGAACTAACATTTTCAGTCAAATCAAGTTTCTTGGGAAACTTGTTAGTTCGTTTCCGGGTGCATAATTCCTTTAAGTACTTCGCATAAGAGGGCACTTGCTTGATCGCATCTAAGAGAGGTAGGTTTATTTTTACTTGTTTAAAAATTTCCCACATTTCCTCTTGCTGTGGGCCACGTTTCGTAACCACCTTCTTATATGGTCCCAACAAGGCTTAGGGATAAGGGGCGGTATTAACCTCCACACCCTTTTCCTTAGCCTTTGGGACGGGGACGGTCACAATGGGGGTATTTTACTATTCTCATAACATTTTTATTTTTACCCGTTTGACCGTCAACACTCTGCTCATCACTAACATCTTCCACCACCCCTTCAACAAACTGAGGTGGTGGTGACTCGACACCACTATCTATGACTCGACCACTACGTAAAGAAATTTTATTAATTGGTACCTCACGTGTGTTCTTCGAGTTGGACCCTTGATGCTTAGGGTTTACGGTGGTATCACTTGGAACTCTTCCTCCACTTCCTCGCATCTGAGCTACCTCTTCAGCCAATTGCCCCACTTGCTTTGTTAACACCTCATGAGATTTATCCCTCATCTCATTTGCCTTTTTCATCTCGTTGATATCACTACTCGATTCTTTCACACCATTCAAGAGTGCATCAATCTTGGCACTCAAATCATCACCACCGCCTTGAGAGTTCGAATTCCTCCCCCGTTACCACCTTGGTTGTACCCCCTTTGATAATTTCCTTCACGGTTCTGATACGATTGATTACTACCTTGGTTGTAATTTCTTTGATAGCCCCGTGATTACCGCCTTGGCGGTTTTGGTATGATGATCCGCCTTGGTTACCCGCATTAAAGTTCGGGTTCATTTGATTTTCGGTGTTCCCATAACGGAAATTAGGGTGATTCCTTAACCCGGGATGGTAAGTGTTCGAGTTCATGTCATTATACTTCCGATCACCAAACACTTGGTTCACTTCCTCGGTGTCTTCGGCCTTTCCCATTTGACATTCTATGATTCTATGATCGAGTCCCCCACACCCGTCGCAACCCGCGAATTGTACCGCGTTAACTTCCTTTTTCTTCATATGGGCCAATTCCCGTTCCAATGTAGAGATGCGGTCCCTTGAACTAGAGACAAGGTCGGGTAGTGACCGGATATAGGATGCTTCTTAGCTCGGTCGGCCAACTCTTAGCTTTTGATCTCTTAGCCATTCTCTCGAGAAACTCCCAATCGTAATCCTCATGATTACTCAACAATGTCCCGTTACTAGTTGACTCCAGATGATTCCATGTCTCTCCGTCTAAGCCTCTCACAAAGCATTTCACCAATTCCCACTTTTCGATTTGATGATGAGGACATTTTCGGATTAATTCTTTATACCTCATGAAATCCTCATGTAACGGTTCACTCGAGAGTTGCTTAAACGCTCGAATCTCATCACGCGCGTCATCAGTCTTGGCCATTGAGTAATACTCATCAAGGAAGGCTTGTTGTATCTCCGCCCAAGTGTGAATGCTATTGGTTGGCAATGTTAAAAACCATTGCTTAGCCTTGTCCTTTAGTGAGAATTGGAAAAGACGTAAGCGAACTTCGTCTTGAGTGAAATGACCACCCCCAATAGTGCTACATATGGCCGAAAACTCCTGTAAATGCATATATGGTTCATCATTCGACCGTCCATTAAAATGAGGAAGTATGTTAATGTAGTTGGGTTTGCAATCAAAAGCAACGCTTCCTCTTGGCGGTGGTACAATCGGAGAATCATTTTCCGATATCATTGGTCGGAATTGACCGTCAACTCCTTGCGGTGGTGGGCGTTGATTGTTATTGCGATTGTATCGATTATCCCTTAGTGGACCGTTCACCTCTTGGTCCCTCTTCTTCGATCCCCTCTTCTATCACCATCTCGATAACCCCCTTGGTTCCCGCCACCCACGTATTGTGGAATCAGATTACGATTGGCATTTTGATTGTTGTAATTGTTGTTACCATCGTTTCAGTTCCTATTGTTGTTACGTGGTTGACGGTTGTTCCCATAGCCGTCATCTCTACCTTGGTCGTAACCGTATCCATCATATTCTCCCACAACATTCGCATATTGATACCCCCGTCATCCTAACCAAAATTCCCCCCATCGTAGAAAGACCCTTCGTTGTCATTTCCCCATCCATCGTCTTCAACCCGATCATTATAATATCCCCCATTGTCCGAGTATTCCGTGTGAACACTCACATGTTCCGGTGATTGATAACCGGGTATACTATAAGGTTCATCATCTGGGATATTATTCCTCAATTCATCAAGATTGATAAATTGATCTTCATTCGCGGGATTGCCACGATTCACATTAACACCACGGTTGGCGTTAGCGTTGCGGTTGTTGACATTGGGTGGTAATGGGTTTTGTCGGTTTTGGTTTTGAGGTGGAGGTGTACGGGCTCGTTGGTTGAGGTTTTGGTTAGGACTGCGGTTTTGAAATGGTGGTGTAGGTGGTCTTGAGTTGTTACCACCCGGTTGGTTGTTTGGGTTTTGAGGTGGGTGATTAGGGTATTGGTGTTGATGTTGGTTGGCATTTTGGTTATCCATTGGAACGGTTCCAACGGATGAGGTGCTTGGTGTATTGGGCTTTGGTGGATTAGAGACAACGGTTGCCTCTAATCGGTTGTCTAGGTTTCTTCTAACGACCCGCTCAATTTCTGATTCGAATACCAACGGTGACGTTCTTCCGGAATTTCGTGTATGCCTGCACTACCTGTAATCTGCACAAGTAACACACCAGCGTAACACAAAAGCAGATACGATAATAACAAAACAAGCAATTAAAAAGTTAATCCCAAAAACCAATAAATCCAAACGCAAAGCGCACAAACTCCCCGGCAACGGTGCCAAAATTTGATCGAGGTGTCGCGCCTCGGTCAAAGATAATATTTATAAACCCGATTTACCCTCAACAATGAGTTAGTGGTAGTACGGGGTCGATCCATGAAGAGTCAGTGGTTTGCGTACGGACAAGATTGATTTTCTAAGATTGTCACTTTATGAAGCTTGCTAATGAAATTAATTAATTTGTTTGTTTGAAAGTGATGTCGGAATGGACCGACAAGTTTTGATTGAATTAGGTAAAGACTAAAAACTGAGAATGATTTCAACAAAAGTAAATAAGATTGTAAAACAATAGTAAGAAAACAAGGTTCACACCTGGTTCGGTAATTGCACTCCTAGGGTCTCTACACGATTTAGATTTGATTCAATTGCAAAAGTGATTAACGAATTTAGTGTCACAAGGCTTAGGTGCCAATAGCTATCGACATTACAAAGAACGGACAAAGATGCAATTCATTACCAAGAACATGTAAATCCTAACCTAGACAAGGCATAAATGCATATAAACATTTCATAAAGTCAAATTTAATCTTCACTCGACAATTTATGAATTCAATACAGATGCAAGACAATTGTCATAAGCTTCAAAATCAAATAGCAGTTTGTCACAAATCAAACCAATAACAATGTTTAACCATAGACTTACAAAAACCTACACCATGGTGAAACCTCCGGGAATTAGCCGCTCATGGTGAACGGAACACGATCAACAGATGATGAAAGCTCGAACTTTGACATCTTGAAGCCTTGAAGGTGATGAAGATAATGATTAGGGTTGAGGTGGATGATGTGTACGGATGAATGGTGGAAGGGGTGATAATAGGCTAGGGTTAGGATGATGGATTCGGATGATGATGATCGATTCGATGGATTGGTGATGATAAGTGATGAAGGTTTGATGATTCTTGGCTCCAAGAAGGTGTTTCAAACTCACAAAACTCATAACCCCCAAGAATAGGTCAAAAATCAAGTTTTAACCCGTCCCCAAATCAAACAAACAAAAAATTCGCGATGCAAGAAACTGCGACCCGTTGTCGACGGCCAGAAGTGGCGTCGGCGACGGCATGCCGAAACCCAGAAATCCTCTGACGATTAATCCTGCTGTCTACGATGAAACATGGGCGACGGGGAAGATTCCACAAGCCGTCGGCGACGGACCAAAGTGTCGTCGGCGACGGTGCTTCTAAACCTCAAGTTCTGATTTCTTTATTTCTTGATTTTGGTTGATCCCGTTCGCGTTCCGGTGATCTGTTAAGCTCCCGATTAGCTCCTTAAACTCCATAAGACCTGTAAAACACAAACCTTATCAAAAGTAGGCTATCCATAATTAAAAGTCACGTAAAAACGTTAACTTAAACACTAACAAACACCGGTTTACACCCACGCATCAAGGAGCATGTGCGTACGGCGACTTACGTGCTCATAAGTGGAGGAGCATGAGACTGCTAGCGCATGTATGCTCGCTCGTATGTAAGGGAGGATGTGCGCTTGGCGACTTACGTGCTCGTATGTGAGGAGCATGCGACTGCTAGCGCATGTGTGCTCGCTCGTATGTAAAGGAGCATGCGCGTGTGGCGACTTACGTGCTCGTATGTAGAGGAGCATGCGACTGCTAGCGCATGTGTGCTCGCTCGTATGTAAAGGAGCATTCGCGCGTGGCGACTAATGTGCTCGTATGTCGAGGAGCATGCGACTGCTAGCGCATGTGTGCCCGCTCGTATGTAAAGAAGCATGCGCGCATGGAGACTTACGTGCTCGTATGTTGAGCAACAGTCTCCCACTGAGACTGGCGTGCTCGTATGTAAATGTATGAAGCGTGCGCGTATGGCGACTTACGTGCTCGTATGTAGAGCAGCAGGCTACTATGGAGACTAGCGTGCTCGCAAGTAGGGTAGCAGGCTCACATGGAGACCAGCATGCTCGAATGTAAAGGAGCATGCGCGTATGGCGACTTACGTGCTCGTATGTAACAAAGACATGTGCGTAAAGCGACTTACATGCTCATAAGTAGAGGAGCATGCGACTGCTAGCGCATGTGTGCTCGCTCGTATATAAAGGAGCTTGCGCGTATGGCAACTTACGTGCTCGTATGTAACAGAGTATAGCAACTTACGTGCTCATAAGTGGAGGAGCATGCGACTGCTAGTGCATGTATGCTCGCTTGTATGTAAAGGAACATGCGTGTATGGCGACTTACGTGCTCGTGTGTAACGGAGCACGCGCGTAAAGCGACTTACGTGCTCATAAGAAGAGGAGCATTCGACTGCTAGCGCATGTGTGCCCGCTCGTCCGTAAAGGAGCATGCGCGTATGTCGACTTACGTGCTCATATGTAACGGAGCATGCGCGTAAAGCAACTTACGTGCTCATAAGTAAAGGAGCATTCGACTGCTAGCGCATGTGTGCTCGCTCGTACGTAAAGGAGCATGCGCGTATGTCGACTTACGTGCTCATATGTAGAGGAGCATGCGACTGCTAGCGCATGTGTGCTCGCTCGTATGTAAAGGAGCATGCGCGTATGGCGACTTACGTGCTCATATGTAACGGAGCATGCGCATAAAGCGACTTACGTGCTCATAAGTAGGGGAGCATGCAACTGCTAGCGCATGTGTGTTCGCTCGTAAGTAAAGGAGCATGCACGTATCGCGACTGACGTGCTCGTATGTAACGGAGCATGCGTGTAAAGCGACTTACGTGCTCATAAGTAGAGGAGCATGCTACTGCTAGCGCAAGTGTGCTCGCTCGTATGTAAAGGAGCATGTGCGTACGACGACTTACGTGCTCATAAGTAGAGGAGCATGCGACTGCTAGCGCATGTGTGCTGGCTCGTTTATTAAAGGAGCAATTTAGGTCCTCACCGGTGTGCGTGAGGATCGCTCGCCGCGTTTTGCCGATGGAATATATTGCTAGTCCTGCAGATAAGTTGACAAGGTTAATTATAATATATGGTTTGACATATGGAAAGCATTGTACCAAAACGTTGTCCTTAGGAAGAGTTCGTTCTATGTACTAATACTCCATAATATACGAAAGCTATGTTACACCATGCCAGCTTTTTTTGACTGCTAAATAAATGTGAATAGCATTAAACTTGAATATTGATTGTAAACAAGCAACGTGTGTGTATATATACATATAAATACACATGTAGTGTGTATGTCTTGTGATTGATTAAATAAAAATATGCATATACGAGACATGTTTGCAAGTAGCTTTTCATTCAACACAATTGCTGAATTGTTTTTTTAGGACAAATGTTGGCCCATGAAAATGTCAGTTAATGACACCATGATGATGAACACGTCACTAGTGTCAAAACCATTCATTTCAGTTGTCATGTATAGTCAACCACAGTGTTATGCAAAAGGAGATATTTAGAGTTCCACCTCAATACTATTAAATTATGTTAAAAGTCCAAAAGTTTGTGACGTATTGACCAACCAATTTGTAGATACAAGAAACATTCAGTTGTTTAAAAGATTGCATCTAGAAAACATGACGTATGAAGCATCACTGCGTAACTGAGTCTGGCTGAAACGGGTCGGGTTTAATCGACGACTGGGCTTGTCCAACAGAGGCAAAAGTTTTACTCATGTGCCGAGCTTGCCCATGCACGGCAGAGCTTTTCCGTCGAATGCGGGGTACGTCCATGCGCGGCCTAGCCTTCGAATCATGTCAGTTGATATAAATGCTTGGCCATATATTAGTTAAAATGAATATATGACATGTATGTTTAAAAGTGGTACACCAACTGATATAAATGCTAGAAGGTGTTAGGAGCCATAAAGTGTTGGTTTATGATATTGTAAGGGCCATTATTGTAAAATGTTGTAAGTTGTGGTGTACATTTAAAAAATGGACATGCAAACCCATAAAAAGCTGAGTATTAGGCACGCGCAATTATAAATGACGCCAAGTTATAGAAATACAGTTTCCTTTTAGGGAAATTTACGAAAATGTGCGTTGACGAGAGACATTACCATTTTGTCAAGTTCAGGCGTCAATGGAAGGGTCGCAAGCCGGCCTACTGCGTCAACAGGTTGCGACGGTTGACGCAACAACGAATGTCGGACATGTGTAATCACGAGGTGCACTGACGCTTGGGCAGGATAGACAGACGCCTCCGGCCCTTCCATTGACGCATGAACTTGACAAAATGGTAATGTCGTCTCGTCAACGCACATTTTCGTAAATTTCCCTTCCTTTTATCTTTAAAATGCATTATGGCGGAGATGTTACAACTCTGGCGCCTTACTGTACATGTTCGCGTGCACAAGGTACTGCCTACGTCTGTAAGGTCAATGGAGTGCGCGGTACAGGAAGGCACCTTGTGTGTACATGGGCGTGCTCGTGGGTACTGTATAAGTGCGCACAGGTTTCCGGTGTGCGCGGTCTACGACGCACGGACTCCGGCAAGCGCAGTGTTTGCTCGTAGGTCCCTGCGCGCGAGACTTTAAGTTGTAAACCTTTTTTGAAGTGCACAAGTACCATGCGTGTTTGGACGAGAATTTCCAAGTATCTTCTTTTAAACTTACTTGCACAACATGCTAGAGAATGAAAGTGACGACGTACCGTGCACCGTAGTAATCAGAATTCGTGAGGATTAGCGGGTTGTAATCAGGGGCGTAGGTTTGTAGGGGCGGGCGCCCCCCCTTTTTCGCACAGTAGTGTTATATATGTAGTTTTCATATATAAATTTTTGGGTATATACGTTTTCCCCCCCCCCCCGGTTTTCGACGGCAAGCTTCGCCACTAGTTGTAATGACACTTACGCATGACTGTGACCCTCGAGAGTGGCGTAACACAATGGTGGTTGTAAAGGTAAGGCCGGACCAGCAAGGTCCGGACCTACCTGTCCATATAAATAGGCCGCACCACAAAACCAAGACGCATATGGATATGTCTGGCCTCGTCTTAAACATCAAAGACGATGACGTCATCATCTTGACTAGTATATATACTCAAAGTACAATGTAAGTACACACTGTCAGTACGTTCGTCCTTACTTTCTCTCTCTCTATTTTCTCTCTCTAAGCAAACACTTATCCTCACGTCGGAGGGTGGTCACAGAGGGGCCCTCCCATCTCCCCTGTGACGAGCCTAACAGTTTGTTTAGTGTGCATGTTAAATCTAAAATCCTCCCTCAAGTGCAAAGGCTAGCTATAGCAGAGTCCGGTTAGTTCTTTGTATCTTCAATTGGTGCCATCCAATTTTAACGATTCACAGTCCTTCACTAGTTGAATTTCTTGAACGTTACTACTGATCTATGGCGGCTCCTTTGTCCAGTACTCAGGAATCAATCTTTGCTTCACAAACCGTTTCATCGGTCACCACTGAAATTTTCACAACCCCGCTTGGCTCTGGTCCGAGTGCGGTCTATGCCTTTCGTTTTGATACCTCCTCCTTTAACAGTCGAGTTTGACGCCTCTTTTCTGGAAAGAAATGCCGATCTTCTCCGACGCTTAAAAAACCAGCAAGCTCGGGATGAGCAACTTCTCGGTTTATGAACCAGGTTATTTTCAAACAATATCTCTCGTCCTCTCCAGGACCATCAATCCCCGCGGTTACCACCCACTCTACAATCGTATCCACTCCACCATGATTGGTTAGTAATAATCTTCCACACGATTACTCCGGATCTGTGTACCCTCGTACTAACAACACGATTACTCATCCAGTAATCGGCAGAGACTCTGATCTTACCTAGCCTTACCATCCGGTATCCATGACTGCACGGTCAAAGTTCTCTCAGCGTCTCGTCAACCCAAGTTGCCTTCGAAACTCAAAAATGCCTTCCACAGTGAAAAAATACGACGACACTTCGGACCCGGACGATCACATGTTCGATTTTGACAGAGCAGCAAGGGTGGAACAATGGTCCATGCCAGCATGGTGTTTTATGTTCGTTCAAACCTTAACTGGCGCGGCCAGGGTATGGTTTGATGCTTTAAATGAAAGAGAAATCAACGATTTCGAAGATCTCAGACGATTGTTTCTTCAAAATTTCAGCTAGCAGAGGCACTACTCTAAAGAAATCACCGAAGTCCATAACATCCGAAGAAAAGACGGAGAGTCTTGGATAATTTCATCGACCGTTTTAATCGTGAGAGTATGCAAATCAGCGGTGTTGTTGATCAACTACGAGTCTCTGGATTCTGTCATGGGGTCCGGACAACCAACTGGTTGAAAAATTGCATGAGAACCTCCCTAAAACAATGGAAGTCCTTATGGAGCGTGCACGAGCTTTTGCTCGAGGAAAGAACGCTTGCAATCCGACAGGTGATATAAAGATCAAGGGTTCGTCATGGAAGAAGAATGGCGGGTCTGTTTTTGACAAAACATCAGGAAACCAAAAGATACGGAACTCTCCCTAGCCGAAATGACCGAGGGCAGAAAGACCGAAGCTTCGGATCTAGATTCTCGAACCTTACTAACCTCACCAAAACGCCCAGTGAAATCCTCAGTGCAGAAGGATCAACTTTTCCAACTTCCCCCAAGCTCAGGTCTCCCGGAGACAAAAATTCAAAAAAATATTAGGATTACCTACCGAGCAAAAGGGCACAATACTGATGACTATTGGTCGTTGAAACAAGAAATAGAAAAAGCCGTTGAGGTCCGGCAAATTATCTCACCTAGTCAGAGAAGTTAAAGAAGGAAAAACGTCGCACTTGAAAACCCCAACAACCAGCAAAACATTGCATGATACAAAGTACTGTCAATAGAGGTCTCAAGCGGTCAAGCTGCCACATGGCTGATTGGATGATGAAACCCATATCCTTTCCACCAATCGGGTTAGACGAAGCAAAAGATGGCCCGGTCATCATCTCTGCCATAATTGCTGGTCAATAGGGTTCGCGTGTGTACATTGATAGTGGAAGCGCTTCGGAGATCATGTATAACAGTCTTTTCAGCAGCTTGCACCACAACCAAGGCCAAACTCATTCAAGTTTCGTACCACTCGTTAGCTTCTCGGAGAGGTGGTTCAGCCTTTAGGGCAAATCACCCTTCCAGTCACCATAGGGGAAGAAGATAAACACCGAACAGTCTGTTTGACTTTTCTCGTGGTTGGAGAAATCTGCTACAATGTCACTCAACCTAATCAGTTCGGAGTATAAAAATTCCCAACGGAGCTGGGAATTGCCACAATAGCTTCAGAAGTAACAAGCCAGGTAGCCGAAGTAAGGAAAGCCGGAAGCTGTAGTACAGATCCTCGAAGTTCGTCCGTGGAAGAATGGTCCATCCATCCTCACTTCCCAGAGCAAAAGATCCCATTGGGTCTCAACTCCCGGAGCGAACCAAAAAACTCTTATGGAAAGTATTATCCAACTCCCTTGACATATTTGTTTGGCAACATTCGGACATGATAGGCGTCCCAAGATCCTTAGCCAAACACAAGTTGAAGACATCACATTCAGTAAAACTAATAGCCCAGAGAAAAAGGAGCATTGCCCCTTCAAGAAACAAAGCCATCACGGAAGATGTGAAAAAACTCCTGGACGCCGAAATAATCGGAGGTCCGATACCAGATTGGGTGTCCAATCCGGTAAAGGTGACTAAGAAAGATGGATCTTGGCGAATGTGCGTGGACTTTTCCGATCTAAATAATGCTTGTCCAAAAGATTGTTACCCCCTCCGGAGATGGACCTAAAGATATACTCTCATATCTCATTTCCGAATCAAATGCTTTTTGACGCATACAAGGGGTATCATCAATTCAAATGGCCGTGGCAGACGAAGACAAGACAACATTCGTCACTAATGAAGGTCTGTTTTGTTATACAAAAATGCCGTTTGGGCTTAAAAATGCTGGGGCCACATATCAAGGATTAATGGACAAGGCATTCAAAAGCCAGATTGGGAGGAACCTTGAGATTTATGTGGATGATCTGGTAATCAAGAGTGAAAATGAAGAAAGAATGATTGATGATATTCAGGAGACCTTCACCCGTCTTCGGAGCATCAACCTAAAGTTAAATCCCAAAAAATGCTCCTTCGGCCTAGAAGAAGGAAAGTTTCTAGGAGTATGGATCACCCAGTCAGGGATTCAAGCCCATCCGAAGAAAGTTCGAGCGGTGGTCAGCCTACAGGCTCCAAAGACCGTGAAAGAAATCCAGTGCTTAAATGGAAAATTGGTAGCTTTACACCGACTCATTTCGAAGGCCGCTGATAAATCTTTCCCTTTCATGACAGTCCTGAAAAAGAGTTTGGGTAAAGGAAAGATCGAATGGACTGAAGAAGCCGAACAAGCGTTTCAAAACCTTAAAATCTGTCTCGGCTCGCTCCCTACTTTGACTGCACCAGTCACTGGGGAAATAGTTACAGTATATCTATCGGCCTCGCATTTCGCAATCAGCACGGTCTCATCGTTCATCGAGCTCTGGCTCAAATACCGGTGTACTATATCAGCTGGACCTTGAAGGACTATGAAACCAGGTACCCTATGATTGAGAAATTAGCTCTAGCTCTTGTACATGCGTCAAGGCGATTAAGGGGATATTTTCAAGCTTTCAAAATCGAGGTACAAACGGATTTTCCCATTCAGCAGGTACTACGAAAGCCGGAGGTTTCTGGGCGATTGACCAAGTGGGCCATCGAATTGAGCGCATTCGACATAACGTACAGGGCTAGGAGTTCCATGAAGGGTCAGGCCGTTGCAGATTTCCTAGTCGAACTACCCAAAGGAAACAAAAAACAGACAGAAAAACCAGAAGTATGGAACTTGTTTACTGATGGTGCTTCCTGCAAAGAAGGGGCAGGTGCCGGATTGATCTTATCAGACCCAGAAGGGTCAGAATTCACCTATGCCCTGCTTTTTGACTTCTGCAGTTCCAATAACGAAGCCGAGATTGAGGCCTTGATCGCCGGGTTACAGATAGCATTCAAAGCCGTTGCTAGATCCGTCCTAGCACATGTTGATTCCTTGCTAGTAGCCAACCACATAAGTGGGGAATATGAAGCCCAGGAGGTGAATATGAGCAAGTACCTTCATAAGGTCCAAGAGCTAATTTCAAAATTTGACACTTATAAAGTGGTCCACATACCACGGGTAAAAACAAGAAGGCCGATGCTTTGAGTAAACTAGCTTCGGTCTCTTTCTGTCATCTAACCAAAGAAGTGTTGGTCGAAACACTCTCAACTCCAGCCATTGAATGTCCTCTGGAAAGCATGTCTGTAACTTTTCAGGAGAATTGGATGACTCCCATTGTTGTTACTTAGCGGAAGATATTCTCCCAGCTGATAAATCCCAAGCAAGAAAGATCCAAGTTAAGGCTCTACAATACCAACTGCTGGGAGGAATTCTGTACCGAAAGACATTCTTAGGCCCCTTACTTCGATGCCTAACTCCAGATGAAGCCAGTTATGTGATTCGTGAAATTCACTGGGGAATTTGCGGCATTCATGCAAGACCACGAATGGTTGTATCGAAAGAAATGAATGCCGGGTATTTTTGGCCAAATATGCACCAAAGCGCCATCAATGAACTCCAAAGTTGCGAACATTGTCAGAGACATGCTCCAATCAGTCTAAGATACAAAAATGAGATGATCCCTGTCACCGCGGCGTGGCCGTTCCAAAAGTGGGGGATCGACATTGTCGGACCTTTCCCTAAATCATCGGGTGGGGTGCGATTCCTAGTGGTTGCAATAGATTACTTCACTAAAGGGGTAGAGGCCAAGCCTTTGATATCCATCTCCGGAGAAAAAATGGTGTGGTTCGTCTGGGAAAACGTTGTGTGCCGATACGGTCTTCCCATGTGCATCGTCAGTGACAACGGAAAGCAATTTTCAGAAAGACCATTTAAAACATGGTGCGAAAAAATCCACATCGAGCAAAGATTCACCTCCGTCTCTCACCCCCAGGCGAACGAACAAGTAGAAAGGGCAAACCAAAGCATCGCGTCCGGCATTAAAAAGAGGTTGGGACGCAACGATGCATCCTGGGTAGAGGAGCTACCACACTTCCTCTGGGCACACCGAACAATGCCAAAAATCAGCACCGGAGAAACTCCCTACAGTCTAACCTACAGGACTGAGGCTGTGATTCCGGCCGAAGTCGGAGTTCCAACTCACAGGGTGTTGATTGGATCTCAGGACGAACAGGAGTTAAGATTAAATCTAGACATGGTTGAAGAACGTAGGGAGATGGCATCAATACGTGAAGCCAGATACAAAAGGGAGTTGGAAAAACACTACAATTCAAAAATCAAAGAAGTACGTTTCAAACTAGGAGAATACGTAATGAGTTAAGTTAAAACGGCGGGAAAAGAAGGGGCGTACACCTTGTCTCGCCTGGACGGCACAACAGTACCAAGAACTTGGAACGGGGTTCACCTCAAGAAGTGCTATATGTAAGCCGGGGCAAAAATAATAATGTTCTTTTTATTTCCATGGAAAGCAGATTTTTATGCCCGCAGTTATCTTTTTTATGTAACCAGCGGATGTTTATGCCCGCCCAAACAAAATAAAAAACAATCCGGACCGATATGTAGGCCGGATATTGTCAAGATGCATCTCTAAAACATTAAATTTATACAGTTCGTACTTGCTATAAATCATTCAAAAGGATTAGTTACGGACATAGCGAAATGTCCGAATTAACCTTCAATAATTAATGTCCGAATAGGACAAAATCCGGATCAATTTAAATATATTCGAACATAACATGGACGCATGACAAAATCGAATAATTAAAGACAGAAATTATATGTGCATTCAAAAGTAATGACAGTTACATCATTGATCGGTAAAAAAAAAAGCCAATCGACCGTGAGTTTTCAACAAGTTTCAATAAAAAAAAAACTAGGTGCCTATCCCAAATGACCGGATAAGTCCACCTCCCTTAATCAGTTTTCAACAGCTCCATTATCTTGGACAAGGGTTCCTCGGATGCTGCAGCCAGTCCATCGATCACCGGAAATGTCTCGGTGTCAAATTTCTCTATTGCTTCGGTAAGAAGATCCTCGGCATTGGCAGTAATCACAGGAACCTTCTCATAAGGAATTCCCTTCTGAGCAAACAACATACCGGCTTTTACGCTGGTGTTCAGCCCCACCTTGCTCATAGCGTTATTAACAGCGGCCACGGCTTCTTGCATCTCTTTGCTTTTATGCACATACCTAGCGATATTGCGGGCACCCTCTGAGAAAAACCAAGACTTGACATACGTCAACTCTTCAGATCTCTCCTTTAACTTTTTAGCCTCGGAGGCCCGACTTGCCTTTTCGGCTACCAGCTCCGTTTTCAAATCCGCCACAGTTGCGTAGCCAATAAACATCCTAATAAAGGTGAGGTAGGGACAATAATTAAAAAATTGGCAAAAAGAATGAGACAAGTACCTTGGACTCCTTGTTATAAGCATCCTTTGCCTGAATCAAGGCTTCTTCCACTTTAGCAAGGCATTGCTTTTGGGACACATCTTCCTCCTTGGCCCTAGCTACAAAAGCATCAAATTCACCCTTCAGCCTATCCCGCTCCTCCGTAGTAGCAGCAGCAGCAATAGCGGATTTATGTTAAAGACTCAAACCCTTGACCTTTTCCTTGTGTTGGTTTAATTCTTGAAGTAGGCGAGCGGCCTGTTTCTCAGCATCAAGAGTCCTGCGGCTCTCTTGTTTCACTCCGGCTAACTGCTTGGATAAGTCCTCCCTTGTCGCCTCGGCCTCCACCAGCGCCAGTAAACTTCAGAAACCAACACATTGGATTGAGCCTGGTTATTCAAAAACGCCGCACCAAACTCTTCACCAGATAGCTTCTGGCTCTGGCAATAATCCATAGGTGTACATATATTCAACACGAAAAGCCTGGCGGTAAGAGCATCCATGACAGAGTCTTGGTTCTGAATGTTCCATTCAGGGATGAACTTCTCCCTAGCAGTGGCAGGATCCACTTCCATAACATCTGAAAAAAGGTCACGACAGGTGGTTATCCTTTCCAGACCGAACCAAGAAGGAGGAAGGGAGGAGATATCCTCCTCAACTTCCGGGTTCGGATCCAAGAAAGAAACCGACTCCATACCTGACAGAATCCCACTCTTCCGTTTAGGCACCACGGCCGGAGCAGACTTATCAATAACTTCAAAAACACCCTCATCGTCATCTGGATCAGTTCGAGTAAAGTCAACCTCCGGCCACAAAACGCCCTTCGGAGTCTCGTCCCGTGAAGACTTCCTCCTACAAGATGTTCATGCAAATTTTTAAGAACAGAATCGGTGACTTGAGAAGCAGAATCCCGTTTTTTAGATAAAGAAGGTAAGTACTGACGTTTTCAAGAAGAAGTGGGATACATTGTGGTACGCTTCCGTTTTGAGGCGTCCGGGGAATTGAACCCAGCAGAAACAAGTTTCTCCTCTCCCTTCCCTTTAAAACCAGACTGACCCTTACTCAGCTCCCTGTCTAACTCCCTTATCTCCGGATCACTATCTTCGTCCACAAGGATATGCTTGGAAGTATCGGTGGGAGCAATAGAACCCGGGCTAACAACATGGATCGGCTCTTTCACTGGGATAGATGAAGCAGCCTTAGAAGCAGATGAAGATCCTCCCCCAGAAGATACATCTTTCTTCTCTGGAGCAGCGGCCGCCAAATCTCTAATCGGGAATGCCGCTGATGCAGTCTGCTCTAAGAAGGGAGGAGCATCTTGAGTGTTGATTTCAAAAGAACACATCAGGTCGTCAAAATTGGGGATGGAAAGAGCATCATGTAAAGACATGACCGAATATGCAAACGAGAAACTAAACGTAAGAAAAGCTAATTAAAAGCATGAACGAAAAAATAAAAACTCACGGTCGGTTTTTCTAGATATAACTAGCCAATCCCTGTCGCCATGAGTCCATATCCGGCTCACTCGGCCTAACAAAAGAACATACTCCGGTAATGGATGAACTGGGCTAGGGTTACCAACTAACGACCTAGCCAAATCTCAGTCAAAATCGTCTCCAAGCTCAAAATTCATAGAACTATCCTTCATCCTCCACACCATATCTGATGGAAGACACCGGTCATCAAGCCAAAAGAAATGGTCTTTCCAATGTTTCAGACTGGTTTTCTCCAATGATGTTATACTAGTAACCTTCTTTCGATGCAAGAAGGTATACCAGTCACCGACCGCGCCGAACTCATAAAAATACCGAAAAACCCTCAAATCAGGCTTTCTATCAACCGCCCGGCAAGATAATTCAAAATGATTAACACTACTAAGCCCAAATGGGTTAATCTGGCTAACATGAACCCTAAAAAACTTAAGAACTTTTATCAGAAACTTGGTAAAAGGAACTCGGTAGTTCGCAAAATTACACGTTCGGGTGTAAAAAGCGAACTGACCGGGCGGCAAAGGATACACGTCCCTGTCACTCTCAGGAAGAACGGGGTTCAGATCACGGGGAATCTAATACTGTATCACAAACTTCTCTAGTTCTCTCTCAGTCATGACACTAAAGAGGATCACATGTTATCCTTACCAGGAGCCATAATGGATGAAAATTACTAAGAAAAAACTGTGATAAAAGAAGACGCACCTCTGTAAATGTGATCCGGGAGGGAAACAGATTTATGAACACAAGGGGAGAGATACTTGAGGAAGTTATGAGGGTAGTGAAATAAAAAGGGGAAACACCATATATATATATATATATATATATATATATATATATATATATATATATATATATATATATATATATATATATATATATCTATAAAGTAATGATGAAATAACAATCCCATCAGGTCATTCGAAAGGGCGGTCTCACGTTCCCCCAAGAAAAGACCGGATAGAGCGACATGTGGGTGACTCAAAGCCATAACTAACACGTCAGCATTAAACATCACCCACCAAAACACTTTAGATTTTCTCAAATGGCGTATCACTTGAAAAACAGAGGGACTTGTAAAGGTAAGGTCGGACCAGCAAGGTCCGGAACTACCTGTCCATATAAATAGGCCACACCACAAAACCAAGACGCATATGGATATGTCCGGCCTCGTCTTAAACATCAAAGACGATGACGTCATCATCTTGACTAGTATATATACCCCAAAGTACAATGTAAGTTGTCACACCCCGACCCGCAGCGGAATAAGAGTCGGGGCGTAATTGGGTTATCACCAAAGCTCATTATGTTTACTAAAATGTTTCATATTTATTAAATTCAAATTACAACTTAAATGTTCAAATCAAATCCAAACAATTACAAGGAAATGAAACTAAGTAAGACAATCCAAAGCATTAAACTGATTTATTCTTCTAGGCCTTCCTATGCGTTTCTTGCCTCAACTGGATCACCTGTATCATGTGTAAAATGGGGGAAATTTTGGGTCAACAAAAGTTGGCGAGTGAACCTTGTTAAAAACATTGTTGTTGATTTCTTGTTGTATTAAATATTGAAAAGTTGTGCAATAATCACATGTGAGCAAACGTATGTATATAACAGAACACAAACCACATTGGATGAGTATATGATATGAATGATGATGACTGTGAGATCAAGGCTCAATCAAACGGAGCCGATCGTATGACATGAATGATGATGTATGTGAGATCAAGGCACGGGGAGCTGATGGGCCTAATGAAATGCTTGCACTGAAAATGATAAATCCAAACTAAACATAATTCACACAACAATTTTGTACACATTAGATCACAGATATGATGAATGCACAAGTGTTTATATTTATATAATAACAGAATTGTACGACACATGATACACCCCAAAACGTGATTAAAACGGGGAATTTGTAGAGATTCACTCACATTGGGTGCGTTCTTTTGATGTCGTTGGATGCGCACGAGTTTTGGGATTTGATCAACGACGAAAACTAACCTAAAATAATAACGAAATAGTTCGGTAAATAAATGGATTTTTAGGTTTATTTTTGTGAGTTTAATGACATTTTCTAACTTTAAAAATATTATTTTTAAGTATTTTTAATTGATTTTTAAATTAAATAAATAAATAAAAAGAAATAAAATTTTTTGACTTTTTGACCGTTGACCGGTCCGTTGACCGTTGACCGGTCGGACTGTGAGTAATGTGTGCGCTGAGTGAGGTTCGAACCCGAGACCTCTCGTACGCGTGCACGCAGCTCTACCAACTGAGCTACGTGTCTAACCCGAAATATTCTCTGTTTTAACTATATATATATACTAATTAATTGTTATTTTATTTGAGTTAATATTAAAATGATTTAAAATGGCCAAACCGCTTGCAGGGACCCGGAGTCGAACTCGGGTCCTTCGGTTCGTATGCGCACAGCCCAACCAGTTGGTCTGTGTGTCTAATCTGTTTATATTATGGTTTATATTATTCTTATAAACATGCTGTGACTCGTTCTGATTCAGTTTTAAAAAGGTTGGTTTTAATTCTGAAAGTCGGTACGTTGTAAGATTCGAACTCGTGATGTGCGTTGTATGTGTGCACACAGTCCACCGCTGGACTGTGTGTCTAACCCGGTTAAACATTCAGTTTATATTGATCTTATACTCATTTCGACTTTGTCTTCTTCATTTATAACGACACAGAACAAAAGTGACCGACTGTTCTTGTTTAAATCGGTCATCTATCATATAATTGATTGAATTAAAATGGATAGAGAGAGTTACGGAATCGAATGTACCTCTCAGAATGTCTTCTTCAGAATTCCGGCAAGAGTCGTCGGCTCTGAATTGTGACTTCCGTCTGAGTGGATCAATTAACAGTTTTGATCAACGAATTGTGAAATTAAGTTATTAAGCAAGGGTTATCAGGGGGTTTAGATGATTGTACCGATTCACAGCGTGACTTCGGAATTTCCAGTGATTTTCCGGCGAGTGCAGGAATTTCCGGCAACGTCCTCTGAGACCGATTCTGGTTGAAGGAATGAAGTTAATATATGTCTAACAATGGTTTGAAAACGAAAGAGTCGAGAAAATTACCGATTTGGTGTAAGTCTCGGTTTTCCGGTGAAGGTCCGGCGACTGTAAATTATCTCCGGCGAGTGCTAAAGCTTCGAGAGTTTGTGCGATTTTGAGCGAAAAGATTACCAGAGGTTTGGGTGGGTATTTATAAGGAAGAATCAGGATGAATTTAGTCTGAATTTGGTCTTGATTCGTGGTCAAGGTTCCTCCGGCGGTTACGACCGCAATTTACTGTTGGGCGTTGGTTATAACCGATGTCGACGTCGGTTATAACGTTATAGTCAAAAGGAAATTGGCTAAACTCGCGGATTGCCGGATTTTCCGGCGATCGCGAGTTCTGCCGCGCTGAAGTCCGATTTTTGAATTCGAGTTTTAAGTTAAGTATTATTTGTTTCAGTATTATTCACAAAAGAGGCAAGTGGCGGAGTGGTGAAATGGTTGTTTGTTGAGTGAACCGGCTGACCCGGGTTCGAAACCCTGCAGCGGTATTTATTTTTTTTATTCACTATTTTTTTTGTTTTTATTAATTATGTTTTAAAATTCTAACAATGTTTATTGGTTATGTATCGTTTAAAATTAATATGAACATTAAATACGCAACGAAAATTATAACTGAAATATGCGATTAATAAACAAAGCGGGTTTTGGAAACCCGTTTTTCGACGGATGTTACAGTATCCCCTACTTTTAGAAATTTCGTCCCGAAATTTAAGTAGTAGTGGTAACAGGAAAAAGATGCGGGTATTTTTCGCGCATTGAGTCTTCACGTTCCCAAGTAAACTCAGGTCCTCGTTTCGACTCCCAGCGTACCCTAACAATTGGAATACGACTCCGTCTTAAACGTTTTTCTCCGAAGTCCATGATCTCTACTGGTCTTTCAATGAAGTGCATAGATTCATCGATCTGAATATCTTCTAGGGGAATATGGAGGTTTTCATCGGCGAGGCACTTCTTTAAGTTTGATACGTGGAATGTGGGGTGAATTCTGTTGAGTTCTTCTGGTAGGTCAAGCTTGTATGCTACAGGTCCTACTCTTTCGAGTATCTTGAAAGGTCCTACGTAGCGTGGTGCTAGCTTGCCCTTCTGGCCAAAACGAACTACTCCCTTCCACGGTGATACTTTGATCACCAATGTTAAATTCCAAGGGCTTTCGTCGTTTGTCTGCATAACTCTTTTGACGACTTTGTGCCGCTAGAAGATTGTTTCGAATTTGATGGATCTTGTCTGTTGTTTCTTGAATTAATTCTGGACCGGTGATTTGAGCTTCCCCAATTTCGTGCCAACATACTGGAGATCGGCACTTACGACCATATAAAGCTTCGAAGGGAGCCATGCCGATATTTGAGTGATAACTATTGTTGTACGAAAATTCAACTAATGGTAGATGAGAGTCCCAATTTCCCTTGAAGTCTATGACACATGCTCGAAGCATGTCTTCAAGAGTTTGGATGGTGCGTTCAGATTGTCCATCAGTTTGTGGATGAAAAGCGGTACTGAGGTCTAATTGCGTACCCAAGGCGGCTTGTACGGCTTGCCATGTTCGTGAAGTGAAACGACCATCATGGTCTGAAATGATGCTTATAGGTACACCATGACGGCTTACGATTTCGCTGATGTAGATACGAGCTAACTTCTCATTCTTGAAGTCCTCGCGAATCGGAATGAAGTGAGCTGATTTTGTAAGACGATCAATGATTACCCATATGGTGTCATACCCACTGGAGGTGCGAGGTAACCCGGTAATGAAGTCCATGGTTATGTTTTCCCACTTCCATACAGGTATTTCAGGTTGGGTTAGAAGTCCTGAAGGTCTTTGATGTTCAGCTTTTACTTTGGAACAGGTAAGGCACTTGGAAACAAAGACAACGATATCCTTTTTCATGCCAGGCCACCAGTAGGTGTATCGAAGGTCTTGATACATCTTGTCGGCTCCTGGGTGTACAGAGTACCGTGTTTTGTGCGCCTCATTCATAAGGAAATCACGAAGGTTATCGCGATCGGGAATCCATATGCGATTTAGATAGTATAGAATACCGTCGGATTTGGTTTCGATTTTAAGTTCCGCTCCACATGACAGCTCATCGCGTACGTCGTTTTCTGTTACAGAAACATGTTGAGCTTCTCGGATTCGATCTTTGATGTCTGTTATGATTTGCGAACATAGAAGATTAATGGAGTTCGCATAACCTTTTCGACTGAGTGCATCAGCCACCACATTTGCCTTTCCAGGATGATATCGAATTTCACAGTCGTAGTCGTTAAGAAGTTCGACCCATCTTTGTTGCCTCATATTCAACTCCTTTTGGTTGAAGATATGTTGGAGACTCTTGTGGTCAGTGTATATTTCACACTTGGTACCGTAGAGGTAATGTCTCCATATCTTAAGAGCGAACACAACGGCTCCAAGTTCCAGGTCGTGGGTGGTGTAGTTCTTCTCATGAACTTTGAGTTGCCTAGAAGCATAGGCTATCACTTTTCCTCTTTGCATTAATACACAGCCTAGCCCTTGCCCTGATGCGTCGCAATATACTACGAAGTCATCGCAACCTTCAGGAAGTGTGAGGATAGGTGCGTCACAAAGCTTTTGCTTAAGGGTTTGGAAGGCTTCTTCTTGTTTAGGTCCCCATATGAAGGGTTTTCCTTTATGAGTCAAAGTCGTGAGTAGTACAGCAATACGGGAGAAATTGGCAATGAAGCGGCGATAGTAACCAGCCAAACCAATAAATGATCTTACTTCGGTAGGGGTACGTGGCGCTTGCCATTCCTGTACTGCCTTGATTTTTGAGGGATCAACATGAATTCCCTTGTCATTGACGACGTGTCCAAGGAATTGTACTTCCCTTAACCAGAATTCACATTTCGAGAACTTAGCATACAGCTTTTCTGTCCTTAAGAGTGTAAGGATGAGCCTAAGGTGTCGTTCATGATCGGATTTAGACTTTGAGTAGATGAGGATGTCGTCGATGAAGACTATGACAAAGCGGTCGAGGTAGGGTTTGCATACCCTATTCATTAAATCCATGAATACTGTTGGGGCGTTGGTTAAACCAAATGGCATGACCATGAATTCGTAATGACCATAACGAGTTCGGAAGGCGGTCTTTGGGACGTCTTCTTCATGTACTCTGAGTTGATGATAACCAGAACAAAGGTCGATTTTTGAAAAACAGGTGGCGCCTTGAAGTTGGTCTAGAAGGTCATCGATACGAGGTAATGGGTAGCGGTTCTTGACCGTTAACTTGTTGAGTTCTCTGTAGTTGATACACATGCGAAACGTTCCATCCTTCTTCTTCACAAAAAGAACAGGTGCACCCCAAGGTGAGGAGCTAGGACGTATGAATCCTTTGTCAGTCAACTCTTGCAGTTGACTGGCCAGCTCTTGCATTTCGGATGGGGCTAACCTATAAGGAGACTTTGCGACTGGTGTAGCGCGAGGTACAAGATCGATGCGGAATTCGACTTCTCTCACAGGAGGGAGTCCTGAGATGTCGTCGGGAAAAACTTGTGGGAACTCTTTCACTACTGGTATATCTTCGAGTTTCTTCTCCTTGTTTCCCTTCTTGACGACGTGAGTTAGGAATGCGACATAGTTCTTGCGGAGATATTTTCAGGCTTGAAGACAGGACATTAATTTGAATCCTTTCGAAGGGGTTTCTCCAAAGATTCGTAGGGTCTGACCGTTTGCAAGAGGAATGCGAATGAACTTTTCGCGGCATACAACTTCAGCATGATGTTGGCTGAGCCAGTCCATACCGATTATAATGTCGAAACTTCCCAACTTCATAGGAATGAGGTCAACTGGAAAATCGTGATCGTTTAGAGTGAGAGTACAATTTCGTATAATTGAGATTAATGAGACTGGTTTTCCGTCAGCAACTTCCACCGTTAGAGATTCCATGAGGTTGTCACGAGTTTGGTTGAGGATAGGTTCAAATTCTAAGGACACAAAACTCCTATCCGCGCCAGTATCGAATAACATGGATGCATAACTACCATTGATGAGAAACGTACCGTTAACCACGTTGTTGTCAGCCCTAGCTTGGTTGGCGTTGATGTTGAAAGCTCTTCCTCTAGCAGGTGGAGGAGCTTGGTTAGCTTAGTTTACCGGATTTGCTTGAGCTTGGGCATGGATGATGTTCACCAAGCGTGGACAGGTGTTCCTGAAGTGGTTCGGGTCTCCACAGTTGTAACAAGCCCGCATAGGTTGCATCATGGGGTAGTTGGGTTGGTAGTAGGATTGGGCTACATGTTGGGCTGGTGGTAGGAGTAAAGGTTGTTGGGCTTGACCACTATCTGATGGTGGGTTTGGGTTGAGGGTTGATTACGGTTCATTCGTTGAAGTGTGCGACAGGTTTGGATGGTGTGACCCGCACGGCCACAGCTGGTGCAATGTTGGCAGGGATGTTCAGGAAGGTGATGGTATTGACAACGGTTGCATTTTGGGTATGGGCCGGAGTATGGCTTTTTATATGGTGCCGCTGTGGGAGCAATTTGGGTAATTTGTGCGGCAGTGATTGGAGGGTTTGTTTGTGTGACAGCAAAATTTCTGTTGTTTCGTTTCCTCTTACCAGCAAATTTTGAAGAGGAGATGGAATGGTTTGAAGTTTGGGCCTCAATGGGGGCTTTCTTTTTCTCATCCTTAAATTTGCCGTTTCGGATGCGATTCTCGGTAAGCTCGGTAGCTAGTTCCATAGCGGCTTCAAGTGTTGCAGGCGAAGTGCTTAGAACCGAGTCCTGAATTTTCGAGGGGAGGCCTCGAATATAGTGTTCAACTAAGCGGTACACTAGGGTGAACAAGTTGGGGATCATTTGGTTCAGCTCAAGAAATCTTTTGTTGTAGGAAGTATGATCTCCTTCCTTTTGTTTTAGCGAGTGGAACTCATCTTCTAACTTTTTTATTTCGCTTCTTGGACAGAAGCGTCTAGTCATGATTTCCCTTAACTCTTCCCATGTTAAAGCCATAGCATCTTCGATTCCTCTCTTACCCTTTTCTGTGTTCCACCAGGTAAGGGCTACCCCAAACAGTCTCCCAGTTGCGTAACGTACCTTGCGATCCTCGGGACAATCGCAATTGAGGAAGGTGTTCTCTATTTCTTCAAACATATTTTGGGGGATCGCAAGACTTGAAGTGTTTATAGGAGCACTTTTTGGAGGGAGGGTTGGCGACGCTCTGGTCTTCTTGATTGGGAGGGTTGATAGGATTTGCGGTGGGAGCTTGTTGGACTTGGATTACGATGTCAGGAAGTACCGCGGCCATTTGTTTAGCAATCTGAGTGGCCAAGCGTTCGTTTGATCTTCCTGACTTTCTACCTCCACGTAGTTGCCTAGCCGACATCTACAGGAACATACATAGGAAGATTGTGAGTTTAAGAAGTTTTTTTTTTAGGTGTCATGTGTCGTCAAATGAATAAAAATAACATAATTATCAATAATGCAACTACATCCATAGGATGTCTTGGGTTTGCTCATGTTTAGGCCTCCAATGTCCCCCATACCATCGCCTGTATAGTCATGTGGGCCCCATGACTATTGGCTTAGTAGGATTCACATTGGTGTTGGCGGTTTAACACTCGCATCACCCGAATGAAAACCATGAAATATGATTGCGAGATGTATGGTAGGAGGGTGTCCAGGTGTAGACACAATGACAACTCAAAGTGGGGTTAGCTCACACGACGTTTGGTATAGCATGCTTTGGCCTAATAGGTCCTTCGTACTCTCATCGTTAGTCCCCAGGTAGGCAAACTGGTCCTTTATTTTGGATTTATGCGAATGCCAAGCCTAGACAGGACGTTCCGACTACCGGTACTTGTACCCTTCCAGTTATTACATGCCCGTCATGAGAACTCACTTTGATGTGATTTGAAAAATACAAAAATCGTTGCAAAATCATGGGAATTGTGTGGTGTGTGCTCTCATGGATATGATATGTTATGAAGATATGATTCATGATGAGCATTGTATAATAATATGTACCTATGAACATGCTTGCATAACATTGAATGTAACAATAAACATAAAGCATGTAAACATCATGAATTTTGTATGTAACGCACATCTAAATATTCTAATCAACTATAGTATAGGCTCTAAGGGTCTAATAACCTATCCTATATCCTATAGTCATGGCTCTGATACCAATCTGTCACACCCTGACCCGCAGCGGAATAAGAGTCGGGGCGTAATTGGGTTATCACCAAAGCTCATGATGTTTACTAAAATGTTTCATATTTATTAAATTCAAATTACAACTTAAATGTTCAAATCAAATCCAAACAATTACAAGGAAATGAAACTAAGTAAGACAATCCAAAGCATTAAACTGATTTATTCTTCTAGGTCTTCCTATGCGTTTCTTGCCTCAACTGGATCACCTGTATCATGTGTAAAATGGGGAAAATTTTGGGTCAACAAAAGTTGGCGAGTGAACCTTGTTAAAAACATTGTTGTTGATTTCTTGTTGTATTAAATATTGAAAAGTTGTGCAATAATCACATGTGAGCAAACGTATGTATATAACAGAACACAAACCACATTGGATGAGTATATGATATGAATGATGATGACTGTGAGATCAAGGCTCAATCAAACAGATCCGATCGTATGACATGAATGATGATGTATGTGAGATCAAGGCTCAATCAAACGGAGCCGATCGAATGAGGCACCTGTACTCAACCCGTATCCCACGGGAAGCTGTTGGGCCTAATGAAATGCTTGCACTGAAAATGATAAATCCAAACTAAACATAATTCACACAACAATTTGTACACATTTGATACACATTAGATCACAGATATGATGAATGCACAAGAGTTTATATTTATATAATAACAGAATTGTACGACACATGATACACCCCAAAACGTGATTAAAACGGGGAATTTGTAGAGATTCACTCACATTGGGTGCGTTCTTTTGATGTCGTTGGATGCGCACGAGTTTTGGGATTTGATCGATGAGGAAAACTAACCTAAAATAATAACGAAATAGTTCGGTAAATAAATGGATTTTTAGGTTTATTTTTGTGAGTTTAATGACATTTTCTAACTTTAAAAATATTATTTTTAAGTATTTTTAATTGATTTTTAAATTAAATAAATAAATAAAAAGAAATAAAAATTTTTGACTTTTTGACCGTTGACCGGTCCGTTGACCGTTGACCGGACCGTTGACCGGTCGGACTGTGAGTAATGTGTGCGCTGAGTGAGGCTCGAACCCGAGACCTCTCGTACGTGTGCACGCAGCTCTACCAACTGAGCTACGTGTCTAACCCGAAATATTCTCTGTTTTAATTATATATATATGCTAATTAATTGTTATTTTATTTGAGTTAATATTAAAATGATTTAAAATGGCCGAACCGCTTGCAGGGACCCGGAGTCGAACTCGGGTCCTTCGGTTCGTATGCGCACAGCCCAACCAGTTGGGCTGTGTGTCTAATCTGTTTAAATTATGGTTTATATTATTCTTATAAACATGCTGTGAATCGTTCTGATTCAGTTTTAAAAAGGTTGGTTTTAATTCTGAAAAGTCGGTACGTTGTAAGATTCGAACTCGTGACGTGCGTTGTATGTGTGCACACAGTCCACCGCTAGACTGTGTGTCTAACCCGGTTAAACATTCAGTTTATATTAATCTTATACTCATTTCGACTTCGTCTTCTTCATTTATAACGACACAGAACAAAAGTGACCGACTGTTCTTGTTTAAATCGGTCATCTATCATATAATTGATTGAATTAAAATGGATAGAGAGAGTTACGGAATCGAATGTACCGCTCAGAATGTCTTCTTCAGAATTCCGGCAAGAGTCGTCGGCTCTGAATTGTGACTTCCGTCTGAGTGGATCAATTAACAGTTTTGATCAACGAATTGTGAAATGAAGTTATTAAGCAAGGGTTATCAGGGGGTTTAGATGATTGTACCGATTCACAGCGTGACTTCGGAATTTCCAGTGATTTTCCGGCGAGTGCAGGAATTTCCGGCAACGTCGTCTGAGACCGATTCTGGTTGAAGGAATGAAGTTAATATATGTCTAACAATGGTTTGAAACGAAAGAGTCGAGAAAATTACCGATTTGGTGTAAGTCTCGGTTTTCCGGTGAAGGTCCGGCGACTGTAAATTATCTTCGACGAGTGCTAAAGCTTCGAGAGTTTGTGCGATTTTGAGCGAAAAGATTACCAGAGGTTTGGGTGGGTATTTATAAGGAAGAATCAGGATGAATTTAGTCTGAATTTGGTCTTGATTCGTGGTCAAGGTTCCTCCGGCGGTTACGACCGCAATTTACTGTTGGACGTCGGTTATAACCGATGTCGACGTCGGTTATAACGTTATAGTCAAAAGGAAATTGGCTAAACTCGCGGATTGCCGGATTTTCCGGCGATCGCGAGTTCTGTCGCCCTGAATTCCGATTTTTGAATTCGAGTTTTAATTTAAGTATTATTTGTTTCAGTATTATTCACAAAAGAGGCAAGTGGCGGAGTGGTGAAATGGTTGTTTGTTGAGTGAACCGGCTGACCCGGGTTCGAAACCCGGCAGCGGTATTTATTTTTTTATTCACTATTTTTTTTTGTTTTTATTAATTATGTTTTAAAATTCTAACAATGTTTATTGGTTATGTATCGTTTAAAATTAATTTGAACAGTAAATACGCAACGAAAATTATAACTGAAATGTGCGATTGATAAACGAAGCGGGTTTTGGAAACCCGTTTTTCGACGGATGTTACATAAGTACACACTGTCAGTACGTTCGTCCTTACTTTCTCTCTCTATTTTCTCTCTCTAAGCAAACACTTATCCTCACGCCGGAGGGTGGTCACAGAGGGGCCCTCCCATCTCCCCTGTGACGAGCCTAACGGTTTGTTCAGTGTGCAGGTTAGAATCTAAAATCCTCCCTCAGAGTGCAAAGGCTAGCTATAGCCGAGTCCGGTTAGTTCTTTGTATCTTCAGTGGTCAACCGGGGTGGTGGGATGTGATGGCGGAGGCCTGTTCCGACAGCCCGCCATGCCGGTTCGTGTCCGCATACGCCTTGTGGCTGAAGCATGGCGGGTAATCGATGTGCGCGACGTCACATGAAGTTTGCATGGTGGTGCAGCAACGCCTTGGCGCGCATGGTAGTCGTTGATTGCGCCGCGGCGCATGATGGTTGCCTGGTTGAACAACTCCCCACTTGTACATCATGCCTTACCACCTTTAAATTCACTTTTACCATATGAGAGACAGGTAATATAAAATATGATTTAACATTAACATGATGATAGGATGAAAAAAAAGATAGTTATTCACACTGCATATCTCTTAATGCAAAATAAAAAACCTCTTTCCCTAGGTTCTAGATCTAGATTTAATGAAAAAACTATGATGGACATAGATAGTTGTATGATAAACAAGAAGACAAAGGTCATCTCATCAAATCTGAGTTTTATCGCTCAAGTTGTATGATAAACAAGAAAACAAACATCATCTCATCGGTCTGAGTTTTATCGCAAAAAAGAAAGTTCAAGTTTCAGATCCAAATTTGAGTTCTTTTTTTTTTTGCTACAAATTAAAAGTTTAAGATCTGAAACGAATTTACGGATTTCTCAAGAACACAGATCTAGAAATTTGGGAAGAGAAGAACAACAAGATGTGGTTCGTGTCGGCCCCACGGTGGACGCCAATGTTGAAACATGGATTCACCTGTAGAAGGATTCGAACCGCTTGTATAAGTAAGACCGAGAATCACACCTTGTTCTTCCTCTTTGAACCTAGATCTACAATGGAGAAGAGAGAAAAAGGGGATGTAGAGATTGCCGGTAGGGGAAAATCCCCTATTTTCAGCTACAAAAGTGTGGCGGCTTCATATCTTGTGCCCTAATAATGAGGTGAACACCTCTTTATATAGGAGACATGGGTCTCCCCTAACCTCAATGGGCCAGACCCAGTTAGGGGTTATCTCTACAAACCCCAGCCCAAAGTAGTATAAACTACAACGCGTTGGGTCTCGCGGTTGGGTTAAAAGCAACAATAATAAATAATTAATATAAAAGCAATAAGTAACGGGAATGTCCGACCGCTTGGGTCGGGTCCAATACCATACCTCTACAAGTTGTTTTGGGGAATATCTTGTTTCGAGTTTGATTATGCAGAGGCAATGGGGCGTTGGGGGGACTGATTAGTGAAATCCGTGATATAGTCAAGGCAGCTAGACCTCAGACTATCGAGGAAACAGTCGAACTAGCCATTACGTTAACAGGCGGACTAATCTGCACAAAAGAAGAAAACAAGAAGAAAGAGTTAGCCCAGAAAATTACCCAAGAATTTTGCCCTGATGATTCCTATAAGAAGAAAAGAACTGAACCATCCACCTGCAGAAACTGTAATAAAAAGCATTCAGGAAAATGTTATTTTAAAAAAAAAACCTACTATAACCTCTGCAAAACACTTGGCCATAAGGAGGAACAATGCAAGAAGAAAACCGCAGTCTGTTTTAACTGTGGAGAAATAGGCCAGATCCGCCCATATTGCCCAAAACTGACGAAGGCACCCGACAACAAGGCAAAAACAACAGACGGAGCTATGAACAACGCGCGAGCATCCGTAATTACCATGCAGGAAGCAGAAATGATTCCAGACGTGATCGCTGATATGTAATATCTAAGTTAAAGTATTATTTGACCCTAGTACAAATCAAATTTTATAAATAATGCTTTCTGTCAAATACTTCATTTGTTCAGAACCATAATAGACTTGTTTGGTCTTCACCTTCTTTGAATCATTTATTTGGTTAGGACACATTGTGGTGGCATTTTTCATTAACTTGAAGCTTGAGCTAATCTCATTTGCATACCTGATATACGGATTTATTCATTAATTTCTGTTGGTTCATTATCATAAATAGTCTTAATACAACTATGTGTTAAGATAAGAGTACACAACTTCATGTTATATTCTGGTGTACCTCTATCGGTTCTTTCATCAATTATCAAAAATTCTGTGAAAATTCTATGATATTCATTTGTTCTTTCATCATCAATTGAAAATCTTATGAGATTTGTTTGGAATGAGCATGATTCGAATTTACTTTACTAACCTATACATTGATTACAAAACACGATATAACTATGCGGCGTTGGCATAAATTGTAGCTTGGGCTAATCAAATTATACAAAACTATGTAGCTTTTCGTTTGACTCATCATTGAAAGTAGTCTTAATGCAACTATGTATTAAGACAATGATACATTAAACTCTATTATATTTCGATGTATCCTTTTAATACAAACACACTGATTTGTCATTATGTCATGGTTCGATAGTTGACACATCATCTTCATTTAAGCTTGTTGATTCTAAATTTTCCTTAATTGACAACCAAATTAAGTTTTCCTTTGACAGTAAATTCTATTGCTTCTAAAAATCATTCACAAATTGTAAACATTCGATTTAGACACATATTAGTCATAAATATCTCTTTTGGTTTGAACCATGTAAACTTAGTCACTCTGATGATTATGTCATTCACTTCCTTTATTTGATATCGATTTCTAGAAATGATTCAATTAAACCATTGAGTTCTATTCATTGTAAAACTTGTATTCACAAAATTTGAATATGTCATGATTCATTTACCTTAATACTATTAGTATTGACCAACGCATGACATAAATCGAAAATGACATCATAAGCTAAATCTCGATGACGAGATTTAAAACAAGGTGGGGAGGATGTAACAACCCTCAAAACAATATTCCCAACGACAACTCGTAATCAAAACCCCAAGTGCATGCGCCGAAACTTGTTATACTCAATCAGAAAACTTAGCGGTTAAGAAAACTTGGCGGTCGATGGACCAACCTGCACAAAAGTACCCTTATTAGATTCATAATTAAAAACCGAACCAATTGGGATGAAGACCCGAGCATACGCGAAAGAATCGGCACATAAATCGAGAAAAACGCGCGATTAGGCGAAAAAGGTGGCCAAGGAAACGTGTCACGCCATGCACCACGTGTCAGAACTATGCTGGACACGTGGCAGGTCTAGGCCGGGCCGACCGCCCAGGCGCCACGCGAGAGAGACCCTGCTCTTCTCGCGACGCGCGGGAGAGTTCAATTTTGGGTATATAAAGGCCAGTCTGGGAGAAGTTTTGTTGTACCAATTCGATCGAAAAATCGATACTCTTTCTCTCTCACTGTACGAATGCCTGAAGCCCTAAACCCCTAAACTCTGCTCCGATATCAGGGAAACTAAATCTAATCACTGACACAATACCCTGTCCGATCGATCTGAAACACATCAATGGATGTCAAAGTGCTGTGTGTATAAGACTATACTTTGTTAACTACGTTGGGGTTTTTATCTCATGATTATCGTAAAAGTCAAATTGAGTTAATACACTTATACGTGTGCACTGTGTATTTAATTAGGTATAAGCCTTAAACAGTAGGCAAGACCTGTCAACTTAAACCTGCAAAGTGAGTCATTCTTCCTTTTTTACCAAATGCTTTGCGAAACCCTACAATGTTTTTAAGTTATATTACTGAGATTAAGTCTTTATTCTTACTGGAAACTACGGTCAGTATGTGAGGTTTTGTATACAACACTTGATAATCTTCACTATTGGACAATGAGTTGGCCAATAAGTGATATGGGCCACAGTCACAGGAATTGCCACCGAGTGACAAATACTATTTAGAATAGTTTCTTTACTATTGGACAATGAGTTAGCCAATAGTAGTTTGGTAAGATAAACAAATGTAAAAACTCTTAATGCTGTGAATATAAGAATGTGTCATTTTGTACAAACTGAATGAACTTACCAGTATTTCATGTTGATAAAATGTTTTTAAACATGTTTCAGGTAATTACAGTCGATCTGAATAAGAGTTGCGAGACGGCATCGAAAGGCTTAAAGAAGTGACTTATTTTAAATTAAGAAACATTGTTTTATGACTTGGGTCCGTCCTTTACTAAAAGCTACCTTTATAAAACATGGGTTTTATTCCCATCTGTTTAATAAATAAAATTCGGTGTTTCTAAACTCTGATATTTTTCAACTACGGTCCAGATGAAATTTCCGCTGCAATATTATCGAAATAACCACCGGTACCACTTGACTGTTCACGACTCCCGTCCAGGGTGTGGTCGGGGGTTGTGACAAGTGGTAAACAATTTTAAAAAAAAAGAAAAAAAAAGATAAATATGTGATTGGATAGAAGAGAGTGGGGCCCACCATTAACCCCCTCGCTTTCCTCTATCTCTTCTCTTCCCCACATCGGTGACTAGTCACCGTATTCACAATTCACCACTCACCGCAAATAGAAAGGGATGTATCCCCGATCGGCAAACTGATTCACCCAAGGTCACCGAATGATGCTCCTTCCACCCTAAGTATATATTGATATATACTTTTTCCTAAAAAGGGCTACTATACATGATTTAGGTTAAATGCACTCTTCGATTTACCTTTCACACTCTCATTTAAAAAACAATAGTTTTGAATTTGTTAAATTTTACGTTTATGAAAATCCTTATATTTAGTTCTCTCTCTAAACTTTCTGGATTGGTTTGTTAATTAATTCAAAATCAAGACTTGTGCTACTATGATTGTTACATTCAAAATAAGATTTGTAATGTAACAACACTTGCTGACCGATTAGTTAATTTCAATATAAAAGCATGTATTGAAATCTATCAGTATTTTAAATCACATAGTTTATTTTTAAATACATTGATTTGTAAGTTAATATCTTAACTTTCATTGACTAACATATATTTATCTATAATCTATAATACTATATAAAGCAAATCTGACGTCATATACAACTTTCAAAACAACATGTAGAAAGAAGTAAAAGGGGTAGAGTGGTCACTTGCTAATGATTGGGTTTGGGTGATCTTCTCTTTTGCTCGCAAGCAACCAAGATTGAACTTCTCATCTGTTTGATGACAATTAGGAATGACCATTCAAGGAGGTATAAGCCAGTCATTTTTTTTACAATTATAAATTTAAATTCACCTTTTCTCCTAACTTTTATTATTTTATATTTGGTTATGGAACGATGCAGATCTTGTTTTAAAAGATAGGATTGTTGTTAATACTCTTTGTTCCAAGAATTTTAAAAACATCTAAGCATGACTTTTTATTGAGTTTGAATATGGTTTGGTACTCTTCATAGGGCTTAAAAGTGGGTATTAGTTGTTTTATTGACAAACAGCCTGGTGAGATTTTGAAATCCGATGCAATGATTGTAGATAACTTTCTTCGCTACTTGTGGCAAGATGTGGTTTTACTGCTGGGATGCGGCTGGGCAAGAGAAATTGGTGGTCTCAGAGATGGATTTTAGTAAGTAATCTTTCTTTTTAACATATAGACCAAATGCTATTGAGTTATACTTGTTTTTATACATCTTTTTGATAACTATTACTGAATTAATAATTTGAATTCATTGCAGCATTCATGGTCAATATGGTCAACGTGCCATATCATGTTCGATGTAACTGCTTGATTGATTTACACAAATGCTCACGCTCGGCACCGTGACCATTGCAGGTTTGTGTTTAAACATTATGTTTCTTCAAACTTCAAATAATTTTTGAAGATATAATTTTTAAGTTATGAATTTCTGTTTTATGGCAAAGTCTTGATACTTTTTATTAGAAAACTAGCAGAAGATATTGATAAAGAAATGGGTTTGATTATTAAACAAGAGTAAACTGGTAGGCATGTTAGAATGCTGACACATGAAATTAGAATTACACTTAATAGAGATACTATATTGAAAATATAATGATTGAGTTTGGTCATCTTGGATCTTGAAGAGTGTGTACTGTGGATGCCTAGAAAGGGGTATGGTGCTGCAGTTGTCTTACTGTTTGCTAATTTTGGTTTCTTTTGGTTCTACGGTTAACATGAATCTGTGTGAACTTAGTCGAGTGATTAGCCCGAACACGGTTGTGTCAGTTGGACAGGGTTAGATCGGCCGTGGGAGCATACAGGTGTTTGTTATTGTTTGATTTATCTTAGTGAAGTTAGTCGAATGTTGACTAGCCCGAACGCGGTTGTGTCAGTTGGAGAGGGTTAGATCAGCCGTGGGAGTATACAAGTGTTTGTTATTATTTAATTTATCATTTATCTTTTAACTTTGCTTGTTTGTTACTATTCTATTGATAGTTTGAATATTAGGATAGTTACCAATATTTTATTATTATCATTAGGTTTGTCATTAATTTGTTAGCTTTATCACTATCATATTCATTATAATTTTTTATTTTTTTGTAAAAAGAGATCTGGTTTTCAGTTATGCAATACATAAAAATAATAATTATTATTCACCAGTACGGTTTTCAGTTTTTTTGTTTTCTCTCAACAGGCAATTGGAAGCTGTTGCTATCCGTGTACCTCTCTTGCATCTCTCAAAATTTGAAATGGATGATTGACCTGATCACGTGTTAGAAGTTTGTGCTTAGCAAGCAAACACAATCTGCTGTGGATTGAAAGGAGCGTTTGGATTAGCCTGTAAGCGAGAACATAAGTGCATCAGTCTTTCGAAGTGCCTGAAACAGTTAAAGTGAAGTTCGGTGTACAACAGGGTAGTTCGTACGAATTAGCACTTAGTTTGTACCAAGTGAGTAATTCGTACGAATTAGAGGTGTAATTCGTACGAATTAGCCATTTGGTGCGAACTAGGTTGTTGGGTGTTCAAAATCGAGTGTTTTCGCGTCGTTTGTCGTGGAAATCGAGTGTCCATCCTTCCAACCTTGAGCTACTAAGCAAACCAAAAGCTGGTGAGGTCTTTTAAAGCAGTTTAGTCACTTGAAAGAACTTGGACTGGTTCGTACGAACTAGGTCTAATTCGTCAGGAACAGTCCAGTTCGCACAAATTAACTGTTTCGCGTCTCCATGCTTCCGGGACTGAGTTTTCACTTGGAATAGACGTATTTTCGAATCCATTTCAAGTATGCTTTCTGACCATGTATCGTTCCACTATTTAGTGAACGAAACACACGTCGGTTAGTCCGTTTTGGTGTAAAAATCAATGTTTTAAACAGTTTTTTTCTCAGATCTAACACTTGGTGAGTTGAAATAGCAAGATTTTTAGCTTGGGAAGCCAAAGCTAAACCTAATACACCTTGTTTAAGTGTAGATCTAAGTTAAAATCAGAAGTTTTATGGGAAAAGATGAACATTTTCGTAACAGAGAAGTTTAGAAGAAATCAGAGATAAACTCGTGTGGAAATCGTAGTGGAAATCGTTGTGCTTCACGTGGAATGGTGTTGTTCTTACTTGGAAAACAGAGAAAGACGAGTAGGAGAGTACTGGTGCGAAGTGGCAGCAAGAGGAGTGTGTGTGGAGGTGTTGAGTATTTATAGGAGATGGTGGTGGATGGGTAATTCGTACGAATTAGTCCCCTAATTCGTACGAACTAGCCTAATTGCAAGGGTTGGTAATTCGTACGAATTAGGGGTGTAATCCGTTCGAATTAGCCATTTTGCTACAAATTGTTTCCAATTCACTTGTTGGTTGTTCGTTTGTTATTTTGTTTGCATCAGTTATCTAAGTTAAGCGTTTTGGCGAGGTGTTAAGCGTTGTGTTATCATAGTAATGCAATAGAGCGAGTTGCGTGAGTGTGCGAGCGTCTTAGCGAGCGTTTAACCACATAATAAAGCATAAACAAGTATAATCACAAAGTATACATAAATAATTGTGTTTGCGATGCGATGTGATAAGCGAGGTTGAAGGCCTGAGTGGTTACCGAACAAACAAACTCGGCTCTTATAGTAACATAGTTACT
Source organism: Scalesia atractyloides (assembly GCA_947069175.1). Taxonomy (NCBI): domain Eukaryota; kingdom Viridiplantae; phylum Streptophyta; class Magnoliopsida; order Asterales; family Asteraceae; genus Scalesia; species Scalesia atractyloides. The sequence goes on along the minus strand of CAMTDV010000004.1, from coordinate 72,794,575 downwards.
CGGGATTTGTGTTGCGTTAGCGTTGCGTGTAATAAGCGTTTTCAAATATGTGACAGTTATGCTCTGTGATAACAATGTATTTAGTTTAACATAGGCAATCTTTATTATCGGATCTCTGATTACAAGATAAATACAAATGAGAAAAAGCGGTAAGCAGAAAACGACAAAAGTCGGGTTGTTACAATTCAAATGGAACCATTTGAAGCATTGTATGGCCGTAAGTGCCGTTGCCTATTTGTTGGCACGAGATCGGAGAAGCTCAAATCACCGGTCCTGAACTTATACAAGAGACAACGGACAAGATCCTATAAATTCGTGATAATCTCCTCAAAGCCCGAAGCCGATAGAAGAGTTATGCTGACAAATGACGCAAGCCTTTGGAATTCAACATAGGTGATCATGTACTTCTCAAGGTATCCCCTTGGAAGAGTGTTGTTCGATTTGGTAAGAAAGGCAAGTTCGCTCCTCGCTATGTAGGTCCTTTCAAGATTTTGGAAAGGATTGGCAAGGTTGCGTATCGACTGGACCTACCTCAAGAACTCAACAACGTTCATCCTGTCTTTCATGTCTCAAACTTGAAGACATGTCCAGCTGAAGAAGGACTTCAAGTCCCATTCGAAGATCTTCAAATCAACGAAACATTGCACTTCGTGGAGAAACCTATCGAGATCATGGACCGAGGAGTCCAGCAATTAAGGCGCAGTCGAATTCCTATCGTCAAGGTTCGATGGGAAGTAAAACGTGGCGCTAAGTTTACTTTGGAACTCGAGAATGATATGAAGACTAAATAACCGCATATCTTCGTTGCATCTTTCTAAATTTCGGGACGAAATTCCCTAAAGGAAGGGAGACTGTAACGCCCTGCTTTTTCATACTTTCCATAATTAGAAAGGTCGTCTAGTAATGCTATTTTTGGAAACTTTGTAGTCTTGTATTCACATTTTCGTTGTAACCGTTGTAAAATCCGAGACTTAGATCATAATGAAATTCATATTTCTTACAATTTATGTTTTAGACATTCATACGCTATACATATGATATTTAATTCGTGACTCTTGAAAACGTATGATATATTTACAAATACGAGACGTACATGCATTACACGATACTTATTCGCGATTCTTATGCTTAATCATACATGATTATACTTATTCTTGTGATTAAAATTTCATAGTGTATGCCTCTTATACTTAAAACATCCCAAAATGGTCCAAAAATACTAAACATAGAACATTTGGGCAAGCAACCAAACAACAAAAATTAAAAATAAAAAAAAAAATTGATTTTCTATTACGGACCGCAAGCCCAGGTGGTTACGGTCCGTACGGGCCTCTGGCGGAGGAACTTTTTATCAGCCACGATTTACCACGAATCCACACCTCATTTTGTCCACCAATGGCCTCTAACCACCATTAAAACACCCACCAACTAACCCTAACTCTTACCCTATAAAACCCAAGCCTCCTCCACACCTTTTCCACTTTCCTACTGTAACGCTTCGTATTTTCGTGATATTTATTTATTATTTTTGCGATATTTATTTATTATTTTTCCAACACTATTTATTTAATCATTTACGTAATTATTTACATCTATTTAATCATCTATCATTTATCCAATATTTAGTTCCTTTAATTAATCATTTATTAGATTTAGAGGTTTAACTTTTGTTAACTTAAGATAAGTTAACTCGGTTAATGAATTATTTAACTAATTAATAACAAAGGTTAACTAGTCAAGGGACCTTTTATGTCTTTTCTAAACTTAAAATAGAATTACAAAGTACAGGGACTGGTTCTGCAAGTTCTGAAACTTATGTAGGTGAAAAACAATAAAATTACTCGAACACGCGCCGCCCCTCTAACCAACAAACATACTAACCGGTCGGGCTATGCCCTCTCATTCGATACTAAACCCGAATCAATTACTATAAATGTAGCAGTTACATTTAAAACATGATTTCTTGTTTTGCCGCCAAAACACGTCTGCGAGAACCGAAAGAAGACAGCTTTTGGAGTTCCCTTTTCTTTCACATAACTGATTATCGTAATTGATTCATTACCCATCACTAATACCGATCGAATATAAATACCGAAGACCTTTCACCTCACAAACACCTCTCACGAACACCCTCTGCCCATCTCTCAACCTTCAACTCACAACCTCACGTTTTGACACTCAATCACTCTCATAACTCACACCCTCACCCTTCCTCTGTTTCGCTCGGTTCCAAGACTCGCCGGAGAAACATAAAACACACCGGAAACGTCAAACCTGCCGGAGAAGAAGAAGCTCGGCCGGAGGTCCGACGATCCCTTCACTTGATCCGGTATACCCTCACACACCCTCTCGCACTCACAGGAGAATCTACAGTCCACCGGAAGTCACCGGGGAAGACAATCGGAGCCGACGTGATCCGTAACATCTTCGACTCGGTAACATTCGCTTAATATACACATGTTCATGTTCTTCGCAGTCTTATAACCACTTCAGAAATCATTATACGTTGAGTTGTATATATATCAACAGTGCAATTTATATAAAGAAGAAGACAAACCGGACTAACGCATAAAATTAATGGGAACGTAAACCTCACACCAAACTTGGATTTGTCCCAGTGGTGTTGGTTCTCGCCGGTTAACCGCGAGACTCGAGTTCGAGTCTCGCTTTCATCCGATTTGTTTCGCTGATTGCTGCTGTTGTTGGCTTGTTACTGGGCCCTCTTTATTGGGCCTAATTTTTTAGTCAACTTTTTTAATTCATTTTGGACCACCAGCTTGATGGCCCAGATTTTCTTTGGGCTGGTATTAATTTTCTGTTTTCTTTTATAAATCTGGTTATTAATTTTAAACCAGTATTTTTATTATTATTATTATTATTATTATTATTATTATATTATCATTAATAATAACAGTTTATATAGATAAATATATAGATATATATGAATATTTTTTTTGAAAGTATATATCACTTGTTAATTCATGTATAATTTTATTTATAACAAATAATCATATCATTATTATCATGATTCTTATTAATACTTACTATGTACATATAAATCAGTTATTCATATTAATGTTATTAAAGTTTGTAATATTACCATTAAAATTGTTATTAATAATATTATCATTTATATTATTACTTGTGTTATTATTATTCAATATAATTAAAACATATCCCTAATCCATCTCGACAAATTTATAACGTCACATAATACGAAGCTATAACAGATTCTTTATCATATCTTAGGGTGATCGTCTTTGTTGATCCTTCTCGTGCGATTTTCAAGAAATTTATATGCAATCTAAGGTGAGTATATTTGATCCCCTTTTGTTTTTATCACTTTGGGGTGTAACATGTAATACTATATCAAAACACGTGACACTTGAAACTTGTTTATGCGCGCTCTATCCACATTTATACATGAACAATTTGATGCTTGTCAGTCTTGTATGCTATGTAAACTTTCGATGTCTATATTAGCTCGCCTTAACAATTATGGTACTATGCATATGCTATAGGGGTAATGCACCGCCCACAAGTCTTGGGGTATTGTTAAGTGAAACTTGTTACCTCCCGTTATTCTTTGGGATAGGCTATTTTAACGCATTGGAAACTTGGGTTTTATCATATGTGACATCGTTTCAGCATATTTGTAACTTGTATCATTTGTTTCATGGTAGATGTGAGTACTGAAACTTTTTATCTATTATGCTATGTAATAAACTTGTATACTCGCTCAACATTATTGTTGATCATATTTTAATACATGTTGCAGGATGATAGTCAAGATGGAGAGAAGAAACAAGTTAAGATGGACTTTAGAAACACATCTTAAATAAACGTTTTGTTATGCTATGTTTACTTTATTTGAAACATTGTATTTGAACTCTTGGCATTTATGAAATTGAATTTATATATATTGTCACAATAGTGTTATGATGCTTTGAACGATTTGTTCGTCTCATCCCGATGTTTCCGCCATCGGTTGGGGTGTGACACCTACTCCCTCAAACACTCTCAAACAACTCTATAATCAAGAACTTGGCAGATTCATCACATTTTGCTAAAGTGAGCATGAATCCACTTTTACTTGATCTTTTTCATTAATTCTTCTTTCTAATCACTTGGAACAACCTTATGTATGATTCCACGGGTTTTCCATAGAAAATCCAGACCTAGAACTTCACCAAAACAGCCTCCAAAGTGACTAGAACTTTTTGCTTTGATTTAAACTTGTTTAAACTACTTTAACTTGAGGTTTCTCATACACATTCCTATGTCCTTATTGTCATAATCAAATGTATGGTTAGTTGGGCTTAAAAACAAGGGTGTGACATTCAAATCCAGATGATTAATCCTCACAAACTTTCTGTTTTGATAGAGTTTAACTCACAAGTAATGAATAAGTCTTGAAATTGTAAGATTAGCTTGGGCTATTATACTTGGAAAATCCACACATTACTTGATGTTTTCCTTAGATTAGTTGTATTATTTCATTCCTTAATATATGTTCATGACCCTCCTTGTTGTCAATGACAACATGTGTAGTGGTGAATTCAAATGAGGTTCTAAATGGATGGTTACACATCCTACCTCCTACATGACATCTATGATATTCTTGTTGAACTTATGATATAATATATGTATATAAACTATATAAAATACTTATGACCGAACCCTTGAAGATAACCAAATGGTTATTCGTCAAACAACTAAGTTATATCACTAAAGTGTTTAGTTCCTCGTTACGATTCTAATAGGTGTTAAACCTATGAAATCATACAAACCCTCATGGGTTTTCATAGTGTCAAAAACGAGTGCTAGACCTAAGTGATTATTTTCTTTCATAACTACTTTGTCAAACTTTATATATTCCTAATTCCGAATCTTCCGTCACCATCCAATACTCACACCTACGTTTCCTCCTGTAGGATAACTCGATGTTCCTCCAACAACCAAACAACCCTTCACGGTCATCAAGTGGAAAGTTTGCAAAACCGTGAGTCCACATGACCCATTTTCGTTTATGTCACTTTTTGGTGCAATATGTTAACCTTATCAAAAATCACTAAACTTTATGCTTTATTCAAATGCATTAAAACAATCCAAATACATGAAAATTATGATACAATACTTGATGCTTATACTTGGGTGATTCTTATGTGATACAATAGTCATTAGCTTTATACGAGCATCCATCTGACATGTATAGCGCTATAGGAGTAACGCACCACCCAAAACAAATAAACAGAATACATGACAAGAGCATTCACATTTTATCTCTTCTCCTCATTTCTATAATTACATGAAAAAAAAACTATTTTTTCTCTCTCCTTTTCAATTTAATAATATTTTTCTATATCTTTATTATTATGTTTTCTCTCTTCTTTACTCACTACCACTTCAAAAAATATTAAAAAAATTATATGAATGAACAATGTTTCTCATATATTTACGGTTAACAATAACATTCTCTCTTCTTCACTCAAAACTACCCACAACCATTCTTTATAATATAAGTAACTCACTCACAAATATATAAGGGATCCATTATGAATGCTTAAAAATAGACCAGTAGAGATTTTACGATAAAGCTCTTACATAATCCATGATGTTGCAAATGGTAGCCCATTTAATTTTTAATCCGCTTTCGATCCAAATCACTAACTCAGTAGCCAAAAGAGGTAATATTCTCATGTCATTGCCCAATCAAGCTGCACAGAAGAAGGCAACCAGAGTTCATAGCTTCCTATCCATGTTATGGACCCTATGGCCTGCTCACAATGATAATAATACTTATTGGGAAGGTGTCTCTATAACAATGGTAATGGAGGAGATCAAATCAAACTCGTTTCTATAGACTAATAGAGGGAAAAGCTATCATCCTTACAATGAAATGAATGTGTTGTTTTGGTTTTGTTAATTTTCCATTCACGTATAAATGTATATTGTCTTTGTTTGGTTTGTATCTCTAGCCATTGGCTGGTTCTGTTATTCAAGATAATAAAGCTTTCGCCACTAAAAATATATTACAGGAATTAGCAATGGTTGGAGAGGACCGCCAAATACACGATGTCCTGAGGAGCTTTTGACCATATGGTGTGGGGCGTGGTTTTTGGCTCGTAGGCAGCAACATTCGTGCTTGCCTTTGCCGTAATTGCCTGTTGTTCCCTTGGTGCGCTATCATTGACGGTGCTGCCTGACCACACAAAAATAATTGTGCTTTACTGAACGCAGGCGCTTACTTATCACACATTATCTTTAGTCTGTTTCGGCACACTCGTGGAGTTAGCTAGAAGTCGTCGCGAGATCTCTAACTTCCTGCCTCGTCATCCCACCGTGGGGGGTTGGACTTGTTCTCTCTATTCACGTTCGGCAATAGGGTAAGAGCCGACCTATACAATTAATTAGTCTATGCGCCTCTCTTATTACTTTTTTGTATTCCCCTGTTCTTCGGATACAATTCGATCCTTCTACGGCCAAATCTCAATTTGTGGAAAGCCTTCGATGGCTTCCTTATGAAAACATCCATTTTTATTTGGGTATAGACGGTATCTCTTTATTCTTCGTGATATTGACCACATTTTGTATTTTGTTCATTCCATCAGTATGCTCCCAGGTACCTGTAATTGTGATCCGTTTGCCAGAACCAGGGGTCTTTCTATGGAAAGCTCCACGAACAATCGTCATTTTTTGATGGTTTTTCTGCTTCTCCCAGCTGCTCTTTCCACACCTCCGGATATCTGATGCCAAATCGTCGCCCCTTTCCTTATTTTTTCGATCCTTTCACTCGGTCGATGGTATCTTGAAACCTCTTCGTTTGCAGGGGCAGGAGTGGAAACATTTAAGAGAGCGCTTCACGAAAGAATCGCGTGGCACGGTGAGTGGTAGTTTTAGTCATAGTTGTTAAAAGTCATCGCCTCTTGCGCCTAGGCCCATTTTCCGGGCGAGGCGAGGCAATTGCGCCCTAAGTCAAGGCAATTGCGCTTCAATTCTCCAAGTGATGGTCCCGTCGCAGATTCCGGTGAGTTTCTAGATTCCAGAGAGTTTCCGGTCAAATTCTCTAAATTCCGGGAAGAATCCAGCTAGATTTCTACTTTTGCAAAAAACTACTTTTCTACACTAATATTTTAGAACTTCTGGTATTAAATAAATGATACTAAATGTTATATAATAGCTTTAGCTTATTTTATTTGAAGAATAGTGTTAATTTTCTAATACATAAAATATTTTTTTTTCCATTGTGCGCTTTTATTTTCTCAGGCCCTCGCTTTTTTTGCGCCTTGCGCCTAGGCCACAGGCAAGGACTATGCGCCTTGAGTGCGCCTAGCGCCTTTAATAACTATGGTTTTAGTGACGGCGGCTCGGACACAAGATGTCAAATTAATTTAAATAATGATGCCGAATTTGACGAAGAGGAGTACGCCGTACGAGAGGAAGAACGTCCCCCGGGCTGGGACAAATCAAAAAAGGAAGCGGCAATGAAGAAAAAAACGATAAGGATGCAAAGATGGAGGCGTTTATGGCCCAATTCAAAGAGTACGTGGAGGTTACGGCCCAAAAGGCAAAGGTGAAGGAACGTGTGGCGGAAGAAAAGGTTTGGGTGAACAATGAAAAAAACCAACTAAATAATGGGACATATTGACGACCGACGTTGAAAATTATCCCGAAGAAAAACGAGCTACTTTAAAAAAATTGCAAGAAAGAATGATGAAAAAGTATGAAAGTTTTTGGGATTTTTATTTTTTTAAGTTTTTTTTAACTTATGTAAAGTTTGGTTTTTAATATTAATGAATTTAGTTTTATATCATATTATTTTAATAAACTTCAAAAAAGTAGATGAAGTTAAAAAAAATAAATAAATAAACTTTGTGAGGTAGGCTCATCATCAATTTCCATTATTTCTACCTTGGAGGGACATCATCCAAGGAGTATGACGTGGCACCCACATGGAGGATCATCCTCCAAGGATGGGTCATCACCAAACCGCCTAGCCTTACAAACTAACCTTAATTCGAAAACTAAAAAATGCACACCAATCACAAACAGCAAATGCATTTTTACATTAGATCAATAACAAACATAACATAATGCTCTAACATCAAACCAGTAATCAACTAAAACCACCACACGCTTACATCATCAACAAATCAAATTAGAAAACAACTAAAAACTACACACTAATCACAAAAATGCAATGTTACATCACAAAATATAAACAGATCAATAACAAACATAACAACATGCTCTAACATCAAACCACTAATCAACTAAAACCACCACCAGCAAACCTAATTCGAAAACAACTAAAACCTACACACTAATCAGTAATCACAAGGAGCAAATGCAAATTCACATTAGAAAATTAAACCTAAACCTAGTGACAAACCGAAACAGATCAATAACATACATAACAACATGCTCTAGCATCAAACCACCACACACTTGCATATTGTAAACCACACACTAATCACAAGCTGCTGCAAATGCAATTTCAAATTACAAAACTAAACCTAAACAAATCAATAACAAACATTAGAACAAAAAGACGTACCGCAATCTTCACTAACAATTGCAAGAGTATTTCGTCCAACTGATCACCTGCAACAACAATAACATCGAAAATGAAAACAACATTATTAGAAATGAAGTCGACTTTAGTGCAAATGAAGTGAAGCAATTGTTTGAGGCCTCTCTTTTAAGGGTGTATGGTGTGGGTTAGGCAAAGAGTTCGACAACCTCTTTTTCCGATCGGCAACCCACCGCTATCTCATTGTTGTCGTGTGGTACACATGAAGGGAGAAGATTTGCGGGGAAAACACGCCACATGCGGCAAAGAAGAGGGATAGGGGTAAGTGGTGGGGCTCAGTTCTTGTCAACCAATCATCCTTTTTTCTTTTTTAAATAGTTTGCTTAATCTTAATTTACGCATGCACCCCTTATGTTTTTTAGGCAATACGGAAGAATAAGAGGGGAAATGAAATGACACAATATGATTGGGTGGGGGGAAAAGGTTGCTTATTCTCATTAGGATGAAAGGGGTGCACCCCTCATGAGATGAGGGGAAATTTTTTTAACCCAATCATATGATGTCATGTCATTTCCCCTCTCTAACTCCACTCTTGCCAAAAAACATAGGGAGTGCACCCCTTATGAGTGGTGGGAGGGAAACTATTGCATTGCGTGGTTGCACTGTACAACATGGTAATGCGTCAAGGGTGAAAGCCACATGCGGTGAATGTCCACCGAATTGAACTCCCCCATGAGGAGAATAAAGTTAGCGGCCGTGTTCCCCCATGCGGCAAACCCACTCCCCGCATGTTTTCCCGCTTACACCTCGTTCCCCCTTAGACATGCACCCCTTACACCCTAAGGGGTCTCGTTTCTTATTAGCTTTACTGAGTTTTGATGAAGTTTATATGAAGAAACCAGAAAGAAAACTTCAGCAAATCGTTGACTAAATCAGTATCCATGCCTATTATAACTCAGCAAATCCCGTAGGAATCATCTTCAATCGCGTTTTTTCAACTTCAATCATCTTCAATCGTGAGTTTTCAAGGACAGAGTATCTTCATCTTCATTAGGGTTCGAATCGATTCACGGGTCGAGTTGAAAGTTTTGTTTGTTTGATTCGATATGTCTATCAGTTTTTTTATCCGTAAACAATGAATTGAGAAGTGATTATTTGTTAGATGTACAAACTGTAGTTAAGAGCAGCAAGATGTTTTTTAGCAAGCCTGTCTAATTCGCTGAGGTGGCTACAAGTCCAGACCTCTTCTGCCCTTGCAAGCTGTTATAAATATACTATTTGATTTTAAACTGATATGAACCTTATGTATACATAAATGGTCACAGAGTTTTTAATTGGTAGAATATTAAGCATTTTTTATTTGTTCTTAAGAAAAGAATATTGAGCATTCTAGCATAAGTTACGTACCACAAAAGTCAAATCCTATCTATCTGTTTGCAAAATAAACAAAGAGACTAAGTTACTACTTATCAAAATAATTGTACTTATGAGTGTATGCATTCATAGCAACTGTACAACCTGCATGCAAGAATACATACAGCAACATTATTACTACATACAAAAATAATTAGTTTTCACAAAAGCCAATCAACTATGCTGTCAAAAAACCATGGATTACAAGCAATTCGGTGATTCACTAAGCAATAAGCATGTCGTTGTCAAAAAGTATTGACCCATACTCAACCCGAACAACCCCTTGGACCCCGTTTCTTTCGGGGGCGCTGCCCCCGAACCCCCGTTAGTCCCGATGGAAGTTATGCATGTATGAAGTTATGTATGAACATATGCACGTATGAAGTTATGTACGAATGTATGTACGTATGAAGTTGCGTATGTACGTAAGTACGAAGGTATGTATGAGTGTATGCGTATAACGTATGTACGTATGTAGGTATGTATGAAAGTATGTACGTATTCATGATTTAGATACGTTATCGCATTAACGTTAGTGTGCCTTGTGAATGAAATGTAATACAGATACGTTACTGAAATCTCACCAGGAAATGAATACGCAGATGAAATGCTTACATTTAAACTGACAATGGAATGTAAAGTATACGTGGATGAACCTTGTAAGGGTTTTATAAGTATTTACATGTTATTGTATCTAAAGTGTTGAAGTGTTTCAAACACTTATGAACTTTTAGTAAATTCGAAACATGTATGAAAGTTTATTTGCTTTATTTATATGTATAATGCAAGAGTTTTTATAACTTTTAATCATGTAAGCTTAGGTCTTACAAGTTGTAGTATTTGATCCATTTACAGTATAACACTAATGCAAATGGGAAATTGTGAAAGAATTATGGGTGAATAAACACCATGTAGAACGAAGGTATGAAATGAAATGTGATAACCGTTAGTGTTATGGATGAGAATGATGAAAATCCTTGGCTGATGAAAGTAGTAGATGTGTATCTAAGCATGTATGAAGGTACGTCTGAGTGTGTGCATTATATAACGAAAAGTAAGTATGTAAGCATGTACGTATAGAAGTGTTTATGTTTGCAATGTATGTTTTCGGGTGTGTAAATAGATGTATGGTGTACATATATGAACGTATGTACGTATGTATTAAATGGGATTGAATGTGCACAAAGGAATAAGCTCGTAATGTAGTAGATATGTATGTATGTATGTGATGTATGTATGAAAATACGTATGCATGAAGTAGGGATTATCGCCCATAAATGAATGAGGCATGTATGTATGCATGTATGAATGTAGTCATGAAGGTATGTATGTATGTAAGAACATATGAGTGAATGTACGTATATGAGTATACATAGTAGCAAGTAACGGTAACAGACGTAGAATGATGCTTACTCCCAAGTTGAGTATGAATAAGTGAGTATGATCTAATGATTTGGTTCCAGTAGCAATACTACAAGCGAATGTTTATGAGATACTTATGATGATATACTAACTCATTATGTGGCTATGAAGTAATTAGGAAGAATGTTAATAATGGATTTTGTAATGAGTACTTGAGCGACGAAAGTAAGAGTGGCATGTCCAACATAATTTATGAATATAAGTAGAAATAAATGAGTCGCTGTGATCAATGAATGCAAGGAAGTATTATGATTGATTTAAGAAGTAAGTATAAGACGTACGGTTATAATTGTTCATGAATGAGACCTTTTTATAATCAAGTAAATGAGTGAATTCTTGCCATGGTATGTATGGTGAATGAAATGAATGAATAAACATGTAGTGATGATCATAACTAGGGAACTAACATGAGGCAAGAATTCAAAACCTAAAAGTTTATATATATTTTAGAAGTGTGCTAAATAGAAGGACTGGAAGTAACCGGTGAGTAAAGGACTATGGTCCCGTGGAAATAAGCAAGGTTTCGGGGACGAAACCTCTTTTAAGGGGGGTAGACTTGTAACACCCCAAAAACGGGTTTGGTAATTGAAAACCCGGTTACTACTAAGAAACAGGTAAGGTACCGTTAATGATAAAAGTTAACCCGTAAATGAATAATAACTAGGAATAATTAGCCTAGTTGATTATTGGTATGGTCAGTAATAAACGATGAGTTGTAGCATTATTTAATTAAAACGAAACATGAGGGACCAAAGTGGGATAGTTTGAAAGTTGTTTTATTTAATGAAAAACACACACACAAACACACTTCGTGTGTGTGTTCTGGATCGAGCCAGGAGAAGGCTCCTTGGGCCAAACCCTAACTTCCAACATAATCATCAAATTGAAGGTCTAAACGAAGCCCAAATTCACAAGCGAACGTGACTATGATCACCCAAACTAGGGATCATAAGGTAGATGATTTGGGAAGTTGTAAATTTTGAATAATCATCATAATCGCGAATTATGTATGGATTAGATAAGTTATGGCTAAATTAGTGATGTATGCACGTTTAGGAACAAACCCTATGTGAAGATTCTTAGTAAATTGTTATAATTTGGGTGTTTGGATGAATTACCACATTTAGCTAAGTGGGTTTATGTTTAATCCATGAAATGATATGAACTTGGTTATGAATATGTGTAGTATGTGGTGTGTACTTGTATATAAATGAGGTATGGTATCGAGTTTGTATGATGTTTACTTGTGTTGATAAATGAAAGTGATAACTAGGAATAAAAGCATGAAATGCTTGTACATTATGCTTAGAAAATAGTACGCACACCAAGTGTTTCATGAAATGTCTAAATGACAATAATAGTGAAATGGTATGCTAGTGATGGGTAAACATGTATAGAATATGATGATAACGTATTTGACAAGCAAACCAACATGAGAGGTGTGTTTTAGATATAGTTCATGTGGTAATCATGTTGGAATGATGTTAAGCATGCTTTATGATTATTTGGATTGACTAATGAAAGTCATATGTAAGATATGAAATTGATATGATCATTCATGTGCAAAATCGTATATGCTAACATGAATGTGAATGTAATGACATGAAAGTATAGGGATCATGTCAAGATGGATAGGAGCGTGGAAGGCTAACGGACCAAGAAGACTCAAGTAAGCGAATGCAAATACGGATGCGTAAGGTAAGTGAACTTCGGACCTACCCTTTAGTTTTGTAATGTATTGATGTATAGTAATTATTAAGCACTATGTAAGAAGGTATGGTTCAATGGTAGTGCTAAGGTAAGTTTTTATGGTAATGAGTTGAAAGGGGTTAAGAAAGAGTTTCTATTAAGTATGGGTAAAGAAGGGAACTTACATATTGATATTATGCTTAAAGATGAAGTAAGTAGTTATACATATGGAAATGAGTTTAATTGGTGAAAATAGTTGAAATCCAAAGAACAGTATGTCTATGAGCACGTAAATGTGGAAATTTATGTATGTATGAATTGGAATTTTACTATGTGCACGAATGAATGAGACTTGTTTATGTGTATACGTGAACTCACATAAATGAAAGAAGTCTAATGATGCTGATCGTTTTCTTTTGAGAATGTAATGGAAATGCATGAATACTACAATGGAAGTTGAAGGTTCGGTATTGAAGTGCGACGAATGTGTTCGAATTGATGGGTTAATGGATTTACATAAGCAAGATCAAGAGACGTTGACGCATGATTATACATGTTTTAGAAATTTATGTATGATGTCACCGGTTGCTAACGATGTGATTGTATGTGGTGACTGCAGATTGTACGGATTTATGGATTTTCTCATCATTGAGTGTATGCGGACGAAGATCGAGTCAAGACATGGATTGTACGTGGGTGTGCGTGGTCACGTAATTTAATATAAGTATGTCAGGTTTTTAATTAATTTATAGAGAGGATTAAAGTATTTAATGTGAAAGAATGGTTGTAGTGAAAGAGATTTTAGGTTCGTATTTTCGCTATGAATTTTGGATAAAAAAAAGTGTTAGGGCGTTACACATATTGTAAATTGTATATTCTCAATCAAGGTCCTATGTCAAACTAACTAGGTGATAGGGAGGGGTATTTTGGTATGAGAAGTTGTGTTATGGAGGAATAGCTTGAAGGGAACAATGGTAATTGAGATGGTTTGGCTTGAATTAACATGTAATGTTTAAAAATAAATAAAGTTACATTCTTATTATTATAAAATTCATTTGTTGTCATGTTATATGTCACATCAACATGACTGAACGATAATTATAGGCTTCCTGATTAAAAAAACTTGGCAAATATTATCATATGATAAAAATGAAAAATAGAGTATAACCCAAATTTACATTACAACGTATTATATTACTACAAAATGTTGATGTATAATAGAAATTTAATTTAATTAATCAAATTACATGTATTTAACCCATGGCTTTATAGCCTAGTGATATTTTTTGGGGTGAGATAAGCTTTGGGACTAATAGGTCTTGGGTTTGATTCTCACAAGATAGGGTTTTCTCATATTTATTGGGTTTCCTCCTAAATTGGTGTAGAGACATTATGCCTAGTGGAGATGGATATGAGTGATCTGTAGATGGTATGTCGTGATTCTGCTAAAGATGGATATGATCGGGTGATTCTGCTGATGGTACGATGATACTTCAATAGTTCGCCAGTGATCCAAATTTGCAGTTAAAAAAAAATTGCCAAAAGGGGAAACAGAAATCCATCCAATGCATACATAAAGATTAGGGTTAGGTTTCAAAATAATAAGCTAGTCGGGGCTGATACACGTTGCAATATTTTTAATTGAATATTATTGTTAGGAAATATGGAGGCTCATGTGTACGCACCGGCATTCAAACCCATGCCACCTTTTCGTATTTGTCTCCTTCAATGGTTCAATCCTAAAGTTTGTTAAAAACAAATATTTAAATAGCCAATGGCTTTATAGCCTAGTGGCATGGTGGAATAAGGCTTTGAGATCAATAAGTTTTGGATTCGATTCTTACAAGGGTGTTTTCTCATATTTATTGGGGTTTCCTCCTCAATTGGTGTATAGCTATTATGTCTTGTGAAGATGGATATGATCAGGTGGTTCCGCTGATGACGCGATAATACTCCAGTGGTTCGTCAGTAATCCAAATTTGCCTTAAAAGAAAACAAATATTTAAATACATTAGAATTATAACTGAAAAGGTAGATGTATACTTAATTAAGAGCAAAATAAACCTTCATTCGACTTTAGCCAAAAACTTAAAAGTATATAAACAAATTAAATTATAAACTTATTGTTTGTGTTCGATATTTAAAGATATGAAACTATTTGTATTTCTTATATGTTCGTTGATATGTACGTAAACAAATATAAACGTTGTCATGCAATTAATTAGATGATACTTTAAGATTCAGTTCAACTAATTTCAAAAAAATAACCTTTGTAACAAAGAATTATATGATGTTTTTAAAAGGCATAAATTAACTTGGGTTCGCCATTTTGATAAAGATATTATTATGTTTTATATGTACATAAACAAATATAAATGTGTGTCATGCACTAATTAGATGCATACTTTAAGATTCAGTTCAACAATTTCAAAAAATAACCTTTGTAACAAAGAATATATTGATGTTTTTAAAAGGCCATAAATGCTAACTTGGGCTAGCCAATTTGATAAAGATACATGCCTTTTAAAGCAAATGTCTCAAATTCAAAGTTAGATATAGAGATAATTTTGTAATGTTTAGTATAAAATTAAGGGTTATTGGATAATCACCCCCAACTATCGACCATTGGCCATTGCCACCGCAATTAACACTTTAACGCCCGGCATCCCAACTTGACATTTCGTTTGTGCTGGCACCACTCAGTTAACAAATCTCTAACTCTATTAGTTTTTTACTGACATGGTCAATTTCTGATGACGTGGCTTGTTGTTTTTCATGAGGTGGCCAATTATATTATATTTATAACAATACGTGTATGTAAATGTACAGAAGCAATAAATCATTACCAAATCAAACAACCTTATCAATATACAAAACCAAATCATCAACATCATCATCTTCATCTTCAATCCCTTATCAATATACAAAATCAAATCATCATCATCTTCATCGGTTCTTCATCTTCATCACCGGCGGTGCCGGATTCGAACGTTTTCGGCCAACAGAATGGTTAGGTGTTGTAACCGCCGGTATGTTCAGCTCAGGCAGATGATATTTCAACAATTTCTCCGTCATATTTAAGCAGATCCATTGCTGGAGGATCCGTACACGTTCTAGATCTGAAACTAATCGTTTTTTGATGTTATGAAGCTCTGTTTTAGTGTACGAGCTGATTCGGAACGTAATTACCTGTAGCCGTTGCCATACGAGCTCGTCGGAACGGAATTGGCCGGTGGATTGATCGACGAACGGATGAATGCGGTTTGCTGTTGATTAGGTTTACAAATCATGTTTCTACTGGTGTGTTTCTGTTATGAACCTTTATCTGTCACAGTTAGGTTTTGGGTTAGGGTTTCGGTTTGGGAAATTTTGTAATCTCGTGAAGGCAAACGGCGGTGAGACGGTTCTGGAAACCGGAACGGCGATGAGACAGTGTACGGGAGGAAACCGGAGATGAACGAGCTGATGCAGGAGGCAATGTCCGGGATATTTGTTCCGTTTATGAAGGCGGTTCTGGAAGGTTACGATGGATTTAAAGGTGTTGAACGATTGGTGGATGTTGGTGGTAGTGCAAAAGCTCCAAAAAATGATGGTAAGTTACATTACATGTCACGTGGTATTCATACACATTGACCATGTAGGATAAAAAAGCCATGTCATAAAAAAAAACTGGCCACGTAGGATAAAAAACTAACCAAGTTAGCGTTTGGTTAACTGAGTGGTGCCAGCACAAACAAAATGTCAAGTTAGGGGTGCCGGGCGTCAAAGTGTTAGGTTCTGGGTGGCAACGGCCAATGGTCGATAGTTGTGGTGATAAAATCCAATAACCCTAAAATAAAATAGATTAACATTTTACCGATGTCCCTAGCTGAAGTGGTAGGAGGACTTGAGTTCTTCAGTGAAGACTCAAGTTCAATTCTCATTTTGTGCAAAAAGGAGTGAGACACTAGTGAGCATTGATAGGAGACCCAGGGAAACCTGGTAGTCCAGCCAATGAGTTTTACCGGTATTTCATTGTCGTGCCTAATGGCGGGTGGGTTACTAGGTTTTTCCCAGAAAGCGGCGGTGGATGACTCGGGTTACTCTCAGAGTACTCCGTTTGTCCAGTGGGTGCCTCAAAAGTACTCGGGTTGATTTGTTGACGTAAAAAAAAGATTAACATTTGCCATTAAAAAAGGTATAAATATTGGTCATTTCCATCTGTATTTCAATTAGTGGACTTCTACCTAAAAAGGCCCTAAAAACTCGAAAGACTTACTTTTTTGTATTTATAAGAAAAAAAAACAAATATTACTTTTAGTAGATTGCAACTCATGTCTTTTGACGTGGAAGATGATATTCACTAGCTCGGTATTGATCGGTACCGGAACCGAAAGTATCGGTACCGAAAATCCCTAAAAGTGGGTACTGGTACCGTACTGAATATACCTGGTTCGGTTTGGTACCGGTATTTGAGGGTAAAAACCGGTATTTAGGGTAAAACCGGTAATCCGATACCGAACCAGTTTCAAAATGTCAAAAGTCGGTAACGAAAACATACCCGGTTCGGTAAATTCGGTACCGGTATCGGTTCGGTAAATTCGATACCGGTACTTCGGTATCTTCGTATCGATACCGGGTCCATTTTTGCTAATCCCTAATATTCACCACTCTACATATCATGTATGAACTTTGATTTCATTCTCTTGAAATTTCACATTTACACCGTCATCTCTCAAAAAGCTAGCGCGCAATAGACTTTTGGTGTTTTATATATAATAAAATATATCAAAAAGTTAATAAATATATCAAAAAGTTAACTTAGTTACATAATTTACTGTTTATAGTGTTAGTTTTTTTAATTTCATCTCTTATACTATATATAATCAATGCTTTTAACCCGTTAAAATTTTCATTTAAAACTCTCATATATAATATATATATATATATATATATATATATCTAAAAGGTTTTTTCGAATTTTTTTTTTCTCAAAAGTCATAAAAAATCAATTGTTTCAGCAAAAAAAAATATATAAATAAATAAGAAAATGCCGCATACCCACATTTACATGAGACATAAAAAAATATTTATCTTCCTAATTTACAACAGCGCGTAAAAAAAGTTGCATCAGTCAAAACTACCGACTCAACGTTTTTTTTTACTTTTTTTTACAAATGTTTTTATAATATTTTAATCTACGTTTATGAAAAAAAAATTTGGTCCAACCCACGAGAAACAAAAAGTTTTCACGGCTCTCACAACTCGTGGTTTTTCATTTGAACCGAGCCATATATATATATATATATATATATATATATATATATATATATATATGTAGAGGATCCTGTAAAAAAGAGGTTTTTTGTGAAAGTGTAAGAAATAATCTACACCATTAGATATTTGATCTAATGGTTTAGATTATAATAGCAAAATTGTAGTTAGTATTTACTATTAAAATAATTAATTTTCTAGATTAAAAGTATAAAGTAAATTTAATATTTTAAATTAAGAAACTCACATTCAATGACATGTAAGTTCTTCCTTCTTTTTTAAACATCAATAATTTTAACGTAACTTTTTATACGTAACTCTTTTTAAAAAAAATTACACCATAATAACGAATATTTTTTTTATCTTTAATATGAGTACATATTGTTATACTTATGTAGAGAAAAAAATTACGTTTCAATTTAATGTTTTAGTCCATGGTGTTTTAACATCTAGAGTATGTAACATTGTACGTGATTACAGTTATGGTATTATATACTTATTAAAAGGTGTTATATATTATTGAATGGTGTTATATATGTGCTGAATGGTGGTTAAAAGTAATTTTAAAGAGATCTTTAAAATGGTGTTATATACTTACTAAATGGTGTTATTTAATTATTGAATGGTGTTATATATATGCTGAATGGTGGTTGCAGTGTTATTCGTAGTGTTTTTATAGATATCTTTAAAAAAATCATGTTCCTATAAATAAGGGTGGCGGTTATGGAAGGTTATCAATTAATTAAATCAATGAAAAAATTACTTGTTTACCCTTTTGAATTAATTTAGAATGGGGACACATGTCATCTCCACAATATTTCTCACACTTCTCACACTTTTAGCTTTTTTTACAATAACTTTACCCTATATATATATATATATATGTCACACCCCGACCCGCAGCGGAAAAGGTGATCGGGGCATGATTGGGTTATCATCAAAGCTCATGACATTTATTTTAACGTTTCATATTCATTAATACAATTTAATGGAAATTTACAATCATAATTACATCAATGACCTAAACATCAATCTAATCTTCTTTGTTTTCTTCTAAGGCATTTCTATGTTTTCCTTGCTTCATCATGTTCACCTGTATCATGTGTAAAAGGGTTTTTGGATCAACAAAAAGTTGGCGAGTGAATCCTATGGAAAACATTTGAACAAGTTTATTTAATTGATTATAAAATAAGTGCACAACCACACATGAGTAAAAATAGATGTAAACTTATTCATAAATCAATATAATATTAAACAATACACACATGAATAATAATGGATCGTTTAGAGGCACGCGTTGCTCAACTCGTCTCTCACGAGGAACTGATGGGCCTAATGAATGAATTGCATAAACATGATAATGTGAAAGACATAACTACAAACAATAAAAACTCAATAATACACACTTGAACAATAATGGATTTGTTTTGAGACACGCGTTGCTCTACTCGTCTACCACGAGGAACTGATGGGCTTAATGAATGAATTTCATATAAGTTGACAAAATGAAATACATAATCACAACAATATAAACAATCTAAGTTTAGATCACGATATGGTATGGCACAAGTTTAAATAAACGAGTTAATTATTTTATGACACATGACACACCCAAAACGTGTAATTAAAAAGGGGAGTTGTAAGATTCACTCACAGTGGGTGCGTTCGGTTGATGATGTTGAATGCACGCGAAGTGGTTTTAACCACGAGTGAAATTAACCTAGATAAATAGCATTATGGTTCGGTAAGTAAACGGATTTTATTAATCCATTTTAGTAGGATTGTTGGGTGTATTTTTGTGAGTTTAAGGCTATTTTCTAACCTTAAAAATGTTATTTTTAAGTATTTTTAATTGATTTTTAATTAAAATAAATAAATAAAATTAATAAAAAAAAGTTGACTTTTTTTGACCGTTGACCTTGACTGTTTGACCGGTTCGTATGCGTGTAAGTGTGCGCTGAGTGAGGCTCGAACCCGAGACCTCCCGTACGCGTGCACGCAGCTCTACCAACTGAGCTACGTGTCTAACCCGAAATCTTTCTGTTTTTAATTATATTTATATATTAATTAGATTAATCCGAAAATCAATTTATTTCTAAAAGGATTTTACTGAATCGGAGCGGTGCGCTCCACAGGTCTCGAACCCGGGACCTGTGGGTTGAGTTAACACACAGTCCACCGCTGGACTGTGTGTCTAACTTGTTAAATAATCCGATTTATATTATACTTATATACAAACTGAACATTTCCATTTCTGTCTTAAATAAAAAGTTTAATAATTATCCGGGCCGGTGCGGTAGCCCGGACTCGAACTCGTGTCCTGTGATTTAAACATACACACAGTCCACCGCTGGACTGTGTGTCTATCTTGGTTATTATTCCGGTTATTATTATACTTAACATATACAGCGGTGACTCCGGTTCGGTTAACCAAAAAAACATTTTTATTAAGGCAGCATGCGTGGGACAAGTTTCGAACTCGAGACGTTTACGTGTTTATTGTGCACACAGTCCACCGCTGGACTGTATGTCTAACCCGAGTTATAACTTGATTTTAATTATACTTATATGTTACATAAACTTCGTCTTCTTCGTCAGTTTTAACCAGAATCGGAAGTCCGACTGGTTCGATGATTAAATCATGTTCGTTAGTGTCTGATGGTTAATTACATGTGAGATTAAATAAAAAGAATGAAGGATTAAGCGTAAGGTATACCGACTGGACTCCTCTGTTTCTCCGGCGAAACTCCGGTGACAGCAAACACTTCCGGCGACGTGTGTCTTGCAGCAGAGAGTCTTCAGAAAGCTTGAAAAGGATGTGGGTGACTTCGGTATAAGCTCAGGGGGTTTAGTAAGGCTTAGAAGTGAAGGGTTCGGTTTTCCGGCGAGGTACAAAAGTTTTCCGGCGAATGGATTTACGTCGGGTAAAAGTGGGGTTTTGAGCGAAAAAGCTAGCAGAGGTTCGAGGGGTATTTATAGGGCATAACATCAACGTATTTAGCCCGTTTTCCGACTTGATTCGTCGGTTAGAATTTTTCCGGCGGTTATAGCTTGTGTCGCGGACTGGACATCAGTTATAACCGACGTTGTGGTTAAATGTTTACGTTAAGTCATAGGTAACCGACGACGTTTGACGAAATCGTTGGATTTTCCGGCGTCAACGAATTTGGGCGCGTCAGTTGACTGGGTTTTGATTTCCGTTTCATTATTTCAATTAATTGTCTGGTTATATCACTAAAAAGTACAAGTGGCGGAGTGGTTGAGCATGTGTGTGTTAAGTCTGCTGAACCGTGACTGACCCGGGTTCGAAACCCGGCAGGGCCATATTATTTTTATTTTCTTATTTTTAACAGTTTTTCAAAAACTAATTATATATTCCTATATAATAATTAATTATGTATCGTTTAAAATTATTTTGGGCATTAAATTCGCAACGAAATTTTTAACTGATTGTTCGGTTAATAAACGAGCGGGTTTGGTAAATCCGTTTTTGACGGATGTTACAGTATCCACTGCTTTTTAGAAATTTCGTCCCGAAATTTAAATAGTGATATATTTTACTAAAAGAATGATGGTGTTTAGTTTGACAGTTACATGCTTAGAAGAAGTAAGGTTTTAAGTTTTTGTTTGAGGCGGCTAACGTTCCTTGTAAGGGTTAAGTACCCTATTACAGGATTTTGTTGCCTACTGTAAAAGTATTGATAAACAGAATTGATTCGCTAAATATGATATCATGCATAAGAGTTTGGATATGCTTGGAAGGGTATGGTTATATCCTAAGGCAAAACTTCTAATACTACAACCTACATGGAACTTCTCATAACCATCTAACAATACCTCTGATCCTTTGACAAGAATACTTATATATAGGAAGTACCAGCGGCGTATCCACCATATTCTTGTCAAATTTTCATTGGTTTTATCAGTAAGTTATGATTGGTTCTATGACTATAGAACATAAATAAACACAACAGCTAATATTTGAATCCACATTCTGATAGCATATACATTTGAATGGTGACAGTTCCTCTCTCGTTTGTTATGATGGAGAGGTTAGTTTATGTAGAAATAGAGCACAGTCCAATTTCTTTAAATAGCGAGATGATATGAATGTAACACAAATTTCAACCAAGGCAATACTAAATCCTACATGGAACTTCTCATAACCGCCTGATAATGCCTCTGATCCTTTGGCAAGAATACTTTATATAGGAAGTACCAGCGGCGTATCCACCATATTCTTGCCAAATTTTCATTGGTTTTATCCACAAGTTATGATTAGTTACCAAGAAACTACTAAATCCTACATAGAACTTCTCATAACCGTCTGACAATGCCTCTGATCCTTTGACAAGAATACTTATATATAGGAAGTACCAACGGCGTATCCACCATATTCTCGTCAAATTTTCATTGGTTTTATCAGTGAATTATGATTAGTCCTATGTGACTCTACAACCAATACAACAAACTCTAAATACTGAAAATGAAACAATGTCTGTGCGATCAAGGCTCAATCAAACGGAGCCGATCGTATTGCATGTACTGAAAATGAAAATGTCTGTGCGATCAAGGCTCAATCAAGCGGAGCCGATCGTATTGCATGTACTGAAAATAATAAATTTAATCTAAACAACAATCACACAAACAGCCTATACATGGAACCTCTCATAACCGCCTGATAATGCCTCTGATCCTTTGACAAGAATACTTATATATAGGAAGTACCAGCGGCGTATCCACCATATTCTTGTCAAATTTTCATTGACTTTATCCACAAGTTATGATTAGTTCTATGTGACTCTACTACAAACACAACAACCACAAGATACTGATAATGAAAATGTCTGTGCGATCAAGGCTCAATCAAACGGAGCCGATCGTATTGCATGTACTGAAAATGAAAATGTCTGTGCGATCAAGGCTCAATCAAACGGAGCCGATCGTATTGCATGTACTGAAAATAATAAATTTAATCTAAACAATAATCACACCAACAGCCTATACATGGAACCTCTCATAACCGCCAGATAATGCTTCTGATCCTTTGACAAGAATACTTATATATAGGAAGTACCAGCGGCGTATCCACCATATTCTTGTCAAATTCTCATTGACTTTATCCGCAGTTATGATTAGTTCTATGCGACTCTACAACAAACACAACAACCACAAGATACTGATAATGAAAATGTCTGTCGATCAAGGCTCAATCAAACGGAGCCGATCGTATTGCATGTACTGAAAAATGAAAATGTCTGTGCGATCAAGGCTCAATCAAACGGAGCCGATCGTATGTGGGCACGCCAGGTTCAACCTCATAATGAAATGGGGAACATGCTCAACGCTCATAATGTAATGGGGAGCGGCGGCCTATGAAATTGCATGTACTGAAATAATAAACAATAATTACTCAAACAGTCTACACATGGAACCTCTCATAACCGCCAGATAATGCTTCTGATCCTTTGACAAGAATACTTATATATAGGAAGTACCAGCGGCGTATCCACCATATTCTTGTCAATGTTTCATTGGCTTTATCCTTAAGTTATGATTGGTTCTATGTGATTCTAAAATATAAAGAAAAACATAAACTAAACGATTGGAGTTGAATCTGGATTTTCGGTGAAGAGGACTAGTTGGGTATCTTCGTTTGGGTCGTCATTATCTTCGACAGGATTGGCGTTGATGTTGAAGACTCTTCCTCTTGCTGGTGGCCTAGCGGTTGGGTTTTCTTGGTTTACTTGGTTAACTGGGTTTGATTGAGCTTGAGTGTTGATGACGTTAACCAATTGAGGGCATGTGTTTCTAAAGTGGGTAGGGTCCCACAATTGAAACAAGCTCGAACATATGGGAACATGGGGTATTGGGGTTGTTGATAGGTTTGGTTCATGGTTTGAGTAGAGGGAGAGATTTGGTTTTGAAAGGTGCGGCAAACCTTGCTCAAATGACCATAGCGTCCACAAGTTGCACATAGTCGACAAGTAAAGTAAGGGGATGGTGATAAAAACAGTTGTTGCATCGAGGGTGAGGTCCAAGATATGGTTTCTTATTTGGGTAAGTTGGGTTGGGTGCCACTTGAGTGATTGGGATAGCTTGGATGGGTATGGCGTGTGAAATTGGTTGATTTCGTTGGATAGCAGCGAAAAGTTGCCCGTCTCTTTTTCTCTTAGAATTGGGTTGAGAAGGGGATTCGGTTTGGGTGTAGTCGGAGGTCTCAGTCGATGCTTTATCCTTCTTCTTCTCCTCCTTGAAGTCTTTGTTCCGGATTCGGTTCTCGGTGAGCGCTGTTGCTAGCTCCATTGCTGCTTCCAAAGTTGCAGGCGTGGTGCTTATTACAGAGTCTTGAATCTTTGACGGAAGACCACGAATGTAGTGCTCGATCAAACGGTAGAGGGGAGTGAACATGTTGGGAACCATTTGATGTAACTCGAGGAATCTTTTGTTGTATGTGGTGTGGTCTCCTTCCTTTTGCTTCAACGAATAAAATTCATCTTCTAATTTCTTGATTTCGCTCCTTGGGCAAAATCGTCTGGTCATGATTTCCTTCAATTCGTTCCAAGTTAAAGTCATAGCATCTTCAACACCTCGTTTGGCCTTCTCTGTATTCCACCAAGTAAGTGCTATCCCATATAATCGACCGGTAGCATATCGCACTTTGCGGTCATCGGGACAATCGCAATTTAGAAAGGTGTTCTCCATCTCTTCAAACCAATGGAGGAGAGCAGTGACACCTTCAGTCCCTTTGTATTTCGGAGGGTCGCATGATTTGAAATGCTTGTAGGTGCATTTAGTGGTATTTGGGGAAGAGTTGATAACGTTTTGGTTTTCTTGATTGACAGGATTAGCGGTAAGTGCTTGTTGTACTTGGATTACAATGTTGGGTATTACGGCAGCCATTTGTTGAGCGATTAGGGCAGCCATGCGTTCGCGGGCTTTTCCTGCTCTCATCTTCCTACGGGCGTGGTTAGAAGACATTTACAAGGAATACATGTCAAGAGTATGAGTTGGATGCTTTTTGGGATCATGGGTCGCATTCAGGAATGAACATTCATAAAATAATTATAGAAAAATAAATCTACTACATCCATAGGATGTCTTGGGCTTTGCTCGCCATTAGGCCCTACATGCCGCCATACTTCACCTTCGTAATCATGTGGGCCCCCATGAATACCGGGTTTTTCATATGGTTCGCATGGGTTTGCCTGGTTGCGTACACTAAAACCCGGAGAAAATCGAGAAATATGTATACAACGTGTGATATTCGGAATGTGTCCAGGTGTAGACACGGTGACACCTCAAAGTGGGTTAGTTCGAACGACGTTTGGTGTGGCATGCTTTGGCCTAATAGGTCCTTCGTACTCTCATCGTTAGTCCCCAGGTAGGCAAACTGGTCCGTTATATTGGATTTATACGAATGCCAACCTAGACAGGACGTTCCGACTACCGGTACTTGTACCCTTCCAGTTACTACATGCCCGTCGCAGAACTTACTTTGATGAGATTTGAAAATTGCAACAAAATCTTTGAATAATGAGAGTATGAAATGAATTGAATATATGAACATTGATATATGTATAATGAATATGTATATAAGTATGCATGTTCGACTGTAAGTATAAACAAATATGAAACAAATAAATATCACAAGTTTGTATGTAACCACCTAATCAATTAAAATTTAGGCAGACTATAGTATAAGGCTCTAAGGGTCTAATAACCTATCCTATATCCCTATAGTCATAGCTCTGATACCAATCTGTCACACCCCGACCCGCAGCGGAAAAGGTGATCGGGGCGTGATTGGGTTATCATCAAAGCTCATGACATTTATTTTAACGTTTCATATTCATTAATACAATTTAATGGAAATTTACAATCATAATTACATCAATGACCTAAAATCAATCTAATCTTCTTTGTTTTCTTCTAAGGCATTTCCTATGTTTTCCTTGCTTCATCCTGTTCACCTGTATCATGTGTAAAAGGGTTTTTGGATCAACAAAAAGTTGGCGAGTGAATCTATGGAAAACATTTGAACAAGTTTATTTAATTGATTATAAAATAAGTGCACAACCACACATGAGTAAAAATAGATGTAAACTTATTCATAAATCAATTTAATATTAAACAATACACACATGAACAATAATGGATCGTTTAGAGGCACGCGTTGCTCAACTCGTCTCTCACGAGGAACTGATGGGCCTAATGAATGAATTGCATAAACATGATAATGTGAAAGACATAACTACAAACAATAAAAACTCAATAATACACACATGAACAATAATGGATTTGTTTTGAGACACGCGTTGCTCTACTCGTCTACCACGAGGAACTGATGGGCTTAATGAATGAATTTCATATAAGTTGACAAAATGAAATACATAATCACAACAATATAAACAATCTAAGTTTAGATTACGATATGGTATGGCACAAGTTTAAATAAACGAGTTAATTATTTTATGACACATGACACACCCCAAAACGTGTAATTAAAAAGGGGAGTTGTAAGATTCACTCACAGTGGGTGCGTTCGGTAGGTGATGTTGAATTCACGCGAAGTGGTTTTAACCACGAGTGAAATTAACCTAGATAAATAGCATTATGGTTCGGTAAGTAAACGGATTTTATTAATCCATTTTAGTAGGATTGTTGGGTGTATTTTTGTGAGTTTAAGGCTATTTTCTAACCTTAAAAATGTTATTTTTAAGTATTTTTAATTGATTTTTAATTAAAATAAATAAATAAAAATAATAAAAAAAGTTGACTTTTTTGACCGTTGACCGTTGACGTTGCTGTTTGACCGGTTCGTATGCGTGTAAGTGTGCGCTGAGTGAGGCTCGAACCCGAGACCTCCCGTACGCGTGCACGCAGCTCTACCAACTGAGCTACGTGTCTAACCTGAAATATTTCTGTTTTTAATTATATTTATATATTAATTAGATTAATCCGAAAATCAATTTATTTCTAAAAGATTTTACTGAATCGGACGGTGCGCTCCACAGTCTCGAACCCGGGACCTGTGGGTTGAGTTAACACACAGTCCACTGCTGGACTGTGTGTCTAACTTGTTAAATAATCCGATTTATATTATACTTATATACAAACTGAACATTTCCATTTCTGTCTTAAATAAAAAGTTTAATAATTATCCGGGCCGGTGCGATAGCCCGGACTCGAACTCGTGTCCTGTGATTTAAACATACACACAGTCCACCGCTGGACTGTGTGTCTATCTTGGTTATTATTCCGGTTATTATTATACTTAACATATATAGCGGTGACTCCGGTTCGGTTAACCAAAAAACATTTTTATTAAGGCAGCATGCGTGGGACAAGATTCGAACTCGAGACGTTTACGTGTTTATTGTGCACACAGTCCACCGCTGGACTGTGTGTCTAACCCGAGTTATAACTTGATTTTAATTATACTTATATGTTACATAAACTTCGTCTTCTTCGTCAGTTTTAACCAGAATCGGAAGTCCGATGGTTCGATGATTAAATCATGTTCGTTAGTGTTTGATGGTTAATTACATGTGAGATTAAATAAAAAGAATGAAGGATTAAGCGTAAGGTATACCGACTGGACTCCTCTGTTTCTCCGGCGAAACTCTGGTGACAGCAAACACTTCCGGCGACGTGTGTCTTGCAGCAGAGAGTCTTCAGAAAGCTTGAAAAGGATGTGGGTGACTTCGGTATAAGCTCAGGGGGTTTAGTAAGGCTTAGAAGTGAAGGGTTCGGTTTTCCGGCGAGGTACAGAAGTTTTCCGGCGAATGGATTTACGTCGGGTAAAAGTGGGGTTTTGAGCGAAAAAGCTAGCAGAGGTTCGAGGGGGTATTTATAGGGCATAACATCAACGTATTTAGCCCGTTTTCCGACTTGATTCGTCGGTTAGAATTTTTCCGGCGGTTATAGCTTGTGTCGCGGACTGGACATCAGTTATAACCGACGTTGTGGTTAAATGTTTACGTTAAGTCATAGGTAACCGACGACGTTTGACGAAATCGTTGGATTTTCCGGCGTCAACGAATTTGGGAGCGTCAGTTGACTGGGTTTTGATTTCCGTTTCATTATTTCAATTAATTGTCTGGTTATATCACTAAAAAGTACAAGTGGCGGAGTGGTTGAGCATGTGTGTGTTAAGTCTGCTGAACCGTGACTGACCCGGGTTCAAACCCGGCAGGGCCATTATTTTATTTTTATTTTTTTTATTTTTAACAGTTTTTCAAAAACTAATTATATATTCCCATATAATATAATTAAATCGTTTAAAATTATTTTGGGCATTAAATTCGCAACGAAATTTTTAACTGATTGTTCGGTTAATAAACAGAGCGGGTTTGGTAAATCCGTTTTTGACGGATGTTACAATATATATATATATATGTGTGTGTGTGTGTGTGCGTGTGTACTACTAGATTGAGGTTCCTGTAAAAAAGACCAAAAGTGTGAGAATGGTAAGAAAGAATCTCAGCTATTAAATCTTTCCCTATCCATTTTTTAGATCAATGATATAATAGTAATTGTACTAATAATTCTAATTAAGGATACAATTAATGTGTAGTTATTTTAGGAATTCCAATTTTGAATTTTATATGTTTATACATAAAGATTAATTCGCAGGTATAAAATTTATATCAAAATTTTAGTTAATTCGCAGGTATAAAACACCATACGAATTCCAAAAGACACCACAACTTGAATCTAATATAGTCTTTTGAAAGTATAAAACACCATTCAAATTCTAAAAACATCATGACTTGAATTGTAATATAGTCATGGTGTTTTTTAATATCTGGAATGATTGCATTGCACATTATGCGTGGTGTTTTACTACTATAATTCTAGTAGATCTTCTTTGTATAGTGTTTAAAACCTGTATTCATGGTGTTTTATACATGCATTCTAATAGGTGTTCTTCGGACGGTGTTTTACACCTGCATTCATGGTGTTTTATACCTGCATTCCAGTAGTTGTTCTTTGCATGGTGTTTTACACCTGCATTCAGGTAGATGTTCTCGTAAAGTATTTAAACCTGCATTTCAGTAGGCTGAACTATAATAAATTTTTTTTTCTAAATAAGTATAGCACTATGGTACTCATATTAAAGATAAAAAACGCTCGTTATTATTGTGTAATTTTTTTTAAAAAAGTTACATATAAAAAGTCATTGACGTTTAAAAAAGACGAGGGAGAAGTTGCATGTGCATTAATGTTAGTTTCTTAATTAAAAATGTTAAATTTACCTTTATACCCTTAATCTAGAAAACTAATTAATTTAATTGTTACACTATTTACAAGATTGCCATCAAGATCTCAACCATTAGATTAAATATCTGATGATTTAGATTCTTTCTTACTCTTCTCACAAAAAACACTTTTTTTACAATAACTTCACCCTGTACTACTATATAATACATATTATAGGAATCGAATTGGAATTTGACATCAATTATGAAACTCAAAAGATATCATTTACTAAACTTCATTTAATTAGTACTATCTATATCTATATCTATACTACGATATAATTCATTTTAGATGGACAACAAAGTAATTTAACTTAATTTGAGGAGGGCACCATTGTAGTTTACCTCAAAGCTTGAGACACATTAATAAAATTAAATAAAAAACATCAAAAAATCTTATTGGGCAAACAAAAGGAAGATAAAGGTGATTGGACAAAAGCAATAAAGCTGGGGTGGATCAAAACACGCCAAAAGCAATTTGGGCAAGAAACGCCCCAGGTGGAGAAAGGACGTTTTAGACGTGTTTAGAGGGAGAAAACGCCAGATTAACCCACTACAGGTAGTCTAAGAATTTCCATCAACTTTTCTTTTCACATAAAGATATCAAATCTCTCGTAACCAAGTATATAATATAAAATTACCACCTTGATGTGCAACGATGCCTTGGAATTCAAATATTTCAACGTGTAAAATTTTCCACCAAATAATAAAAGTATAGTTTATACAAGAATTGAATAATATTAATGTACACATGATACTTGGGTTCCCAATAACAATTAGCAATGATGGCAATTAAACCTCCTACCTCTAAATAAATCGAACGAACATGAATATAGTATTTCGTGTTCATTCATTTAAATTTAACTGAACATGAACATGAAAATATAATCAAACACATTTTTTGTTCGTGTTCGTTCATTAAGAAATTGGGCATGTTCATTTTCTTTATGTTCGTTCAAAGCCTAAACAAAGAGTTCACGAACATAAACGCACACAAACAAACATAAACATGAAAATTTTAACCAAACATATTTGAATAAACATAAACAAAAATAAACGAACACAATGAACGTATTGAACAAAATAAACAAACACAATTTAACATTAGCGAACACAAACAAACAACTTTTATATATTACAGTTAATCGAAAACACATCTAAATTAAGCTTCATAGATACTCAAATTAAGTAGTTTTTTATATAAATATTAAGTAAGTGATCAGTTACGATCTAAGAAAATTTTTAAAAGTTCATTGTTTTGTTTGAGTGTTGGTTGGTATAACATTCACCGGGGTAACCCTTTACCCAAAAAAAATCAATTACTAATTAGTTATATTTATATAAGTAGTTAGAAAACCTAATATTTATATAAATATAACTATTTATGTATTTACTAAATTTAAGAACGTTACGAACATAAACGAAGTTCACGAACATAAATGAACGGACACAAGGTGTGTTCATGTAGTTAAACGAACAAATTTTTTTGTTCATGTTCGTTCATTTATTAAATAAACGAACATAAATGAACTTCCTGCCGAACAAGTTCACGAACAATTCATGAACGTTCGGTTCGTTTACAGGCCTACCTTACGATTATTCAAAGGCTTCTAAAAAACAAAAAAAGTTAAGGCATTTAAGGGTCCAACTTGGGACCTTTATTGTTTGTAAACAACCTATTTACCACTACAACAGCCTTAGATTTAAGATCATGGTGTCCAACTAATTATTTTTATGGGGTCTTTCAAAAATTTAACATACTGGATCTACTAATTTCTTAGAAAACACTAGGGTCCGGGGACCCCCCGATCTACCCTTTGTAAGTCCGCCCTAAAGCATGAATATAAAGGTTGGTTTTTGCTGTTTTCATAGTAAAAGGTATAAGATACAGTTTGAGGCAAACATAAATATTTTAATCTGCAATTTTGTCTTCTACTTTTTATAGGAGGGACATACACGACTTATTGTCTTAATTGAAACATATGACTTATTGTCTTAAGTTGAAACATATACTTTGTTCCCTCCGGTAATGATTCATTATACTTTAGTAGTTTCTTTATCACATACTAGAAAAAAAAGTGTAATAATGTTGTTATGTATAAAGTAAGACTTGAGCAAAAATGCATTTGTTAAGTTTGATTATTAATTTAATCCGATCAATGTTGGAGTAAGTTTTATAAATGTATGAACGTGTGTATGTGCATTGTGCGCGTTGTACGACACGCAAATATTTAATAAAAAGAAGGAATGAAAGCCGGTTGCTCGTGAGTCATGAGCAAGGCCAACACATCTTCTTTGTTTACTGGTTCATCTCATATAATAATAATGCAAATTTACATATGATATTTGTAATTCACGCCGTCCAAGAATATATATGTTGGATTAATATTACATAAAATCTTTGGTTTGATTTAAATAAGTATATTATATTGCTTTAACATTTTAATATTAGGGTTAATAATGTTGGATTAATATTAGAAAAAATATTTGGTCTGATTAAATAAAATATATTGTATTGCTTTAACATTTTAA
The DNA here is from genome assembly GCA_947069175.1 of Scalesia atractyloides. Classification (NCBI taxonomy): domain Eukaryota; kingdom Viridiplantae; phylum Streptophyta; class Magnoliopsida; order Asterales; family Asteraceae; genus Scalesia; species Scalesia atractyloides. The sequence goes on along the minus strand of CAMTDV010000004.1, from coordinate 72,762,469 downwards.
TATTAGGGTTATGCAGATTATGAGATAGATTAGGGATAGATTTTTTAATTAATTTCATATTTAATATTTATTTTAATAACTAACTTGTAAAACATTTTGTATGTATTCATACACATTAATTAGTTAATTACATGTACACATATATGCTTGTGTACAGCGAATGCATATCTATACATATTTACTGAATACACGCATATAAAAAGAAAACGTACCTTAATCAAATATATTTTTGCATTTAAGCATGTTTATATGAATCATGTAGATAAAATACTTGAAATAAAAATTACATCTGAGTTTAAAATTTGATAGATAAGCTCAATTATCTTTTTTCAAACAGAAAGTTACCATTTTATATAATTATATTATATAGACATAGCATTGATAACCAATGAATACATTAGCATGCATAAACTCTATGAAGTGATTAAGCTGTTTTATGGATGGTTACTTGAAGAAGAATAAGTCAATAATGCAAAATAAAAGATCAAATAGGTAAGAAGATAAGAGGTATGGTCGTCCACGTGATACACTCACCCTCGGGGTGGTGACGTGGCAAGAGTTGATATGGTACGAGCGGTGATGGAAGAGGGCAAATACGCTTAACCGGGATGGCGATGCGGCAAGAGTTGATGTGGCAAGAGCGGGGATTGGGAGGGGCCAAATACGCTTAAAAGGGGTGGAGCCTTGCATGAGGAGAATAGACAAGGAAGGATCCAAGGTCGGACAACACCACGAGCTGATCTGGCAAAGTGGGATTGCGGGAACACCATACTAATGGGATGGATCGGTGTGTAAGGGGTGTTGTGACGCGTGATGGAGGTATAACGCCTAGCCTAAATGAAAGATAAAATAATTTCTTTGAGTGTTTTTAGGTTGTTTATGACTATTAATTAAGTTAAAACTTATTGGTATATGACACTATCAAGAATTTAGTTCACTGATGACCGCAAAAGAGTTCACCGTATGCTTGCGGTTAATTTAAGATTATTAATTTAAAAATTATTGGTTTATGACACGATCAAGAATTTAGTTCATTGATGACCATGAAAGAGTTCATCGTATGCTAGTGGCGCTTCTTTAAACTAAAAGTGTTGTCTACACATGTTTTTGTTAGAATGCTAAGAAAATTATGGTTTTCGTCACATTTGCGACATGTAAGTTTTGATGGAAAGTACCTCTAGCAAACTTTTTCCTACGCAATTTTCACAAAAGCATATTAGGGTTTTTTGTTTCGTGGGACGTTTTTTGGAACTTTTTGTTGCATTGTTGTCGACATATTAGGGTTTTTTATTTCGTGGGAAATGTGTCACAACTATGTTACAATCTGTGACAATCTTTTTTGTTTCGTGGAAAATGTGTCACAATTTGTGACAAATTTTCTTCCATTGAAAATTTTCTTAGGAATTTAAGACTTTTCTAGTAGTACCTGATGGTTGTAATTAAAGAAAATGCTTTCCAAATAATTCATGGTATCTTGAACAAAACTTAGTTCATGATGTGGCCATCTATAAGAAAATATTCTTGATGCTTTGCAACGTTCTGGACGGTAGTTTTCTTTCTTTTGGTCTTATATGGTGCTCAATATTGTGAACTATATCATGAATATGATTCATATTAATCCAGTGAAATGCCATCAATATTGTTAACTTTATTTTCAGATGTTATTAAAAGAACATATATATAGCATTTTCACGTTACTTAAAACTACTACTAGAAAAATATCATATATAAAAAAAGATTACATCCCTCGATGCCCTTTAATTTAAACACGACTTTCAGAGGCACCTAGTGAAGGCAAAACTGATAGGACACAGGTATACATGTAAATATGTTTTGAATCAATTAGTTTTATTTATTATTATTATTAAACAAACTAACACACTCTTAAATACATTACTTGGTTCATAATAGGACTTGAAACCGTATCACTTAAGAGTGTGACTATATCTTAACAAATATATATAGGCTACAAGACCTTTGAACATTTTTAAACAAATTAATAAGAAAACGTCTGTTTAATAAATGGTTAACCTACCTTTTATATGATAAATGAATAGATTAATGAACATTGTTAAGTTTAATGGTTTTCTAAATGGTTGCTATTAAGATATTAAAAATAATATTAATATTAAGATATTAAAAATAATATTAAAAAATTGCTAAATTTTAACATTTTTAGCTTTAACTTTCTCTCTTACTATTAATTTTCGAAATTTGAGATTAATTTCCTTTCTTAAAATTTTTATAAACATTTCATTTGCAAAAAAACTTTATTTATTTGTTGTAGTGATTGTGTAAATATATGAAACAAGTTTGTTATATACTATTTCATTGACTATTCTCGAATTTTTAAGCTTTATTATAAAACAAGTTTGTTATAACTATTACATCAACTATTCTTGAGCTAAATGTATACAAGTTTGTTAATCAAGTATGAGATATAAGGAAGCAAAAACAATAAAAAGACACAAGTGATGCAAAGATATTTATTTGAGCCTGGAGTAATTGGTTTGTTAAACTATTAAAAACCTACTAGGTGTCACTTGTATTAGCAAATAAATATAAATGAATCGACTCAAAAAATACACAATTTTACGTGTGTTCGACAAAATATAAAATATAAACAAGTAATGCCACCAATTCAACTTGTTTGATTTCATCAACCCGACATGATTTACTCACGCCCTTACCTTTTTACAAAATAGTTAGGCACGTTTTGAAATTAGAATGTATTAAATTACATATACTTTAAAGTTTTTAAATAAACGCATGAATGTTGTAAACTCATTTTTTATTTTACCTTTTCAGAATAGTTAAATATGGATTCCCCACCTACGTAAACCTAGTGGAATTTTATAACCAGTAACACCCACGCGGGCACAATTATATATTTCAATCAAGTAACTTTACTATTTTTTATATAATGTTTAATTAATTTACTTCTTCTAGAAGTCTAGAACTTTAGAGGCTGATTCCATCTTACGACATTTAGTCAATTCTATACATAAACATGTTCATACCTATATATATATATACACACACCCCACTAGTGATTCTCAATCTATTACATTATTGCTTCTACATTTCCTACTCACAACTGCCAAATGGAATCATCAACTACACGGCAGAAACCACCCATCTCCCACCCTACAACCACCAAATGGTGGTCCAAGGACACGGTGGCCATCGTCACCAGAGCCAACAAGGGGATTGGGTACACGCTGGTTAAACGGTTTGCTAAGTTAGGGCTAACCGTTGTGCTAATCGCGAGAGACGAGCCTAAAGGGTTAGAGGCCATGGATTCGTTAAAAGTTCTTGGTCTCGACCATAATGTTCGTTTTTGCCAGCTTGATATATCCGACCCGGTCTCTATTAGCTCATTCATTTCTTGGTTTAGATCCGGATTCGACTCGTTTGATATTCTTGTGAGTACTCTTCATCTATATATACATTTGCTCATATTTTAGTATATCATACATTGTTCAAGTAAGTTGAATCTTTGTCGTGATATTGCAAGTTGTTATTAAAAATCGACCCGTGAAACATACAATGAGTTATAGCGCTCAAAACGATAATTTCAACTTCACATGTCTCAAATAAAATTATTAACTAGAAGAAAGATGACTTGGAGGATATTTAATATAATGTAACACCTAGAGGATATTTAATATAATGTAACACCCTGTAAATCTCACATTAGTGATGATAGACTAATGAGATGTTACGTTCATACATAAAAAATGTATCCAGTCTTCAAATATTACAATGTGTTTTGGTCGCATTACGCTCTGTTTACAATATACGCATATAATGTATATATGTGTGGGTGCTCGGGAGGCAAAAGTGAAAGTGTACTAATTTTAATGTTATTTTACTGATTTCAATGTTGTTTTACTAATTTTGTGAAAATAACGTTAAAAGAGGGGATAGTTAATCGTGCATAATGTGGTGGCATTGATAGCTGAAAAACAATAGGGTACATGCACTGATCGGCCTTTGTCTCAATTGTTGAATGTTATGTGTCTTATATCCAAAGCTTGATACAAAACTACTATCGAGTCGGGGGTCTCACTGTAAGCAGCCTCTCTATTCCTACGGAGTAGAGGCAAGGTTGTCTACATCTTACCCTCCTCAGACATACCTTAGTTTTTCTATTGGTGAGATTTACTGAGTATGATAATGTTTTGGTCACAGTACAATGTGTTATGGTCGCATTGACAGTAAATGAGACCAAGTGGGGTTATCCATGGATGGGTGACCATCAGGGTTGTACCCAAGTTATTGGGGGCAGACGCACCCTTTGAAATTTTGGTTGAACCCTTCGTACGCATCCCCATAAAATAGTTTATGGGTCCGCCATTGATGACCATCCGAGAAGTCTTCACACAAATAGCAAAAACAAATCCGTGAGCTAGCTTTTAAATTCATGATAAACCTTTAACTAGATCTACGTGTCAAATGGATCCAATATATTGTATGCCATTTTATGAGATCGCAGACACTACCTCCCAAAATATTGATTTGGTCATGTTGCCATGTGTCGTACACTTGGCAGCAATAAAATATATAACTAAAACTTTATATAGATAAAATGAATCTTGATGCCTTATAATCAGATTTGCAGATATACTTTGAAAAATAAATAATGAGATATTGTTTCTGATCGATGTTCATAACACCGGTACTATATTGATACAGGTGAACAATGCGGCTGTAAGTTTCAACCCCATGGGCGAGAACTCGATGGATTACGCCGATACAGTGATTACCACCAATTACTACGGATCAAAACGGTTTACAGACGCCATGTTGCCCCTTTTTCGTCGTTCGGCTTCCATGAGCAGCATCCTCAACATCAGTTCTCGTCTTGGAACATTAGATGTACGTACCTGCATATACATGCATATATAACATAGTAATATGAGCCGTATTCTAGTTTAGACTCTAGTTTACACAAATCAGGTTGGGTTGGACATTAATTTAACACTGTTTTCTATTTAACTACGGTTTACAGACGCCATGTTGCCTATGGCTTTATAGCCTAGTGACATCGGTGGTGGGATAAGGCTTTGGGACCAATAGGTCCTGGGTTCGATTCCCAGGGAGTTTTCCCATGTTTATTGAGTTTCCTCCTGAATTTGTGTGACATTATGTCTAGTGGAGAAGGATATGATCGGGTGGTTCCTCTGGTAGCACGATGATTGTCACACCCTCAATTTCAACTTGCGGAGTTTTACCGCGAGGCGTGTGTACAAACCAGAATCTGAAACACTAGTACGTCGAACGACTCTATATGATTTGATAATACGTTTTCCAAAATCATTTGTTGTAGATTTTATATTGTCTAAATTAGTTACCAATATTTAGCAGAAGCATCAGTTTTAAAGTTTGAGCGGAAGCATAAATAAGTAGTGAAGCGGGCGCCAACACAAACGCCAAAACAAATGAAAAATCCCAAAACAATATTAATAAATAAGACTCGATAAAAGATGTCTTGTTCAATGCATGTGCGTGCACTTAGAGCTCCTAGCGTCCTGAGAAACATGTAAAGAAACAAGTGTCAACATTAAAGATGAGTGAGTTCACAGGTTTTCATAAATTCGTTTGTTCGGTTATAGTTTGTTTTCTCCGTTATCCCTAACCCGGGATAACGTATTAGTTCCATTATTCCAACCCGGAATAATAAGTTGTTGCTTCCAATATTCCAACCCGGAATATTAAGTTGTTGTTTCCATTATTCCAAACCCGGAATAATAAGTTGTTGTTTCCATTATTCCAAACCCGGAATAATAAGTTGTTGCTTCCAATATTCCAAACCCGGAATATTAAGTTGTTGTTTCCATTATTCCAAACCCGGAATAATACAGTTGATTCGTAATTAAGTTCAACGTTAATATATATAGGTAGCTAGCCTAAAGTTATGTCACGTAAGTGTTCGCGATCGAAGCTGACTGTTGTGCCTCCGTTTTGCCAGGCCTATCACATGACCATGGCGAGGTTAGGCCGAATTATTCACACGTTGACCATACCCGGTCGGCTAGCGCGACTAGCTCGGATGGGGCTTGTCGGGCCCAGTAGTACTACTTATAACTCCCCCGCTATTAAACCCAATACTAACGATCCGAGAGATTGACGAGGACTTAAGTGATAAAGCTGCTTAGTGACCATAACATTACATTAACATTAACTTAGTTACCGAGTAGTTATGTGACGTTAAATTCGTATAACGTAAAGAGATTGAGTTTGAGAGTGTATACATGTTTCTCCCCCTGTTGTTTAAAAACCGGATAAAGTTAGGGGCCGTGAACTCACATTTGTTTGCTCGGTTAGTGTAGCAAAGAAGTTATAAGAGATGGGACTGCTAGTTGCATCCTAACAAACCAATTAATTCCAAGTTAGTGTGTGAACACACCAATACAAATTCCACACGTAATTTACACACAAAGTGATACACACAAACAACATATCTAACACCCAAACATGCATGCAAGTATCCTCATGTGATCCTAGTGATTAAAACAATTTATCATAACCATAAACCAATTCATGTCACAATTTGTTGCACACAATCACAAGTTATCAATTTCAGCTTAACACTCATAATTCAGCTGTTTTCTAGGATTTTTATAAAATAGTTCTAACATTCTAAAAATTGCAATATTTTTACAGTAGGTGACATTTATACCATAGAAATTTATATAAATTTTCCAAGTCCTAAATATTTACCAATTAACCATAAATATTAATATACCAGGCTGCAGTCTGATTTACCGCTTTCTGACTGCAGTCCATGGAAGAATTTATTTAAAAATCACTGATCGTCCAATTAACAAAATTCCAGTTAGAGTTGCCGGAAATTTCCATACCTAATTGCTGTACAAAAATCATGACTCAACTCCCTACCGATTTTGAAATCCAACTCGATAAACAACTAACAAAATTTCAGGATTTTCACAGTTTTAGTTACTGAACTTATTTGGCCCTTTAAAAATATCAAACGACTTCAGAAAATTATGAATCCAGCGCCATTAGATTCCTTATTCAAATCTCTACGTTCTAGACATCAGAAAATCCGTTTTTCGACAACTAACGACCGAGTTACAGCCAGATGAAGTCGGCTGTAACTATTACTCAGCAACTGTTTTCAGCATACAATTACTACAACTTGCATAAACCGTTCCTATTGATCAACCTAAGCGAGCAAGAACCGATTTTTAATCATAGATCACTACTAATAACTTATCCATGCAAACCCTAGTTCTTACTTCTAGTTTTTACAAACAACACACACTTGCAAACTTGTGATTTCCGCAAACAATTATACATGCAACTATAGATAGTTCAGCCGATTACTTAACGCACACATAATCCGAAAACAACACAATCAGAACACATGTGTTCCGAATATGATATGACAAATTCAAGTATTTTAACGTAAAGTAAACGAACCGTGATTTAGATACGGACGATGATCAACTAAAATCGCCGCCGAGGACTAAGATGGCGAGGGCTGTTGCGACCCGGAGGAAGGAAAGGCTGATCTCGTGACCAAGGACTGAAGCTAAACTGTTTGCGATCGAGATGGGGTGTATTATGATTGAACTGGCGATCGAGGGAATGAGTAAAGGGCTGCCGTCGGCTGCTATCTTCGACTAGGGTTTCGTGAATTTTGAAGGAGCATGCATGGATGATATATATAGGCAAAGAGGGAGATGAGGGTTGCGGTTCGGATCCTGAATTCGCGGCCGAGGGACTAGGGTGGATTGGTTTGGGTTTGGGCTTGATCTCGAGGCCAAGGACTTGGGTTGCATGCAATGAGTTTCGGTTTGGGTTGTTCTCGGCCGAGTAGTTAGAATTTTAGGTCTAGGTTTGATCTCGGTTTGTGTTTGCGATTTCGGGTTTGATCCTTGTTTTCTTTTGGCCGAAAACTTGGGTTCAAAGTTTAAACTTTGTTAACTCCTAGAGTCACAATGAACCAAAGTTGGTTCGTGTCGCGGTTCGATTCAGTTCGTGTACATATCTACTGTAATTATTCTATAACTAAAACAATCACACAACACACATCACGTATTCATTTAATTCGTACACGTTCGTACACATAGCACGTAATTAGTTTGACAAGTATTACGTTTAAGTTATCCGAAAAACCCAGGATGTCACAATGATACTCCAGTGATCCAAATTTGCTGTTAAAAAAAAAACTAATTTGACACTACAACAGTACAATGCATAATTCTATATAAAATAATTTAGAAAATGCATTCTTAAAAAATAATTTTTCGCCATATTTTCAATCATTAACTTCACTCCTCATTTTAACAAAAGTTTTTAATGTTACACAAATTTATATTTGAACAAGTTTAAGATAGAAACATGAGTTCTATCAGTCACAAATCAATTTTAAATTTTTTAGAGAATTTGTTAAATATAGATGTTCGACATGAATGTTATTTTATAATTTTTGAATAACAGATTGTGTAGGCAAAACTATTTTTATTTTAATATTATTTGAGATCAATATTTTATTTTAATTTTCTTAAATAAAAGTTGTTACCATTTTTATGATCGAATTGAAGTTTAAGTATTATTTTATTATATATAATGTATGACCACCAGTGAAGGATCTAGAAAATAATTATACGGATAACGTTTAAAAAAAGGGTAACAAAACAAAAAAAAACAATTTTTTTTCAAAATTTACACTACTACCGGAGCGTCAATGGGTAGCGGGGCTATCCCTAGTAACAAGCTAGGTCCGTCCCTGACCAGTTTACCAATGAGTCGTTTTCGATAGCCAGTTTTGCGACGATTTAGTCACTACGTTATTGTAACTTGACATATCACGCGGTCAAATTTATATGTATATATATTTTTTAATGGCGTAAATGTATAATTAATTATTTCATGTGTCAAATGCAGAAGCTGAAAAACACAAAAATGAAGGCAATACTCGGAGACATACAAAACCTGAGTGAACACCGAATCGAAACGGTGGTGAATTCATTTCTACAAGACGTGGCGGAGCAACGGTGGATGACGGCTGGGTGGCCGGAGATATGGACGGATTATTCCGTTTCTAAGCTCGCCTTAAATGCATATTCTCAGGTTTTGGCTCGTAGGTATGAAGGTTTGGTGAGCGTGAATTGTTTCTGTCCGGGGTTCACTCAGACGTCGATGACTGATGGCAAGGGCAATCACTCGGCAGATCACGCTGCGACAATGGCTGCAGCGATCGCACTGCTTCCACCGCGCTGTCTGACCACCGGGAAGTTTTACGCATCGTCCACAGCAAGTGGGATGATATCAAAACTGTAACATGAATACATTTTTGTTTGTTTTTACTTTTACAAAAAGTTGATGAAATATAGATAGAATTAATTAAAAACTATAACAAGAAGTAATGTGTTTTTAAGATTTTTTTAGAGATTTTCAAAGAAGGTGGTAAGTAATCACAAAAGTTGTAACTCTTTACGACTTTGCATTATTGAAATATATTATAAAAGTTAAATATTTACGGTTTTGTTAAATATATATTTAGTTATTTACGTACAACAATGCATGGTTTATAGTGTTAATAGTCATAACATGTTTGGTACTTGACACTAATTATTGATGTTAAAATATGTTAATTTTTTATAAAATGACTAGTATTGTAATAACCGAAAATCATAACAGTATTAGTAGTAGTAGTAATAATAATAATATATTTGAAATAATGATAACTCTTGCAAATGGGAAAACATGTATACGTAAATTACACAAAAGTTGCCTCACAAATTTCAATTGGGTGAAGGAGAATTTTTGTTGAATAAAATATTGTGTGCATAATTTAACATTGGAGAATTATTTCTCTGCAACCATTTCAACTTGCATAAGCTAGAACCTTCATCTCCTCTCTATAAAAAGAGGCTCCTATTATCTTGCAAAACCACCCCTCATCTTCACTCACAAACTACACCATTCTCCATCACTTCTAGTAAGAAAACCCAGTTCCGGTAACCGTAACAGATCACCATAACGACACCACTTTTCATTCACTACTATGTCTACTAAACCATTAATCCATGTCTACCAAACCACTCGAAGCTTTAACCACGAAAAACAAACCAACCGAAGCCATTTCCGGTGAAGAAATACTAACTCCGGTGATATTTTCGTACTTCCGACGACGTCTCTCGTAGCGAAAAGTGTTTTTGACCAAGGTAACTATAAACTAAATCTTTATTTTTGATACTTTAATGTTAATCTATAATGAAAATGGAATGTAGATTTTATTATGAAAATATTAGTTTTACATACAATATGATGAAGAATAAGATGAACCAGTGAACTGAGTAAATAAATAAATAATGAAGTTGTTTGTTCACAAGGGCTCCTGTAGCCCAGTTGGTTCAGTAGTTGGTTTACAACCCAAAGGTCTCAAGTTTGAATCCTGCTAGAGGCATATACTTCATCAGAATCTGATGAGTCAACAGATTTTCTGATGAGTCATCAGAATTTCATTAGATTTCTATTAAAAGCATCAGATTTTCATTAGAATTTTTGATAAAATATCAGAATTTATAAAAACATCAGAAAATGAATTAAATGCATCAGATTTCTTATATAAAACATCAGAATTCATTAATCAAGCATAAATAACTAAGTGTTCCACTGGTTAAGACTCTAACTTATAACCTAAAGGTCATGGGTTTAAATCTTGCAAGAGGCATTCTTTTTAATACATCAGAATTATATTTAAACCCACCAGAATTCTACTTAAAGTCATCAGAATTCAAAATACATATCAAAAGGTGATGTAGTCCAACTAGTTAAATCTTGGAGATTAGAAACTAGAGGTCTTGGGTTCAAACCTTACTGGAGACATTATTTTTTGTCATATTTTCTAAATAATACCATCAGATTTCTTTTAAATAACCAGTTTTGTAAGAAAATATAAAGGATTAATAGGCTCACTGGTTAAGTCTTTTTACTTACAATTTATAGGTCACAAGTTCGAGTCTTGTGACTAACATTTATTTTTAATTAATGTTTATCTTATTAAACCTACATTTAATGATTATTTACTTATTACTGAAAATAATATTATGTTTTACTAATAAACACAAATACGTATTCTTCAATCTAATGCAAAACTAACTTATATAAATGATTACTTAAGCAAAGTGTGGTTTTTAACAAGACATAAATTAAACTAACAAATACATATATACTTTTATGTACAAACATAACCTTATGAAATATATGAACACGATGTAAGTTCTTACGAACACGCTTGACAAGTGTATATTTTTAAGACAACAAATCAAGAAACAAGGTACGGATCCTTAATCCTCTCCCTTTGTTATCTGGTTCGTTTGTTATAAACCCTTAATTATATATATCGAAAAATCCAACGTCTTTGAGCCTCGATTCAATTGATCGTCCGTTCGTTTCTTACTCCAACTAAAATTATTATGCATCATGCGATACGTTTATGATTATCTTGTGCTCATTATCGCATGTTCTGATACTTATAATATTTGTTAATGTTAGTGTTATATTTATTTCTAATTATCGAGATCCGCTACCCTAAGCTCTCTGGCTCCTCCCGTGACGGAGATTATCAGTTCACGGCGTCCCTAGGTACAAGTGTGGTACATAGCAACTAGGAGGCTATCCTAGGTATGTTTCTGGAGATGGATTTCGGGTAGGCCAACCCGCACTGTCTCATGTGACAGACTTTGTGGCAGTCACCTCTGTTTAGCTTTTGGGTATATCCGTGTGACATGATTCAGTTCAGTTTAGTTATATATTATGCTTTGCTGTGTTATGCTTCTTGACAGTGATATCATTTCAGTTGTTTATTTGTTTGCTATTTGAGCTTATTATTCCGTACTGAGCATTTGGCTCATTCCGTATATTTTATTTCACCACAGGTTCACAGGTTACTATGGGCGGTGCGAAGAGTGAAGAATAAACCATAGGATGCTAACCAAGGATGTTTGTCACATTTATAAAGCTAATATGTATTTTGGGCCTTAGGGCTATTAACTATCTTTTAAAATGTAATCATAACTTTATATAATGGAATTATGACTTTTATTCTGATCCACTGTTATAGTGACATGTCAGCCCATCCGGATTGGGGTGTTACACATATGATGTCTCATTTTACTTTTAGCTAAGTTTAAAATTTATCCGTTTTACGCATTAACCGGTCTACCGTTTGTTCTCCATTTAAGGGTAGTTTTCTTCTTCTTTTAATTTACTCAATTACTCCTTAAATATCAATATATAAAGACACCAGATAAATAAGCTAATTGTACTTCATGATCTAATCATTTATTCTTATGAGCTAAATCATTATTGCTACAATGCTACGTTGATGATTATTTTGTACACAATAAATAATTGATCTTTTTATAATACAGTAATACATCAACGTTCCAAATAAGTCAAAGTTCATGAATTGAATTCCATCTACAATAAACCAATAATCAAGATTTAAGACTATTGCCTAAATAAGTCAACTTCGATTGACTTTTGTTTTTGGAAAGTTGTTGGATATTCGCAACTTAGTTTAGTTATAACCGGTTTTATATCATTTTAATAAGTCTAGCAAATAAAATTATATATTATTTAACTAAAAAGAAAATATATCATAAGTTATATATTTAAGTATGTTCACACTCATACATTTAAAATCGCTTTTATTTAAAATTCATATAATAGTTATAGTAAAATAATTACGGTTAGGAGTGTGTTGACAAATCGAACTGAACATGACTCGCTTATTCACCACTTGAAACAGACCAATTGCTTTCAAGGACTTGTTAGGTATACACGAGCATGTGGGCTTAAAAGGCCTAAGGAAGCGTTTAAGACGATAACAAGAATTAGTTGTTGGTGTATTTGGAGGGTTAAAAATGGGGTTATTTTCAACAACAAAGAAGCAAAGCCTCAGGATATTCTCAGTGAAATAAAAGTTATGAGTTTTCTATGGTTTAAGAATACGTCAAAATGTAATGCGATTATTTGACAAGATTAGTGTAAATTTGTAGTTATATAAGGTTTGTAACATCCGTCCAAAAACGGATTTGCCAAACCCGCTCCGTTTATCAACCGAACAGTCAGTCAAATTTTTCGTTGCGAATTAAATGCCCAAAATAATTTTAAACGATCCGTAATCAATTATTATGCGGGGATATATATTTAGTTTTTGAAAATCTGTCAAAAATATCAAAATAAAAATGTTTTACTTTTGCCGGGTTTCGAACTCGGGTCTCTACCGGTTCAACCAAACACTTAACTCACACATCATAGACCACTCCGCCACTTTGATTTTCTGTTAAGTTAATGGAATTATTAAATCAAATAATGACGTGCAGAATTCAAATTCAGTCAACTTGCGCCCAAACAGCTGTCGTCGGAAATCCCGACGACTTCGCCCATAAAACACGCTTTCGTTCAATTTAATCAATCAATTAACTCTAGCGACAGCTAGCCAACGTCTGAAAACGCGTCATTAGCCATAATCGCCGGAGAACAGTTGACTTCGAATATAGACCGAATTCAGACCCCATTCATCTCGTTGCTACCCTATAAATGCACCCATAACTCGCCAGAAGTTTTTCACACTCAAATCGCACCTCATCTCGGCGAAAAATCACTCGCCGGAAATACTTGATACTTCGCCGGAAAACCGTATCAGTAATCTCTGAGCTTACTGAACCCCCTAAACCTTCACCGAAGTCACCCACCACCTTTGTAACCTTTCGGAAGACTCTCTGCTGCAAGAAGTTTGTCGCCGGAAAAAGGTTTCTGTCGCCGGAGTTCTGCCGGAAAACAGAGTATAACCAGTCGGTATATCTCACGCTTAATTCATTCCCTTTTTACTTTTATCTCATTTGTAATTGATCTTTAAACGCTAAAGAAACATGAAACAACATTTCGAACCAGTCCGTCGTCACTTCCGGTTAAAAACCGGTGAAGAAGACGAAGTTCGATAATGGTTAAGTATAATTAAACTCAAGTTATTTATCGGGTTAGACACACAGTCCAGCGGTGGACTGTGTGCACTTTTAACGCTAAGGTCACGAGTTCGATTCCGGTTTCACACACGCCGCCTTGATAAAAATCCTATTTTTAGCAAACTGAACCGGAGTCGCCTTGAGTATATGTTAAGTATATTGATAACCGAGTTATAACCAAGTGTGACACACAGTCCAGCGGTGGAGTGTGTGTCCGCTAACCCACAGGTCCCGGGTTCGAGACCTGTGGAGCGCACAGGTTCTCGAGTCTTAATCTGTTTTTAAAATAAATTGATTTCTGTTAAATCTAATTAATATATATATATAATTAAAATCGGATATATAACGGGTTAGACACGTAGCTCAGTTGGTAGAGCTGCGTGCACGCGTACGGGAGGTCTCGGGTTCGAGCCTCACCCGGCGCACAACAATATGCTATAAACCGGTCAACGATAGTCAAAGTCAACGGGTCAAAGTCAACTGTAGCAAAAATAAAATATTTTTTTATTATTTTTATTTAATTATTTTAATTAAAAATACTTAAAAATAACATTTTTAAGGTTAGAAAATAGCCTCAAACTCACAAAAATACACCCAACAATCCTACTAAAATAGATTCATAAAACCCGTTTACTTACCAAACCGTAACGCGATTTATCTAGGTTAATTTCACTCGTGGTTAAAACCATTTCGCGCGCATTCAACGTCATCAACCGAACGCACCCAATGTGAGTGAATCTTACAATTCCCCCTTTTAAATTACACGTTTTGGGGTGTGTCATGTGTTATGAAATAATTAATTTATTTATTTAAACTTGTGCCATACCACATCATGACTTAAACTTAGATTTATTGTTGTGATTTACTTATATTCCGTTTGTCAAATTTCATGAAACTCATACATTAAGCCCATCAGTTCCTCGTGGGAAACGAGTAGAACATCGCGTGCTTCAATTCAAATTCATTATTGTTCATGTGTGTTTTCATTGAGTTTATATTGTTTGTAGTTGTGTTATTCATATTATCATGTTTATGCAATTCATTCATCAGGCCCCTCAGTTCCTCGTGAGAGACGAGTTGAGCATCGCGTGCCTTTAATTGTTTCCATTATTATTCATGAGTGTTTCATTTAACATCTTATGATTGTTGATCAAGTTACATCTAATTTTACTCATGTTTGGTTGTGCACATATTTCATAATCAATTTAAATAAATTGTTCAAATGTTTTCCATAGGATTCACTCGCCAACATTATGTTGATCCAAAAACCTTTTTACACATGATACAGGGTACAGGATGAAGGAAGGAAAACATAGGATATGCCTTAGAAGAGAACCAAGAAGCTTAGACTGATAGTTAGAACATGTTGTATCATTTATTTCCATTAAATTGTATTAATAAATATGAAATATATAATAAATGTCATGAGCTTTGTCGATAACCCAATTATGCCCCGATCACCTTTTCCGCTGCGGGTCGGGGTGTGACAGATTGGTATCAGAGCCATGACTATAGGGATATAGGATAGGTTATTAGACCCTTGAAACCTATACTATAGTCTGCCTAAATTTTTAATTGATTAGGTGGTTACATACAAACTTGTGGTATTTATTTGTTTCATATTTGTTTACATTTCAGTCAAGCATACATGCTCATTCATTATACATATATACATATATCGATGTTCATGTATTCAATTTATTTTCATACTCTCAGTATCCAAAGATTTTATGCAATTTTCAAATCTCATCAAAGTAAGTTCTGCGACGGGCATGTAGTAACTGGAAGGGTACAAGTACCGGTAGTCGGAACGTCCTGTCTAGGTTGGCATTCGTATAAATCCAAAATAACGGACCAGTTTGCCTACCTGGGGACTAACGATGAGAGTACGACGGACCTATTAGGCCAAAGCATGCCACACCAAACGTCGTTCGAACTAACCTCACTTTGAGATGTCACCGTGTCTACACCTGGACACATTCCGAACATCACACGTTGTATACATATCTCTCGATTTTCTCCGGGTTTTGTGAACGCAACCAGGCAGAAACCGTGCGAACCATATGAAAAACCGGTATTCATGGGGGCCCACATGATTACACAGGTAAAGTATGGCGGCATGAAGGGCCTAACAGCAAGCAAAACCCAAGACATCCTATGGATGTAGTAGATTTATTTTTCTATAATTATTTTATGAACGTTCAATCCCAAACACGACCCACGATCCCAAAGGCATTCAACTCATACTCTTGACATGTATTCCTTGTAGATGTCTTCTAGCCTCGCTCGTAGGAAAATGAGAGCAGGAAAAGCCCGTGAACGCATGGCTACCCAAATCGCTCAACAAATGGCTGCCGTAATACCCAATATTATAATCCAAGTTCAGCAAGCACTTACCAATAATCCCATCAATCAAGCAAACCAAAACATTTTCAACTCTCCCCCAAATACCACTAAATGCACCTACAAGCATTTCAAATCATGCGACCCTCCGAAATACAAAGGGACTGAAGGCGTCACCGCTCTCCTCCATTGGTTTGAAGAAATGGAGAACACATTTCTAAATTGCGATTGCCCTGACGATCGCAAAGTGCGATATGCTACCGGTCGATTATATGGGATAGCACTTACTTGGTGGAACACAGAGAAGGCCAAACGAGGTGTTGAAGATGCTATGTCCTTAACTTGGAACGAATTGAAGGAAATCATGACCAGACGATTTTGCCCAAGGAGCGAAATCAAGAAGTTAGAAGATGAATTTTACTCATTGAAGCAAATAGAAGGAGACCACATCACCTACAACAAAAGGTTCCTCGAATTACATCAAATGGTTCCCAACATGTTCACTCCCCTCTACCGTTTGATCGAGCACTACATTCATGGTCTTCCGTCAAAGATTCAAGACCCGGTAATAAGTACCAAGCCTGCAACTTTGGAAGCAGCAATGGAGCTAGCAACAGAGCTCACCGAGAACCGAATCCGAAACAAAGACTTCAAGGAGGAGAAGAAAAAGGATAAAGAATCGACTGAAACCTCCGACTCCACTCAACCCGAATCCCCTTCTCAACCCAATCCTAAGAGAAGAAGAGTCGGGCGACTTTTCGCTGCTACTCAACGAAATCAACCAGTTTTTCACGCTATACCCATCCGATCTATCCCAATCACCCAAGTGGCACCCAACTCAACTTACCCAAATAAGAAACCATATCTTGGACCTCACCCTCGATGCAACAACTGTTTTTATCACCATCCCCTTACCCTACTTTGTCGTCTATGTGCAACTTGTGGACGCTATGGTCATTTGAGCAATGTTTGTCGCACCTT
Source organism: Scalesia atractyloides (assembly GCA_947069175.1). NCBI lineage: Eukaryota > Viridiplantae > Streptophyta > Magnoliopsida > Asterales > Asteraceae > Scalesia > Scalesia atractyloides. The sequence goes on along the minus strand of CAMTDV010000004.1, from coordinate 72,745,133 downwards.
TCAAGACCAAACCTCTTCCCCTACTCAAAACATGGCCCAAACTTATCATCAACCCCAACACCCCATGTTCCCATATGCTCGAGCTTGCTTCAATTGTGGCGACCCTACCCACCTTAGAAACACATGCCCTGAATTGGTTAACGTTATCAACACTCAAGCCCAATCAAACCCAGTTAACCAAGTAAACCAAGCAAACCCAGCTCCACCGCCAGCAAGAGGAAGAGTCTTCAATATCAACGCCAATCCTGTCGAAGATAATGACGGCCCAAACAAAGATACTCAGCTAGTCTTCTTCGCCGGAGATCCAGATTCAACTCCTATCGTTTAGTTTTATGTTTTTTTTCCATGTGTAGACTGTTAGAGAAATTATTGGATATTATATATATTGTTTTCAGTACATGCAATTTCATAGGCCGCCGCTCCCCATTACCTATGAGCGTGAGCTGTTCCCCATTACCTATGAGCGTGAACCTGGCGTGCCCACATTTATTTTCATTTTCAGTACATACATACGATCGGCTCCGTTTGATTGAGCCTTGATCGCACATACATTTTTCATTACCAGTATCTTGTGGTTGTTGTGTTGATATAAAGTCGCATAGAACTAATCATAACACGCGGATAAAGTCAATGAGAATTTGACAAGAATATGGTGGATACGCCGCTGGTACTTCCTATATATAAGTATTCTTGTCAAAGGATCAAAGGCAATATCTGGCGATTATGAGAGGTTCCATGCATAGGCTGTTGTGTGATTATTGTTTAGATTAAGTTTATCATTTTCAGTATATGCAATTTCATAGGCCGCCGCTCCCCATTACCTATGAGCGTGAGCTGTTCCCCATTACCTATGAGCGTGAACCAGGCGTTGCCAACATAAGATCGGCTCCGTTCGATTGAGCCTTGATCTCACAGACATTTTCATTTTCAGTACACACAATACGATCGGCTCTGTTTGATTGAGCCTCGATCGCACAGACAATTTCATTATCAGTATGTTGTGGTTGTTGTGTTTGTAGTAGAGTCGCATCGAACTAACCATAACTTACGGATAAAGTCAATGAAAATTTGACAAGGATATGGTGGATACGCCGCTGGTACTTCCTATATATAAGTATTCTTGTCAAGTGATCGGAGGCATTATCAGGCGGTTATGAGAGGTTCCATGCATAGGCTGTTTGTGTGGTTAAGTTATTCATTTTCAGTACATGCAATACGCTCGGCTCCGTTTGATTGAGCCTTGAGCACACAATTTCAATTTCAGTACATTCAATACGTTCGGCTCCGTTTGATTGAGCCTTGAGCGCACATCCATCTCATTTTCAGTACATGCAATACGATCGGCTCCGTTCGATTGAGCCTTGATCACACAGATATATTTCATTTCAGTATTTTATGTTTGTTGTATTGGTTGTAGAGTTGTAGGACTAATCATAATTCACTGATAAAACCAATGAAAATTTGACAAGAATATGGTGGATACGCCGCTGGTACTTCCTATATATAAGTATTCTTGTCAAAGGATCAGAGGCCTTATCGGACGGTTATGGGAAGTTTTATGTAGGATTTATTAGTTTCTTGGTAACTAATCATAACTTGTGGATAAAACTAATGAAAATTTGGCAAGAATATGGTGGATACGCCGCTGGTACTTCCTATATATAAGTATTCTTGCCAAAGGATCAGAGGCATTATCAGGCGGTTATGAGAAGTTCCATGTAGGATTTAGTATTGCCTTGGTTGAAATTATGTTACATTTATATCATCTCACTATTTAAAGAAATTGGATTGTGATCCATTTCTATATAGACTAACCTCTCCATCATAACGAACGAGAGAGGAACTGTCACCATTCAAACATATATGCTATCAGAATGTGGATACAATTGTTAGTTGTTGTGTTTATTTGTGTAGATTGTAGAATTTCTGCCTTAGGATATAACCCTAAGCATATTCAAACTCTTATGCATGATATCATTTTAGCGAATCATTCCTGCTTAACAATACTTATACAGTAGGCAACAAAAAGCGATTCCTGTATTAGGATACTTAACCTTTACAAGGAACGTTACCGCCTCAAACAAAAACCTAAACCCTAATTTTCTTCTAAAAATGTAACCGGCAAACTCAACACCATCATTCTTTTAGTCAATTATATCCCTAATTAAATTTCGGGACGAAATTTCTAAAAAGCAGGGGATACTGTAACATCCGTCCAAAAACGGATTTACCAAACCCGCTCCGTTTATCAACCGAACAGTCAGTCAAATTTTTCGTTGCGAATTAAATGCCCAAAATAATTTTAAACGATCCGTAATCAATTATTATGCGGGGATATATATTTAGTTTTTGAAAATCTGTCAAAAATATCAAAATAAAAATGTTTTACTTTTGCCGGGTTTCGAACTCGGGTCTCTACCGGTTCAACCAAACACTTAACTCACACATCATAGACCACTCCGCCACTTTGATTTTCTGTTAAGTTAATGGAATTATTAAATCAAATAATGACGTGCAGAATTCAAATTCAGTCAACTTGCGCCCAAACAGCTGTCGTCGGAAATCCCGACGACTTCGCCCATAAAACACGCTTTCGTTCAATTTAATCAATCAATTAACTCTAGCGACAGCTAGCCAACGTCTGAAAACGCGTCATTAGCCATAATCGCCGGAGAACAGTTGACTTCGAATATAGACCGAATTCAGACCCCATTCATCTCGTTGCTACCCTATAAATGCACCCATAACTCGCCAGAAGTTTTTCACACTCAAATCGCACCTCATCTCGGCGAAAAATCACTCGCCGGAAATACTTGATACTTCGCCGGAAAACCGTATCAGTAATCTCTGAGCTTACTGAACCCCCTAAACCTTCACCGAAGTCACCCACCACCTTTGTAACCTTTCGGAAGACTCTCTGCTGCAAGAAGTTTGTCGCCGGAAAAAGGTTTCTGTCGCCGGAGTTCTGCCGGAAAACAGAGTATAACCAGTCGGTATATCTCACGCTTAATTCATTCCCTTTTTACTTTTATCTCATTTGTAATTGATCTTTAAACGCTAAAGAAACATGAAACAACATTTCGAACCAGTCCGTCGTCACTTCCGGTTAAAAACCGGTGAAGAAGACGAAGTTCGATAATGGTTAAGTATAATTAAACTCAAGTTATTTATCGGGTTAGACACACAGTCCAGCGGTGGACTGTGTGCACTTTTAACGCTAAGGTCACGAGTTTGATTCCGGTTTCACACACGCCGCCTTGATAAAAATCCTATTTTTAGCAAACTGAACCGGAGTCGCCTTGAGTATATGTTAAGTATATTGATAACCGAGTTATAACCAAGTGTGACACACAGTCCAGCGGTGGAGTGTGTGTCCGCTAACCCACAGGTCCCGGGTTCGAGACCTGTGGAGCGCACCGGTTCTCGAGTCTTAATCTGTTTTTAAAATAAATTGATTTCTGTTAAATCTAATTAATATATATATATAATTAAAATCGGATATATAACGGGTTAGACACGTAGCTCAGTTGGTAGAGCTGCGTGCACGCGTACGGGAGGTCTCGGGTTCGAGCCTCACCCGGCGCACAACAATATGCTATAAACCGGTCAACGATAGTCAAAGTCAACGGGTCAAAGTCAACTGTAGCAAAAATAAAATATTTTTTTATTATTTTTATTTAATTATTTTAATTAAAAATACTTAAAAATAACATTTTTAAGGTTAGAAAATAGCCTCAAACTCACAAAAATACACCCAACAATCCTACTAAAATAGATTCATAAAACCCGTTTACTTACCAAACCGTAACGCGATTTATCTAGGTTAATTTCACTCGTGGTTAAAACCATTTCGCGCGCATTCAACGTCATCAACCGAACGCACCCAATGTGAGTGAATCTTACAATTCCCCCTTTTAAATTACACGTTTTGGGGTGTGTCATGTGTTATGAAATAATTAATTTATTTATTTAAACTTGTGCCATACCACATCATGACTTAAACTTAGATTTATTGTTGTGATTTACTTATATTCCGTTTGTCAAGTTTCATGAAACTCATACATTAAGCCCATCAGTTCCTCGTGGGAAACGAGTAGAACATCGCGTGCTTCAATTCAAATTCATTATTGTTCATGTGTGTTTTCATTGAGTTTATATTGTTTGTAGTTGTGTTATTCATATTATCATGTTTATGCAATTCATTCATCAGGCCCCTCAGTTCCTCGTGAGAGACGAGTTGAGCATCGCGTGCCTTTAATTGTTTCCATTATTATTCATGAGTGTTTCATTTAACATCTTATGATTGTTGATCAAGTTACATCTAATTTTACTCATGTTTGGTTGTGCACATATTTCATAATCAATTTAAATAAATTGTTCAAATGTTTTCCATAGGATTCACTCGCCAACATTATGTTGATCCAAAAACCTTTTTACACATGATACAGGGTACAGGATGAAGGAAGGAAAACATAGGATATGCCTTAGAAGAGAACCAAGAAGCTTAGACTGATAGTTAGAACATGTTGTATCATTTATTTCCATTAAATTGTATTAATAAATATGAAACATATAATAAATGTCATGAGCTTTGTCGATAACCCAATTATGCCCCGATCACCTTTTCCGCTGCGGGTCGGGGTGTGACATGTCTGTTGGCCGCCTCGCCTTGAGGTGGACTTGTTTTATTGAAATTTACCTTAAAAAAAATACACGAAAAAAATGCATTTGATCATTTAATTCAAGAACATATATAATATTTAGTGTAAAAATTAAATACATATTGTTATAAAACAACGGCCGATTAGCAACTCATATAAGATGTGTGTAGATATAAGAACATAGGCTAGAGAGAAAGAGAGAATGAAAAATAAGAGAATTCTTTTCATTGATCTCAACATTATACAAAATGCCACTATTTATAATGGTAATTACGTTAATAGGAAAGACATAAAAGTTGGGAGTTATGAATGTGGATATCACCATAATATATGTATTTATAACATTCCCCCTTAACTATCCACGTCACAAAAGAAAACAATGTATTATACGCTTGGTGGAGCTGCCTCGTTAAAAACCTTGCTAGGAAAACCGATTGGGACAAAACCCTAGCTAAGGGGAAAAGAGTGCAGAGCATATTTTCTCCCTCTAATACGTCTAGATCAGGTATGTTGCCTCATTAAAAACCTTACTAAGAAAACTCAATGAGATAAAATTTAGTTAAGGAAAAAAGAGTGCAACTTGTATCATGCTCCCCCTCATTGTTACTTGTATCCTGTAAGTGGCTCATGTCGAGCTTCTTTGAAAGTTGTTAAAAACTTCATAATCTATTAATGTGCAGCTTGATGTGTCGCTTAATCCATTAGTGGGAAATTCATCGATGAACATTGATGTATGATCTTCATGTGAAACTTTAATTGCCTCATCTCGTAAGTAGATAACATAAGATCCATTAATGTATTTTGTTACATTCTCTGCATTTACAAACTAACCAAACTTGTTGATAGGTTAGTAAAATATAAATCCATATCTTTTGTACCTTAAGTGTATAGAAAATATATGTTTTACCTATTACACTATCTCTTTGTTGTACACGAGTTAAATCTTGTCAATGAATTTAATGATATATGTTCATATAACTAGCAAGATATATTAATACAATTTGTATTGAACTATGGTACTTCAGAACCAAGGATCTTTGCTCCTTTGATAAAAGATGATCAAAGTTATTTTTTCTATATCAAATATTTGGACATCATTAAATGTACTTACAACATAAGTTTTGTCCATATGAAATGTTCACCATTTTCTAGATGTATTACGATTTATGGATTATAATATAAATGTATGTTCTATGTATCGAGCCATAAATTTGCAATACCATATTGCATTTGCAAATTCTTGCTTTAATATTTGAGCTATTTTTTTTCTATTCAGGAGATTCAATGACATCATCAACATATATTGTAATACTTGTAAACCTCATATTGTTCTTTTAATGAAAACAAATGGACCAAATTCACCATATGTATTTCTCATTTCTGAGCTCACTAGTGAGTCGATTATACCACATTCGACTCGACTATTTTAGTCCATACGTATTTTGTCAACTTCATATAGTACGTTCTTGAGGTTTTGATATCAATGCTTTTGGCATTATCAATCAATGGGGGAATTCTTTCCATCTTATCCAAATATGCATGTGCGTTCACTCTTCAAGAGTTTTGCTACATAAATTTGCTCATTTAACACACAGATTTCTATATCATATGCAAAAATTGCACGAACATTTGCTTTTGTCTCCAAAATCCATATTGTACCATGCGTGTACACTATTTATCGAGATATCACAATCATTGAGTACAAGTTTTCTATGTATGTTTATTGGCGCACAAGGATTACATCCATAAGATGTTTCAATTAACATTTTAAGTACTCAACTGGTTTAGAAAACTCATCAAGAGCTGCAATTATATTCAACATATGCAAATATGAATTTGTATACAACGATCATATTGTTCTTGAGAACTTACTTTACATGACTTTTATAATTTAAATCCTTCAGGGACTTTTATGTAAACCTTCAGTATCACGTGATACATAAAATTCATAAGAGGTATATCAATTATTTCTTTATATTGCCAGACAAATAAAATATTAGAAAGTCATTGTATCCACCACTAGAGAGTGTGCATCTTTATAATCAATCATGGGTCTTTGCGAAAATCCTTGTGCCACTAGTTTTGCCTTATTTCTCTTAATTTGATTTTCATATGAATCGCATAAAAGACCAATTTATATCCAACATATTTTACAACTTCAGTTGTATGGACTACTTGTCTGGACTGTTGGTCCAAAACTTTCCATTTCATTAGAGAATTCAACTCTGCCTTATTTTCATCTTTCTATTCTGGCCAATCATCTATATATTTACATTCGTAGGCAGATCTTAAATCATGATCCTCATCATTTCATTATTTAAGCGCTATATATATAAAAGTATAATGACGTCGATTTTGTTTCGATTCCATGCACTTCTAGACATCATATATTTTACTAAGAGCTCTGTTGTAACATCCGTCAAAAACGGATTTACCAAACCCGCTCCGTTTATTAACCGAACAATCAGTTAAAAATTTCGTTGCGAATTTAATGCCCAAAATAATTTTAAACGATACATAATTAATCATTATATGGGAATATATAATTAGTTTTTGAAAAACTGTTAAAAATAAGAAAATAAAAATAATATGGCACTGCCGGGTTTCGAACCCGGGTCAGTCAACCGGTTCAGCATACTTAGCGCACACACACTCAACCACTGCGCCACTAGTGTTTCTTGTGAATTAATGAAGACAATTAATTCATAACATGATTTTCCGAATTCAAACACCGGCGCCCAAATGCAGTCGTCGGAAATCCCGGCGATCTCGCGAGATTGGATGGTTTCTTTTATTCTTAACGTAAACTTTAAACTCATCATCGGTTATAACCGATGTCTGAGTCCGCGACACAAGTTATAACCGCCGGAGAAATTCTAACCGACGAATCAAGTCGGAAATCGGACCAAATTCATAGACGACTTGCCTTATAAATACCCCCTCAAACCTCTGCAAGCTTTTTCGCTCAAAACCGCATTTTACCCGACGTAATTTCACTCGCCGGAAAATTTCTGCTCATCGCCGGAAAACCGAACCCTCCACTCCTAAGCCTTACTAAACCCCCTGAGCTTATACCGAAGTCACCCACATCCTTTTCAAGCTTGCTGAAGACTCTCTGCTGCAAGACACACGTCGCCGGAAGTGTTTGCTGTCGCCGGAGTTTTGCCGGAGAAACAGAGGAGTCCAGTCGGTATACCTTACGCCTAATTTTTCTTTCTTTTTATTTATACCTCACCTGTAATTAACTGAAACACGCTAACAAACATGATTAAAACATCGAACCAGTCGGACTTCCGATTCTGGTTAAAATCAACGAAGAAGACGAAGTTTCTGTAGTGTATAAGTATAATTAAAATCAAGTTATTACTCGGGTTAGACACACATTCCAGCGGTGGACTGTGTGCACATTAAACACGTAAACGTCTCGAGTTCGAATCTTGTTCCGCGCATGCTTGCCTTAATAAAAATGTCTTTTTTTGCTAACCGAACCGGAGTCAAGACTCAACATGTTAAGTTTAATAATAACCGGAATAATAACCAAGTTAGACACACAGTCCAGTGGTGGACTGTGTGTATGTTTAATCACAGGACACGAGTTCGAGTCCGGACTACCGCACCGGTCCGAACAATTATCAAACTTTTTATTTAAGTCAGAAATGAAATACTTAGTTTGTATTTAAGTATAATAAAAATCAGTTTAGTTAACAAGTTGGACACACAGTCCAGCGGTGGACTGTGTGTTAGCATAAACCACAGGTCCCGGGTTCGAGACCTGTGGACCGCACCGAGTCTTTGGATTAAAATCGTTTTTAAAAATAAAGGATTTTCTGTTTAAATCTAATTAATACATAAATATAATTAAAAACAGAAATATTTCGGGTTAGACACGTAGCTCAGTTGGTAGAGCTGTGTGCACGCGTACGGGAGGTCTCGGGTTCGAGCCTCACTCAGCGCACAATAACACGCATACGAACCGGTCAAACAGTAAAGGTCAACGGTCAAAAAAGTCAACTTTTTTATTATTTTTATTTATTTATTTTAATTAAAAATACTTAAAAATAACATTTTTAAGGTTAGAAAATAGCCTTAAACTCACAAAAATACACCCAACAATCCTACTAAAATGGATTAATAAAATCCGTTTACTTACCGAAACATTATGCCATTATCTAGGTTAATTTCACTCGTGGTTAAAACCACTTCGCGTGCATTCAACATCATCAACCGAACGCACCCACTGTGAGTGAATCTTACAACTCCCCCTTTTTAATTACACGTTTTGGGGTGTGTCATGTGTCACAAAATAATTAACTCGTTTATTTAAACTTGTGCCATACCATATCGTGAACTAAACTTAGATTGTTTATATTGTTGTAATTATGTATTTCATTTTGTCAACTTATATGAAATTCATTCATTAAGCCCATCAGTTCCTCGTGGTAGACGAGTTGAGCAACGCGTGCCTCAAAACAAATCCATTATTGTTCATGTCTGTTTTATTGAGTTTTTATTGTTTGTAGTTATGTCTTTCACATTATCATGTTTATGCAAATTCATTCATTAGGCCCATCAGTTCCTCGTGAGAGACAAGTTGAGCAACGCGTGCCTCTAAACGATCCATTATTGTTCATGTGTGTATTGTTTAATATTAAATTGAATTATGAATAAGTTTACGTCTATTTTTACTCATGTGTAGTTGTGCACTTTATTTCATAATCAGTTAAATAAACTTGTTCAAATGTTTTCCATAGGATTCACTCGCCAACTTTTTGTTGATCCAAAAACCCTTTTACACATGATACAGGTGAACAGGATGAAGCAAGGAAAACATAGGAAATGCCTTAGAAGAAAACAAAGAAGCTTAGATTGATGTTTAGGTCATTGATGTAATTATGATTGTAAATTTCCATTAAATTGTATTAATGAATATGAAACGTTAAAATAAATGTCATGAGCTTTGATGATAACCCAATCATGCCCCGATCACCTTTTCCGCTGCGGGTCGGGGTGTTACATCTGTATCTTCAGGTACCTGAGGTTCTTCAAGAACCATCACGTCTAATGTCTCTTCAAGAGACTTTTTTACTATAACCTCGACTTGACCATCTTCTTAATTACTTGCTTCAATTTTTTTCGAGGAATTTTTTTTGGAATCGACTAGTCTACAACGCTTCAGGCGTGCAATAGACTCATTACTAATCTATGGTTTGTCCTACTAGGACAATTAACTTAATTGGAGCATTAGCAGATGACTATGTGACTTACTTAGTCACTATATTTAGTTCAGTGAACATGTCTGGTAATTGATTCTTTAATCTAGGCAAACGAATTATCTTTAGAACTTCTTGTTCACACAATTTAATTTGAGGATCAATGGTAATTCATGCATACCCATTTCTTTTCCAACTGCCATTAATCTCCCCATAATGTTGGGAACATTTATTCACTAAAGTGAAAAACCAATGAGCCTTAAACAAGTCTCTTACTAATGGCTCAAGTATTTAATCACAGACAACTATCTTTTGTCCAACATATTCTCAACCTTTTTAGATGTCCCATCTTAATGCAGTGTGGTCGATGAATTTAAATGTTCATATCGTATAACCAAAAACCTTGGAAGGGACAGATTAGGTTCCTAACCAAAACCAACTATAATGGGGAAGAAATATGATAACTTGTTGGCTTGATGTGAATACATGTAAAATAAAATATAAGCATGAACCTTTTGCTCTCATGATCAATTGGTTTTCAGTCACTTGTAGATGTTTAGGTGATCGCCTCAACAATAACATTTATGCCAATGATCATTAATAACATGGGAATCAAATTCATCATTATATACAAAATAAATGTGCCAATCTAGAATAATATGCTTGCTATCTTATTAGTTAAGCCATAAAAGATCCATACTTCAAGTTGTGAACTTGATAACCATTTAGACGATGCATCGATTTCAAAATACTAAATGGTTTCATGTTAGGTTACATACAAATCCTTTTAACATTTTCAGAATATTTAGGGATTCATACCCTACTTTAGCCGGTAAATAATTAACTTCCACTGAGAGCAACATGACATATTTAACTATCAAGAAGATATGGTTCTTTAATACATTTCACATCATCAATACTCGGTGTGGTCTAACCAGTCGTGCCAACTAATTAAATAGTTATGATCCATGAACTTCTGGTTTATGAGCATATATGTGCACTCTTGCTTGTCTAATACACGACACTAAATACGAGAGAATAATGTATTATTATTCAAAATCTCATGGTATAACCTGTTTCCCGTATTTTATTCTCGTATATTCACTCCCTTAATGCACCACTTCTTGTGGCCAATTTCATTATTACATGGTCGACTCTTTATTAACATGAGGATCATTGCAATTTCCTCATCTACCATGATCACAATCTTTATAAGGATCATGGTATAATCATCGCATTATTACCATGGTTGAACTCAATGTTAACATGAGCATTATTATGATTTTCTCAATTTCTATGATCACAAACTTTAAATTGATCATTATATCATCACATTCGGTGAAGGGAATGGCTTATGACTACTAAACTTTCATGGTAGCATCATTACAATATCCCTAGTCATGAGTGTGACCTTCACACTAATCGTTATATCATCACATTCACTTTAGGGAGTGAATTAAAACCACACGACTTTCATGGTTGTCCTTTCAAACCTTATATAAACAACAATCTTGCTACTTCAATAGCATATCTCAGGTGTGGTCAACGGAAAACTTTATCTAGTTTTCCTTAAAAACAATCTTCCTTTCTCATTAAAAATATAATTCGAGAAAAACTTGCATGACCGACTCGTATAAGATTTATTGGTCAACAGAGAGCATGACACACTTTGACTGTCATATCTAAAGATATTTATAATATTTCATGAGAGTACTAATAAACCACAAATTTTAGTTTTTCATTTGCTTAATTTATCCAATAATATCTACATACAAACAATATATAGCATATAGATGACGTATACTACAAAGTTAAATCAAGCAATACATAACATTATAACATGTTATCATAAAAAAACAAGGTTATAATAAAACTTTATGAAATAATAATATGTCATCACTTTCAAGAAAAATATAAATTATGCATTACATTATAACATGTTATCATAAAAAAACAAGGTTATAATAAAACTTTATGAAATAATAATATGTCATCACTTTCAAGAAAAATATATAAATTATGCATTAACCATCATGACATAACCAATCACATGCATATCTTATATAAAATATTTTTCTCTTTCACATAAGGAAGATAGAAACATCAATAAAATATATTCAATACGGAATAAAGAAACCTATTACTTACACCAAATGATATATGATAATATCATGCTCAATTATCAACATCTTAGATGATTTAGTTGAAATATCATGCAATTGAGTTAACACATATGTTACAACATAGTATAATTGTTTAAATCATATGTACATACATCATGCATTTAACCATGGTGTAATATAATTGTTTAAATCATATGCAATCGTATATGAAAAAAATAGATTCCTAAAACACACATTTCCTATTTAGCCATGACAATCAGATGGCTTCAATACTGTATATCTAGTCTCAAGATTCATAAGCCTATTAAAATATAATTTTTATCCATTTAACTTCAAATTTAATGTCTATAAAACCACATAATACTTAATTGTAATAAAATAAACGATAAGTGAGCAAAATTTCAATCTAAATGATCTTCAAAACCTAGCCAAGTGATAATTGTGATATAAACCATTTAGTGTTGAGAAAGTCTATAGGTTTATAAAGTGTAAAAATTAAATCTTGATTAAACAAATTAAAAGTACTAATTAAGTTTATTTCATATAGTAACACAAATATTGAAACTCACAGTCTATTAAATGTAGGGTTTAATGGGTGTGTAATGTATAAATTATGACAATTATCACCTTTTAATCCGTTTGTATAAATCAATAAATATTGATAAATTGTTAATCAACCTATTTATGATAAATGTCTAATGGTCCATCCACATAATTTATACATAAGTTACAATCAAAGGAAATGGATTACCATGCATACTGATTTCAAGGAAATGTCCTTGAATTTTAAAATTACAATTTAATTGATGCTACCTAGAATTTAATCAATCTTATCAGTATATTATATTTGTTTCATCAATTTATATGTTGATACCAATTATATTCCGAAATTAATTTTTCAAATCGATTCTAATCTGTTTGTTTAAATAATCTGAGAAAAGAAGAATAAGAATTGATAACCAATCTCTAACACCACCTAAAATTGTATGAATTCTATAAGGTTTATGTTTAAGAAAATCAAGACAAAAACAATCATTATGAATCTCAATGCAACCCAAAAATTGTATGAATTACGATATAGATTTTGTTTGAGATAATGAATAAAAGCAAGCTAATTGGATTGTGTACCATGAGATGATATAATCTGACCTCAAAAGCAACTTGTGCTGATAACATGTTGTAAAACAACGGCCTATTAGCAACTCATATAAGATGTGTGTAGATATAAGAACATAGGCTAGAGAGAAAGAGAAAATGAAAAATAAGATAACTCTTTTCATTGATCTCAACAGTATACAAAATGCCACTATTTATGATGGTAATTACATTAATAGGAAAGACATAAAAGTTAGGAGTTATGAATGTGGATAGTCACCATAATATAATGTATTTATAACACAAATGTTGTATACAAAAATAATGCATTTAATCATTTATTTCAAGAATAGATATACATTTGGTGTAAAGATTAAATACAAATGTGTTTTGATGTTTTTTCATCTACTTAAGAAGAGTTAATTATATAGTTAGTCCATGTGTTTTACACAAAGTAACACTCTAAGGTACTAATAGTTTACCCTTTCGGGGTATTAACTTTCATTTTGTGACATTTGAGGGTATTAAGGTTTATTGTCTGTTTAAACTTAACTCTGACACCCACATGTTGAAAAAACATGAGGGTATTTTTTGTCATTGCATGATGCAATTGTTTACCACTCATTTTACAATATCCAGAAGTTCATAGTTGATTATAAACAACAGAAAACAATACCGAACACACATACAAACATGTACATTATGTTGAATGTAACTGTAACTTCAACCAATAATCAAACAATTGCAGTAGTTAGCAAATTTAACCAAAACGACAAGACTAATTAACAAGAATAGCATGCATACAGGTGATTATGAATAATCTGACAACCGAAACCACCAGAACATTTGTTAACGAACTTCTAAACTAGTATATCCTCAAAAGCTCTTTAAAACCATAACAATTAACACACGTAAAGCTCGAAATCAACACAAAAGGAACCAACACATCACCAATAGCAACCAAACCGAAGCGATAACAACAGTAATAACGTCATCATCACCACCACCACAAAATCTACCGTCCTTACAAACCTCCACAGCTTCTCAACCAACATTAGCTTTCCGGCAGCCATAGCGCCACCGGTGAAACCTAATTTTCCGACGACGATCATTTATTCAAGTTGGACTGAACAAGAGATTTGAGATTGAAGAATGGGGAAGACTGAAACCCTAGTCGATGCCGGATTAAAGTGCGGTGAATCGGCCATGAAAAGTGAAGCGATTGCTGGTGAGTTTCAGAGAGAGGAGAGTGATCGTTGCACCATCATCCCTTAAGATCTAAACAGAACCAAACCATCGTTGCATCACCACTTCGATCGAGGAACCACCACTGCGATATGAACAAGATCAAAACCAGATTTGAACTAAACCAAACATCAGACCCGCATCTGAGCTAACCAAACATAGTCCCTTGTTGTGATTGATGTCGGAATCGTTGATGGTGGGTGGGCACCTCACCGCACTTCACTTTTTTGTGATCGATGTCAAAACTAAACCACCCCACTAAAATCAGTGACACACGTCACCATGGTTAAGTTTAGAGTTTGAATTAGGCATTTTGAAAAAGGCTTGAAGATGCTGAAGAGGATAATGGAGTCTTGTTTGTTAATATCTAGTATATTATTATTATTTAAACAAAAGGGTTGTAATGACAAAAATACCCTCATGTTTTTTGGACACGAGGGTATTAGGGTTAAGTTTTAACAGACATTTAACGCTATTACCCTCAAACGTTACAAAATGGAAAGTTAATATCCCATAAAGTTTTTAAACTATTAGTACCTTAGAGTGTTACTTTGTGCAAACCACAGAGACTAATTATGTAATTAACTCACTGAAGAATTATGTTTAGTTAGAAAAAGTAAAAATAAAAAAAAATTATGCATTTACTTTAGTAGATTGATTATGTATTTACTCTAGTATAGTAATTATAAGTAAATACATAATAACTCAACTAGTGTAATCACACTATTTTTTTTAGATTCTCAGACTAAAATACGTGTTTAATAAGATAGGAAAAATAAAAATAAGATTTTTTTATTCACTTCTTATGTTAAGATTCATTTGTATGTTTAGAGTTATGTAAGACCCATTAATTGTATCGAAACCTTACTAATAATATTTTTACAAAAAAATTGCGTTTATACTATATAATCTAAAACTTATTTCTCAAATAGCGTTTGACAGTTATTTAACCAACCAGCTTGTTAAAACGTATATCTTTTGGAAATTTATAAAACGAGTCAAATAGTCACGAACTTAAATATGACCCATTTAGCCGTAGGTGTACCCCAAAACTTGCTTAAGTTAAACTTAAACTGATGAATTCCAACCTTCAAACTCTACCAAAAGTTGTGGTTTGATTTTTTTTTTCTTTAGCCTTGAGGTGCATACTCAACCCGGTTGAACCGAAACTGGCGAACCAATCTATGAAAGTCGGATTAAAACCAATACAATATATAAGTTTCTAACCATTTTCTATTCCTCACATTTGAAATAGGTTTGAACCTGAACCATTAAAAATCGATTCAAGCCAGCTAAAAACTTGGCCAACAAACCTACCAAGACCTGAAGCGGTTTTTAACTGAAACCTGTTGTGACTTTTCATTGACCAACTAAAACTGATTTATGGTTTTAAACCGATTGGGCACCTCTACTTTTACTCGTGCAGACGAATTTCGTATAAATTTTATGTCATATGAGTAATTTACACCCTTAAGTAATTATTACAATCACACTCAACAATTCGTTATTATAAAATTCAAAAAATATGTACTTGTAAACCTAAACTCATATTAATATGTCGTTCAATTGCCCACTTTTAGAATTTGTACTGCTTTTCCATGGTGATTAAGACACTAGAATACATTTCCATGAAATGTGAAATGATTGTGGACTTTGAAGTAGTCAAGAGTCAAAGTCACATGTGAAATGAATGAAGACTTTGTTTAGTATATGGTCTCTTCACCACCTACATTTCTTTACCTATATATGATACATGGAATATTAAAATTGAAGAAACTTTGACATTTCTAACTCAGTTAGCATATCTATTTTTCATAAATTTTTATAAAGTATGCCTTATATATTCAAGACGTATTATGAACAATTATTTCAAAAAGTAACAATATTAATATTTACGTCTTTAAAGAATTTTACCGTATCTCAGTTAAGTTATGATGAAAACCGTATAACCTGATAAAAGCAAAAATCAAATACGAAGTCAGTTTTTAAAAAGTTCTGAAATGGGTTAGCGTCTGAATCAAATTCCGAATTTGAAAAAAAAAATGGTTTCAAGTTGAACTCAAGTTTTTGGTTTTGAACCAATCTAACCCTAATATTCATATCAAAATTATATATGTTAGTTTTTTTCTTTATAAAAAGGAATAATGGATTTTAATAATCCAAACTTTTAGTCGTTGGCCGGCAACGGTCCCAACTTCAAAAATAACTGGTGGTGGTCCCGACTCCTCACGTATTGTAAACAAATGGACTTTCACTAAAAAAAACCTTAATTTCTTTTTGTCTCTTTATTCTTTTCGGTTTAGTAAAGGTCCATTGGTTTAAATTATACGAAAAAGTTTCCGAAAAGAATAAGGAGATAAAAAGAAATTAAGGTTTTTTTAGTAAAAGTCCACTAGTTTACAATATACGAAAAGTTGGGACCACCACCGATTATTTTTGAAGTAGGGACCGTTTCCGGCCAATGACTAAAAGTTTGGATTATTAAAATCCATCATTCCTTGTAAAAAATGCATATAATATTATATTTTAAAATATGTTATTATTTTTAAATAAAAAATCAAAATTCGGTTTGGTTACAATACACCATTTAACTTAAATGTAATAACAATAACTAATACTACGTTTGTGGTTTTTTAACAAGCATTCTTCATTAACCCAACCTTTAAATCTAGTCAAAATTTGACTTTTGAATTTGATTTCTTTAGAGTTTATTTACTTACAGGAGAAAAGTTTAACCAAGGAAAGACAATCGGAACTAATTAGCAGATGTTATTTGAATACAAAATATAATATTATATGGTTTTCTTTCACAAGAACTCTACGTTTCGTAAGAAATCTCCCAATTAGTGACAACACAAAATTTACCAAACACCAAATGATTATTAAATTCGAAACTCGAAACATAACTTAGCACAATCATTTGTGTTATTGTTAAGAGGCATAACAACCACTTAGGAATAAGAACATTTAACATTTCCGTTTGTCACAAATGAAAGACGGATTATCGAAAATCGCCTGAACCCTAGCTTACAGTTACAGATTTGGCAACTACTACCTTAAGAAACAGAAACTAGAGTAAGAAATTAAAAAGTTATAAGAGGGAGAGAAAAAGAGAATACTAACTGAATGGAACTTGTAATAAACAAGCATTATGAACATGCTTAGAGAATAGTGAATGTTGCTTAAGAAAAACCTATCATCATATGTTTTGTTGGGAAAAATAGATGGTTTCAGTTTGAATGATACTAATCTTAGTAAACTGAAGTTTCTAAGTAACCATACCAAACTACCATTGGTTTTTAAACATGTATTAAAAAATATCTATAGGCCTTTTATTCACTAACCACTGTGTTGAGAAAAAAAATAAAGCACAAAACAATTTTTTAGCTTGATTTTGTACGATGCTACCAAATAGAGACTGTCTTTGATCCATATTTTCTAAATTGGAAGATCATTGCTTTTTAAAACTAACTTTCAGTTGTTTCATATTTTCTATTCTCACAACCTTCGTAGATAGATGATACATATGACGTGTAAAGATTCACATGATTTGAGTTTTTGAATTGAACAATTGTACTGATTTATATCTTTGTTGTGTTTTCCTTGTAAACACGTCAAAACATTGATTCTGAATTCTTGCAAATAATCTACAAGAACAAAAAATTAAAGTCAATTTATTAATGAGCTAAAAAAACTATAATAAACTTTAACGGAATATGTAATGTACCTACTTGTTTCTTTGTATTTTCCTGAAGATGTTATTTAGAGATATAGATATACTAAAATACAATTATATATAACAATTACCAACTTGGGAAACATTATCTTCATATTTAATTTCTATTTTAAGCTTATCATAATCAATATAGAGCCATTCTTAAATACCGGTTGATGATCCCTATGTACCCGGAAGATGAAACTTGCCTGATATGTCGTAAAGCTTGTATGGATAAATACGGGGAGCATGCAGTTCACTGTAAAGAGCTCTCTGTGTTCAAATATCGGCACGACTGGGTGCGTGATGCTTTGTGGGACATCTTAAGAAGAGCTGGGATTTCGGCTAAGAAAGAGGCCCATGTGAATTTCCTCACAGACCCTATGGTAGGGAGATCTACTCTGCGACCAGCGGATCTGCTCGTCTTTGGCTGAGCTGGAGGAAACATGCTTGTATAGACCTCACGGGGGTTTCCCCTTTGGTTGGTTTAAGGGAAAACGGGTTTGTAGCTGGACAAGCGTCAAGAAAGGCAGAATCAAAGAAAGTGGATAAGCACGCTAAAGCTTGCGCAAAGAACCAGCATGTCTTTGTCCCTTTTGCCTTTGATACTTTTGGCTCCCTAGCGCCAGAAGCTATCCACTTCTTGACGAGGGTTCAACGGGTCGTCTACAACAATTGTTCAACCCCAAGGGGGCAAGGGTTTGTATTTGGAAGGTTAGGGTTTGCAATTCAGAAAAGGATTGAAGGCGCAGCTTGTTGCCAGACTACCTTCTGTTTTGATGTAACTTGGCAAGTTTTCTGGCTTATATATGAAAAAAAAAATTAATTAGTACAAAAATCATGCCAATTATTTCGTTTGTCTCTAAATCCTTATATTACTAATTAAATTAAGTAGATAAATAATGTGTTTTAGCGTTGAATTATTCAGTTGACTTATAAGTGTAATCTATTCCTAATAAGTACCATAGAGTTACAACACCATTAACTAAATAACTATGAACGGTTTTACACAACCACTCACAAAAGTTTCTTGTCTGCCATTGGTTGAATTGTTCAACCAATCCCGACTTATATATTTATTCGGGTCAAACCCCACTTTTTGGTTTAACTCATTAAATGTGCATTTACAAATATGAGTAATACCTAGTAAGTTAGTTAACAAATCAAACAACTAATTACTCCGTCTCTATGAAACATTTTTGTAATTGATGTTTGTTTAATTGTTTGGGGAATTGAATTTTAATAATCTCAACTTTGACCTAGTGATTGAGATTAATCCCAACTAAGGGAATGTTTAAAAATAGTCACAACTTTGAACCTATTTTTCTTCAGCGATCCCATCCATTTAGTTTTGCTAACGTGAATTGCCACATAAGCAGTCATCAAAACATTGCCATATAGACAGTCCACGACATAAAAATTTTGACTTATTTGCCACCTAAACAGTGCACGTCATTAAAACTTTGACTTTTTGCCACATAAGCACTCCGCATCAGCAAAAACTAACTGAGTTAACTATCCATTAGTATGAGATCGTTAAAGGGCAATATGTTCAAAGTTAGGATTTTGCCACGCCCTCAAATTTCACATACGGTGTTTTACTGCGAGGCGCGTAACACTCAAGGATCAAGCTACTAATTATGTTGAACCATTTCAAATTTAATTGTAAAAAGTTTAACTACCATATTCAACATGAATAGTGATAATAGTTTTAGAAGTTTGAAAGCGTAAGTTTAAGTTATCAGCGGAAGCAAAAGTATTAAATCCAAACATAATGGAAAACCACAATTGGTTAGCACAATTAATGAAAACAGTTCATTAACACCACGACAATCTCCAAGCTGTCCATTCCCATGCACGTTGTACCTAACGACCTGCAAAGCATGCTAAAGTGCATCAACATAAAGTTGACGAGTTCACAATTTTTGTTCAACAGTAAGTAAGTTCCAAATACAATGTTTTAAAGCATGTCATGGGTAGCTAACCCACTATTAAGCAACTAAACAAGTGATACCGAAATCTGGCGTAATAAATTTTTGTGCCCTTCACACCAATGTCTATCTGCATTGATGCAATAGTTAAAGTCAAAAGTTCACGCCTGACTCCCAGCATGGTGTGCGGTTTTGTCAAACCTAATAGCGTTATCAACTAATACTTCGTTTGCCAACCCGACAACTAATTAGTATAAAGAGTAGGGACGTTCCAAATAGATTTTTCGTTTAATCCACTATAGACATGAAATAAAACTAAAGTATTTAAGTTATCATATTCCAAACCAGGAATAAAAGTGTGGTCCCAACCAGGGATAGTGTAATCCCAAAACCAAGGATTGCATGCTTTTAGTAAAGTAGTGAACTCACATTAGATTTGCTCGACTAGAATTTAGTGACTAGAGTTAAGTGTGTTCAACCACGTCCTGGTATAGTTACCATTTTTCGTTAGTTACTGTTAACATAAGTCACAGCGATTCTACATGTGTATCACATAATATGCATACATGTTGACACTTTGTTGTTCATTCGTGTGGGTTCGTGCATGTGTACAACTCATAAGATGTAACACGTTCAATGATATTTGATTAGACGTCAAGTAACAATTAACACTTCATACTTAACAAGTAATTGCACTTATACGGATCTTTGTAAAAACGTGTTTATGATCATGTTTATCATAAATTCAGCTACGACATCATATACAACATCAAATATGTCAGATCTAACACAAGTTACCACCAATGTCATGTTATGTATCGAAACTCTAGTGTACATGCATACAAGTACATAACATACAATTCATCAAACTCATAAACATGAAGTTTCTAATCAACCCTAGTTTGCATGTATTCAAGAAATCATGTAATCAATCAATCTCAGTCAAGACTCAAGTATAACAAAACTATAACCAAGATCAAGATAGATTACCAGAAGCAATAGAGATCAAGAAAAACTTGGAGAACAAGAGAGTTGAATGCTTTGGAGGTCATAGTCGTCGTTCAGAGAGAATGCTAAGTTCGCAGGTGTTCTGAATGACGACTAAGGTTGGCATGATATCATATATACGGAACTTTGAGAGTCGTTGAGGTGGTTCCGAGTTTATATAAAGAGAATAGAGGTCCCGAATTTATTTAAAGAATAGAGGGTATCTGAATTTAGTTTTGTATTAAAGGAATCTGAATTTAGGGAGGGGTAAGGGTTCCGAATTTGTAAAGGTTCTTGGGTGTAAACACTTTAGTCCAAATTTGTGTGTTTGGGGTGTCGGGATTCCGAATTTGTGGCTTAGTTTTCATGAATTACACCTTTAGTCCCTCAGTTGCAACCTTTATAATCTGGCACTGGAAGTTTAGTATTTTAACTTCGTAATATACGAAACCAGGCCCACTAGTTTATGTTAGTTAGTGTGTTATAATCTACATGTGTAATGTTCATTTAAGTACGTATGTGTTAGTCATAAAGATTTAACTGAGAAAGTTAACGGTAAATAACCTGAAAATACGAGTTGTCACAGATTTGCTGTAAAGATTTTCAGAGTTGTGATTAATCCTAGCCATCAGGTCATAGTTGGGATTATAAAAATCTAGTTCTAATTTTAATGTTCTTATCTCTCATTCCCGATTAACAAACTCGATTTGAGAGAGTATGCCTTTTAATTATTTTCATTTCCTTATTCCGCATTCCTAATTAATGCCCTGATATAAACAATCATGGATATAACTTAAGAGCACAAATGACTACCCAAACCGATTATTGATTATTAAATCCCAAATTTTAAGCCGGTGAAGGATACAAGTCAAACTTCTTATCACAATGAAGAGAATCTACTCAGAAATGCAAAGACTAATGATAATCTTTTATCACATTCAAAGCTCATAATAAACCCTAAACAATGTGAGAAGACGAACATATGAGACTTGATGAGAAGAAGACGCTTGCGTGAATCCATCTTTAAACCATGGTTGCCGATAACTTGTTTATAAAGCTACCGAAGTTACACAACAACCCTTATTCATATCACTAATCTCCATAGCAACCTTGGGCTTTCCCAGACTTAGCACAAATAACCCCTCAACTTAAAGAAACAACAAATTAGAAAACAAAATTAAAACAAATAACATAAATGAAAACAACTAAACTTAGGTTTACCAGTTGAATTAATAAACCATTACATTTTAACACCATGTTACCCTTGTTTTTTTTTATTGTTTTCTACAATTTTAACATTTTCTTCGGCAACCAAAGTTCTGTCAAAGGTTGATATAAATAAGGAGTGGTGGAAGAAAACCAACAAATCAACATAAACTGGAGAAGATGTTAACATATGTACTTAGCAAAGAACTATTTTCTTGCTTTCTAAATGTTAATCACGGGTATAGAACGCACTCAGGCACAGAGTGTATGTGCATAAAAGTCCTCAAGAACCCATCAAAAGACCTGGTTAGTGAGAACTAAGTAGATTTGGCTCAAACATCATTGTGAAAGATTTTCAAAACATCCATCTAAGATTCTATTAAATGATGCAAGATTAAAATTGAAGGAAAAAAAACTAGGTCGCCTTAACATGACAATGATAATGTGAATCTAAAACCATCACTAGGATTATATTAAATCTCAATTACAAAACTAAGTGAACAAATTACCTAGATTTTTGTTTCAATCACAAAAAAAAGTCATAAACTACTAAATTTTCATCATGTCATAGCATACAAATCATGCAAAATACCTAAAACCTGGCAATCTCTCCTTCAACGAGATTCTGGGCTTGAAGATCAGGAATGCTACAACTTTCAACGCACATGTACATATCCTCCTCCTATCAAAGCACTCGTGCGCACATCTGAAGTACGCTTTGTGCACCTAATCAATACTTTATAAATCAAATTTATATAAAAACCAAACTTTCGTGAAGTAATTTTGATGAGTGGTTCTGAGCTACTAAGTGCACAAATTGAGCACTAGAATTAACCTATAAATCAATCTCTCTGTAACAATTCGTTTCACTGTTGCATCCATGTGATTCATTCTGAATTTTGTTTTCCAATTTAGTCTAGTAAGTTATGATCCATCTTTGGTTTGATTCCACCAACTTTTCGTTTTACCCTGTCTTATTTGGATCTAGTTACGCATTTGACACTAAAAGCTTTTATTTCTTTCTAGTTAAATTATAGGTTTGGAGATAATGGGAAGGATGTCAATGCCCTAAGGGTGGTGATATCCAAGATGGCATGCAATTATCAAGGGTTTTTTTTGTTTTCGTATCTAACTCGTTAAAAAAAGGGTCATGTTCTAGTTGACAAGTTTAATATGTTTAATTAAATGGTTAACTCAACAACTGGTTTAATTAAACATTTCCCTCAACTAACCCATTTAACAATTGTTTAACAACCCACAAACCCAGTTAACATATTTATAACTTGATTATTACCAGTTAACCCATTTGGCACCTTTGGATACATGTGTTAAAGGAGTCATCAGAGTTGGTGTTTTATATGAATAAATAAATGTATACTATGTGTCTGGGTTGACAAGTTTAATCCTTTTAATTACACATGTTACCATTTTAATCAAACATTTTGCCGAACAACACGTTTAACCCACTTTTTAAAACTCACCAATCGGTTTGACACGTTTATATTAATGTGCTAAATGGGCCCCGTCCACTTTACAAAAATTTAAGTAAGGATGAAAATTTGGAAAGTTTAGGTAATCCTAATTCCAAACCCGATAAGATCGGCTTATTCCAACACGCTAGGTTCATATTGGGTAATTACCCGTCAGATATCAGGTATACCCAAGGGTTTTGGGTAACCGATTAATTTAAAAGAATTCCCGTTAGGTATACGTATACCCGACCCAAAATTCGTCGGGTATCTATCGGGTAATTACCAATTAGTTACATTTATGATAATCACTATGAAAATATATCAAATAACTAAAATGTATATAAATAAAATACCAAAATGTATATAAAGATACTTAAATGCATAGATGAGAAAAATAACATATGTCAATAATTGATATATAATATATATATATACACACACATAAAAAAATTAAAGAAACTATATGAAGTATACAATCAGGTAAACGGGTAGACATTATCAAATAACTGGGTCGGGTAAACAGGTATATCACCAAATCCCAAACCCGCGAAAAATTAACTAATCCCAAACCTGGTCCCATACCCGATTACCCGACCCACACCCGTCCCACATGTGTCAGGTTACGGGTTTACCCATTGGGTTCGAACAACATGTTATCTCTCTATATATCCCGACAATATATCCACTTCCCGTTATTCGGAAGTTGGATACATTTCGATTGGGTTTGAACATTTTCAGTTCATGAACACTTAATTTGTGTGGATTTTATATGTTGGCTGACCTATGTGATAACTTTGTAATGTTTGTTCTCACGCGGTTTGTTATTTTTATTTTTCCTTTAATCACTCATTAACATTCATCATGTGAAGTATTCATTGTGTGTTAATTGTGTTTGTTGAAATTTGTTCACCTTGCTTAATCAAACAACGCTAAAGGTGCTGGGATTTGTGGTGTACATTTTTTAATAAATCATATTTTATTTATTTATTTAGTATCACATATTAATTGGCGGTGGAAGTGTGTATACAATTTAGTCTGATTAAATATCCCGTCAGTGATCCAATTATGATTCGTGTAACAATTAATACAACCATAGTGTGTTCTAGAAAACGTACCTTTTGATGAATACCAAAGAACACACACCATGCAAACAACAAACGTCACACTAGTTGACGCGTTCACGAACCTAGAGCTCACAATAGCAACAGTGGTATTTGGTCTGGCCAATGGGTGCGGCGGTGATTGGGTCGGCTGGCGGAGGTGTGGCAACCTTGGGGTTGCCGGACGGTGGTTCTCCAGTGGAGGAGATGGAGCCGACGGTGATGGCGGACTGGTTGTGGGTTGTTTTGTCTCACAAAATCTAGTATATTGTAATGGCTACCCCACACCAATTGTATTCAATAAAAATACCCACTTATTATGTTTATCCAATAAATATAAGAATATTATTTATCTAACAAATAATATTCACTCCATTATCCATCAATTATTTAATTAACGAATTAATTAAATATAAACTAAATAAATAATACCTACGAATATTTCACTAAATGTTTATATTCTCTTTCGCTAAAACAACAAAAATGTGAACTATAATATTTAGCTCTTGAATGTCATTTCTTATTTATCGTCTAAAGTGTAACTCTTTGGATTGTACCTCATTAGCAACGCTAATTAATCAATATTCTGACATCTCATATCCAACAAAATGAAGGGGTAATCCTGATAAGGGGTAATATTTCGCCACCACATCCGTTGCTTTCAAACCCTACAAAATACGATCAAATTTCCAGTATAGTAAATTAGAATTAAAAATTTTCATTGATCGAATTTCTAGTATGGTAAATTAGAATCAAAACAAACATTGCTATAATTATGATCTTAGGGAAGACTTGTCACACCCCAACCGATGGCGGAAACATCAGGATGAGACGAACAAATCGCTCATAGTATCATAACACTAATAGTTACAATATCATTAAATTCAATTTCATAAATAACTAGAGATTCAAATACAATATTTCAAATAAAAACAAACATAACAATTGATTATTAAGATGCGTTTCTAAAGCTTGTCCTAACTTGTTTCTTCACTTCATCCTGGCTAACAACCTGCAACATGTATTAAAATATGATCAACAAATAATGTTGAGCGAGTATACAAGTTTGATACATAGCATAGTACGATAAAAAGACTCATATCCAACATGAAAACATATAACAAGTTTCACCATGCTAGCTAACGCAGTCCAAGTGAAGCCCAAGTTTCCAATGCGTTAAGAAAGCCTATCCCAAAGTTCAACGGGAGGTAAAAGTTTCAAACTTAACAATACCCCAAAGTCCAACGGGGAGGTGCATTACCCCTATAGCATATGCATAGTACTACAATTGTTAAGGCGGAACTACACACAAGGATTAAACGTTCACATAGCATTAAAGTCTCAAGTATCACAAGTTTCATGTTTAAATGGATAGAGTATGTTTCAAATAAGTTTCAAGTGTCAAGTGTCTTGATATAGAATACATGTTGCACCCCAAAACTGATAAATCAAAAAGGGGATCGAGTATACTCACCGTAGGTTGCGTATACGTTTTCTTGGAATTCGCACGAGTAAATATTGAAGGATCAAAGGAACGTTTAACCTAGAATAAGAATGAATTCGTTATTGGTTATGGATGGTATTTAAATATATGTTGATATGGAAACGCTCGAATTAGATGGTAACAAGTTGTAATGGATTTTAATTAGACTTGGTAAGTGAAGGTTATGATAAGTCTACAATTAATAATAATTCTATTAGTCATGTTAAAATAACATCAACAATAATAATTTAAAATTAATAATAGTAATATTAGTAATATCATCACCATCATTATTTATAATAATGAATAAGTAAATACTGATTTTACATAGATAATAAGTAATAATAATGATAATAATAAAAACAATAAGATTAATAATAATATTAAAGAAACAGTTTGTTTGTGAGTAATCGCATATTCAATGTTTTCTTTGTCAAGAAATTCATAACCCCAAAAACAATACAAAGCCTACTGTTAGTTGATGATATAAATCGGTTTCGCATGAATTCGAATCATAACAGCTTGCATACTTATAATAACAAAACCCAGTTTTTCTCAATATGATTTAATATGAAAAAGAAAAAGAAAGGTGAGGTGAAGATTATATACCGAAAATAAGATGCGAACAGAGAAATCCCCATCCAATCAACTTCGGGAGATCTTGATACCAAAACCAAAGAAGCCAGTGACATCTCAAAAGTTCATTTTCCTTAACCTTGAAACCAGTTTTCCAAGAGTTGTGGTAAAAAAACATCAATACAGATCAAAGTTATGACAAAATAGATATGAATTAATGCTATTGTTAATATATAGCTAAATTGCTTTTAATAAATGACCATGAACCTATTAGAAGAAGATTACTCACCATCCACCAAATGTTATCAAGATTAGATATTGCACCAAATGTTATTGAATCTCATAAAAAAAACAACCAAGGAGTTCGTCCATAACAACAAAATCATAATACTCAGTCAGTTACATCCATTAAAGTGATGAATAATCATACCTGTGGAATCTCTTTTAGCTTTTGCTCCATCTGTGCATCATCAATGAGTAAAGAAATAATATCTTCATGGCTAATATGTCACACGAGTCTACAAATCAAACCCATCAAGAAAGCATCCATGGAGCAGAAAGAACCTGCAAACACAAAAACAATAATTGCAACGATCTAGAACCGAAGTTGTTAATACCTGATGTTGAAGTTGTTATGAACATCAATCAAACACTTATTCACCAATCAAACACTTATTCGTCGTGTTCGCCGGAGGGAGAGACAGAGGGAATTAGGGTTTTTCTTTTGAAGAGTATGGTGTAAGATAGGGTATATTAGGAAAGTTTGTAATTAGATTTCAGACTATCCATTAGAATTCGGACTATCCATTTAGGTGTTTAGGTTTAGGCGGGAAAAAACAACTGAAGTGAAACCACAGGATGACATGTCCCCCAATGGTTTCTTTTATTATATATATAGATTTTATTTGTTTGTGGTATGTTTATCATTAAAAGGTAGGAGAATAAGTTTCTTAGTTTGAGACTAATTAGAACTGCTTGGTAAGTTATAGATTCAGTATAAATAGATCCATAGTGTTATCATAATTATTTGGTTCAACTTTCCATTTGATTAATAATAAAAGAGTAGTGAGTTCTTCCACAAATCAAGTGTGTTGATTGTTGCATTAAACTCTGATTGTCAACAATTAGTATCAGAGCCCGTTCAAGAGAAGAAAGGAGAAGCCGATCGTTCACGTGTGTGGTGTGAAAAAATAAAGAATTGTCCAAGTTGAATATCACGATTTATATTGCAAAGAAGGAAAAAAAATAAAATAAAAAACAATAGCACACTTTTGTGGGCCCTATGAAGGGATCAAAGGAAATATATCATTTTCAAGCACACACCTTAAGATAGAAAAAAAGGCACTAGGAGTCTGTCGAGTAAAAACGACAATCAAACAAGCACCCAAGATCAAAGACTTGTAGAACGAGAACTTGTGGAACAATAAATCAAACGAAGACCTAACCTAGTGAAGAATAATCAAATCTAAGCTAATTCTGACAAAGATAAGTAAAGTTACCAAAAAGACGTGAACGTTTTGGGTTGTGTTGAAGTAGCCAGTCTTATCGAAACCAAAGACCATAATCACCATTTTCAATTGATCAGAAAAGTCGTAAAATCTTGCAATTTGAACAAGGTGTGATCGAATTTGACAAGATCCGTTCTAGTAATCAGGAAGGTGTGAAATCTTGAATTTCGATAAAGGTGTGATCGTATCCCACAAGATTAGTCAAAGACAAGTTGGTATGAGTTTCTCCCGTTATAGAAACCGCTACTTACTTAGATTCAATCACAATTGGTGTGAGATGTGATTAGATTTTCGAAAAGAACTTAGGGTCCTTCCGATCGGCGTAATAAGTGGGAGATTGCAAGAAGCAAGTTTGCGACAAAGAGAGGAAAGAAAGGTGGTCTTTATTTTTTGGGTGTGCGTGCAGGTCACTAAATAGAAGAGAAAACAAAAAGAGGAATTGAGAGATGACAGAAGTAAAAATTCCATTTGTTTTGGCTTATGAAAATAACAATACTGCGTTTCAGGTTCCTCAATTGATATCAACAAACTATAACACTTGGACTATTCTAATGGAGTCGGTATTAGTTTGAGACTAATTGAATGGCTTGGTTAGCATGTTATAGCTTTAGTATAAAAAGATCCATAGGGTTATTGTAATTTCTTGGTTCAGTTTTTCATTTGAATAATAATAAAAGAGTCACGAGATATTCTCGCAAATCTTGTAGTTTTTCATTTGATTAATAATTAAAGAGTCGTGAGGTATTTTCACAAATCTTGTGTGTTGATTGTTTCGTTTAAACTCTTATCAAGGTCGGCTCACACCTACTGCAAGTTAGAGATGTACAAAAAACCTTGAACCAGGTATGGGTTTGATCAACAAAGTCAAGAACCGGATAGGGTAGGAAACGGTTCTGGGTACGTTCGGGTTTTTGACCGGTTTGACGGGTAGAGGTGGAACCGGGTCCGCTAGTTCCGGTTTGGTTCCTTTTTTACACCCAGGTCTAGAACTGGTTTATACCCACAGGTCGGGTAGGATAGGAACCGGTTCCAAGTCGGGTTTAGAACCCGGTTTTTTGTGCATCTCTAGTGCAAGGTGTGCAAGTGAACTAGGCCCGCTATTTTTTGGGGCCGTAATTTTTTTAAAAGGTTTATATACATGGTAATTTGTTTTATAAAAAAACATAATTCATTATTTGGATTAAAGAACCATGTAACAATTAGGCCCAAAAACTCCCAAAGGCCCAACTCATCATTAACCCATATGGCCATATAATCCATTACTCAGTCAGCCACTGCGGGCCCATAATTCAATTTTAAAGCTTAAACATTAAAAATGCTAGGATGTCTCACGATTTTGTGTAAATGTTTAAAATATATCATTTTGCTACATCAATATTGCTTTGTTTGTTGTAATCCCAATTATCATTATACTATTTCTGTAAATGTTTAAAATATATATCATTTTGCTGCATCAGTATTGCTTTAAAATTTATACGAAATTAATTAGACGATTGGGAGAAGCTATTGATGATACAATTTTCATACCAACCATAGTTAGATATGTTAAATGACTCCTACCCTTTACCAGTTTTCCACCATCAGTGTCTCTGCAACAGACCGACGAGACGATAATCGTCATCAAAACTGGCATAACAAGTTTTATAATATCTCCAACAAGTTTACAAACACCCGAACCCGAGACACATTACAAATTCAAGAAGAAAACACATATCATCACTACACGAAAGAAATGACATCTAATATAGGTTTTAACAACTTACTATCGCAACTTTCAGAGCTTCACTTCTCTATCAAAGATCCAGCTGAACGGAACGTTCACACTTTCCTTCGCCCTTGCCGAATTCCTCTCCTCAAGCCTTCTGATTCTCGGCGCCAGCCCGCACACATAAGTGCGACTAAATAGAGAGCATGCACTCCTTGCGCTAACGTCACTTGATAGTGGCACCTAAACAAACCTGTGCCACGTCAGCAGTATGAGTAAAGGGTGGCTAGTAATCTGCAGTTATTACAACTGATCAGTTGATGTGATAAGATGTAAAAGCCTTTGGTGCTTTGTAACACCTGATCAGTTTTAATGATTATATGTTCATGACTTTGATCCATCCATGGAGACTGCATCTGTTGCGGTCTTTATCAGTTGTATTGCCTTTCGTGGATGTTGATCAGTCGCAGCTCTTGTGATTATGAGTTATGCAACTGATCATTTTAGGCTGATTAGTTGTTTTCCACTGTTTTATTGGTTGATTTTCCCATAAGTTGCAATTGATCATTAGTACTTCAGCACGTGTTCGTCCCGTTCGCTTTCGATACCTTTGGCGCTCTCGCCCCTGACACGGTGCGGTTCCTCAAGCGGGTTCAGCAGGTGGTAAATGGTAACACCACACATGTTAAGGGGCAGAATTTTGTGTTTAGCAGGGTAGGATTTGCTCTTCAGAAGGGGTAGCGGCGCAGCTTGTTGTCCGTCTACCTGTCGTTAGTCTGTAATCGTCTTTGTTTTTTAGTTCCTATCTTTATAATATGGAACAATCACATAATCACTGATTGTTTATTTAAGTACTTCAACTAATCCTTTGTTTTCTTCAATTGATGCTTCAATATTCAACAGGTACAACTTTGTATTTGAACAAAAACCGAAATGAATTATTTAAATGTGTTGAAGCATATCAATCATATAATTTCAAAGTTGAGACATAAAGTTATTCACTCATATGTAATACACATCAAACAATTTTAAACACAAAGAACATTGTGTGATATCAAAACAATAAATAAAGATTCTTTCTTCCCGTACTGTTGTTGCATTATTCTTCAAAGATATCACTATATGCATAAGCATGAAGATCTTGAAGATCTAGTTGATTCATTGGTGTTGCCTTGACTAACCCAAGGATGTTTGCCTAACTTCCTTAACGATTCAAGCTCTATCATAACTTCTTTCATGCTAGGTCTGTTCCCACCTAACATTTCAAGGCATCTACATACCAGATCACATGCTGCACTTAGCTGCTCATCTGCCGCCTCCTCTAAAATCTGAGGATCAACGATCTCATACAATCGATTTTCCCTGTTTGACTCCACAAAATATGTTGCAAGATTTCCGTATCCACCTTCTCGTATATTATAGGGGTGTTTTCCTGTCAAGAGCTCTGCAAGAACCACTCCAAAGCTATACACATCACTCTTATCTGTTAGTTGAGATGTATGGATATATTCAGGATCTATGTAACCAAACGACCCATGAACTTGTGTAATGGCTTGATCTTGATCAAACACGATTAACCTCGAGGCACCAAAATCTGAAACTTTTGCAGTGTAATTTTCATCCAACATAATGTTAGCAGACCTCACGTCTCTATGTATGATGGACATTGTTGCGTATGTATGAAGATAAGCAAGTGCACTAGCCGATTCATGTGCTATCCTTAAACGACTATCCCATGACAATCTAACGGTGCCACTTGTTCCATTATGGATGTGATGATAAAGAGTTCCATTAGTAACAAATTCATAAACTAGGAAGGCAACCTCGGTTTCCAAACAATATCCCAAAAGCCGCACCACATTCTCATGATTAATTGGTTCAAAAATTACAACTTCATTAATAAAATTCTCCAATTGTTCTTCGTCAAATATTATGTGACGCTTTATTGCTACCACACGCTTATCTGGTAGCATTCCTTTGTATACACTGCCAAAGCCACCACATCCAATAATACTGTCTGCTGCAAAATTCTTGGTCGCTTTGTCAAGCTCTTTAGTGCGAAAAACTTTGATGGAACCAAAACAGTTGGTTTTTAGTTTTTCTACAGTTTGCTGGTGGATATTTAGTAGCATCTTCTTCATAGGCATGAGGAATCCAACCTTCATACCCAGTGCTAGGATCATGTTACCATACTTTTTTGACAAAAAATTACAAAAACTACCAAAATACTAGATGATGAACAAGCACCAATTCTTGTAGCATGAAAAAACTAGAAGGATACCAAAATCACATACGCAATCCAATGACAAAAAAAGGAAGGGCATTCCCCTTAACGAGGTATGTAGCATAAATTTACTTTTTTTTGTTTCACATCCCTTGCTAACAAATTTGTTTTTGAACAAATTTTATTAACAAAGCAGCTAGAAAGGAAGAACTGAAACATTACAAAAAAGAAGCGGGAGTTTTGCAACCAACCACGCCATGAAATGCTCACCTTTCTGTTTTGGTTAATGAATCACGGATGTGACAATTAAGAATGAAATAAAAAATGCCTCATTTAGTCATTTTCTTAGATCATCGTGAGCAGATTAACGAATTGTGTAGCATATAACATGTTTTGATGGCAGATTTGAATGTTAAAACATTCAAATTTAGTTAAATACTATGTATTTCTATACCTACATGTATGCAGAATACATAGAACTATATAAGTGAACTTAGAATAGCAAATGACAGTGTGTACTTCTTTGCAATTGATATTTTACCAGTTTTTAGAGTAAACAAAATAATATCAACATGGCATGGCCAGCGGTACATACAACACAACTAAAAAACAAAGAATGAGTGCAACAAGGAGATTGGAATACCTGCAGTTTGCAACAATTTATTGGTTTTCTCTTGGAAGTTGAGCACAAATTCAAGAGTAAAGATAACCTCAGCCATGGTAGGACGGTGTTTAGGATGGTTATCCAAACACCTTTTTGTGATTAGAACAAATTTCTTCAAGCATTTTGGGGACATCTCACCTCTTATATCTGAATCAATTATATTCTTTAAACACCCTTCTTCGATTGAGTCTTGGGCCCATGTTGCTATTCCCCAATCAAGGCTTTCATCTACCGCCTTCTTCCGGCACAACACTTCCAACAAAACCACACCAAAAGCATAAACATCAGATTTCCTTGTCAGCTTTCCTGTAGCGAAATAATTTGGATCGAGATATCCGAAAGTGCCTTTAACAAGTGTGTTGACATAAGTAGATTTCTGATCAATTCGAACTAGTTTAGACAATCCAAAATCCGAAATTTTTGCTGCCCAACTTCTATCTAACAAAATGTTTGAGC
The DNA here is from genome assembly GCA_947069175.1 of Scalesia atractyloides. Taxonomy (NCBI): domain Eukaryota; kingdom Viridiplantae; phylum Streptophyta; class Magnoliopsida; order Asterales; family Asteraceae; genus Scalesia; species Scalesia atractyloides. The sequence goes on along the minus strand of CAMTDV010000004.1, from coordinate 72,711,772 downwards.
TCTTGACGTCTCTGTGTATAATTCCAAACTCAATACCCGTGCCGGTGTGGAGATAGTCTAACCCGCGAGCCACACCTATGCAAATCTTTAGTCGCTGAAGCCAAGATAGAGGGGTACTGACTTTATGGAGATGATGTTCAAGTGTTCCATTGGGCATGTATTCATAAACTAGTATCATCTCTTTTCCATAATCACAATGACCAATTAAAGACACAAGATGACAGTGATGTAACTTGGAAAGTGTTTCAACTTCAGCCCAGAACTCAGATGCCCCTTGATTAGACAAGGGATCCAGCCGTTTTATGGCAGCAACGACACTAAATGATCCATTGAACACGTTACCTTTGTACACTTTTCCAAATCCTCCACGCCCAATGACTAATGATTCGTCAAAGTTTTTTGTAGCTAAAAGTATTTCATGAAATTTGAAGTGGCGCGATGGTTGTGACCATTGTATGGTGGAGGAGGTGGAGGTCTCAGATTCGTTACGATCGCCATTAGCAACAAACATAATTACAATTACAAATGAGATACAAATTGAAACATAAATAAGAATGATGAATAAAAGGAATATAGCCAACTTAATAATTATGAATGATGAATAAAAGGAAGATAGTCAACTTACCGGTCCTTTTCCTGGAAACAGCGATGGAGACATGTTGGTCGGTATCGGCATAAAAAACTTTTCAAACTGTTGGTCCTATAACTAAAAGTCAAAAGATTATATGAATTTAGAAGTTAAACAGAAGTTGCTAATTGGTCAGAAAATACCTCTGGCATGGTCTTTTATATTCTCCCCATATCCATTTTTTACGCTCGTATGGTTTTAGTACCCGGTTAAGCAAGCCCCGCCGCCAGCTTTCACCTAGACAAAAAAGCGAGCCCCTAGCGCGAAAGGTTGCTTTACTAACTAATATAACGTTAGCGCTTTAGTTTGTTTGATTGCTCTTTTCAAAAAGGGGCGGAGCTTGAAGAAGCGAGCCTAGAGTAGCAGCGCAACCTATTACGTTTTTCAGACACCTTTTCTATTATATTAGTAGAGCGCTAGCGCCCTTATAACTTCAGGTTATTATAACTGTAATATATAATAAACTAGCTTATAACCCCGTGTATTGCACGGGTTGAATAAATGAATTTATATGCTAAATAATAAAACAATATATTTTTAAAAACCTCATTTATTGCACGGGTTGAAAAAATGTAATTTTATACATTAAAAAAGTTATATCTATAGGAACCATATTGTACGGGTTGAATAAATGTAATTTTATATACCAAATAATAAAAAGTTATATCTTTAAAATCACGTGTATCACACGAGGTGAATAAATGTAATACTGTTTACCAAATAATATAAAAAGTTATATCTTTAAAAACTCTCGTGTAATACACGACTTGAATAAATATGATTTTATATATCAAATAATAAGAAAATTATATTTAAAAAAACTAATGGATATACTCGGTACGCGATAGATATGGTGATTGCGGAGATGATTATTGAAAAGAAGATACAATGGTCAAACATGTTATTCAAGAAGCAAATAAGTAGTCATTTGAGTGGTAAAAATATAAATTATATTTAAAAAACCCATGATAAATTTAATTTAAAAAACTAAGACTATGTTATTATTAGTAAAATCAATATTTTATATTTGTAATTTTGTTTGGTATTATTTTATTAAAAAGTGCATATTATACATATTATATTATGTCTTAAGTTATTGATGTCATTCAAAAAGTTTTTCGATTTTATGTCTAGCATTATATATACTATGGTAAAATTTTAAAGTTTATTAGAGATAATCACATCATCGAAAATAATAAGAGTTTATTTGTATATTACAAATAAAAAGTAGGTGTCTGTCATATGATATAGAAAATCAAATAAATAATATTATAAATGAGAAGTTTTTTTTAAACGGCCAACAAAGAGTTATAAATGAGAAGTATACATTAAATTTAAACTAAATAATAATTAGCTATAGTTAAGTAGAGGAGATTAAACAAAATAATATTTAGTAGGAGAGTTATTTATAATTAGAGAAAGCTTATCCTACAAGAGAAAAAAATTGTACGAAGTGTAGGAAAAAAGTTTGGCCATTGATTTGAAAGATCAATGGTTGAGATTAAGTGGTCACCAAATATAGAATTGGGGAAAAAGGTAAAATAGGAAATCCAATATTGTTACTCATAAACTCACTCCCCCCTTGATTTTCAAACGGCAATAACTTTTTCATACGTTAATATTTTTTTATAATAATTATACCGTATTAACGAGAATTTCATTCTCTTTAATTCGAGCAGCTATTGCTATATTTTTCTTTAAAAAAATTGAAGGATTTTGAAAGCCCATTACGGGACTACGTGATTTTAATACACATTAAGTGAGTACGTGATTTGAATACCCATTACGTGATTACTTGATTTTATTATAGTATTTTATGTGAAACCCACTAAGTGATTAGGTAATTACGTAACAATAGTTGACTACTTAAATTACATGATTTTAAATACGCATTTCATGATTACGTGATTTTATTATAGTATTTATGTGAAACCCTACTGAGTGATTACGTAATTACGTATAAACAAAACATGTAATACATAATATTTCAAATGGAATACCTAATATTTAAGGTATAATCATGTATTAGGGATAAATTATATACAAAACATTAGCCAAACCAACCTATAATAGCAACATAATGTCGTATATTAGAGATTTAACCACGTAATAAAACATAAAGAATCAAGTTCTTATTATTGAATGTGTAATCACGTAATAAACATAATTGTATTAATTCGTTATAACAAATCATATTGAATATGTAATGACGTGATGATTTTACATTGAATGCTTAATGATTTATGTTGAATGTGTAATCACGTAATGGGTATTAAAAAATCACGTAGTCATATACCGGGCATTCAAAATCACGTAATGGGTACTAAGTATTCAAAATCACGTAATCACGTAATGGGTATTTAAAGTCCTGTAAATTATTTTTAAGAAAACTATATCAATAGACTGCTCGAATTAAAGAGAATGAAATGCTCGTTAATACGGTGTATTTTTTTTTTAAAAATTTTAACGTATGAAAAAGTTATAGCCGTTTGAAAATCAAGGAGGAGACTAGTTAAAAGGAGAAAAGACCATCTTACCCTTACCTTCTTAAATTAAGAAAAAAACAAATGTGGGGTCATGATTGTCTCCTACACTTCGTACAAAATTTCTCTCTTGTACATGATCTCTTACCTTTATAATTAATTAGAAGAGATTAAACTAAATAATAATTAACCAGACTTTTAAACTAAATAATATTTAGTAGGAGGGTTATCTATAATTAATTAGAAGAGATTAAACGAAAATAATAATTATCAATAAGACATACATTAAATTTAAACTAAATAATAATTATCTATAGTTAAGTAGAAAAGATTAAACAAAATAATATTTAGTATGAGAGTTATCTATAATTAATTAGAAGAGATTAAACTAAATAATAATTATCTATAAGATATTAAACTAAATAAAATTTCGTAGGAGAGTTACCTATAATTAATAGAAGGATTAATAAATATAATTATCCATAAGATATTAAACTAAATAATATTTAGTAGGATGGTTATCTGTAATTAATTAGAAGAGATTAAACTAAAATAATAATTATCCATAACACATGACTTAATATGATGACAAGTGTCCCTTAAATAGTTTCTTTTATTATACAGTATAGATAGATTAATAATAGTCTTTTGAGTAAATTGTCATTTTGGTCCCTGAGTTTGGCCATTTTTGCCACTTTGTCCAAATCTTAAAGTTTTTGCATCTGGGTCCATGTGGTTTCATTTTTGTTGCCGTTTTGTTCCAAAAGTGAAATCATGCGAGATTTCTCAAAAAAAACTTCTATTTTGTCCTTTTTCTCAGGGGCAAAATGCTCATTTAATCATTATACTAGGTTATTAGACCCGTGTACTACACGGGTTTAAGGATGTAAAATTATAAATTATTTAATTTTAAATTGTCTCCATAAAGTTACATAAGTGAATTTTTTTACCATGGATGACGCAACAATTGGTCATGTGTAAAAACTGATTCTTTTAGAAACAAAGCAACTTTACATAGAAATTGTCCTATACTTTTATTTATCGTCATGGCAAAACATAGGGCGAGAGAAAACTGTCTTCTTTTCAATTTAAACGAAATCCTTCTATTTGGCGGTATTAAACCAAATCTAGGGATAAACGTTCGAGTGCCAGTATTAGTTCTGGATAATATGAGTGCCTCAATAACCTACCTAGTGATAGGACATGTAGTCGAGTTCCATTAGATAAACCATTCTTTCGTGATAACGTCACTCGAATACTGACATTGGTAATTATCAATAGTTTGGCAAGCCTAAAAATATAACTCCATTTAAGACATCCGTTGAGTATAGACTTGCTTCAAAATTATTATGAAGATGTTCTATCGTTAAACCCGTGTATTACACAGAACTAATAACGTTAAAAGTGTTTTCTAAGCATGGAAGTAAACGGTTTTCAAGTATCGCATTAACCTATTATTTACCATTTTTATTATTATTATATGAAATGATAATTTATTTAATAGATGTGTTAAACATATAGTAAAAAAAATCCTTTTAAAGAATAAGAAGGTGTAGTTACATTGACATTATTTAAAATTGTTTATTATAAGTAGAATTGTTATTAATAACTAATTGTATATTATAGTTAAGACAAAATAAATTAATAATATCTAAATAAACAATAAAATATTTATTAGTATTAAGTTGTTACGGAATTTTTCATAATAATAATAATATAATTAAAATAGAAACTTTTTGTCACATATGAAAATAAAAACAAATAAATAAAATACTACAATGATATAAAATAAATATTTTTATGTATTACGTATATATCTATAGTTATATATATAGATTAATAAATTGGATATATTAGTATGAAATAATAACAATATGTATTTATTTATTGTTGTGTATATAATAAATTGATTATTTACATATTTATTTATCATAAATTAGAATTAGATAATAGATTATAAAAGAATTAAATAAGAGAATGCCAAGTGGCAGTTTTTGGATTCTATTTAATTAAAGAATGTTATGTGGCTTTTATTGAATTTTTTTGTTTCAGTGTTAGATATATAAATTGTTCTCTCCCCCTCTCTCCTCTCCCTCTCTCTCTTTCTCTCTCTCCTCTCTGCCGCCACAAGCACCCCCACCACCGCCACCTCCTCCACCTTTCACCACCGCCACTATCAACACCCACCCCACACCACCGCCACTCGTGTCACGCCACCCGCCCTCAACACTTTGAATCATCATCATCATCTTCTACCTCTATACTCAGATCTCCAACAACACCATAAATCCCAAATTCAAGAAAAAAAGTCAAAACCCTAGAAAGCTAAAGCATTCAGATTCAAGTACTGGGATCTAACAAGATTTGTTAATCTGAATCCTTCTTACAAACCCAAAAAGATGATTTCAACCGGATGATGTTGTCGTAATCGGGGTTGAATTCTACCGTCCAGCGGGCGTTTTTTACTGTGGCTTGACGGTCTTGGACACGTGTTCCCCGTCTTCGTCGGCTAGTTAGTATTTGTGGTGGTAGATTTTTAGCCGGACAGATTTTGCCCTCTGGAAAAACTCCATTTGGGGATGGTTTAATTGAGTTATTGGTGTTGTTATGGATTGAGAGAATGGGGGTTACAGGGTTGGATGAATTGTTTGATTTTGGAACTTGGATTTATGAGATTGGGAAGGTGAGTGGGGAACAAGGTTTTGAAAGATGGGGAAAGGTGATGAGAGAAGAGAGAGAGAGAGAGACAGAGGGTTGTTTAGAGAGAGATAGAGAAGAGAGAGAGACATGGGTGGTGTATGTGGTGGGTGGGATGGTGGTGGTGTGAGGTGGGGATGGCGGTGGTGGTGAGGTGGGGATGGTGGTGGTGCAGTGGTGGTGTTAATGGAGGGGGAGGAGGTGGCGGTGGTGAGGGGGGAGAGCAGAGTTTATAGAGAAGGTGGAAAATGACCATTTTGCCCCTGTGGAAAAGGACAAAATAGCATGTTTTTATTTTTAAAATATGAGTTGATTTTGCTTTTGGACCAAAATGGCAACAAAAATGAAACCACGGGGACCCAGATGCAAAAACTTTGAGATTTGGACTAAAGTGGCAAAAGTGGCCAAACCTCAGGGACCAAAATGGTAGTTACTCTAGTCTTTTGGAAAAAAACATGTTGCGCTAGTAAACTTTGATGGATTTTTAGTTTAGCCGCTAAGGTTTTTATTTTTGGTATTATACCACTGCAACGTGGTGGATTTGGGGTCACAAAGTTCTTTTCTTTTAGCTTCTCATTTTATTTACGCTCCCATTACTTCCACACTCTTATATTTTATTTTCACACCCCTTTACACTCTAGCTCTCTCTATTTAATTAGTAAGTTTGAGTTGAGTTATCGTATAGAACCAATCAAAACCACTAATGAAGCCAATGTAATTTGAAAAAAACATGGTGGATACGCCGCTGGTACTACTTATATATAAGTGTTCTTATTAAAATATCAAAAGCCTCGGTAGATTGTTTAAGAGAAATCCTATGTATGTTGTGTTTGTGTCGTCAATCATCATCCGAATAACGAAGCCGATGAAATTTGATAAGGACATGGTGGATACGCCGCTAGTACTTCCTATATATAAGTGTTCTTATCATGATATCAAAAGTCTTATTAGACTGGTTATGGGAAGTGTTGTGAAAAGTTTGTATATGTTGTCAATCATGACTCGAATAACGATTTGAATAAAAGTTTGATAGAGACATGGTGGATACGCCGCTAGTACTTCCTATATATAAGTGTCTCTGTCAAATTTTCAAAATGAGCGTTAAACTAATCATGAGAAGCCTTTGTAAGTTTCATAAGAGTCTTCCATCATGATTTGAATAACGAGGTGGATGAAAATTTGGTAGAGACATGGTGGATACGTCGCTAGTACTTCCTATATATAAGTGTCTCCGTCAAAATTTCAAAAGCATTGTTAAACTAATCATAAGGGTGTTAGTTAGTTCGTTCGTTTTGGTTATGTGTTTGGTTATTTAAATTCTATGACGTTGCACATTTAACTCTACGTAGTGGGCTTCTGGAGGTGTCTGGTGGTGTCCGGATCCAACACACGGGGCGTGTCTGGACAATTTCTTATATTTTTCTTTGTTTTTCGCCTGGTTTTGCTTCCTTTGTTCATCTTGGGTTATTTTTTGTCCTGAAAATTCAATATAAACCGATTTAATCATATTTTGAACATTTCATTAACAAAACTTATTATAAATGGGTGATAAATTTGAAATAAAAACTTTTTGTCAAATCAAATATCCCACACTTGAATCTTTCCTTGTTCTCAAGGAAAACTCTATAACATTCGGCTTTATTGCACAACCAAGTTTCTCCTTTTGATCTGTGGGCCAAGAACTAAGCATCTCCACTCCCTTCGCCTGTTTTATCCCTTTTATTTTCATTTTAATTAATCTATTTAAAAAGAAACGTAAAAATATAACAAGCATGCTAAAATTTTCTATTATACTAAGTCACATACCTAACAATGTTCTCTCAACAATCGGCCGATTTATATTATGTTGGGATGAACTATGGCTTTCGATTAGTAGCTATAGCTCTCGATCGGTAGCTATGGGTTTTGGATTTAAGCAGAGGCAATGGTTATTTGTTCGCCAACAGCTTCTAGACGAGCTGGACATTAACAAAGACCGTGGAAGAGTATTTTCGACAAGGGCCTCGAGGGACAGTACGGCAAAATACGTTGATCCATAAATTGGTTGGAAGTGGCACCCTCACCAAATGAATGCTAGATGTGGATGCCCTACACGAGAATGTTTATTGCTCAAAAGTTTGGTGTGATTGTTCAGTGTTTAATCCTTGGTGGTTGTCAAAATTGTGGGATGGTCCGAACATTTACACTAACCATCATTTCATATTGTTTGCGTTTGTGAATAGTTCTATTTCATACTGGTTAAGTTAGTCGAGGATTGTCCCATGCGAGTACCGAATGGACTTTGGAGTTTGCATTGAAGTGACGATGCAGAAGAATGGGAGACTTTATACACGCGTTATATTACACACTATAAGGAATGGATATATAGTAATAAAGATCAACCAAGACAATACATTAACTTGTTTTAGGTTCTCGTTGAAATTATCATAATTGTTATAAAATATTAGCCGTGGTTACTTCGTTAGAAAAAGTGTTATTTATTTTTATTAAAAGATTGATTAATTCTTAAAAAATAAATATTGTACAGCATAATAATAGCATTACATTATTATTATTGTTGTTGTTATTAAAAGTCTTGTATGCCATGCATAGAGCTATACATGGCGTACAGCTAGTATTAATTAAAACAAACACGTTATACATAGTGTATAGCCTAAATACAAGGCCTATATGTCGTGTATAACACTCGACGTGGCGTATAAGGTGTTTCTGTTTTTTAATACAACTTATATGTAGCGTAAAAGGTGTATCTGTTTTAAATATATACATATATACACATCCTATACGCCATGTATAATACTATGCGTGGCATATAGTCCCAGAAACAGCTTTTCACATCTACAAATGGGGAAAATGGATCAAAACACAGACACACATTCCTCCAAACATGCACGCGCGCTCACACACACACTCTCTCTCTCTCATCTCGTATAATCATATACGTCGGTCGAATCATCAAAAGGTTAGTATTTTATGTTTTATCTTTGTAGATCTAAAGAAATTGGGGGGGGGGTTTGCATATTTTGGGTTTTTTTTGCATTGGTTGGTTATACGGTGGTAGTTGGTGGTGGTGGTAGATGGTGGTGTTGGTGGGTGGTCGGGGTGTGTGGTGGTAGTGAGTGGTCGGTGTTGGTGTAGAAGGTGGTTGGGGTAGTGGGTGTTCGGAGGTGGTGGCGGTGGTAGATTTGTGTGGGGTGGTGATAGTGGGTGGTAGTGGGGCGGTGGTAGTGGTGGTAGATGTGGTGCTGGTGGCGGGTTAGGTGGTGGTAATGGGTGGTCGGGGCTGGTGGTGGTTTAGGTGGTAGGTGGCGGGTGGTCAGGGCTGGTGGCGGGTTAAGTGGTGGTAGGTGGGGGTGGGTTAGTGGTGACTTAAACACGATTATCGAGACTTATGGGCACGTTTATCAAGACATAGCGACGCGTTTATCGTATTCGACTTGAGCGTTGATGGAGAGGGTGAAACCCGAGCTTAAAGGTGCTTATAAGTTGAGCTTTATATGAGTTTTATATGTTTATATGTGTGGAATAGAGTAACTACGAGTATTCGTTGAATTGCAGGTTAAACACGTAATTCAGAGGAGTTACGATGGTTAAAGATGAAGAGGAATACTCAAGGATGGTATTTGCGGCTTACAGGATTGATTCGGAACTTGTTCGGTTGAGAAGACAACTTGGGAGTGCAAGGAACAAGAATGAATGAAATCCAGGGACCATTTGGTGTTGAATTGAAAGTTATTTTATGTCACACCCCGACCCGCAGCGGAATAAGAGTCGGGGCATAATTGGGTTATCACCAAAGCTCATGATGTTTACTAATATGTTTCATATTTATTAAATTCAAATTACATCTCAAATGTTCAAGTCAAATTCATACAATACAAGGAAAGGAAAATTAAATAAACAATCCAAAATCTAAATTGATTTATTCTTCTAGGCCGTCCTATATGTTTCTTGCTTCAACTGGATCACCTGCATCATGTGTAAGAATGGGGGTTTTTGGGTCAACAAAAGTTGGCGAGTGAACCTTATTAGAAAACATTTATTATTGATTTCTTGTTGTATTTAATATGGAAAATTATGCAATAATCATATGTGAGCAAACGTAAATAAACATACAATAACAAACCACCTTGCATGAGTATATGACATGAATGATAATGTATATGTTGGCAACGTCACGTTCGCTCATAGGTAATGGGGAACGGACGGCCTATGATGAGTGTGTGTGCGATCAAGGCTCAATCAAACGGAGCCGATCGTATGTTGGCAACGCCACGTTCCGCTCATAGGTAATGGAGAACGGTTCCGCTTATAGGTAATGGGGAACAGACGAGCCTATGATGATGTATGTACTGAAAATGATAAATTAAATCTAAATATTAACCACACAAACAATTAATACATATTGGATACACATTTGATCATGGATATGATGGATGCACAAGTGTTTAAAAGTAACAAATAATAAGACACATGATACACCCCAAAATGTGATTAAAACGGGGAATTTGTAGAGATTCACTCACATTGGGTGCGTTCGTTTGATGATGTTGAATGCGCACGAGTTTAGAGGGTTGATCGACGAGGAATAACTAACCTAAATAATAACGAAAAGGTGCGGTAAATAAGTGGATTTTATTAACAATTTTAATAGGATTTTTAGATTTATTTTTGTGAGCTTAAGGTCATTTTCTAACTTTAAAAATATTATTTTTAAGTATTTTTAATTGATTTTTAAATTAAATAAATAAATAAAAATATAAAAAAATGTTGACTTTTTGGGTTGACCGTTGACCGTTGACTTTGACTGTTGACCGGTTCGGTCTTTATGTTTGTTTGCGCTGAGTGAGGTTCGAACTTGTGACCTCTCGTACGCGTGCACGCAGCTCTACCAACTGAGCTACGTGTCTAACCCGAAATATTCTAAGTTTTAATTATATATATATACTAATTAAATGTTTTAATTTATTCGATTAATACTAAAAGAATTTAAATGATTGAACCGGTTGCAGGGAAACCGAATCGAACTCGGGTCCCTTGGTTTGTAAGCGCACAGCCCAACCAGTTGGGCTGTGTGACTTATCTGTTAAACTTACAATTTAAATTAATCTTAAGAACATCCTGGGTCCTACTCTAATTCAGTAACAAAAAAAAATTGGTTTTAATTCGGAAAGCCGGTGCGTTTGTAAGATTCGAACTCGTGACGTGCGCTATGTGTTTGCACACAGTCCACCGCTGGACTGTGTGTCTAACCCGGTTTTATATCTTGTTTTAATTAAACTTATACTTATTGTTCGACTTCATCTTCTTCGTTCAAAGACACAGACAACGATATTCGACAGTTCTTGATTAATTCGATAACGAACATATAAATGATTAAAATGTAATGGACAAAGAAGGTTTTGGAAATGAATGTACCGGAAAGATCATTTTCTCAGAACTCCGGCAAAGGTCGTCGGCTCTGTTTTATGAATTCCGTCTGAGCGGACCAATTAATAGTTTTGATTAACTAATTGTGAAATTAAATGACTAAACAAGAATTATCAGAGAGTTTAGATGTTTGTACCGATTCACAGCGTGATTTCGGAATTTTCAGAGATTTTCCGGCGAGTGTAGATTATCCGGTATCGTCGTCTGGGACCGATTCTGGTTGAAGGATTTGAGTTAGTATAAGTCTAACAATAGATAGAAGATGAATGAATTGAGAACTTTACCGATTCGATGAATGTCACGGTTTTCCGGCGAAAGTCCGGCGATATCAGATAACGTTTCCGACGAACAGAAATTAGAGCGAAAGTGAAATTGAAGGTTCTGTGAGTGTTTCCGAATTATGAGACGATGATATTGTTAGTGTAAATCAGGAAGTAAATGATTTCGGTTTTCAACTCCCAAAATCATATGAATCGAGACAATTGATGACCGAATTGATTAAGAATGTGGGCAGCAATTGATCTATCGGTTATAATCAGTAATAGCGATCACTCAACAGTCTGGACAGTTGAAAGCCGATGAGCGGTTTCAATTTTTGGCGCAAACAGATGATTTCACGGGTAGAGTTAAGTTTTATTTGTTTCCTTGATTACACAAACGAACCAAGTGGCGGAGTGGTTAAGTTGTGTGCTGATTGTGTCTTCCGGCTGACCCGGGTTCGAAACCCGGCAGCCTAATTTCTTTTTTATTTACTTTATTTTTACTTTTTAACAATTTTCGTTTCCATATTCTAATATGTTTATTAGTTATGTATTGTTTAAAATTAAAATGAGCATTAAATAAGCAACGAAAATTTGAAACTGACTATTCGATTAATAAACAAAGCGGGTTTTGAAAACCCGTTTTTTGACGGATGTCACAGTATCCCCTACTTTTAGAAATTTCGTCCCGAAATTTAAGTAGTAGTGCTAACAGGAAAAAGATGCGGGTATTTTTCGCGCATTGAGTCTTCACGTTCCCAAGTAAACTCAGGTCCTCGTTTCGACTCCCAGCGTACCCTAACAATTGGAATACGACTCCGTCTTAAACGTTTTTTTCCGAAGTCCATGATCTCTACTGGTCTTTCAATGAAGTGCATAGATTCATCGATCTGAATATCTTCTAGGGGAATATGGAGGTTTTCATCGGCGATGCACTTCTTCAAGTTTGATACGTGGAATGTGGGGTGAATTCTGTTGAGTTCTTCTGGTAGGTCAAGCTTGTATGCTACAGGTCCTATTTCGAGTATCTTGAAAGGTCCTACGTAGCGTGGTGCTAGCTTGCCCTTCTGGCCAAAACGAACTACCCCCTTCCACGGTGATACTTTTAAAAGTACATGATCACCAATGTTAAACTCCAAAGGCTTTCGTCGTTTGTCTGCATAACTCTTTTGATGACTTTGTGCCGCTAGAAGATTGTTTCGAATTTGATGGATCTTGTCTGTGGTTTCTTGAATCAATTCTGGACCGGTGATTTGAGCTTCTCCAATTTCGTGCCAACATACTGGAGATCGGCACTTACGACCATATAAAGCTTCGAAAGGTGCCATGCCGATACTTGAATGATAGCTGTTGTTGTACGAAAATTCAACTAATGGTAGATGAGCGTCCCAATTCCCTTTGAAGTCTATGACACATGCTCGAAGCATGTCTTCAAGTGTTTGGATGGTGCGTTCAGATTGTCCATCAGTTTGAGGATGATAAGCGGTACTGAGGTCTAATCGTGTACCCAAAGCGGCTTGTACGGCTTGCCATGTTCGTGAAGTGAAACAACCATCATGATCTGAAGTAATGCTTAACGGTACACCATGACGGCTTACGATCTCGCTGATGTAGATACGAGCTAACTTCTCATTCTTGAAGTCCTCGCGAATCGGAATGAAGTGAGCTGATTTTGTAAGACGATCAATGATTACCCATATAGTGTCATACCCACTGGAGGTGCGAGGTAACCCGGTAATGAAGTCCATGGTTATGTTTTCCCACTTCCATACAGGTATTTCAGGTTGGACTAGAAGTCCTGAGGGTCTTTGATGTTCAGCTTTTACTTTGGAACATGTAAGGCACTTGGAAACAAAAACAGCAATATCCTTTTTCATTCCAGGCCACCAGTAGGTGTATCGAAGGTCTTGATACATCTTGTCGGCTCCTGGGTGTATAGAGTATCGTGTTTTGTGCGCCTCATTCATAATAAGGTTATTGTGATCGGGAACCCATATGCAAATCTAGATAGTACAGAATACCGTCGGATTTAGTTTCAATTTTAAGTTCAGCTCCACAAGACAGCTCCTTGCGTACGTCGTTTTCCGTTACTGAAACATGTTGGGCTTCTCGGATTTGATCTTTGATGTCGGTTATGATTTGCGAACATAGAAGACGAATGGAGTTTGCATAACCCTTTCGACTGAGCGCATCGGCCACCACGTTTGCCTTGCCAGGATGATACCGAATTTCACAGTCATAGTCATTAAGAAGTTCGACCCATCTTCGTTGCCTCATATTCAACTCCTTTTGGTTAAAGATATGTTGGAGGCTCTTGTGATCAGTGTATATTTCACACTTAGTACCATAGAGGTAATGTCTCCATATCTTAAGAGCGAACACAACGGCTCCAAGTTCTAGGTCGTGGGTGGTGTAGTTCTTCTCATGAATTTTGAGTTGCCTAGATGCATAGGCTATCACTTTTCCTCTTTGCATCAGTACACAGCCTAGTCCTTGCCCTGACGCGTCGCAATAAACCACGAAGTCATCACAACCTTCAGGAAGTGTGAGGATAGGTGCGTCACAGAGTTTTTGTTTAAGGGTTTGGAAGGCTTCTTCTTGTTTGGGTCCCCATACGAAGGGTTTTCCTTTATGTGTTAAAGCCGTGAGTGGTACAGCAATACGGGAGAAATTTGAAATGAAGCGGCGATAGTAACCAGCGAAACCAAGAAATGATCTTACTTCGGTAGGGGTACGTGGCGCTTGCCATTCCTGTACTGCCTTGATTTTTGAGGGATCAACATGAATTCCCTTGTCATTGACGACGTGTCCAAGGAATTGTACTTCCCTTAACCAGAATTCACATTTCGAAAACTTAGCGTACAGCTTTTCTGTCCTTAAGAGTGTAAGGATGAGTCGAAGGTGTCGTTCATGATCAGACTTAGACTTTGAGTAGATGAGGATGTCGTCGATGAAGACTATAACAAAACGGTCGAGATAGGGTTTGCAGACTCTGTTCATTAGATCCATGAAGACAGCTGGGGCGTTGGTTAAACCAAATGGCATGACCATGAGTTCGTAATGATCATAACGAGTTCGGAAGGCGGTCTTTGGGACGTCTTCTTCATGTACTCTGAGTTGATGATAACCAGAACGAAGGTCGATTTTTGAAAAACAGGTGGCGCCTTGAAGTTGGCCAAGAAGATCATCGATACGAGGTAATGGTTAGCGATTCTTGACCGTTAACTTGTTGAGTTCTCTGTAGTCGATACACATGCGAAACGTTCCATCTTTCTTCTTCACAAAAAGGACAGGTGCACCCCAAGGCGATGAGCTAGGACGTATAAATCCTTTGTCAGTCAGCTCTTGCAGTTGACTGGCTAGCTCTTGCATTTCGGATGGGGCTAACCTATACGGAGATTTTGCAACTGGCGTAGCTCCAGGTATAAGATCAATGCGGAATTTGACTTCTCTCACGGGAGGAAGTCCTGAAATATCGTCAGGAAAAACTTGCGGAAAATCTTTTACTACTGGAATGTCTTCGAGTTTCTTCTCCTTGATTCCCTTTTTGACGACATGAGTTAGGAATGCGACATAATTCTTGCAGAGATATTTTCGGGCTTGAAGACAGGACATTAATTTGAGTCCTTTCGAAGGGGTTTCTCCAAAGATTCGTAGAGTCTGACCGTTTGTAAGAGGAATGCGAATAAACTTTTCGTGGCATACAACTTCAGCATGATGTTGGCTGAGCCAGTCCATACCAATTATAATGTCGAAACTTCCCAACTTCATAGGTATGAGGTCAACTGGAAATTCGTGATCGTTTAGGGTGAGAGTACAATTGCGTATAATAGAGTTTAATGAGACCGGTTTTCCGTCAGCAACTTCTACCGTTATGGATTCCATGAGTTTATCACGAGTTTGGTTGAGGATGGGTTCAAATTCTAAGGACACAAAACTCTTATCCGCGCCAGTATCAAATAACATGGATGCATAACTACCATTGATGAGAAACGTACCGTTAACCACATTGTTGTTAGCCCTAGCTTGATTTGCGTTGATGTTGAAAGCTCTTCCTCTTGCAGGTGGAGGAGCTTGGTTAGCCTGGTTTACTGGATTAGCTTGAGCTTGGGCATGGATGATGTTCACCAAGCGTGGACAGGTGTTCCTGAAGTGGTTCGGGTCTCCACAGTTGTAACAAGCCCGCATAGGTTGCATCATGGGATAGTTGGGTTGGTAGTAGGATTGGGCTACATGTTGGGCAGGTGGTAGGAGTAAAGGTTGTTGGGCTTGACCCACTATCTGATGGTGGGTTTGGGTTGAGGGTTGATTGCGGTTCGTTCGCTGAAGCGCGCGACAGGTTTGAATGGTGTGACCTGCGCGGCCACAGCCGGTGCAATGTTGGCAGGGATGATCAGGAAAGTGATGGTATTGGCAACGGTTGCATTTTGGGTATGGGCCGGAGTATGGCTTTTTATATGGTGCAGGTAAGGGGGCAACTTGGGTGATGAGTGCAGCAGGGATAGGGAAATTTGTTTGTGTGACAGCAAAGTTTCTGGTGTTTCTTTTCCTCTTACTAGCAAACTTTGAGGAGGAGGTGGAATGGTTTGAAGTTTGGCCCTCAATGGGGGCTTTCTTTTTCTCGTCCTTAAATTTGCCGTTACGAATACGATTCTCGGTAAGCTCGGTAGCTAGCTCCATAGCAGCTTCAAGTGTTGCAGGCGAAGTGCTTAGAACTGAGTCTTGAATTTTCGAGGGGAGACCTCGAACATAGTGTTCTACTAAGCGGTATACTGGAGTGAACAAGTTGGGGATCATTTGGTTCAACTCAAAAAACCTTTTGTTGTAGGAAGTATGATCTCCCTCCTTTTGCTTTAACAAATGAAATTCATCCTCTAACTTTTTGATCTCGCTTCTTGGACAGAAGCGTCTCGTCATGATTTCCCTTAACTCATCCCATGTTAAGGCCATTGCATCTTCGATTCCTCTTTTACCTTTTTCTGTATTCCACCAGGTAAGAGCTACTCCAAATAGTCTCCCGGTTGCGTAACGTACCTTGCGATCCTCGGGACAATCGCAATTGAGGAAGGTGTTTTCCATTTCCTCAAACCAGTGGAGGAGAGCAGTGACACCTTCGGTCCCTTCAAATTTCGGGGGATCGTAAGACTTGAAGTGTTTGTAAGAGCACTTTTTGGAGGGAGGGTTGTCGACGTTCTAGTCTTCTTGATGGGGAGGATTGATGGGATTTGCGGCGAGAGCTTGTTGGACTTGAATTACGATGTCAGGAAGCACCGCGGCCATTTGTTTTGCGATTTGGGTGGCCAAACGTTCGTTTGACCTTCCTGACCTTCTACCTCCACGTTGCTGCCTAGCCGACATCTACAGGAACATTCATAAGAAGATTTTGAGTTTAAGGAGTCTTTTTAGGTGTCATGTGTCGTAAAAAAAATAACATAAACATCAGTAATGCAACTACATCCATAGGATGTCTTGGGTTTGCTCATGTTTGGGCCTCCAATGTCCCCATACCATCACCTGTATAGTCATGTGGGCCCCATGACTATTGGCTTGGTAGGATTCACATTGGTGTTGGCGGTTTAACACTCGCATCACCCGAATGAAAACCATGAAATATGTTTGCGAGATGTATGGTAGGAGGGTGTCCAGGTGTAGACACAATGACAACTCAAAGTGGGGTTAGCTCACACGACGTTTGGTATAGCATGCTTTGGCCTAATAGGTCCTTCGTACTCTCATCGTTAGTCCCCAGGTAGGCAAACTGGTCCTTTATTTTGGATTTATACGAATGCCAAGCCTAGACAGGACGTTCCGACTACCGGTACTTGTACCCTTCCAGTTACTACATGCCCGTCATGAGAACTCACTTTGATGTGATTTGAAAAAAATACAAAAATCGTTGCAAAAATCATGGAAATTGTGTGGTGTGTGCTCTCATGGATATGATATGTTATGAGGATATGATTCATGATGAGCATTGTATAGTAATGTGTACTTATGAACATGCTTGCATAACATTGAATGTAACAATAAACATAAAGCATATAAACATCATGAATTTTGTATGTAACACATAAACAATTTAAAGATTTCTAATCAACTATAGTATAGGCTCTAAGGGTCTAATAACCTATCCTATATCCTCATAGTCATGGCTCTGATATCAATCTGTCACACCCCGACCCGCAGCGGAATAAGAGTCGGGGCATAATTGGGTTATCACCAAAGCTCATGATGTTTACTAATATGTTTCATATTTATTAAATTCAAATTACATCTCAAATGTTCAAGTTAAATTCATACAATACAAGGAAAGGAAAATTAAATAAACAATCCAAAATATAAACTGATTTATTCTTCTAGGTCGTCCTATATGTTTCTTGCTTCAACTGGATCACCTGTATCATGTGTAAAAATGGGGGTTTTTGGGTCAACAAAAGTTGGCGAGTGAACCTTGTTAGAAAACATTTATTATTGATTTCTTGTTGTATTTAATATGGAAAAATTGTGCAATAATCATATGTGAGCAAACGTAAATAAACATAAAATAACAAACCACCTTGCATGAGTATATGACATGAATGATAATGTATATGTTGGCAACGTCACGTTCCGCTCATAGGTAATGGGGAACGGACGGCCTATGATGATGTGTGTGCGATCAAGGGTCAATCAAACGGAGCCGATCGTATGTTGGCAACGCCACGTTCCGCTCATAGGTAATGGGGAACGGTTCCGCTCATAGGTAATGGGGAACAGACGAGCCTATGATGATGTATGTACTGAAAATGATAAATTAAATCTAAACATTAACCACACAAACAATTAATACATATTAGATACACATTTGATCATTGATATGATGGATGTACAAGTGTTTAAAAGTAATAAATAATAAGACATATGATACACCCCAAAATGTGATTAAAACGGGGAATTTGTAGAGATTCACTCACATTGGGTGCGTTAGTTTGATGATGTTGAATGCGCACGAGTTTAGAGGGTTGATCGACGAGGAATAACTAACCTAAATAATAACGAAAAGGTGCGGTAAATAAGTGGATTTTATTAACAATTTTAATAGGATTTTTAGATTTATTTTTGTGAGTTTAAGGTCATTTTCTAACTTTAAAAATATTATTTTTAAGTATTTTTAATTGATTTTTAAAATAAATAAATAAATAAAAATATAAAAAAATGTTGACTTTTTGGGTTGACCGTTGTCCGTTGACTTTGACTGTTGACCGGTTCGGTCTTTGTGTTTGTTTGCGCTGAGTGAGGTTCGAACTTGTGACCTCTCATACGCGTGCACGCAGCTCTACCAACTGAGCTACGTGTCTAACCCGAAATATTCTAAGTTTTAATTATATATATACTAATTAAATGTTTTAATTTATTCGATTTATACTAAAAGAATTTAAATGATTGAACCGGTTGCAGGGAAATCGAATCGAACTCGGGTCCCTTGGTTTGTAAGCGCACAGCCCAACCAGTTGGGCTGTGTGACTTATCTGTTAAACTTACAATTCAAATTAATCTTAAGAACATCCTGGGTCCTACTCTAATTCAGTAACAAAAAAAATGGTTTTAATTCGGAAAGTCGGTGCGTTTGTAAGATTCAAACTCGTGACGTGCGCTATGTGTTTGCACACAGTCCACCGCTGGACTGTGTGTCTAACCCGGTTTTATATCTTGTTTTAATTAAACTTATACTTATTGTTCGACTTCATATTCTTCGTTCAAAGACACAGACAACGATATTCGACAGTTCTTGATTAATTCGATTAACGAACATATAAATGATTAAAATGTAATGGACAAAGAAGGTTTTGGAAATGAATGTACCGGAAAGATGATTTTCTCAGAACTCCGGCAAAGGTCGTCGGCTCTGTTTTATGAATTCCGTCTGAGCGGACCAATTAACAGTTTTGATTAACTAGTTGTGAAATTAAATGACTAAACAAGAATTATCAGAGAGTTTAGATGTTTGTACCGATTCACAGCGTGATTTTGGAATTTTCATAGATTTTCCGGCGAGTGTAGATTATCCGGTATCGTCGTCTGGGACCGATTCTGGTTGAAGGATTTGAGTTAGTATAAGTTTAACAATAGATAGAAGATGAAAGAATTGAGAACTTTACCGATTCGATGAATGTCACGGTTTTCTGGCGAAAGTCTGGCGATATCAGATAACGTTTCCGACGAACAGAAATTAGAGCGAAAGTGAAATTGAAGGTTCTGTGAGTGTTTCCGAATTATGAGACGATGATATTGTTAGTGTAAATCAGGAAGTAAATGATTTCGGTTTTCAACTCCCAAAATCATATGAATCGAGACAATTGATGACCGAATTGATTAAGAACGTGGGCAGCAATTGATCTATCGGTTATAATCAGTAATAGCGATCACTCAACAGTCTGGACAGTTGAAAGCCGATGAGCGGTTTCAGTTTTGGCGCAAACAGATGATTTCACGGGTAGAGTTAAGTTTTATTTGTTTCCTTGATTACACAAACGAACCAAGTGGCGGAGTGGTTAAGTTGTGTGCTGATTGTGTCTTCCGGCTGACCCGGGTTCGAAACCCGGCAGCCTAATTTCTTTTTTATTTACTTTATTTTTACTTTTTAACAATTTTAGTTTCCATATTCTAATATGTTTATTAGTTATGTATTGTTTAAAATTAAAATGAGCATTAAATAAGCAACGGAAATTTGAAACTGACTATTCGATTAATAAACGAAGCGGGTTTTGAAAACCCGTTTTTCGACGGATGTTACATTTTATGGCTTAGATGTACAAGAAATGGGGAAGATAAGGTTCAGGGGCCTGAATGACATTTATTGGAAGTTGTTTGTGAAGGAAAGATGGGCTCTCAAAACTCGCCGTAACCTACGGTCCCTTGACCATAGGTTACGGTTAACGATGGCCAGCAAGAAAACATTCAAAGTTTGTAGACCATAACCTACGGTCCACCACCATAGGTTACGGTAGGGCTTATTGATGTGAGACAAGGATTGTGGACCGTATCTTACAGTCCTAGACCATAGCTTACGGTCCGAAAACGTGAAAAACGCGCAGATTGAGTTGTTATGTATATTAGGGTTTGCAAAGGTTTCTCATTATTATCTTTCAATCCAAGGACGAACCAAGCACTTCTAGGGCTCCAAAGTTCAAGGCTTTTCACCTCCAATCATCACAATTTCGCATCTAATCACCGGATTGATCATGAATTCTTCATCTAATCAAGCTTTTGAAGATTCTACTTGTGAGATGAGCGGCTAAACTCTTTTGGTTTCCTCCGGATGGAGGGTTTTTGTAAGTTAGATGATATTATGTGTTTTTAACAATCATTTGAACTTGGTGATCTAAGCATTCGATGCTTTTCACCCTTGATTTGATTAGAGAATTGTAATCGGTTGCATTTTATTTAACTTTAATCTTTGATCATTCAATATCCGAGAGTTCTAGTAATTGGGATATATTTTCTATGGGATTAGGGTTGGTAATTGCAACTGATAGTCATTTGATAACCTCCCGTTATGTATTGACCGGAGTACTTAGTTGTTGATTATCACAACTGGTTAATTAAGTTGATCCACAAATGTCTATGTAAGTGTTTCGATTAAACACATAATTGAATCTAGCTGTAAAACCTAAAATCTGGAGGAACCATTTTTCCTTCTATTGATTTAAATCTCAAATTTTTAGTTGTTAACTTAGATAAACAAACAAACCACAAGTTGAATTTACTTTTTCAGTAGTTGTTAATCGATACTAAACATTCACACTTTCCACAATCCTCCTCTGGATCGATATCCGACTTACTCCATTTATATAGTTTATTTCGTTTTTACATGTTCTTCACGATAGACATCAAGCGTTTAAATAATTCTAGTGATAGTTTTGTTTACAACAATAAATCAAATTGTAAATATAAGTCGAACATGTTTATCGAGACTTGCATATTTATCGAGACAGACACCTTAATTTAGAACTTGACACGGTTATGAGACATGCCTGTTAATTTAGAGTTTTCCCGTTTTATTTAGAACTTGACACGTTTAACAAGATGTAAGTTTAAAAACGCCAAAATATCGACACTAGTGATGTTTCTCAACAATAAACAGATCTGAAACTTGAATTAGTTTGACCTTTGATCCGAAATTGAAAGAAAGCTCAAAACTGTTTAAGAATAAAGTAGAAGAAGATAAACACTAAAACAAGGCAATGAATAATAGTCGAGAAAGATATATAATGAAAAACCAACTTTTCTATTTCAGCATAAACACACACACAAAAGGTGTAAACAATATTCCCCAAAGTCCTAACCTATGTACAAAGAAACTACGACTATCTATAGACTACGGATAACTGTCTCTGAGTGACGCCATGTGTGTCGCTGACACTCCACGAATGCTGACACTATCCTTCTCAAGTTCTCAAAGTGTGATGCTCCTTGTTACTATCTTACACATGAGTGTCGTCTACAGACAAGAGATATACTTTGATAGGATATGAATGGTATGCTACAATCTTAATGGTTCCAACAATCTCCCCTAAGACTATTGCATACCGCTGAATGGATTACTCATGATGAGAAGGTTCTGGAGGTTGATTAGTGCTAGACATGAGCGTTGAAGCTGCTTGAGTTGTTTCCTGCACGTTGATCAATTCAACATGTGAGTCTTTGAGAACCTCAACATCCTTGATAATTTCTTGCTCTTGAACTTCCACTGTCTTTTATAGCTTGAACATTTTCAGGGATAACATCGGAGGATTCTTCAAACAGTTGATTGAGCTATTCTTCTAATGTTTGGGATGGTTGATCATGCTTTAATCTTGACAGGTTAGCTTCATCGAGAATTGTATCAATGGTGTATTTTGGCTCTTCGCTTCCAAAGACATTGTCAAGAATTCTTTGACCATCGACAGGGTCTTCAATGTCTTTCATAATTTTTGGGACCTCGTCAGAAGCCGGTGGATCCATGTTATTATCAGTTTCTTGATTTGCTGGAGTATGAGCAATGAAGGAGGTTTCGGATTGAGGAGTTGGTGAGGGAAGAGATCTTTCTACATGGGGAGTTGGAGAAGAAAAGAAGTTTCTGTGTGGAAACATCCTCGACCAGCTTCTTCTTGCCTTTAATTGAGTCAATCAGATTCATCATTTTTATCTTTAATTGACGAGCTCGATTGACAACATGGTTGAAAAGCAAGGCTTCTTCTTTAACATAATTCCCTGCTCCAACATTGATTGATCTTCTAAATAACTAAATTAGATCCAAGGTCTGGAATCTAAAGATGTCCATTGGATCATAGAGACGGATGTCTTCCTTATCATGCTTGTAGATCACATCTTAAAATTTGTGAGACAGATCTTGAATTCAGGAGGGATAGCCACCCGAGTCACAATCTTCGGAAGCTTGATATACCAGTAAAACTTCCCTTTCTTTATTTTCGAGATCCTCTTTCTAACCTTGAAAGGCTTGAATGTGTCTGTATATCCTTTAGCCGATCTTTGAATTAACCCATCACCTATAAACGCTTCATTAACATTGCTTCGGTTGATAATGTCAAGTTTTACCAACTTCTTAAAATCCCAGTCAGGAAGAGATTGAAGATCATTGATCTTTGCGAAATACTGGATCACTCCTCCGAACCTCCTTCCCACATACAAACCCATCAGAGAGTTATAGAACCATGCTCTGATTCGGTTAGAGTTCTTGTTCTTCTCTATTGCCAAGGTTTGATGAAAAAAGTGATTGGTGTAGCTTTTGCAGGTCTGAACCAATCAGTTTGCTATGCTTTGGTGTAAACTTGGAGTTTTCAGCGGTGTGCTTTTCTCTCGTTGTATCAACATACACAGTTTCTATTTGCTCACCCACTTCGAAGAATGTTTCTGGATCATTTTCAGTGGTGGCTTCTTCGTCTGCGTCTGAACTGCTAGAACAACCTGCTTCTTGATTAGATTTACTTTTAGATATCGAACCCATTTCACCACCTTCATTATCATCACCGTAATCATCATTCTTATCAGATGATATTTGTTATTGTTGGATATTTATGTCCGGTTCGATAAGTCAACACTGCCGACCGGGTCTTGAAACGTAAGAGTTACACCGTGGGCAACGAACTAAAAATCCACTTAACTAATTTAGTTGGTAATTACGAACGATATGCAGGTATTAAATTGAGAGACGGGTACATGGACCGGGTGAGACAAGAACACTCCTCTACGCCACTTGTCGTGCATGCACTCTTGCATCGCCACTTGTCGTGCACCGAGAATCTTGGCCAATGGCATCGCATGCATTTTGCATGGTTGCCACTTGGCAGACATGCAAAGATGTCCATGCCCTATAAAAGGGAGTGTTGGGTCTTGTTTCAAAGTTGTTGCAAAACTAAAAATTGCTCTCAATAACACACACCCATAACCGACCACCCCCCTGCCGCCGCCACCGAAGTCGCCGCCGGTCGAAATCACCGCCAGGTGTCGCCGCCGCCAAGACCTCCGGCCACCTCCACCGCTTCCCAATCCATTCCCGCGTTTCGCTAGTTCGTATAACTAGCACTTGTTCGTTGAACCTCGGTGTCTCAACCAGTTTATTACTAGCTGAAGGTATATCTAAACCCCCTATGGTTTGCGTTTCTATTTCGTGTTTGCATGTCGGTGACCTTGTTCCATTACGGATGTTCCTTGGTATAAAAATGGTCATGTCGTTTTGTTACATACGCTTCCGTTGCATAAATATGTACGTATACATGTTGTTCACTAGTTAAAGATTTATTTTAACTAGCATACATATACACATATATACTTGTCAAAAGTGTTTTGACTAATCCTTGTAACAAAATAAATATGCACCTATATGAACCGGGTTCATAAAAGAAAAGTCAAAATTATACCATGGATATCTTTCAGTGGTATCAGAACCGATGCTCACCACATGCAAATCGAAACCGGTCTTTATTTTTCACCGGAATAATAAGTGACAAACTTTAAGAGTTTAAAGTTTTTGATTTATTTTATTTGAGGCCATATATATATATATTATATATATATATATATATTGGTCATATTTTAATTGTTAATATTTGTAGACCGAAACTTGCCTCAAGAAACCTTTGGTTATGTTGAATATGGAAATCGGGCCTGACCTTGTGGTTGTGTTTATGTTTGGTTTTGTCTATGGTTTTGGCCCATTTTGCGACTCAAAGTTGTAATAGATTAGTTTATGGTTTTGGCCCGTTTTGTGGTTCAAAGTTGTAATAGATAGGTTTTTGTATTTATTATGTTTACTTGTTAAATATTTTTGATACGAAGACCCGTAAAGAACCCGAAGCAAAACTGAATGCCAAGAGGAGTCTTGGAGTTAGTGGGAGTCGCTCAAGACAACAAGATACACTCAAGTCTACTTTGTGGTTGTTTTGTGTGTTGTGACCGTGACCCATTTGATCTTGCTACTTGGCTCTAGCAAGATCATAACCATACCCATATGATTTACATATTCATTTTCTATTATGGTTGCTTTTAATAAATGTTATTACAAATCAACCTAATACCAATACGCATTTTTAAAAGGGGTTTTAAAAATGAAATCGAGAAAAGCAAGTTCTAGCAACTTGTAAATTTTTATAACCATGAGAGTTTTAAAACCTTTTATCACATCTTTAAAACTCATGAACTTAATAGTCTCCACTATTAACTTTAATTGGTTATTTCAAGTCACGACAAACTTAGTTTTATAGGTTATCTAAAACTAATTGTCCCGAAGGTGAAAGGGTCCTTTTGGTATAGTCGCAAATTTAATATCTAAATTAAAACCAACTATAACGACCCTATTTGGTAAAATTAAAATCAATGGTCTATGCCATCCTACTTCTAGTAACACTTGGGGCATAATGTGAACCATCAGTGTTGGAGCCACAGCACGACACTTGGTGTCTATTTTATCCTTCCAAGGTGCAAGGGCTTCGTCGACACAACCGACCCTTCCACATTACTTTTCTTCTCGCGTTACCTGCTACAATTGTCTCGAGAATAAAAGTGGCATAGATGAGGCCAAACGTATCAATGCAAAGGGCAAAGGATTGTCCTCGCAGCCTCATAAACCCCGGAGTTGTGCTTTTCTCACAATTGACAATCGTTGTAAGTCCGATTGAACCTCTTGCTAATGTTGCGTGCTACAGCTGCCTTTAGAAAGAGCTTCTAACCGGATTCTCATTCCTTATCGTCTTACCTCACTAAATAAGGAAAATACATTAAAAGTACTAATTAAATAAATTTTTGCTTAACAGATGTCATCTGAAAACAACTCCTCCTTTGCTCTCAAGTCCATACTTGAGAAAGATAAACTAAATAACACCAATTTTCTTGAGTGGCACCGCAACTTGAGAATCGTTCTAAAAATGGCAAAGAAGCTTTATCTTTTAGAAACCCCGATCCCAACCGCACCTGAAAATGGTACTGTTGCTGCGAAGAAGGCTTTCGAAAAACATAAAGAAGATGCCATGGAAGTTACTTGCCTTATGCAAGCCACCATGTCCCCAGATCTCCAGAAGAATATGGAAGACATGAGTGCCTTCGACATGATTGAGCAACTCATAGGCATGTTTCAGAAACAAGCCCGCAAGGAACGCTATGACACCATGAAACCGCTCATAAGCTGTAGAATGCAAGAGGGTTCCTCAATTAGTGCTCATGTCCTCAAGATGAAAGGCTACATCGACCAATTAAACAAACTTGGTTATCCTCTCCAAGATGAGATGGTTGTTAACTTCATTCTCAACTCTCTTTCCAATCACTATGATCAATTTGTTATGAACTTTAACATGAATGACTGGGTAAAGACAGTGTCGGAGCTACATGGGATGCTCAAAACGGCAGAGATGAAAATTTCCAACAAAACAAACCAAGTGTTAATGGTTCGATCTGGTGGTGTTAGGAAGCCCAGAACAAAGAAAAGTCACAACAGCAAAAACAAAGGAAAGGCTCCTGTTGCTGCCAAACCTGCCACCAACAAGAGCAAACAAGATGTGAAAGCCCCTCATTCAGAAGATCCGCAATGCTATGAGTGTAACAAGATGGGGCACTGGAAACGTAACTGCCCTGAGTATCTTGCTAAGCTCAAAGCAAAGAAGGCCAATGGAGAATGCACTTCTTTAGGTATTCCGATATATGTTATTGAGCTTTTCACTGTTTCTAGCAACACATGGGTATTTGATACCGGATGTGGTTATCACATCGTTAATGTCTTGCAGGAACCTGAGAAGTGGAAGAAACTAAAACCAGGGAACATGGAGCTCATTGTTGGTGATGGGAAGAAAGTCCTAGTTCTAGCAACTGGCACATTTAATCTTACATGTCCTACTGGTCTTGTTGTTGTTTTGAACAATTGTCTTTTTGCTCCTGGTTTGACCAGGAACATTATCTCAGTTTCGTTGTTATTTGAACAAGGATTTAGATATGTTTTCAATGATGTTGCTATTTCTGCTTATCTAAATGGTACTTACTATTTTGAGGCTAAACCTCGAAACGGTATTTACGAAATTGATGTTCAACCTAACAATAACATATATTACCTTTCTAAACGCCAGAAAATTGGTACTAATGATTCATTCCTATGGCATTGTAGACTTGGCCACATAAGCAAAGCACGCATAAAATGGCTCCAATCTGAGGGGATTCTTGAATCCACTGGAGCGGACTCATTTGATGATTGCGAATCGTGCTTAGTTGGCAAACTCACCAAGGATCCCTTCACCCATATTGGTGAAGAAGCTAGTGATCTATTAGGACTCATACATTCAGATGTATGTGGCCCTCTTAGAACCATGACTAGGAATCACGAGAGATAATTCGTTACGTTCATCGATGACTATAGTCGATATGCTTATGTCTATCTCATAAAGCATAAGCATGAAACTTTTGAAAAGTTCAAGGAGTTTCAGAACGAAGTTGAAAACCAACTTAATAGAAAGATTAAAATGCTTCGCTCAGATCCAGGCGGTGAATACCTCAGCTTAGAATTTCTCGATCATCTAAAGGAACGTGGAATAGTTTCACCAACCCACTCCACCAGGCACACCCCAACTTAATGGTGTGTGTGAAAGGAGAAATCGAACCCTGCTAAATATGGTTCGATCGATGATGTGTAGATCAAATTTGCCTCACTCCTTTTGGGGTTTTGCTCTTATGACTGCTGCACGACTCGTAAATCTAGCACCGACCAAAAAGGTGAACAAGACTCCATATGAGATATGGTATGGGCGTAAGCCAAACTTGAGTTACCTTAGAATATGGGGGTGTGATGCTTACATCACAAGTGATTCTAATGACAAGCTCGACCCTCGAGGCGAAAAGGTAGTTTTCGTCGGATACTATAACCAAAGCGGTTATTACTTCTACCATCCTGATGCAAATACGATTTCCATCAAAAGGAAGGCTAAAAGGTTCCTTGAAGATGAACTTCTTAGTCGAGGAACTGGAAGTAACTTGGTGGATCTTGAAGAAGTTCAAGGACCACAAACAACCGTTGAGGAGGTCGGAATTGTCTGAACCACAACAAATTGTTGACACTGATTCAAACTTTGAACACAAGCCTTCGTAGGAGCATCAGGACTCGAAAAGAACCCGATAGATACCTTTGGCATATTGAGGGTTCTGAAGTCCTGACAGTAACCGAGTCTGATGACGAACCTACTAGTTACAAATCTGCTATTTCTAATTCAGATTCTGCGAAATGGCTAGAGGCCATGGAGAGATGCAATCTATGCGTAACAACCAAGTCTGGGACTTGGTTGAGCTACCCCCCGAATCTCGGGCAGTAGGGAGCAAATGGGTTTTTAAAAGAAAAACCGACATGCATGGAAATATACAAACCTATAAGGCACGACTAGTAGCAAAAGGTTTCACTCAAACTCAAGGTGTTGACTATGATGAAACTTTCTCGCCCGTTGCTATGATCAAGTCGATCAGGATATTACTTGCCATAGCTGCGTACTATGATTACGAAATTTGGCAAATGGATGTTAAAACCGCCTTTCTTAATGGATATCTTTCTGAAGATTTTTATATGGTTCAGCCTGACGGTTTTATCGATCCAAAATATCCCAATAGGGTATGTAAGCTAAACAAGTCCATTTATGGACTCAAGCAAGCATCTCGGAGTTGGAATCTTCTTTTTGACCAGAAAGTCAAAGAGTTTGGTTTTGTCAAGAACGAAGACGAGCCTTGTGTTTACAGAAAGGCTAGTGGGAGTGCTATATCATTTCTCATCTTGTATGTAGATGATATATTGATCATTGGAAACAACATCCCCATGCTTAAGGAAATTAAGCATTGGTTGGGATCTAATTTCGCAATGAAGGATCTTGGAGAAGCCGCTTACATTCTGGGAATCAAGATCTATAGGAATAGATCTAAGCGACTTCTTGGGCTAACTCAGAGCACATACATAGATCAAGTGATAAGACGCTTCAAAATGGAAAACTCCAAGAAAGGAGGTGTTCCAATGACTAAAGGAACCGTCTTGAACAAATCACAAGCTCCCTCTGAGGACCGTGATATAAAGCAAATGGAAGCAGTTCCATATGCTTCCGCGATTGGTTCTATCATGTATGCTATGGTATGTACTCGACCAGACGTCTCGTATTCTTTGAGCATGACGAGCGGTTACCGGCAGAGCCCTAGGATTGCCCACTGGACTGCCGTTAAGAACATTCTTAAGTACTTGAGAAGGACAAAAGATATGTTCTTGATATCTGGAGGAGTCAATGAGGAGCTCACTGTAAAATGTTACACTGATGCTAGTTTTCAAACTGACCGAGATACCTCTCACTCACAAACGGGTTTCGTGTTCACTCTCAACGGAGGAGCAGTATCATGGAAAAGCTCCAAGCAGAGTGTTGTGGCTGATTCCACCATGGAATCTGAGTACATTGCCGCATAGGATGCCGCAAAGGAAGCTGCTTGGATGAAGAAGTTCATAAGCGATCTTGATGTGGTTCCAAGTATCATGAAACCATCCAGATATTTTGTGATAACACAGGTGCTATTGCTCAAGCCAAGGAGCCTAGATCCCATCACAAAGCCAAGCACATTTTAAGAAAGTTCCACTACATACGTGAAATTATGGAACGTGGAGACATCGTTATAAGCAAAATTGACACAGATCAAAACCTAGCTGACCCATTTACTAAGCCAATGACTCAAGAAAAACATATCGTCACATGGACTCTATTGGGTTTAGATTAGCTAGTGATATGTTTTGATTTAGTATTTGGATGTACGAACATCAAACAGTTGTACTCTTGCATTCGTTTTGATTTACTAGTTAAATGCAATTCTTGAATCCTACAACTGTGTTCGAATTTGATACGTTTAATCCATAAATCTTGTATTCTAAATTATCCGTAGTCGGTCAGACTCGTGGGAACGATTCTGAATTAAGACTATTCTGACTTTGGACTCAAGGAGTGACTTCCAAACTCACAGACCTCATTATGAATGACGTCGAATGTAACTCGCATCAAATCATCTTCATGGATCTTGGTCATAAGATGTATTTGATTTTGGTATACTCATTTAGTATCCTCTGACCTGAGATACATACTAGAACTCTCGTTTACTAAAGACTATTCTTTGATCAGTGTCAACCGCTGTCTCGTAACTGCCAGTCATAAAGGCATTGGTTGGGAATAGCTCTGAACTTCAGTGGGAGTTGTATGTAGTCAAGATGGGATTCTGTACTCGTACATTATATGTAACAGTTAGACATCTGGGCGCACTGTTGATTCAAACTGGTGAAGTGTAAGGCCTTACCCAAACTACTGTGTGTTTGATTGGACCACTTTGATTCTTGAACGAGAACGATAATGATTGAACGCCATATGAGATTGAACCTGATCCATGTCTCATTGTTCAATCGATGTCTTTTACAGAAAGGATAGATGACAACGATTACCATAAGTCTACTATCTTCAAGTAGCAAGCCGTTGCTAAAGGGAAAATACCTTAGTTAGTTACTTTAAAGTGTCATGGCCTGTTGGGGGCAGCTATGTGTAGCTAGAGCACCGCTGGCTGTCTGCGTTGAGATCTTATCAGAGACCGTCCAAGTGGGAGCTGTTGGATATTTATGTTCGGTTCGATAAGTCAACGCTGCCGACCGGGTCTTGACCCGTAAGAGTTACACCGTGGGCAACGAACTAAAAATCCACTTAAATAATTTAACTGGTAATTACGAACGATCGCGGGTATTAAATTGAGAGACGGGTACATGGACCGGGTGAGATAAGAACACTCCCTCTACGCCACTTGTCGCGCATGCACTCTTGCATCGCCACTTGTCGCGCACCGAGAATCTTGGCTAATGGCATCGTATGCATTTTGCATGGTTGCCACTTGGCAGACATGCAAAGATGTCCATGCCCTATAAAAGGGAGTGTTGGGTCTTGTTTCAAAGTTGTTCAAAACTAAAAATTGCTCTCAATAACATACACCCATATCCGGCCACCCCACTACCGCCGTCGGCCAGCCCGCTGCCACCACGGAAGTCGCCGCCTGTCGAAACCGGCCGCCGAGTGTCGCCGCCGCCAAGACCGCCGGCCACCTCCGCCGCTTCCCAATCCATTCCCGGTTTCGCTAGTTCGTATAACTAGCACTTGTTGTTGAACCTCGGTGCCTCAACCAGTTTATTACTAGCCGAAGGTATATCTAAACCCCCTATGGTTTGCGTTTCTATTTCGTGTTTGCATGTCGGTGACCTTGTTCCATTATGGATGTTCCTTTGTATAAAAATAGTCATGTCGTTTTGTTACATATGCTTTCGTTGCATAAATATGTACGTATACATGTTGTTCACTAGTTAAAAATTAATTTTAACTAACATACAATACACATATATACTTGTCAAAAGTGTTTTGACTAATCCTTGTAACAAGATAAATATGCACCTATATGAAGCGGGTTCATAAAATAAAAGTCAAGATTATACCATGGATATCCTTTAGTTATCATCAGCATCTTCATCATCATCATCATCATCCTCTTCTTCTTCATCAGCTTCAGATATATTCGTGGGACATTTCCTTTTTCTACTTCCTTCTCCATGTGAAGGACCAGGTTCATCTGTTTTCATAACATCAGACAGACATTCTGAGAGAGGTTTGCAACTCTAGAATATCATCACGCTTGATGAACATATCTTCAAAGTTGATCAGATCACCCAGATTCAGGTGCTGAATCGAATCATAGACGACTTTGTGTAAGAAAAAAGAGCTCCATGAATTTTTCTGATTGCATTCTTTTCTGCCTTGAGCTTTTTATTCAATTAGAGATGGTTTTATTATGTTCATCGGCAACTTCCCTTTCTCTATGCTCTTCTCTATCGATCAATTGCTTCACTGTGCTTCTGAATTGCATCAGGTGTTTAGCGGTGTGGTTACCAGCTTCAATCACAATACTCTTCACTAATTTGCTTCATTTATTCGTTGGCTTTAGCTTGTTTGGCCTTAGAGATCGGACTTAAGGAGCGTGGATGTTTTCTGACTGTAGGTCTGGATGAGTTGGGTTCTTGAACAGATGGTGATGGTGGTGTTTGCATTGCAAAAGCCTTACGTTGTGTAGGTTTAGATCTTGAAGTAGCAAATCCATGCTTGGTAACTCTGGTTCATCACTTATTCGAACAGGTTTCTTGGTTTTTGAATTCTTTGGATTACAGGCAGAAGGCATAGCCAATGAGGTGGTGGTGGAGTGGTAAGGGAGAGACTTGGTTTTCTAAGGGACCCAAGTTCGATTCCTATCCTCCTCATTATTTTCTGCGGCACCTGGTGATGATGGGAGAGTGGGAGACTAGGCGAACCGGTGGAGATCGCTAGTTCGATCCTTGAACTGAGCGGGTTTTATCTCACCGCACTTTCGTGCCTTCGGGCGAGTGTTCACGGTCTTCGACCCTACGTGAGGGTTTTCCCCGGTTCGGAGGCGAGTGTATCCTGATGTGGTGAATTTCACTGTAGCCCATTTGGAGGATTCGTTGGCCATTAAAAAAATAAGAAAAGTAAAACAGGCAGAAGGCGTGCTCTTAATCCTAGAAAGTAACCTACGGACCGATTCTTCAACCTCTTTGTCTTCTAGTATTTGAGGGATTTCAGGGGTGCCTCTCTAGCTTATCTCTTCTTTGGTCTGGAAGATTCTCCACGACCTTTATCACTAAGGCGCTTAGCAGGGCCGTCTCCGAAGTACGAGTAGAGAAGAAGGGGCCCTATTTATAAACTTACAAATAGAAAATCAATAATATAACAATATATAAATATATATATATATATATATATATTATATATATATTATTATAGACCCCAAAATAAACCAAAACAAAACATATTTAAGATGTTAGTGCATTATAATATGCTTTTTAAAGAAGAAGTTACTAAATTAATATTGTATGTATAAAACTTAAAGGGTATACAAATCTAATTGTACAAAACATCTAAAAGAGAACATGTACATCGTAACAACCCGCTTCTCGTAGTTCGTTACTCTCGTTACGACCTAGCACCAGAGATTCGGATCATAATGTAAACTATATCGCTTACAACACTACATCGCATATTTTCACACTACATCGCTTATTTTCGCACACTGCATCGCACATCACAACGCTTACATCGCCCTTGCTAATACTATGCTACAACGTGATGTTTCCAAGGCTACTCAATCGCTTGAACTGCAACGCGACACTCACCAGACTTGGGAACTAAGACGTATACTATCTCGCTAATTTATTGAATCTTAACTTAATTTAAACGATTAATACGCTTAACGCTTTGCTAAAATGCTTAACATAACCATCTAATACGAACCGAATCGTCAAACGAGCACCTAACGCGAAATAACAAACAAAACTTAGCCAATCCCAAGTTCGCCCGAACTTGACCAGTGGTGGACAAATAAGAATTTCCTCCAAATCTAGCAAGTTCGCTCGAACTTGCATATTTTCAAGCAGAACTGGCCAAGTTCGCCCGAACTTGTCTCCACCAGCTCAATTTCTCCTCACCTATAAATACCCAGCACCTCCATTCGTGCTCTCCTTGCTGCAAGTTCGCTCGAGAGCTCCCAAAACCGAAATACTTTGATTTCCAAGTAAGAATCGACTCGTTTTATGCAAACAACAACCTTTTACTACGATTTTGCACAAGGATTACCTTCGTTTTCATCTAAACTCTTCTGTTTATGAAAATCTTCATTTTTTCTACAAAACTTCTTCTTTTCAGTTAGATCTACACTAAACGAGTGTATTTGGACTTAGCTTCGGCTCCCAAGCTAGAAATCTCTATGATTTCGACTCACCAAATGTTAGATCTGACTAAAACCTTTTAAAACATTGATTTTTACACAAATTACGGACTAATGACGTATGTTTCGTTCACTATGAAGTGGAACGAGGCGTTGTCAAGCAAGATCTCAGATCCAGAAGTACAAGGACGAAATCGCCACTTTGCACAAACTAGACTAATCCGTACGAATCGACAAGTTCGCCCGGATTAGCCTGAGTTTCTATAAAATGGCTAAAACTCGCTCCAAAAGACCTCTCCAGCCTATGTTTTACTCAGTAGCTTAAGGTTAGAGGAATGGACACTCGATTTCCTCAGCAAACGACGTGAAAACACACGATTTGGTGACCAAAATAGTCAAGTTCGCTCCAAAAAGAGCAAGTTCGCTCGAAGTTGTCACCAGTTTGGTGACAACTTCAGCTGAATTTTGTCCAGTTCTCAAGAAAATCAACCAAGTTCGCCTGAACTTGTATAGTTTCCAAGGAAACCAGACAAGTTCGGCCGAATTTGTATCAACTCCAAGAATCTCAGTCAAGTTCGCTCGAACTTGTACCTTTTTCTAAGAAAAGGTACCAATTTCGCACGAACTTGTACAATCCTATGGTATTTCAAGCAAGTTCGCTCGAACTTATACCAAATCCAAGAGATTTGGTACAACTTCGCCCGAACTTGTCCTCTGCTCCTCCCCATTTCAACCGTTTCAGCATTTCGGAAGACTGATGCACTTCTGTTCCCTACAGGCTGATCTGGCGCTCCTTTCAATCTACATCAGATCCCATCTCTCTCCTAACGCACCAAATGTGAGTATACTTGACCCATTTTCGATTTAATGCACTTTTTGGGTGTAACATACGTTCCTATCAAAGTACACAACGCACGCTAAATTGATTTATCACACGCGAATATCTGTTATACATATTTACACGTGATGCTAGAAACATGTAAACCAGGACACATGTTCGTTAACTCCACCTTAGCTAGTATGGTACTATAATTTGGTTAACACCCGACGGGGTCTAGTTAGGAAGAACACATCGCGCTTCGCAGCCTTTTCGAGAGCTTAACATTTGAAATTTGTCTTGTGAGTTTATATGAAATGTGAATCATGTTTATGTATGTGGAAATTCGTGACATTTTTCTCTACTATGCTATTATATCAAAACCTGTATACTCGCCAATACATTTTTGTATTGACATTATTTTAACGTATGTCGCAGGTTAATGATTTCTACTTGCCGCAAATGGACGTAGGATTTTTATCTTTAGAAACGCATGTAATAGAGATCTTGGGAAGATCGGATTGGATATGTTTGAGAGATTGTTTGGTATTTGTGATAATTATTTGAGGATTTTAGTTTGATAGTATGGGATATTGAACGTTTAAATATTATCCCTTAAATAGTTGTTATGGATTCTCTTGAGCAATCTGATTTGTCTAGTGTCATGCCCTGATGTTTTCGCTATCGGTTGGGGTGTGACATACATATAATTAAACAGTGATGACATTTACAAAAGGGAATTAAAATTAAGAGCCATTAAAAAAGAAATATAAATAAATAAAAGAAACTTATTGGGATAACTAAAAACAGGTGACATTTTAAGGGAATTAAAAATAAGAGTCATAAAGAAAAGAAAACCATTGGGAAATGGAAAAAGGGATTCAAACCTAGAGATTAAAGAATGGGCTGATGAAAACCAAGAAACAAGTAGACAAGGACTTATGCTGAAAAACGGGAGAAACGAGTGTAGAACGTGCCTCGAACTCTCGTTTATTCTCGGTGGAATAATTGTGGTAGACCACCAGAGCATGAATCTATTTGTGTATAAAATCCTGCTCAAAACTATATATACACAAAATATATAAATAAAACTAAAATTATGGGCTCTTGAGAGTGTGGGCCCTATGCGGTGGCCCATCCTGCACCTGGCCCAAGCCGGCCCTGGCGCCTAGCTTGGTTCTCTCTTTCTTCACTTATTTCTTCATCAATATCTCTCCCATCTTCAATAGCTTTAATTATCACACCCAAACCGATGGTGGAAACAGACGAAAACCAGACTGTTCGAGACATCATAACATGCTAATTGTAGCAATAATTTAATAATTCAAATTTCATTTCATGCTAAATGGCAATACATTGTTTTGAAACAGAAATACAACATCTTGCAAAATTTAAAATAACAACATGAGACAAATACATAAATGAAAGTTTAGGTGTGTTTCTAGTCCACCCTAAATATCGTTCTTCGTGCGTCATCACTAGATTCCTACAACACGTATTAAAATAAAATCAACAAAAATTGACGAGTATACAAGTTTAATACATACATAATTGTGACTAAAAGTTGTCTCATATCCAACATTAGGGGTGTGCAAAGTCGGTTAACCTGGGTTCGGTTAACCGAGGGGTTCAGTTAATTCAAATGTATTAACCATAACCAATGGTCGGTTAACCGTTGGTTATAGATCGGTTTCGGTTAATTATCCAATGTATATAAAACTTGTAAAATATAAATTCATGAATATAAAACTTCCAAATTATATAGATACCACGTGTATATTGGTAATGAGCCCTATGTAAATAATAAAACAAACACTAATGGACCTCCAATTGGACTAAAATATTAAAAGAATCTAATGAGCCATGAACTTATAAATAATATTACATTAAGAGAGTTTGGTGTGTATATATAATTATATATATATTATATATAGTTTGGCTTAATAGACCCTTAATTGGGCAAAAAGGTTAAAAAAATCTAGTGAGCTGTGAACTTACAAATAATATTACACTAAGAGAGTTTTGTGTGTGTGTGTATGCTTCGGTTCAAATGTTCAAATGAGAACCACCACGAGTTGTGAGAACTATGAGAACTCCCACTTCTCGCGCGAGTTGGATCACAATTTTTTGCACAAATGTAGATGAAAATATTATAAACACATCTGTAAAAAAACTATAAAAAAATTGTCGAGTCGGTAGTTTTGCCTGATATAAGTGTTGTTTACGCGCTGAAGTAAATTTTGTTACGATGATAGATTTATTTTTTACACATCATGTAAATTTGTGTATGCGGCATTTAAAAAAAATTGTTGAAACAAGTGATTTTTTTAAGATTCTTGAGAATTTTTTTATAAAAAAAAACCTTTTGGATAGCTTAGTTCTCATGGTTCTCACAACTCAAGGTAGTTCTCATTTTAACCTAACCCTATATATTTATATATCTATATATATATATATATGCTTGGCTAATCGGTTCGGTTATTTTCAGTTTTAGAAATATAATTAACCGAAACTGAAACCGAACGTTCAGTTATTCAAAAACCAATAACCAAACCATCGGTTATTGCTTCGGTTCGATTTTTTCGGTTTAGTTAATTCGGTTATTCGGTTTTGGTTTTGGTTGGTTTTGGTTTAAGTTAATTTGGTTTTATGCTCATTTGCATACGTTGTTTATTAACATACTACATGCGTTAATTGTAAGTCAAACCAAAGTATACCGCAATCGTGAATATCCATGTCGCCGAAACGACAAGGCCGTAAAATGGATTACTTAATAATACCACAAGAACACGGGCGGTGCATTAATCCTATAGCCCTATAATCGTTAAGGTGGGCTTGCAAAGTTAATGTGCATATAGAACACCTAAAAGAGTATAGCATCTAACAACAGGAATATAACAAGTATCATACAGTAACCGATAGAGTGTTTATATGAATGAGTTTAATCGTGACTATGTGATTTGTAATATTGTGTACATGTTGCACCCAAAGTGTGTAAAAAGGAAAATGGGATCGAGTATACCCACGGTTTGCGTAGTAATTCAGCGTGCGTTAGTTGATGCGTTTGAGTGATTAGAGTACCGCGAATTATCCTACAAGGATAAACGAGGTGTATGTGTCACACCCTGATAAATCAATCGCATCAGAGCCGGCGTGACTGGACCTGGTATCTTCATTGCACAGCGGAAGTATTATTAGGTAAGACTTTTAGGAAATGAACGCCGCTAAGTACTCGGGTTTCAAATGGGCTGACCTATTCCAACCGTGCCATAGTTTGTATATGTAACCTGAGAAAGAAACATGCGAAAAATCAACATAAAGTTGAGCGAGTTCATAGTTTGTTTGAAAAAGATTTAAAATAAATCTTTTGATAACCGGTTCGTGAGATCATAGTATCTCAAAACATTTGAAATGTCGTATCGCGTATATCAGTATCAAAATGTTCTCTGTTATTTTTGTAAACCAATGCATGTAACTGTTGTATTTGTAAACTGGTAAAAAAATGTTTTCTGTCATAATGTTTTCTGTCATAATTGTCATCAACGTTGAAATCCTGCTATTGTCAGAGTTGTAAACCATTATTTAAATCCTGGCCACTGTCATAAGCCAATATTGAAATCCTGGTATGTTATTGTTATTCCTACGGTTTAAGGATCTATCAGCGGGTAGCTAGTCCCTATTATTATGTGTTATAAGTAAATAACCAAACCGAGACAACCTTGCACTCTAAACGTACTTGTTTAATTCAGAGTTTCTTAGGGCTCACAAAAGCATTCTGAAATGACTTGTTTTTTTCAGAATGGAGCGTGTCTCACAACTCAATAGATCTACACCTTTGCAACTTGGTCACTAAGTGATTAATGGTTATTATATAGTCATTCCTACTTACACACATTGATCATAGTTCTTCCTTTAAACCCGTAGCTAACATACCCCTTGTCATAGAATTTCATAGCATGTATTTCACCTCCGATTGTTGGAAAACTGGAAAACGTTTAAAAAGAAAAGGGGGAACATGAACTCATAGAGTCTTTGTGCCCCGCACAAGTGAAAATGGGCCTAGCCCGTTTAAGTCTAAAATCAGGACCAACCGTCCTCATGTTTGTATGTAGGACAATCCTGTCCCGTTGTAACTAGGGCAATCCCGTCCCTATCCATGAAACTCATACACGTTTCGAAAATACGGGAGTGTTTTGTAAAACCGGTATGTTGAGTATAAACCTTTCGTAAACCATTTGAGTTTAGTCAAAATCCTTTCGCATCATGGTTTAGAAATATGAATCTTTTTGTTCATTGAACTTTTGTGTACTTTTGCAAAACTTGCATGTCTTTCCACCCCCGAAAACATTTATAAAAATGTAAAAGCGGTAAAAAAGTAGGGGTTATGAACTCACCTTGTTATCCTCGTGCAAAGCTAGCTAAATGTGATTCCATAGTGACGTTCGAAGAACGTGAACTAGCTAGCGTGCAACTATAGACTTCCTATTAAAAAATCGAGCTTATAAGTTTCTAATAAGACAACGTAGTTAAACTACGTGTCCGAGCTCTACCGAATCGTTAACAATGATCCTAAAAGGTGTTGTTATCTTAACTTAGAATAATCGATCTATGATTATTTGATTCCATTTATAGTCGGGATAATACTAAGTCGTGGAAACGCCTTAGTTTTCGAGTGGATTATAATACATATTTATATATATAAATATAAATATATTTATGAAATCACGTTAGTTGTCGTGAATAGGGGTACGTGTACGTGATGGATATCTATATGAAAAAATACGTTGTAACTCGTACAACGGATTTATGCATTTTTTTCCGAATAGTCAGCATATACGTTAATGTATTGGTACGATATTCTTTGCGAGAATATATTGTATCATTTGGTACTTATACCGTATTTATACGTATATGTATACTTGTACAATACTTATACTTTGGTGATTTCCTCCAAGTGTATCCATGTGTGTATATATACTTAGAAATTTTTCCACATAACCGAGATGTGGTACCTGGTCGTCTAGGTTATCAGTTAATTCTTGTGACATAACGTAGAGGAGTTACCTGATCGTCTAGGTTATCAGTTAATTGCTGTGACATAACCCAGATGAGTTACCTGGTCGTCTAGGTTATCAGTTAATTGTTGTGACATAACCCAGATGAGTTACCTGGTCGTATAGGTTATCAGTTGATTGTTGTGACATAACCCAGATGAGTTACCTGGTCGTCTAGGTTATCAGTTAATTTTTGTGACAATACTACGGTTCAACCTCGGTCACGTTAACTAATACTATATAAAAAAAGCAAAATAACAAAATTCGAATCATTTAAATTTTACGGAGACTTGCATTGACTGAGTTGACTATGTTGACCAGCTTTGACTGTGTTGACCCGTGTTGACTGGGTTTGACCTGAACCCAAAACTGAACCAAGGCATCGAAAATGACCCAACACGGTCCCTTGACATGTGTTTGACCTATTGACTGAGTTGACCCAAGCCCGAGAGCGTCCCGAAAGTTATTTTTCACCGAGACGAAAGTGTTTCGGATGGACTCTACGGGTTACCAGGAGCCCAGAAATATATTTTTCGTCGAAAACGGATGGCCGGAATCTCGCCGGAGAATAAAATTTCATGAAAACTTGCAGAAAGGTCTCTAACCACCCGATCTAAACATGCATGGAAAGAAAACTTGAAAACGAGCTCGCCGGAATTTGGCCGGAATCTCGCCGGAGTTGCTCCTGTGCTCAAACGGCTTTGAATCTTGAAAAACTAACATCACCACGCGATCCGGAACGTCGAAGATAGTCAAAAAAGTGTACTCTTGGCTGAGAAAAGGTCGCCGGAAAAGTCGCCGCCGGCGGGTTCGCCGCCGTGGTCTCGCCGGCCTCCGCCGGTGGTCGGCCGGTGTCCAGTCACTGGATTTGTAGAGAGAGAGAGAGAGTGTGTGAGAGAGAAAGGGTATGAGGAGAGAGAGTAGTGTGTGTGTTTATGGTGTTTGTGTGTGTAAACACACTTATATAGCTAGGATTTTGTGGGTTGGGCCTAAGGCCCATAAGCCTGGTTCTTTTGTTTTTAACGGCCCGATCGTATTTCTAGAGCCCGTTTTCACACCCGAACTTGGTAGAATGTCATATAACAAATTTTTAGGGTCAAAAATACGAAAAATGATGTCAATATTCAATATTAGTCGCGTACGTTCGTCGGTTGCGTTAAAACCATGAAATTTGCTTCGGAGGTCATTTCTAATCCGTTTTTCGACCTGATTTCAACTGCGAATATTAAAATTCAATTAAAGCTAAATTTGTCATAATATTTCAGTTTTGAAAGCAATACACGTGTCCAATGCTTTCGTTTTGTTGCCGGTGCGCTTCTGCAGTCTCGCTTTTCATACACGTAGGCGCTTTGTGCCATTCAATGTAAATTCGCAAAACTAAGTTCATATGCATAAATTATACGTATAAAATTCATGTTTTTCGGCTTTGTTAGTATTTTGTTCGGTGTTAGTTCGTTGTCTCTTGTCGTTCAGCATTTTTCCCGAAAATCACCATACGTGCACTGTAAAGTTAGATAGACATTCCTAGACATTTAGAATGCCTAATTAAGTTAATACATGTCTTAAACACTATTTATTATCGCCTTAAACATTTGTTAATCACGTAATTAAAAGCCGAAAAGTACCGGTTGTCACAGTATGAGTTCGACATATTTTGGAATCGAAATGAAAATGCAAGATGGTCCTTAGTAGGAAAATACATAAAAATTATCTTAACAAAACACCTAAGTTTAGACACCATAATTAAGTGTTTTTCATAGGCACAAATTTACCTATTGGAAGTCCAATCGTGAGGAGTTTACTCCACAATATTATAACCATAATCCTCTTGACATCAAACCATGAATTGGTTAGTGTCTTAGGGTCGATTTGTTTATAGATATATATACATTATATATTTATAATTGTTAGTAGTCCAAGTCATATAGTGTCATGCATGGAGGTAGGACGAATTCCATCTATGTGACCTCATTGTATGAATTTCATTTATAATCAAAGGATTATAATTACAAGTTATGACTATCACTCCCCCTCAGCCTGATCACTAATTTCCGTTCGTACAAAGGAATGTTGTAAACGTGATGAAAAGATCCTAACAGAGAATATCTATTTATAGTACGTACATACATTTGTTAGATAACAAGGGCTGACATCACCCTACTAGCGATATCTAACATTCCTAACATGAAAGATTCGTAGATGTTATAAACATCTAATCATCCCTAACAAAGACACATAGATGTTGTTTATAGACTTTGTTATAGTTTTCGTATTTCTTCTGGTAAACCTCTGTTGATAAATACTAAACATCAACATCTGTTCATGCCTAAGATGTTTAGTCTTCTCATCAGTGTTTTATTCTTCAACAGAGTTTTGAACGTCAACAGACTTTCTTTCTTCATCAACGAAACTTTCATCTCTTCAACAGATCTTTGAGTCTTCAAATAGATCTTCTGTTAGTGTTCATAATTCGCTATCTTTGGGAGGAATTGATCTTCACGCCTTGTGTTATTCTTGATCAGATTAGCATATTTTGGCATTTTAATCACTTGTTCT
The DNA here is from genome assembly GCA_947069175.1 of Scalesia atractyloides. Classification (NCBI taxonomy): domain Eukaryota; kingdom Viridiplantae; phylum Streptophyta; class Magnoliopsida; order Asterales; family Asteraceae; genus Scalesia; species Scalesia atractyloides. The sequence goes on along the minus strand of CAMTDV010000004.1, from coordinate 72,669,563 downwards.
TTTATAGGTTCAAGATATACACACATATTTAAAAATAAAAGAAACTATATCAAGAAAACGATCGGGTAAATGGGTAGACTTTATTGGATAATTAGGTTGGGTAAACATGTATATCACCAAACCTAGTCCCATAGCCAATTACCCGACCCCACGCCCGTCCCACATGTGTCGCGTTTTGGGTTTACCCATCAGTTTCGAGTTAGATTGCCATCCCTAAATGTAAGTGTGTGTGTGTGTGTGTGCGTGTGTGAGTTAGGGTATATTGATGTTTTCAACAAGAATAAAAATCGGGTCGTGTTCTAGTTGAACATTTTAACCTGTCAACCCCCACAACCGACATGTGTGATGCTCCTACTATAAGGCTTAGAAATAATATAATCTAAAACTATCATTTTCATGTTAAACTAGGGAGGTTCCTCCGCGCTTCGCGGCGGGTGTCGCTATCGTACTAAACCGAATTGAAACCGACTGAACAACATATCGGTACGATACTGGCACTCGTTATAGCAACCGAAAGGCAAACCCAAAAATAAAGTCGTAATATGCCCAAAATGATATCGACGCATATTTTAAATAAATCAAAAACCATAAAAACGAATTTCAGTAATGTCTTCCAAAATGAATATAAGTATTCATTCCGATAATGCCGATACTGGTACTGATGTTGTTCGATTGGAATTGACGTGGTACCAATACTCGCTATAGTTTATGATAATTAAAAAAAACTCTATACTGCTATTGAAGTTGTTCGCACGATATCAGTGCAATTCGTCATGGTAAAGAACATACAATATAAGTTCGGTTCGTCAATGACCAGTATGGTATTCAACTCGCTATAGTTCATAATATAAAAGGATACTATATACCGCCATCCAAGTTTCGCATGGTATCCGTTCGGTTTATCACAGTAATGAACAAATAGAAATCAATTATATTGATCAGTTTTGAACAAAACTTTTAGTGGAACGAAGACAAAAATAAACATGTCGCATATGTTCAGAACTTTATAAAGTATTACACTATACTATTAGAATAATGAAAAAAGTAATGTCAATTTATATATAAAAAGCTAAATGTGAGTTAAGTTTGATAACATGTACATTTGTGCTTTGATTACTTAAGCTTTACCACTCACAACTCAGTTTCAGGGAAAAAAATGTATCAATAAGAGAAAATTTAGGCACGTCGCTACAACATACTCAAAATTACAATGTCAATTTATATATAAAAAGCTAAATGTGAGTTAAGGTTGATAACATGTACATTTGTGCTTTGATTACTTAAGCTTTACCACTCACAACTCAGTTTCGAGGAAAAAATGAATAAATAAGAGAAAATTTAGACACGTCCGCTACAACATACTAAAAATTATATAAAATATCGTATCTTAATAGTTACGAAAGGAAAAAAACATGTACAATCAATTAAAAATACATTAATAAAATAATTAAATATTTAAAATATAAACAATATTAAAAGAATTTTAAAACACTATTCATGAAGATTTTGTGTTAATATATATAATATAAGTTCTCAATATTTTGGGGTGATTACGGTTATTAGAGAGATCGAACAACATGTTATCTCTCTATAAATCCAGACAATCTATCTACTTCCAATTAATCAAAAGTCGGATACATTTCGATCGGACTTGAACATTATCAGCTAATGAACACTTAATTGTTGCGAATTTTATTTATTAGCTGGCCTGTGTGGTAACTTTGTAATGTTTGTTCTCGTACGGTTTGTTGTTTTTTTTCCTTTAATCACTCACTAACATTCATCAAGTGTGAAATATTGATCGTGTGTTTAATGTGTTTGTTGAAGTTTGTTAACCTTTCTTGATCAAATATTGCTAAAGGTGTTGGGATTTGTCGTGTACAATTTTAATTTTTTAATAAAATCAAATTTTATTTATTTAATTAGTATCGCATATTAATTGGTGACGAAGCATGTACACAATTTAATCTAATTAAATATTTCTTCAATGATCCAATTGTGATTCGTGTAAACAATTAACACAAGAAAAAAAATGCACCTTTTGATGAATACCAAAGAATACACACCATGCAAACAACGAACGTCACGCTAGTTGAAGCATTCACGAACCTAGAGCTCCTGAATCAACTCCTTGAAACGAACTCCTAATACTCGTGGCTCGATTGAACTTGAACACGCGAGACCCACAAACTCCTTCACGGTCAAACCTGGTCAACGAAACAACCAAAACTGATTTTCCGGTTTCTGGTGGGATCGGCGGTGTCGTAATAGTAGCACTGGGATTTGGTGGCCGACCAGTGGGTGCAGTGATGCTTGGATCGGCCGACAGAGGTGGCCAGTTGAGTCGGGTGGGCACGCTGACGGCTTGGGTGGCAAGCGGAAGAGGTGTGGCGGCCTTGGGGTTGTCGGACGGTGGTGCTTCGGTGGAAGAGATGGAGCCGACAGTGATGGTGGTGTGGTTGTCGGTTGTTTTGCCTCAAAAATCTAGTATAATTTTATGGTTAAGGACCCATGTATTTATACTACCCCGTAGGGGTGTGCAAAAAACAGAATTTACCGAACCATAACTGAATTAACCGACAAAATCGAACCGAAAAACCGAACCAAATAAAAAATTGGTGGGTCGGTTAATGCTTTTTTTGAAAACCGAAAGTATCGGGTCGGTTATGGTTATCAATGTTTCCATACCCACCATAACCGAACCGAACCGACATGTAATAAATCTTTATAGGTTTTAGGAGTTTTCACCATTTTTTAATATTTGATTGTTTATTTTAATTTATGGAATATATCTTAACATTTTATTTGAATATTCGGTAATAAACGATATTAATATTATAGATTATATGTATTTTTCATACTATATAATATACTTAATAAGTAAATATATACAAATATGTCAATTTATTCCATTTTAAAAAAAAGTTATTTTTAGCTAGGCTAAATACATGGTTAACTACCCACAACCAACCCGCTATAACCATTATAACCACTTAACCATAACTGGTTATCCATTAACCGACATCGCGGTTATGATTGTGGTTATGATTTTAGCCCAAAACCAACCCAAACCGACCCATGCACAACCCTACCCATACCAATTGTATTTCAATACCATTATCCACTTATAATATTTATCCAGTAAATATATTATTATTATTTATCCAATAATTAATATTCACCATGATCCATCATTTATTTAGTAATTATTTAATTAACTAATTAATTAATTAAATAACAGTCATTTCATTAATAATTATCCATCTATAAATATTTTTATAAATATTTATATTTGCTTCGAAAACAACAAAATCGTGAACTGTAATATTTAACTCTTGAACATTGTTTCCTGTTCGTCATCTAAAGTGTAACTCTTTGAATCGTACCTTATTAGCAACGTTAATAAATCGATATTTAGACATCTCATATCCAACAAAATGAAGGGGTAATCTTGATAAGTTATGAGAATTAAAGAATTGAAGTTTAAATAAGTCTGCGGTTTATTTTAATAGTGTAATTTTTTTTGGTATGTTTATCATTAAAAGGTGGGAGAATAAGTTTTTTTTAGTTTGAGACTAGTAAGAACTGCTTGGTTAACAAGTTAAAGATTTAGTATAAATATATCCATAGCGTTATTGTAATTTCTTGGTTCAGTTCTTCGTTTGATTAATAATAAAAGAGTAGTGAGTTGTCCTTACAAATCTCATGTGTTGATTGTTGTGTTTAAACTTTGATTCGTTAACAATTGGTATCAGAGCTTGTTCAACAGAAGAAAGAAAAAAACCAATCGTTCACGTATGTGACGTGAAAAAATAAAGAATTCTCCAAGTTGAATATCATATTTATATTACTAAGAGGGAAAAAACAATAACCACACTTCTGTGGCCACTATGAAGGGATCAAAGGAAATAAATTGTTTTTCAAGCACACACCTTACGAAAGAAAAAAAAAAAGGGCACCATGAGTTCGTCAAGAAAAAACAGCAATCAAACAAGCACCAAAAATCAAAGACTTGTAGAACGAGAACATGTGGAATAATAATCAAACGAAGACCTAACCAAGTGAAGAAGAATCGAATCTAAAACTAATTCTGACCAAGATCAGTAAAGTTACCAAAAAGACGTGAACGTTTTGGGTTGTGTTGAAGTAGCCAGTCTTATCGAAACCAAAGACGATAATCACTTTGTTCAGGTGATCATAAAAGAAGTAAAATCTTGGAATTACAAGATTCGTTCTAGTAATCTAGAAGGTGTGAAATCTTCTAATTTCAATAAAGGTGTGATGGTATCCCACAAGATTAGTCAAAGACAAGTTGGTATGAGTTTCTCCCGTTACAGATATCGCTACTAACTCAGATTCAATCACAATTGGTGTGAGTTGTGATTAGATTTTCAAAAAGAACAGAGGGTTCTTTCGATCAGCATAATCAGGGGGAGATTGCAAGAAGCAAGTTTGCGACATAGAGAGAAACGAAAGGTGGTGTTTATTTTTTAGTGTACAAGTCACTGAAAAGAAGAAAAACCAAAAAAGAGGAGTTCAGAGATAGTAGAAGCAAATATTCCATTTGTTTTGGTTCGTGAAAATAACAATACTTCGTTTCAGGTTCCTGGATTAACGTCAACGAACTACAACACTTGGACTATTCTCATGGAGTTGGTATTAAATGCTCAAGGACTCTTGGTGGTGATTGATCAGGTGACAGGCAATGTTGCTGACGAGAAGAAAAACAAAGTTGCTAAAAGGGAACTCGAGCAAAAGGGCATATGGGTGGCTTTATGGGTAAGATTTCTTCATGCTATCAGGATTCAAAAGGCTCGACTGGCAACTAAAGGAGAGACCTCAACCAACTTCAAATGAAGGAGACGGGTAATGATAATCAAAGCAAATTGTTATTCTGTGAATCTAATGGAGTAGAGGGTTTTAAGAAAGATTAGGCCCGGAAGGATGAAGTCAATTGTGAATGTTGGGGATGGGGCTCATCAAATCAAGGTAGCCATGGAAAGGGTCACGGTAATGGTAGATGTTGAGGTGGTTGATTTGGGGAAAACTATGATAAAAGTAAAATAAGATGTTTTTTGCAATGAGTATGAGCATTATGCAAGCAAGTGTCCAAAGAAAATAGAAGAGGAAGTGAATTTGTTTCATGAGTATGAACCAAAATTGTTTTGAAAAGGTAACTGATTAATATCAAGATTAAAGGGGAGAATGAATGAGTAATGTTAATAAGTTAAGAGAATTAAATGGTTGAATTTCATTGAGTCTATGGTTTATCTTAATAGTTCATTTTATTTGGTTTTGGTATGTTTATTATTAAAAGGTAGGACAATAGGTTATTTAGTTTGAGACTAATTAGAATAACTTGGTTAGCATGTTATAGTTTTGGTGTAAATAGATCATTATGTTTTTCTTTAATTTCTTGTTTTTCGTTTGATTAATAATAAAAGAGTCATGAGATATTTTCACAAATCTTGTGGTTCTTCATTTGATTAAAAATAAAAGAGTCGTGAGGTATTCTCACAAATCGTGTGTGTTTAATTGCTTGGTTTAAACTCTAATCAAGGTCAGCTCACACCTAATGCAAGGTAGAGATGCACAAAAAACCTGGAACCGGGTATGGGTTTGATCAACAAAGTCAAGAACCGGATAGGGTGGGAAACGGTTCTGGGTACGTTCGGGTTTTTGACGGGTTTGGCCAGGTTATTTCCTGGTTTGGGTCCGCGTTTTGATCGGGTAGAGGCAGAACCGGGTCTGGTGGTTCCGGTTCTATTCCTTTTTCTACACCTGGGTCTAGAACTGGTTTGTACACGCAGGTCGGGTAGCATAGGAACCAGTTCCAAGTCGGGCCAGAAACCCAGTTTTTTGGGGCCCATAATTTTTTTTTATAAAAAACATAATTCATTATTTGGATTAAAGAACCATGTAACAATTAGGCCCAAAAACTCCCAAAGGCCCAGCTCATCATTAACCCATATGGCCATATAATCCATTACTCAGTCAGCCACTGCAGGCCCATAATTCAATTTTAAAGCTTAAACATTAAAAATGCTAGGATGTCTCACGATTTTGTGTAAATGTTTAAAATATACCATTTTGCTACATCAATATTGCTTTGTTTGTTGTAATCCCAATTATCATTATACTATTTCTGTAAATGTTTAAAATATATATCATTTTGCTGCATCAGTATTGCTTTAAAATTTATACGAAATTAATTAGACGATTGGGAGAAGCTATTGATGGTACAATTTTCATACCAACCATAGTTAGATATGTTAAATGACTCCTACCCTTTACCAGTTTTCCACCATCAGTGTCTCTGCAACCGACGGACGAGACGATAATCGTCATCAAAACTGGCATAACAAGTTTTATAATATCTCCAACAAGTTTACAAACACCCGAACCCGAGACACATTACAAATTCAAGAAGAAAACACATATCATCACTACACGAAAGAAATGACATCTAATATAGGTTTTAACAACTTACTATCGCAACTTTCAGAGCTTCACTTCTCTATCAAAGATCCAGCTGAACGGAACGTTCACACTTTCCTTCGCCCTTGCCGAATTCCTCTCCTCAAGCCTTCTGATTCTTGGTGCCAGCCCACACACATAGTCTTGGGCTTTACGCCCTTCACCAGAAAGCCCAGTTAAATCCGCCACCTTCCACCGGCCCACCAGGAACTCCAAAATGTCCGCATAGTCCTTTGCGGTGTACACGCCGAGTCTTTGAGCAACAGCTGAGAAATGTTCGAAGAGGTTATCGTCACGTCCGTCGTACATCAAGTGTGCGGGCATGGAGATCTTTTTCCTCATCATGTCGGCGAAAGCAAGAACCGTGCCGTCTGGGTCAATTTCAAAGAGTTTTTCTACTATTTTTGTGTAAGCGGTTTCGTGCCTTTTTTCATCAGCTGCGATTATACCGCACATTTGAGCTAGCTTCACGTCACCATGCTCCTTTGCGTGTCGGGCTGTGTTTCCGTGAGAGATGAAGGTGGCTCGCTCTTGAAATGAAGTGTAGATGAACCCAAGGTAAGGACTGTTTTCGGTCCCGGGGTCCTGAAAGTCGTTTATAAATGGGTCAACATGGGATGAACTTAATTTCTAACAGCTCAAACGGATAAAATATATATGATAGCTAAACAGTTTGAATGGATCAATGGGTCGAAACTCAAAAGGCTTCCAAAGTGTAGTTTCATCCAAACAACCTACTAGATCATTTTATTCAGATTAGATTACTATTATAACAATATATATTTTGTAATCATATGTAACACATACATCATTCATAAAAAAAATATGAAAGAAATAATTATTAAATCAACAGAGTGGGCCCACATTTTGACCACACCGAACCCGCCTGTCCCGCCCATTTAATAACCTCTAACCAATGCTACACAAAAGAAAGCGAAATATTTTTTTTCTTAATATAACTCGTGACAAAAAAAAGATGGAAAAGGAAAACTCACTAATAGAATATGTTTTTTTCCAAAGGGTCATGTCATGAATATGATAAAAAATAAAAAAAAAACTAGCTAAAAAGTAAGTTAGAGAAGTATGTGTCGAAAGTCGCCCAACGTGCCTTTTTAATCCAAACAACCTAGTATATGGCATTATTCAATAAAGTCAGATTAGTATAACGGTAATAATACATTGCCTGTATTAATATTAATATTTAGCACACATGTTTTTAATGAAAAACTACAATAAATTAGGCAAACATGCTAGACCCATATAAAGATCTTACCCGATATGATCAATGACCCGTTACCCAAGATGCTAGACAAAGAAATAAAAAATGGTTAAGGTTAAAAAAATTAAGATGAACTTACCATTCCAGACCCAATGAGGTACTGAATTGTCTTCTGAATCTGCCTCATGTCGACCCGCCCAGTAAGATACAGATACTGATGTAGAAGATCACCGTGCCTGTTTTCTTCAGCGGTCCAGGCCCGAGTCCAGATAGCCCAAGAAGTAGGGCTAGCCCCGGTCTCATCACGCACACCATCAAGAGTATTAAGCATTGTTTGGTAAGTAGGCAGTGCTTCTTCAGTAATCCATATCTCCAACCAAAACAACAAAGTAATCATCTGGAATCTCCCTAGCCCGAGCCCGTAATTCCTCCACTTGTTCCATAAATCCGTCAGATGCGGGATCTGGTAGGAAATCCTGTGCTTGCCAGCATTTCTCGACGGGCTTTAGGTGAACCAATATGTTATCTTCGGCCCAACCCTCCAGGGATTTGAAGATTTCGATATTTTGTGGCGGCATTGAGTGTAGCACCTGTTGGTGAACCTCCCTTGGAGGGGTAAAGGGCTTTTTGGTACTTTCAATCCTGTTATAATCAGATTCAGAACTGTTGCTTAGAGATAGACCCAATTATAGACCCAAATATAATAAATACAATCAGGCAATAGGCAAGCGGGAAGCGAAAATTATGGATCGATGAGCTTGGTTTAACAAAGCGCGCATGCGCAGGCCTCAGTGTTTTACGCTACACAAAGCGTGTGTTTACAAGAACCGCACATGAGGCGTGTGTTTACAAGAACCGTACATGAGGCGTGTTCTTTTGGCAAAAAGTAAACCCTGAGGCGTAGGCCTCATGTATTTCCAACATTTTTATGTGGCAGATTGTTGTACAGCATGCTTTTCTGGTTGTAATGTATGTAATTTCAATATTAAAACATATATAACGCTTATTTGTGTCTAAATACCAGAGTAATGATGCTAGAAACCTATAGAAAATATGGATTAGGTTCAAGAGTGAACACCAGTGTATTTGCAAACCGAGCGAACTAATCCTAGCCATACACGTGTGTAAATCAATGGTCAGGATTTGATGATTTGATGACGAAATACACTGTGTATTTTACGATTTGATGATGAAATCCTAGTCATACACGTGTGTAAATCAATGGCCATGATTTGTTCACGCAGTTCGCAAATACACTAGTGTTCACTCTAGAACCCCACCCTAGAAAATATAGATATAATTATTCGTGCCTCGACGTACGGAAAGCAGCATGCTTTTGTGCGCTTCTCGCTTTTTAAAACGAAGTCGACGAGTAAGTAAAACGTAAATAAAATCAATTATTTGATAGGCTTATCAACAATTTGTCTTGGTTGAGGGTTCTTGAAGTAGCTAGCTGACATAACCCCCAAGACAAACATGTAGATGAAGAACAATATTTCACCAAAAATAATTAACAAATACCACATACAACATCTTAAACATGTAGATGAAGAACAAATTAACAGATTACACATTTCATGAAGAGAAAATACATAAGAAGCAAAATAGATAACCTACTTAATTATTATTTATCTAATGAGGAAACCATTTATAGCCACACTGGCTACCTATACATGAATAACAGAAGATGACATTAAATAATCTATAAACCTTTAAATGAGGAAACCATTTATACCACACTGGCGATGTGTTTATTTTTTTCTACGTTTTGATATAAATTTTATTAAAAACAGAGTCGTGTCAAATATAACGTTTTATAAATAGTTAAAAAAATTTATATTCCGTTTTTTATAAACGTTATATCAAAACGTATATAAAAATAAGCACATCGCAAAACCGTATTCTTTTTTTTAATAAAACACTATATATCGTAAGTTATAAAAGAAAAACACAAATTTAAATTTATTAATGTCACGTCACTATCACCTGGTGTAAATTGCAAAAGGTCGGGTGTAAACAGAATCACCCCACGATTAACACAGGTATCAAACATGAATACACTTTTAACTTCTTTTAATTTTAATTATTTAATAAAAAAAGTATAAATTACACAATGTATTTTTCTTAAACAAGTTTTGTCGTGTATCAGAAATTGCCAGCAGTAGCACAACATATAATCCATAAACAAAAACACAAAATACAAAACAGATTAAAAACAAATAAAAAACAAAAAATAAATAAACACTAATCGCTCTATTGCAATCGCAATCACAATATCTCATTCTCGTATCTACAACTTCAAATCTACTGATAATCATACTGCTACGACACGAAGCCGATACGTGTAGAAATCAAATTAGCAACAGAATAACTTATTTCGCGGCATAAAAACACAAAAAAGTGAAATTAAGAAATCGATTGAATGAAAAGTGTAAGAGAAATGATGATATACTTCGTTGTGGCGGATCCAATGGTGGAAGCCATGGCGAATTTGGGAGATCTGAGAGGTTTCGGTTGAGGAAACGCGAATGAACGGTACAGGTCTGATTGAAACGTCGCCGTATTGATGCGAATCGCCATGGTTGATGTTGTTCGTGTGTGTTCTTGTTGTTGCACAGTTTTTTGAGTTGTGGTTTCCTCCACACAAGAGAATAGCACAGATGGTCTTATATTTTGCTATGTTTCATATATGCCCTTACACTTGTGCTTATTTACACTATGGCCTTGTAGTTTTAGATTGTTCACATTTCCCTCTTTGTTATTTAGTAGTTTCTTTTTTTTAATACTCCCTCCATCCCATTAGAAGTGTCTATTTTGAATTTTCAAAGTCTTGATTGATAAACTTTGACCTTAAATAATTTTGTTTGCGTTAGTTAATACTTGATGAAAGTTATATGATTTGAGTGTGTTTTACATGTGTTTTTATCGGGTTAATTTTCATCAAGTTTTATAAAACTCAAAAAATATATAATTAAAGTTAAAGTTTATAAATAAAGATTTTAAAAATTCAAAATATGACACTTCTAATGAGACGGAGAGAGAGTAAATTATAATTACTGATACACTACTAGAGTATTATTATGTTACCAGTGGAATCATCTGATCATATCCATCTATACTAGCTTAGAACACCTATACGCCTAGTTGGAAACCTCTAATAAATATCGGAAAAAAACCATTTGTGCGAATTGAACCCAGAACCTCATGCCAGTAAGCCTTATACCACTAGACTATAATGTCATGGACTATTTTAGTATTTTTTTTATCTTTATTATGTTAGATCATGTGTTCGTATGCTATATGTTTTGGAGTTAAGGGTCTCTCTATTTTCATTTTTATTGATAAAGGTAAATTTTGCTTACATTATCATACTTTAACCTTACATATATCTTTTTCTATCTGTGGGATATACTAGCTACAGTTGTTGTTATGAGGATAACTATGGTTGCATCTTGTAAATGTTATATCGTTGGAATTTATTTCTTGAGTGCACTTACTTATTCAAGTGTAATGTTTAATATATTTAACAAAATTTGTTAACAAAAAGAAAAGTTAAAATAATAAAAAAAACATGCCTATTTCAAGTTATTTATATGTTTTTCAAGTGTTTAATTTTCTGAATTTAAAACTTTTTTTATGTGTGTTATTTAATAGATTATTATTCAAGTGTATTGATATACAAGGGTTCTTTATTCTAAGAATGTTTAAAATTATAACCCAACTTTCGATCATATTTTTTTATAAAAAATGGACATTTGTGTTTGTAAAATAAAAGTTTGATGAAGACGAGGGGTAAAAGTATAAAAGAAAGTAATTAACATATTCCACTTGGCAGTCCTCCACGTTCTCTTATTTGTCAACTGGCCCCTACACTTTCTGCACATCTACCTTGATATCATCGAAACTTATTCCTACCACTCTGTGTGCTAGTTAGTTTTTTCAACTCTGTGTGCCCACAGTACCAAGGTCTTATACTTGCCCCAAGTTTCACAAATGCCCTTACATTTCTTATTTTTACATTTCTTACACTTATATATTACATTTTTTGTCTTTACTTTATATTTCTTTTTTTTTTAATCTTTTATATAACAATTATTACCATATTACTATTAGAGCATAGAGAGATTCGTCTTGTTTTCCCAAATAATTTTTGTCACGCATTCTACCATAGAGTTAGAATCAAATATAAAGAAAAATATTTTACTCCATTGATTTTAGAAAAAGGAAAATAGTGAAAAGGTATAAAAAGAAACCTATCTTGTCTTGTTATATATAAGGCATATGTCAATTTCTCCCACAAATTTAAAATGAACATTACTTTTTCCTAGCATTTTTTTCAAAAAAAAGTTCACGATAATAACAATCGTTTTTTTTCTTTAATTTGAGTATTATATTGCTATATAAAAATAAAATAAAATAATTTATTTTTAACAGGTTTTCTTTGCATTGTGTTAATTGTTCAGGTAATTGTGTCTTTCAATTGGGTTTTGGTCATTACGTTTTTACTAGAGTTTCTATAGATTGTATTATTATCAAAACTTATAAAACAATGTTAATTTGGGTTCTGGCCACTACGTGTTTATCAGAATTTGTAACACAGTTTATAACACAATGAAGATGGTATCCATTGTGTTTTAATATGTTATCCATTGTGTTTTAGTATGTTATTCATTTTGTTTTATTATGTTGTTCATAGTGTTTTTAGTCTGTTGTCCATTGTGTTTTAGTCTATTATTTATTGTGTTTTTTGGTTATTGTCCATTATGTCTTTTATCTACTGTCATCAATTATGTTTTTAGTTTACTTTCCATTTTTTAGTTTGATACTCATTGTGGTATGCATTATATCCATTCTGTTTTAGTTTGTTATTTATTGTGTCTTTTATTTGATGTCATCAATTGTGTTTTGGTTTTTACTTTCTATTGTGTTTTTAGTTTGATGTTTATTGTGTTTACGTTATGTTCATTGTGTAATACCAACTAGGTTTTATTTATTTTTTTTTTTGAAAACTATGACAATAGGGTACTCATATTAAAGATAAAAAATCTCGATTTTATGATATATGTTTTTTTCTAAATTCAAATGACGTATAAAAAGTTATTGACGTTTAAAAAAATTGGGGTGGGAATAGCATGTGACTTGCATGTAAATATTCTTTTTATTCTCTTGGACTAAAATATCATTTCCACTTGATTTATTTTTGACACTTGTCAATTTATGATGGTTTCTTACACTTATTATTTTTAAAACCCTCTGTATTATAATTCAACCTAATAGAGAGATTCGTCTTGTTTTCCCAGTTTTTTTCTCAGAGTTCTACCATATACGTCTAACTTTTTGCTATTTATACCAACTAATGTGACATTAATAAATTTAATTTGTGATTTTTATAACTTCTAATATATAATGTTTTATTAAAAATATGGTTTTGTAATGTGCTTAACTTTATCTACTTTTTGATATAAACTTTACAAAAAACAGAATCGTATCAAATACAAAGTTTTGTAAGTTAATATTGTCACCGCCCCCGACCCCACCCCGGGAGCGGGAGCCGTGAACCAGTCAAGTGGTATCCTGTTTGTTAATTTGGCAGCGGAATTAAAACATCAGGATCGTAGTTGTGAAATAAATATCAGAGTTTTCAAAACACCAAACTTTTATATTAAACAAATGGGGTAGAACCCAAGTTTCCATTACAACATATTTGTAGGGACAAGCCCTAATTTATGAAAAACATAAACTCCATTTTTATTTAGGTAACTTTTTATAGCCACTTTTCTAAGCCTTCAGTGCTCTCCAGCTGGCTTCTATAAGCTTCACATTAAGTTACCTGAAACGCATTTTATAAACATTTTATCAGCAAGAAATACTGGCGAATCCATCTCAGTTTTATCAAAACAAGTGATTATACTTTACAGTTATTGAGAGTATCCGCATTTACAATGTTTATATCTACACAATTACTCATCAATACTGTCAATCCTGACTTGTGGGTCATATTACTTTGGGCCCTGTCACCCAACAGTAATGATTCCTGTCACATTCCCGTGACTGTGGACTATCAATGTATACAAAACCCCAACATATCGGCAGTAATTGTAGAATACATATACTCAATTACTGTTAAGCATAATAAAACATTTGAGGTTTTGGTAACACATTTTGACTCACAAAAAGATTTACAAAAAGAGAATGTACTCACCTTGAATACTTACGTATTCCTACGGAGTTTCTGGTGACAGTTCTTGATTAGTTTCTGGAATTTCTATTTAAAACATACAATGCACATGTGTTAGTAAATTAACCCAAGTCACTTTAGCCATATAACACGAGACAGAACCCCATCGAACTTAGTCAGGCAGAGCCTCGACATACGTCAGTGGGTCCTAAATCAATCGGGTAGGATGCCCATACAACACGAGACAGAACCCCAACGAACTTAGTCAGCCAGAGCCTCGACATGCGTCGGTGGGTCCTAAATCAATCGGATAGGTAACGAATTAGTGATCGGGGGTTAAGATACTTACAGCAGGCAGCGCTTCGCAAGTTTAGGGGTTTAGGGGTGTTGTTTTAAGAGAACAGAGATTCAGAGAGTTCTGATCGAAGAATTTCGATCGAACAGGTGCAAATTTTCCAGTCCCAGGCCTGGCCTTTTATACCCGAAATTGGCTTCTCCCGCGCGTCGCGTGAGATTCCTGGACCTCCCTCGCGTAGCGCCTGAGACACCTAGCTACGCTAGGCCAGCTTGGTCACAAGTGTAGGGTTGCTAGATGGCGCGAAATGGTGGCACGTCACCTGGACGTCTCCCGCGCGTCGCGGGAGATGCCAGGGATCCTGGCGCGTGTCGCCTGGGATGCCCAGATCAGATTTCTTTGTTTTTCGGTCGGGTCTCGTGGTGCGTGTCCGGTTCGTCGTTTACAGTCCGATTTGGGGTGTTTTGGAGAGTTGTTACAAATATAAAGTTTTATATTTGATATTGCTCCGTTTTTCTATAAACTTTATATCGAAATGTATATAAAAATAAGTGTATCGTAACACCATATTCGTTTTTAATATAAAAGTTATATATTTGAGGTTATAAAAAAACACAAATATGAATCAGTTGATGTCACATCAATCGGTGCAAATAGCAAAAAATGGGTGCAAATAGAATCACCATTTCTTCAATGGTCACCTTAGCGGCATCTCATCATTCTTCTCATTATATACATTTTTCCTAATTCTTCCCATTTAGGGAGTTGTCCCAGAATTCCTCATTTCTCATCTATCTATGTATATATTAGGGTTCAATCTCTCTATATTTATGTGTGTGGGTTTTCTACATTATATAGAGTGGTTGTGAGACAATAAGAGAGAAAATGTTAGTGTTCATCAGTAAATTTTGAGAAAAGAAAAAAATATTGTTCACCCTCTATAATTTTTTAATATTTCTGAAAGTGGTTGTGTGTGGAGGAGAGAGAAAAGATAATGATAAAAATATATAAAAATATTATTTAGAGGAGTGTCTGCGTGATGCGGTGGGTAACACATACACTATTAATCACGTAACGTATTATTTTTATTTAAATTAAAAAAAAACTTTCCCACACCATACTCAAATTAAAGAGACAAAAATGATGGTTTTTATTGTGTGAGTTTTTATTAAAAATTAACGTACAAAAAATTATAGCCATTTAAAAATCATGAGGGCAGTTCGTTCAAAAGTAAATAGTATGATTTAAAGGATTGTAACATATGCTTTAAAGTTGTAATTACTTAAATCTTAAAACTATGAAAATTACCTTTGTGTTCTCCTTACGAAACATGTGTCCATGTTCGTTTGTTTAACTAATGAACATAAATTTTTGTTTATGTTCATTTATTAAAGGAATATTGTATTTTAATAATCCTAACTATTAGGCGTTGGTCAGAAACGGTCTCAACTATAAAAATAACCAGTAGTGGGCCCATCTTTTCATATATTGTAAACTAATGGACTTTACTAAACATAAAATGATAAGAGGACAAAAAGAAATTAAGGTTATGTTAGTAAAAGTACATTAGTTTACAATATTTGAAAAGGTGAGACAACCACTGTTTATTTTTTAAGTTGGGACCATTGTCGGCCAACGGCTAATAGTTTGGATTATTAAAATCCATTATTCCTTTATTAAAAATAAAAAACAAACATAAACGAATTTTCCGTCGAACGATTCATTAAACATTTGTTTGTTTACTTGCCTAGTCAATATAAGTTCGTTGTAAGGACATGGGTATACATGGAAGAAGGAAGGTGATCATTGAATAGATGTTTGTGACTCTAATCAAATTTAATTGATGCTTTTAACTAATTTGACAAAATAATGTTGACTTTGACTCATTCTTTTTAAGTGGGTTGGTTTGAACCAATTTCAACTCCTCAGAACATAATTGTGCATTTCTTTACATATTTTTATTTTTAAACTTCTTGTTTGTGAGCCACATATGAGGATGTCGCACCCGGTGGAAGGCTTTCCCACACACAGCTCATTGCATGATGGCATGTGTGAGACATTTTATGTTCTTGTTCGTGGCTACTAACAGCTATTGAGGGTTGGATGAGTTTGTTTTTATTTCTTTTGTGTAAAAGTTGGTGTTTATGTGTAAATTATAAATATGTTTATGAGATCGAATCATTAGTGTGACAAACTTAAGTTTGTACACTTTTTATAGGTGTTACGAATGTGTCACATTAGTAACGCGTTTGTGAAAATTTATGGTTTTTTAGTGTTTTTGTTTTTTTTTTTTTTGCCTCGGAGGATACAAGCCTAAAAGGCATTATTGTTGGACATTTAGTCAGGAGTAAACTGCAGTTTTGGACCCTGATATTTGCCCTAATTAACAAGTTTCATCCCCACTAACACTTTTGCTCCTCGATGTTTAAAGCTTTAGCACTTTTAATCTAATTCACTAACTCCATTTGATTTTTTTGTTGACATCTGATCTCGTTGATATTTGTGATGAAACCTCTTCATTTGCACTCACCGGTTCTTGTTTTTGTAGTGGAGATGGGGGTTGTTGGGTGTTATAGACGTTGGCTGATGGTGGATGGTATAGCGGTGGATGACAGGGTTTCTGGTCGAAGATGGGGTTTCTGGTCGTGATGGGATGGTTGTGGTGGTGAAAGCAATCGTGAGACTAGGGATGGCAAAAAAAAAACCCCATGCCCGACGGGTACACCCGAAACACTCAGACCGTGTATACCCGATGGTTATCGAACTAGGTTTGGGCTTGGAAAAAAATATTTTGCGGGTATGCGACATATATGGGATTATGTGATACCCTACCCGATTACCCAAAACTATATACCCATTTACCCGAATCATACACCCGAAACATATCCTTTAAAACTTTTAACGTTTACTTTCTTTTTTCCCTAACCCTTGTTTAGTAAGGCTTTATTCAAATAGCTTCATTACCCGAATGATAACTTTTTCTTTTGAGATATATTTCTTGATGATATTATTTATATTTGTATGTTAAAAAACAAAATTATCTTTTAAAAGTTATATCATCTTGATTGATATTTACCTATTTTTGATATTTTAAAACTTCTATAATTATAATAATATGTATGTAATAATCATTTTTTAATTGAATTAAATTATTAAGAATATAAAATCATATAAAAACTAGTATGGTAATAAAAAGTGCATTTGGAAATCCCAATGGGCATACCGAAACTCGAGGGTATGCCCAATACCTGACATGTACTTGATGGGTATTGGGTCGGGTATAGGACACGG
Source organism: Scalesia atractyloides (assembly GCA_947069175.1). NCBI lineage: Eukaryota > Viridiplantae > Streptophyta > Magnoliopsida > Asterales > Asteraceae > Scalesia > Scalesia atractyloides. The sequence continues at coordinate 72,652,103 of CAMTDV010000004.1, read as the reverse complement.
TTTTATAACCGGGTATGAGATTACCAATACCCGCACGAACTCAGCCCATTGCCACCCCTACGTGAGACTAGGTTTAGGTTTGGTGACGGAGATGGTTGTGGGTGATGGTGTGGTGGGGCTTAAAGAGGGGTGAGGTTTTTAGTTTGTGTGATATCCGGAAAATTTGCAAGTTAATCTGTACATTCTAATTATATATGTATGTGTTAATTCTGTGTAGTTAGACTTAATTAATGTTAGGAATAATGGATTTTAATAATCCAAACTATTAGCCGTTGGCCGAAAATGGTCCCAACTTAAAAAATAACCAGTGGTGGTCTCACCTTTCACATATTGTAAACTAATGAACTTTTACTAACATAACCTTAATTTCTTTTTGTCCTCTTATCATTTTATGTTTAGTAAAGTCCATTAGTTTACAATATATGAAAAGATGGGCCCCGCTACTGGTTATTTTTAAAGTTGAAACTGTTGCCGACCAACGGCTAATAGTTAGGATTATTAAAATCCAATATTCCTTAATGTTAACAGAGTTCATAAAGTCTAGCAAGGCCCAGGTAAATGCATGGGAATGCATTTTGTAACAATTAGATATCATCTTATCACGTAACGGTAATATTCAAAACGAACGTTGGTGATTACCCATATAGTTTTTAAAGCTGAAATTGTTCCAATATGCCTGGAACATTAAATCAGTAGCATTATTAAGATTTTGGTGTAAAAAATGGATAAAAACATAATACAAATATATTAATATAGTATTTTTCGGTTTATCATGTATGTTTTAATTTTGCCACATTTTAACCTCTATACTTGTAATTTTTTTTCACCAAACCATGTGCAATTGTGTGATGTTGTGTTTACTAATAATTTAACCCTAACTATAACTAGATACAAAACCATAGTTGTCATCAAACTAACCTAAAATAGGTTTGTTAGGAGACATCTTTATATAGAATAATCATACTTTAGCCAATCCCACTTCTTCGCACCCACATTTTAGGCCAAACCACCCCTCCCCATGCTTCATGCTCTATCAAATCTCTAATAGCTTGTTGACTTAGATAAAAAAAAAGCATGCTTGTTTTCTTAGGTAAAGAAGCATGCTTGTTATCTTTAGACTTGAGAGATGATGATTAGTGTTTAGATATTTTGATTATAAGAACATGTAACCTACACTTCTTTCATTTACCATCTTTAGACACAAGAACACATCCTTTGTTCTCTCCCAAACTAACGACCAAACACCCCTATTTCCATCCACATTTTTAGTTCACCAAAACACTAAAAGGCAAGTCGAAATCATCCATGTCTTGTGGTATATTGAAGGCTTGGGAGCTATACCTCAAAACCAAGCCAAAATCATCATTCGATGTGTGGAAATCTTCCCTAGCTTGACTAGTGGTAATTATCTAAATCTCATCTTGTTAATCTTGTTAAAATGTCTATTTTGTGTAAGAATTGTTCACTAAGAGAAATGTTAAAATGTTTTTGGTAAAAAAACTAATTTAGTGTTAAAATGGAAGATTTTGGATGGTGAAAATGTATGGCTTGGGCCGTAGGTAATGATGTATGGATGTGTGTTTGTGAATCATGTTTAAGTATGTTATAAATGCATGTATGCTATATGTTGTTGGGTGATGATCTTGTAACTTGATGGATGTTGTTATATGTTGATTTTCACTGTATGGATGTACATAGGTCATGGGATTGTAGGGTTTGTTTGATGATATGATCTTGAAAAGTATGTTAAAATTTTGATGCAAGTATATTTAATGGTGAATCTTGAATGTTAATGTTTGGATCATGATAAGTGCACGTATGTGCTAAATGATGTATGTTAAGATGATTTTTAGTGTTAGATATCTTAACATATTAAAAATGGTAAATTTGATGGATTAAAGTTTGTGTCTTGGCATAAGAATAACCAAGTATGGTGATTGTTATGTTGGATATGATCATACTAAGTCTTGTGATTATTTTGATGTCTAAAATAGACTTGCTGAAATTTTTGGATGAAAATGGTAGTTTTATCAATATTGAACTTCAAAATGTATAAGTACTTTATATAGAAAAGCTATCATTTTATCTGAAAGTGAGTTTTTATATAAAAACTCAAGTTTTCTAAATTTTATGGTATATATATGTGTGTGTGTATGTGTGGGTGTGTGTGTGTGGTGGGGGGTTAGGATCTATAAAAACTCAAGTTTTCTAAATTTTATGGTATATATGGTGTGTGTGTGTGTATGTGGGTGTGTGGGGGGGGGGTAGGATCTATAGAAGACGGCTATAAGTGTGAAAAAGCTAAAAACGGTTCCCAACAATTGGATCAAAATAATCTACAGACTAAAATGAGACGGTTGCGTTTTTTTAAATATCAATGACTTTCGTAAAGGCGTGGGGTTCATTAAGGCTAAAAGAGTCTTTTTACTAAAAAAAAAAAGAAGAAACATCAAAATGCCAAAAATGCCAAAACTGCCAACTTGGTGACAAATAAATGATAAAGCCTCCGAAACGCCAGAGACTTTGTTGTTTCCATTTATTGTGAAAAACGCATGCCCAAAAACACGCGCTTAAAACATCATTATATTAAACCATCCCTTTCATTTTTCATACTAAAAAACGACATTCTTGTAACGCTTCACATTTTCATATTTTCCTTATTTAGAAAGTTGTAATTGTATTGTATTTTTTAGAAACTTGTAACCCTTTTCGTATTCGTATTTCATTTCCAATCTTGTAATCAGAGTCTTTGATCGTAATGGAAATTCATTTTATACATACACGTGTTACATACTTAAGTTATACGTAATCAATCATTGAATACATGTTTATATGCAAAACCGAGACTTCTAATACTTGGAAATATTAATCATACATGCATCACACTCATACCATACCTTAATACGCTTTGAATACCTAAAACAAGTTAAAATACAAGTTTATGGCATCAAATAACCTAAAAACCAAGTGCATGGGCCAAAAGTGAACAAAATAAACAACTTTTGAAAACCCACTGCCTGATGCCACGCACCATACACACATGTTCCTAGCGCGTGGCGCGGGGAGCTCGATTCGCAACAAACTATTTTCAAGCTACGGGTTGGTCTATTTTCCACCTCTTTTCACCCCAATCACCTTCCAACCTTCTTTAAACCCAAACCCTAATCCACCACTATATATATATATATATATATATAACGCCTCCCACACCTTCCTAACACCTTTACACACCCTACAAATCACTCCAAGCATCCAAAATCATCAAGAATTTCTCCATTTTTGGCAGAAAACTCTAAGTGTTCTAACTGAGTTTTCACTCACTTTTTTTTCACATTTATTTTTCATTTGTTCTTGCAAACTACTTGGACAACCTATAGGAAGGTTTCCACAAGCTTGCCATGACAAACTAAGGTGGAACCTCACCACATTCGAGGTCCAAAGTAGCATAAAAATTATGTTTTAACTTATCTTCTTCATTCTTATGTAACTTGCTTAAAAATTGATGGAAACTTACACCAACCTTGCTTCTAACTAAACTCATAGTTATGGGTTTGTGTTTTGGTTGATTTCCACAAGAAATGACGCTCAAAACCTCCCTAAAATTCTGCCATAAAAGTTCTATGTGACTTACAAAGTGTTGGAACCATCCAAGCTTTCAACCTTCAATGTTGAGAGACTTGTGTTTGGTGAATGTGTGAACCATGGAAGCTTTGGCTCTCCAACCTTGTTCCACTACCTCACTTGTTTAAACTTTAGTTTAGATTCGTACACTGAATCTCAAAACGATTTTTGACAAACAGACAAGGCTACATCACATCCCCAAACACACTCCATGTTTGGGATGCACGCATCTCGCTTGCTCACTTGGTTGTTTTAAGATTTGGTAGATTATGGATTTTCCATTTTTAGTTCATATTCATGACCAACCGAAATCATCAACTAAGTTGATGATTTTATGCTTTGGTGAATCATACAACAAGGTTAAATTGATGGAATTCATCCTACCTCCTTGCATGACCATTCTCATGACTTTACTTTCCATGTTTTACATTAACTTTAAATCCGAATCCAATCCGTAATCAAATCCAAAACCCTTTAGGGTAACTTCGGTGCTCCAAACTAAAGAACTCTTTGACTCACTTCCGTGGAAATCTTTACGCAAACTGTGAGTGTACATGACTTCCTTTTTAATTTCAGACACTTTTGGGGTGCAATACATATGACTTATTAAATTCACATAATCACATACAAACATGCTTGACATAAACAAACAATCCACTATACATGCTTAATACGTGATGCTTAGAAATTCATACATGCTAGAAGCCTTACTTGAACTATTCTTGTCGTTAACTTCGTACGAGCTTACCTTAACATGTATAGCGCTATAAGAGTAGCACACTGCCTGTATTCTTGTGGTCATGTTAAATTATAAAAAATAGTCTTGTCATTATGATGACAAGATTACGCTAGTGGAATCTTTGGGTTGACAATTATGTGATTCATGCTAGTGTTGTAATGATATGCCTTAGTATACGATTATATCATGTGGATATGTTGGGCCCTAAAGGTTTATACATTAGTTAATATATAGTGTTTTGGGCTAGTATGTAATGTTTAAGGTGTGGGCTTGTATGGAATGGGCTTGGGGGCGAATTGGGCATAGGTTAAGGGGGAGTTGTGGACTTAACCTCCCTTATATAATCTTGTTTAGTTTTCTGTTTTAGGTTGTTAACTCCAATACTTTTGCTGTAACTTGAATCAGACAATTCATTGTATGCAAGTTAAGCTTTTGGTTAATTACATTCTGTTTCATCTACTTTCTTGCTATTATAAACGATTGGTTTGATTGTGTGATTCCGCCGCCAATCAAACTACGTGTGATATCATTGTTAGATCCGTTTTCGTGACTTACAATTGGTATCAGCGCCTGTTGAACCTGTTTCTAGGCTCAGATTGATATCACACTGTTTCGGTTTTGCTTTTGGAAGCTGCTGGATTGTTGTGTTCGAAGTCTGCTTGGAAGATCTGCAACCTGACACTGTTTCGGATAGTCTGCAATGAAGGATCATTGATTTTGGATCATCCTAGGTGGTTTCAAATAAACACTGTTTGAAGATTGCCTGTGATCGTTCCTGTTTCGGATCATACTGTTTCTATTTCGGATCATCTTCATTGATTTCAGATCATATATGCTTGGAAGATCTCGGGTAATTTGTTTCAAGATTTCTTGGGATTTTAGTTGCCAAGTTTATAGGATTTCGAATCCCTGATAATTCGGAAGTTTGTTACTGACAGCTGTTGTTTTACAGGATTTCGGATAAGACTGTTTCAAATCAACACTATTCCGAATAAGCTTTTCGGATTGACTATTGTTTCGGGTAAGCTTTTCTGATCCATATTGTTTCGGATAAGCTTTTCGGATCAACACTGTTTCGGATAAGCTTTTCGGATCAACACTATTTCGGATAGGCTTTTCGGATAAAAAATGTTTCAGATAAGCTTTCGAGTTCAACACTGTTTTGGATAATCTTTTTGGATTGTTACTGTTCTGAATTGAACCACTAATCCGAATTGTTATTGTTCCAGATCAACATTGTTTCGGATAAACTTTTCAGATCTACAGTTTTCTGATCCTCTTCTGTAAACAGATTTCTAGGCTTTGGGATCAGAGTTTGTGGATCAGCTTCAGTAGCATACATTATGGTTCGATGTCCATCTCTAATACTCCTCCAAACACCTGGTTCCTTTGCTTTGCAATATTGTTCAAATTGAAATTTCCATTCGTAGTAATCATCCTCATAAAGCAGTCTGGGATACTTAGTAGAAGTGCATGTGATCTAGTTAAGTTCCTGATGAAGTGCCAGAGTTTGGGATTGAATGGCAGCAAGGGTAGCGTTTGTGAGGTCCGCAACGGTCATCATCCTATTTAAGTTCATCATTTCTTTTAAAATTACCAAATAATAAAATATAGATAATTTTAAAATTAATGTGAACAGTTCTGAACAATAGCCTCGAAACAGTGGTTCGATCCGAAATAATGGTCCAATCCGAAATGGTGTTTCAATTCGGAACAGTGTTTCCGAAATGATTATCCAAAATGCTGAATTCGAAACAGTGTTATTCGAAACCTGTGTTAACCATCTGAATTGACTTTGACCCTCTTCTTATTGACCTGATTCAAATTGAACCTACTTTGACCCTTTGACTTGTTAACTTGTTGACAATGTTGACTCGTTGACATATTGACTTGTTAACTTGGTTAACTAAGTTAACTAAATTTTGTCGTTAATCTAACTTGGTTACTTTTGTGCAGAAGATGGCTGAACATCACAAGCTAGACGTTGAAGCATTTCACAACCAAGCGGGATACCTTTCTTCCCCAATCACCTCCACCCTTTTTTAGCCAATCGTATTTCACCCTTCTCCACCTTTCTCCTCCAATCACCTTCCACCTTCATTAACTCCCAAACCCTAATCCCCACTTATAAATACAAGACTCCACTACCTCCTAAACACTTTCCACACACTAATCTACTCCCAAACTCTCTAATCCTCTCAAGAATTCCAAGAAAGGAAGAATACTTTCATGTGTTCTAAGTGAATTTTCACTCACTTTTCTTTACATTTGTTCTTCTAATCTTCTTTCAAACTACCTGGATAACCTTTAGGAAGGTTTCCACAAGTTTGCCATGGCAAACTAAGGTGGAACCTCACCACATTTGAGGTTCAAAGTAGCCTTAAAATTCTTCCATGTTTTATCTTTTTTTATTTCTCAATTATCTTGCTTAAAACTTGATGGAATCTTACACAACCCGGCCCATGAATTTGACATAAATTTGGGCTATTCACCTTTATGAGCCCAAATTTATGGTTGCAGACCAGTGATTCACCCTAAAAACAACTTATGACTCACCCATATTTTAGTTACAACCGACAAGCTCTGAAGCTCCCCTTCTTCTCTGACCACAAGCTCTGGGATTAAGTTTAATTGCTTATGTTTGAACCGTACTATTTGAAACTTGAAGTATTTATGTGAATTTTGAAGTATTATTTTTATATTATTGTGTGTATATATATATACATAATTTTGAAAAAAATACATATAATAAATCCCATTCCGATTAATCCCGATTAATCCCTAGGCGGTACCTCGACGCCCGATTAGCGCCTAGCGCCTTCTACAACATTGCACCTAACTAAACTCATAGTTATGGGTTTATGTTTTGGTTGATTACACCAAGAAACAAGCTTAAAATCCCTTTAAGTTTTACCATATATGTTCTAAGTGATTGAAAACCATCCAAGTTTCAACCTTCCATGTTTAAAGACTTATGCATGAGTTATGTGTGAACTATGGAAGCTTGGGCTCTCCCAACTTGTTCCACGAATCTCACTTGCTCACACTTTTTCCTTCCAAGTAGCTTCCAAGCCTCAAAGTAACACAACCCCACCGCACCTCCAACATTTGCCATGATGGGTATGGAACACCCGGGTTGATCTTACTTGGCTACTTGATGAACTAGTTAGTTTATAATTCTTGGCATTCATGACCAACCGGGTTATCAACTATGTTGATAACTTTGTGATTTGGTGAATACATACAATGAGGTTTAATGTATGTTAATCATCCTACCTCCATGCTTGACATACATGACTTATATGATAACACATGATGGACTTATACTATATAATATAAATATATATTTAGCCAAATTCATGATACTAACCGGATTATGGTTAGATGTTATGAACTTAGGATATAATATCTTTGTTCTAGACTTCTCATTTGTGATTCTAATGGGCAAGTTAGGATCCATGAAAACACATGACAACTTAGTGTCCAAATGAGTATTTAGACAAGATGTATTTCGCATACATATCTTTTATACGTAATTCCGAATCCGAACTCTCCATAAACTCCATATACTCAAAAACCTTCGTTTCCCAATGTAAAGTAACTTTGGTGCTCCACTCTCATCTCATCAACTCGTGTTTAATCGGAAGGTTTTGCAAAACCGTGAGTATACATGACCCCTTTTTTCGTTTTTACACTTTTGGGTGCAATACATATATCATATAAAAACTCACATGAACACTTATAAGCAAACACATTATTAATACAAGCGTATCCAACTTACATGCTTTATACATTTATACTTAGAAATACGTACATGCTAGAAACTTTACATGCACGATGCTTTGTCATTGACTTCGCACAAGCCTCCCTTAACATGTATAGCGTTATAGGATTAACGAACCGCCCATATTCTTGAGGTCATTTTAAGTCAAACAAAACGGTCTTGTCGTTGCTATGACAAGATTACGATAGCGGGAATATTTGGGTTGACAAGTAGGTGTTGCATGCTAGCTTATGTTATGTTATGCCTTAATAGACGTTATTGTCATGTGGATCTCGATAAACTCTTTTATACATATGCTAGTACACTAAAAACTTGTATGCTCGCCAATACTTTATGTGTTGACATGTTACTTTAATATGTATTGCAGGATTGTGATCATGACGCGTTGAAAAGAATCTAGTAGGAAGGACTAGAAACGCACCAAACTTTAATTCATGTTTATTAGTTTAGTCATACGATACATGTTGTACTTTGTTTCCAAATCATGTACTTGAATCGTTAGCAATAAATACTTTTTTACTACTTGTCACATTTAGTCGTTATGAAGTTTCTTGCAATCTATTTCGTCCCGGCCCAATTTTCCGCCATCGGTTGGGGTGTGACAGATTGGTATCAGAGCCACAACTATAGGAAATTAGGAAAAAAAAATTGCCATGATTTGACCTAATCTATAGTCTAAGTACGCGTATTTGACCATTCTTGTTTTCATGCTTAAAATGCTCAAATTCTTCCTATTTGCTTCTATCTCATATTTTGTCTTGAAAATGCATGTCTTTCCTAAGACGATGTAAATACACACATGAAGACGTGAAAACACTCGTATTATACAAATGAGACGATTTCACCAAAATAACATGAAACCTTCACTTTAGTGAAAGGCTCTCAATCTGCATTCTCGACCTTCACGAAATTATACATCAAGTTAGGAGTGATATCCTCAGCTTGATGGAAATTTCAGTATACTCATTCTAGTGGACCCTTACGAACGAGTCGGATTTAGTTCCTTATCTCGTTTTATAAGTATCAACCATACTTAAGGAATAACGTTATCAAGTTAGGGGTGATACCCGCATCTTGGTAACTTTTTTCGCTCCTCGATTTTCAATCCCGCCAAGGTCTCGAACCTTCAATTGACTAAGGACATGTAGTAACTGGAAGGGTGAATACCGTTAACTGAAATTTCGGCGAGAGTATTTTATCTATTAGGCCAAAGCATGCTTTCCAAACTCAAGAGACAACTGCTAGATCAGAACCGGAAAGTTCAAGTGGCGTTCGGTTTGATGTTGGTAGTTCAAGTGGTGGTATGTCTGGATATGATGATGATCTCATACGAACAGCTGAGAAGATGAAGTGTATTGAAATCCCGACAGTGATGAAGATTTGGGAAGCTGCAAAGAAGAGTTATTGAGTTGGAACAGGATTCTGCTTTGAAAGACGCTAAAATTTCATCTTTACAAGCTCAAGTGTTCAACAAAGATCAAACAATCAATCAACTGCAAGGTGATGTGAGTCTTTTAATGTCTGTGGTTTTTGATGTAAAAGCCAAGTTGGAAAAGAAGTTTGGAAAGGAGTTTGCTGATGAGAGTGATGATCCTATGAACATCGCTCAATGTGATCGTACCACTAAAGAGAAAGCTGCAGCTGATGCTAAACGTGAAGCAGGTTTAAATGAATATTTAGCTGTTGCACAAAAGAAGAAGAGGAAGTTACCACCCAAGAATCCAAGCAACAAGCAGATGCTTATTATGAAAAATAAAGACATTAATCCTTCGATGAAAACTTTCAACCCAAAGATCCAATAAAGACCTCTGATCGATATGTGATGGAACTAGGTGCAAGTCACTATGATAAAGTTGGAAACAAATCTGGAATTACGAGTTGGCGGTATGACCATAACAAGAAGATGTGGCTGGTGATTAGAGAGGGTGGACATAGAGAATAATATTCTAAGGAACCTCAGTTCGGGACCAACACTGATTTGAAGAATCTACTGAGAGCTCCATATCATGATTCGGATCCTAACTAACCTGGTATAGGTTGGGCGTTTCATTCAAAGCTTGAAAAAGAAGTGAAAACGACTTTCCAACCATGAAGTATGCTGAATCATATGTCAAGAAGAATCGTGGAGTTCGTGATCCACGTACTCGCCGAACAATGAAGACAGTGATTTGGCCACCAACTGACAAGGAAAAGATTATTCCTGCTGCTCCTAAATTTCCTGAAGGTGTGCTGAAGAACTTTTAGTTATGGATGTGTGATCCAAAGATGGGTGAAGGGTGATCGTTACTAAAGAATCTGCTTATCGATTAGCTGATACTTGGATCTAATAAGTTTTCATGAGGAGGATATCAAAGTCTTAGGTGAAAACCGGATTCGCATGAATGAGAAATGTGAATATGTGCGAAGTCTTGGACGAGTGTAGTGGCGAATGTGATTGGATCAAGATTGTATGTGGATGCAAGTCCGTTGTTTGGAAGTAGTGCAGCTGGTGGAGCTTCGAGCTGAAAATGCACTAATGTTATAAACCTAGGGGGATTGTTGGGCCCTGAAGGTTTATACATTAGTTATTATATAGTGTTTTTGGCTAGTATGTAATGTTTAAGGTGTGGCTTATATGGAATGGGCTTGGGGGCGAATTGGGCTTAGGTTAAGGGGGAGCTGTGGGCTTAACCTCCGCTATATAATCTTGTTTAGTGTTATGTTTTAGGTTATTGACTCCAATACTTTGCTATAACTTGTATCAGACAATTCATTGTATGCAAGTTAAGCTTTTGGTTAATTACATTCTATTTCATCTACTTTCTTGTTATTATAATCGATTGGTTTGATTGTGTGATTCCGCCACCAATCAAACTATGTGTGATATCATTGTTAGATCTATTTTCGTGACTTACAATTGGTATGAGAGCCTATTGAACCTGTTTCTAGGCTCAGATTGATATCACACTGTTTCGGTTTTGGTTTCGGAAGCTGCTGGATTGCTGTGTTCGAAGTCTACTTGGAAGATCTACTGATTTCGGATAACCTGACACTGTTCTGGATAGTCTGCTGTGAAGGATGATTTTGGGTTATCCTAGGTGGTTTCGGATAAACACTATTTGAAGATTGCCTGTGATTGTTGCTGTTTCGGATCATACTGTTGCTATTTCGGATCATATATGCTTGGAAGATCTCGGATAATTTGTTGCAAGATTTCTTGGGATTTTAGTTGCCAATGTTTACATAACTTGGAAACACCATAGTATATTGAGAAAAACGCTATCAAGACATAGAAAACACATGCATACAAGAAAAAAACATGCAGATTGTAGTGTAAAAATGGAACAATGCCATGATAAGTAAACACCACCATTTACCTCGAAAAGTGATGAACATGGCTGCTAGAAATCATTTATAAAGAACTTAATGAACCCATTGGGTTGATATTCATAACGAACATTTTTGCAATCCCCAATCGTGATTAGCTCAGCTTGTATATCTAGAAATATGCTTTTGGAGTATATCTCTGAAGCTTGTATCTCCATAACTTTATAATTATTTTTTAGCTCAAGCCGTTTGTATCACGTCTCATGATCATTTTTTTGATGTGTATGGCTTTGTGCTTCTATTGTAGTTTCATAACGAGTCACAAACTCAACAAGAGTAGATTTGGCATTACGTACTTGACCAAAAACGTGGTTTTCACTCTCAGACCTCGATGTCGTATGCATAATACCCGACAAAAACTCCATCCTATAGAATGTAGGGATCCATGATTCCCTAAGAGCAAGAATATCAGATAACCATTTGTTATAAACTAGATTGAACTCTTTAATAACCTATTCCCATTCGGATTCAAACTCTTCAGGTGTAAGTGTATCGGTCCATATAACACTACATATACGTTCCTTGAAGTTGGTGGAATTGCATAGCCTTACACCAACCTATATAACACAAAAATGCCCCATAAAATGAAAGATAATAAAATACACTGATTAAAAAAATTCCAAAACAAGACATTATGGCTGTAAAACGCCAAAAAGGATAAACGACAGAAAAACATTACTACCTTTGGTGAAAGCTGGTGCATCACATGCCACATACATAACCTATGCATGGTATCACCAAATACAACAGAAACAACCTTCTTCATTGCTAGATATTGGTCAGTGACAACAATTTTCGGTTGATAACTAGTAGCTTTTAAAAACACTCTCAACAACCATATATACGTATCAGCCGTTTCAGACGCCAATAATGCAGCATCGAATGTGACATTACTATAGTGATTATGTATACCAGTAAAATGCACAAATACTATAGAGTATTGATGTGTACAAAATGCAACATATAAATTACATCAAATGAGGCATAAAACCAACCCTTTTTAAGTACTAATGTTGGAAAAAGCACGTTTCTTTGTTCCTTTTAAATTTACAGGACCAATTGAGCTTCAAAGACCAAAAGAAGCAAATTAATGGCTAAAACCAACACACAATACAAGAAGAAGGAATAACGTGACATGCCCGACCCCTCGGCAGTATCCTAACAACAAAAACAAGGAAAACAGAAGTTGACCACGGGGCCGTGTCCAGCCAGGCATGGGCCGTGGTCAACTCCAACACCTGCAGAAAAGACAAAAAGAAGCTTCCACACCCACCACGGGGCCGTGATCACGCAGACACGGGACATGGTCAACTCTTAGATTTGCAGAATCTTGATAGTATAGTAAAGAGTTGACCACGGGGCCGTGCCCCAGGAGGCATGGGGCCGTGCCCCAGGAGGCATGGGGGCGTGTGGAGCCCTCTACTGACAGCTGCAATAAATGAAGGAAGAGAAAAAAGTGACCAGCGGGCACGGGGCCGTGTCCGGGTGTAACAATGCCCAGAAACATGTTATAAGGACCCTCGATCGTATCCCCGGACTCGTATGGCGTGAACCAGCATGAAAAATGAAGAAAACTGATCTGGGCGTCCTAGGCGCCATGCGCCATAATCCCTGGCATCTCCCGTGACGCGCGAGAGAGTACCAGGACACGGCTTTAGATCGCGACGTCTGGCGGGCCTATACATGCAACGTAGCCTGTCTAGGCCAAATAGGCTGCCTAGGGGCGTCGTGCGGGAGTCCCCAGATCCTGGCGCGACGCGCGGGAGAAGCCTATTTGACCTATAAATGCAGTAGCGTGGGACTGAAGTTGTTGCTCACTTTCGAACGAAAAACTCAATCGAATACTCTCTATAACCTCCGTTTTCTCTGCATACACCCCCTAAACCCCCAAACCTGCATAACATTACCCCATTGTAAGTGTTTTAAGCCTAATCACTGATTCGATACCCTGTCCGATTGATCTAAAACCCAGCAACGGATGCCAAAGTGCTGCCTGTTTATAAGGCTATACTTTGTTAACTACGTTGGGGTTTTGTCTCGTAAGGTATCGCTAAAGTTTAAAATGGGTTATTGCACTAACACGTGTTGTATGGTAATTTTATTAGGAACCCAGAAATAGCACCAGGAAGCTCTAAGATAACAACCCTAGATCTACAAAGTGAGTCATTCTCTTTTTACTCACAACATTGTGAGTCATTCTACTTTTCTCAAATGCTTTTACAAAACCCTAAACTATTTCGCAAAGTTGTATTTACAGTGATTAAGTTTTTGCTAATCTGCAATTACTGCCGGTATGTGGGGTTTTGTATACACTACTTAGTCCAGCGTCACTATTGGACGAAAGTTAGCCAATAGTGGTATGACCACAGTCATTGTAACATCCGTCAAAAACGGATTTACCAAACCCGCTCCGTTTATCAACCGAACAGTCAGTCAAAATTTTCGTTGCGAATTAAATGCCCAAAATATTTTTAAACGATCCGTAATCAATTATTATACGGGAATATATATTTAGTTTTTGAAAAACTGTCAAAAATCGCAAAATAAAAATGAATTGCCTCTGCCAGGTTTCGAACCCGGGTCTGTACCGAATCAGCAAGCGACTTATCTCTCAACACACAAACCACTGCGCCACTTGTTCCGTTTGTTAATTAATAGAATCATTTAAATCATAAAGTAACGTTATAAATTCAAAACCGGCGCCCAAACGATTCAGTCGTCGGAATCCCGGAAATCTCGCGAGTTTTAACACCACTTTCAGTTATAACGTAAACCATTAACAATACATCGGTTATAACCGATGTTTGAAGTCCGCGACACCTTTCTATAACCGCCGGAAATTTAAATCAGTGAATACAGTCGGAATTCAGACCAAGTGCTTTGACGATTTGCACTATAAATTCACCCACAACCCACGACAAACACTTTCGCTCAAAATCACACCTTTTCTCGGCGTAATTTCACTCGACGGAATAAACCTGTTCGTCGCCGGAAAACCGGTTTCCCCATTGCCGAGCTTTTCTGAACCTCCTAAGCTTATACCGGAGATACCCACACTCTTTCCAAGCTTTCCGGAGACTTGCTGCTGCAAGACACCTGACGCCGGAGTTGAATTCTGTCGCCGGAGTTCTGCCGGAAAACAGAGGAAAACGAGTCGGTATACCTCACGCTTATTTTTCCTTTCTTTTTACTTCTATCCTACCAGTAATTAACCTAATTCGCTAATGAAACTTGAATAAAACTCGAACCAGTTGATTTCCGATTTCTTATGATATTTCAGTGAAGAAGACGATGTATTGTTATCATATAAGATTAATATAAATCAGGATATTACTCGGGTTAGACACACAGTCCAGCGGTGGACTGTGTGCACATATAAAGCGCAAAAGGTCTCGAGTTCGATTCCCGTCTCACACACGCTGCCTTAATAAAAATCTTTTTTTTTGTTAAACCGAACCGGGTCGCCACAGGTATATGTTAAGTATATTAATAATCGGAATAATAACCAAGTTAGACACACAGTCCAGCGGTGGACTGTGTGTTTGTTTATATCACAGGTCACGAGTTCGAGTCCGGTCTTCAGCACCGACTCGGACAATTATCTTTTCTTTTTAAATAAGGCAGAAAAGGAAATAACTAATTAGTATTTAAGTATAATAAAAATCGAATGATATAACATGTTGAACACACAGTCCAGCGGTGGACTGTGTGTTGGATTAAACCACAGGTCCCGGGTTCGAGACCTGTGGAGTGCATGACCGTTCCGCTTAAAATGTTTTTAAATAAAATGAATTTCGGTTTAATCTAATTAATATATATATATAATTAACATCAGATATATAACGGGTTAGACACGTAGCTCAGTTGGTAGAGCTGCGTGCACGCGTACGAGAGGTCTCGGGTTCGAGCCTCACTCAGCGCACAATAATATTCCATCGAACCGGTCAACGGTCAACGGGCCGGTCAACGGTCAGAAAAAAAATAAATTTTTTTATTATTTTTATTTAATTATTTTAATTAAAAATCAATTATAAATACTTAAAAATAACATTTTTAAGGTTAGAAAATAGCCTCAAACTCACAAAAATACACCCAACAATCCTACTAAAATAGTTTAATAAAATCCGTTTACTTACCAAACCATAATGCGATTTATCTAGGTTAAATCTCACTCGTGGTTAAAACCACTTCGCGTGCATTCAACGTCATCAACCGAACGCACCCACTGTGAGTGAATCTTACAATTTCCCCCTTTTAAATTACACGTTTTGGGGTGTGTCATGTGTTATGAAATTAATTAATTTATTTTATTTAAACTTGTGCCATACCACATCATGACTTAAACTTAGATTGTTTTATTGTTGTGATTTACTTATATTCCTTTTGTCAAATTATATGAAACTCATACATTAAGCCCATCAGTTCCTCGTGGGAGACGAGTAGAACATCGCGTGCTTCAATTCAAATTCATTATTATTCATGTGTGTATCATTGAGTTTATATTGTTTGTAGTTGTGTTATTCATATTATCATGTTCATGCAATTCATTCATCAGGCCCCTCAGTTCCTCGTGAGAAACGAGTTGAGCATCGCGTGCCTCTAATTGTTCCATTATTGTTCATGTGTGTTTTCATTTAACATATTATGATTGTTGATCAAGTTACATCAAATTTTACTCATGTTTGGTTGTGCACATATTTCATAATCAATTTAAATAAATTGTTCAAATGTTTTCCATAGGATTAACTCGCCAACATTATGTTGATCCAAAACCTTTTTACACATGATACAGGTGAACAGGTTGAAGCAAGGAAAACATAGGATATGCCTTAGAAGAGAACAAAGAAGTTTAGATTGTTAGTTAGATCATGTTGTAGCAATCATTGTAAATTTCCATTTAATTTGTATTAATGAATATGAAACGCTTAATAAATGTCATGAGCTTTGATGATAACCCAATTATGCCCCGATCACCTTTTCCGCTGCGGGTCGGGGTGTGACAGTCATTGTAACTGCCAACGTGACAAATACTGATTGAGTTTTTGTTAGATAAAAGCAATGTAATTGCCCTTTATACTGTGAAATATAACCATGTGTCTTTTTACAAAATTTGAATGAACTCACGAGTATTTTTAACTGACCAAAATGTTTTTAAACGCGTTTCAGGTAACTTACTGTGAAAGTTATAGAAGCCAGCTATGGAGCACTGAAGGCTTAAATAAAGTGACAATGATTACCTGAATAAATGGAGAACTTATGTTTTTGTTAATTTGGGTTTATCCCTATAAAACACTTTAATGGAATATGGGTTTATCCCATTTGTTTAATATTAAAACTTTGGTGTTTGATAAACTCTGAATTTATTTTCCTAACATCGATCTTGATGATATTTTCCGCTACCAAATTAATAAACACCGGTACCACTTGACTGTCTCGCGGCAACCACTCCCAGGGTAGGGGTCGGGGGCTGTGTAATTAACTAATGTTTTTGTGTAATTAACTTATGGGTGATATCTGTGGAAAGAAACTTCAAAATATATAATTTAAATTTCTATGTTATTTTAACAATTTATGAGTCCGCAGCGTGAGTGATAAACGTGTATCCAATGCTTTTCTCCACATGGCTGATTCGGAAATGGAGGAAGGACCCTCTGGAGCCACCTCTGGATACGAAGCCGAAACAGAAGGATCTTTTGTTTTTCGAGCCAAATCAGCTGAAACTTTCCCACCGAAGAAACGTGGATGGTTTAATAAGGAAAAAAGGGAAAAACAAAGGAAAAAGACAAACCAAGAAGCAACTATAACCCTACCAGAAGGACCAACTCAGATAAATGTTACCACACCACTCTGGGAAGAATTGGATCGCGAGACTGGCAAATTGTGATCTTTTCCAACCAGCAGGAGACCAGCTAAACCTGAACTTACTAGCAAACCCTGAACCACCATTTCCACTATTTCAACCAGAGCAGCCAATAACACCCATACCAATGTACCCAGAACCCAACTTAGTAAACCAATAGCCAATACCCGCATTCAACCTGGAGGAAATCCCTAGGTTTCCTGCACCAGCACCAAATGCCCTGGAATAGTGGATGTCAAATGATTGGGCATTCCAAAATTTAATAAATGACCCATATTTTCCACCAATGGAACCCGAAGCCGAGATGTACCCACTAATGAACCCTGACCATGTAGCAGAACTTCGTTACTATGGCAAAGAACTTATAAACGAAGGAACCCGAATACTCACCATAGGAGAGAACCTCGTATGGAAGTACAACGAGAGGGATGGGCATTTCTATAAACAACAAACTTAATATAATGCTATATATATATATCACATTTTGATTAAAAAAACTGATATGTAACACATATAATGCATGATATAAATATCACCTATATACATAAAACGACGCATAATGTAAAATATCGACCTGTATAATTGTAATAGTTTGTACAGATGCATATATATAAAAAGAGTATAAAGTCGCAATGTTCGACGATTTTGATCAAATGTGTTTGAAAATTTGTCTATCTCTATTTTCTTTCTGTGATATTAATATTTGATAATGTTGCAATTCAGATGTCGAATAAAGTAAACCAAGGAGTCCAGAATAATAATGATAACGGAAATCACGTGGATAAAAGTGCTATAGAACATACAGTAGCTCAAGGAATAATTGATGCCATGCCATTTATTATTAATGCTATTAAGAATCCTGTGCTTGAAAACAACAGTAATACTATAGGCAGTAAGCGTACTCCCCTGAACCTAGTTACAGCGTCAATGGTGATAACGACATTCTTGTCAAAGCTCCATCTCCTAAACGAAAGAAAACCATCGTTTATGGTTGTTCTTATAAAGAATTCTTGTCTTGTAAACCAATTGAATTCTCTGGTAATGAAGGAGCCATTGCAGCTTTGCGCTGGCTAGAAAAGAGTGAAGCCGTATTAACTATTAGTAAATGTGCTGAAGAAGAT
This sequence comes from Scalesia atractyloides, assembly GCA_947069175.1. Classification (NCBI taxonomy): domain Eukaryota; kingdom Viridiplantae; phylum Streptophyta; class Magnoliopsida; order Asterales; family Asteraceae; genus Scalesia; species Scalesia atractyloides. The sequence goes on along the minus strand of CAMTDV010000004.1, from coordinate 72,633,612 downwards.
AAGATAATGTATGCTTCCAATCTTTTCAAAGACGAAGCATTGGAGTGGTGGAATACCATCCTTCAATCCAAAGGGAGTAACAAGGTCTATAATATGGAATGGAATAGTTTTAAGGATATAGTTGAAAGGAAATTCTGTCCTCCTCACGAAAAGGAATAGATAGCTAACAAATTTCTAAACCATAAAATAATTGGGGTAAATTGCCGTGAATTTACTACCAAATTCTTTGAATATGCAAGAATAGTACCTACACTGGTATCGCCAGAACCGGTATTAATTTCGATATGGGGATTAATTAGCGAAATCCGAGACATTGTCAAAGCAGCTAGACCACAAACAATTGAAGAGGCACTAGAGCTTGCTAACACTCTGACAGATGGACTGATACGCACAAGGGAAGAAAATCAGAAAAAGGATTTAGCCTAAAAGATTACCCAGGAACTACGTTCTAGTAATTCCTATCATAAGAAAGGAGCAGGTTCATCTTCTTCACCTATATGTAAGTTTTGTTAAAGAAGGCATGCAGGGAAATGTACTAGGTACTGCAATTTCTGTAAGATACCGGGACATAGGGAAGAAGAATGTAGAAGGAAAATGAACACTAAAGTATGCTTCAATTGCGGAGAGGTAGGTCATATTCGACCAAACTGCCCGAAACTAGCCCCAGCAACCAACTACAAGGCAAAGACAACTGAAGGACCAAAGAAGACTGCTAGAGCCTTCGTACTGACAGACAAAGAAGCCGAGTTGATTCCCGATGTGATTATCGGTACGTTCCTGGTTCATGATGTCTATGCTAAAGTATTATTTGACTCTGGCGCAAACCAAAGTTTCATAAATACTACTTTCTGTCAATTTCTTAATCAACCTTTAACCAAACTTCGCCAAGTGTACACGATGGAAACAGCAAACCGAGATTCTGTCAATATAAGCGAAATCCTTCAGGAAGGAAAGATAGAATTTTCAGGTCATAAATTCAACGCTAACCTATTACCAATGAATCTAGCCAGATTCGATGTCGTATTAGGAATGGATTGGTTGGTAGCCAATCATGCGTGAATTTTGTGTGATCAAAATTATGTGGAGCTTTGTACGCCGACAGGAGAATGTATCACAATCCAGGGAGATAAGCCAACAACATCTGCAAAATTCATCTCTGTAATGAAAGCGGCAAGCTATGTATGAAAAGGAGGAATAGTATATATGATCTCTGCAATCATTAGTAGTAAAGAAAAGAATTAAAAGATATTTCTGTAGTATCGGAGTTCTCAGATGTTTTTCCAGAAGAGCTACCTGGACTACCACCTGATCGCTAGGTTGAATTAGAATTCACCTAATACCGGGAACTGCACCGATTGCCAAAGCACCCTATCGACTAGCACCAACGGAGATGCTGGAATTGAAGAAGCAACTACACGAACTACTGGAAAAAGGGTTCATACAACCTAGCTCATCGCCTTGGGGAGTGCCTGTGTTATTCGTTAAAAAGAAAGATGGATCGATGCGCATGTGTATTGACTATAGAGAATTGAGTAAGGTTACAATTAAAAATCGGTACCCACTACCAAGAATTGATGATCTATTCGATCAACTTCAAGGAGCTCGATTCTTTTCCAAGATTGATTTACGTTCAGGTTATCATCAATTGAAGGTACAAGAGGAAGACATTCCTAAGACCGCTTTTAGAACTAGATATGGTCACTATGAGTTTACACTCATGCCATTTAGTCTACCAAATGCTCCAGCTACCTTTATGGACATGATGAATAGAATATGTAAACCATACCTGGATAAATTTATAATTGTCTTCATAGACGATGTACTTATTTATTCTAAAAGTAAGATAGAGCATGCTGAACATTTAGAGACACTTTTGACACTGTTGAGAAAGGAAAAGCTTTATGCTAAATTCTCCAAATGTGAATTCTGGTTGCAAGAGGTATAATTTCTTGGACACATAGTTAATCATGAAGGAATTCATGTAGATCCCACAAAGATCGAGGCTATTACCAAATGGAAAGTCCCTAATTCACCAACGGAAGTAAGAAGTTTTCTTGGACTGGCAGGATATTATAGACGCTTTATTCAAGATTTTTCTAGGATAGCCATTAACCAAGTTAACCTGCAAATTAGTTAAGTTTCAATGGGGACCAAAACAGGAGGAAGCTTTCAAGATTCTAAAGCAAAGATTAACTAATGCACCAATCCTTGCCTTGCCAGAAGGAACTGAAGATTTTATAGTATATTGTGATGCATCAAAATTAGGATTTAGATGTGTACTGATGCAACATCAGAAAGTGATTGCTTATGCCTCAAGACAACACAGGAGGCATGAAGAAAACTATACAACACATGATCTAGAGTTGGGAGAGATAATATTTGCCCTCAAGATTTGGAGACATTATCTTTACAGTAGTAAGTTTACTATCTTTACCGATCTTAAAAGTTTAAGATATATTTTTGGGCAAAAGGAATTAAACATGAGGCAAAGACGTTGGATGGAAATCCTCAGTGATTATGATTGTGATATTCAATATCACGAAGGAAAGGCTAATGTAGTAGCTGATGCTCTAAGTCGAAAGTATCATGAGAAGCCAAAAAGGGTACGTGCTCTCAGATTGAATCTGCAGATAGATTTAATGGAACAATTAAAGAATACCCAGGAAACAGCAATCAAGGATGATTCTGAAGGAATGAAGGGAATGATAAAAGAATTAGAACAAGGAACAGATGGAATATGGAGATTCCATAATAAAAGAATTTGGGTACCTATCCAAGGAAATTTAGGAGAAAGAATTTTAGAAGAAGCTCATAAATCTACATATACAATGCATCCTGGAAGCAACAAGATGTATCAAGATTTAAAGAAAAATTTTTGGTGGATAGGAATGAAAAAGGACATTGCAAGTTATGTTTCTAAGTGTTTAACTTGCTCACAGGTTAAAGCTGAACATCAGAAACCTTCAAGCTTACTCCAGCTATTAGAAATGCCAGTTTGGAAATGGGAATTGATAACAATGGATTTTGTTACCGAACTATCGAAGACGCAAGAAGGTAACGACACAATCTGGGTGATTGTGGACAGACTAACGAAATCTGCACATTTCTTACCTATGAAAGAAACCTTTAGTATGGAATGATTAGCTAAGTTGTATGTAGATGAAATAGTTTCACTACATGGAATCCCTTTATCTATTGTGTCCGACAGAGATAGTCGATTTACTTTTCATTTTTGGACAAGTTTTCAAAAAGCTATGGGAACTCGATTAAGTTTAAGTACAGCTTATCATCCTCAAACAGATGGAAAAAGTGAAAGGACGATTCAGACACCGGAAGACATGCTTAGAGCCTGTGTGATAGACTTTGGAGGAAGTTGGGACGATCACTTACCGTTGATTGAATTTTCTTTCAACAACAGTCATCACACAAGCATTAATGCTGCACCATTTGAAGCACTCTATGGACAAAAATGTCGAACACCTGTATGTTGGGTGGAAATAGGAGAAAAACAATTGTCAGGACCAGAGATTGTACAAGAAACAACTGACAAAATAACTCAAGTCAAGGAAAGACTGAAAACGACTCGAGATCGTCAAAAGAGTTATGCAGATAATCGTCGAAAGCCATTGGAATTTCAAGTCGGAGATAAAGTATTGCTAAAAATTTCACCTTGGAAAGGAATCGTCAGATTTGGTAAACGAGAAAAGTTAAGCCCAAGGTATGTTGGACCTTTCAAAATCATCAAACGCGTTGGACCAGTAGCTTATCAGCTACAGCTACCTAAAGAAATGGCAGGAGTACATGATGTATTTCATGCATGTAACCTAAAGAAATGTTCAGCCGACGAATCATTGATAGTACCACTTCAAGATGTAAAGGTAAATGAGAAACTGAAATTTGTTGAAAAGCCTATACAAATTGATGATAGAAAGATTAAGAACCTCAAGCATAAAAGGCTAATACTGGTTAAAGTAAAATGGGATTCAAGAAGAGGACTAGAATATACATGGGAACTGGAATCAGAGATGAGGCAAAAGTATCCTTATTTGTTTCAATGAATCTCGAGGACGGGATTTAAAACAAGGTAGGGAGGATGTAACAATACCCAAAAACACCTTATAAGGACCCCCGATCGTATCCCCGGATTCGTACGGTGCGAACCAGCACGAAAAACGAAGAAAACTGATCTGGGCGTCCCAGGCAACATGCGCCAGAATCCCTGGCATCTCCCGCGACGCGCGGGAGAGTACGAGGACACGTGGCTTTAGACCGTGACGTCTGACGGGCCTATACATGCAACGTAGCCTGTCTAGGCCAAATAGGCTGCCCAGGCGCGTCGCGCGGGGGTCCCCAAATCCTGGCGTGACACGCGGGAGAAGCCCTTTGACCTATAAATGCAGTGGCGAGGGACTGAAGTTGTCACTCACTTTTGAACGAAAAAACTCGATCGAATACTCTCTGTAACCTTCGTTTTCTCTACATACACCCCCTAAACCCCTAAACCATCATAGCATTACCCTGTTGTAAGTGTTTTAACCCTAATCACTGATTCGATACCCTGTCCGGTTGATCTAAAACCCAGCAACAGATGCCAAAGTGCTGCATGTTTATAAGGCTATACTTTGTTAACTACATTGGGGTTTTGTCTCGTAAGGTATCGTTAAAGTTTAACATGGGTTATTTCACTAACACTTGTTATGTGGTAATTTTATTAGGAACCCAGAAATAGCACCAGGAAGCTTTAAGATAACAACCCTAAATCTACAAAGTGAGTCATTATCTTTTTACTCACAACATTGTGAGTCATTCTACTTTTCTCAAATGCTTTTACAAAACCCTAAACTGTTTTGTAAAGTTGTATTTACAATGATTAAGTTTTTGCTAATATGCAATTACTGTCGGTATGTGGGGTTTTGTATACACTACTTAGTCCAGCGACACTATTGGACGAAAGTTAGCCAATAGTGGTATGACCATAGCATTGTAACTGCCAACGTGACAAATACTGATTGAGTTTTTGTTAGATAAAAGCAATGTAATTGCCCTTGATACTGTGAAATATAACCATGTGTCTTTTTACAAAATTTGAATGAACTCACAAGTATTTTTAACTGACCAAAATGTTTTTAAACGCGTTTCAGGTAACTTACTGTGAAAGTCATAGAAGCCAGCTATGGAGAACTGAAGGCTTAAATAAAGTGGCTATGATTACCTGAATAAATGAAGAACTTATGTTTTTGTTAATTTGGGTTTATCCCTATAAAACACTTTAATGGAATATGGGTTTATCCCATTTGTTTAGTATTAAAACTTTGGTGTTTGATAAACTCTGAATTTATTTTCCTAACATCGATCCTGATGATATTTTTCGCTGTCAAACTAATAAACACCGGTACCACTTGACTGTCTGCGGCTCCCAGGGTAGGGGTTGGGGGCTGTGACACCGGGGCTCTGTTCTGACTATAAATATGGGTGCTTGGTTCCCTTCAAAGGCATCCCTTGGCAAACCATTTCTCTCTCACTTTGCCACCACTCCACCACTATTACAACACCAACACCCACCACCATCATCCATTGTCCATCTTTAGAGTGTGTAGTAGTCTCGGGATCCAAAATTTATCATAAGAGTTCTTGTCAAACAAAGGCCATGCTTGGCTAATCTCTTACATCACTTGGTGAAGACAAATCTTTTATGTATTACTTTTTATTTTTTATCTTTCCGCTACTTTTTAATTGGGTATGTATTAATGACTTTAATAACTAGTTTCTTATGTTGAAAGTGAATTTTCCTAACCATTTCTTCATGATGTCAATGATTTGCTCATTCGTGTCTTTACGGCCTATATAAAGCGCGTTACCTACTTGGAAGGGGGTTAGAAGGGTGGTTTGGTAAAGTTATTGTCTCGTTCAGTGTATAGATCCTTCGAGGACTTGGTTCAAGCTTACTAGGACCTCCTTCAATGCCCTATGGTATTGGATGGCGGGGGTGTGAATAGCTTGAACCCCTCATATGTAAACTACTATTAATATATTACCCTGCTGACTCAAACCCCTTGGCGGAGGGTAACGTCACCTTCAAAAGAGGGGCCTACAATTTTTCGCATTAATAACTTACTCAATATTCCGACCTATTGGGATTGTATCCTTGCTGATTCAAACCACTTGGCCAAGGGTAACGTCAAGTTCAAAAGAGGAGCCAACTGCTTTAACTAAGAGAATCTCTTAAAGAGTCCGAAAGTGCGAAAATCATCAACAGATACATAAAAGTGGAGTTGGATCCAAGAGATTCTATCTTGTCTATTTGTATTTCATTTTTATTTTTCTTTTCATTTTTATGTTTATTCTTATCATTCAAAACTTTTATCACAAAAATTGTATCTATTAGACGTTGACGCTAAACCGGTATTAAAAGCTCTTGTGTCCTTGGACGACCTCGGTATCTTATCCACACTATACTACGCTCACGATGGGTGCACTTGCCTTAGTGTGTGTTTAGTGTTAGTACAACATCGTGTTTTATAAATTTAAAACTTGACTAATGCGTAAAACGGACTTAAAACATTAATAAAATCATATCATGCTTGACACGCACCAAGTTTTTGGCGCCGTTGCCGGGGACACAAGGATTTTAAGAAAGCTTGAAATCAACGGACTAATCATTTTTGCAAAACTTTTTCAAAACTGCGCGCTCGTTTTTATTTTTGCTTATCGACGCATGCCTTTCGGTCTATGTAATGCCCCCGCAACATTTCAGCGTTGCATGATGGCCATTTTCCATTATATGATAGAAAAAAACTATGGAAGTATTCATAGATGATTTTTCTATCTTTGGAGATTCATACGACCAATGCCTCGATAATCTTGAACGAATGCTATCCTGATGTGAGGAAACTAACCTCACCCTTAATTGGGAAAAAATGTCATTTCGTGGTAACGGAGGGAATAGTACTCGGTCACAAAATCTCAGGCGAAGGAATAGAGGTTGATTGGGCCAAAATAGACACCATTTCTCGATTACCACCTCCATCCTCCGTTAGAGCCATCAGAAGTTTCCTGGGGCATGCCGGATTTTATAGATGATTTATCAAAGACTTTTCTAAAATTTTAAAACCTTTAAAAAAATTACTTGAAAAAGATGCACCATTTATCTTTGACAAGGATTGCAACCAACCATTCTTAGCACTAAAAAAATACTAGTCAATGCACCAATCATGATAGTACCATTGGAATTTCCCTTCAAAATCATGTGTGATGCAAGTGACTTTGCAGTTGGAGTTGTCTTGGGACAACGAAAAGATAAACATTTTCATCCAATATACTATGCAAGTAAAACTCTTAATGATGCACAAGAAAATTACACTACAACTGAAAAAGAGTTACTAGAAGTAGTTTTGCTTTTGATAAATTTTGTTCTTATCTTGTGCTTTCTAAAACGATAGTTTATACAGACCATGCAGCCATTCGTTATCTCTTTAAAAAACAGGACACCAAGCCACGTTTAATCCGGTGGATTCTACTCCTCCAAGAATTCGACATAGAAATCAAAGACAAAAGAGGAGCTGAAAACACCGTTGCCGATCATCCATCTCGCTTGGAAGATCCAGCTTTGGAGTCGACTAGAGATGAACTCATCAACGAAAAGTTCCCAACGGAATCTTTAGAAATGGTGGAATATCAAGAAGAACCTTGGTACGCTGACTACGCCAACTACCTAGCTAGTGGGATGTTAGTCAAGGGATGGTCACATCATCAAAGAAAAAAATTCTTTGCCGATGTAAAGCATTATTTTTGGGAAGATCCATATCTTTTCAAAATTTGTGCTGACCAACTTGTCCGACGATGCGTCCATGGTAACGAAGCAAGGAAAATTCTTAGCCATTGTCATGAAGGACCGTACGAAGGATATCATGGAGCAACTAACACCGCTTGAAAGGTATTTGATTCAGGATTCTATTGGCCAACCATTTATAAAGACTCACAAAGTCTTATCAGAACATGTGATGCATGCCAACGAGCAGGTAATATTTCTCCAAAAAACGCAATGCCACAAAATGGCATTCTTGTTTGTGAAATTTTGATGTGTGGGGATTAGACTTCATGGGACCTTTACCACCATCAAAAGGAAACAAATATATACTTGTGGCCATGGTTTACTTGTCTAAATGGGCCGAAGCAGAGCCGCTTCCAACCGATGATGGAAGAGTCGTGGTAAGATTCTTGAATCGATTATTCTCTTGTTTCGGTACTCCAAAAGCATTAATAAGTGATAGAGGTACCCATTTTTTTAATCATCAACTTGAAAAAATCTTAATAAGGTATGGGGTCTATCACCGAATCTCAACTGCATATCATCCCCAAACCAATGGTCAAGCTGAAGTGACCAATCGAGATTTCAAACGAATACTCGAAAAAACCGTAGGTCTAAATAGAAAGAAATGGGCCGATAAATTAGACGATGCTTTATGGGCTTTTCGAACCGCCTATAAAACAACAATAGACACCACCCCATATAAGCTCGTCTATGGCAAAAGTTATCATTTGCTAGTAGAAATAGCACATAAGGACTACTGGGCATTAAAAAACGTAAACTTAGACCATGAGACCGCCGGTAAAAATCGATTTTGTCAATTAAACGCACTAGATGAGTTAAGAAATCAAGCATATTCTAACTCCGAAATCTATAAGGAACGTATAAAAAACTTACATGATAAACATATTAAGCCTTGTGAATTTAGAGAGGGAGATCAAGTGCTATTGTTTAATTCACGACTTCGACTATTTCACGGAAAACTAAAGTCTAGATGGTCCGGACCTTTTTCTATCTTTCCACACGGTGCAATCGAAATTAAATCTCAAAACGGCATACCATTCAAAGTTAACGGGCAAAGGCTTAAGCTTTACCAGAGATTCATTGAGGATAATGAGGAAGAGATCTCATTACAAGAAGTAGAGGCATGATTAAACAAAAGATTATTTGCATATATGTAGGTTATCTTTGTAGGTATCAACAAGAGGAAAACATCAAGACAACTACAGGTAATGTAACTTAAGGAACCTCTAGGGAGAAACAGTCACAAACGAGCACTAAAAAAATAATAACAATACCAATAATCTAAAGCCCGACACGGGGCCCTGGTCAGTGTGCAGACGGGTTTATATCCTTTGTCTTCACAATTTCTTCATTATGCACACGCCCCGTTTCCCCGAAAACCTCTGGTTCTTCTGCATATTTCTCTGGTTTTTCACGATTTCCTTCCGTCGAACACTTCCAAGAATGTTTCCAACATCTTCTTTAGTTAGTTTAACGATTTGCATGTAGATTAACACTAGATATTTGGGGAAAATCTAGGGTTCTTGAACTAGACACATGCCAAACCTGAAATTTTTTTAGATCTAATAGTAGTAGTTTATGTACATGTTTTGGAAGTAAATCAACCAATATTGTCGAAAGATTCGTCCAATTTCAAGCAGAAACCATAAACCCTTGTTTTCAAATCAAAAAAGTTAAAATTGAAGGGGTAAACAGTTTGTTTTCGGAAAAAACGACACTTGGGGTTTCATTTTCGAGGAAAACCACCCCTACTCAACCAAAAATTTTCAACTTTTTGAAACCGACTCGAAAATCGAACTTTTGCAGAAACAATAGCCTGACCATGGGGCGTGGCCAGTCTCCCTAGCTGAACACGGTGTGTGGTCAGTGACGACGGGGCCGTGTCCAGCCTTCTGTTTAATTTTTTTTGGAAATTTTATCAAAACGCGCTGATTGTCTCTATGTTTCTTCTGTGCAAAAATGGCGAACAAGTTCCTGAGATTCAAGACATCCGAGCTAAACTATCAAAACCGGTACAAAATTCTCCAAACAAGGCACGAAGAAGGCCCGAGACAAACGTGCTATGATACTCTTGAAGTTGTGGGACAAAGGGGACGCTGTGAGTCATTGGTTACGGGACCACTGCGATTAGTTCTTCACATCAAGCTCCATTCGGTTATGAGTACAATATGGAGTTCTATAGCACTTTCAAACTCAAGAACAAAGCAGACCCCTTCGACTCAGATGGTTGAGTTCAGGTGTGGTGGGACACTATTCTCCATCTCCATTCCCAATTTGGTGTTAACGTGGGCTTGTACTCTGAGGAAGAATCTGTTGAAGAAGAATCCACGGGTGGACTCCGTGAGATTCCCCTCAACATGCACCAAACTACGTGGGCTCAACTTAGAGGTGGGCCGTATGACCCAAGTATAACCAAGAGCTCGCAACTACGGGACCCTCTTTACCATTATATCCATCGGGTCCTAAGTAGTTCTCTCTGTAAACGGCGCAATACTTCAGGGGTGGTGAACCTCCGGGAGCTTACTTGCCTTTATTGCATCTGGAATCGCCTACCCCTCGATGTCACATACCTCCTACTCAAGAACATGCACCTCAACTAGATTGCCAACGCCCCCACACCGATTTTCTTCGATGGATGGATCTACCGCCTCTTCAAGAACTATGTCAATCGCGTTCCGCGGGGATTCAACAAGGGTGTGAAATCAGGAAAGTTAGACATCGCCCAGTGCCGAAGCATGGGCCTCATCCAAGACATGGATGATGGAACCATCCGCTTCCACAACGCCCAAGGAAACACATGGGATCCAGAAGAAGTCCTTGCCCTACAAGATTATCCAAACCGCCCTCCTCCTCAATATTCAAGCTACCATGCGGGATCCTCCTCTCAAGAAGGAAGTTTTCCTAACTTTCAAAGTTTACATGATCTTTTGCAGGAAAACTTACTCTGCACCCGTAATGCCTACAACGCGGCAAGTAGCGCCAATACCCAGATTGGAGCAGTGAAGCGGACGTCGCCTCCATGCAAAATGACATCACATATATCCGGGGGCATATGATGTACCGTGATGAGGAGGATGAGAATGAGGACATGGACTCCGCGATGGCGATGGCGATGGTGTGGTAGGTAACAGACCCAGCTCTCAGGTTAACCTCTCTTATCTTTTGAACAATATTTAACCGGCCTGTGTGCCGTGGTTGGAAAACTTACTTTCTAGACAATTTTACTTTTATACACTTTATTTTTTTCTTTTGTGGTGATGATGGATGATAAACGATCGTAACCGTAGGATTTGGGTATTATGTTTTGTTTTGTGTTGTGGTGTGGAATGATAGCAAACAGGTAAAAGGGAGGCTTGAATGCACTAAGCATTAGTGCCCCCTAAGCTCGAAAACCAGTAGACAAAGCCGAAAACCTGAAACTCCACCTTTGCAGACTGCCACCACGGGGACGTGGCCAATAACCACGCCCATGTGGCCAACCCACAGACCTGCCATTTCTCTGCATCTCAATGACCACGGGCCGTGCCCACCAGGCACGCCCCGTGGCTAGCCTCTGTAAGTTACGTTACTGGTAGTCTGACCACGGAGTCATGCCCAGCAGGCACGAGCCCATGTCCAGTTGTCCAGTAACATAAAAACTTGTTTTAAACCCTCTTTTACACATTCTAATCAACTGAAAAACTTATTTTTGGGCACATTGAGGACAATGTGTAATTTAAGTGTGGGGAGGATGCTAAAACCTTGAATTTTGCAAGTCCTAAAAACAAACTTTACACAAAACTCACCTTGGAACCGCTAATCACCCCAGATATTTTCAAATTTTTTTGTTTTCATTTTTTTTACTTTTACTTGTCTTGGTTTAATTTGGGAATATCAAGTTCTAGAAAATTATATTTTTACAAATTTACAACTGATAGCGTCATGATAAAAAGAACCAAACAAAGAAAATTATAAAAAGGGCATAACAAATCCTTTTAAAAATTTGATTATATATGCGTGTTCACACTATAAATCCATTCCCACAATAAGTGAGTTTTCAGCCTTTAACGAGCATACAAATATACATCTTTAACTAGTTTCTTGTGTGAATAACCCGCTTGGTTCTTACAACTCTAGAACTTGCCAAGACAATACATTCCTGGTCCTTACCAACTTAAACCCAAGTAAGTAAATGATGGAGGCATTAGGACAAACCCATTTCTTTATTCAAAACCGTTATTTTTCTTTTTTTACTCCCTCACCCAAAAATCCCCCTTGTTAACCCCTTTGAGCCTAAACCTTTTAATTTCTAAACCCACAAAACATAATAACACCCATTACCCACCAAAGACCTTTTTCATTTTAAAACCATTTGTTTAGTAAAAAGCTCGGTTGTTTTCAAAAGTTGTGACGTTGAAAAAAACATGTAGTTCTTGAAATAACCAAACAAGATCCAAAAATTTTGTTTGAAGCTATCTAGTTTAAATAAATGTCACAAAAATGAAAATTTTTACGACACCGACGCTTTTTATGATTTTCGCTGTATTACTAACTTCTAACCCAAAAACACCTAACTTTAGCCTAAGGCCTGACCCTTTTTAAAGTCCTCTTAATATTTACAAAGGTTTTTAGTTAAAAAGGAGGAGGTTTGATTTCTTGTCAAGCATATGGTAGAAGTAAGTTCCACGTTTAAGTACAGTTCCTGCCAGGTAACCGTCGCTTATCAGTTCTGGTCATCAAAGTCAAAGATTCAAGTCAAATCAAATTTAAGAATTCAGAAGCTTTACCAATTCCGAGTTTATGATGTTAAACTCGGAATATGTTGATCATTATTGTTGTCCGAATTTATTAGTATACTTGTAGATTCCGAGTTTGTGTGTTAAACTCGGAATGTTTATTTTAGTTTGTATATCCCGGACAATATGTTTTGTCCAGGTTTAGTCCTTAGCTTATATATATGCGTGTATAGTGTAGGTTAGGGCAAGCTTTATGCACTTCTCACAACCTCCATCCATTCTCCTGATGTGCATATTCTAGAGAGAGATACTATGTGTTAGTGAGAGAAAGCTAGGGTTTAGATCTTTGTTATCTAAACCAGCTTGTAGAAGATGTATACTCGTTCGGTATGTAATCTATGATGATTGTAATGAAATGAATGAGTTTCTCCTGCATCTTCTTCTCCATCTATCATGTTCTTGTTGTTTCACGTCTTGAATCAAGTGTAAGGTTGATGTTCGTCATCGATCCAGTGCTTTCACAGTTGTATCATAGCATGGTTACCGATTCGGAATGGTCTAACCGCCTTCCAAATCACCATTGCTCTTGATTTGATGTTTGTTTCCGCCAAACATCATGAAGGCGTGAGTTTCTCTGAAGAAAACTTGAAGAAAATGAAGCTGTTCGAGGTTGTCTTGTTTTCCAAGTTGCTGCAGACTTGAGGTTTGATCTGAATAGGGTTCATCCGAATTTTTGTAAGTGTTCAAATGTTCCGAATTTACTCAAAGTTTTCTCTTCCGAGTTATTAATGATCTAGTGTGAAGTCACACTAGGGAAATAGTTCGGAATATTTGATACTACGGACAGTGGTTCCGAGGTACTCATTTAGAGTTACTAAGGATAATATGTCCCGAGTTTCATTGGTCAGAGTTTAGGTGCATCTTCCGAGGAAAAGTTCCACTCCGGATAAATGGGTTTCTTCCGAGTTTATTAAAAAGTCGGACAATATAAGTTAGATTTTGACTATAACATGCCAAAGTCGGAGTTTACATGTGTAACACCTCGTAAAAACCCGTCCAGTAAAATTCCGACACATGTCCGCTGATCCTCGAATGCCACGAGCTTAACGAGAGGGACTAAACTTGTCAACATGTTAGATTATAACCTCTGAGTGGCAAGCTTTTAAGTTGAGGGACAAAAAGTAGAAGAACGCAAAATTTCATGTTCTGGGAGGCGGTTACGGACCGTAAGCCATTATGGTTACGGTCCGTAACCATTTGAAAATAAAACGCGCGTAAAGGCCTTACGGACCGCAAGGCCTCAGCCATACGGTCCGTAAGTGGGTGCCAGCAAGCAGAAACATGGCAGCTTCTGCTTCTGCCACTTATCCCACAAATGCCACCCTTTTAGCTGCTTGAGACACGTTTGTAGGGACTTGTTGCAACCTCTCAACACCCCTTGACACCTGGCTTACCCTGGATCTTGATCCTCTTGTATAAATAGAGGTGTTGTGCAACCATTTTTCTTGCACCATTTCTCTATATCATCTCCTCTCCTCCTCTGGAAGTTCCTGGTCTTATAGGAGCTTCCCATCAGTTATATTTTCGTGCTAGGACATTGTGTAAGTTTCCTAGCCCCCCCTGTTCAGTTTTATTAGGCTTTAAGCCAAAGTCAAAGCGTTGATGTAAAAAAAGCTTTGACTTTTGGCTAAGACCCATCGGTCCAGTCAACGTTCGTAACGAACGTGGCTACGGATCATAATTAGGTAGGTGTTAATCCCTCAATAGGGCACCTCCTGACTACCACGTTTGCTTGGTCAATTGACGGGTCAAAGTTATATTAATAAAAAGTCAAACGGGTCAGTTTTGAAATAAATTCATATCTAGCAATGTAGGTGCTATAAAATCAGTTTCAACACTTTAATAACATGGTAATAAGTATTAGAACATGTCTAAATGTGTTCGGCCCATCAAGTCCAGGTTTAAGGTCGGTTCGCAACCGAAGGTCGCAAAAGCTGACTTTTGCTTTGACTTTCAGTTCTGACCTGATTTAGCAACCTTAGCTACTGAAATTAGGTTGCATTGTGACCATGATATATTGTACTATAACCCTCTCGAGTTATATGACATGGTTACTTAGTAATCCGAGTGTTTATGCAAGTTTCCATATAATATGCCAAATTTTGCTAAAAGGTCCCTAAGAGCTTAAAAACAAAGTTTAAACATTCATGAGCATAAAATGAGTTATAAACTGATGTACCAAGTCATTGAACTTGTATTGAGGCCAACTTTCTGATCTAAAACATAAGAAATGGTTATTTCGCATAGTTTACGCAATTGGCGACTAAATTACCCTTAACCACGATAATTGCTTTAAATATGATTTTTGCCTCAAAACTCTTTACCTACTGATGTAATATCATAATTAGGAATATTTGGGGATGTCAATTTAGATTATAAACTGGGTTTATATACAAGTCCATGTATTAAGTCCTTAAATGACGATATTGCCCTTTCGACACCAAAAATAGATTTTAAACATTTTTAAGGAACAAAAACTAGTACCTACAGATGTATTATATTATACAACATTTTTTCATCGTACAAACCTGTTCATAACATCAGTTTCACTCAAATACCATTTAAATCGTCATTTAGCGACATAATCGCCGTTTTGGCGCATAATATGGTTTAAAACCATATTAAAGCATCAAGACTTGATACCTGCTGATTTCAAAACTTATTTTAAACATATTTATAGTAGGTACATAGTCTAAACTCAGATTCCCAAATAATTCGTCAAGTGATGTGTGAAATGACCAAAATGCCCTTTCGAGGCATAGTTTGGTCTTAAACTCTAAAACCACACACATACTTAATATCCTACTGATATAACATCATAATTAAACTATTTTTATAGTAAGTTTATATCCATTACATCAGTTTGCTCATGAAGTCTTTTTATAAGCCGTAAACTGACCAAAATGCCCTTTTAAGGCATAAATTGATTTTAAAACCGTAACGGACCAACATGTTGATAACTTACTGATGTTACAACATGTTTAAAGTATAATGACATATGAAAATTGCATAGGACTCACCCGGTAACCCGGTTTCGCTTATATGCGTACGGTTCGACCTACGTCACTAGTTTACGTAATTTAACCGAAACGGGTTTAACCTTATCATTTTAGTTTCAAAATCCAGAATGTAACATGTTTACCCATATTAAACAAGTCTCCATACTTGTCGGGTTTAAGCTACATTCTATTCCGGTCATCGCTTAATCCAGCGTTTAGTACCGTTATTATTCTTAAGCTACTCGGTTCGAGTCTAAAAAGTAGATAGGACCCGTTAGCATTCTAATTGGTTATAAACACCATCATTTCCAGACTAAGAGCCTCTCGGTAGATTGCCATCTAAGCTTACTTTTTTGATATTCGGCTGAGTTACTTATCTTATTTGAAGAATTTGCTCAGGTTAATACTTTTAACTTATTTTCCCTATACGGGCTTGGGATACGGTATAAAAATACCGCTTGGTCGGGTATGGGATCATGTTATCGGATTGTGATTTACTAAATCCTTATAACCCGTTTTATTCTGTATTGTTTGATAACTTAAACATTAGGGGTTAATTCGACCATGTCTGGGATATCCTTAGCTCATTTAAGTTACTAATGGCCACGATCTTAAGCTCGGGGTGTAGGCATACACCTGACAGACGCTAATGCTAATAATAATATATTGAATCCCACTGGTGGATTATTTAAATGGCGTGTCGATTAATCAGGTTATTCGGTTTCTGCACCGGACCCCATATGTATTGACAAACATGTAAAACTGTAAACAAGGTCATTTTGAACTATCCCAAGTTATTTAGAAATCGTGCCAAGTGCACCAAAAACCATTTTTAAATAAATGTTTACAAAATGAGTTGGTTATTAGTATTTACCAGTGAAAACTGACGTATTTTCAAAAGACCAAGTTACAGGTGGCAACACGCAATAGATCGGGAGCTGCGCTATAGTGAAAATAGAGGAATTTGCAAGTCTCTAGTTTGCTTAAAGTCTGTTGGACAATACTTTGTATATATTTATTTCGATCCGCCTGTGGATCTTTTCATTACAAGCCTTGTAATTTAGTTTTTGAACTTTGGACACTCGGTTTGTAATAGTAATTTAAATCCAAGACTTCCGCTGTGCTGTGTTTGTTTGGTTATGATATTATCAACTACGTCATGATATTCCCCAACCGGGCCCACCGGGTTACACGTGAAAATAGGGGTGTGACAAGTTGGTATCAGAGCCAACGTTCGAGTGAATTAAACACTAGCCTTTTGTGTTTAATCTCAAAAATACACAATAGCACATTCCTTAGACTTCCGAGTCTAGGCTTTGATCTAAGAGTACTCATTTCATCATTAAGTTATTATAATTGTTTTGCGTTGTTTTAACTTTTATTATTACAGGAATCATGCCACCAAAATTTAGGCGCGGAGGCAAAGGCAAGGGTCCCATGAGGGGCGGACCCTCTATGACATGGCCATCTTTCAGGCCGCCTTATAGACCCTCACTAGCCGGAGCAGCTGATTTGCCTGATCACAATCCATACGAGGGATCCGGAGACTCTTCGTCTCCATTTGAACCTTATAGACACTCTATTTCACACGAATATTCCCCACCTCAATCACACTCTCAACATTCCTACCATTCTCACCATTCTCACCAATCACACCATTCACATTCCCATTCACACCAAGAATTCTTCAACTTTAACTTCGTCAACCCGGTTAACCAACCCTCACCAGAAACCCCTCCAGTCGACTCGCCAACACACATGGAGGAGGATTCCGATCCGGAAGAATTTCCTCAAACCGGATCCTATGGTCATCCCATCGAGCTATCTAGTGGCTCAAACTCTCTGGCAGGATCTCCGTTTCGAGGTCCTGATGACTATGAACAAAGATGGGCGCAGTTTGTGTTCGTCAACACACCCTCCTACCACAGCACTCCCAACATCATGCCCCATCACCACATCCTCAAATCGAGGATGAACCTATGCAGCCGGTGGAGCAACCTCAACCACCACCGGAGTCATCATCACAACCATATGTCAGAGGCATGGCCCACGCTTGTCGGTGCATGCTAGCCAAAGGTCGGGCTCGTTACCACCTCTGCCACCATCTTAACCCATAATCCCCGAGGACCCACAAATGGGTGGGCCCTCAAACACTTCACCTGTGGCAGTTCCAACCCCACAACCCGCTGCTGATCCGATGCCCCAACCGGCAGTTCAGCCATCTTCATCGGGTTTTGGTAACCCTATTCCCACCTATCCAGATTTATCTGGATATGGTACTGATTTTACTGCTCCTTCATACGATCCATACCTTGAAGCAGCCATGCACAATGCCCTATATCATTATCCTTTTCCTAGTTACCCACCTTCTTACCCTTCCTATGCGGCTACCGGGTATCCCCCATATGTGTACACGTACCCGGGTATGCCTCAACCGCAACCACCTCCACCTCAGCCTCAACCTCAACCGCAAGTACAACTCGAGGCCATTAATGAGGCCCTAGATCAGGTCAGGGAAATGCGGCAACAAGTTAAGAAGTCGGAGAAGAAAACAACTAAATTTATCAAGAACCTTTATAAAGCCGTGAAAGGAAGGAAGGATGAGTAGAGTTTGTAATTTTAAAATTTCAAAAAGTCCCTGCAAGGAAATTGTTATTTCTTTAAGCCCCTGCGTGGGTATGTTTTTCTTCTAACAGTCCCTACGGACGAGATTTTGTACTAAGACCTCCTTAGAGGCAAAATATGTAATCCTTATCGTTTTAGTGAAACTTTGGAATTTTTGTATTAAAGTATATTCTTGTTACTTCCTTTGTTCATTCGAGCGTCTCGATTTTAATTCGATTTTTATCACTCCGCTATAAATTCCAAAAGGTCTTCTTAATGGTTTGCACCTGCCATGTGATTAGGTCACATAAAATGAAAAATAAATGGTGGTTAAGATGGAATAATCTTCTACCATGATAGTTAAGGAAGGATATCCCTTCTATCAAGAGGTAGTAACTCTGTTTAGACCTCCAAGCCTCTATGGTCAATGCGATCAAGGCTAGCCTGTCGAACCATTTTAAGATATCATTCTATGTTAATATTCAAGTAATATTAACACTCCTGGAAGCGTGACGTGAGGAACCACACTAGCCATCAAACTAGTTGAACTTTGATTCAAATATTATAAGTCTAAACGATCATTGTGATCAAGACTAACATTATCATTGTGATGATAAGCGTTATAACACCCATTAGAGGTGTAATACCAACCAGGTTATAATATAACATACATTAGTGATGTAGTACCTACGGGTCATCTATATACTATGTCCTTTGGTGACAGTAACAGTTGTAGTCCTTGACTCTCTGTTTAAATCTTATTAGTCTACGTGACAAAGGCCCTTTTGTGCCACATCTCTCATTCTGCTGTCAAGCTTTCGAGTTATCTTAAATTGTCAATATGACAAAGACAGATGCGACATTTCGATCCACTGTCTAAAAATCATGGACTATGTCCAATTCTATAAATACATGTGATGGTCCTTTTGGGGCCTATGATATAAACTTTTGGTCGATAAAAAGTCTGAATGGTTTAGCCATGCCATGACTAACATAAAATACCTAATTCGGTACATAGCACAAAGAATCTAAATGGCAAATTCTGACGGCGCAAGCAGTAACCACAACAATGACATTTGAAACAAGAAAAAATAGTTATTAACGAGGATGACTTCCAGGCTCGCATTGAGGCAGCCGTGGGTAAGGCTATGGAAAAAGCCTTCGAAAAATTTAATAGGTCGAGTGCTACACACTCTATGTCTGTATTGAAATCGCACTCGAAACCTCCTACCTCTAATAAGAAGGAGGATCCTGTTCACTCCTCAAGTAAGAAGGACGAGCCTAAAAAGCAAGAGATCCTGGATAAGACTAATACATCCATGGATGGCTGCTCATATAAATACTTCGTCACGTGCAAACCACAAGACTTCAATGGAGAGAAGAAGGCTATTGAGACCCTAAGGTGGCTCGATGAGATCGAGACGGTGGTAGATATCAGTGGCTGCGCCGATAAAGATATTGTAATGTTTGTATCTCAATCTTTCAAGGGTAGTGCCCTGATATGGTGGAAGGCTTTACTGCAATCTTCGGGAAAGGTCACCTATAACTTGGGATGGTCCCAATTTGTGGATCTTGTTAAGGACACATATTGCCCACCGCATGAGGTGGAAAAGATTGAGATGGATTTTCTAGCTCTAACGATGAAAAACCTCGATTGTCGGAAGTTTGTTGCCGACTTCGACTCTTATTCCCGACTTGTACCATATCTAGTCACTCCAGAGCCTAAGCGCATCGTGCGCTTTATCAATGCTTTAGCCCCAGAGATCAGGAGTTTGGTTAAGGCGTTCAGCCTAGTACCTATAAGTATGCAGGTGAACTAGCTCTCTCCCTCAGTCAGGATTATATGAGGAGGATGTCGGCCCGGAAGGAAACTGGGGGAAAGAGAAAAAGGGAGGATGACAAGTCCCAAAGGTTTAAGAAGAAAGGAAAGTTTGGATCCCACAAAAATCAGAGTAGGTCTGGGGATAGGCCTGAATGTAAAATCTGCAAGAAACGACACAGTGGACAGTGTAGGTTTGATCCACAAGCGAAACCTTGTGGTATTAAAAAGATGGGACACAAAACCCTGGACTGCAGGGATATCAAGGATACAAATTGCTTCAAATGTGGTGAGAAAGGCCACATAAAGACTAACTGCTCCAAGAATGAAAAGGAGGATAATACAAAGTCTGGTGGAGCTAAGAAAAGCAATGCTCGGGCTTTTCAAATGAACGCCCGAGAGGCCGTCAATGACAACAATGTTATAACAGGTACTTTCCTCATCAACGATACCTTTGCTAGAGTTCTTTTTGATTTGGGGGCTGATAAGTCATTTGTCGACCATAAGTTTAGCTAACAATTAAACTTGCCCGTAAGAACTCTAGACATAACATATGAGGTAGAACTTGCCGACGGAACCATTTAAACCGCTTCTTCCATTCTGGATGGATGCTTTATATCCATCAAGAATCATTTGATCCCTATCTCTCTTTTACCCATGAAACTGGCGGGGTTCGATGTAGTCTTAGGCATGGATTGGCTATCCCATAACCAAGCCCGTATTGCCTATGATAAGAAACTAATCGAGATCAAAACCCCATATGGTGAAATGCTCATCATATATGGAGATATACACTACGGGTTGCCAGAGAAAGTTGCTATGCTTAAGGCCTCCTGATGTATGAAGAGAGGTTGCGTCATTTATATGGCGCAAATAACCGTTGATAGACCCAAGCCAAAGATTGAAGACATACTTGTTATTTCGGATTACCCATATGTCTTTCCTAAGGAACTACCCGGTCTACCCCCTGATAGACAAGTGGAGTTTAAAATTGACATCTTACCTGGATCCGCACCTATCGCGAGAGCACCTTACCGTTTAGCCCCAACAGAAATGAAGGAATCAAGAACCCAGCTCTATGAACTTTTGGAAAAAAAGGCTTTATTCAGCCTAGTTCGTCACCTGGGGAGCTCCGATCTTGTTTGTAAAAAAGAAGGACAGTTCAATGCGTATGTGCATTGATTACCGTGAGCTCAATAAGATAATGATCAAGAACCGATACCCTTTGCCCAGGATCGATGATCTATTCGATCAACTTCAAAGGGAAAGTTACTTCTCGAAGATAGATTTAAGATCTGGATATCATCAGTTGAAGGTTAGGAGTGAAGATGTTCCCAAGACTGCATTCAGAACACGATATGGACATTATGAATTCCTAGTGATGCCTTTCGGGCTCACTAATGCACCCGCAACATTCATGGATCTCATGAATAGAGTCTGCAAGCCTTACCTAGATAAGTTTGTCATAGTCTTCATTGACGACATACTTATTTATTCTCGTAATCAATCCGATCATGAGAAACATCTTAGGTGCATTTTGGAATTGCTACAAAAGAGAAGTTGTATGCTAAATTCTCTAAATGCGAATTCTGGCTTCGCGAGGTCCAATTTCTTGGACATGTGGTTAGTGAGCGTGCATCCAAGTGGATCCCACTAAAATCGAAGCTATCATGAATTGGGAAGCACCAAAGACACCTTCGGAAGTGCGTAATTTTCTAGGACTAGCTGGTTACTATAGAAGATTCATTGAAAATTTCTCAAGAATAGCCACTCCCCTGATTACTTTAACCCGCAAGAATATCAAATTCGACTGGGGTCCAAAGCAGCAGGAATCTTTGGAGACCTTGAAGCAAAAGTTGAGCAATGCCCCAGTTTCAACCTTGCCAGAAGGCATTGAGGAGTTTGTCGTTTATTGTGATGCATCACACACTGGTATGGGCTGTGTACTAATGAAAAGAGGCAAGTTGATTGCCTATGCATCGTGACAACTCAAAGTGTATGAAAAGAATTACACCACCCATGACTTGGAATTGGGAGCCGTTGTATTTGCACTTAAACTTTAGAGGCATTATTTATACGGAACCAAGTGTATCATATACACAGACCACAAAAGCCTTCAACATTTGTTTAATCAAAAGGACTTAAAGATGTGCCAACGCTGCTGGATGGAAACTCTTAATGACTATGATTGTGAAATCCGATACCACCCCGGTAAGGCAAATGTAGTCGGCGACGCGCTTAGTCGCAAGGAAAGGGTTAAACCTTTGAGAATTAACGCCAAAAGTATAGAAGTGAGGAACAGTTTGAATGAGAAATTGCTGGAAGCGCAAGGGCAAGCTCTATTAAAGGAGAATTAGCCAACGAGGAACAAGGTGGAACTTTGGAACAGTTAACACCCGGTGATGACGGAATCCTCAGATTCAATGGACGAATTTGGGTTCCAGTCATCGGGGGACTTAGAGAACGAATCCTCCAGGAAGCTCATAGTTCCAGATACTCTGTTCACCCAGAAGGTGATAAGATGTACCAAGACTTGAAGTCTAACTATTGGTGGATGGGTTTGAAGAAATCCATAGCCATTTATGTATCAAAGTGTCTGACGTGTTCGCAAGTAAAAGCTGAACACCAAAAGCTGTCAGGACTTTTACAGCAATTAGAGATTCCCACATGGAAATGGGAACTAATAACCATGGATACATAACCAAGTTACCCAAGACTAAAAGCGAAAACGACACTATTTGGGTCATTGTCGATAGGTTGATTAAGTCAGCACACTTCTTACCAATAAAGGAAACTTCTAGTTCGGACAAACTGGCAAAGATGTATGTGGACAAGATCGTGCCCCTACACGGAGTGCCTGTGTCTGTTGTGTCCGATAGAGACACAAGATACACATCTCACTTTTGCAAAAGCTTCCAACAATCTCTTGGCACTCGATTGAACTTTAGTACCGCTTACCATCCGCAAACTGATGGACAAAGTGAGTGTACTATTTAAACTCTTGAGGACATGCTTCAAGCATGTGTGATCGACTTAGGTGGTAGTTGGGACGACCACCTACCCTTGATTGAATTCTCCTGTAATAATAGCTATCATACGAGCATTAAAGCCGCACCTTTTGAGGCTTTATATGGGAGAAAATGTCGGACGCCTATTTGTTGGGCCGAAGTTGGGGAGCCCAACTGTCAGGTCCAGAGATTGTTCTGGAAACGGCGGAAAAAGTTGGACAAATCCTTGACCGTTTAAAAGCTGCTCGAGATCGACAGAAAAGCTAGGCTGATAAGAGACGCAAACTCTTGAAGTTCCAAGTATTGGACAAGGTTATGCTAAAAGTATCACCTTGGAAAGGTGTAATGCGTTTTGGTAAAAAGGGTAAGCTAAGCCCAAGGTATATAGGACCATTTGAAATCATCGAATGTATCGGTTCAGTGGCTTACAAGCTTAAGCTACCCAAAAAGTTAAGTGGAATACATGATGTGTTTCACATTTCCAACTTAAAGAAATGTCTAGCGGATGAGTCGCTAGCAATGCCCCACGAAGACGTCCAGATTGATGAAAACTTGCGTTTCGTGGAGAAACCAATTGCGATCGAAGATCGGCAAGTTAAGAAACTTCGCAGGAAGCACGTGCCCATTGTGAAGGTTAAATGGGATGCCCGTTGAGGCCCTGAGTATACTTGGGAGGTTGAGTCCACTATGCGACAAAAGTACCCCTATCTTTTTTATTAAATCTCGAGGTCGAGATTTCTTTTAAGGGGGTGAGAATGTAACACCTCGTAAAAACCCGTCCAGTAAAATTCTGACACGTGTCCTGCTAATCCTCGAATGCCACGAGCTTAATGAGAGGGACTAAACTTGCCAACATGTTAAATTATAACCTCTGAGTGGCAAGCTTTTAAGTTGAGGGACCAAAAGTAGAAGAATGCAAATTTTCATGTTCTGGGAGGCGGTTACGGACCGCAAGCCATTATGGTTACAATCCATAACCAATTGAAAATAAAACGCGCCTGGAGGCCTTACGGACTGCAAGGCCTCAGCCATACGGTCCGTAAGTGGGTGCCAGCAAGCAGAAACATGGCAACTTCTGCTTCTGCCACTTATCCTGCAAATGCCACCCTTTTGGATGCTTGAGACATGTTTTTAGGCACTTGTTGCAACCTCTCAACACCCCTTGACACCTGGCTTGCCCTGGATCTTGATCCTCTAGTATAAATAGAGGTGTTGTGCAACCATTTTTCTTGCACCATTTCTCTATAGCATCTCCTCTCCTCCTCTGAAAGTCGCAAAAGCTGACTTTTGCTTTGACTTTCAGTTCTGACCCGATTTAGCAACCTTAGCTACTGAAATTAGGTTGCATTGTGACCATGATATATTGTACTATAACCCTCTGGAGTTATATGACATGGTTACTTAGTAATCTGAGTGTTTATGCAAGTTTCCATATAATATGCCGAATTATGCTAAAAGGTCCCTAAGAGCTTAAAAACAAAGTTTAAACATACATGAGCATAAAATGAGTTATAAACTGATGTACCAAGTCATTGAACTTGTATTGAGGCCAACTTTCTGATCTAAAACATAAGAAATGGTTATTTCACATAGTTTACGCATTTTGCGACTAAATTACCCTTAACCACGATAATTGCTTTAAATATGATTTTTGCCTCGAAACTCTTTACCTACTGATGTAATATCATAATTAGTAATATTGGGGATGTCAATTTAGATTATAAACTGGGTTTATATACAAGTCCATGTATTAAGTCCTTAAATGACTATATTGCCCTTTCGACACCAAAAATGGATTTTAAACATTTTTAAGGAACAAAAACTATTACCTACTGATGTATTATATTATACAACATATTTTCATTGTACAAACCTGTTCATAAGATCAGTTTCACTCAAATACCATTTAAATCGTCATTTAGCGACATAATCGCCGTTTTGGCGCATAGTATGGTTTAAAACCATATTAAAGCATCAAGACTTGATACCTACTGATTTCAAAACTTATTTTAAATATATTTACATTAGGTACATAGTCTAAACTCATATTCCCAAATAATTCGTCAAGTGATGTAGGAAATGACCAAAATGCCCTTTCGAGGCATAGTTTGGTCTTAAACTCTAAAACCCACACCATACTTAATATCCTACTGATATAACATCATAATTAAACTATTTTTACAGTAAGTTTATATCCATTACATCAGTTTGCTCATGAAGTATTTTTATAACCGTAACGGACCAACATGTTGATAACTTACTGATGTTACAACATGTTTAAAGTATAATGACATATGGAACTTGTATAGGACGCACCCGGTTACCCGGTTTCGCTTATATGCGTACGGTTCGACCTACGTAACTAGTTTACGTAATTTAACCGAAACGGGTTTAACCTTATCATTTTAGTTTCAAAATCCAGAATGTAACATGTTTACCCATTTTAAAAAAATCACCATACTTGTCGGGTTTAAAATACATTATGTTCCGGTCATCGCTTAATCCAGCGTTTAGTACCGTTATTATTCTTAAGCTACTCGGTTCGAGTCTAAAAAGTAGATAAGACCCGTTAGCATTCTAATTGGTTATAAACACCATCATTTCCATACTAAGAGCCTCTCGGTAGATGGCCATCTAAGATTACTTTTTTAATATTCGGCTGAGTTACTTATCTTATTTGAAGAATTTGCTCAGGTAAATACTTTTAACTTATTTTCCCTATACGGGCTTGGGATACGGTATAATAATACCGCTTGGTCGGGTATGGAATCATATTATCGGATTGTGATTTACTAAATCCTTATAACCCGTTTTATTCTGTATTGTTTGATAACTTAAACATTATGGGTTAATTCGACCATGTCTGGGATATCCTTAGCTCATTTAAGTTATTAATGGCCACGACCTTAAGCGCGGGGTGTAGGCATACACCTGACAGATGATAATGCTAATAATAATATATTGAATCCCACTGGTGGATTATTTAAGTGGCGTGTCGATTAATCAGGTTATTCGGTTTCTGCACCGGACCCCATATGTATTGACAAACATGTATAACTTTCCCAAGTTATTTAGAAATTGTGCCAAGTGCACCAAAAACCATTTTTAAATAAATGTTTACAAAATGAGTTGGTTATTAGTATTTACCAGTGAAAACTAACGTATTTTCAAAAGATCAAGTTACAGGTGGCAACACGCAATAGATCGGGAGCCGCGCTATAGTGACAATAGAGGAATTTGCAAGTCTCTAGGTTGCTTAAAGTCTGTTGGACAATACTTTCTATATATTTATTTCGATCCGCTGTGAATCTTTTCATTACAAGCCTTGTAATTTAATTTTTGAACTTTGGACACTCGGTTTGTAATAGTAATTTAAATCCTAGACTTCCGCTGTGCTGTGTTTGTTTGGTTATGATGTTGTCAACTACGTCACATTATTCCTCAACCGGGCCCACCGCGTTACACGTGGAAATAAGGCTGTGACAACATGGCCAAATCCGGAATTTTGTAGTTAAATTCGGAATAAATGGTGCTAAATTCGGAATATATAGGCTAAATTCGGACCAAGGGAGCAAAAAAACGAATTTAAAATCCGGAAATTAAGTGTTAAATCCGGAAATGTAAAAAAATGTTTTTCGTTTTTCCGAATTTGTGGTTATAATTCCGAATTTATGGGTTATTTTCGGATTATATGAGTTTTTATTCGGATTTCTTTGCTTGTTCTGAATTTTTTTTTCTCTAAGTGTTGTTCCATTGATCTGATCTGAGGTTTCAAGAGCTTTCGGGTTTTACGAGTTCCGAATTTTCTAGAATTCTGGGTTACCTGGGGCCGGATTCTTAGCTAACTTTAGAAGTTTGTGTAGTTCAGAAGTTTCGAGTTGTGCATGTTTCGAGTTTTTCTTGTTACTCTGGGTTACTTGGGGTACCAGATAATTAGTTAAGAGTCAGAATTGTGTGTGGTTCGGAAACTTGAAGTTGGTTTCGGATTATTGAAAAGCTCTAGGTTACTTATGTTGTCCGGATCAAGTAAGGAGGTGAAGATAATAAGACTTTGTTGGACCTTGAAAGTTTACAAAGAAATAGGGGGAGTAAAAATTTTAAATATCTTATTTTCTTTGTAAATTTCTAAAAGCTCGTTGAAGATAGTGAAACAAGTTCGTGTTTACAATTGTGAGGTTAAATGAGTTTTAGTCTCGCCGGTACAGAAAAGTTTTAAACACGATGCATTTTTGAGCTAGTGTGTTTGATTGAGTTTCGTCGAGTTTGTTCGAGGTTTGATCAAGTGTTGACGTGATGAAGCTGATTGTTCGTTTGGCAACTACTTGAAGATTGAGCCTTTATTGTATGCCGGTTAGAGTAGGGAATTAGTCTTCTTGGTTCCTCTTCCAAGTTAGTGTGACTATTCGGATTCTCGAAATAGAGGTTCTTGCATTGAGGGGAGATCATAGACGAAAGTCATCGGGTAATTGGTGGATTCGTGAAGATACGAGATTGGATCTTGAAGATTTGAGATGAAATGATTTCAGACACTCGGTTGAAGACTTTGATCAAAATGGTGGATGTACATTTTTGGAGTTTGGTTTGTTATTAACATATCGAACCAAACTTCATGTCTTTGCGGAGTTTGATGTGTTCGATGTTAGGCATTGGAAATCTGACGTTTCGTTCTTCTGTCGGTTAAGTTTGAACATCACGGATCGAGCAATGTTCTTACATTTGTTTGTAGGTCGGTTCGCGTTAATTTGATTCGGGAGTAGTTTGAAGGGGAGGATCTACAGTGTTTGATCTTGGATTCTTCAGGTTTCGCAAAGCGGCCATTTAAGTGATCATTAACAAGTCTTTAATTAGAAGGGTTGAAGATCGTTGTGCTTTGCCGGAAAGATCAAGTCTCAGCCAAAGTTGAATGTAGGCATGGTATCGTCAGTCTAGGGGGAGACTGTAAGTGCAGTATTCGGTGACTGAAGATTATCAATGCTACATAGAACTGATAGCAACAGTTAAGGGGGAGACTATAAGTGCAGCTCCTGCCAGGTAACTGTCGCTTATCAGTTCTGGTCATCAAAGTCAAAGATTCAACTCAAAGCAAAGTCAAGAATTCAGAAGCGTTATCAGTTCCGAGTTTATGATGTTAAACTCGGAATATGTTGATCGATATTGTTGTCCGAATTTATTAGTATACTTGTAGATTCCGAGTTTGTGTGTTAAACTTGGAATGTTTATTTTAGTTTGTATATCCCGGACAATATGTTTTGGCCAGGTTTAGTCCTTAGCCTATATATATGTGTGTATAATGTAGGTTAGGGCAAGCCTGTTGCACCTCTCACAACCTCCATCCATTCTCCTGATGTGCACATTCTAGAGAGAGAGAGAGATACTATGTGTTAGTGAGAGAAAGCTAGGGTTTAGATCTTTGTGATCTAAACCAGCTTGTAGAAGATGATGTATACTCGTACGGTATGTAACCTGTGATGATTGTAATGAAATGGATGAGTTTCTCCTGCATCTTCTTCTCCATCTATCATGTTCTTGTTGTTTCACGTCTTGAATCAAGTGCAATGTTGATGTTCGTCATCGATCCAGTGCTTTCACACCACGTCGGGATCGAGTGTTATCATAAAAATACATCTTCGGCCGAGTGTTGAGTGATCTCTTGTGAGGTGTGTGAACTTGTATATAACTAAATAGAATTTAAAAAAAGGGCGTGTTATGCCTAAAAAATAATTTTTCTTAAAAATGTTCTAAATAAATCATGATGAATAGGATTGTAAATAAAATAAAAACAAAATAAAATAAAGTTCTTGGATTCCCGACACTCTAGACAAGCCACAAAAACTTCTTCTCTACCAATTCCATTTGGGTGTGTAAGCCACATTTAAGAGTTTTGCTTGAGGACAAGCAAAGATTCAAGTGTGGTGGTATTTGATGTGTACAAAATGCAACATATAAATTACACCAAACGAGCCGTAAAACCAACCCTTTTTCAGTACTAATGTTGGGAAAAACACGTTTCTTTGTTTCTTTTTAATTTACAGGACCAAATGAGCTTAAAAAAAGAAGGAAATTAGCGGCTAAAACCAACAAAAAAATACAAGAAGGAGGAATAACGTGACACGCACGGCCCCTCAGCAGCATCCCAAGAGCAAAACCAAGAGAAACAGAAGATCACCACGGGGCCGTGTCCACCAGACATGGCCCGTGGTCCGTTTACAAGACCTGCAGAAGACAAAATGTTGATTTCAGGCCACCACGGGGCCGTGTCCAGCCAAGCACGGGCGTGGTCAACGCTAAGATTTTCAGAATCTTCATAGTACAGTAAAGAGTTGACCACGGGGCCTTGCCCATAAGACACGTGGGCGTGTGGGACCCTCTGCTGACAACTGCATTAAATGAAGAAAAAGAAGAAGATGGCCATGTGTCGTGCCCAGCAGGCACGGGGCCGTGGCCGGGGCTCTTTTTTGACAATAGATAGGGGTGCTTGGTTCCCTTTAAAGGCAACCCTTGGCAAACCACTTCTCTCTTACTTTGCCACCACTCCACCACCACTACAACACCAACACCCACCACCAACATCCATTTTCCATCTTTAGAGTGTGTCGTAGTCTCGGGATCCAAGATTGATCTGTAAGAGTTCTTGTCAAACAAAAGCCATGCTTGGCTAATCTCTCACATCACTTGGTGAAGACAAATCTTTTATGCATTACTTTTGATTTTAATCTTTCGGCTACTTTTTAATTGGGTATGTATTAATGACTTTAATAACTAGTTTCTTATGTTGAAAGTGAATTTTCCTAACCATTTCTTCATGATGTCATTGATTTTCTCATTCGTGTCTTTACGGTCTATATAAAGCGCATTAACTCCTTGGAAGGGGGTTAGAAGGGTGGTTTGGAAAATTTCTTGTCTCGTCCAGTGTATAGATCCTACGAGGACTTGGTTCAAGCTTACTAGGACCTCCTTCAATACCCCATGGTATTGGATGGCGGGGGTGCGAATAGCTTGAACCCCTCATATGTAAACTACTATTAATACATTAAACCGGCCTCTTAGGATTGTATCCATGCTGACTTAAACCACTTGGCCTAGGGTAACGTCACCTTCAAAAGAGAGGCCTACCACTTTTCGCATTAATAACTTACTTAATTGTCTTCCAATATTCCGGCCACTTGGGATTGTATCCATGCTGACTCAAACCACTTGGCCGAGGGTAACGTCACCTTCAAAAGAGTGGCCTACTACTATAACTAAGATAACTCTTAAAAAGTCCGAAAGTGCGAAAATCATCAAAGGGTACACAAAAGAGGAGTTGGATCCAAGTGATTCTATCTTGTCTATTTGTATTTCATTTTTATTTATCTTTTCATTTTTATGTTTACTTTATGTCACACCCTCAATTTCCACTTGCAGAGTTTTACCGCGAGGCGTGTGAACAAACCAGAATCTGAAACACTAGTACGTCGAACGACTCTATATGATTTGATTATACGTTTTCAAAAATCATTTGTCGTAGATTTTATATTGTCTTAATTAGTTACCAATATTTAGCGGAAGCATTAGTTCTTAAAGTTGAGCGGAAGCATAAAATAAGTAGTGAAGCGGGCGCCAACACAAACGCCAAAACAAATGAAAACCCAAAACAATATTTGTAAATGAGACTCGATAAAAGATGTCTTGTTCAATGCATGTGAGTGCACCTAGAGCTCCTAGCGTCCTGAGAAACATGTAAAGAAACAAGTGTCAACATTAAAGATGAGTGAGTTCACAGGTTTCCATAAATTCGTTTGTTCGGTTATGAGTTTGTTTCCCCGTTATCCCTAACCCGGGATAATGATTTAGTTCCATTATTCCAAACCCGGAATAATAATGATGTTGGTTCCATTATTCTAAACCCGGAATAATAAGTTGTTGTTTCCATTATCCTCAACCCGGGATAAAATAGTTGTGTTTCCATTATCCTCAACCCAGGATAATATAGTTGTTTCGTAATTAAGTTCAATGTTAACATATATAGGTAGCTAGCCTAAAGTCATGTCACGTAAGAGTTCGTGATCGAAGCTGACTGTTGTGCCTCCGTGTTGCCAGGCCTATCACTGACCATGGCGAAGTTAGGCCAAATTATTCACCCGTTGACCATACCCGGTCGGCTAGCGCGACTAGCTCGGATGGGGCTTGTCGGGCCCAGTAGTACTACTTATAATTCCCCCCCTATTAAAACCCAATACTAACGATCCGAGAGATTGACGAGGACTTAAGTGATATAGCTGCTTAGTGACCATAACATTACATTAACATCAACTTAGTTACCGAATAGTTATGTGACGTTAATTTCGTATAACGTAAAGAGATTGAGTTTGAAGAGTGTATACATGTTTCTCCCCCTGTTGTTTAAAAACCGAATAAAGTTAGGGGCTGTGAACTCACCTTTAGTTGCTCGGTTAGTGAAGCAAAGAAGTTGTAAGGGATGGGACCGCTAATTGCGTCCTAACAAACCAATTGATTTCAAGTCAGTGTGTGAACACACCAATACAATTTCTACACTTAATTTACGCACAAAGTGATACACACAAACAACATACCTAACATTCAAACATGCATGCAAGTATCCTCATGTGATCAAAACAATTTATCATGAACATAATCCAATCCATGCAACACTTTAGTGCACACAATCACAAGTTATCAAATTTCAGCTCAATACTCATAATTCAGCTGTTTTCTAGGATTTTTATAAAATAGTTCCAACGTTCCAAAAATTCCAATTATTTTACAGAAGGTGACATTTATACTGTAGAAATTTATATAAATTTTCCAAGTCCTAAATCTTTACCAATTAACCATAAATATTAATGTACTAGGCTGCAGTCAGATTCGTCGCTTTCTGACTGCAGTCCACGGAAGAATTTATTTAAAAATCACTGATCGTCCAATTAACAAAATTCCAGTTGGAGTTGCCCGGAAATTTCCATACCTAGTTGCTGTACAAAATTCATGACTCGACTCCCTACTGATTATAAAATCCAACTCGATAAACAACTAACAAAATTTCAGGATTTTCACAGCTTTAGTTACTGAACTTATTTGGCCATTTAAAAATATCAAATGACTTCAGAAAAATATGAATCCAGCGCCATTAGATTCGTTATTCAAATCTCTATGTTCTAGACATCAGAAAATCCGTTTTTCGACAACTAATGACCGAGTTACAGCCAGATGAAGTCGGCTGTAACTATTACTCAGCAACCTGTTTCAGCATATTGTTACCATTAACTCGCCTAAACCGTCAATATAATTAACCTAGGCGATCAAGAACTGATTTTCTAATCATAGATCAATACCAATATCACATCCATGCAAACCCTAATCCATACCTCTAGTTTTTTTTTTTTTTTTAAACAAAACATACTTGCAAACTTATAAGTTCCGAAAACAATCATGCATGTAAACAATGATCAATCAGCCGATTACATTCAAACACATATATTCCGAAAACGAACCAATCACTTCATTCAAGCACATATATCCGAACATGATCTTGTAATCAAAAGATAAATCCTAACCTTTAATAACTAGGTAAATAAGCCGAGACTTGGACAAGAATGATTCGGCTGTTCAAGCAAGATCACGACCGAATTGAGATGAGCAGTTCTGCTGTTGCGACCGAGGCTGAAAGGGACTGAAAGGGGAGGCTGCTCACGATCAAAAGGGACGAGAGTAAGGTTGTTTGCAGTCGAAGAGGATGAAAGGTTGGCTGCCGACGGCTGTTAGCTATTAGGGTTTTATGTTGTGAATGAAGCATGCATGTGGGTTTGTATATATAGCGCAAAGAGAGATAAGGGTCACGGTTTGGGTTTGATCTCGTGGCCGAGGACTTGGGTTGGTTCAGTTTGGGTTTGATCTTGCGGCCGAAGACTTGGGTTTAAGGTTTGGGTTGCACACAATGGGTTTGCGGTTCAGGTTTGCACACAATGGGTTTGCGGTTTGGGCTTGAACTCGGTTCACTCCTAGAGTCACAAGGAGTTTAAGGTTTGGTTCGTGTCGTGGTTCGGTTCGGTTCGTGTACATATTTACCATAATTATTTTATAACTAAAAACAATCACATAATCGCACATCACGTATTCAGTAACTCGTACACGTTTAATACGTAGCATATAATTTATTCGACAAGTATTGCGTTTAAGTTATCCGAAAAACCGGGATGTCACATTATCCCCATGTTGAAAGAATTTTCGTCCCGTAAATTGAGTAAACGCGGTTTAGAATGCAGCGTACATGTTTAGAGTGCCACGCACAAAGAGTTAGTTCGTTTATGATGGTACGCGAAGTTACAAGAAGTTCCCAAGTGCCATGCACAAAGATTTCCAAGTGCCATGCACAAGAATTTAGTTAACAATGGTACGCGAAAGTATGAGAAATTTCCAGGTTGTCACTTCATCCCCATGTTGAAAGAATTTTCGTCCCGAAAATTTAGTTGTTGGTATCGTTAGTTTGCTGCTCAGTTGCGAAGAGGTGTGGGTATTTGCTTTTCATTTGGTCCTCTCTTTCCCACGTGAACTCCGGTCGACGCTTAGAGTCCCAACGAACCTTAACGATCGGAATTTTGCTGTGCCTTCGAGTTTTGATCTCACGATCCATGATCTCGATAGGCTGTTCCACAAAGTGCAGTTGTTCATCCACTTGGATCTCATCCAATGGAATTACTAGAGTTTCATCTGATAGACACTTCTTCAGATTTGACACGTGAAATACGTTGTGAACCCCAATGAGTTCGGCAGGAAGGTCTAATTGATAAGCTACGGGTCCGATACGTTTCAAGATTACAAACGGGCCTACGTACCGTGGGTTAAGTTTGCCCCGTTTTCCAAAGCGGATTACACCCTTCCAGGGTGACACCTTTAGTAGGACACGGTCGCCTACTTGAAATTCGAGCGGTTTGCTTCGTTGATCAGCGTAGCTTTTCTGTCGATCTCGTGCCGCTGCCATGCGGTTTCTGATTTGTACAATCTTTTCAGTAGCCTCAAGTATTAACTCAGGGCCTGTGAGTTGACTGTCACCGACTTCTGCCCAACAGACCGGTGATCTACATTTACGACCATATAATGCCTCAAACGGTGCTGCCGAAATACTCGTATGATAACTGTTGTTATATGAGAATTCTACTAGAGGCAGGTGGATTTCCCAACTATTTCCGAAGTCTACGACGCATGCCCTAAGCATGTCTTCCAAGGTTTGTATGGTCCTTTCACTTTGACCGTCAGTCTGAGGGTGATAGGCTGTGCTCATATCTAAGCGTGTTCCCAACGCTTTCTGGAGTGACCGCCAGAAGTTGGACGTGAAGCGAGCATCTCTATCTGAGATGATGGATGTTGGCACTCCGTGCCGAGAAACTACTTCCTTAAGGTAGATGCGAGTCAACTTCTCCATCTTATCTGTTTCTTTAATAGCTAGGAAGTGTGCGGACTTAGTTAAACGATCCACAATCACCCAGATGGTATCGCAACCACCCAAAGTTCGCGGGAGTTTAGTGATGAAATCCATCGAGATCTGATCCTATTTCCACACTGGGATCTCAGGTTGTTGAAGTAGCCCCGATGGCTTTTGATACTCTACCTTGACTTTTGCACAAGTCAAACACTTGCTCACGTAGGTGGCTATATCGGCTTTCATGTTGGGCCACCAATACGCAGCTTTAAGGTCTTGATACATCTTATCCGAACTCGGATGGACAGAGTATCGGGATTTGTGAGCTTCATCCATGACTAGCTCCCTGAGGTTTCCATAGAGAGGTACCCATATGCGATTCATAAAATACCGGGCTCCGTTGGGTTTTACTTCCCAATCGCGTTCCATTTTTCCCACCGATTCGGCCTTGATGTTTTCCTCCTCAACTGCTTCTAACTGGGCGTCGCGTATTTGTTCGGGTAGCCCCGAATGAATAGTGAGTTGTAATGCTCGTACACGACGAGGTTTCAAGTGTTCCTTCCTACTGAGGGCATCAGCTACCACGTTAGCTTTACCCGGGTGATACCGAATGGCACACTCATAATCGTTCAAGAGTTCGACCCAGCGACGCTGTCGCATGTTCAACTCCTTCTGATCAAAGATGTGTTGGAGGCTCTTGTGGTCTGTAAATATTATGCACTTCGTTCCATAGAGGTAGTGTCTCCAAATCTTAAGTGCAAACACTACTGCTCCCAATTCCAGGTCATGCGTCGTGTAGTTTTTCTCGTGAACCTTCAGTTGTCGCGACGCATACGCGATGACCTTATCGCGTTGCATGAGTACGCATCCCAATCCCTGAATGGAAGCATCACAATATACTACAAAGTCATCTGTCCCTTCCGGCAAGGATAGAATGGGTGCACTGCAAAGTTTCTATTTCAGCAATTGAAATGCTGCCTCCTGCTTGTCACCCCAAGCATACTTGATGCCTTTCTGGGTGAGGGTAGTAAGCGGTTGAACGATCTTTGAAAACCCCTCGATGAAACGTCTGTAGTAACCAGCCAGACCCAAAAATTGGCGGATCTCCGTCGGTGTCCTGGGTGCTTCCCAGTTTTTGATGGCTTCAATCTTGGCAGGGTCTACGTGGATACCCTTTTCATTCACGATATGCCCGAGAAACTGAACTTCCCGAATCCAGAAATCACACTTCGAAAGCTTGGCATATAGCTTTTCCTGTTGAAGTAATCCTAGCAGTAATCGTAGATGTTCAGCATGTTCTTCTTCACTTTTGGAGTAGATGAGTATGTCATCGATGAACACAATGACAAACTTGTCGAGGTATGGTTTACACACGCGGTTCATGAGGTGCATGAACACCGCGGGTGCGTTGGTGAGACCGAAGGGCATGACCAAGAACTCATAATGGCCATACCGAGTACGAAATGCCGTCTTAGCGATATCCTCCTCCCTGACGCGTAGCTGGTGGTTACCAGACCGTAAATCAATCTTGGAGTAGTAACTTGACCCTTGAAGTTGGTCGAAGAGATCGTCGATGCGAGGTAACGGGTATCGGTTCTTGACAGTAACCTTGTTGAGTTCCCTGTAGTCGATGCACATGCGGAAAGTCCCGTCCTTCTTCTTGACAAAAAGGACTGGA
Source organism: Scalesia atractyloides (assembly GCA_947069175.1). NCBI lineage: Eukaryota > Viridiplantae > Streptophyta > Magnoliopsida > Asterales > Asteraceae > Scalesia > Scalesia atractyloides. The sequence continues at coordinate 72,597,482 of CAMTDV010000004.1, read as the reverse complement.
GCTCCCCATGGCGAAACGCTTGGTCGGATAAATCCTTTTTCTAATAGCTCCTGAAGTTGGGTAGACAGCTCCTGCAGCTCGGCTGGAGCTAGGCGGTATGGAGCCTTGGCGATAGGAGTTGCATTGTTCGCCAATTTGATTTCAAACTCCAATTGTCGATGGGGTGGAAGACCAGGTAGTTCTTCTGGGAATACATCGGAAAAATCACGGACGACAGGGATGTCTTCTATACGTTTCTCGTCCTTAGGCTGTTCGGTAATCAGTGCGAGTAAAGCGAAGGAGTTCTTCCTCCGAAGATACTTCTGCGCTTGCATGTAAGAGATGATGTTGGTGACGGCGCTTGCCTTATCGCCTTGTACCGTCAAGATTTCGTCGTTCGAGAGCGGAATACGGATAGATTTTTCGAAGCAGAGAACTTCAGCCCGGACGTCGGATAGCCAGTCCATTCCGACTACCACGTCAAAACTACCCAGGGTAGTTGTCATCAGATCAATGGTAAAAGTGTGACCCGCGAGTTTGAGTTGACAGCCGGATACTATATGGGTCACATCTACAGAATTACCATCGGCTAATTCTATAACATAAGGGGTCTCTAATGGTTTAGGCGTGAGATTTAGGTTCCTCCTAAAAGACTCAGATATAAAGCTCCTATCTGCACCCGTATCAAAAAGCACAGTAGCAAAATGTTCATTAAGGGGAAACTTACCGGTGACCACGTTCGAGTCGTTTCTGGCCTCTCCGCGGCCCAATGTAAATGCACGACCTTTGGCACCTCCTGTGCCACCGTTTCCATTGTTTTTGTTGTTATTGTTGTTGTTGTGGTTATTGTGGTTGTTCCCACCATTGTTGTTGTTGTTACGCAGCTGTGGGCAGTCTCTTTTGAAGTGGGCAGTGCTACCACACTGATAGCATCCCCGGTTAACACCCTGTTGTGGGCCTTGGGGTTGATTTTGGTTCTGTCGGGACATGATTTCCCACGACAATCCTTTGCCGCATGTCCCATCTTGCCACATCGTTGGCAGCGATTTCCGGCACAAGGGCCGTTATGATGAAGATTACAGCGGTTGCACTGCAGCTTTCGACCTGCATAGCCGCTTGCGTTCTGGTTGTTGTTGTTGTTGGCGGGATGATTTTGGTGACCCCGGTGGCTGTTGTAATGATTGAACCGTTTCTGGTTCCCCTGTTGCGGCCGGGATGACGAAGACTGTCGAGCAGACGAGTCTTCAAACTTTCTTTTGTTATCAGGGGCAACTTCAGTTGTACCCCGTGCTGGCAACTTCTTTTGTTCCACCGCCTTATCGGTGAGTTTGTGAGCCAATTGGATTGCTTGATGTTCAGTCACAGGGTTACTAGCCATTACCATACCCTGAATCTCCGGGACCAGACCCCCAAGATAGAACTCGAGTCTTTTCTCCACAGTGTTGGCCAGATCGGGACATAGAAATACCAAGTCATGATGTTTTGCTGTGTATGCCTCTATCTCAGATCCCACCATCTTGTGGTTCCATAAAGTTTGCTCCAACTGTTGCACTCTGTCTCGCGGACAGTACTCTTCTTTGATTAGGGCCTTAAACTCGGCCCAGGCCATAGCATTTGCAGCAATAAGTCCACGCGTTTGGACTTGTGCATTCCACCAAGTTAGTGCCCCATCTTCCAGTGTTGAGGCTGCGTACTTGACCTTGTTGGCCTCTAGACAGTTGCACATTTCAAATACTGATTCAGATTTTTCGATCCAGCGGACCAGTCCAATGGGTCCTTCTGCCCCGAGAATTTGCTTGGTTTCGCGTCGAGGAACATCTTGTAGGGGTTAAAGCCCCCTCCTGCTGACAGAGAACAGGTAGTCAGCGAGGAATTCTACTAGCCCAACTATTAGATTTTCACACGAAAATTTAATAATGGTTACCTGCCGGTTGGTTCTGAACACCCGCTAAAGCTGCATTCACGTGCTCTTGAATCATGGCAGCTAGTTCTTCGGGCGTCAAGTTAAGGTTTCCACGTCGTCCAGTTGCCATTTAGATCTTCGAAACACAACACAAACACACCCCGATAAGTCTATATATCCAATATAGTTATCCTACTTCGTACTTTAATAATTATCAAGTTATGTCAACTCAATATATTAAATAGTCAAAAGAAATACTTGATTAAATGAAATTTCAACGTCTTACAAAGTGCCAACCAAACATATGAATTCACTGTAAAGTCTCAAATTTAAACACAAGTGGGAAAATAAATAGACTGGAGGAAAGTAAATAAAATAAGCGAGACGTGTCAGTCGTCTACGTCTCCATCCCCCAAGTCACTGTCGTTGCCGTCATCCTGCGCGGCATTTCCAGCTTCTACAGCTGGGTCCTCCTCCGGATCCTCCTCTGGATCCTCCTCAGGGTCCTCCTCTGGATCCTCTTCCGGATCCTCCTCTACCGGCACTGGAGGGGCCGGTGCTGGTGCAGGTGCTTGATTTTGCTGTAGCTCCTGAATGTTCCAACTATTTTCCAGGACTCTGTCCTCGAGCCAGTCGGCTCTTATCTGCTCAGCACGCAGATCTCTGGCTAAGGTGTTACGAGCTATCTTACTCGTATGATGCTCTTCCTCGAGCGAGTCGGTTTTACCTGTCAGTTGTCGGATCATCCATCCTTGTGCTAGGATGGTTTCCTGCATTCTTTCTAACTATTCTTGTTGTTTCAGTATCATGTTTCTAAGTAGGTCATTTCCTACTTCTACAGGGTTAACCGGTTTGACCGGCACAGCGATGATTGGGCGTGATGACGACTCCTCCCCAGAGCGAGCCTTTTCCTCGCAGCTGAGCGTGTTTCCACGCCATAAGATGGTAAGGGTTCCACCATAGGTGCCTTTCCTGGCGCTCTTGGTGGCGTAAGTTTGTCGGATGATGATGACGATGATGATGATGACATTGCCTATTAGGTCGTGTAGTTAGTTACGAGTTGTTTTCATTTCTTATTATGAAGTCATAATCTACATAACACAGTTGTGGTACATTGCATAACAAGATATAACAGTTCGGTGCCAGACTACGTCTAGTGTCGTGTATTTAGCTATAGTTTAGGTCTACTTCTAATGCAAACCTGGTTCTCTATAGCTAGTGGCTCTGATACCAATCTGTCACACCCTCAATTTCCACTTGCGGAGTTTTACCGCGAGGCGTGTGAACAAACCAGAATCTGAAACACTAGTACGTCGAACGACTCTATATGATTTGATTATACGTTTTCAAAAATCATTTGTCGTAGATTTTATATTGTCTTAATTAGTTACCAATATTTAGCGGAAGCATTAGTTCTTAAAGTTGAGCGGAAGCATAAAATAAGTAGTGAAGCGGGCGCCAACACAAACGCCAAAACAAATGAAAACCCAAAACAATATTTGTAAATGAGACTCGATAAAAGATGTCTTGTTCAATGCATGTGAGTGCACCTAGAGCTCCTAGCGTCCTGAGAAACATGTAAAGAAACAAGTGTCAACATTAAAGATGAGTGAGTTCACAGGTTTCCATAAATTCGTTTGTTCGGTTATGAGTTTGTTTCCCCGTTATCCCTAACCCGGGATAATGATTTAGTTCCATTATTCCAAACCCGGAATAATAATGATGTTGGTTCCATTATTCCAAACCCGGAATAATAAGTTGTTGTTTCCATTATCCTCAACCCGGGATAAAATAGTTGTGTTTCCATTATCCTCAACCCAGGATAATATAGTTGTTTCGTAATTAAGTTCAATGTTAACATATATAGGTAGCTAGCCTAAAGTCATGTCACGTAAGAGTTCGTGATCGAAGCTGACTGTTGTGCCTCCGTGTTGCCAGGCCTATCACTGACCATGGCGAAGTTAGGCCAAATTATTCACCCGTTGACCATACCCGGTCGGCTAGCGCGACTAGCTCGGATGGGGCTTGTCGGGCCCAGTAGTACTACTTATAATTCCCCCGCTATTAAAACCCAATACTAACGATCCGAGAGATTGACGAGGACTTAAGTGATATAGCTGCTTAGTGACCATAACATTACATTAACATCAACTTAGTTACCGAATAGTTATGTGACGTTAATTTCGTATAACGTAAAGAGATTGAGTTTGAAGAGTGTATACATGTTTCTCCCCTGTTGTTTAAAAACCGGATAAAGTTAGGGGCCGTGAACTCACCTTTAGTTGCTGGGTTAGTGAAGCAAAGAAGTTGTAAGGGATGGGACCGCTAATTGCGTCCTAACAAACCAATTGATTTCAAGTCAGTGTGTGAACACACCAATACAATTTCTACACTTAATTTACGCACAAAGTGATACACACAAACAACATACCTAACATTCAAACATGCATGCAAGTATCCTCATGTGATCAAAACAATTTATCATGAACATAATCCAATCCATGCAACACTTTAGTGCACACAATCACAAGTTATCAAATTTCAGCTTAATACTCATAATTCAGCTGTTTTCTAGGATTTTTATAAAATAGTTCCAACGTTCCAAAAATTCCAATTATTTTACAGCAGGTGACATTTATACGGTAGAAATTTATATAAATTTTCCAAGTCCTAAATCTTTATCAATTAACCATAAATATTAATGTACTAGGCTGCAGTCAGATTCGTCGCTTTCTGACTGCAGTCCACGGAAGAATTTATTTAAAAATCACTGATCGTCCAATTAACAAAATTCCAGTTGGAGTTGCCCGGATATTTCCATACCTAGTTGCTGTACAAAATTCATGACTCGACTCCCTACTGATTATAAAATCCAACTCGATAAACAACTAACAAAATTTCAGGATTTTCACAGCTTTAGTTACTGAACTTATTTGGCCATTTAAAAATATCAAACGACTTCAGAAAAATATGAATCCAGCGCCAAAGATTCTTTATTCAAATCTCTACGTTCTAGACATCAGAAAATCCGTTTTTCGACAACTAATGACCGAGTTACAGCCAGATGAAGTCGGCTGTAACTATTACTCAGCAACCTGTTTCAGCATATTGTTACCATTAACTCGCCTAAACCGTCAATATAATTAACCTAGGCGATCAAGAACTGATTTTCTAATCATAGATCAATACCAATATCACATCCATGCAAACCCTAATCCATACCTCTAGTTTTTTTTTTTTTTTAAACAAAACATACTTGCAAACTTATAAGTTCCGAAAACAATCATGCATGTAAACAATGATCAATCAGCCGATTACATTCAAACACATATATTCCGAAAACGAACCAATCACTTCATTCAATCAAAAGATAAATCCTAACCTTTAATAACTAGGTAAATAAGCCGAGACTTGGACAAGAATGATTCGGCTGTTCAAGCAAGATCACGACCGAATTGAGATGAGCAGTTCTGCTGTTGCGACCGAGGCTGAAAGGGACTGAAAGGGGAGGCTGCTCGCGATCAAAAGGGACGAGAGTAAGGTTGTTTGCGGTCGAAGAGGATGAAAGGTTGGCTGCCGACGGCTGTTAGCTATTAGGGTTTTATGTTGTGAATGAAGCATGCATGTGGGTTTGTATATATAGCGCAAAGAGAGATAAGGGTCACGGTTTGGGTTTGATCTCGTGGCCGAGGACTTGGGTTGGTTCGGTTTGGGTTTGATCTTGCGGCCGAAGACTTGGGTTTAAGGTTTGGGGTGCACACAATGGGTTTGCGGTTCAGGTTTGCACACAATGGGTTTGCGGTTTGGGCTTGAACTCGGTTCACTCCTAGAGTCACAAGGAGTTTAAGGTTTGGTTCGTGTACATATTTACCATAATTATTTTATAACTAAAAACAATCACATAATCGCACATCACGTATTCAGTAACTCGTACACGTTTAATACGTAGCATATAATTTATTCGACAAGTATTGCGTTTAAGTTATCCGAAAAACCGGGATGTCACATTTTATCTTTCAAAACTTTTATAAAAAATTTGTATCGATTAGACGTTTACGCTAAACCGGTATTAAAAGCTCTTGTGTCCTTGGACGACCTCGGTATCTTACCAAGACAATACTACGCTCGCGATGGGTGCAGTTGCCCTAGTGTGTGTTTAGTGTTAGTACAATATCGTGTTTTATAAATTTAAAACTTAACTAATGCGTAAAACGGACTTAAAATATTAATAAAATCATATCACACTTAACACACACCACTTGCACCCACATATTCAAACCTACCAAAAACAGTCTTCATAACATTAAATGCCTTAATCAGGCCCATATTGAACTTAGACATGCGGTTGACATGCTATGTATAACATGCTCTTGAAGCTGAGTGATGTGTCGTTCTGACGGTAGGAAATGCTTATCAGGGTGATCAACAAATCATGGTTGTGCTCTTTAACAAACTTATACACCTTCCAAAATCCAGCCTCAAACTCAAGACAAATTTGTGTTCCACAACCAGTCCTCTTAGAAACACTGGATTGCACACTCCTTTCCTTCTGCTTCGGATCCAATTTATCAACCTTATTATCTTATATATGCTAGATTTCATACACATATAATACTTTATATGTTTTTCTCCCTTGGTGTTTATCTTTTCAGCCCCTTTCCTGATAGCAAAACCACCAGCCGTCGCGTACATAAGATACAAAGAATAACAATCATCAAGACTTTAAAAAATCATTCCTATATTTAGTTTTAAACCTTCTCTAACTTCGGGAATGTGCAAAGTAGACCCAATTTTTGGACAAATTCTTTCATTAGCAGCAACAAACTCACCTAAACAACAAAATGCCATGACAAAGGATAGGTGATACATCAAAAGTAAACACAGAAATGCGACAAGTTTTCAAATGCCTCTGTTATATAATGCACGCCCTAAATAAACTTCAATGCTTCAAATATTTTATTAATTAAAATGCCATTAAACATATAAAAGGAATGAGTAAAAAAACAACGCCAAAACTAACATTGATAATAAATAATATGATGAAATACCAAAATAAATGTCATTGATATGATGAAATACCAAAATAAATTTTAATGAAATATAGATAGTTAAAAAACAATAGATCATTAACAGGAAATTGCCGAACGAAAAATCTAAAATAATTCAATGTTTCGTACATATAAAACGTCATTTATTAAAACAAAAAAAATAATGGAAAATGAAAAACGGTCAAACAATATATTAATTTAAACGCCATAAACATATCAAAGTATGAGTAAAAACAATCGTCAAAACTAACATTGATGTTGAAATTATTGATGAAATACAAAAATAAACGCCATTATAACACGGATAATTAAAAAACGCCGTATCATTAACATGAATTGATTGAACGAATATATAATAGAGAAAAATTAATTGAAATATGAACATAATTACATTGTAACTCGCAATCCATATCAGATGTCATGAATCTCAAAAAACTTGAAAAGGAGGTAACAACTAACATGAAAATTTAACCATGGGGTGTCAGCCCAGTGGCCAGCCTCACCCATTCCAAACGGGAGGACGCGGGTTCGAGTCTAGCTCGGCCCGAATAATCCTGCTGGGTAGTATGCCAGGCAGCTATGGAGCTAAGCTAGCTTGGGGAGGGAGAACCCTCCCACGGTCAGGGGTACCGTGCATTTACCATTTTTTTCAAACTAACATGAAAATTTTGGATTTTGTTTCAAAAGGAATAAACACCAGACAAAAAGGGAATGTTTCAAAATATAACATGGAAAATGACGATCATACCCCCGCATATTATTTAGCGCCTACGTCACATGTCGCTCTAAAATCCATTCTCACCGATTTCACACTTTCGGGCATTTTCTCCAAAAGATAGATATATATATATATATATATATATATATATATATATATATATATATTATATATATATATATATATATATATATATATATAGGGTGGGGCTCTGCAACAAAGTATAAATCTCCTAAAAAGTGTATAAAATCGTAAAACACCATAATTTCAGCCCTAAAACACACCCAAAACCCACAAATAACAAAATGAAAATTACTAAAACACTATATTCAAACCCTAACAGTTCATAAAAAAACCTTAAACATACCATTGTAGAATTATGAATATAAAACATAAAATGATAATCAACTTAAAACATATAATGTTAGTCATTGGTCTGAGCATTATCATTCAAAACACAAAACAAACCCACAGATATGGTGTTTTAGTAATTTTTATTATGTTATTTGTGGGTTTTAGGTGTGTTTTATGGTTAACATTATAGTGTTTTATGACTTTTTACATTTTTTATGAATTTTCGAATTTTTGGCCAACTCATATATATATATATATATATATATATATAATTGTTGGAATTAGTTCTTTGAAAACAAAAGACTAGCTGATCATTTAGTGTATTTATGTGAAGAAAATTTATGGAAAATTGATGTTAAGCATATTTATGTTCATACATGGTAATGAAAAATGATTATTTGGCTAAGCATGGAGCTATATGGAGTATGCATGGCTAAGCATAGTTGTTTGGGTTGGAGGTTTCTTGGTGAGGGTTGGAGTGATGGGAGTGATGTGAATTGTACGAATGGAAAGAATAGTGTGAGTTTTGGGAGTTTGAATGTGGGGAAGAGTACTCGTGTGGAAGCGGGTACCCAAACGGTCGCCATGATGACGAAGAATCTCCTGATCATTCGTATGGGTTTGGGCTCGGTACACGGGATAGTCCTTGTCCGGGTGTTCCTCCTCTTGTTGAGCCTCCGCCTCTCCTAATGCTACCACGGCATCTTGGCGGCATTTTCCAGCTCCAATAACAAATTAGGAAACAAAGCAAAACAAAATAAAAATTTTAATAAGGGTTGGAGAAACCTAAGTCGATGTCTAGACTCGGAAGCCTAAGGAATGTGCTATTGTGTATACTCGAGATTAAACACAAAAGGCTAGTGTTTAATTCACTCGAACGTTGGCTCTGATACCAACCTGTCACACCCCATATTTTCAACACAATCCGGTGGGCCCGGGTGGGGAGTATTGTGACGTAAGATTGGTATCATCATGGTCAAACATATACAGTACAGCGGAAGTCTTGAATATTAAATATTATTACAAACCATAGAGTTTAAAAGTCTATAAAGTAAATACATGGTTTGTAATATTAGATCCACATGCGGATTGAAAATACGAAAATGATATTCTCCAACAGACTTTAGGCTTGACTAAAAACTTGCAAAATTCTCTACGTCGTTACCAAGCAGCTCCTAGCCTATTCCGTGTCGAAAACCTGTCACTTAGCCTTTATGGAAAATACGTCAGTTTTCACTGGTAAATACATTTAACCGACTCATTATGAAAACATTTAAAATTTGTTTAGGTGCATTGGGCACAAAAATCTTTTATAACCTAGGACAATTCAAAATGATCTTGTTTACAGTTTTACAGGTCTGTCAATACATATGGGTCTGGTGCAGAAACCGAATAACCTGATTAACCGACACACCACTTAATAAAACCCACGGAGGAGTATATAAAAAATATTTATTTAGCATTAGCATATGTCAGATGTATGCTTACACCCCGCGCTTAGGTCGTGGCCATTAGTAACTTCAATGAGCCAAGTATCAGGACACGGTCGAGTTAACCCCCAATGTTTAAGTTATCAGACAATATAGAATAAAACGGGTTATAAGATTTAGTAATTCACAATCCGATAAACATGATCCCATACCCGACCAAGCGGTATTATAATACCGTATCCCAAGCCGTATGGGAAAATAAGCTAAAGTATTTACCTGAGCTAGTTCTTCTAACGAATAGTAACTCATCCGATAATCAACAAGACAAATGCAAAGTATCGATCTACTGGGAGGCTTCTAGTCTGGATTGACGGTATTAATAACCAATTAGAGTGCTAACGGGTTTAGGTTGAGTTGTTGACTCGAACCAGCTAGCTTAAAGGATACATAACGGAACAATACGCTAAATTAAGCGATGACCGGAAAGAATGTTATTTAAATCGGACAAGTACTAGGACTTTTATATTTTGGGTAAATATATAACATTCTGGATTTTGATATAAAAATGATAAGGTTAGACCCGTTTTGGTGAATTTACGTAAACTAATCACGTAGGCTTAACCGTACGCATATAAGCGATGCCGGGTAACTGGATGAGTCATATACAAGTTTCATGTGCCATTACACTTAAAACATTTTATAATATCAGTAAGATATTAACATGAATGCCCGTTATAGTTATAAAATCGAATTCAGCTACAAAGGGTAGTTTGGTCATTTTACGACTCATAAAAGAAAGAGTTGGTGATTAATCTGATGTCATGGTCATATATTATTTATAAAAATATTTATTTTATGATGTTACATCAGTAAGATATCAAATATATGTGTGGTTTATATTTGAAGACCAAAGTATGCCCCGAAAGGGTATTTTAGTCATTTCACACATAGACTTGAGGGCTTATTTGGAAATCTGAGCTTATAACTTGTACCTAATGTAAAAATATTTAAAATAAGTTTTATAATATGTAGGTAACAAATCTTGATGCTTAGATATGGTTTTAACCCATACTATGCGTCGAAAACGCGTTAAAGTCGCTAAATGACAATTTAATCGATGTTTAAGGAAAATTATAGTTTTGGTCAGGTATATATATTCAAAATATTTTATTTAACACATAAAATCAGTTTGTAAAAGGCTTGGTTATGAAAATGTCTTTAAAACTCATTTTATGCACCGTAAGGGTATTATCGTCATTTATCGATACCATGCAAGAGCCTTTACATAAACTCAGTTTATAAACTGATTTAATTTTCCAAATAATTCTAGTTATATTGTAACATCAGTAAATAAAGTGTGTTATTGTAAGAGTTATGTTTAGAACATTTTATTTGCCGAAAAGGGCTTTTTGGTCCTTTAAAAACTTAATTTGCGATACTTAGGAAAAACTCATGTTATGACCAAAATAATGACATGCGTGTAAGCCAAACAAGTCAACATATCAGTAGATAACTTGTTTTCATGCTTGTTTCTATTTTAAATCACATTTTACGCAAAAAGGGCGAATTAGTCATATTTAGCACATCGATGAAACTTGCGCATAACTCGGAATATGATTATGATCATGTAGTATGACCTCAGAGGGTTATACTACATTATAATAGGATCATAATGCAACTTAGAATCGGCCTTGAAAGACAAAAAATCGGGTCAGAACTGAAAGTCAAAGAAGAAGTCAAACTTTGCGACTTTCGGGTGTGAACCGACCTTAGACCTAGATTTGACGAGCCGAACATGTTCCCGCATGTTCTTATAATTATTACCAAGTTATTAGAGTGACAAAACAGATTTTGTATCATGCACATCATCAGTTATGAATTTATTCCCAAATCTGACCTAGTTTGACTTTTTTATGTATTAGTTTGACTCGTCAATTGGTTATGCAAACGTGGTAATCAGGAGGTGCCCATTTGAGGGATTATTACCTACCTTATTAAAATCACGTAACCATGTTTGATTTGAACCATGGCTGGACCGATAAAGATTAAACCGAAAGTCAAACCGGTTTTACGACAAGCTTGACTTCTGGCTTGAAAGCTTAATAAAATGAACAAGGAGTATTAAGGACACTTACTAAGGGTCCTTGAAAGAATTTAGGACAGGCTTGAAGATTGCTTGAGCTCCAGAACTTGCAGAGATTTGAGGATGAGAGTTTGAAGAGTGTGCAAGTTCTTTGAAGGATGAATCAAGACTTCAATTTATGGAACTAGAAGATGTTGGAGGCGGATACAAGTGTTTAGCATGCATCCCTGAGGTACACAGGTGTCCAGGTACGTGTCTTGAGCAGATATATGTTGGAGATTCACGAAAAGAGGTGGCATGCATGCAGGTCTGCAGCTGTCATGCATTTTATGCGAAATGGCTTCTGCCGCGCGTCCGCGCGGGACACCAGGTCTTTGGCACGTGGCGCCCCGGTGTCAGTTCACAAAATTTCCATTTTGGCCCCCTGGACTTCTCCAAACTCCCATATTTCGACATGTTTGCATATATTATGCAATATGGCAGCTGGTTGGCACTCTCGGAAGTACAACCGAACATTGTTAAGCTCCGGGTTCGTTAAAAGGTCACTCAGAGGCATAGTTTAAGCATATTGACACTTTTAGTCCCTTAACTTTGTTATTGTCACTTAGAGGTTATTAAAATAACATAATGACGTTCTTGGTCCCTCTCGGTCATCACTCGGTCCGAGGATCAGCAGGACACGTGCCGTGGTTTAATTGGACGGGAAATTACGAGGTGTTACAGCATGCCACTCACATGCAAAAAACCATCCACATGTAAGTCACATGCATATTCCACCATCCTTTTTTAATTCCCGTAACTTTTATATATATGAATTAGTTTTTTTAAAAATTACACCATAGAATCGAGTATTTTATTATCTTTCCAACGAGTATACTATTGCTATACTTTTGAAATAAAAAAATGACTTGAACTGGGTGTTCAAATAAAAACGCCATAAAACACTCGCTTCAGAAAAACGCCATGAAAATACCCAGCTAAAAATGTCATAAAACATAGTTCAAAAAACAAAAACCCATGGAAACCTAGTTGAAAACGCCATAAAAACACTCAGTTCTGAAAATGTCATAATAAACTAGTTGAAAATGCCATAAAAACATGCATTTCAGAAAAACGCCATAAAAATACTCACTTCTGGAAAAACGGCATAAAACCCAGTTCATTTTTTTCAAAAAATATATCAATAGTATACTCGTTGGAAAGATAAAAAACGATGAGTTTATGGTGTAATTTTTTTAGAAAAATAATCATGTATAAAAAAGTTATTGGTGTTTAAATATGATGGGGGAATGACATGTGATTAGCATGTGCATCCTTGTTTGGATCTTCCAATTTTACCCGTCTTGGTAGTTCTAAGATTCCCATTATTTACAAAAATGTCACCGCATCTATTACACCCTCATTTTCCACATGCAGAGTATTACCGCGAGGCGCGTGACTTGACCAGGATCATGCCACCAATCGTATTGAACATTAAATATAAAGCATAGTAAACCCATCACCACAATACGATTAGTGACTAAAGTAAATAGTTCAAAAACAACATTAAGGTTTATTAGCGGAAGCATAAAGTTTCATAGTCCAATAATAGTTTAAAGTTCATGGACATTATTTAAGACCATCAAAGGTTTAACGCAACCACTACACTCCTCCGTTGCAAGCTGCCGAGCTGTACCTAAGATCCTATAAAGCATGCAGTAGAGTGTCAACAATAAAGTTGGCGAGTTCACGGTTTTCCGGTTTTATTTCCAAAAACGCAAATTTGTTAAAGATTACTCATTTATAAACCATGTTTGACATGGGGAGCTACCCCATCTGTAAGCTACTAAAATGCGTAATACCGAAGACATGCGACTGTTATGGTGTTCCGTTGTTGCCCCGTTTGCCAATGTCTATCATCATTACGTAAAACCATTTTTCAAACGTACGTAAAAACTATTTTATGCCTTCCTTTTTACATAAGTTTGAAAATTAGATTTACGCGCAACGTTTAGAGGAGTTCGGGTCGGCTGTCACACCCCGACCCGCAGCGGAATAAGAGTCGGGGCATAATTGGGTTATCACCAAAGCTCATGATGTTTACTAATATGTTTCATATTTATTAAATTCAAATTACAACTTCAATATTCCAAACAAGTTCATACAATTACAAGGAAAAAGTAACTAAGTAAACAATCCAAAGCCTAATCTGATTTATTCTTCTAGGCCGTCCTATGTGTTTCTTGCTGCAACTGGATCAACTGTATCATGTGTAAAAATGGGGGATTTTGGGTCAACAAAAGTTGGCGAGTGAACCTTGTTAAAAACATTTGATATTGATTTCTTATTGTATTTAATATGGAAAAATTGTGCAATAATCATATGTGAGCCAACAAATATAATCAAACAATAACAAACCACCTTGCATGAGTATATGGCATGAATGATAATGTATATGTTGGCAACGTCACGTTCCGCTCATAGGTAATGGGGAACGGACGAGCCTATGATGATGTATGTGAGATCAAGGCTCAATCAAACGGAGCCGATCATATGATGGCAACGCCACGTTCCGCTCATAGGTAATGGGGAACAGTTCCGCTCATAGGTAATGGGGAACAGACGAGTCTGTGATAATGTATGTAATGAAAATAATAAATTTAATTGAACATTAACCACACAAATAATTGATACATATTGGATACACGTTTGATCATGGATATGATGGATGCACAAGCGTTTAAATGTAATAAATAATAAGCGACACATGATACACCCCAAAATGTGATTAAAACGGGGAATTTGGTAGAGATTCACTCACATTGGGTGCGTTCGTTTGATGATGATGAATGTGCACGAGTTTAGAGAGTTGATCGATGAGTAATAACTAACCTAAATAATAACGAAAAGGTACGGTAAATGAGTGGATTTTATTAACAATTTTAATAGGATTTTTAGATTTATTTTTGTGAGTTTAAGGTCATTTTCTAACTTTAAAAATATTATTTTTAAGTATTTTTAATTGATTTTTAAATTAATAATAAATAAAAAAATATAAAAAAAATGTTGACTTTTTGGGTTGACTGTTGACCGGACGGACTGTGACTGTATTGTGTGCGCTGGGTGAGGCTCGAACCCGAGACCTCTCGTACGCGTGCACGCAGCTCTACCAACTGAGCTACGTGTCTAACCCGAAATATTCTATGTTTTAATTATATATATATACTAATTAAATGTTTAATTTATTTGGTTTTATATTAAAAGAATTTAAATGGTTGAACCGGTTGCAGGGAAACCGGATCGAACTCGGGTCCCTTGATTTGTAAGCGCACAGCCTAACCAGTTGGGCTGTGCGTCTTATCTGTTTAACTTACGGTTTATATTAATCTTATATACATACTGGAATCTGTTCTGATTCTGTTTTAAAAAAAATTGGTTTTAATTGGAAAGTCGGTGTGTTGCAAGATTCGAACTCGTGACGTTTGCTTTGTTTGCGCACACAGTCCACCGCTGGACTGTGTGTCTAACCCGTTTGATTATGTGATTTTAATTATCCTTATACTTAGTTCTGACTTCGTCTTCTTCGTTTACAAACACCCAGATCAGTGAGTTCCGACTGTTTTGTTTAAGTTGATTATAAAAACTTATAATCAGTTGAAATGTAATAGTAAACGGGATTATAGAACAGAGTGTACCAAGACAGCGTGTTTAATTCAGGTTTCCGGCAAGGGGGCGTCGGCTCTGATTGGCGATCTCCGACTGAGTGAACCAATCGACAGTTTTTATAAATGAGTTGTGCAATTAAGGTACTAAACAAGGATTATCAAAAGGTTTAGATGTTCGTACCAATTCCCAGCGTGATTTCGGAAATTTCCAGAAATTTTCCGAGCGAGTGTAGAATATCCGGCAACGTCGTCTGTGATTGATTATGATTGATGGATTGAAGTTAGTATAAGTCTAAGAATGGATTGAAAACGAAAGAATCGAGAAATTTACCGTTTTGATGTATATTTCGGTTTTCCGGCGAAAGTCGACAATACAGAATATTTCCGGCGTGTGAAATTTCTTCGAGAATTTGTGCGATTTTGAGCGAAAAGATTACCAGAGACTTGGGTGTGTATTTATAGTGAAGAATCATGATGAATTGAGTCCGAATTGAGTCTTGATTCATGGTCAAGACTTTCTCCGGCGTTATGACTGAGATCGCGTGATTAGACATCGGTTATAACCGACATCGATGTTTATACATGTGTTTTAGTCAAAAGAAACCGTCGATAATTGGCGAAATAGTCGGTATTTCCGGCGAGTGTAATTGGGCGCGCTGAATGACCGAGTTTGATTTTGGAGTTTCAATATAAATATTAATTGTTTCATTATATCAACAAACAAGTCAAGTGGCGGAGTGGTGAGATGTGTGTTGGTTGTTTCTTTGTTCTTCCGGCTGACCCGGGTTCGAAACCCGGCAGCCCCTTTTCTTTTTTATTTACTTTATTTTTACTTTTTAGTAATTATAGTTTCTAAATTCTAAAATGTTTATTAATTATGTATCGTTTAAAATTAAAATTAATCAAAAATACGCAACGAAATTTATAACCTGTATTTCGACTAATAAACGAAGCGGGTTTTGGGACCCGTTTTTCGACGGATGTTACATCGGCGATCGGGGGCGTAAAAAAACTTTTTTTACGCACGTTGTCAAAACATTTTATTTATTTATTTTTTACATAATGGTGTTCTCATACTCAGTTCGTGTAAATATTTATGCACGTTGTCAAACTTTTTTTACGCACGTTTTCAAAACTTTTTTTATTTCACGTTGTCGAATGTTTTTTTTTAAAACTTGTAGTGCAAAGTCATTAAACGTTAACGAATGAAATAGAAATTCTTAATAAACATATAAGACAAATATAGCTTGGATTTTATAAAGAAAATTATGTCATAATTAAGGA
Source organism: Scalesia atractyloides (assembly GCA_947069175.1). Taxonomy (NCBI): domain Eukaryota; kingdom Viridiplantae; phylum Streptophyta; class Magnoliopsida; order Asterales; family Asteraceae; genus Scalesia; species Scalesia atractyloides. The sequence goes on along the minus strand of CAMTDV010000004.1, from coordinate 72,581,039 downwards.
AAATAGAGCAAAAAGAAATAGATATCATTTTCGATAATTTTGTATTTTCTAATAAACATATAAGACAAATATAGATTGCATTTTATAAAGAATATTATCTCATAAGTAGTGAAAATAAAGCAAAATAGAAACATATATCATTTTCGATATTTTTGTATTTTTTTAAATTACGTAATACTTTTGGTGTTTTAATTTGAAACTTAAGATATTTTTTCTCAATTTTAAATATAAAGTATATAAAAGAGAATAAATGTGAGAGATATTATTAGACAAATTAAAGATAATGTGATATGATGTGTTTTAGACATAAGAGAGAGATGATATGACATTGAGAGAAAAAGACTTAAATACCCTTTTGAATTAAATTGATTATAGGTGATGTGTTAAAATTCTATTGGATATGAGGAGTTCTCATAGTTCTCGCAACTGTTAGTAGATCTCCTTGAACAAAATCCCATATATATATATATATAATGTGCAATGGGGTGTGCGGCTTGGACAAATAAATGGGGGTGTACGGTTGGAACAATATCACTAGTTCTCATCACATATTTATATATATAAACAAGACAATTATATTGAGTGTACGGTTAGAACCATTCACATCTCATTAATTTAGATATATACATATATAAATAAAACTAAATATATTAAAGGTCTCATTTAATTTACTTCTCGTAATTGCAACATGTAAATGGAACGTAATGGGAAGGTTCGGGTTATCACAACATCATTTTAACACAAAATCACAAAGATCTTATGGCTGAAAATCGTTCTCACTGTTTTCACACTTTTAGACGTTTACTCCTGATCTCGTTTCTCTCTCTCTCTCTCTCTCTCTTCTCTCTCTCTCTCTCTTATATATATATATATATGTATAGGATTCGGTTCAAATGAGAATCACCATTAGTTGCGAGAACCGCGAGAAGTTTTTTATCCGGGCCGAGTTGGGCCAAAATTTTTTTTGCAAAAAGGTAAATGAAAATATTATAAACACATATGTAAAAAAAATTTAAAAATTTGTCGAGTCGGTAGTTTTGATTGATGCAAGTTTTTTTACGCCTGGCGTAAATTTTATATTTAATTTTACACCAGGCATAAAAAGACTTAAATCAGTCAAAACTACCGCCTCTAGATTTTTTTTACTTTTTTTATAGACGTGTTTATAATATTTTCATCTACGTTTGTGTAAAAAATATTTGATCCAACTCGCCCTGGATCAAAAAGTTCTCGCGGTTCTCGCAACTCGTGATGATTCTCATTTTAACCCATCCCTTATATATAATTATATATATATTAACATGTCTAGTTCGTATGTTGAGTTGCATGTAAGATATATGTTATATATATCTTAAGTATTCAATATATGGTGGTATACATATTTAACTTAAAAAATAAAGAACTTAATGGGGGCCCTAAGAGTATTCACATCCATTTCATCAAATTCTGTAAGTGTGGTTTTTATAATATAAAGAGTATAAAAAGTGGTTGTGAGTGGAGAGAGAAAAAATGTTACTGTTCATCTGTATATTTGGGGGCACACTGTTCACCACCTATAATTTTTTAATATATTTTGAAAATCTTTGTAAGTGGATGAGAGAGAAAGGTAATGACAGAGATATAAAAAAATATTATTTAATTAAAAAAGAGAGAAAAATATAGTATTTTTAGTTAATTTAAAATGAAAATGTGATGGAATGAATGTGAATGCCCTAAGCCTTAGCCTAGGTTCACATTACTATTCGGGATGGTTCTGACTAGTAAGAGTCGACCAAGATTAAGTCTGGCCTAACAACTATCGTATATGTGATTTTTTTTTTCTAACAAAATGGGGGCCGTAAGCCCTAGCCTAGGGTCAGAGCCAGTCCTGCTTATTTACCAAACATTGTTGACTTAGTTAACGATTTATTAATTTATTTCTCTATAGCTAAATTTCTAGATATTCCTCAACAAATTAATACATCTACAACCAACTAAAACTTATTTGATAATTTCTTTTTGTTAGAACCACAAAAACTCACGTAAAACTAATCAAAACATTTTTTTTACTCCCCATATTATTAAAATTCAAGATAACAAATGAATTTATATGTGTAAATTTGCATGTATTCAACTATTAAAAAAATACACATGCGTAAGTTTACATTTTCTGTATGTTTAAGTTTTTACCACATGTGCATAGAATATTTTTTGTGAGTAATTAGAGAGAAGAGATAACTTAATTAGGGGCTGTTTGTTTACCTCTTAACAAGTTTTTTAATGGTTCAGACCTCTTACTGGTTCAGCACTTAATGGTTCAGACTATTTGTTTCACAATCAAATATCTGAATGGTTAAGACATTTGTTTCTGAATGGTTAAGATTTATGCAGAGTCTGAATGGTTAAGACCTTTAATCTTAATTAGTCAGACGTTTGCCTCTGAACGCTTAAGCATCATACTGGCTTTTAATGGTCCAGACCCCTTACTGGTTCAACACTTAATGATTCAGACCTCTTACTGATTCAGCACTTAACCATTCAGAAGTTCCCAAACAGCCCCTAAGAGAAATAAACCAATTATTATCTTACATTTTATATACTTCTAATAATGAATAATGATTTTTGGTTACTCCCTTACAATTCTCACAATATTTAAAGGTTTCGATATAACTTATATATATATGGTAGGGTTCATGCGAGAACCACCTTTATTGCGAGAATCGTAAGAACCAATGTGAATACAAAAAAAATACCTAAAAATCTAAAATACACACATTTTTTTAATATATTCTTTTTAAAATTGACATATTTCGTCAGTAAATTTTTTTTCGAGAGTAACAATTATAGATGCACATGTGCATATGTATCATTCTTTGACAAATTTCGTAATGTATATAGTAATGTATACATTACGAGTAGTAGACAATTGTACTTTCATTTACACTAACATCCGTAATACATTACTTTTTACATCTCCAATATTAAAAAATGCACATGTGCATCAGTGTGTATAACCATGTTATAACGTGTTTTGGTACAAAAATTTTATGATTTTGATTGATGAAATAGGCCCATATACATGTTTTTTGGTTAGTTATATCTAGTGGTTGATGGTTTGGTTATATTTGTCACTTTATGATGTAATATGTTGTTTGGATGGTATGAAGGGTGTTGATGTACATGTGCATAAATGTGAAAAAATTATACATATTGGTAATGGCATAGTATTATGGATGGTAGGAGGTAATGGTAATATATTATGGATGGTACGATAGATGAAAGTGAAAGTGTATTCAAAGTAGTGTACAAAAACACATTATATCATGTTCATACATATAGATGCACATGTGCATTTCTAATATTGTTAAAGCAAAAGGTAGTGTATTATCGAGGGTAGTGTAAATGAAAGTGCAATTGTCTAGTATTGGTAATATATTACGGAATTTGTCAAAGAAATGATACATATGCACATGTGCATGGATAATTGTTACTCGAAAAAAATTTTGGTTTTTTTAGTAACGAAATATAGCGATTTGTTTTTAGACATTAAAAAAATTGTGTGTTTTTTAGATTTTTTAGGTACTTTTGGTTGTGTTCACATTGGTTCTCGCGGTTCTCGCAATAAAGGATGGTTCCCAACGCATCCTTCTCCTATATATATATATAGTAGCATGTAGCATATATGTAAAAAGGCATCTGTGAAAGCACGGGATCGATGACGAACATCAACATTGCACTTGATTTAAGAAGAAATAACAAGAACATGATGATGGAGAAGAAGATGCAAGAGAAACTCATATGTAAAAAAAATTTAAAAATTTGTCGAGTCGTTAGTTTTGACTGATGCAAGTTTTTTTACGCCTGGCGTAAATTCTATATTTAATTTTACACCAGGCATAAAAAAAACTTGCATCAGTCAAAACTACCGCCTCTAGATTTTTTTTTTACTTTTTTACAGACGTGTATATAATATATTCATCTACGTTTGTGTAAAAAAAAATTGATCCAACTCGCCCCGGATAAAAAAGCTCTCGTGGTTCTCGCAACTCGTGATTGTTCTCATTTTAACCATCCCTATATATACATATATATTAACATGTCTATTTCGTATGTTGAGTTGCATGTAAGATATATGTTATATATCTTACGTATTCAGTATATGGTGGTATACATATTTAACTTAAAAAATAAAGAACTTAATGGGGGCCCTAAGAGCATCACATCCGTTCCATCAAATTCTTTGAGTGTGGTTTTTATAATATAAAGAGTATAAAAAGTGGTTGTGAGTGAAGGAGAGAGAAATGTTACTGTTCATCTGTATATTTGGGGGCACACTGCTCACCACCTATAATTTTTTAATATATTTTGAAAATGGTTGTGAGTGGATGAGAGAGAAAGGTAATGACAGAGATATAAAAAATATTATTTAATTAAAAAGAGAGAGAAAAATATAGTATTTTTAGTTAATTTAAAATGAAAATGTGATGGAATGAATGTGAATGCCCTAAGCCTTAGCCTAGGTTCACATTACTATTCGGGTGGTTCTGACTAGTAAGAGTCGACCAAGATTAAGTCTGGCCTAACAACTATCGTATATGTGATTTTTTTTTCTAACAAAATGGGGGCCGTAAGCCCTAGCCTAGGGTCACATTACTATTGAGCCAGTCCTTATTTACCAAACATTGTTGAGTTAGTTAACGATTTATTAATTTATTTCTCTATAGCTAAATTTCTAGATACTCCTCAACAAATTAATACATCTACAACCAACTAAAACTTATTTGATAATTTCTTTTTGTTAGAACCACAAAAACTCACGTAAAACTAATCAAAACATATTTTTTACTCCCCATATTATTAAAATTCAAGATAACAAATGAATTTGTATGTGTAAACTTGCATGTATTCAACTATTAAAAAAATACCACATGCGTAAGTTTACATTTTCTGTATGTTTAAGTTTTTACCACATGTGCATAGAATATTTTTTGTGAGTAATTAGAGAGAAGAGATAACTTAATTAGGGGCTGTTTGTTTACCTCTTAACAAGTTTTTTAATGGTTCAGACCTCTTACTGGTTCAGCACTTAATGGTTCAGACTATTTGTTTCACAATCAAATATCTGAATGGTTAAGACATTTGTTTCTGAATGGTTAAGATTTATGCAGAGTCTGAATGGTTAAGACCTTTAATCTTAATTAGTCAGACGTTTGCCTCTGAACGATTAAGCATCATACTGGCTTTTAATGGTCCAGACCCCTTACTGGTTCAACACTTAATGATTCAGACCTCTTACTGATTCAGCACTTAATCATTCAGAATTTCCCAAACAGCCCCTAAGAGAAATAAACCAATTATTATCTTACATTTTATATACTTCTAATAATGAATAATGATTTTTGGTTACTCCCTTACAATTCTCACAATATTTAAAGGTTTCGATATAACTTATATATATATGGTAGGGTTCATGGGAGAACCACCTTTATTGCGAGAACCGTAAGAACCAATGTGAATACAAAAAAAATACCTAAAAATCTAAAATACACACAATTTTTTTAATATATTCTTTTTAAAATTAACATATTTAGTCAGTAAATTTTTTTTCGAGTAACAATTATAGTTGCACATGAGCATACGTATTATTCTTTGACAAATTTCGTAATGTATATATGTAATGTATACATTACGAGTAGTAGACAATTGTACTTTCATTTACACTAACATCCGTAATACATTACTTTTTACATCACAAATATCAAAAAATGCACATGTGCATCAGTGTGTATAACCATGTTATAACGTGTTTTGGTACAAAAATTTTATGATTTTGAATGATGAAGTAGGCCCATATACATGTTTTTTGGTTAATTATATCTAGTGGTTGATGGTTTGGTTATATTTGTCACTTTATGATGTAATATGTTGTTTGGATGGTATGAAGGGTGTTGATGTACATGTGCATAAATGTTAAAAAAATTATACATATTGGTAATGGTATAGTATTATGGATGGTAGGAGGTAATGGTAATGTATTATGGATGGTACGATAGATGAAAGGGAAAGTGTATTTTAAGTAGTGTACCAAAACATGTTATATCATGTTCATACATATAGATGCACATGTGCATTTCTAATATTGGTAAAGCAAAAAGTAGTGTATTATGGAGGGTAGTGTAAATGAAAGTGTAATTGTCTAGCATTGGTAATGTATTACGGAATTTGTCAAAGAAATGATACACATGCACATGTGCATGGATAATTGTTACTCGAAAAAAAATTTTTGGTTTTTTTAGTAACGAAATATAGCGATTTGTTTTTAGACATTAAAAAAATTGTGTGTTTTTTAGATTTTTTTAGGTATTTTTGGTTGTGTTCACATTGGTTCTCGCGGTTCTCGCAATAAAGGGTGGTTCCCAACGGATCCTTCTCCTATATATATATAGTAACATGTACCATATATGTAAGAAGGCATCTGTGAAAGCACGGGATCGATGACGAACATCAACATTGCACTTGATTTAAGACGTGAAATAACAAGAACATGATAGATGGAGAAGAAGATGCAAGAGAAACTCATTCATTTCATTACAATCATCACAAATTACATACCGAACGAGTATACATCATCTTCTACAAGCTGGTTTAGATCACAAAGATCTAAACCCTAGCTTTCTCTCACTAACACATAGTATCTCTCTCTATAATGTGCACATCAGGAGAATGGATGGAGGTTGTGAGAGGTGTACCAAGCTTGCCCTAACCTACACTATACACACATATATATAGGCTAAGGACTAACCCGAACAAAATATATTGTCTAGGATATGCAAACTAAAATAAACATTCCGAGTTTAACACACAAATTCGGAATCTACAAGCATACTAATAAATTCGGACAACAATAATGATCAACATATTCCGAGTTTAACATCATAAACTCGGAACTGAACGCTTCTGAATTCTTGACTTTTCTTTGACTTGAATCTTTGACTTTGATGACCAGAACTGATAAGCGACAGTTACCTGGCAGGAACTACACTTACAGTCTCCCCCTTAATTGTTGCCATCAGTTCTATGTAGCATTGATAATCTTCAGTCACCGAATACTGCACTTACAGAGCCCGTGAAGGACCGGTGACACACGACCCCGTCTGGGCACACCACCTCCGATTCCCAGGGATAATTCTTTCACTGAGATTTTGGGAGTTATCACTTAATTATTGGGAGAATGGGGAAGGTAATATTTTTTTGTTTGATCATTACTCTCCTTTATGTAAGACCTGTTATGTTTTAAACATAAATATATCATTAAATACGCATTTTATATCATAAATGCGACTTAGTAAAAACTTTTTAATCCAAACGTTCACACATGTTTGCAACACTCAAAAACTGTGTTATAAGTGTTTTCACATATCAATTTTATAAAGCAAAACTAGATCAATGCGGAAGCTTTGTTTAGTCGTGTGTTCGGTTCTTGATCTTTGCTAGATCTTCATCCGGATACTCATAACGTTCACCTATAATCAAAACCAACGTAAAAGTTAGTTTTGATAGCTTAATAACAAGTTTAAACAAGTTCCAAGCATCAAACAACAAAACAAAAAAAATTGCCAGCTTTTATGCCTCTCGCGTGCCGCGAGAGGCTCAGCTTATTCTGTCGCGGGGCGCGACCGGTTTATTCAATTCCGCCGCGGGGCGCGACAAACTTGTTTCGACAGAATGTTTGTTTCTTTCAGCCGTATATTCCCAACATTGCCAATTTTAACATAATTGGTCATAACTTACTCAATTTTTTTATCCGTTTTACACGATTCTTTTTCCTATGTGATCCATCACATGGAGTTGAAATCCGACATCCGGATTAACTAATTATTAAACTTTTTTTGACATAGCTTTTGACCCGTTCATACTTTTATCAAACCTTGTTTGTTATACTTATATTCTCATAGACATCATATTTTAAAAGTTTCCTATCACGCAAAGTTCAAATCGCGGATTATTATGCATCATTAACCCGTTTGTGCTTATATGTTTATTTTGACGAAGCGCTTTTGAGCATAACCAAGCTTATTCATTTCTAGCATCATATTTTCACATTAACATATCTACTAGTATTCCACCACAACTACTATTGTGACGGATTTGATATAATAAACCAATTATCACGAATATTACCCTTTGATTAGTCATTTTACTTAAAGATGCTCATTTTAGGCATTTGACCCGAGAAAGCTTATTCCTATAACTTTTATGTTTATCTAAGGTTTACATTACCATAACATATGTTTCTAAACAGCCCATGAGGATCGTTTGCCCGATTTACCCATCAAGGGCGTTTTGGTTTATTTTAGTCCCTCATTTTACGACGAAGGACTTTCACTAAATATTTGACCAAAATCGCTCGTTTAACTATAATCTTATTTATGCGTACCTGGATCAGGTCAACATTTTGACCCGTTTTAATACCTTGCCTCAATAATTTACTAATTCATAGCATCGCTAATTCACAAGCCATTTTGTCCTGTGAGCATAAGACTTAACAAGAACTTATTAGTCATTATATGCCAAATGGTATCAATATTACCATTTGACCCGTTTGGTCTAAACCGACCACACATTTTGCATTTATATATAAATGGTATTTATTTACCATTGCGTTAAGTAACTCATTTCGGATTTCTCATCATTTAGTTATGTCTCTTAAATCCGTTTCTTACGCGTTTAACTCGTCATGGCTTATGCCACTTGGTGTCGTTTTATACTTTGACTTTTATCCATTTATACGTGACTAAATCACCGTTTTCTCTTTTTATTCGTTTAGGCTTACTTATAAAGTAGCCATTCGAAAACTCATTTTGTATATATCATCACATGACCAAATTACCATTTCGACCCCTTTTACCATTAAACATGGTTTTTCAACTTTTGATATGTTCCGTCCCGTACCATTTCATGTCGGAAACGTATTTCTAGTATAACCTTTCTTGTATTTATAACTTATAAATAAATACATATCCTACAAAAAGGGTGTAAGCTTTACTTACCTTGTATACGATTATGTACTTTTTTTCGCGTGCTTGACCTGTTTGACCCGCTTCTTTCCCAAGCCTCCACCTAGCTTATCAAGCGTCAAACTATCACCATAATTCATAAGATGGCTAGATTAGTCATTATCAATCACGACTATTCCACCTTACGGGCTTTACGTCGAATTTATCATTCGATTTTATCATTGGTCAGTTTGACTTTTAAAAAGTCAATTGACTTATTAACATATACAAATGCACAATTGGTTCATGGAACCCACTTAGGCATTTCTTAACACGTCGAATAAAAATCCGACACGTACCCGAAGATTCTTGGTTGCCACGTGTAGCCGACAGGGACCAAAGACGTCGTCATGTTATTTTAATAACCTCTGAACGAGCATCGGAAAAAGTCGGAGGATCAAAGTGGAAAAATGCCAAAATTTCATGATCTGGAAGGTCCTTACGGACCCTAACCATCATTGGTTACTGACCGTAAGGCAATCATAGTATTGATTCAGTAAGGAGGTTACGGACCGCAAGCCTTTATGGTTACGGTCCGTAACCAATTCAAATCTATGGGCGCCAGAGGTCCTTACGGACCGCAAGGCATAACCCTTACGGTCCGTAAGGGACTGCCAGAGGCAGAAACTTGGCAGCAGGCTGATTATGCCACCTTGCTCACCATGCCACCCTTTCTCTTGGTTTTTCCATGACCATAGACACTTGTATTCATCTCTTAACCCATGCCAACACCTGGATCAATCCCATGAAGCACCTCCAACTATAAATACCCTTGTAGTTGCAACATGGAGACTTGCGCATTTCTTCAATCACTCCTCTCATCTTATCTGGAGGTTCCTTATCTTTTGGGACTTCCTAATTAGGCATTTTTCATGCTAAGGACCTTGTGTAAGTGTTCTTAGCCCTCCTTTTCAGTTTTATTAAGTTTTAAGCCAATGTCAAAGCGTTGACGTAAAAACGCTTTGACTTTGAGCTAAGACAATTATGGTCCAGCCAATGTTCGTGACGAACACGGCTACGTGATCGTTATAAGGTAGGTGATAATCCCTCAAGATGGAACCTCCTGATTACCACGTTTGCTTGGTCAATTGACGGGTCAAAGTTAAGTTAATAAAAAGTCAAACGGATCAGTTTTGAAATAAGATCATAACTAGTAATGTAGGTGTTATAAAATCCATTTTCACACACTAATAACTTGGTAATAATTATAAGAACATGTAGGAACATGTTCGGCTCGTCAATTCCAGGTCTAAGATCGGTTCGCAACCGAAAGTTGCAAAGGTTGACTTCTCCTTTGACTTTCGGTTCTGACCCGATTTAGCAACCTTAGCTGCTGTACCTAAGTTGCATTATGACCATGTTATAGTATACTATAACCCTCTGGAGTTATAGGACATGGTCATGTAGTAATCCGAGTTTTTATACAAGTATCCGATAAATATGCCTAAAATGCCCTTTTGTCATAAACTAAGGTTTTGACCACTAACAAGCATATAGATGAGTTGTACACTAAATTATTATATTAATGAACCTATTTTCATAGTAGTAACTTGGTCATAAACTATGTTTAACTATTTAACATAATTAACACGTTCAAAGTGACCAAATCGCCTCTTTGGCGTATAAAATGGTTTAAACATAAACTTGACACCAAAACTCAATACCTACTGATGTAATATTACTATTAGGATTATTTGGGATGTTCATTCAGATTGCAAACTAAGTTTATCCTATAGTTTGCGTATTATGTCCTTAAATGACGATATTGCCCTTTCGGCACTTTAAATGGGTTTTAAACATTTTTATGAACCAAAACTTTATACCCACTGATGTAATATATATATTAACATATTTTGGTCATTTAAACCTGGCACAACAACAGTTTTACTTAAAATACCATTTAAATAGTCATTTAGCGACTTAATCGTCGTTTTGGCGCATAATATGGTTTAAAACCATATTAGAGCATCAAGGCTTGATACCTACTGATTTGAAAACATATTTTCAATTTATTAACAGTAGGTAGATGTTCCAAACTCAGACTCCCAAATAAGTTATCGAATTATATGTGAAATGACCAAAATGCCCTTTCGGGACATAGTTTGGTCTTAAACTATAAACCACACATATAACTGATATTCTACTGATATAACATCATAAAATAAGTGTTTTTACAGAATGTTTATGACCTTAACATCAGTTTACATATAAACCCGTTTATTATGTTGTAAAATGACCAAATTGCTCTTTTAAGGCATAATTTGAATTTAAACCATAACGGGCCAACATATTGATAACTTACTGATTTCTTTATATATTAAAAATCTAATGGCATATGGAACTTGTGTAGGACTCACCCGGTTACCTGGTTTCGCTTATATGCGTACAGTTCGGTCCACGTAACTAGTTTACGTAATATAACTGAAACGGGTTTAACCATATCAAAATATTCTCAAGTTCCAGAATATAAAATGGTAACCCAATTATACAAGTCCTACTACTTGTCGGGTCCAAAATACATTCTTTTCCAGTCGTCGCTTAATCTAGCGTTTTCGTACCCTATTCTTTATTTTAAGTTAGCTGGTCTAAGTCAATGACTAAATAAAGACCCGCTAGCTAACTAATCGGTTAATAATACCATCCATTCCTGACTAGAGACTTCCAGTAGATTGTCAACAAGCTAGTTTAATTGATTACGGCTGTGCCTTGCTTATTTTCTTATTATTTAAAGATTTTGCAAGCCAGGTAAATACTTTAACTTATTTTCCCTTATACATGCTTGGGATACGGTATACTAATACCGCATGGTTGGATATGGGATCAAAGACCAATGAGTCGGGAATTCAAATAATCCATTTTAATTCGTATTACTTAATGTTAAACATTTGGGGGTTAAAACGACCATGTCCTAGATATCCACGGCTCATTTAATTGCAAATGGCCACGACCTAAGCATGGGGTGTAGGCATACACCCGTCAGATGCTAAATTAAAGTATAACCCATTAGGGGTGCACGTATTAAAGGTGTTAAAGTGGCGTGTCGATTAATCATGATCTTGGCATAGTTTTCGGGCTCTAAATGTATTATTACCATGTAGAACTGATAACATGAAAATTATTTATTCCAATTTATTTATAAAACTAAGTACCATTGCGTACACTATATGTTTTAGAAATATTTTAAAAATAAGTCAGTTGAATGTATTTACCAGTGAAAATTGACGTATTTTAAAAAGACTAAGCGCAGGTGACAAGTATACGTAATTAGGCTGGAAGTGCTTGGGAAGCTTAAGAGGAATTGCAACAATTTGCTTAGAAGGCCTTAGTCTGTTAAATTTCCTTTTGTAATCACATTTCGATCCACCTGTGGATCTAACTACAAGCGTTGTATTTATTTTTTGAACTTTGAACATTCAACTTACGTCACGGTATTCCCCAACCGGGCCCACCGGGTTATACCTGGAAATTAGGGGTGTGACAGGTTGGTATCAGAGCCAACTCTCTAGTGAATTAAACACTAGCCTTTTGTGTTTAATCTCTGGAATACATATTAACACATATCTCTTAGACTTTCGAGTCTAGACTTTGACCTAGGTGTAATCATTTCCATCTTATTATTCTAGCTTTGTATTTTGTTTAACTTGTTTTTGAAACATGAATAATGCCGCCTAAATTTAGACGCGGAGGAAAGGGCAAGGGACCCATGAGGGATGGACCCTCTATGACCGAACCATATTTTCGGCCACCTTACAGACCATCTCTAGCCGGAGCAGCTGATTTGCCTGACCACAATCCTTACGAAGGATCCGGAGACTCCTCGTCTCCATTTGAACCTTATAGACACTCCATTTCACACGAATACTCCCCGCCTCAATCACATTCTCAACATTCCTACCATTCTCACCATTCCCACCAATCACACCATTCTCATTCCCATTCGCATCAAGAATTCTTCAACTTTAACTTCGTCAACCCAGTCAACCAACCTTCACCAGAAACCCCTCCAGTCGACTCGCCAACCCATATGGAGGAGGATTCCGATCCGAAAGAATTTCCCTAAACCGGATCCTATGGCCATCCCATCGAGCTGTCTAGTGGCTCAAACTCCCTGGCAGGATCTCCATTCCGAGGATGTAGATATGCAACAGGTGGATCAACCTCAGCCACCACTTGAATCATCATCACAACCACGCCGAAGGCGTGGGGCACGCATGTCGATGCATGCTGGTCAAAGGTCGGGTTCGCTACCACCTTTGCCACCTTCTTACCCCATTATCCCCGAGGACCCACAAATGGGTGGGCCCTCAAACACTTCACCTGTGGCGGTTCCAACCCTACAACCTGCTGCTGATCCGACGCCCCAACCGGCAGTTCAGCCATCTTCATCGGGTTTTGGTAACCCGATTCCCACCTACCCAGATCTATCTGGATATGGTGTTGATTTTGCCGCTCCTTCATACGATCCGTACCTTGAAGCAACCATGCACAATGCCCTTTATCATTCCCCTTATCCTAGTTACGCACCTTCTTACCATTCCTACGCGGCTATCGGATATCCACCGTATGTATATACGCACCCGGGTATGCCTCAGCCACAACCACTCCACCTCAGCCTCAACCCCAATCACAAGTACAACTCGAGGCCATTAATGAGGCCTTAGATCAAGTAAGGGAAATGCGGCAACAAGTCAAGAAGTCGGAGAAGAAAACAACAAAATTTATCAAGAAACTTTATAAAGCCGTGAAGGGGAGAAAGGATGAGTAGATTTTGTATTTTTATTTATGTAATTTAAATTTCCAAGAAGTCCCTGCGAGGACATTGTTATTTCTGTAAAGTTCTCGCATGAACTACTCTTGTTATTTCAAGTCCTATGTATTAGGCAATTTTGTAAGTTCCTTTTAGTAAAATTTCCTTTTTATTTATTCCACTCAATCAATTATCATGATTTTATTCAAGTTTTATTGATCTGCTAGATTATCCCAAAATACATCGGCCAATGACTATGATCAAATCGATTGGCAAATGAAAATTTTGGCAGTAACCTTCTGTCTAGCAAAGGTGAACAATGTTCAACTTCCAAATTTATCATTTCTCTATGTCAAACTCACAATGGGAGATAACTCTCAGATCCTCGTGATAAATATTATCACAAGTAATCAATTGGGTAATGACAATGTCCACACCCTATCGCCTATGTGATCAAATTGGATCCTGGCTAAAACCTTCAAACACTCAATAGTAGTGTAAAGCCAATGAGCAATAATAACAGTAGTGACGCTTGATGCACTATCTGATAAATATTGGACTATGTCCAATCTATAAAAGCCTATGATGGTCCTTTGAGACCTAAGATATATATATACTGCATCTGATATCTAAATTCTGTATGGTCATAGAACCATTTTATAAAAAGGGTACACCATAGCAACTAACCAAATTTATCTCAATATTTAGAATTAAATAGCAACAATGGCGAATTCAAATGAAGTTAACAGTAAGCGCAATGATGACGATGCCAATGAGAATATAAGTATTAGTAAGAATGACTTGAGAGACCTTATTGCCGCGCAAGTTGGCAAAGCTTTAAAGGATAAGTCCGAACGACAACCGGAGTCGAGTGCTTCTCGCTCCAAGCCTGTTTCTAAACCCAAATCTCAGCCCAGCCACTCAAAGCCGAAGAAACGTGAGGCACACTCTTCAAATATGAAGAGTGATCCGCAACCTAAGAAGCCGAATGTTGATGGCGATGGATGCTCCTACAAGTACTTCGTGTCTTGTAGACCCTGCGATTTTAACAGGGAAAAAGGGGCCGTGGAATGTTTAAGGTGGTTGGATGAAATGGAAACAATGGTGGATATCAGCGGATGTGCTGATAAGAATGTGTTAAATACGTATCTCAGTCATTCAAGGGTGATGCCCTTGTCTGGTGGAAAGCCCTGGTTCAGTCTACGGGCAAAGTGTACCTCTACAACTTGAGTTGGTCCAAGTTTGTAGATTTAGTGAAGGATACTTACTGCCCACCTCATTAGGTGGAGAAAATCGAGTCAGATATCTTAAATCTGACTATGAAGAACATGGACTGTCGGAAGTTTGTCACCGACTACAATTTTCTTTCAAGACTAGTGCCTTATCTAGTTACTCCGGAGCCCAAATGCATTGCGCGTTTTATCAATGGACTAGCTCCTGAAATCAGGAGTATGGTTAAAGCGATGCAACCTGGCACCTACAAGTCCACTGTGGAGCTATCCCTCTCCCTCACACAGGACTATGTGAGGCAAATGTCAGTAAAGACTGACACTGATGGAAAGAGGAAACGAGAGGATAATAACTCCCAGAGGTTCAACAAAAGGGTAAACATGGGTTTAGCAAGGATAATCCGAATTCGAGCGACAAACCCACTTGTAAAACATGTGGGAAGCAACACTATGGACAATGTCGCTTGGAACAAAAACCAAAACAATGCAACATATGCAAGAAAACAGGACATCGGTCACATGAGTGCCGAAATATAAAAGATGCTACCTGTTATGGATGTGGTGAGAAAGGCCACATCAAAACGAACTGCCCTAAGGCGAATACTTAGGGTAAGGCCAAAACTTCTGAAGCTAAGAAAGCCACTGCTGGGGCATTTCAAATGAATGCCAAGGAAGCAGTGAAAGATAACAATGTCATAACGGGTACGTTCCCTATCAACGATGCATTTACTAGAGTTCTTTTCGATTCGGGCGCCGATAAATCGTTTGTAGATCATAAGTTTAGTGAACTATTAAACTTTCCCGTAAGAACTCTAGACATAACCTATGAAGTAGAGCTCATTGATGGAACAATAGAAACCGCTTCTTCCATTCTTGACGGATGCTTCATATCCATCAAGAATCATTCTATCTCTGTCTCTCTTCTACCTATGAAACTAGCGGGATTCGATGTAGTCTTAGGCATGGATTGGTTATCGCATAACCAAGCTCGCATTGCCTGCGATAAGAAACTCATTGAAATCAAATCCCTGTCGGGTCAAGTCCTTACCATTCATGGAGACAAACACTTTGGATTGCCTGATAAAGCAGTTTTGCTTAAGGCATCTAGATGTATGACGAAGGGTTGTGTCATCTACATGGCACAAGTCACCATTGATGAACCCAAACCAAAGATTGAAGATATACCTATCATTTCTAAATACCCAGACGTGTTCCCAGAAGAATTGTCTGCCCTACTTCCTGATAGGCAGGTAGAGTTTCGTATTGACATCATACCTGGAGCAGCTCCCATAGCTAAAGCTCCATACCGGTTAGCACCTACCGAGATGAAAGAATTGAGAACCCAATTGGACGAACTTTTAGAGAAAGGTTTTATTCAACCTAGTTCTTCGCCATGGGGAGCTCCTATCCTATTCGTCAAAAAGAAGGACGGATCAATGCGGATGTGCATTGATTACCGTGAACTTAATAAGATAACGATCAAGAACCGTTATCCTTTGCCCAGGATCGACGACTTGTTTGATCAATTGCAAGGTGCAAGCTACTTGTCAAAGGTTGATTTAAGATCAGGATATCACCAACTTAAAGTTAGAAATGAAGATGTTCCAAAAATTGCTTTCAGAACGAGATATGGACATTACGAGTTCTTAGTGATGCCTTTTGGGCTCACTAATGCACCCACAACATTCATGGATCTCATGAATAGAGTCTACAAGCCATACTTAGATAAGGTTGTCATTGTCTTCATAGACGACATACTTATCTATTCTCGTAATCAATCTGATCACGAGAAACATTTAAGGTGCATTCTTGAAATTCTGCGTCAAGAAAAGCTATATGCAAAATTTTCTAAATGTGAATTCTGGCTACGTGAGGTTCAGTTCCTTGGTCACGTAGTAACTGAACATGGTATCCAAGTAGATCCAGCAAAGATAGAAGCAATAATGAATTCGGAAGCACCAAAAACACCTTCCGAGATACGTAGTTTCTTAGGACTGGCTGGCTATTATCGAAGGTTCATTGAGAACTTCTCACGAATAGCCGCTCCTTTGAAAATTTTAACTCGTAAGGATGCTAAGTTCAACTGGGGTCCAAAGCAACAGGAATCCTTCGAAACTTTAAAGCACAAGTTAAGCAATGCTCTTGTGTTAACTTTGCCAGAAGGTGTTGAAGAGTTTGTGGTTTACTGTGATGCTTCGCACACTGGTATGGGATGTGTGCTTATGCAGAGAGGCAAAGTGATTGCCTATGCATCACGACAACTAAAAGTGCACGAGAGAAACTACACCACCCATGATTTGGAACTGGGTGCGGTAGTATTTGCACTTAAACTTTGGAGACATTATCTATATGGAACAAAATGTGTCATTTACACTGATCATAAAAGTCTCTAACATTTAAAAGGACTTGAACATGAGGCAAGGTCGTTGGATGGAAACACTCAACGACTACGATTGTGAGATTCGATATCATCCAGGAAAGGCGAATGTAGTCGCTGATGCACTTAGTCGCAAGGAAAGAGTCAAACCTCTAAGGATCAATGCCAAAAGCATTGAACTGAAGAATAGCTTGAATGAGAAGCTACTAGTTACACAAAAGGAAACCATGTCAGAGAATAACGTCGCGAATGAAGGACTAGGTGCAACCATCGATCAGTTAGCATCTGGAAAGGACGGAATGTTTAGGCTTAATAATCGGATCTGGGTTCCAATCTTTGGAGGACTTAAAGATATAATCCTCCAAGAAGCACATAGTTCTAAATATTCGGTTCACCCAGGAAGCGACAAGATGTATCAAGATCTTAAGCCTAGTTATTGGTGGATGGGTATGGAGAGAGATATAGCCAATCATGTAGCAAGGTGCTTAACGTGTTCTCAAATTAAGGCAGAACACCAGAAACCGTCAGGACTTCTACAACAGCTTGAAATCCCAGTGTGGAAATGGGAAATGGTAACTATGGACTTCATCACTAAGTTACCTAAGACCAAGCGTGGCAATGACACGATTTGGGTTATCGTGGATAGATTAACCAAATCCGCTCATTTCTTACCAATTAAGGAAACATACGATTCTGATAAGCTGGCTAAGCTTTATGTCGATGAGATTGTATCTTTACACGGCGTGCCAATATCCATTGTATCTAATAGAGATACGAGATACATATCTCACTTCTGGAAAAGCTTCCAACAGTCTCTAGGCACAAGATTAAACTTCAATACGGCTTACCGTCCGCAGATAGACGGACAAAGTAAGCGTACCATCCAAACCTTAGAGGATATGATGCGACCATGTGTGATTGATTTAGGTGGAAGTTGGGACGATCACTTACCCTAATCGAGTTCTCTTATAACAATAGTTACCACGCGAGTATTAAGGCCGCTCCTTTTGAAGCCTTATACGGAAGAAAATGTAGGACGCCTGTGTGTTGGGCTGAAGTTGGAGAAGCCCAACTATTTGGACCCGAAATTTCTCTTGAAACCACGGAAAAGATTGTGCAAATCCGTGATCGACTTAAGGCAGCTCGAGATAGACAAAAGAGCTATGCCGATAAAAGGCGTAAACCTTTACAATTCCAAATCAGGGACAAAGTTATGTTAAAATTATAACCTTGGAAAGGTGTAATGCGCTTTGGCAAAAAGAGTAACTTAAGCCCGAGGTACATCGGACCATTCGAAATAACCGAATGTATCGGATCAGTAGCTTATAGGCCTAAGCTACCAGAGAAGCTCAGTGGAATCCATGATGTCTTCCATATCAGCAACCTGAAGAAATGTATAGTGGATGAGTCGCTAGCGATGCCTCATGAAGATATTCAAATTGATGATAACTTGCGTTTCGTGGAGAGACCAATTGCGATTGAGGATCAGCAAGTTAAGAAGCTTCGTAGGAAGCACGTACCTATTGTGAAGGTTAAATGGGACGCCCGTCGAGGTCCCGAATATACTTGGGAGGTCGAGTCCAATATGCGACAAAAGTACCCTTACCTATTTGAATTAATCTCGAGGTCGAGATTTTTATTAAGGGGGTGAAGATGTAACACCTCGAAAATTTCGTAGAATAAAAATCTGACATGTGCCCGAAGATTCTTGGTTGCCACGTGTAGCCGAGAGGGACCAAATATCTCATGCTATTTTAATAACCTCTGAACGAGCATCGGAAAAAGTCGGAGGATCAAAGTGGAAAAATGCCAAAATTTCATGATCTGGAAGCTCCTTACAGACCGTAACCATCATTGGTTACGGACCGTAAGGCAATCATAGTATTGATTCAGTAAGGCGGTTACGGACGCAAGCCTTTATGGTTACGGTCCGTAACCAATTCAAATTTGTGGGTGCCAGAGGTCCTTACGGACCACAAGGCATAACCCTTACGGTCCGTAAGGGACTGCCAGAGGTAGAAACTTGGCAGCAGGCTGAGTATGCCACCTTGCTCGCCATGCCAACCTTTCTCTTGGTTATTCCACGACCATAGACACTTGTATTCATCTCTTAACCCATGCCAACACCTGGATCAATCCCATGAAGCATCTCCAACTATAAATACCCTTGTAGTTGCAACATGGAGATTTGCTCATTTCTTCAATCACTCCTCTCATCTTATCTGGAGGTTCCTGATCTTTGGGGACTTCCTAATTAGTCATATTTCGTGCTAAGGACCTTGTGTAAGTGTTCTTAGCCCTCCTTTTCAGTTTTATTAAGTTTTAAGCCAATGTTAAAGCGTTGACGTAAAAACGCTTTGACTTTGAGCAAAGACCATTATGGTCCAGCCAATGTTCATGACAAACTCGGCTACATGATTATAATAAGGTAGGTGATAATCCCTCAAGAGGGCACCTCCTGATTACCACGTTTGCTTGGTCAATTGACGGGTCAAAGTTAAGTTAATAAAAAGTCAAACGGGTCAGTTTTGAAATAAGATCATAACTAGTAATGTAGGTGTTATAAAATCCATTTTGACATACTAATAACTTGGTAACAATTATAAGAACATGTAGGAACTTGTTCGGCTCGTCAATTCCAGGTCTAAGATCGATTCGCAACCGAAAGTTGCAAAGGTTGACTTCTGCTTTGACTTTTGGTTCTGACCCGATTTAGCAACCTTAGCTACTGTCTCTAAGTTTCATTATGACCATGTTATAGTATACTATACCCTCTGGAGTTATAGGACATGGTCATGTAGTAATCCGAGTTTTTATACAAGTATCCGATAAATATGCCTAAAATGCCCTTTTGTCATAAACTAAGGTTTTGACCACTAACAAGCATATAAATGAGTTGTACACTAAATTATTATATTAATGAACCTATTTTCATAGTAGTAACTTGGTCATAAACTATGTTTAACTATTTAACATAATTAACACGTTCAAAGTGACCAAATCGCCTCTTTGGCGTATAAAATGGTTTAAACATAAACTTGACACCAAAACTCAATACCTACTGATGTAATATCACTAATAGGATTATTTGGGATGTTCATTCAGATTGCAAACTAAGTTTAACCTATAGTTTGCGTATTATGTCCTTAAATGACGATATTGCCCTTTCGGCACTTTAAATGGGTTTTAAACATTTTTATGAACCAAAACTTTATACCCACTGATGTAATATATATATTAACATATTTTGGTCATTTAAACCTCGCCACAACAACAGTTTTACTTAAAATACCATTTAAATAGTCATTTAGCGACTTAATCGTCGTTTCGGCGCATAATATGGTTTAAAACCATATTAGAGCATCAAGGCTTGATACCTACTGATTTGAAAACATATTTTCAATTTATTAACAGTAGGTAGATGTCCCAAACTCAAACTCCCAAATAAGTTATCGAATTATATGTGAAATGACCAAAATGCCCTTTCGGGACATAGTTTGGTCTTAAACTATAAACCACACATATAACTGATATTCTACTGATATAACATCATAAAATAAGTGTTTTTACAGAATGTTTATGAACTTAACATCAGTTTACATATAAACCCGTTTATTATGTTGTAAAATGACCAAATTGCTCTTTTAAGGCATAATTTGAATTTAAACCATAACGGGCCAACATATTGATAACTTACTGATTTCTTTATATACTTAAAACCTAATGGCATATGGAACTTGTAGAGGACTCACCCGGTTACCTGGTTTCGCTTATATGCGTACAGTTCGGTCCACGTAACTAGTTTACGTAATATAACTGAAACGGGTTTAACCATATCAAAATATTCTCAAATTCCAGAATGTAAAATGGTAACCCATATTATACAAGTCCTACTACTTGTCGGGTCCAAAATACATTCTTTTCCGGTCATGTAGTGTTTTCGTACCGTATTCTTTATTTTAAGTTAGCTGGTCTAAGTCAATGACTAAATAAAGACCCGCTAGCTAACTAATCGGTTAATAATACCATCCATACCAGACTAGAGACTTCCGGTAGATTGTCGCCAAGCTAGTTTAATTGATTACGACTGTGCCTTGCTTATTTTCTTATTATTTAAAGATTTTGCAAGCCAGGTAAATACTTTAACTTATTTTTCCTTATACGGGTTTGGGATACGGTATACTAATACCGCATGGTTGGATATAGGATCAAAGACCAACGAGTCAGGAATTCAAATAATCCATTTTAATTCGTATTGCTTAATGTTAAACATTTGGGGGTTAACACGACCCTGTCCTGGATATCCACGGCTCATTTAATTGCAAATGGCCACGACCTAAGCACGGGGTGTAGGCATACACCCGTCAGATGCTAAATTAAAGTACAACCCATTAGGGGTGCATCTATTAAAGGTGTTAAAGTGGCGTGTCGATTAATCATGATCCCGGCATAGTTTTCGGGCTCTAAATGTATTATTAGCATATAAAACTGATAACATGAAAATTATTTATCCCAAGTTATTTATAAAACTAAGTACCATTGCGTACACTAAATGTTTTCGAAATATTTTCAAAATGAGTCGGTTAAATGTATTTACCAGTGAAAATTGACGTATTTTCCAAAGACTAAGCGCAGGTGACAAGTATACGTAATTAGGCTGGAAGTGCCCGATGAAGCTTAAGAGGAATTGCAACCCTTTGCTTAGAAGGCCTTAGTCTGTTAAATTTCCTTGTGTAATTACATTTCGATCCGCATGTGGATCTAATTACAAGCGTTGTATTTATTTTTGAACTTTGAACATTCATACGTTTGTAATAGTAATTATCTAGACTTCCGCTGTGTTATATGGTACTGTTTGGTAATAATGATATCAACTTACGTCACGATATTCCCCAACCGGGCCCATCGGGTTTGTTAGGATCTGAGTTTGAATTACTTGTAGTTTTTGTTTCATAAATGATTGAATTAAAGAGATTTGCAGCGGAATAAGATGGAAAACTTTTACTACAAGCAATGGTCGTTTGTTTTCATCATCATCATGCTTTCAAGTTGATTAACTTGCATGTGATTCACAAACTCCCCCTCAGCCTTTGCAATTACAGTTTAGTAATGAGAAAATGTAGAGAAGATGATATGCGAAAGTTGATCTTTTAAGAGACAAGTTTAAAGGTTACATGAGTTGCCTATTTATGCTAACTATCTAACCTCTGAGCATCTTTGATGACGTCAGGGTTGATAGTGACAGGATACTAATAAGTAACTAACTCTAAACACTGCTTATACTCACTATCAGTGCTTGGCACTGTTACATTGATTAACTAAGTTAATGACTAAACTCTGATCACTATCCTCTGTCCCTTGTTAACTCTGGCAGACCTTGAAGCTTTGTGAAGGCAGATGATGGATGAGAAGTCTTTATGGAAAGCAGTGTAAGTACATCAGAGGTTGTAACCTCTGATAGTTGAACCAAAGCTCGGATAGTGTTATTTGGCTTTATATCATCTGTTCCTTTCATAGGGTTCAATCCCAACAATCTCCCCCTGGAACAGATGATGCCAAAAACACTTTATTCTTGGTTTTTATTCCTCAAAAGTAATTCTCTTTTCGACCTTTGAATTGAAGTTCAAAGTTAAGAGATTCCATGTCATCAGCATCCTTCACCAGCTCTAAACATAGTAGTTCTTGGAAGTCTTCTATTGTAAGCTCATAAGCAGCTTCCATGGATAGTTTAGTGGCTACACCATCAGGCTTGAGCAATGTCAATTCATGGTGTCTTTGTCGACCTTCCATTTTAGAATTTTTGGGTCTGATGGTTTTCTTGAAGGAGCTTTTATTGCAGAGGTTTGTAAATGAGCCATCTTTGATAAATCTTTTGCCAGCTTGGCACTTGTATCATCTATGTGATAATCAATCATATTTTGAATCCCTTTTTCATAAATGTATCCTCAAACTCTTTGTCAGTCTTTTCATTCATCTCCCCTTGCTTTTTCCTGTGTTGCAGGGCAAGTGTGGAGTGGGCAGATGTTGAGCTGGAACTTTTAGAGAGTTGAGCTCTGAGGATAACATCTTCTTTTGAATAGTTAGGCTTGGGAGGCATGGATGGATCCTTTTTCCTTCTCTCTTCCAAACTTTTGTAAGTGTCTATCACCCTCACCTCACCCCATCTCATCACTTGATTTTTGGAACCATCATGATTTTGAATCAGTTCTTGCTTCATTCTCTTTAACTTCAAGGCATTTTCAGTGATATCTTTCTTGTATAAATCCCAGTTGGGAGGAGTTGGCTTTTTAAGATGGTCTTTCAACATTTCTTGCATTCTGTTGATTTCCTCCCTCAGTTCATCTATGCTCCAATCCCTGAACTGTGGCCTTGTTGCCTTATGCATCTTCTTTCCCATGATATACTCAATGAGTTCACTCTTGAGCAACTTATCTTCCCTTACTGACAACTGGTTTCTCAGATCCTTGACAAAATTTTGTAGAATGGTGACTTTACTCAGTTGAAAGGACATGATAATCTGTATCTCTTTATCATTTTTACCAGCTGATTCTCTTTTGGCAATATCCTCTGCTTGCTTCTTTTTCAATTCTAGATAGGCATCAACATTTGCTTGTCTTAGATAGACATCAAGAGATAGAATTGTTCTTTTGTCAGGGTCATCCTCTGAAAAGAAACTTAAGATCTCTTCCCTGACTGCTGGTAAATCAAGAGGATACAGCTTTGATGCAGGAATGACTGTAAGAGTTGAAGAAGTTGTAAGCACTGATGTGGGAATTACTGGTGTTGATGATAGTGGAAGAGGTGCAGAGATCTCATCATCATTTATCACTTTTGTGATTTTCCTCCTTTTAAACCTTAAAGTAGGTGATCGTGGTTGTGGGATTTTTGGTGGTGTGGATAATGGTTGAGTTGATGTGGGAAATGTAATCATGGCAGTGGATGGAGTTGCATCTGTTGCAACCTCTGCTGTATCAACAGATGTTGACACAACAGTTGCTGTAACATCTGCTTGTGTGGATGTGGGCTGTGGTTTTGAAGATGTGATAGGTTTTTGAGAGGTAGAGGTTTTCATGGTTAGATTGGTTTCAGGCTTAGTTTTAGGAGGTGTGGATGTTGGTTGCCTGGCTTTTCTAGCAGGAGCTCTTTTTGATGAAGTACCAACCTCTCCTTTTTTTTTGCTGATCAATCTTTTTCTCAACCAACACTCTGCTCTCCTCAATCACATTCTTCTTGTGACTAGCCCTTGCCTTGGCCACAATTTCATCAGTTAAATCAATCTTCTTTGAACCATCAGGCCTTGGAATATTTATGGTAGGTCTGGCCTTATCAT